>CM022301.1:144963750-146275868 GCA_011799875.1 Thinopyrum elongatum | reverse complement strand
CAAACCCTCCCCACCAATCACGCACCACCTCCTCCTTCTATATAATCACACGACCGCCCCCGCGGGTACACCATCTCCACATTCCTCCCTCAACAATCTGTCCGACTCCGGCCATCTCTCCGGCAACCACCGTATCCGCGCGTCCACCGTCCGTAGCGACCAGAAGATGAGTTCTGCCGGCGGCGGCAGGGGCAAGGGCAAGGCGGTGTCCAAGAGCATCTCGCGGTCTTCCAAGGCCGGCCTCCAGTTCCCCGTCGGCCGCATCGCCAGGTACCTCAAGATCGGCAAGTACGCCCAGCGCGTCGGCGCCGGCGCCCCCGTCTACCTCTCCGCCGTCCTCGAGTACCTCGCCGCTGAGGTAACCGCATCAACCCTCTCAGCGTTTCCGTTTCGTTACCCATAGGCATTCTCCTGTTCTGTCCCCTCACGGGTATTCGATTCTTGGTTTTCTTCTCTTCAGGTCCTGGAGCTCGCCGGCAACGCTGCGCGCGACAACAAGAAGACCCGGATCGTGCCGCGCCACATCCAGCTGGCGGTCCGCAACGATGAGGAGCTGAGCCGGCTTCTGGGCGCGGTCACCATCGCCGCCGGTGGTGTGCTGCCCAACATCCACACGACGCTGCTCCCCAAGAAGGTCGGCAAGGGCAAGGGCGACATCGGCTCTGCGTCCCAGGAGTTCTAGAGCCTCGCAGATCAAACTAGCATCATCACAGAAGATTTGAGGACTCTGTTCTTTTTCTAGTATGGCGATGCTTTAGGTTGTTAGATTAGTTCTCGGTCAATGTTTTGGTTGGTGTATCGATGATGAATCTGGTTGGAATGGAATACTAGCAATCTGGTTCTTGTTATTACTCATTGTGATATGTCAACGTGAAAACATCTTGATCTTTATGAGGCGGAATGAGTGGTGAAAACATATTTTTACAGTTATAGTATGAATGATTGTTGATGGCCTGTTGTCGTTCCAAAGAGTATTTTCTGGCAGTCTTTATGTCTTCAGTCATGCCTAATTCGCCAAGATTCAGAAAAGGTGCGATGGTACTATTTCTCAGCAGTTTCAGGATAAACTTCCAAGATGCCAAGACAGCTCCGCCAAGACAACCCCCTCCAGAAATCCTGTACAATGTAGCCGTCAAGCGTAGAATCTTGCAGACTAACAAGGATAAAAGAAACAGTAAGATGTTACCAATCATTTTAGCAATATAGTGAGCACATCATCCTGTTCATCCCATGATTCCATTTTCATAGTGGAAGTTGTTTCAACTAGCACATTGAGTTCATAATTGCAAGGTAGCTATGTACAGTTTTTCTAGTACTAGTATGATGATGCTTTAGGTTGTTGGATTAGAGCAACTCCAACGGGCGACCCAAATGGACGGCGCATTTGTCCGCTTTTTGTCCGTTTGGGTCGGCCGCCCGCCCGGCGTTCGTCCTGTTTTACATTTGGGTCGGCAGTGCGCCTAACGCGCCGACCCATTTCATGTCCGCACTCAATTTTTAAAAAAAGCCTGCGGCCATAGATCATGTCAGCGGCCAAGTCTCATGCCGGCACGATGCCAGCGCCGGCATACATTGCCGGCTTCAAAAAATATCACCACACAGTTCATGCTGGCGCACTCGCCAGCGGCCGGCACACATGCCAGCACACAAAAAAGGGGTGGGACTTGAGTTCGACCACGCCATCGCGGCCCCGTGGTCATGCCAGCACACAAGCCGGCATACAAAAAAGGAAGGCGCTCGCGGCCACGAGATCACTCGTCGGTGAACTTGAGCATGTCGGCCTGCATTTTCTCGAACCACGGCCTCTTCCTTGGCGACACGGTGTTGAGATCCACCTTCATGATCTCCACCCCGGTCATCATGCTCGCGAGAGCCACTTCTTTCGCCTTGGTCTTGGCGTTGGCGGCCTCGATCTCTAGCATCTTGGCTTGCTTCTCCGCCTCCCATCTCAAACTGCTTGGCTTGCATCTCCGCGTCCATATCAAGCCTCCTCCTTTGGATCTCCATGAAGGCGAAACGCCGGCGCTCCTACTCCCTTGAGTCCTTCTTGTTCATCATGCCCTCCACGCTTGCGATCAAGGCGTTCGATGCCACATCCCGCTTGTCCTCCTTCTTGGAGTTGGTCTTTCCCCGCGGCCGTGCCGGCTCGCCGTCCCCAACCTCCTCCACGGCTTGCTTCCCACCACGCGACTTGAGGGCGGCATATTGCGCCTTGAACTTCTCCTCGTCTTTGATGACCCTAAAGCAATGGGAGAGGTTGAAGCACTTGCCATTGTGTTGGACCTTGAATGCCTCCAAAGCTTGAAATGCCTACAAATGTTTTCATGCAAGCATATTGGCAAAATGGTATGCAAATGAACACGCAAGCATAAACTTGATGACACAAAAAGAGGGCGGCTTGCTAGCATACCATGTCTTGCATGCCGATGCCGCTCACGGGGCGGGCCTTGACGCTCTCAAGAGTGGCACAAAACTTGTTGCACTCTTATTGGATCACCCTCCATCGCTTTGAAATGGACACCCACCCGCGCGTGCTCACTATTTGGTAAGGCGGAAACTTCTTGCGCTCATGAAACTCCCGATGGACACGAATCCAAAAAGTTGAATGCATTGTTCGGCGCCCGTCTTGGGGTCTTGTCCAATGTCTCGCCAACACTCGCAAAGAAGCTTGTCCTCGGCCGCCGTGTATGCCTTCGTCCGCTTGCTCTTGCGCTTCGCCTTCGGCCCGGCGGCTTGGTTGGCGAGTTCGTCCTCGAACAAAGGCTCCGCTTCGATGTCGCACTCGTCCTCTTCCTCTTGCCCGTAGTCGTCCGGAAACTCGTGGTCAAGTGGGAAGCCGTCCAGGTCCATGCCGACCTGATCATGCATGAAGGCCGCCTGATCGGGATCATAGCCAGCGGCCGGCGTGAACGCCCCGCGGCCGTCCTGGCTTTGTGTCTCGTCGGGATCGTAGCCAGCGGCTGGCGCACCGCCCTCGAAGACGAGGTTCTGCATGTAGTCCTCGTCGCCGGCGGCCGGCATTCCGTCGAACAGGTTGCGCGCGTCCGGCAGCACGTCGGCCGGCAACTGCCGCGCGCGTTTCCTCGCTCCTCCGGATGACGAGCCACCGGCCACCGATGTGGCGTTGAGGTCGATGGGCGCGGGCGCGGGCGTGGAAGGCGCCACCACGCTCACGTCGGGCGAGCACTCCCCGGAGGGGCGGGAGGCCTGCGGGTACACGTGGAAGCCGGGCATCGGGGTGCAAGCCGACGCGCAGGGCGAGTCGGGCAGCACCATCTGAGGGAACATGGATGAGCCGGTGCTGGCCGCGGCGGCGTTGACGAGGCCGTGCTGGCTAGGGTTTAACCCTAGCATATAGAGCGCCTCCCTCGTTGCCGCCGCGACGCGGGCGTTGGTGACCTCCTGCTGCGCGGCGGCGGCGATGGCGGCAGCCGCGACGGCTTCATCCCTCGCGTCCGCGACGTGCCTCCGACCCTTCCTCTTGGCCGACTCCCTTGCCCGCTGTTCGGGCGTCAGCGCCTTCTTTGGCTTGGGCGCGGCGGCGGTCTTGCGCGGGGCACGAGGCTTGCCTTTGCCTGAGGGGGCGGTCGTCATGCCGGATGAGGTGAGGGAGGCGAGGCCGGCGGTGGCGTCGAGGTCGAGGTCGTCGTCCATGGTGGGTGTGGGGGGGCGGTAGCCTCGCGCTGGCGGGAGGGGTTTGGTAAAGTGGGGGGGGGGGGGATTGTGAGGTTTGTCCACCACCGACCGGCGGGCCCGGGGGGAGAAGTAGGCGCGCGCGCGCGTCCGTCTCGTGTCCGCGCCGACGCAAATCTGGCTAAAAAATGGGCCGTGAATGGGTCGGCATGCGGACGCCAAGCGGACGCGCGTCCGTTTGGGTCGGTGCGTTGGGCTGCCTTTTGTGTCCGCGCCGACCCAAACGGACGCCAGCGGATGAAATGGGTCGCCCCGTTCGAGTTGCTCTTAGTTCTTGGTAAATGTTTTTCGTTTGGTGCATCGACGATGAATATGGTTGGAATGGAATACTTGCAATCTTGTTCTTGTTATTACTCCCTGTGATTTGTCAATGTGAAAAAGTCTTGTTAATCTGCATGAAACGGAGCTGCTAGGTCTGATGAATGAATGGCGCTGGACTGTTGTGATTCCGTAGAGTACATTCTGGCCCGTGGGCGTTCTTCTGTTAAGCGAATGCTCTTGTTCTTGCTGGCAAATGTGATTCTTCAGCTCAGCAATTTGGTGTTTGCCCCGACAGCAATCTGAGGTTTAGAATCCATTTTAGCACTGAAACATCTGCATATCTTCAGTCATGGCAATATTCAGAAGTGCGATGGTACTATTTCTTCGAAGCAAGTTGTAAGCTTCTTCCCCTCCACACACACACACACAAAAAGAAGATTTGCAAACTTCCTGAATGTTTTACAAGAAAATGACCGTAAGTCCAATTTGCAGCATTCTCAGCATAAATTGTTCAGTAATACTCAGTTGGTTCGGGGCTCCAGGATGCCAACACAACCCAGACCAGAAATCATCTACAATGTAGCAGTCAAGCATTGAATAATTTTGGCAATATAGTAAGCACAGAACAAACAAGCTGTACACTATTTAAAAAAAAAAAAAAAAGCTGTACACCATTTGCAATTACAAGGTAGTTTGTGTTCTCCCTACCATTTCAAGATGATCTGTTTTCTTTCCCAGATTCAGAATTCGTCTTTTTTTTGGCTGGCTATAGATCCTCTCAAGATAATGTGTATTCTGAGTATCCTGGTTGTAAATTACAGAGCAGGAAGCCGGTTGAATCAAGTGCAGTGCGTAAATTATCACAACGCAACCCTTAAGACAAAGCGTAGTTCTGTGCCTCTGTATTCTGGTATTACACTATTGTCTATTACGACCCTATTTTCTTCGCTTGAATTATCTTTTTTTAACGGGAACTTGAATTATCTTCTAACCTACATGAATGATCAACACTCGAGCAATACACCCAAAGCTTACCTCAACGTATCCCAGGAAGATACAGTACAGCTTGGTGCTATGTAACACTTCAAAGAGAGACAATTCCTTGTGCTTTTGTCAACTTTGAAGTGATGTTGAGACCCCTTTTGGCTCTCTTCATAGTGTTTTCACGTGGTTCAGAAAGGCCCTTCTTTGCATTTCTCTACATACATGAGCAAATGCAGGACAACGAAACCATTGTTACAATGGAAACATATTATCGATATATCATCACCACTGTACAACCATATTTCTGTGGAAACTGGAATGCAATCCTTGTGTCCTAGTGCTATCGGCGCAGGACGCACGAATATTTGCTCATGATGCAAAGGTAGTGCCAATGCAAAAAGTAGCAAATTCAAAATGAGAGAATACAACTCTCAGTTTAGTTATCACCAAGCACTGGAAGAAGTCTAACACATTCCAGTACTGGCCAAGTAACAACTGTAACATCCCACCAGCTCAAGGTCCATCGTGCGCCGATATGATAAAACAACACCAACAGGAAATCCCCATATACCCTTAATGCTTGCCGTGACAGCAAAGCACCCAGCAATCATCATGCCACAGAACTTCACAGACAAAACACATGAACATCAACAGCAACAAGAACAAACACATTACCAGAATGCAAGCAAAAATTTGATTTCATTGCATAGTACCAGCCAATCAACCTGACCATTTCGAGTGGCATACTAGCATGCAAATAGAGGATCAACATAGAAAAAAGAAAAAGAAAAGTGCACTCCTTCACTGGCCCCTGGCAGCATAGATCAGGGAGATTGCGGCCACCATGGTGGTGGTGGCGGCATACACCCACGCCCAGATACCACCCTTGTTCTTCTTCTGCGCTTCAGCCACTGCGAGCTGCAGCTCCTCCGCCTGACTGGTAAGGACTCCGATCTTCCCATTCTTTTCCTTCAATGCCATCCTCAACTCTCCAATCTCACTGTCCATTTTACCATTGCAGTTCTCCAGTGCCTTGATTTTCGACACCAGCTTCCCTGCTTCAGCCTTCTCAGCATCCAGTGCTTTCTGAACTGAATTCTTCTCGCTCTGCAGACGTGAAGGCTTGGTATCAAGTTCATCACATGATGTTTGGAGCTGTGACATGGAAACATGGAGCTCCTCCAACTCAGCCCTCAGCTTAACGGTCTGAGCATCCTTCTCACGTGTCACCCCCTCGGCTGCCTCCTTGTCAGCCTGGACTTCCTCCACCTTCCTCTTGAGGCTCTCCAATTCCTTCACGATTTCAGTCTTCTCAGCATCGAATGCCTTGGAAGCAACCTCCTTTGCCTTCGCCAACACACCCAGTTCCATCCTGAGCCTCTCAACCTCTTCAGCAGACATGCTGTGCTTCTTCTCTGCTTCAGCAACCTCTGATTGGAGCTTATCACTTTTGCCCTTCAACAAATCAAGCTCCCTCTTCTTTGCCATTACTTCAGCCTCTAATCCCCCTGTCTTAGTCACAGACAATGCGAGCTCTGTTTCCAAAGAGGCCACCCTTGCATCCATCTCCGCCTTCTTGGACCCCAGCACCTTCAGTTCCTCCACCTTCGCCTTCAACTTCCCCTCCATTTCCACCCGGAACGCCTCAGATTCTTTCTTGAATTCCTGGAAGCTTCTCTCCACCTCTGCCTTCTGGCAGGAGACCACTCGAACCGCCTCCTTTGTCTCCTCCAATTGCTTCATGAGTTCGCCATTCTGACTCAATAGCTCGGAATTGTTGCCCTCCAACTCTGCCATCATGGCCGACAGGCTCGCGACCTTGTTGGATATGGACGCCACCTCCGCCTCCTTGACCTGGAGAAGTTTCAGGAACCGTGCCTTCTCCCCAGCGACCGCCTCAAGGCGCGCGCTGGCATCGTCCTTGGCGCCCGCCTCGAGCGCGGCCTTCGATTCCGCGAGCCGGAGGGAGTCCTGGACGGCGGCGAGGCGAGCGCGGAGCGCGGATGCCTCGTCGGCCGCGGCGCGGAGGGGCGCGGCAAGGGCGGCTTGCGCGACTGCGCGCTCGGCGGCGTCGAGCGCGTCGCCATCGGCGGAGATCTCCTCGAGGCGCGCCGTGAGCGCCGCCACCTGGCCGCGCCGCTCGACCGCCTCCTTGAGGAGCATGGAGTTGAGCGTCTTGAGCTGCTCCGCCTTCCGGTCCCGTACCGGCGATGAGTCCCGCTTCTCCTCCATCCTCGGCGCTGGCGCCGGGGCAGCGTGGTTGCCGTTGCCGTTGGACGCGGCGGCGTGGTTGCCATTGCCATTGCCATTGGCGGCGACAGCGGCCTGGTTGCCGTTGTCGTTGCCGTTGGCGGCGGCGGCGGCGGCGGAGGAGGAGGACTTTTTCTTGGCCATGTCTATCCTAGGGTTCGCGTGTGGCTGAAATGAGACGGTTCCCGGTGCGGATTTATGCAGCGGGAGCGTCTCGCTGACCCGTGGGTCCACAGTTTTGCTGGCCCACATGCCTGCGAGAGAAGTAATGGTGGGTCCGTGGGTGAGAGATGCTGCGAGACGACCGTTGGGTGGGCGAGAGGGTTTGAAATGGAAATGAACGAACGGCCTAGATGAGCCGTAGCCCGTAGGCTTATCGCGTGCTGCGGCGCATTGAATCGCAGGCCAGAAAATACGTGTGTGACGCTGAGCGAAGGGGTGGCCCGTGCGAGCGAATCTCCAGACGTCACTTTTGTAAGAAGCCTAGTAACGCGTTTTGATAGATTTTTTTTTCGGCAGTTTTGATAGAATTATTATGGAGTCTGATTTTTGTCTTGAGGCCATTGAGACTATGATTTTTTTATAAAAGAAGAATTTATTGACTTAAAATGAAGCATCAAGAGGATACAAACATAATGAGCACACACCCAGCCTCTGCATAGTAAGATGCACACAATCAACATCAACACACGTGAATTAAACACGCCGACAAATAACAAAGTCATATAAGACCAAAGCTATGCAAAACTGCTTCGACTAGCCCTGTGTCTACACTCGTCACTTGCTGGCCACCTCAAGCCGCTGCGGCGCCGCCCATGAAGACTAGGAGGGCATCTCTGGGAGTCGCGTGCGTCCAGTAGTTTGTTCTTCAGCTAGCGTTGCTTGTTTCAACCTCTTCGGGGCGCAGGATAACTTGTAATACTCATACTTCTATTGTTGTGTATTTCCCTTTAGCCGTTGCTTTCGAACTGCTCCTCTTAGTGAGCTGATGTATGGCACTACTATGAGGGTTTCATTTGAGTAATGAAACCGGGGAGGAGCCTCCCTATTCTTCTAAAAAGACCAAAGCTATGCACATGCGAGAAAGAGAAAGAAGCGATCAATTACACGATCGGCAAACTAAACAATGACAATATCTGCATCAACCATCTTATGACATCACATGGACGACAAGACTCTTCAACAGCAACGCCTTCAGGAAGGAAGCGATGCCCAAACGCCATCGTCACCGGATCCAACCATCTAAGGCTAGAATCTAGATTTTCACCCTAAAGAACCAATCCGAGCTTACCCGAGCAATGCCTTCAAAAAGGTAATGATGTAAAAACATCACCATTGCGAGGTATAACCAACTTGGGCCATACCTATGTTTTCACCCCAGAGCTCGAAACCGGGTGCTCGAGTAGCACCACCATCGATATCCTTTATGTGTTGTCACCACCTCTTTTGCACGATCCCAACAGCTACACGCGATTTGTATTTGCCGTCGCTGCACAACCATTTCTCTGTGTCAAGCCGTTGTCCATAGTTCGCATCTCCCTGTCGAAGTCACACTACTAGGAGAAACCCTAGTAGTAGCGCTGGGGCCGGCGGTACTGCTACGATGCTATAGCTAATGTTTAGCAGTAGCGTGGGTTCAATCAGCGCTACTGCTACCCTACCTAGCAGTAGCGTGGGTCCAACCAGCGCTACTGCTACCCCTACCTAGCAGTAGCGTGGGTTCAACCAGCGTTACTGCTAAAATTTCCTTTTTTTTATTTTCTTCTGTGTATTTGCGCTGTATTTGTACAGGTTTTATATAGTAGTCTCATCATGTGATTTTATGATCATGATGAGTTACTATATCAGTGGGTGAAAGAAACGTGGATTAGATTCAAGTGGAGGCAACATAGTGCAGATCCAAAGTACCACTAATCCAAACTTGACCTTAATTCATCATCATCGTCATAATAATAACTCCTCCTCGTCATCATAGTCATAACCAACACTAGTTAATTGTTCTTAGCACATGATCATGAGTACTAGCTAGGACCTGCTACCCTCTCTAAGGTAAATTAGGATAAAATAGGATAGCCCCCGACTCTCCATTATGGAGAATGTAGATCATCTTGTCTCCAATTCGTGGGCTTCACACCATGTTGCCTCCAAGTAGCTCCCTGCGACCATTCATAACTTTTTTCCATCCTTTGATTGTGAGGTCTTTATCTCTTTCAGAAATCGTGTATGCACAGCGGAGAACCGCATGCAGACTTGGCCGTAAGCTAATAATATCAAATATGACCTTTCATATGCATCAGATGAGGCACACAGTCCTTCGGTATTTTCTGTTGAAGAACATAATAATAACGTAGTTAGCAATGTAGTTTAGCTTTAGAAGAATGTATGCTAAAGATGCACTAGTGTCATAATACTAAAAAATCTTACCATGCCATTTTCATGGATGTTACCGTAGTTCAACACGTGGACTAGTAGCACGTATTGACCATAATGTGGAGGAGTTTCATAATTATTGTTGAAAGTCTCAACATCACTAATAAATGAGACAAGATGATCTTTCTCCTCTTAAGTTAGTTCAGAGTCATCAGTGTATTAGGTTTTGTCTACTACCTTCCCTATATTTTTTGAAGAATGGAAATAAGTTGTTAAGGAAATAAGTCATCAATGATTTTTAAATAAACAATATAAATTACTTAACAAATTTATTTGACAAACTCACAAAGAGATAGAATTGGAAGCGTGTCCACATCCACCCAAATGTCGATATTATCTTCAATTTCATCTTTGGGCCGAATATCAAAGGTTATTTTCATATCGTCCTTAAATTCACAGGCCTTGCAAAGTTCTCTCCAAGTTGAGCAATCAAAATGTGAGCTATTTGGTGCATTAAATAGCTTAGCCCAAAAAGTGAAACCATGCTTCGTCCTAAGGTGAGCTCTCTTCGTCTTTGTTCTCTCCCTATCTTCGAAACCGAGCTTTTCCAAAACATACGGTCTTGCATGACATGGGATGAACTATTCGAATTGTAAAAAAATGGAAATTACATATTGAAGCCAAAAATCACAAGTCTTGCTTAATTAAGGAAAAATACTTGTCGTTGTTACGTACCGTAAAAACGTCAAAAGTCTCCTTCAACACGATGGTGAAGCACCTACCGTTTTGCAGATAAGGCATCCCATCGCACATACCCCGGTCGTCTTCGCAGTAGTGCACTCAGGGATCCTATCGTCGTCAGACATTTCCTGTGTTCATATAAGTCAAAGATTAAAAATCAAAGGCAAATAACAGGAACTCAACACACAAATCATTATTATTCATCACGGGTTGACTTTTGGTCTGTCGAGTCTTTCCTTGAAAACTCTCATCTCACGTGATGTATATGGTGGGCACTCCCTCTCTGATATATTCGACCGCCGGTGATGGTCGCTCCTTCCTTCGTTCCCGAGTGCATTACACCAAAATGTCTAGCACACGGGAACTAAGGAAGCAACCCCACGACAACAGTTAGGATTCTTCCTCTCTGACATTTGCGACCATCGGTGATGGTAGCTCATCCTTTCACTCAAAAGTGGATTACACCAAAATGTCTAGCACCTTCGAATGAAGAAGAAGCGACCCCCCACGACAATAGTCGGGATTCTTCCTCTCTCATATTTCGACAGTATATGGTGGACACTCCCTCACAGATATTTCGACCGTCGGTGATGGTCGCTTACCCTCCTCCTCTCGTGCAGTATCAAGGTATATCACGAGAAGAAGGAAAGGAAGCGACTCCCACAACAACAGTCGGCATCCTTCCTTCAAGAGCAGACCGAAAGTCACACAAGGAGCCCCGACAGAATGACAGTCAACCCGTTACATATATCGAGTCATGACATAAAAAATGACCTATGGTTTGCCAGAATGCCATTTAATTCCTGTTCCGGCAAATCACGGGCACTCGATTTTTCCTACTTTATAGCACAAGTCATGCTAAAATAAATCAACACTCCGGCAAAACAAAGGCCACTCGGAGTTTCCCTGCGATACAAAGATGTCCATACACATACAAAGATGTTTAAACTTGAAATGCTATCCGAATCAATTATAATTTCAAAAAAAAAGCTTCACATTGTCATAGCTACTCATCTACTTCATCTACTCATTATAGATGATAGATGTCGACCAGGTGTGGGTGTCGTCGGTGATCTTCTGGGCGTCGTCGACCGACTCGTCGGTGATCCACCCTGCGCCACACATGAGCATTCAAACTTGGAGCTCATTGCATTTTCAATGTTTCAATATTGACAATAATCATAACTAAATACCCTAGTTCTTCAAGAAAGTATGTCTCTCTCTCTAAATTTAACAATGTGAGATTGACATATCTAAGTACCCTAGTTCTACTCTATTCAACACTTACTAAAAATTTCTATTACTAAAATTGCTATACCTAAATTTTCTTACTACAAACTTCTATTACTAAATTTAATACCTAAAAAATTCTCATATTGCATTCCAATACATTTCTATATTGAAAATTTTCTACACCTAAATTTTTTTGTTACTATATTTTCTTACTAAAAATTCTATTACTAAAATTTCAAAAACAGAGGGAGGTGGAGGGAGGAACGAAGGGAGGGATGAGGGAGGGAGGGGGGAAGGTGGAGGGAGGGAGGAGGAGGACGGACGAGGCTGGGAGGGAGGAGGCATGAGGGAGGGAGGGAGAGGGAGGTGGAAGGAGGGAGGGAGGGAGGAAGGTGAAGGGAGGAGGAGGAGGAGGGAGGGAGGTGGAAGGAGGAGGTGGAAGGAGGAGGGAGGAGATACCTCGGTGGAGGAGGAGCAGGAGCATCAGCGAATGATGACGGTGGCGTGGGGAGGGCTGGTGCAAGGGAGAGAGTGAAGAGGGAGAGTGAGAGAGTGGACAAGGAGAGTGAGGGGCGGCCGAGCGGAGAAGATAAGCTGGGCTTAGTAGCAGCGCGCGTTAGGGAACAACGCTACTGCTAAAGGCCGTAGCAGTAGCACTAGGTAGCCGTCCCACGCTGCTGCTAAGTCGGGCCCACATGCTGGCACAGTACACCCATAGTGGTAGTGTTGTGTCCCAGGCCAGCGCTACTGCTATAGGTTTAGCAGTAGCGGTTGTTTCCCAGGACGCGCTACTACTATGGGTAGCCCCGGTGGTTAAGGTTGGGACCACTTAGCAGCACAGCTGGGTGGCACACCAGCGCTACTTGTACATAACAGTAGCGTTGCGCCATTACCCCACACTACTGCTAAGGTTCTACCTATAAGGTTTCTGCTAGTAGTGTCAACCACCGGATCCGAAGAGAAACTCTCACATGGACCACTCGGCGGCTCCTGCAATTTGCTTCTGCCGCCGCAGGATGTAGTGATCAACAAGGACCAACAGTAGTTGCTCCAAAGATATTTGTATTCAGCTTACTACTTTCAGTAGAGTTGAATTCTTGTTGTGTAATAGAAATGCTAATTTTGTTGCTCATGGCTTAGTTAGGGAGGCTGATCACAATCACAATGTTTGGGTTGATGAACCTCGAGTGACTGTGAAGCCCCTAGTTTTATTATTTCCTTACTTGTGGATGTAACAACTAGATAGACTCTTATATTTTTTTACAGAGGGAGTAATTTTTTTCTTGATAAAATAATTTATAACAATAAAGTGAGGCACGATGGAATACCCTCGAATCAAAAATAAAAGGAGACATTTTTTTTCACGAATACGCTAAGGCAGCGTATCATTCCATTGATAGGTTAGGGTGAGAAGTTACAGGGCAGCATCCTTCGGTGCCGTACACATGAATGGCGACCTCGAAGGCGCTAAGTTGAGCAGGGAAGGTTGCTCAGCCTTTACATGGGAAGGTTCAGGTTACAGGGATTGTTCTATCTAGTCCTTTGGCGTCGGCTCTAGCCCAAAGCGCCGCTTCTTGCTTGATGTCGTCGGTGAGCTTGGTGGAAGATGGGGTGACGGTGTCGAAGAGCGCCGCGTTCCGGTGCTTCCAAATGGCCCAAGCCGTGAGGTTGATCAAAGTGCAGAGACCTTTACGAAGGCAAGTCGGCGCAGTAGATGTGGCGGTCGTCCACCACTCGAAGAAGTTGAGCGTGCTGTCCGGGGGTTGCACGGTCATGCGGCACCAGGCCTAGATCTCGTGCCAGATTGTGCGGGAGAAGATTCATCCCACGAGCAGATGGTGTAGGGTTTCATACTCTTGATTGCACAGCTTGCAGATGGGGTCATGGGGTAGGTTGTGCCTGCTCGACGCTTGACAGTGCAGTAGCGGTCTAGGGAGGCTAGCCACAGGAAGATCTTCGTGTTGGCGGGGGCCCAAGATTTCCAAATGATGCACCAGTGGGGTGAGGAAGTAGCACCGATGAACTGCGCACGGTAGGCGGAACTCGCAGTGTAAGTGCCGTGAGCAGTCCACTTCCAGGAGAGCCGGTCTGGCTCGCTAGAGAGAGTGATCACCTGGAGACGCCTCCAGAGTTCCATGTACTCAAGGATTGCCGCGGGGCTAAGATTGATGTCCGCGATCCAACAACGGTCCGTGAGGGCCTCGCGGACGAGTCTCTTATTCCGGCGTTGGCGCGGGATATGTGTTAGCAGGGTTGGCGCTATCTCGGAGATGGACTGCCCTTGGAGCCAATGGTCGCGCTAAAATCTGCATGTGTTGCCATCTCCAAGTGTCCACACAGTAGAGGCCCAAAAAAGTTTGGAAGCTTCACGGTCGGAGGGGAGGTGGAGGTCCTTCCAGACGCGCTTGGGGTCGGTGGCCTGGAGCCACAGCCAGCGCGTACGCAACGCGACGCCGGTGTGGTGAAGATCATGGATGGCGAGCCCACCAAGCTCCAAAGGCCGGCAAACCTTCTGCCAGGAGACGATGCAAGATCCGATGTGCGCTTCTTTGTTGCCATGCCATAAAAAGTCACAGATCAGCCTGTTGATTTTTTTAGGATTGGGGGGGGGGGGGGGTTAGAGCCAGCGCGAATAGCATATGGACCGGCATGGCAGTGAGCACATGGCGGACGAGGGCGAGGCGCTGTCCGCCGGAGAGAAGAGAAGCTTTCCATGTTGCGAGCTTCTTCACAAGCTTGTCGACGAGCAGGAGGAGCGCGGAAGCCGAAGCCTTCCGGATTGAGAGCGGCAAGCCAAGGTATTTGATTGGAAAACCCACAATCGGGCAGGCAAGAGAGGACCCGTTAGTGGCGAGCTCATCGTTGCCGCAACGGATTGGCGAAGCGAAGCATTTTAGGAAGTTGGTGCGGAGGCTGGAAGCATTGCCGAACAGTCGGAGGAACTCCTTCACGGTGTCAAGCTCGTGGGCTTCAGGGTGGCAGAAGGTGACCACGTCATCGGCGAACATGGAGATGCCGGATGCCACATGCCGTGGGGTGAGTCTTTTGAGGATGCCGGTATGCGTGGCATGCTGAAGCAGCGAGTTGAGCTTGTCGATGACCAGGGCAAAGAGCATAGGTGAAACGGGGTCGCCCTGACGAAGACCTTGCACGTGGGATATCGGCGGCCCGGGGTTGCCGTTGATGAGGACCCGGGTGGATGCCGTGGAGAGGAGAATAGAGATCCATTCGCACCAGCGGTGGCCAAACCCAATGTGCCATAGGGTTTCGAGAGGAAGGGCCACGAGACCGTGTCGAAGGCCTTGGCAATGTCTAGTTTGAGAAGGACGCGCGGTGCTTTGAGGTTGTGAAGCGGCCTCGCGGTTTGCTGAACCAAGAGGAAGTTGTCATGGACGCTCCTCCCCGCGATGAACGCGCTGTGGTTTGTAGAGACTAGGTTGCCGAGGCGTGGCGCTAGCCGTAGCGAAAATAAAAGGAGATATAGCTAGAAACGAAAATGATACATCCACGAGCTCTTACGAAGCCACTAGGTAAACTTCCTTATTAACTCTCTCTCCCAACTGATTTTAACAGGGTGAGCCTCAACCACTAATCCTAGTCCAATTAATTACTTACATATCAACCATTAAATTTCAATGTAAGTTTTTGTGGACGTAGTATTACTCAGCTACTATCTCCGTCCTGATTTATAAGTCTTCTTTGTATTTTGTGTTAAATTTTGACTAAAGATTTAACTAACAAAATATTAATGCATGTCATAAAAAATTATGTCGTTGGATTCGTATTTGAACATAGTTTTCAATTATATTATTTCTATGACATGCATTAATATTTTATTATTTAAATGTAAAGTCAAAATTTGACACAGAATACAAAAGAACTAATAAACCAGGACGGAGGTAGTAGAATATAGGACACCACTACATGCATGAGCCGTCAATCTTCTCCTAAGTAGAGTAAGTATACAAGCCCTGTAATTAAGCAGACGCTAATCCCGTCGATCTTCTCCTACGCTACTTACAAAGACGTTAATTACAAAGTAATTCAATTGACTGATGCAGATTATGTATACGTATGTGGAATTATTATTCATTCGATGGTGACGGCGCACTCGGTGCCCTGCACGACGACGGCCCTGAGCTGCGACGGCGCCGCGACGGCGATGCACTCGGCGGCGAGGGCGCGCCCGCCGGACACCCAGGCCGCCACCTTCCACCGGAGCCGCCCCTCTATGCGCAGCCTCAGCAGCGCCGGTGACCGCCCATCGGCTGCTCCCTGCGCGGACGCCGCCGACGACGACGAGAGGGAGGCGGAAAGCACGGCGTCGCCCTGGGCCTGCTGGAAAGGCGGGAGGGGCCCGGCGGTGGGGAGCTGGAAGCCCGCGTAGGAGGCGCGCGCCCGGAGGCCGTCGTAGAGCGCGGCGGCTCGCGCGTTGGGGTTGTGCGCCATGAGGACCGCGTCGAGGCGCACGAGGCCGCCTCCGGTGCTTGCGTTGGAGGAGGTTGCGGTGGCGGCCAGCAGCGTGAAGCGCGGAGCTGAGGGGCGGAGGGTGAGCCAGAGGATGATGCACAGTGCCAGCAGCGACGCCGTGCTCGACGCCGCCGCGATCAGCAGCCGTCGCTGGCGCCAGCCACCGGAGTGGTGGTGGTGGTGGTGGTAGCGCTTGGTGGCGCAGTCCCTCGGGGAGTGGTCGGGGTCATCGGTGATGAGGGACATGGAGATGTCAGGGATGGAGTGCCCCGGAAGCTGACTAGCTGAGCCGCCTAGCTAGCTAGCCAGTAGCGCAAGAGAGCAGAGCATACGAGTGGGGAGGGTCTGCCTGAGGGCCTGAAATTTATGGTGTGTGAGTGGTAGTACAATCAGTGTAAGTCTTAATCATCATATTATGTTTTAATTTTTTCTCTGGTTAGTTGCAGTAGTTGATATAACCACTTGATGATATGAACTTTGGTACGAGTAGTAAAGACATCTTTTCAGTTACACGCTGGTTATTACGATGAAGTCTAGTGTATGCATGGTTTCTTGCTTTGCTTGGTGCTTCATCAACCATCATGCTTTTCTCTCCTCTATTTTACTTTTATCAAGACACAAGAGAAGAAAGGCACCAACCCTCTGCCTGCCTGCCTGCCCTGATGGAGATTGTGGAAGACAACTGGCCAGGCTACATGAACCACATCACATCACAAGATGCTAAAGCCGCAATGGAAGATGCGTGTGTATATGCATGATTGGTGAATTGGCCAGCAGCTAAGAGCATCTCCACTCGCCCCCCCCCCCCTCCCCCCAACAGGCCCCCAGGGCGCCTTTTTTAGCGCCGGCGGCAAAAAATCGGTCCAGTCGCGCCCCCAAGTCTTTGTTTATTGCCGGTTTGAGCCGAAATAACAGCCGGCGAACCCGAGCCGAACCCAGCCCCCCGGGGGGCGCCTGGGGCGCCGGCGCCGAAGCGAAAAGGCGCGTGGGCCCGCTCTGTCAGCGACAGACAGGCCTTTTCCCGCCGTTTTCCCCCCTTTCCCTCCATTTCCTCATTGCTTCCGCCCTTCTGCCCCACCGCTCCCGCCATTTTCCTCCCGCTCCCCGCCATCCGGCCGCCATGCCGCCGAAGAAGTATTCGGCCCCTCGCTCCGCTGCCGCTGCCGATTCCACCCAGCCGAAGCAGAGGAAGCCGAGGGCGCCAATGGCAAAACCATCGGGCGTGTCCAACGCCGAGTGGAGGGCAGAGATTCAGCGCCGGGAGGCTGTCACCACCGACCGGCGGAACGGGCTCAACGCCAAGAAGGCCAGGGACGCGGCCGCGTCGGCGGCGGAGCAGGCAGAGGCGTCTCGCGCGGGGATGATGAATCCGCCCGGCCACTGCCCGCAAGCTACGTGGAGCCAATAGAGCGTTGCGTCGTCGGCCAACTTCTCGCCGCCGCCGCCGCCGCCATGGGGGTACGCACCCTCGCCTGGCTACCTCGAGCACAGAAGCCACGCCGACGCCGAGCACGCCGTCGCCGGCCAGTCCCACGCCGGAGGAGCCCGTCGTTTGATGCATTCCTTTGTCTACGCGTCCTTCCTTTTGAACGCCGAACTTTTGTGTATGTTTGATCGCAGAACTATGGTATGGTGATCGCCGAACTGTGGCAGATCGCTGATGATCGTCGAATTTGTGGCGTTTTTTTGGCAGCGGGAAAGACAAGTTTGAATTTATGTGCGTCTTGGGGCCGAAACCTGGGGGCGCGGCTGGGAACTTGATCGCCCCCAGGGCGAAAGAACCGCCGGCGCATAGGCCAAAACGCAATCACCGGGTGCGTTGGGGGGCCGAACGAATGGAGATGCTCTAAGATCAGACAAGCACTCCTTGCTTGAAGCTAGATTGCAATCATCATACAAGCTAGCAGGATTGAAAGGAGGAACTAAGGAAAGCAGCCTTTCTCTTTCATCCCGCTTTTTCAGAAAGTAGGGAGCTAAGCTAAGGGGAGGTGGCGCCGGGAAGTAATGGGCCTTATTGGGCCATAGGGGAGAAGAGGAGGTAGGCCAAGGGGAGGTGGCGCGCGCCCCCCCCCAATGGAGTCCGAATTGGACTAGGGGAGGGGGCGGCGCCCCCCTTGCCCTTTCCTACTCCCTCTCCCTTTCCCTCTTTCCCACTCCGGAAAGGAAAGGGGAATCCTACTAGGACTTGGGAGTCCTAGTAGGACTCCCCACACTTGGCGCGCCCCAAGGGGGCCGGCCTCCTCCCTCTCCCTCCTTTATATACGGGGGCGGGGGGCGCCTCCAAGGGACATAACAAACATTGTTAGCCGTGTGCGGCGTCCCTTCCACCGTTTACTCCTCCGGTCATATTGTCGTAGTGCTTAGGCGAAGCCCTGCGCGGATCACATCACCATCACCGTCACCACGCCGTCGTGCTGACGAAACTCTCCCTCGACCTTCTGCTGGATCAAGAGTTCGAGGGACGTCATCAAGCTGAACGTGTGCTGAACTCGGAGGTGCCGTACGTTCGGTGCTTGATCGGTTGGATCGCGAAGACGTTCGACTACATCAACCGCGTTAAGCTAACGCTTCCGCTTTCGGTCTACGAGGGTACATGGACACACTCTCCCCTTCTCGTTGCTATGCATCTCCTAGATAGATCTTGCGTGAGCATAGGATTTTTTTTGAAATTGCATGCTACGTTCCCCAACAGTGGCATCCGAGCCAGGTCTATGCGTAGATGATATGCACGAGTAGAACACAAAGAGTTGTGGGCGATAGTAGTCATACTGCTTACCACCAACGTCTTACTTTGATTCGGCGGTATTGTTGGATGAAGCGGCCCGGACCGACATTACATGACCGCGTTCATGAGACTGGTTCTATCGACATGCTTTGCACACAGGTGGCTGGCGGGTGTCTGTTTCTTCAACTTTAGTTGAATCGAGTTTGACTACGGCTGGTCCTTGGTGAAGGTTAAAACAGCACACTTGACGAAAAATCGTTGTGGTTTTGATGCGTAGGTAAGAACGGTTCTTGCTAGAAGCCCGTAGCAGTCATGTAAAACTTGCAACAACAAAGTAGAGGACGTCTAACTTGTTTTTGCAGGGCATGCTATGATGTGATATGGTCAAGACATGATGTGATATACGTTATTGTATGAGATGATCATGTTTTGTAAAAGTTATCGGCAACTGGCAGGAGCCTTATGGTTGTCGCTTTATTGTATGAAATGCAATCGCCATGTAATTGCTTTACTTTATCACTATGCGGTAGCGATAGTCGTAGAAGCAATAGTTGGTGAGACGACAACGACGCTACGATGGAGATCAAGGTGTCAAGCCGGTGATGATGGAGATCATGACGGTGCTTTGGAGATGGAGATCAAAGGCACAAGATGATGATGGCCATATCATGTCACATATTTTGATTGCATGTGATGTTTATCTTTTATGCATCTTATTTTGCTTAGTACGACGGTAGCATTATAAGATGATCTCTCACTAAATTTCAAGGTATAAGTGTTCTCCCTGAGTATGCACCGTTGCTACAGTTCGTCGTGCCGAGGCACCACGTGATGATCGGGTGTGATAAGCTCTACATTCACATACAACGGGTGCAAGCCAGTTTTGCACGTGCAGAATACTCGGGTTAAACTTGACGAGCCTAGCATATGCAGATATGGCCTCGGAACACTGAGACCGAAAGGTCGAACGTGAATCATATTGTGACGCCCCCGACTCAATCGTACACTAATCATACACGCAAACGTGTACGATCAAGCATAGGGACTCACGGGAAGATATCACAACACAACTCTAACACAATTTAAACGGAGATCCACAATATTACAGACCAGGGATCCGAAGATCCGAATACATAAGTCAGCCATACAAATATTATCTAAGTACAGACATAGTTAGACAAGTTTTGCCTTAAGAAGGCTAGCACAAACAGCGACACTAGATCGAAAGGCGTTGGCCTCCTGCCTGGGAGCCTCCGATCCTACTCCTGGTCGGCTGGCTCGATCCAGTAGTACGTGCCCTCTGGACCCTCCTGGTAGTAAGCTCCTGAGGTGGCATCTGGCTCCTGGACTCCATCGTCTGATGTATCATCAAGGTGGGGTATATGGGGAAAAGAGAAAATAAAGCAACCGTGAGTACTCATCCGAAGTACTCAACAAGCAAGGATCTATACTACATATGCAACATTATCAATGGAGAACGGCTATATAAGTGGACTGGGCTGCAGAAATGCCAGAATAGAGAGAAGGCCTAGTCCTATCGAAGACTAGCATCTTCAAACATCTTCACAAGTCCATCATCTTGCAGCAGTAGAAGAGAGTAGAATAGAATTTTATTTAGCAAACATGTTGAAGTACAACTTAAAGATCCTTCTGTTGGAAATATGCCCTAGAGGCAATAATAAAGTGGTTATTATTATATTTCCTTGTTCATGATAATTGTCTATTGTTCATGCTATAATTGTGTTATCCGGAAATCGTAATGCATGTGTGAATACATAGACCACAACATGTCCCTGGTGAGCCTCTAGTTGACTAGCTCGTTGTTCAATGGATGGTTACGGTTTCCTGACCATGGACATTGGATGTCGTTGATAACGGGATCACATCATTAGGAGAATGATGTGATGGACAAGACCCAATCCTAAGCATAGCACTAGATCGTGTAGTTCGTCTGCTAAAGCTTTTCTAATGTCAAGTATCATTTCCTTAGACCATGAGATTGTGCAACTCCCGGATACCGTAGGAATGCTTTGGGTGTATCAAACGTCACAACGTAACTGGGTGACCATAAAGGTGCACTATAGGTATCTCCGAAAGTGTCTGTTGGGTTGGTACGAATCGAGACTGGGATTTGTCACTCCATATGACGGAGAGGTATCTCTGGGCCCACTCGGTAATGCATCATCATAATGAGCTCAATGTGACTAAAGAGTTAGCCACGGGATCATGCGTTACGGAACGAGTAAAGAGACTTGCCGGTAACGAGATTGAACAAGGTATAGGGATACCGACGATCAAATCTCGGGCAAGTATCATACCGGTAGACAAAGGGAATTGTATACATGATTGATTGAATCCTCGACATCGTGGTTCATCCGAGGAAATCATCGTGGAACATGTGGAAGCCAACAAGGGTATCCAGATCCCGCTGTTGGTTATTGGCCGGAGAGATGTCTCGGTCATGTCTGCATGGTTCCCGAACCCGTAGGGTCTACACACTTAAGGTTCGGTGACTCTAGGGTTGTTATGGGAAATAGTATGTGAATACCGAATGTTGTTCGGAGTCCCGGATGAGATCCCGGATGTCACGAGGAGTTCCGGAATGGTCCGGAGGTAAATATTTATATATGGGAAGTTGTTATTGGGGTTCCGGAAAAAGTTCAGATTTTTTCGGTATTGTACCGGGAAGCTTTCGAAAGGTTCCGGAGGATTCCGGAGGGGTCCGGAAGTCCGGAAAGTGTTCCACCACGTCCAATACAGCAGCATGGGCTGTAAGGGGGCGCCCTAGCCTTAATGGGCTAGGGGAACCAGCCCCCCTAAGGCCCATGCGCATGGGAAGGGGAAACCCTAAAGGGGGAGGGCCTCCACTTGACTTGGGAGGCACTCCTCCCCCCCTTGGCCGCCGCCCCCAACCTTAGATGGGATCTAGGGGGCCGGCCCCCTCTCCCCCCAGCCTATAAATAGTGGAGGGGTGGGAGGGAGGCCACAACCTCTCCCCTGGCGCAGCCCTCCCCCTCTCCAACACCTCCTCCTCCTCCGTTTGAGCTTGGCGAAGCCCTGCCGGAGAACTGCAAGTTCCACCACCACGCCGTCGTGCTGCTGGAGCTGTCTTCCCCAACCTCTCCCTCCTCCTTGCTGGATCAAGGCACGGGAGACGTCACCGGGCTGCACGTATGTTGAACGCGGAGGCATCGTTGTTCGGTGCTTAGATCGGAATCGACCGCGATCTGAATCGCTGCGTGTACGACTCCTCCAACCGCGTTCTTGCAACGCTTCCGCATCGCGATCTTCAAGGGTATGAAGATGCACTTCTCTCTCTCGTTGCTAGTCTCTCCATAGATTGATCTTGGTGATGCGTAGGAAATTTTTTTGATTTACTACTACGTTCCCCAACAGTGGTATCAGAGCTAGGTCTATGCGTAGTTTCTTGCACGAGTAGAACACAAGTTGTTGTGGGCATCGATTTTGTCAATTTTCTTGCCGTTACTAGTCTTATCTTGATTCGGCGGCATCGTGGGATGAAGCGGCCCGGACCGACCTTACACGTACGCTTACGTGAGACAGGTTCCACCGACTGACATGCACTAGTTGCATAAGGTGGCTAGCGGGTGTCTGTCTCTCCCACTTTAGTCGGATCGGATTCGATGAAAAGGGTCCTTATGAAGGGTAAATAGAAATTGGCATATCACGTTGTGGTTGTGGCGTAAGTAAGAAACGTTCTTGCTAGAAACCTATAGCAGCCACGTAAAATTTTTGCAACAACAATTAGAGGACGTCTAACTTGTTCTTGCAGCATATGCCGTGTGATGTGATATGGCCAAAAGGATGTGATGAATGATATATGTGATGTATGAGATTGATCATGTTCTTGTAATAGGAATCACGACTTGCATGTCGATGAGTATGACAACCGGCAGGAGCCATAGGAGTTGTCTTAATTTATTGTATGACCTGCGTGTCAATGAAAAATGCCATGTAATTACTTTACTTTATTGCTAACCATTAGCCATAGTAGTAGAAGTAATAGTTGGCGAGGCAACTTCATGAAGACACGATGATGGAGATCATGATGATGGAGATCATGGTGTCATGCCGGTGATGATGATGATCATGGTGCCCCGAAGATGGAGATCAAAAGGAGCAAAATGATATTGGCCATATCATGTCACTATTTGATTGCATGTGATGTTTATCATGTTTACATCTTATTTGCTTAGAACGACGGTAGCATAAATAAGATGATCCCTCGCTAAAATTTCAAGAAAGTGTTCCCCCTAACTGTGCACCATTGCGAAGGTTCGTTGTTTCGAAGCACCACGTGATGATCGGGTGTGATAGATTCTAACGTTCGAATACAACGGGTGTAAGCCAGATTTACACATGCAAAACACTTAGGTTGACTTGACGAGCCTAGCATGTACAGACATGGCCTCGGAACACGGAAGACCGAAAGGTCGAACATGAGTCGTATAAAAGATACGATCAACATAGAGATGTTCACCGTTGATGACTAGTCCGTCTCACGTGATGATCGGACACGGCCTAGTCGATTCGGATCATGTAACACTTAGATGACTAGAGGGATGTCTATCTGAGTGGGAGTTCATTGAATAATTTGATTAGATGAACTTAATTATCATGAACTTAGTCTAAAATCTTTACAATATGTCTTGTAGATCAAATGGCCCACGCTAATGTTGTCCTCAACTTCAACGCGTTCCTAGAGAAAACCAAGCTGAAAGACGATGGTAGCAACTACACGGACTGGGTCCATAACCTGAGGATTATCCTCATAGCTGCCAAGAAAGCATATGTCCTTGAAGCACCGCTAGGTGACGCACCTGTTTTCCCAGCAACTCAAGACGTTATGAACGCCTGACATTCGCGTAGTGATGATTACTCCCTGGTTCAGTGCGGCATGCTTTACAGCTTAGAAACGGGGCTCCAAAAGCGTTTTGAGCAACACGGAGCATATGAGATGTTCCAAGAGCTGAAAATGGTTTTCCAAGCTCATGCCCGGGTCGAGAGATATGAAGTCTCCGACAAGTTCTACAGTTGTAAGATGGAGGAGAATAGTTCTATCAGCGAGCATATACTCAAAATGTCTGGGTTGCACAATCGCTTGTCTCAGCTGGGAGTTAATCTCCCGGATGACGCGGTCGTTGACAGAATCCTTCAGTCGCTTCCACCTAGCTACAAGAGCTTTGTGATGAACTTCAATATGCAGGGGATGGAGAAAACCATTCCTGAGATATATTCAATGCTGAAATCAGCGGAGGTGGAGATCAAAAAGGAACATCAAGTGTTGATGGTGAATAAAACCATTAAGTTCAAGAAAGGCAAGGGTAAAAAGAACTTCAAGAAGGACGGCAAGGGAGTTGCCGCGCCCGGTAAGCAAGCTACCGGGAAGAAGCCAAAGAATGGACCCAAGCCTGAGACTGAATGCTTTTATTGTAAGGGAAACGGTCACTGGAAGCGGAACTGCCCCAAGTACTTAGCGGATAAGAAGGCCGGCAATACCAAAGGTATATGTGATATACATGTTATTGATGTGTACCTTACCAGCGCTCGTAGTAGCTCCTGGGTATTTGATACCGGTGCGGTTGCTCATATTTGTAACTCAAAACAGGAGCTGCGGAATAAACGGAGACTGGCAAAGGACGAGGTGATGATGCGCGTCGGGAATGGTTCCAAGGTCGATGTGATCGCCGTCGGCACGCTACCTCTACATCTACCTTCGGGATTAGTTTTAAACCTCAATAATTGTTATTTAGTACCAGCTTTGAGCATGAACATTGTATCAGGATCTCGTTTGATGCGAGATGCCTACTCATTTAAATCCGAGAATAATGGTTGTTCTATTTATATGAGAGATATGTTTTATGGTCATGCCCCGCTGGTCAATGGTTTATTCTTATTAAATCTCGATCGTGATGTTACACATATTCATAGTGTGAATGCCAAAAGATGTAAGGTTGATAATGATAGTCCCACATACTTGTGGCACTGCCGCCTTGGTCACATTGGTGTCAAACGCATGAAGAAACTCCATGCAGATGGACTTTTGGAGTCTCTTGATTATGAATCATTTGACACGTGCGAACCATGCCTCATGGGCAAAATGACCAAGACTCCGTTCTCCGGGACAATGGAGCGAGCAACCAACTTATTGGAAATCATACATACTGATGTGTGCGGTCCAATGAGCGTTGAGGCTCGCGGTGGTTATCGTTATGTTCTCACCCTCACTGATGACTTAAGTAGATATGGGTATGTCTACTTAATGAAACACAAGTCTGAGACCTTCGAAAAGTTCAAGGAATTTCAGAGTGAGGTAGAGAATCAACGTGACAGGAAAATAAAGTTCTTACGATCAGATCGTGGAGGGGAATATTTGAGTCACGAGTTTGGCACGCACTTAAGGAAATGTGGAATTGTTTCACAACTCACGCCGCCTGGAACACCTCAGCGTAATGGTGTGTCCGAACGTCGTAATCGCACTCTATTGGATATGGTGCGATCTATGATGTCTCTTACCGATCTACCGCTATCATTTTGGGGTTATGCTTTAGAGACTGCCGCATTCACTTTAAATAGGGCTCCGTCGAAATCCGTTGAGACGACACCGTATGAATTATGGTTTGGGAAGAAACCTAAGCTGTCGTTTATGAAAGTTTGGGGATGCGATGCTTATGTCAAGAAACTTCAACCTGAAAAGCTCGAACCCAAATCGGAAAAATGCGTCTTCATAGGATACCCTAAAGAAACTATTGGGTATACCTTCTACCTTAGATCCGAAGGCAAGATCTTTGTTGCCAAGAATGGATCCTTTCTGGAGAAAGAGTTTCTCTCGAAAGAAGTAAGTGGGAGGAAAGTAGAACTTGATGAGGTACCCCCTCTTGAACCGGAGAGTAGCGCAGCTCAGGAAGATGTTTCTGTAGTGCCTGCACCGACTAGAGAGGAAGTTAATGATGATGATCATGAAACTTCGGATCAAGTTGCTACTGAACTTCGTAGGTCCACGAGGACACGTTCCGCACCAGAGTGGTACGGCAACCCTGTCTTGGAAGTCATGTTGTTAGACAACAGTGAACCTTCGAACTATGAAGAAGCAATGGCAGGCCTGGATTCCAACAAATGGCTAGAAGGCATGAAATCCGAGATAGGATCCATGTATGAAAACGAAGTATGGACTTTGACAGACTTGCCCGATGATTGGCAAGCCATAGAGAACAAATGGATCTTTAAGAAGAAGACAGACGCGGATGGTAATGTGACCATCTATAAGGCTCGACTTGTCGCTAAGGGTTATCGACAAGTTCAAGGGGTTGACTACGATGAGACCTTCTCACCCGTGGCGAAGCTGAAGTCCGTCAGAATCATGTTAGCAATTGCCGCATACTATGATTATGAGATATGGCAAATGGACGTCAAAACGGCATTCCTTAATGGTTTCCTTAAGGAAGAGTTGTATATGATGCAGCCGGAAGGTTTTGTCGATCCTAATAATGCTGACAAGGTATGCAAGCTCCAGCGCTCAATCTATGGGCTGGTGCAAGCATCTCGGAGTTGGAACATTCGCTTTGATGAGATGATCAAAGCGTTTGGGTTTACACAGACTTATGGAGAAGCCTGTGTTTACAAGAAAGTGAGTGGGAGCTCTGTAGCATTTCTCATATTATATGTAGATGACATACTATTAATGGGAAATGATATAGAATCCTTGGAAAGCATAAAGGCCTACTTGAACAAGTGTTTTTCAATGAAGGACCTTGGAGAAGCTGCTTACATATTAGGCATCAAGATCTATAGAGATAGATCGAGACGCCTCATTGGTCTTTCGCAAAGCACATACCTTGACAAGATATTGAAGAAGTTCAATATGGATCAGTCCAAGAAGGGGTTCTTGCTTGTATTACAAGGTGTGAGATTGAGCACGGCTCAATGCCCGACCTCGGCAGAAGATAGAGAAAAGATGAGCGTCATCCCCTATGCCTCAGCCATAGGGTCTATTATGTATGCCATGCTGTGTACCAGACCTGATGTGAACCTCGCCGTAAGTTTGGTAGGAAGGTACCAAAGTAATCCCGGCATGGAACACTGGACAGCGGTCAAGAACATCCTGAAGTACCTGAAAAGGACTAAGGATATGTTTCTCGTTTATGGAGGTGACGAAGAGCTCGTCGTAAAGGGTTACGTCGACGCTAGCTTTGACACAGATCTGGATGACTCTAAGTCACAAACCGGATACGTGTATATTTTGAATGGTGGGGCAGTCAGCTGGTGCAGTTGCAAGCAAAGTGTCGTGGCGGGATCTACATGTGAAGCAGAGTACATAGCAGCCTCGGAGGCAGCACAGGAAGCAGTCTGGATGAAGGAGTTCATCACCGACCTAGGAGTTATTCCCAATGCGTCGGGCCCAATGACTCTCTTCTGTGACAACACTGGAGCTAGTGCCCTTGCCAAGGAGCCCAGGTTTCACAAGAAGACCAGGCATATCAAGCGTCGCTTCAACTCCATTCGTGAACATGTTCAAGATGGAGACATAGATATTTGTAAAGTGCATATGGATCTGAATGTCGCAGATCCGTTGACTAAACCTCTTCCACGAGCAAAACATGATCAACACCAGAACTCTATGGGTGTTCGATTCATCACAATGTAACTAGATTATTGACTCTAGTGCAAGTGGGAGACTGTTGGAAATATGCCCTAGAGGCAATAATAAAGTGGTTATTATTATATTTCCTTGTTCATGATAATTGTCTATTGTTCATGCTATAATTGTGTTATCCGGAAATCGTAATGCATGTGTGAATACATAGACCACAACATGTCCCTAGTGAGCCTCTAGTTGACTAGCTCGTTGATCAATGGATGGTTCCGGTTTCCTGACCATGGACATTGGATGTCGTTGATAACGGGATCACATCATTAGGAGAATGATGTGATGGACAAGACCCAATCCTAAGCATAGCACTAGATCGTGTAGTTCGTCTGCTAAAGCTTTTCTAATGTCAAGTATCATTTCCTTAGACCATGAGATTGTGCAACTCCCGGATACCGTAGGAATGCTTTGGGTGTATCAAACGTCACAACGTAACTGGGTGACCATAAAGGTGCACTACAGGTATCTCCGAAAGTGTCTGTTGGGTTGGTACGAATCGAGACTGGGATTTGTCACTCCGTATGATGGAGAGGTATCTCTGGGCCCACTCGGTAATGCATCATCATAATGAGCTCAATGTGACTAAAGAGTTAGCCACGGGATCATGCGTTACGGAACGAGTAAAGAGACTTGCCGGTAACGATATTGAACAAGGTATAGGGATACCGATGATCGAATCTCGGGCAAGTATCATACCGGTAGACAAAGGGAATTGTATACGGGATTGATTGAATCCTCGACATCGTGGTTCATCTGATGAAATCATCATGGAACATGTGGGAGCCAACATGGGTATCCAGATCCCGCTATTGGTTATTGGCCGGAGAGATGTCTCGGTCATGTCTGCATGGTTCCCGAACCCGTAGGGTCTACACACTTAAGGTTCGGTGACTCTAGGGTTGTTATGGGAAATAGTATGTGAATACCGAATGTTGTTCGGAGTCCCGGATGAGATCCCGGACGTCACGAGGAGTTCCGGAATGGTCCGGAGGTAAAGATTTATATATGGGAAGTTGTTATTGGGGTTCCGGAAAAAGTTCAGGTTTTTTCGGTATTGTACCGGGAAGCTTTCGAAAGGTTCCGGAGGATTCCGGAAGTCCGGAAAGTGTTCCACCACATCCAATACAGAAGCATGGGCTGTAAGGGGGCGCCCTAGCCTTAATGGGCTAGGGGAACCAGCCCCCCTAAGGCCCATGCGCATGGGAAGGGGAAACCCTAAAGGGGGAGGGCCTCCACTTGACTTGGGAGGCACTCCTCCCCCCCTTGGCCGCCGCCCCCAACCCTAGATGGGATCTAGGGGGCCGGCCCTCTCTCCCCCCAGCCTATAAATAGTGGAGGGGTGGGAGGGAGGCCACAACCTCTCCCCTGGCGCAGCCCTCTCCCTCTCCAACACCTCCTCCTCCTCCGTTTGAGCTTGGCGAAGCCCTGCCGGAGAACTGCAAGTTCCACCACCACGCCGTCGTGCTGCTGGAGCTGTCTTCCTCAACCTCTCCCTCCTCCTTGCTGGATCAAGGCGCGGGAGACGTCACCGGGCTGCACGTGTGTTGAACGCGGAGGCATCGTTGTTCGGTGCTTAGATCAGAATCGACCACGATCTGAATCGCTGCGTGTACGACTCCTCCAACCGCGTTCTTGCAACGCTTCCGCATCGCGATCTTCAAGGTTATGAAGATGCACTTCTCTCTCTCGTTGCTAGTCTCTCCATAGATTGATCTTGATGATGCGTAGGAATTTTTTTTGATTTACTACTACGTTCCCCAACACCTTCCTCGACTCCCAAGCGAGAAAGCGATCCCGAAGCTTCAATTAAGTAACAGGTATCCAGTTCAAGTAGTAGATCGGGATACACAAACTGAGCGTCTTTTACCGTAGGACCAGCTATCGATAGATGATTCATCCTTGCAGGGGTACACTACTGTTACCCAACATGCTCGATCAACTCTGCCGGACACACTTGCTGGGTAATGCCCGTCCTCGGAAGATCAACACGAAGCAACACCCTACCTAGGCTCGGCAGAGAGGCCAGCACGCCGGACTAACCTATGCACCCAGAGGTCTTGGGCCATCGCCCTGGGCACCCTGCGCGTTGCGAGACTGGCCGGGGTGCAGGCGCGACACTGAGCTCGTCAGTGAAGTATCCAGCCCAATCCCGACAATCAGCCCGCACGGTGAATCGTGACGTTAGACGAGCTTTCGGGAGAAACGTACATCGCAGAGGGTCCCATAACCATTATCCCGCGTGGTGGTAGTGCGTATAGGGCACGTTGACCCACTCAGATCACACACCCAAATCCAATAGGCTCAATTAGTATCAAGCGGAGACAATCAGAGTCTCTGATGCTCCGCCACAATATCACACTCGAGTGCCCTTCCGGCACACCCGAAAATCATAGATCCCCAGCGGGTACCCACCAGGGTGGACCCGCCTGTAATAAAGGTCAAGTAATCGTGTGGTCATAACATCAAGGGGGAAACCCGAGGAATCACCCTTGGCGGATTCTACTCGATGAAATCATCAGGGTGAATGTATGAGGCATCACCCTCGAGGTTCACACTGAGGGGTTGCACGACAGAGTCGTATCGAAAGTGGAGAAGGAGGAATCACCCTCGATGACCACGACCGAACAGCTATACTGCAGAGTATTCATCGGGAGTGCGTTACGAGGTATCACCCTTGGCACTCGATAGTAACTATGCGGAGTCGTACAACTAAGGGGGTGTGAAGTGAGGTGTTGGTCTTTGGTCGACGATCACGTTGATCGAGTCATCGATGATCAAGCAGGGGCAACAAGGATAAGGTGGTGGGGGCACTGATGGTTCACTACCAACCTATACTAAACAGTTTATCATAGGCAGGTAAGGTAGCAATGAACAGGTTACAACAACAGGCTATGCATCAGAATAGGAGCATACATTAACAGTAGCAAAATCTAATGCAAGCAGGAGAATAGAATGGGCGATATCTGGATGCTCAGGGGGGGGGGGCTTGCCTGGTTGCTTTGGCAAGAGAGAGAGATCGCCAACGGGCTGCTCGTCGGTAGTGTAGTCGTACCCAGGTGCAGCGTCGTCGGTCTCGACGTCTATCGAGAGAGGAGGAGGGGGAGAGAAACAATAAATTCACGGCAATAATGCAAACAATATGTATGACATGCCGGGGTGTTCTACTGCCTAACTAATAATTAATTTAGGAATTTATTCGGATTTATTTAATTAAAGTTGGGCACTATTCATTTATCGAAATCGGTCTAAAAGTTCAATGTTCTTATAGTTAGAGGCATCTGATGGGAATACGAAGGGCGTATTCGGGTTCGTATCAAAATTCTGAGCAAGTTTCATATATAAATTGTTTTCATCGGAGTTACGGTTTATTTAATATGATTTTCTAAAGTTTAAAACATTTTCTGAATTTATTTATTATTTTAAATTCGAATTATCCAGAATAGTGAATGATGACGTCAGCATGAGGTCAGGGTGACATCAGCAGGTCAACTCTGGCTGACCAGAGTCAAACCTGACAGGTGGGACCCACATGTCATACACTGTGACATTAACTGAAGGGTTAAATTAATTAATTGGATTAATTATCAGGTGGGGCCCAGCAGTCAGTGACTGATTAGGATTTTAATTATTTTTATTTGTCTAATTATTTAATTAGGCAACTGACAGGGGGGCCCATATGTCATAGACACAGGGAAGGGGGCCCCACCAGTCAGTGACTGGGCAGCGCCCAGTCAGCCAGTTGACCAGTTGACTTGCCGTGGGGCCACCAGGCAGTGACCCAGGGGGTGGGGCCTGCGTGCCATGTCGGAGTTGGCCGTCGGAGTTGCTCCGGCGAGGCCATTTGCGGCGGCAAGCGGCGGAGCAGCGTCGGGATTCGTCCACAGGGGGCCAAATCGCGCGCGGCCGGGCTCTTTCGAACGGGTAGACGACGGCGGAGCGATCTAGGGTGACGGCGGGGGCTGCGGTGGTCGGTAGCGTCGACGGCGAGCAACGCGGCGGACGCCGGAGTTCGGCCACCGTCGGGATCGGGGCTGCGGCGTGCAAAAAGGGCAGGGCGAGGTGGCTACGGTGTCTACTCGTTGCGTGGAGTGCAACGGTGGCACGCATGGGACCAAATGGTCGCCGTGGCCACGCCGGCGACGAGGTCAGGCGGCGGCGCGTTCGGGCATCTCGATTGCGACCACTACGGCGACGATATCGAGCCGGAAAGAGAGGGGGAGGACAGCGACGGCTCACCAGGCCCTGTAGGTGTGCAATAGCGGGCTCGGGGAGGGCTCGACGGAGGCGAATCGACGACGAAGTGCGGCGGTGATCCGAGGAAGAAGAAGATGGCGCGGGGTCGATGCAGGGCTCCCGGGACTCGAGCTTGTGGTCGAGGAGGACGGGCTCGACGCGGCGGAGCTCGTGGACACGTCGGCGGGGCGAACGGGGCACGGTGGCCGTGGTTATGCCGGAGCCATGGCGGCGGTGGCGCTCGGCTGCGACGGGGGAGCGAGGGAGAGGACGAGGGGAGTGGCTAGGGTTCGCCAGGAGGGGGTGCAGGGTTGCTCTTAACCCAGCGCGCGCGGGGGCGCGCTGTCGAGCGGCGAGCGAGGGGGGCCTAGGGCGCGCGCACGTGCGCGTTCGACAGCGGGGCGGCGGTGAGCAGTGAGAGGAGGGAGGAGGCGCGGGGTGGGCTGGGCCGCGGCTGTAGCGAGCAGGCCAAGTGCACAGTAGCTCCTTTAGGCCTTTTTTTCTTTTTTCTTTTTTCTGTTTCTCTCTTTTCTGTTTTGTTAATTATCTGGGCCCCAAATGGTTTTTGTAAAAAGTGTGACGTAGTCCATAAATACCAGTGCATCATACCCTAACACCAAAAACTAGTTTGGGCAAAACATCATTTCATATTTGATCTAGATTAATTAAGAGGTTATTAAATATTATTTCCAGTCACTGTTAAAAGAGGTATGGGTCACCTAATTAATTTATTAAATGTTGGTTACAATTTTAGGATGGTCTCTGTATTATTTGTCATTTATTGAACATTTTAGTTTTTATGTTGCACAACTTTTATTTTCCACTTTCATTTAAATTTGAATCTTGTCTTAGTAGTTGAAATGCAATATGATGCTAATGATGATTATGCTCTGTTAAACATGCTGACTTTTCATTATCAAAAGTGATTACTGTGGCTAATGACATGGGGTGTTACAATTCTCCTCATCTATCAAGAATTCTTGTCCCGAGAATTAAGAGGAAGACTGAAAGAAAGTGGGGTATTCTTCACGAAGACGATCTTCGCGTTCCCAAGTGGCTTCATCTTCAGAATGATTCGACCACTGAACTTTGAGGAATTTGATTGACTTTTGACGAGTCCGACGTTCAGCTTCATCAAGAACATGGATGGGATATTCTGGATAAGACAGATCTTCCCGTAATTCAAGCACTTCGTGATCCACAGCTCGAATAGGATCTTTGAAGCAGCGACGAAGTTGGGATACATGAAAGACATCATGTACTTGAGAAAGATTTGGCGGCAACTGCAACTGATATGCCACTTCTCCTCGATGGGCAAGAATACTGAACGGGCCAATGTAACGAGGAGCCAACTTGCCTTTGATTCCGAACCTATGAGTGCCTTTCAACGGAGTGACGCGGAGGTAAGCTTGCTCGCCAGGATGATAGACCATTTCCTGGTGCTTTCGGTCATAGTTGCTCTTCTGACGAGACTGAGCAGTTTTCAAATGTTCACGGACAATGCGGACTTGTTCTTCTGCTTGTTGGATAATGTCCGGTCCGACGAGTGAGCGTTCCCCAGTTTCTGACCAATTCAGAGGGGTTCGACACTTACGACCGTATAGAACTTCAAACGATGCCATCTTCAGACTAGCCTGATAGCTATTATTGTAAGAGAATTCGGCATACGGGAGAGATTCCTCCCATTTCTTACCGAAGGAGATGACGCAAGCTCGAAGCATATCTTCGAGCACTTGATTAGCTCGTTCAACTTGACCCTGTGGCTGAGGGTGAAAAGCGGTGCTGAAAGACAGATGAGTTCCCATAGCTTCTTAGAAACTATTCCAGAATTTGGAGGTGAAGAGGCTGCCACGATCAGAACTGATCTCCAACGGAACACCATGGAGTGACACAATTCGGGAAACATACAAGTCTGCTAACTGGCTAGCAGTGATTGTCTCCTTAACTGGCAGAAAGTGAGCAACCTTGGAGAATCGGTCAATGACGACAAAAATAGCATCATGACCCTTCTGAGATCTGGGAAAACCAGTAATGAAATCCATTTGGACCTTGTCCCATTTCCATTCAGGAATTGCAAGGGGTTGCAGAGTTCCAGCGGGCCTTTGATGTTGTGCTTTAATGCGGCGGCAAACGTCACACTCAGAAACATAACAAGCAATATCTCGCTTCATATTAGGCCACCAGTATCTCTGACAAATGTCACGGTACATCTTTGTGCTACCAGGATGAATTGACAGAGGAGTGTCATGAGCTTCCTCCATAACGTGTTCCCTCTCATCCTTGAACTTAGGTACGAAGAGACGGTGTTGGAAAAATAGGATCCCATCATCATTAAGATGGAACTCCGACGGCTTTCCTTTCTCAAGGTATCGCTTGATCCTTTCAACTTCAGAGTCATACCGTTGCATAGTCTTGATGCTTTGTTCTAAATCTGGTTCGACAACCAGGGTATTGAGATAACCCTGTGGAACAATATGGAGGTTCAATTTACGAAGCTCTTCATAAAGCATAGGTTGTGATCCTTGAACCACATGGTTGCCGCAATAAGCCTTACGACTCAAAGCATCGGCCATTACATTAGCCTTGCCAGGGGTGTATGAGATATTCATATCATAATCGGCAATTGTTTCGAGCCATCTTTGTTGACGAAGGTTCAGATCTGGTTGAGTATACAAATACTTCAAACTTTGATGATCCGTATATATCTCGCAACGATTACCGAGAAGGTAATGTCGCCATAGCTTCAGGGCATAAATAACCGCAGAAAGTTCGAGATCGTGCACTGGGTAATTTTCTTCATGAGGACGCAATTGTCGGGAGGCATAAGCAATCACTTTGCATTCTTGCATTAGGACACAGCCTAATCCTTGACGGGAGGCATCACAGTATATCATGAAATCCTTTTGGGAATCCGGGGGTGCTAATACTGGGGCAGATGTCAATTTATCTTTTAGTGTCTGAAAGCTTTCTTGACATTTTTCTGTCCACTCAAATTTAACACCTTTGTGAAGCAGATTTGTCAATGGTTTTGCAATCTTGGAAAAGTTCTCAACGAATCGACGGCAATAACTTGCAAGTCCGAGAAAACTTCTGACTTGCTTAACATTCTTCGGGGGAGTCCAGTCAAGAATAGCCTGAACTCGTTCGGGGTTCTTCTTAACGAAGAGTGAAGGTGCTCCCCAAGCAGAGGAACTTGGGCGGATGAAACCACTCTTAAGCGACTTGTCGATTTCTTCCTTAAGCTCGAGTAGGTGATGCGGAGGCATCTTATAAGGTCGCTTGGCAATAGGGACGGTGCCAGGCTTCAAGTCAATGAAAAACTCGACAGCTCTAGCCGGGGGTATTCCTGGAAGTTCTTCTGGAAAGACGTCCGGAAAATCTCGAATGACAGGAACGTTCTCGATTCCTTCCAGAGGTGAGGCGTTCAAAGCATTCAGAACATATATCTGAGCTTCAGCGTCCCGTGTAATGCGGGCGGTATAGTTCACTATCTCATTGGAGGGGTGAAGAAGTTGGACGACTTTAGTGGCACAATTGATCGAAGCAATGTGAGCTTTCAACCAATCCATTCCGAGTATGAGGTCTATGGTGGAAGACTTCAAGACGATGGGTGAGGCAAGGAATTCCAACCCTTTAATTTCGACGGTAACGTCAGGTGCTATCACGTCAGCATGACAGTGACCTCCGGGAGTTTTAATGACTAACGGAGTATGCATTTTCTCATATCGAATGCCATGCATAAATGCAAATTTTCCAGAGATGAATGAATGTGATGCTCCTGAATCAAATAAAACAGAAGCAGGTACTGAGTTAACGAGAAGGGTACCCATCACAGTAGCAGGTTGATCCTGGACTTCTTCAATGTCAATGTTGTAAGCGTGTCCACGACCATGTGCAGCAGACCCAGTATTATAGTTGCGGGTCTGATTGTTGCCACGACCATTGCCACGGCCAGCACGAGGAAAGGCTAACTAATTCTGATTCTGGCGGCAGTCTTTAGCCTGGTGACCTGGTTTGCGACACTTGAAGCACAGACCATCTTCAGGACGAAGAGGAGCATTGTTTTGAATAGCTTGAGCTTTTGGCTGCCTCAGTGGTGGAGGAGGCAGACGTGGTGCAGCATAGTTGTTCTTTGGCGCAGAGGTATTGGGACGGATCGCATTGTTGGGAATCCAAACTCGACGCTTCGATGCTGAGCCCGAAGATGAGCCAGCATCACGATAGCGCTTCTGCGAGTCCTTGTATTCCATCTGAGCGGTCTCAACAAGAATTGCCTTGTTTGTTAGAGTTGAAAAGTCGTTGAAGTCTTGAGCAGCAAGTGCAAGCTTGAGGTCGGGGTGTAGTCCACTACGGAACTTCTCTTGTCTGCGTGCATCTGTGGCGATGTCTTCTTCAGCATAGCAGGAGAGGTCTAGAAATTCCCGATGATAAGCTTCGACAGTCTTGTTGCTCTGAGTGAGGTTACAGAACTGGGTCTTCATGCGTTCCATAATTGCCTGAGGGATGTAACGTGTACGGAAAGCAGCCTGGAACTCATACCAGGTGATGACTGTTCCAACAGGCAGAGTACGCTTGTGTGTGTCCCACCATTGAGCTGCGGGTCCCTTTAAGAAAAAGGCCGCGAAGTTGACGAAGTTGGCAGGGGCGACATTAGCAGACTCCATCTTGTGAGTGATGTCGCGGAGCCAGTCATCAGCATCCAGTGGCTTGTCAGAGTTGCGGAACTGAGTTGGGTTAAGTCGCATAAACTCTGTCAAAGTTATTGAAGCTGGGTTCTGGTTCTGGTTGTTCTGATGCGGAAACTGAGCCATGATTCCAGTCATGAACTGGCGGTTAAGCTCAAACTGTTGCATCATAGCTGCCATATAGTTTGGCGGTGGTGGGTCTTCAGGGTTACCACGACCACGACCACCTGGTCTAACCATCCTGCTAAGCATCAACAGGTGGTAGTTTAGTAAAAGCAATTGCGAGCGTTTAGCGACAAGCATGATGTAACTCGACAACAATTTAAGTAGTGTAATAGATACATAACAGTAGTCAATTAAGACATACAGATCCATACACAGAGTCGGGTACATGCGGACAGCATAACGGCGCAAATTCAAAAGCTAGACATACTAGGCGGCACGCAGGCACGCGGTAAGGAAGTACACAATGAGACATAGCAAAGGTTACATCAACGTCGGAGAAAACCACCGAAACGGGGTAACTGCAAGTGCGGACGACGAATGTTCGTCGCGGAAGGATCCTGCGCTCCATGTGCACTCTGATGCAGAATCCGGTCTCGAGCTGTAAGAAGAGGTCCACGTGCTGGTGTATGACCTCCAACAGCAGGCCAATCAATACCAGCATACATCTGAGTCCTGCGCGGATAAAGGATGTGCTCCGGATGTATCCATGCGTGAACAGCGGGTAGCAACTGCGTCATAGCATCGTAGAGACGTGCTCGAGTGGCAACCAACTCGACGGCAAGAGCCCGAACAGTGCGATCCAGAGCCTGAGTGCACTGAATCAGAACGCGCGGGTCATAGCGACGAGGCTCGTACGGGGCACAGATAGCTGTGTTGTATCCAGTAGCATCTCCAGCAGGGGCATACGAAATGTATCAGAACTCAGAGTCATCCAAGATATCGCTGAACTGTCCTCGGAGACGTGCGACGGCAGAGTAGGCGGCATCATGGACTGCCATCTCAATCATCATGCCGATACCGTGGTAAAGGTGTAGCTCGGTGTCTGAGTCATTTTGCTGATCATAGATACGAACATCAGCATGGTACTGCTCCTGATTGAACTCGTGGTAATCCTCGTAAACCAAGTACTCAGGGTACCAACGGTAGCCAAGTCTGGTCATGAGAGCGATCAGGACAGCTGGAAACCCAGGGGCATCACGAGCCCAAGTGCGAAGCACAAGCTGTGTCGTAGGACGTGGTGGAAACAAACGGTCCATCTGAAACAGAGGAAATTCAGATTTGTCAAATGACAATGAGAAGTTTAACACAACTCGGAGAGAAAGGTTAAACAAAACAATGGAAAGGAAAATGATTATCAGACTAATCAGATCAATGACAGGAAAATCGCACAGATATCCAGCTCTCCGGGTAGATGGGATTTACGAGATCCTAAGTGTCGGCGTTAGTAAAATTTATTTAACCCGAGTAGAAGAGAGATCAGAGTCCCAGAGTATAGACGAGGAATAAAAGATCCTAATACCACCCAATTGGCGACGTGGGCCCATAAGCCACACAGCCAAGTTAGTAAATTAGTTTTTCGGTTTCTAGACTCAACTTCGGCCAAGGAATTTGGAAGGGGGCTTCCTACAGGCAGTCGGCTCTGATACCAACTTGTGACGCCCCCGACTCAATCGTACACTAATCATACATGCAAACGTGTACGATCAAGCACATGGACTCACAGGAAGATATCACAACACAACTCTAACACAATTTAAACGGAGATCCACAATATTACAGACCAGGGATCCGAAGATCCGAATACATAAGTCAGCCATACAAATATTATCTGAGTACAGACATAGTTAGACAAGTTTTGCCTTAAGAAGGCTAGCACAAACAGTGACACTAGATCGAAAGGCGTTGGCCTCCTGCCTGGGAGCCTCCGATCCTACTCCTGGTCGGCTGGCTCGATCCAGTAGTACGTGCCCTCTGGACCCTCCTGGTAGTAAGCTCCTGAGGTGGCATCTGGCTCCTGGACTCCATCGTCTGATGTATCATCAAGGTGGGGTATATGGGGAAAAGAGAAAATAAAGCAACCGTGAGTACTCATCCGAAGTACTCAGCAAGCAAGGATCTATACTACATATGCAACATTATCAATGGAGAACGACTGTATAAGTGGTCTGGGCTACAGAAATGCCAGAATAGAGAGAAGGCCTAGTCCTATCGAAGACTAGCATCTTCAAACATCTTCACAAGGCCATCATCTTGCAGCAGTAGAAGAGAGTAGAATAGCATTTTATTTAGCAAACATGTTGAAGTACAACTTAAAGATCCTTCCTTGACTCCCAAGCGAGAAAGCGATCCCGAAGCTTCAATTAAGTAACAGGTATCCAGTTCAAGTAGTAGATCGGGATACACAAACTGAGCGTCCTTTACCGTAGGACCGGCTATCGATAGATGATTCATCCCTGCAGGGGTGCAGTACTGTTACCCAACACGCTCGATCAACTATGGCCGGACACACTTGCTGGGTAATGCCCGTCCTCGAAAGATCAACACGAAGCAACGCCCTACCTAGGCTCGGCAGAGAGGTCAGCACGCCGGACTAACCTATGCACCCAGAGGTCTTGGGCCATCGCCCTGGGCGCCCTGCGCGTTGCGAGACTGGCCGGGGTGCAGGCGCGACACTGAGCTTGTCAGTGAAGTATCCAGCCCAATCCCGACAATCAGCCCGCACGGTGAATCGTGACGTCAGACGAGCTTTCGGGAGAAACGTACATCACAGAGGGTCCCATAACCATTATCCCGCGTGGTGGTAGTGCGTATAGGGCACGTCGACCCACTCAGATCACACACCCAAATCCAATAGGCTCAATTAGTATCACGCGGAGACAATCAGAGTCTCTGATGCTCCGCCACAATATCACACTCGAGTGCCCTTCCAGCACACCCAAAAATCATAGATCCCCAGCGGGTACCCACCAGGGTGGACCCGCCTGTAACAAAGGTCAAGTAATCGCGTGGTCATAACATCAAGGGGGAAACCCGAGGAATCACCCTCGGCGGATTCCACTCGATGAAATCATCAGGGTGAACGTATGAGGCATCACCCTCGAGGTTCACACTGAGGGGTTGCACGAGAGAGTCGTATCGGAAGTGGAGAAGGAGGAATCACCCTCGATGACCACGACCGAACAGCTATACTGCAGAGTATTCATCGGGAGTGCATTACGAGGTATCACCCTCGGCACTCGATAGTAACTATGCAGAGTCGTACAACTAAGGGGGTGTGAAGTGAGGTGTCGGTCTCTGGTCGACGATCACGTTGATCGAGTCTGTCGGGGCACGTAACCTATGGGACCCCGAGAGACCCCTTTACGATTCGGCGGGGGGAGAGGTACACGCAAAGAGCAGAACCGGTGATCGACGCGTGAGGTTTTTACCCAGGTTCGGTCCGCTGATCCGCATAAAACCCTACTCCTGCTTTGTGTTCTTATTGATGTTCTTGAGCCCAGCCTTCAGGAGCGCTCGCAATGAACAGTACGTTCAAAGAGCAGCTATGCATGCAGAATGGGCCAGAAGTTCTCCTCCTCTGTAGCAGTTGCCTTGGGCCTCCTTTTATATGCTCAAAGGGGTCTCCACAGTGGCAAAATGTACATACATTGAGGTGTAAAGTAGCTATAGGGTATCATACCTAACCCCTGACTGATTAGGACAAGCGCATTTAATGCACCGTGAGGTGTCCGGTTAGGTGTCCTCACTTTCTTGGGGATGGAAAAAGGGGCCATCCCATCAGCACCGCTTAAGCTCTCCTCCACTGGCGCATTGCCACGCATCCAGAGAAGGACCCAAAATGTCAGGCTTTGTCGCTGTGCTGGAGCGGTGGCATAGTGGCAGAATCCCGCCAGGCGCCGAAACTTGCTGGGCGCCAAGCCTTGCCGGGCGCCAAGCCTTGCCGGACGCCAAGCCTTGCCGGGCGCCAAGCCTTGCCGGGCGCCGATCTTTGCCGGGCTCCGCAGGCCACCCCGGCAAGATCTTGCCGGGGAAGCTGGTCTTCGAATTCCAGCTCTTCTTGTCTGCCAATCCTCAGATTTCTGACTTGATGATTTTCTTGATGACTTAAATCGACCTCGAGCTGATCCCGGCAAGCCTTGCCGCGAGGACGGCTACAACTGCCCGTGCACAAGTAAAGGGGTACTAGTGGCCCAATACTTAGTACACCGACAGGAGCCCCCGGGCCTGGGCCATACACGAGTGCGAGGCGTTGTTGGGCTAGGCCCAAACAGTGCACGGGCACGCGTGGCAGGGAATTAACTGCTCGCAAAGATCTTGTTTTACTGTGCCTCCCACTACGCGCACGGAGCGCGCGATGTGGGAAGTGTGCCAAAAAGGCTGCAAACTGTTTCGCGCCCACAGAGGCGCATTCATATTGGGGGATAAACAAGGTGGCCCCGCTCCTTCCCCATAAAAAGGAGAAGTCGTGGAGGCGCAAACCCATTCACCCCCCTCTTCTTCCCAATCTGGCTATCGCCATCGCCTTCCTCTGCTCGAGCTCAGAGCGAAACCTTCCTTCTCTTTTGCTCGCTGTTCCCGCGCTCGTTCCGTCCTCCGGCTTCCATCTCCACAGCCGCCATGCCGCCCAAGACCAGCAAGGGCAAGGGCACGGACAAGGAGGCGAAAGCCAAAGTTCCGGAAAGCGAGCTGGTGAAGATGCGGAAGAGGCTCGTCGTCTTCCCTCCGACGCTTGACGCCGAAACCTTGAAGGGACGATACCAATGCATGTGGGCGAAGGGAACACAAGCCCACCCCGCCACACGCGTCATCCCAGGTGCCAATTCCAAAGGCGGATCGGACAGATACCCCTTCTTCACTGCGTACTTTTATTGCGGGCTCTGTCCACCTTTTTCCGATTTCTTCAACGACATCATGTATACATACGGCTTCCGCCTTCTTGACTTTACGCCGAATGCCGTATTTTGCATGTCGATCTTTGCCCATCTTTGTGAAAATTTTGCCGGCGTGATCCCCAATTCTGCTCTTTTCCGCCACTATTTCTATCCTCGAATCCAAAAAGGAGAGGCTCTCTCTGGGTCTATTGCTTGGATTCCTAGGGCCTGGAACAAAGAGATATACCCAGATGGAGTTTACCGCGAAAAGTGGGACGAGTGGCGGGCCGAATGGTGCTGGATCCAGGAAGCAGATCCTCATCCTTTTTGCCATCCCCGGCGACAGAAGGTGGTCCGCGGCAAGGATTGGGGCGATCTCGCCGCAGAAGACGAGAAGCTCACAATCGCCACTACCAGAATCCTCCGCTTGAAGGCTGCCGGGCTGACAATGGAGATGATCGGCTTCGACTTCCTCCGCCGCCGCATCGCCCCTCTGCAGAATAGGGGAAGGCCAGCCTGGGAGTATAAGAACGCAGCAGATGTCATGAGGCTGTGCCCCGGGCTGAACAACAACTTGACTGTTATGCAGCTTGGCGCTCTCCGCCAGAAGTTATTCCAGCGCGAAGACAAGCACCGGCTGCCGGCAAGGATCGTCCCTTTGTGCAACAACTCTGCGCTGGGGTCGATCATTGCTTTCTTGCCGATGTTCAACGCCCACGGCCTTGACCCGACCTGGGTCGAGCCAAGCGAGGAAGAAGCGCATAAATTCTTCGACAATCTGACGGAAAAGCCTGTCCGGCAAGAGCCAGATCTTATTCGCGCCACTACGGATCAGGAGGTAGCATACATCGCTACCAGAGTGGAGGAAGCGAATCTTGCCGCGGAGGCCGGCAGCGTTGGCTTCACAGAGTGGGAAGCCAGCGAGGCAGAGGTGGTAGTGGAGGCAAAGCCTGCCGGGGAGGACGAGGTTGCCGGGGAGGAGAGCGGCGCAGCCGCTGAAATCTCGTCCGGCGAGGACTCAGTCGAAGAAGAAGAGACGCGAGAAGAGCCCCCTCCCCCGAAGAAGAAGGCGAAGCGTGTTCTTCGGAAGGCTGCGTCTGACATCCCGGCAAGCCAGCCCTCTTCGAGCGGCGAAGCCCCCGGCAAGAAAGTGGCCGACAAGACCGGACCGCGGCAGGGGGCCCGTCAACAGCCTGCACGGCATGCGAGGCCCGCGCCAGCGGCCACTGCTGGGGCGGCAGGAGGGTCTCGCACCACCGCACCGGAAGCTGCCCCGGCGCCTGCCGCAGCCAAGCGGCCTAGGACTCCTCCTCCGCCTCCTCACCCAGACACCGCAACGGAGGTCGAATTCGACATCTCCGGCTTTAGTCCAGAGCGAGAGGAAGAAGAGTAAGTACTTTGCCACAGCTTTTACCTTCCAATCTTGCATCAATCTTTACTGACTTGCTTGTATTGCTTCTGCAGTGACACAGAAACCTTGCTGGAGAGGATGGCGAAGAGGTCAAGGACTTCTACGGGCGACGAGCCCCCGGCAGGCTCCACTAGCGTGCCAGAGACCGTCATCGTGAGCCTGGAGCCTAGTCCTCAACGCAGCCCCCAACGTAAGTTCATTGTCCCTTTTTCTGTTGGCTGGTGCCGAGGCTTTCATTCTTGTCGCTGATATCTTCGGGTTCGCAGGAGAAGAACGACAACAAGGAGAAGATTGCCCCATTGTGCCTCCTTCATCGACCGCTCCGCCCACAAGCACACCTCCGGCAAGAGATCCTACCGACGAGCCCATCCAGATTGAGGGGGAGCCGACAAGTACGGACTCCGGCAACCCACCCCCGGCAACCGGAGTTGCCGGGAGAGGCGAAGCTACCTCTCGACAGCCCGACGCAGGTACTCGATCGCCTCAAAGTGCTAGTTATTCTTTTCCCCTTACTTCTTTGTCTTTGATCACTTCAAAATTCAAAAATTCGATCTTATTCTGACCTTCTCCTTCTCCCTTCAGAGTTCTCTGAGATGGAACATATGGACGTCGACGCCGTCATTGAGGAGACCGCCAGGGATGCTGCTGCCGAAGCAGACAGGATCACTGCCAGCGAGGCCACCAAGGATGATGTTGCCGGGGCCGGTGATGCTCTTGACGGGGAGGCCGCCAAGACAGCACGAAAGGAAATCGCGGCAGAACCTGCTGAAGAGGGCGACAGGGAGGCTGGGGACCATACTGACGGCATTCCTGCCGCAGGAGCGCCATGCGCTGCATCGGCCGCGGAGCCCCCTATCACTGGTGAGGCGGCCACTGAAGACTAGCCATCAACATCTAACGAGCCCTCATCCAGCAAGTATCTCAAAGTTGGCGAAAACCTATTCATCAACTTGCCAGGGACGGCAAGCACCGAGGCACCAGCCGAAGGAGAAATTTTTGAGGAAATTATTGCCGCTGCCGGGCTCGAAGTTGTTGACGATCCCAGTGCTAGCAGTGGCAAGTCTGAAGAGGAACGGCTCCTTCAGGCCATGGGCGAAAACTTCCGCAAACTCCAGGCTCTCCATCGTGCCCGAAGAGAGAAGGCGGACTCCAGAATGGCAGTTGTCGAGGCAGCCGAAGCGGATTTTCAAAGGCGCGTCGTACAAATGCAAATCTGGCATGCCGAGGCCCTTCAAGAGCTGGTTGCCGGTCGAGAACAAGTGAGCCAGCAATGGAATGAGGTCCTCCTGAAGCAATCAGACATGGAGAAGGCCCATGATGAAGCTGTTCAAAGGATCGCTGCCGAAGATGCTCTCCTGACGGGGCGCCGCGTTGCTCTTGACGCTTTCAAAGAAGATCTCACCGCACATGAGCAGGCGCTCGCCGCCAAGCTTCGTAGCAAGGATGAAAACATTGAAAATCTTGTCGCGCGGCGGACCCAGGAGCTGGAGCAGAAGCTCAAGGAGGCGCTCGAAGCTCTAACTGCAAGTCACGCCGGCAAGCTCAAGGAGGCCGTCGATGCTGCCGAAGTTGCAGAGGCCGCCAAGAACGAGCTGAGCGACAAAGTGAAGAGGCTGGAGATGGATCTCGACGAGCATGGCAAGGAGCTCTCGACGCTCAAGGGGGACAGGGAAAAAACCCTCCACTCCTTGGCGGAGATGCAAGTCGCCCTGTCTGGCAAGACCAAGCAGCTCTCCTCTGCGGCTGATGATATTGCGGTTCTGGAGCTGAAGCTGACCACGCTGCAAAAATCCCTCGAGGCCGGCAGGGCCCGTGAGAAGGCTCTACTCAAGGATCTCCAAGGAGAGAGGAACCTGCTCAAAAGCGCTGCCGCTGCCCAGGCTGATTATGAAAAGGGAGTGGAGATCTGGACTGGCCGTCTCATCGCCACCGCGGAGAAGCTTACCGCAGAACTGTCAACCATGGGCTTGTCGAACTTCAGATATTCTTCCGAGGAAAGAATATCCCCAAGCGCCAGGTTGACGATGTTCTTTGAAAGCATCATCAACGCGTTGAGGGCGCTCCAGTCCAGTCGGGCGACCCAACTGGCGAACGAGACTCGCCGGCTTTGCCGGGCCGTCCTTCGCAAGGTGCTCCTCAAGGTGGTGCACAGCAATCCCGGCATCGATCTCTCCAGCGCACTCGGCCACCTGCCAAAGGATGCAAATGTTGAGGTGCTTGAGAAGTGCATCGCGCCAATCCTTGAGAAGGTGGACTCCATGAAAAGGATCGAAGGCCAGCGCAGGGATTGAGTGCTTCCCTTTTATTCTTGCCGCCACCATCTCATGTAAAAGACAGTTAAGTCTCGAGTTAGGACTGCGGCAACTCATGGATGTAATATAATTTAACTATGTTTAGGCTCATGCTAGCTACTTTCCTTGTCTGATTTCTTTATGTATGGAGTTCATCCTACGCTTACTGAAAAACTTGCCGGCGCGCAACCTGCCGCGAGCGCTGGGTGCGGGACTTCAGCAGCCTGCTGGAGGCGCAGCGGCCGGCAAGACTCCTTGGCGCTCTCAGTGCAGCCACTTAAATTGTTGAGCGGACTCGAAACAAAATAAGGGCGTGACTGATTACAACAAGGGTTCCTTCGCGTGCAGATTTTCCATACAAGGGTCGGAATCGTCCAAGGAACTAACTTGGCAATAAAAAGAAAAACTTGCTCTGAGTTTTTAGGACTTAGCTTTCTGTCTTTGTCCTTCCTCCGGTAAGCATACGATTTCGAACGTCACCAACTGGTATTCATGTCTCCCTTCCTCCCCCGGCAAATGTGCGCGCAAGGAATCCTTCTGTCTTTAAGAAAAAGAAAGAAGAGAAAATAAAGAGATGAAACCTTGGCGGTTCGTTAGAACTTACCGGGAATCAGGTGTTATACAACATCTTAGACAAACATGCATATATGAATGTGAACATGAGAATCAATAAGGAAATGTACAACACTTAAATTTATTCATCTGTGCTCAGGGTCTGCGCCTGGCTTTGTACAAAGGATCACATGCCTTGCCGGCAAGACTTGTACAAAAAGGTGGTTTCCGGGAGCCCCCGGCAACCGCGCCTTATGGATAGAACTTGCGAAGATGTTCGATATTCCAGGAATTACTCACTGGAACGCCATCCTCGGTCTCCAGGCGGACAGCGCCAGGCCTGGTGACTCGTACTACCCAATAAGGGCCTTCCCACTTTGGCGTCAACTTGTTTGAATTCTTGGCGGACTGAATCCGTCGAAGAACAAGGTCGCCTTCCTCAAGGCTTCGGGCATGAACTTTGTGGCTATGATAGCGACGCAAAGCTTGCTGGTAGCGTGCAGCTCGCACAACAGCCTGAAGACGATTCTCCTCAAGGAGCACAGCGTCATCTTGCCGCAGTTGCTCTTGCTCGAGCTCATCATAAGCGAGCACTCGAGGAGATCCGTATATGAGTTCCGTGGGGAGAACTGCTTCCGCTCCATACACTAGAGCAAAGGGCGTCTGGCCGGTGGCTCGATTTGGTGTCGTTCTGATTGACCAAAGAACCGCCGGCAACTCATCAATCCAGCGTCTTCCGCACTTTTTCAGCCTGTCAAAAGTTCTAGTCCTGAGACCGCGCAACACTTCAGCATTGGCCCTCTCCGCTTGGCCGTTGCTTCTCGGGTGAGCAACCGAGGCAAAACAAATCTTGCCACCAAGGTCTTGGACGTACTGCATGAAGGTGCGACTTGTGAACTGCGTGCCGTTGTCGGTGATGATCCTGTTAGGCACACCGAAACGGCAAACAATTCCCTTGAAGAACTTGACAGCCGACTGCGCTGTCACCTTCCTCACTGCTTCCACCTCCGGCCACTTTGTGAACTTGTCGATAGCAACGTACAAGTACTCAAAGCCTCCGGCAGCACGGGGGAAGGGGCCCAGTATGTCGAGCCCCCAGACCGAAAATGGCCAGGAGAGAGGGATTGTTTGAAGAGCTTGAGCTGGCTGATGTAATTTCTTCGAATGAAACTGGCACGCTTCACACCTGGTTACTAGTGCAGTCGCATCCTGGAGGGCGGTGGGCCAAAAGAAACCTTGCCGGAATGCTTTCCCGGCAAGCGCTCTTGACCCTATGAGAGAGCCACACATGCCCCCATGTATCTCTGCCAACAGCTCTAGTCCATCTTCCCGAGGAATGCACTTCAATTTCACACCGTTTGGTCTCTTTCTGTACAGGACGTCATCAACGAACTTGTACATAACAGACCGACGGGCTACTCTCTCCGCTTCTTCTTGTTCCTCAGGGAGTTCACCTGTCTGAAGGAAATGGACAATGTGCTGCGCCCATGCTGGAGCCTGAGGCTCGACGGCTAGGACTAAAGGCATCTCCTCCGCCGGGGGGACGTTTGTCTCGACAGCAAGGGCCTGAGGCCCTGCCGGAGCCTGTTGCTCCCCAGTAGGCGTGTCGATCCCGTCAACCTCCTTGCCGGCGGCTCCGGGGAGCTCTGCCGGGAAGTATTGGCCAGAGTTCAACTTTCTTCTCTTTTCTTGCCGCGTCGATGGCGCCACGGATGGTTGAGTCAATTGGAGCACAAAAGTTCCTGGTTCCACAGGTAACTTGAGGGCAGCACGCTTTGACAGGTCGTCAGCGACGCTGTTCTCGGCACGAGGGACGTGCTCCATCTGCAGACCGTCAAAGCGCTCTTCCAATTTCCTCACTTCATCTATGTAGGCTTGCATCAACGGACTTTGATAGTTCTTGTTGACTTGCCTGACGACAAGCTGTGAATCACCTCTGATAATGAGCTTTTTGATACCAAGGTCTGCCGCGATCCTAAGACCGGCAAGCAAACCTTCGTACTCTGCAGTGTTGTTGGTTGAACTCTCCCGGGGAAAATGCATTTGGACTACGTACTTGAGGTGCTCTCCGGTGGGTGCGACAAGCAGCACACCAGCACCAGCGCCTTGCAGCGAAAAAGCCCCGTCAAAGTACATAACCCATTGCTGATCGATTTCTTTTCCGGGGAGACTTGTTTCTTGAACTTCTTCTTCCGGCGTCGGGGTCCATTCTGCAATGAACTCCGCCAAGGCCCTGCTCTGAATTGTGGAAGTACTTTCAAACTTAAGACCAAAGCTGGACAGCTCCAACGCCCACTCCACGATCCTGCCGGTTGCCTCTGGATTTTGCAAAATCCGTTGCAACGGAAAGCGAGTGACGACGGTGATCTCATGTGCTTGAAAATAATGGCGCAGCTTTCTTGAGGCCATAAGGAGGCCGAAAAGCAACTTCTGCACACCAGAATATCTTGATCTAGCCCCTTGTAAGAGGGAGCTAACAAAATAAACTGGGCGCTGCACCACCTTTTTCTTTTGCACGGGCTCTTCTGTTTGCGCAGATCCTGTCTTGCCGGGATCATCCCTCGCTGGGGAAGATCTTGCCGCGTCACTTGGCGGTCCTTCCGCTGATGTTGCCTCCTCATCAGCTTCCCTCTGCGCCACCAGCGCAGCACTAACCACTTGATTTGTTGCCGCCAGATACAGCAGCAACGGCTCTTGTGGTTTAGGTGCGACTAGCGTCGGCGGAGAAGAAAGGTATTTCTTCAAATCTTGCAGCGCTGCCTCCGCTTCCGGAGTCCATTTCATTGGACCCGCCTTCTTCAAAATTTTGAAGAAGGGCAGGGCGCGCTCAGCAGATTTGGAAATAAACCTGCTTAGAGCAGCAACACAGCCGGCAAGACGACGCACATCCTTGACGCATCTCGGCGCTTCAATTTGCTCAATGGCTTTGATCTTGTCGGGGTTCGCTTCGATTCCCCGGCAAGATACAAAGAATCCGAGGAGCTTGCCGGAAGGAACACCGAACACGCACTTCTCAGGGTTGAGCTTCAAGTTGATCTTGCGCAAGTTCGCAAATGTTTCTTCTAAGTCTTGAATGAGCGTTGCTTTATCCTTAGTTTTGACCACTATATCATCCATATACGCCTCCATATTTCTATGGAGTTGTGGCTCAAAACCAATCTGGATTGCTCTGGCAAATGTTGAACCAACACTTTTCAACCCGAAAGGCATTCGTATAAAACAATACGTACCACATGGGGTGATAAAGGCGGTCTTCTCTTCATCTTCCTTTGCCATAAAAATCTGATGATACCCTGAATAGGCATCAAGGAAGGACAGGAGATCACAACCAGCGGTGGCATCCACGATCTGGTCGATGCGCGGCAAGGGAAAAGGATCTTTTGGACAAGCTTTATTGATATCTGTGTAATCGATACAAAGCCTCCATTTCCCGTTCGCTTTCCGCACTACAACCGGATTGGCCAGCCAGGTTGGATGAAGCACTCCTTTGACCAGTCCTGCCGCTTCCAGCTTCTTAATTTCTTTGGCAATGAATTCTTGCCGCTCCAAGGCCTGTTTCCTCACCCTTTGCTTGACGGGCCGCGCATGAGGACAGACAGCAAGGTGGTGCTCAGTTACTTTCCTGGGAACACCGGGGATGTCAGACGGTTGCCATGCAAACACGTCGACATTCGCCCGCAGGAAAGCAACGAGCGCGCTTTCCTATTTGTCATCTAGGGTGGAACTTATGGTGAAAGTTCCCCCCGTTCCGTCCTCCCTGGCAGGCACCTTCTTAGTTTCTGGCGGGGCAGCCTTGGACTTCTTGTTCTTGCCGGTGGAACTCTCTGGTACGTCCTCGACGGAAGCGCAGCACTCTGAGGAGGCGCGCTTGCCGGAGTTCGCGCCAAGGTTCCTGCCGGTCTTCTTCTTCCCTCCGGGAGTTTCGGCGGCAGGAGCAGATGCCTTGATGGCAGGTGCTGCAGCTGCTTCCCGGTAAAGTTGGTCGGCACAGATGAGCGCATCCTTCTTGTCGGAATGGATAGTGATGACGCTCAACGGCCCAGGCATCTTCAAGATGTTGTATGCGTAGTGTGATGCCGCCATGAACTTAGCCAGCGCTGGCCGACCAAGGATCCCATTGTATGACATGGGGATCTTGGCGACATCAAACACCACCTTTTCGGTCCTGAAGTTAAGCTCGCTGCCAAATGTTACCGGCAGCGTGATCTTGCCCATAGGCTGGGTTCTTCCCGGGTTGACCCCTTGAAACGTACCCGTTTCCTCGAGGTCTTCGTCGGGAATCTGAAGCTTTGTGAGCACATCTGGTGAGATCAAGTTTAGGCCGGCCCCGCCGTCAACTAACATCTTCGTCACCTTGAGGTTGCGAATTGTCGGGGAAACCAACAATGGCAAACACCCGACCGCAGTTGTGCGATCAGGGTGATCCTCGGCGTCAAAGATGATAGGCGTGCTGGACCACTTCAGAGGCCTACAAGCATCGGGGGATGGCTCTGCCGCATTAACCTCCCGCACCCACTGTTTAAGTCGGCGGTGGGAAGAATGCAGCGAGGCACCCCCATCAATGCACATAGCCTCCGTAGCCTTCTGGAATTCCTGCTCACTGGATTCGTCATCTTCTTCATCATCATCTCTTTCTTTATCTCGGCCCCGAGCGGGCCGATCCTTCTGCTGTTTGGCCTTGCCGCAGCGACCCCCTCGGCCACCGCGTTTCTTGCCGGACCCCTCAGCACCATCTTGGGCCTTCTCCTTGTCTCACCTCTCGTATTCGGCCTTCTGCTTCTCGGCAAGCTGCTCAACTTGCCGGCAGTCCTGGAGATCGTGGCCCTTAGTGCGATGGATCTTGCAATATTGCTTGCCGGAGTTCTCTGACTTGTCGGCAGCCGCCAAGGCCTGATAGGAAGGGCACCCGGCAAGATCCTTGCTGGGGGCGCTAACCTTGGCCTTCTTGGCGGCGCCGGGGCTGCCGGATTCCTCGATGGCAAGCACGGTCTTGCCTCCGCGCTTCCTATTCCGCCGCCGGCCTTTCCTTGACAGAGCCGCGACATCTTCTTCTTCTGAGTCGCCTGTCGCACCAACAGCTTCACCGGGGAGTTTTCTCCCTTCTTCAGCTCGAGCACACTTGTCGGCCAAAGTGTAAAGCTCGGAAATACTCCTGACTTTGTTCATTGCCAGCTCTTCCCGCATCCTGCGGTTACGCATGTTCTGATGGAACGCGCTAATGACAGCGGCAGGATGAACATTAGGAATATTGTATTGCACCCGACTGAATCTCTACATAAACTTGCGCAGGGACTCGCCCTCCCTCTGAGGGATGATGTGCAAATCACTTTCTTGGCCAGGAGCTTGGTGGCCTCCAACAAAGGCGCCAACAAACTGATGGCATAGATCTGACCAGCAAGAAATAGAATCCTCCGGCAAGTGCATCAACCACGACCTGACGTTGGGTTTGAGCACCAACGGGAAGTAGTTGGCGAGTATCTTGTCATCTCGGCCCCCGGCAGCCTGCACCGCAATGGTGTAGATGCTCAGGAACTCCGAGGGATGGGTCTTGCCGTCATATTTCTCCGGGACCTCTGGCTTGAAGGTTCGGAGATTGGGCCACTGGACTTGCCGCAGCTCACGGGTAAACGCTGGAGGTCCCACCTCGTAAGGCAAGTCTCCTACGTTCCCTGGTGCGGGCTCGTCGACAACTGGCCCCGCGCGCTTATCAGACTGATAGCGCGCTTCCCGTCGCCGCTCGATGGTTGTTCGAGCGTCCTCCTTGCCTCGTTCCTGGAGAACCAGACGCTGATCACGGCGCATCCGCGGATCGGACGACGCCGTGGAAACTTCTTCATGGCGGTAGGCCTGCTGAGTCGTCGGCCGCCGCTGATGTCGCGGAGGAGAGTGCACTGTAGTTGCACCACCTCCGGTTTTCTCTCCACCAGCTCGCATCGGATCGATGGGCTTCCGCTGAGAGGGCCCTGCCTCTTGTGGTCCATCCTTATTAGCGAAGCCGATAAGGCTCTGGATAGTAGCTCGCCACTCCTCCATCTTCTCCGGGGCGGGAGGGAAATCGAGGAGCAGCTGCGCACGTGCCAAGGCTTCCGCTGGCGTAGGTGGCGGCGACAGGTGCGAAGTACGTGAGGTGCTCTGACTCCTAACCAAGTTAGAAGGAGCACCGCCACGGTCACGCGACCGCGCGCCACCTTCGCCGGCAGCTCGGTGTGCATGCTGGTCCCGCGCATCTTGGGATCTATGCGCAGAGACCTTTTCGTAGGGACGCCCCGAACCACCAGCGCCATGATGTCGCTCGTCTCGCACAACCTGGGCAGGTTGCGAGGCTCGCGGCGGCGCGGGAGCTCCAGCAGGCGCTCTTTGATCCCTAGAGTTTGTTGTGTCACCCGTAGGCAATACAACGCCATCTCTAGATCCAGCGGCGCGCAAGTTACCACTGCCACTACGAACGATACCGCTCGCCTGGCTTGGATCACCAGAACGCCGCGGGGGTTCCAGTCCTCTTCCTTCTGCACCCACACCATCGCCTGTCTGCGAAGGCGCGGGCAAAACGGACCCGGACGGTTGTGTTGTCGCGATGTTCTTCTTCTTGGGCGGCATGATGAAGGAACTAGCGCGTCGACCACCAGATCAGGTTCACGCAACCTTCAATCCCCCTACCTGGCGCGCCAAAGATGTCGGGGCACGACACCTATGGGACCCCGAGAGACCCCTTTACGATTCGGCAGGGGGAGAGGTACACGCAAAGAGCAGAACCGGTGATCGACGCGTGAGGTTTTTACCCAGGTTCGGGCCGCTGATCCGCGTAAAACCCTACTCCTGCTTTGTGTTCTTATTGATGTTCTTGAGCCCGGCCTTCAGGAGCGCTCGCAATGAACAGTACGTTCAAAGAGCAGCTACGGATTAGGACAAGCACATTTAATGCACCGTGAGGTGTCCGTTTAGGTGTCCTCACTTTCTTGGGGATGGAAAAAGGGGCCATCCCATCAGCACCGCTTAAGCTCTCCTCCACTGGCGCATTGCCACGCATCCAGAGAAGGACCCAGAATGTCAGGCTTTGTCGCTGTGCTGGAGCGGTGGCATAGTGGCAGAATCCCGCCAGGCGCCGAAACTTGCTGGGCGCCAAGCCTTGCCGGGCGCCAAGCCTTGCCGGACACCAAGCCTTGCCCGGCGCCGATCTTTGCCGGGCTCCGCAGGCCACCCCGGCAAGATCTTGCCGGGGAAGCTGGTCTTCGAATTCCAGCTCTTCTTGTCTACCAATCCTCAGATTTCTGACTTGATGATTTCCTTGATGACTTAAATCGACCTCGAGCTGATCCCGGCAAGCCTTGCCGCAAGGACGGCTACAACTGCCCGTGCACAAGTAAAGGGGTACTAGTGGCCCAATACTTAGTACACCGACAGAGTCGTCGATGATCAAGCAGGGGCAACAAGGATAAGGTGGTGGGGGCATTGATGGTTCACTACCAACCTATACTAAACAGTTTATCATAGGCAGGTAAGGTAGCAATGAACAGGTTACAACAACAGGCTATGCATCAGAATAGGAGCATACATTAACAGTAGCAAAATCTAATGCAAGCAGGAGAATAAAATGGGCGATATCTGGATGCTCAAGGGGGGGGGGGCTTGCCTGGTTGCTCTGGCAAGAGAGAGAGATCGCCAACGGGCTGCTCGTCGGTAGTGTAGTCGTACCTAGGTGCAGCGTCGTCGGTCTCGGCATCTATCGAGAGAGGAGGAGGGGGAGAGAAACAATAAATTCACGGCAATAATGCAAACAATATGTATGACATGCCTAAATGATATGCCGGGGTGTTCTACTGCCTAACTAAATGATTTAGTTAATTTAGGAGTTTATTCGGATTTATTTAATTAAAGTTGGGCACTATTCATTTATCGAAATCGGTCTAAAAGTTCAATGTTCTTATAGTTAGAGGCATCTGATGGGAATACGGAGGGCGTATTCGGGTTCGTATCGAAATTCTGAGCAAGTTAATATATAAATTATTTTCATCGGAGTTACGGTTTATTTAATATGATTTTCTAAAGTTTAAAACATTTTCTGAATTTATTTATTAACTTAAATTCGAATTATCCAGAATAGTGAATGATGACATCAGCATGAGGTCAGGGTGACATCAGCAGGTCAACTCTGGCTGACTAGAGTCAAACCTGACAGGTGGGACCCACATGTCATACACTATGACATTAACTGAGGGGTTAAATTAATTAATTGGATTAATTATCAGGTGGGGCCCAGCAGTCAGTGACTGATTAGGATTTTAATTATTTTTATTTATCTAATTAGTTAATTAGGCACCTGACAGGGGGGGCCCATATGTCATAGACACAGGGAAGGGGGCCCCACCAGTCAGTGACTGGGCAGTGCCCAGTCAGCCAGTTGACCAAGTCAACTGGTCAACTGGGGCCGTGGGGCCACCAGGCAGTGACCCAGGGGGTGGGGCCCGCGTGCCACGTCAGAGTCGGCCGCCGGAGTTGCTCCGGCGAGGCCATTTGCGGCGGCGAGCGGCGGAGCAGCGTCGGGATTCGTCCACTGGGGCCAAATCGCGCATGGCCGGGCTCTTTCGAACGGGCAGACGACGGCGGAGCGATCTAGGGTGACGGCGGGGGCTGCGGTGGTCGGTAGCGTCGACGGTGAGCATCGCGGCGGACGCCGGAGTTCGGCCACCGTCGGGATCGGGGCTGCGGCGTGCAAAAAGGGCAGGGCGAGGTGGCTACGGTGTCTACTCGTTGCGGGGAGTGCAACGGTGGCACGCATGGGACCAAACGGTCGCCGTGGCCATGCCGGCGACGAGGTAAGGCGGCGGCGCGTTCGGGCATCTCGATTGCGACCACTACGGCGACGATATCGAGCCGGAAAGAGAGGGGGAGGACGGTGACGGCTCACCAGGCCCTGTAGGTGTGCAATAGCGGGCTCGACGAAGTGCGGCGGTGATCCGAGGAAGAAGAAGATGGCGCGGGGTCGATGCAGGGCTCCCGGGACTCGAGCTTGTGGTCGAGGAGGACGGGCTCGAAGCGGCGGAGCTCATGGACACGTCGGCGGGGCGAACGGGGCACGGTGGCTGTGGTTATGCTGGAGCCATGGCGGCGGTGGCGCTCGGCTGCGACGGGGGAGCGAGGGAGAGGACGAGGGGAGTGGCTAGGGTTCGCCAGGAGGGGGTGCAGGGTTGCTCTTAACCCAGCGCGCGCGCGGGCGCGCTGTCGAGCAGCGAGCGAGGGGGGCCTGGGGCGCGCGCGCGTGCGCGTTCGACAGCGGGGCGGCGGTGAGCAGTGAGAGGAGGGAGGAGGCGCGGGGTGGGCTGGGCCGCGGCTGTAGCGAGCAGGCCAAGTGCACAGTAGCTCCTTTAGGCCTTTTTTTCTTTTCTCTCTTTTCTGTTTTGTTAATTATTTGGGCCCCAAATGGTTTTTGTAAAAAGTGTGACCTAGTCCATAAATACCAGTGCATCATACCCTAACACCAAAAACTAGTTTGGGCAAAACATCATTTCATATTTGATCTAGATTAATTAAGAGGTTATTAAATATTATTTCCAGTCACTGTTAAAAGAGGTATGGGTCACCTAATTAATTTATTAAATGTTGGTTACAATTTTAGAATGGTCTCTGTATTATTTGTCATTTATTGAACATTTTAGTTTTTATGTTGCACAACTTTTATTTTCCACTTTCATTTAAATTTGAATCTTGTCTTAGTAGTTGAAATGCAATATGATGCTAATGATGATTATGCTCTGTTAAACATGCTAACTTGTCATTATCAAAAGTGATTACTGTGGCTAATGACATGGGGTGTTACACATACAGTAGATATGATCAACATAGAGATGTTCACCATTGAAAACTACTCCATCGCACGTGATGATCGGACATGGTTTAGTTGATATGGATCACGTGATCATTTAGATGACTAGAGGGATGTCTATCTAAGTGGGAGTTCTTAAGTAATATGATTAATTGAACTTTAATTTATCATGAACTTAGTACCTGATAGTTTTTGCATATCTATGTTGTTGTAGATCAATGGCCAGTGCTACCGTTCCCTTGAATTTTAATGCGTTCCTAGAGAAAGCTAAGTTGAAAGATGATGGTAGCAACTACACGGGCTGGGCCCGTAACTTGAGGATTATCCTCATTGCTGCACAGAAGAATTACGTCCTGGAAGCACCGCTAGGTGCAAGACCCGCTGCAGGAGCAACTCCGGACGTTATGAACATCTGGCAGAGCAAAGCTGATGACTACTCGATAGTTCAGTGTGCCATGCTTTACGGCTTTGAATCGGGACTTCAAAGACGTTTTGAACATCATGGAGCATATGAGATGTTCCAAGAATTGAAGTTAATATTTCAAGCAAATGCCCGAGTTGAGAGATATGAAGTCTCCAACAAGTTCTATAGCTGCAAGATGGAGGAGAATAGTTCTGTCAGTGAACATATACTCATAATGTCTGGGTACCATAACCACTTGACTCAGCTGGGAGTTAATCTTCCTGATGATAGTGTCATTGACAGAGTTCTTCAATCACTACCACCAAGCTATAAAGGCTTCGTGATGAACTATAATATGCAAGGGATGGAAAAGACAATTCCCGAGCTCTTCGCGATGCTAAAGGCTGCGGAGGTAGAAATCAAGAAGGAGCATCAAGTGTTGATGGTTAACAAGACCACTAGTTTCAAGAAAAAGGGCAAAGGGAAGAAGGGGAACTTCAAGAAGAATAGCAAGCAAGTTGCTACTCCTGGGAAAAAGACCAAGTCTGGACCTAAGCCTGAAACTGAGTGCTTCTACTGCAAAGGGACTGGTCACTGGAAGCGGAACTGCCCCAAGTATTTGGCGGATAAGAAGGATGGCAAAGTGAAAGGTATATTTGATATACATGTTATTGATGTGTACCTTACTAATGCTCGTAGTAGCGCCTGGGTATTTGATACTGGTTCTGTTGCTCATATTTGCAACTCGAAACAGGGGCTACGGATTAAACGAAAATTGGCTAAGGACGAGGTGACGATGCGCGCGGGAAATGGTTCCAAAGTCGATGTGATCGCCGTCGGCACGCTACCTCTACATCTACCTTCGGGATTAGTTTTAGACCTGAATAATTGTTATTTTGTGCCAGCGTTAAGCATGAACATTATATCTGGATCTTGTTTGATGCGAGACGGTTATTTATTTAAATCAGAGAATAATGGTTGTTCTATTTATATGAGTAATATCTTTTATGGTCATGCACCCTTGAGGAGTGGTCTATTTTTGTTGAATCTCGATTGTAGTGATACACATATTCATAATATTGAAGCCAAAAGATGCAAAGTTAATAATGATAGTGCAACTTATTTGTGGCACTGCCGTTTAGGTCATATTGGTGTAAAGCGCATGAAGAAACTCCATGCTGATGGGGTTTTGTAATCACTTGATTATGAATCACTTGATACTTGCGAACCATGCCTCATGGGCAAGATGACTAAGACTCCGTTCTCCGTAACAATGGAGCGAGCAACTAACTTATTGGAAATAATACATACTGATGTATGCGGTCCGATGAGTGTTGAGGCTCGCGGTGGGTATCGTTATTTTCTGACCTTCACAGATGATTTGAGCAGATATGTATATATCTACTTAATGAAACATAAGTCTGAAACATTTGAAAAGTTCAAAGAATTTCAGAGTGAAGTGGAAAATCATCGTAACAAGAAAATAAAGTTTCTACGATCTGATCGTGGAGGTGAATATTTGAGTTATGAGTTTGGTCTTCATTTGAAACAATGTGGAATAGTTTCGCAACTCACGCCACCTGGAACACCACAGCGTAATGGTGTGTCCGAACGTCGTAACCGTACTTTATTAGATATGGTGCGGTCTATGATGTCTCTTACCAATTTACCACTATCGTTTTGGGGTTATGCTTTAGAGACGGCTGCATTCACGTTAAATAGGGCACCATCTAAATCCGTTGAGATGACACCATATGAACTGTGGTTTGGCAAGAAACCTAAGCTGTCGTTTCTTAAAGTTTGGGGCTGCGATGCTTATGTGAAAAAGCTTCAACCTGATAAGCTCGAACCCAAATCGGAGAAATGTGTCTTCATAGGATACCCAAAGGAGACTGTTGGGTACACCTTCTATCACAGATCCGAAGGCAAGATATTCGTTGCTAAGAATGGATCCTTTCTAGAGAAGGAGTTTCTCTCGAAAGAAGTGAGTGGGAGGAAAGTAGAACTTGATGAGGTAATTGTACCTTCTCCCGAATTGGAAAGTAGTTCATCACAGAAATCAGTTCCAATGATGTTTACACCAATTAGTGAGGAAGTTAATGATGATGATCATGAAACTTCGGATCAAGTTACTACCGAACCTCGTAGGTCAATCAGAGTACGTTCCGCACCAGAGTGGTACGGTAATCCTGTTCTGGAAGTCATGTTAGTAGACCATGATGAACCTACGAACTATGAGGAAGCGATGATGAGCCCAGATTCCGCAAAATGGCTTGAGGCCATGAAATCTGTGATGGGATCCATGTATGAGAACAAAGTGTGGACTTTGGTTGACTTGCCCGATGATCGGCAAGCCATAGAGAATAAATGGATCTTCAAGAAGAAGACTGGCGCTGACGGTAATGTTACTGTCTACAAAGCTCGACTTGTTGTGAAAGGTTTTCGACAAGTTCAAGGAGTTGACTACGATGAGACCTTCTCACCCGTAGCGATGCTTAAGTCTGTCCGAATCATGTTAGCAATTGCCGCATTTTATGATTATGAAATCTGGCAAATGGATGTCAAAACTGCATTCCTTAATGGATTTCTTAAAGAAGAGTTGTATATGATGCAACCAGAAGGTTTTGTCGATCCTAAGGGTGCTAACAAAGTGTGCAAGCTCCAGCGATCCATTTATGGACTGGTGCAAGCCTCTCAGAGTTGGAATATTCGCTCTGATAGTGTGATCAAAGCATATGGTTTTATACAGACTTTTGGAGAAGCCTGTATTTACAAGAAAGTGAGTGGAAGCTCTGTAGCATTTCTGATATTATATGTGGATGACATATTGTTGATTGGAAATGATACGGAATTTCTGGATAGCATAAAAGGATACTTGAATAAGAATTTTTCAATGAAAGACCTCGGTGAAGCTGCTTATATATTAGGCATCAAGATCTATAAAGATAGATCAAGACGCTTAATTGGACTTTCACAAAGCACATACCTTGATAAAGTTTTGAAGAAGTTCAAAATGGATCAGTCAAAGAAAGGGTTCTTACCTGTGTTGCAAGGTGTGAAGTTGAGTCAGACTCAATGCCCGACCACTGCAGAAGATAGAGAGAAAATGAAAGTCATTCCCTATGCTTCAGCCATAGGTTCTATCATGTATGCAATGCTGTGTACCAGACCTGATGTGTGCCTTGGTATAAGTTTAGCAGGGAGGTACCAAAGTAATCCAGGAGTGGATCACTGGACAGCGGTCAAGAACATCCTGAAATACCTGAAAAGGACTAAGGATATGTTTCTCGTTTATGGAGGTGACAACGAGCTTGTCGTAATTGGTTACGTCGATGCAAGCTTTGACACTGATCCGGATGACTCTAAGTCGCAAACCGGATACGTATTTATATTGAATGGTGGAGCTGTCAGTTGGTGCAGTTCCAAGCAGAGCATCATGGCGGGATCTACGTGTGAAGCGGAGTACATAGCTGCTTCGGAAGCAGCAAATGAAGGAGTCTGGATGAAGGAGTTCAGATCCTATTTAGGTGTAATACCTAGTGCATCGGGTCCAATGAAAATCTTTTGTGACAATACTGGAGCAATTGCCTTGGCGAAGGAATCCAGATTTCACAAGAGAACCAAACACATCAAGAGACGCTTCAATTCCATCCGCGATCAAGTCAAGGAGGGAGATATAGAGATTTGCAAAATACATACGGATCTGAATGTTGCAGACCCGTTGACTAAGCCTCTTCCACGAGCAAAACATGATCAGCACCAAGACTCCATGGGTGTTAGAATCATTACTATGTAATCTAGATTATTGACTCTAGTGCAAGTGGGAGACTGAAGGAAATATGCCCTAGAGGCAATAGTAAAAGTTGTTATTTATATTTCCTTATATCATGATAAATGTTTATTATTCATGCTAGAATTGTATTAACCGAAAACTTAGTACATGTGTGAATACATAGACAAACAGAGTGTCCCTAGTATGACTCTACTTGACTAGCTTGTTTATCAAAGATTGTCATTTGATGAACAGGATCACATCATTAGAGAATGATGTGATGGACAAGACCCATCCGTTAGCTTAGCATATTGATCGTTTAGTTTTATTGCTATTGCTTTCTTCATGAATTATACATGTTCCTCTGACTATGAGATTATGCAACTCCCGAATACCGGAGGAACACTTTGTGTGCTATCAAACATCACAACGTAACTGGGTGATTATAAAGATGCTCTACAGGTGTCTCCAAAGGTGTTTGTTGGGTTGGCATAGATCAAGATTAGGATTTGTCACTCCGTGTATCGGAGAGGTGTCTCTGGGCCCTCTCGGTAATGCACATCACTATAAGCCTTGCAAGCAATGTGACTAATGAGTTAGTTACGGGATGATGCATTACGGAACGAGTAAAGAGACTTGCCGGTAACGAGATTGAACTAGGTATGATGATACCGATGATCGAATCTCGGGCAAGTAACATACCGATGACAAAGGGAATTACATATGTTGTTATGCGGTTTGACCGATAAAGATCTTCGTAGAATATGTAGGAGCCAATATGAGCATCCAGGTTCCGCTATTGGTTATTGATCGGAGATGTGTCTCGGTCATGTCTACATAGTTCTCGAACCCGTAGGGTCCGCACGCTTAACGTTCGATGACGATTTGTATTATGAGTTATGTGTTTTGGTGACCGAAGTTTGTTCGGAGTCCCGGAAGAGATCACGGACATGACGAGGAGTCTCAAAATGGTCGAGAGGTAAAGATTGATATACTGGAAGGTTATCTTCGGACACCGGAATGGTTCCGGAGTGATTCAAGTATTTTTCGGTTTACTGAGGGGTTACCGGAACCCCCCGGGAAGTAATGGGCCTTATTGGGCCATAGGGGAGAAGAGGAGGCAGGCCAAGGGGAGGTGGCACGCGCCCCCCATGGAGTCCGAATTGGACTAGGGGAGGGGGCGGCGCCCCCTTGCCCTTTCCTACTCCCTCTCCCTTTCCCTCTTTCCCACTCCGGAAAGGAAAGGGGAATCCTACAAGGATTTGGGAGTCCTAGTAGGACTCCCCACACTTGGCGCGCCCCTAGGGGGCCGGCCTCCTCCCTCTCCCTCCTTTATATACGGGGGCGGGGGGCGCCTCAAAGGGACATAACAAACATTGTTAGCCGTGTGCGGCGCCCCCCCCCCCCCATCGTTTACTCCTCCGGTCATATTGTCGTAGTGCTTAGGCGAAGCCCTGCGCGGATCACATCACCATCACCGTCACCACGCCGTCGTGCTGACGAAACTCTCCCTCGACCTTCTGCTGGATCAAGAGTTCGAGGGACGTCATCGAGCTGAATGTGTGCTGAACTCGGAGGTGCCGTACATTCGGTGCATGATCGGTTGGATCGCGAAGACGTTCGACTACATCAACCGCGTTAAGCTAACGCTTCCGCTTTCGGTCTACGAGGGTATGTGGACACACTCTCCCTTTCTCGTTGCTATGCATCTCCTAGATAGATCTTGCGTGAGCATAGGAATTTTTTTGAAATTGCATGCTACGTTCCCCAACAGTGGGGCCCGCTTGTCAGTGGCTGGGGGCTGCCCAGTCAACACGTTGACTGGGTCAACCCAGTCAACGGGGCCCCCAGGTCCCACTGGCAGTGAGCCAGGGGTGGGGCCCGGCCAGCCACGTCGGCTGCCGGCGCCAGAGTTGCGCCGGCGACCAAAAACGCGGCGGCGCCTCGCCGGACTTGGCCGAAAATGCGCTACAGGGGGTCATTCGTCGCGGGGTTGGGCTGGCTCGAACGAGCATCCAGTGCCGCATCTAGTGGTGGTGGTGGTTTCGCCGGAACCGGCCGGAATCGTCGCCGGCGTCGAGGTCCGCGGCGAGGTGGCTACGGGCATCGGCGCAATCGGGGACGCAACGCGCTAAGCGGCGAACGGAGCGGCTGGGGAGGTTCTACGAGACGCGGCGCGACTGATGGAAACGAGCCCGTGACCATTTGGTCACCAGAGCTTCGCCGGCGATGAATTGAGGCGGAGGCGCGCTCGGGCGTGTATCGGGCTAGGTGCTAGAGGGCACGAGCGGCTCCACGGAGAGCACCCGTCGCACCTTAGAGGTGCCCTGAGCACGTTGACCTGCTCGGGCGCCCACGACGTCGACGATAGCGATGGCCACGAGCTGCGCGGCGGAGCTGAGCTCGGGCGGTAATGGCGACGTCGATTTGAGGCAGCAGCAGAGGCGGCAGAAGGAGGGAGGGGGAGCGGAGCTCACCTAGCAGGCGCAAGGTGACCCGGCAACAGGTTAGTAGCAGCAGACGGCGCCGGAGCAGTCGAGGCTCACCGGAGACAGAGGCGGAAGGGGGCGAGGCGATTCCGGCGTTGTGGTGGCTCCCGGCTCCAACAGCGGGCACCGTTCATAGTGTAGGACGATGGGGAACGCTTACGACATCTTGGCGAGGCGAGACGGTGCGGGTGGCCGTGGTGGCGACGAAGGACAGTGGCGGTTCCGCTCGGTGGTGGTGGATCTGGAGGGGAAGAGGAGGAAGAGAGCGAGTGGAGAGAGGGGAGAATGGCCAGGGGGAGTGGACGAGGCTGGTCCTTATCCCCTCCTCGCGTCGATGGCGTCGGCGTGTCGACGAACGACCGGAGCAGCGCGCGGCGACCACGGCGCGGGCGACACGGCAATGAGAAGGACGATGACTGTAGCAGGGCAGGCTGGGCCTGCCACTGTGCACTAAGGCCCAGTCGGTCCAGGCCTTTTTCTTTTTCTTCTTTTCTGTTTCTTTGTTTATTTCCTGTTTTGATAATTGTTTGAGCACTTAATGATTTTTGTAAAATGTGTGACCTAGCCCATAATTTGCAGTGCAATATATCCTAACATCAAAAACTAGTTTGGTTAAAATACTATTTCATTTTATTTTGTATTAATTTAAAAGGTTATTAAATGTTGTTTTCAACCACTGTTTGAGGTGGTTAGAGTTACTTAACTAATTCTATAAATGTTGATTACAATTTCATAATTGCCTCTGGATTATTTGCTATTTATTGAGCATTTTTACCATAGTGTTTGAGGAACTAAATTTTGCACTTTTGAATTTGAGTTGATTTTCAGAGAGAAATTTGACATGAGGTGTTTAAGCACTATGATGAAGCATTGCTAATGGAGATGACATGGCAAGTTTAGCAGAGGAACACAGTGCTTATTACACAGGGGTGTTACAAATTCTCCTCCTCTAAAAGAAATTCTCGTCCCGAGAATTTAGGAGGTAGAAGGAAAGAGGTCGGGATATTCTTCCCGAAGATGATCCTCGCGTTCCCAAGTGGCTTCATCTTCAGTGTGATTCGACCACTGCACTTTCAGGAACTTGGTTGTCTTCTGACGAGTGCGACGTTCAGCTTCATCGAGAATGCGGATCGGGTGCTCCTTATAAGAAAGATCATCTTGCAATTCGAGCATCTCGTGATCCACTGCACGGTGCGGAGATTCCTTGAAGCAACGACGAAGTTGTGACACATGGAAGACGTCATGGATATGAGAGAATTGCGGCAGCAACTCCAATTTATATGCCACCTGTCCACGTCTAGCCACGATGCGGAAATGACCGATATAGCGAGGAGCTAGCTTGCCCTTGATTCCGAAACGACGAGTGTCCTTCATAGGTGTGACACGCAAATAAGCTTGATCACCGGGTTGATAGATCAAACCCCATCGTTTGCGATCATAGTTGCTCTTCTGGCGGTCCTGAGCCGCCTTGAGATTTTCTCGGACATTTCGGACTTGTTCTTCGGCGTGTTGAATAATGTCCGGTCCCACAAGTGGTCGTTCCCCAGTTTCTGACCAATTCAGAGGGGTTCGACACTTTCGTCCATAAAGAACTTCAAAGGGAGCCATTTTCAAGTTGGCTTGATAGCTGTTATTATAAGAGAATTCGACAAACGGAAGAGATTCTTCCCATTTCTTACCAAAGGATATAACACAAGCCCGAAGCATATCTTCAAGCACTTGATTAACTCGCTCAACTTGGCCTTGGGATTGTGGATGATATGCTGAACTCCAGGTAATGTGAGTTCCCATAGCTTCTTGGAAACTTTCCCAGAACTTGGAGGTGAAAAGACCGCCATGGTCCGAACTGATCTCCTTCGGAATACCGTGGAGTGAAACAATTCTGGAGATATACAGTTCTGCTAACTGGCTAGCAGTGATAGTCTCCTTGACAGGCAGAAAATGTGCAACTTTGGAGAGTTGGTCGACGATGACAAGAATAGCATCGTGACCCTTCTGAGACTTGGGAAGACCAGTAATGAAATCCATTTGCACTTTATCCCATTTCCACAGAGGAATAGGAAGTGGTTGAAGAATTCCAGCAGGCTTTTGATGTTCTACTTTCATGCAACGACATACGTCACATTCAGCAACATATCGAGCAATGTCCTGCTTCATTTTAGACCACCAGTACCTTTGACCAAGATCACAATACATCTTAGTGCTACCCGGATGGATAGACAGCGGTGTATCATGTGCCTCCTTCATGACCTTGTCAGTCATAAGTTCGAATCGAGGTACCACAATGCGGTCTTTGAAATACAAGGTTCCATCTTCAGCAATTGAGAAATCCCGGTACTTCTCGAGGTGAAGCTCTTTCTTCATTAGATCTACTTCAGCATCTTTGGCTTGCGCAATCTTTACAGCTTTCTCAAGATCTGGCTGTACCACAAGGTTATTAAGAGAACCCCGCGGAATGATACAGAGGTTTAGCTTGCGCAAATCTTCATAAAGATGAGGTTGAGCTCGCCTAACCATGAGGTTGTTGATATAGGACTTGCGGCTCAAGGCATCAGCCATCACATTAGCTTTGCCAGGGGTATAATAAATACCACAGTCATAGTCCGTAATTGTTTCCAACCATCGCTGCTGACGAAGATTAAGATCCGGTTGAGTGAACAAATACTTCAGACTCTGATGATCGGTATAAATCTCACACCGATTACCAAGGAGGTAGTGTTGCCACTGCTTCAAAGCATAGATCACAACAGCGAGTTCGAGATCATGCACTGGATAGTTTTCTTCATGCGGATGCAATTGTCGCGAGGCATATGCAATCACCTTTCGTTCTTGCATTAGGACACAGCCTAATCCTTGACGAGAGGCGTCGCAAAAAATTACAAAGTCCTTGCAAGAATCAGGAGGAGCTAGCACTGGAGCAGAAGTAAGCTTGTCCTTGAGGGTCTGGAAACTCTCCTGACATTTGTCTGTCCACTCAAACTTAACGCCTTTGTGGAGCAGATTAGTCAGGGGCTTGGCAATCTTGGAAAAGTTCTCGACGAATCGGCAGCAATAACTTGCAAGGCCGAGAAAACTTCTCACCTGCTTGGCATTTTTTGGAGGCGTCCAGTCAAGAATAGCCTGAACACGCTCTGGGTTAACGGTGATACCGTCCTTGGAAATCACATGTCCAAGGTAGGTCACTTCAGAAAGCCAGAATTTACATTTGGAGTACTTGGCATACAACTTGTGCTCTTGAAGCCTCTCCAGAACAAGGTGAAGATGTTCGGCATGTTCTTCCTTATTCTTCGAATATACTAGAATATCATCCAGATAAACCACGATGAACTTGTCAAGGTAATCCATGAATATATAATTCATCAGGCGAGAGAACGTAGCTGGAGCATTTGTTAAACCAAACGACATAACAGTGTACTCGTAGGAACCATAGCGGGTAACAAATGCAGTCTTTGGAATATCCTCTTCGCGGACACGGATCTGGTGATAACCCAACCTCAAGTCGAGTTTAGAGAACACCGATGATCCAGCAAGTTGGTCATATAAATCATTGATCCGAGGAAGCGGATATTTATTCTGAATGGTTGCCTGGTTGATAGGACGGTAATCTTGAACCAACCTATTTGTACCATCTTTCTTCTTGACAAAGAGAGACGGTGCTCCCCAGGCAGAGGAACTAGGGCGGATGAAACCCTTCTTAAGAGACTTGTTGATTTCTTCCTTAAACTCGAGAAGGTGGTGCAGAGGCATCTTATAAGGACGCTTCGCAATAGGAGTAGTGCCAGGCTTCAAGTCGATGACAAACTCGACAGCTCTAGCAGGGGGTATTCCTGGAAGTTCTTCTGGAAAAACATCCTGGAAGTCACAGACCACTGGAATGTTTTCGATCCCTTCAAGCGAAGAAGCGTTCAACGCATTGAAGGCATAAATCTGAGCCTCGACGTTCTGAGTGAGGTGAGCATGATAATTCACTATCTGACCTGATGGATGCAGGAGGTGTACAACTTTAGTGGCACAATTGATTGAGCCATAGTGAGCCTTCAACCAATCCATTCCCAGAATAAGATCAACTTCAGAAGAGTTGAGAATAATGGGAGACGCTCGGAATTCTATTCTTTCAATATTAATTACGACATCAGGACTGAACAACGAAGTGTGGCAATGACCCGCGGGAGTGTTCACTCGTAATTTACGTGGTAGTGTATCACATCTAACTTCATGCATGAGTGCGGATTTATCTGACATGAATGAATGCGATGCTCCTAAATCAAATAAAACAGATGCAGGTACTGAATTAACAAGAAGTGTACCCATCACGGGTTCAGGTTGATCCTGAGCTTCAGCCATGTTGATATGATAGTTCTGTCCACGACCATAAGAAGGTCTGGCATTGTTGTTACGCTACTGAGGAATTCCACGGCCATTACCACGGCCAGCAAGAAGAGGCACTAGCTGATTCTGGCTCTGAGAACAGTCTCTGGCACGATGACCTGGCTGGCCACACTTGAAGCAAAGTCCACTGTCTGGACGTGGTGCAGGAGCTCGAGGTAGTGCAACTCGAAGAGGCTGCCTCGGTGGTGGAGGAGGCAGGCGAGGTGCAGCATAAGCAGGCCTATACACTGGAGCTGTTGGACGGTACATGCTCTGTGGAATCCATCTGCGGCGCTTCTGGGAAGACGAGCCCGAAGATGAGCCCGCTTCACGAGTGCGTCTGGTCGCTTCCTTGTGCTTCTTCAGACCAGTCTCGACCATGATGGCCTTGTTCACCAAGGTGGCGAAGTCAGGAAAGTCTTAGATGAGCAGGGCTAGCTGAATGTCATGGTGTAGCCCTTCACGGAACTTCTCCTGCGTACGAGCATCAGTGGGGATGTCTTCTTCAGCGTAGCGAGACAAATCAAGGAACTCACACTGATAGACTTCTACAGTCTTGTTGCCTTGAACGAGGCTGCGGAACTCGTCCTTCTTCCGATCTATAACCCCTTGAGGAATATACCGGGCACGAAAAGCAGCCTTGAATTCCACCCAAGTGACAACAGTTCCAGGAGGTAAGCTCTGTCTGTGAGTTGCCCACCATTGTGCTGCGGGACCCTTCAGGAAGTATGTCGCGAATGTGACATAGCTGACAGGGGGAACATCAGCTGACTCCATCTCATAGAAGATGTCACGCAGCCAGTCATCGGCATCCAGCAGATTAACTGGGTTGCGGAATACTGATGGGTTGAGACGCACAAATTCTGGCAGCGTGATTGAAGCTGGCTGATGGTTGGCATTGGGATGGGGGAATTGATCCATAATCCCCATCATGAACTGACGGTTGAGTTCAAATTGTTGCATCATAGCGGCCATATAGTCAGGCGGTGGCGGCGGTGGCGGATTGTTGTCACCCATCTTGCTAAATTTAACAGGGGTAGTTTAGCACAAGCTATTGCGAGTGTTTAGCAACAAGCATGATGTAATACGATGGAATTTAAGTAGTGTAACAGATACTTAATAGTAGTCATTTAAGACATACAGATCCATACACAGGCGGTTACAAACGGACAGCATAACGGCGCAAATTCAAAAGCTAGACATGCTAGGCGGCACGCAGTCACGCGGTAAGGAAGTACACAATGAGACATAGCAAAGGCTACATCAACGTTGGAGAAAACCACTGAAACGGGGTAGCTGCAAGTGCGGACGATGAATGTTCGTCGCGGAAGGATCCTGCGCTCCATGTGCACTCTGATGCAGAACCCGGTCTCGAACTGAAAGAAGAGGTCCACGTGCCGGTGTGTGACCTCCCACAGCAGGCCAACCAATCCTTGGTGGCATCTCGGTCCTGCGTGGGTAAAGGATATGCTCCGGATGTATCCCTGCATGAACAGCTAGTAGTAACTGCATCATAGCATCGTAGAGTCGTGCTCGAGTGGCAAACAACTTGATGGCAAGAGCCCGAACAGTACGATCCAGAGCCTGAGTGCACTGAATCAGAACCCGCGGATCGTAGCGACGAGGCTCGTACGGGGCACAGATAGCTGTGTAGTATCCAGTAGCATCTTCAGCAGGGGCATACGGAATGTATTGAAACTCAGAGGCATCCAAGCTAGCGCTGTGCTCTCCTCGGAGACGTGCGACAGCAGAGTAGGCGGCATCATGGACTGCCATCTCAATCATCACGCCAATACCGTGGAAAAGGTACAACTCAGTGTCTGAGTCATCCTGCTGATCATAGATGCGAACATCAGCATAGTACTGCTCCTGGTTGAACTCGCGGTAAACCTCGTAGACCATGTACTCGGGGTACCAGCGGTAACCCAGTCTGGTCAGGAGGGCGATCAGGACAGTTGGAAAACCAGGGGCATCACGAGCCCAAGTATGAAGCACAAGCTGGGTCGTAGGACGTGGTGGAAATAGATGATCCATCTGAAATTAAAGAAATTTCAGGATTGTCATTTGATGATGAGAAGTATAACAGATCTCGAAGAGAAAGGTTAAACAAAACAATGGAAAGGAAAATGATTATCAGACTAATCAGATCAATGACAGGGAAATCGCACAGATATCCAGCTCTCCGGGTGGACGGGATTTACGAGATCCTAAGTGTCGGTGTTAGTAAATTTATTAAACCCGAATAGAAGATTGATCAGAGTCCTAGAGTAAAGACGAGGAATAAAAGATCCTAATACCACCCAGTTGGCGACATGGGCCTGTAATCCACACAGCCAAGTTTTCGGTTACTAGACTCTACTTCGGCCAAGGAGTTGGAAAGGGGGATTCCTAGAGGCAGTCGGCTCTGATACCAACCTGTGACGACCCCAGCTTAATCATGCACTAACCATACACGCAAATGCACACGATCAAGCCTAAGGACTCACTTGAAGATATCACAACACAACTCTAAAACATAAATAAAGTCATACAAGCTTTATATTACAAGCGAGGGCCTCGAGGGCTCGAATACATAGCTCGATGGCATACAAGTGTCAGCGGAAGCATCAGATATCTGGGTACAGATATAACAGAGTTACAGATAGGCCTTTAAAAAGGTGGGGCAAAATAAAACACTATGATCGAAAGGCGTAGGCCTCCTGCCTAGCACCCTCCGAACCTACTCCTGGTCGTCGGTCGGCTCCTCGTAGTAGTACTCGCCGGGAGGGTAGTAGTAGTAGCCGTAGTCATCGACAGGGGCAGCTATCTCAGGGGCTCCGTCATCTGGTGGCGACAAATGGATATGGGGAGAAAAAGAAAGTAAAGCAAATGTGAGTACTCATCCGAAGTACTCAGCAAGCAAGGATGTACACTACATATGCAACATTATCAAAGGGAGGCTGTATATGTGGACTGGGCTGCAGAAATGCCAGAATAGAGGGGAGAGCCTAGTCCTATCGAATACTAGCATCTTCAAGCATCTTCATCGGTCTTGCAGCATTAGAAGAGTGCAGATTAACATAATGTAAAGTAGTAGTAATGTCATCAACCTCGCCCAGAGATCCTTCCTCGACTCCCTGCGAGAAAGCAATCCCAGAGCCATACTATCCAGTATCATCTCAAGTCACCAGTTCTAGTTGTACCGATCGGGATACAACTCCGAGTGTCCATTACCGTAGGATAGGCTATCGATAGATTAGATCTTCCCTGCAGGGGTGCACCAACTTACCCACCACACTCGCTTAACTCCGGCCGGACACACTTTTCTGGGTCATGCCCGGCCTCTGCCAAACGATACGCCGCAACCCTACCGAATACTTAATAGAGAGGTCAGCATGCCGGACCAACTTATGCGCCTAGGGGTCTTGGGCCTTCGCCCCGGGGACTCCTGCGCGTTACGTGCACCGCCGGTGAGCAGACCTAGCAACCCCTTAATACAAGTGCGGTTGCGTTCCCAGTTCAACCCAGCGTGTGCCGCTCCTCGCTGATGTCAATTAAGCTTTGGCTGATGTATACGACGCAGAACGCCCATACTATGCCCACGTGATGGTTAGTGCTATCAGGCCAGAGGCCCCTCGGATCAAATATCCAAACCGTTAGTGTGTTGGTAGTGCGGTAACGAGCAGAGACTCACGAAAGATGTGACCCTGTCGCCCCGTCTCGAGGACTTGCGGCAAGGGCTAAGAATGCCCGGCCACGCCTCGTATTCAACTCTCGGGCACCTTCCAGGTCAACCCGTCTCCACATCACTTCGCAATTATGCTCGCGCGGGTATCCCTCAGGGCCGACCCGTCTTTGGTAACATGGTTCAGTGTGAAGTCATAGTAACCATAGTAACCGTGTGTCTAACACCAAGGGAACCCTGAGGAATCACCCTCGATGGAATTCCACCTGATGTTATCGTCAAGGTGAACGAAGGAGGAATCACCCTCGAGGTCCACACTTGAGAAATTGCATGACATGTCGTTATCGGGGGTGGTGTAGGAGGAATCACCCTCGATGACCACGACTGATTAACTAACCTACAAGGTTATCATCAGAAGTGCTGACGAGGTATCACCCTCGGCACTCGATAGTAACCCAGTAGTGTCGATCAACTAAGGGGAAAGTGATGTGCGTTGCCGGGGCCTGGTCTTCGATCCCGTTGATCGGGTCTTCTGATGATCCAGCGGGGCAGTCGGGATAAAGTGGGGTCTCTGCTGGGTCTCTACCCAACCTATACTAAACAGTTTAGGATAAGCAGGTAGGTACCAATAGCAGGTTACAATAAACAGGCTATGCAGCAGAAATAGGATAACAACAACAACAACAGTAACTTCTAATGCAAGCATAAGAGAGAATAGAATGGGCGATATCGGTATGCTCAAAAGGGGGGTGCTTGCCTGGAAGCTCGGTGGCAAGGGTCTGGTCGTCAGGGGCATAGTCGCCCTCCGGAGCTGCGTCTTCCTCAGGGACTACATCGGCGTCGGGGTCTAACGAGAGAGAAGAGGGGGAGGAAACAAATAAATACACAACAATAATGCAACACAAAACATGCTATGCCTAGGGTGCAGTGCATGGTTGCCTAAAGTATGTCTAAGTCATTTTAGGATTTAAGTTGGATTTATTATCCGGTGTATATGCACTATTCATCTAACAGAAACGGATAAGTTATGGGTTCTCCTACGTAGGAGGTTCCGACATGGAAACAGACGACACGATCAGATTCGTCTCGTCGTTCTGAGCAACTTTCATGTATAAAGTTTTTCGATCTGAGCTACGGTTTATTTATTATGAATTTTCAAAGTTTAAATTATTTTCTGAAATTATTTTTATTAACAGAAAAGGAAATATGACGTCAGCATGATGCAATGATGACATCAGCAGTCAACTGGTCGGCTGACCAGGTCAAACCTGACCTGTGGGTCCAGTGGGACCCACATGTCAGTGACAGTGGCTTTAATAGGGATTTAGTTTAACTAAACTGAGTTATTTAGCAGGTAGGCCCCACCTGTCATAGACTAATTAGCTAAATTAATTAGTTTTAATTATTAAAACATTTTAAGTAAACAAAATATGTGGTGGGGCTCGCTTGTCAGTGGTTGGGGGCTGCCCAGTCAGCACGTTGACTGGGTCAACCCAGTCAACAGGGCCCCCAGGTCCCACTGGCAGTGAGCCAGGGGTGGGGCCCGCCCAGCCATGTCGGCTGCCGGCGCCGGAGTTGCGCCGGCGACCAAAAACGCGGCGGCGCCTCGCTGGACTTGGCCGAAAATGCGCTACAGGGGGTCATTCGTCGCGGGGTTGGGCTGGCTCGAACGAGCATCCAGTGCCGCGTCCAGTGGTGGTGGTGGTTTCGCCGGAACCGGTCGGAATTGTCGCCGGCGTCGAGGTCCGCGGCAGGTGGCTACGGGTGTCGGCGCAATCGGTGACGCAACGCGCTAAGCGGTGAACGGAGCGGCTGGGGAGGTTCTACGCGATGCGGCGCGACTGATGGAAACGAGCCCGTGACCATTTGGTCACCGGAGCTTCGCCGGCGATGAGTTGAGGCGGAGGCGCGCTTGGGCTCGTATCGGGCTAGGTGCTAGAGGGCACGAGCGGCTCCACGGAGAGCACCCGTCGCACCCTAGAGGTGCCCTGAGCACGTTGACGTGCTCGAGCGCCCACGACATCGACGATAGCGATGGCCACGAGCTGCGCGGCGGAGCTGAGCTCGGGCGGTAATGGCGATGGTGGTTTGAGGCAGCAGCAGAGGCGGCAGATGGAGGGAGGGGGAGCGGAGCTCACCTAGCAGGCGCAAGGTGGCCCGGCGACAGGTTAGTAGCAGCAGACGGCGCCGGAGCAGTCGAGGCTCGCCGGAGACAGAGGCGGAAGGGGGCGAGGCGATTCCGGCGTTGTGGTGGCTCCCGGCTCCAACAGCGGGCACCGTTCGTAGTGGAGGATGACGAGGAACACTTACGACATCTTGGCGAGGCGAGACGGTGCGGGTGGCCGCGGTGGCGATGAAGGACAGCGGCGGTTCCGCTCGGTGGTGGTGGATCTGGAGGGGAAGAGGAGGAAGAGAGCGAGCGGAGAGAGGGGAGAATGGCCAGGGGGAGTGGACGAGGCTGGTCCTTATCCCCTCCTCGCGTCGGTGGCGTCGGCGTGTCGACGAACGACCAGAGCAGCGCGCGGCGACCACGGAGCGGGCGACACGGCGATGAGAAGGACGATGAATGTAGCGGGGCAGGTTGGGCTGGCTGGGCCTGCCACTGTGCACTAAGGCCCAGTCGGTCCAGGCCTTTTTCTTTTTCTTCTTTTCTGTTTCTTTGTTTATTTACTATTTTAATAATTGTTTGAGCACTTAATGATTTTTGTAAAATGTGTGACCTAGCCCATAATTTGCAGTGCAATATATCCTAACATCAAAAACTAGTTTGGTTAAAATACTATTTCATTTTATTTTGTATTAATTTAAAACGTTATTAAATGTTGTTTTCAGCCACTGTTTGAGGTGGTTAGAGTTACTTAACTAATTCTATAAATGTTGATTACAATTTCATAATTGCCTCTGGATTATTTGCTATTTATTGAGCATTTTTCCCACAGTGTTTGAGGAACTAAATTTTGCACTTTTGAATTTGAGTTGATTTTCAGAGAGAAATTTGACATGAGGTGTTTAAGCACTATGATGAAGCATTGCTAATGGAGATGACATGGCAAGTTTAGCAGAGGAACACAGTGCTTATTACACAGGGGTGTTACAGCCGACGCCCGAGCCATCTCCCCTAGACGTCCTCACTCCTTCCTTTTCTCCCTCACGCGCTCGCTTGCCTCTCCTCTTCCTCTCCAGAGTGCTACAGCCGCCGCCGTCCGTCTCCATCGCGGCCACCGTCATCCCCTCGTCGCCTCCCCGCGTCTGCCTGCTCCACCGTCGACTACGGCGTCGACCAGTGCTACTTGGTGGAGCCAGGACCCCCTGTATTGAGCCCCTCGACTTCGTCTTCTTCCTCGGACGTCGGAGATCGCCGCCGCCGTGCCGTCTGCTTCGAGCCTTCCCCGAGCCCGCTTTGCACACCTGCAGGACCGCAGTGAGCATCTCTCTCTTTCCCCTCGACCTTCGTGCTTGATTGCGTCCTCTAGGCCCCGTTGCCATGGCTGCCGTAGCTCGCCGCCGCTGCTCAGCCTCGCTGCCATGGCCACCGCCCGATAAGCTCGAGTCCGAGCCGCGCATCGTGCTCCTGGTGCTCCCAGGAACCCAGCGAGCCCACGCACGCCTCTCCCCGTGCCCCGTAGCCGCGTCCTCGACATCGACCGATTCCGGCCGCCGCCTTTGCTTATCGCCGCTGTCGCTACGAGCCACCTCAGGTCGCGCCACCGCCACCAAACGACGCGGCGTCGAACGCTCGTTCCAACGCGCCCTCGCGCGTGCAAAATGACCCTTTGTGGGCGAAACCCGATCGCCTCCCGTGGCCTCCGTCATGTTTGGCGTTGCCGGAGCGTTGCCGTCGGCGCGCCACCGGGGCTGTGACACTACCAGGTGGGCCCCAGGTCATTAGTCCACTAATCCAACCCCTAACACCCACTAACATGTGGGCCCGCACTGTAGCTAATTAGTTTAAATAAATAATCCTATTAAGAGTTAAGTCACTGACCCCCTGGGCCCACTCCTTATTAACTCTGTTTAATTAAAGTTAAACACTGATTAACCTACTGAGTATGACAGGTGGGCCCAGCCCACTATTCAACCAGATAAGGCCGGCTGATGCAGCACCCTGGCCCACCAGTCAGCCTCTACTGACTGGGTAGTTGACCCAGTCAACTGGGCCCACTGGTCAGCCTCTGTGCTGGTCAGCTGGGTACAATTCTGGGTACCCCTAACAATTTCTGTTTGGATAATTCGAATTTAAAATAATCCAGAAATTCTAGAAAATGATTTAAACTTCAGAAATTCATAGAAAATAAACCGTAGCTCCTATCGAAAAACTTTATACATGAAAGTTTCTCAGAACGACGAGACGAATCCAACCGTGCCATCTGTTTCCATGTCGGGACCTTCTACGGAGGTGAACCCGCAAATTTTAGCCTGTTTCTGGTAGATGAATAGTGCATACATACCTGTTAATAAATCCAACTTCAATCCTAAAATAAATAAAATGATTTAGACATGTCTTTAGGCAACCCTGCATTGCACGTTAGCATAGCATGCTCTGTGTTGCATATGTTTGTTGTGTATTTATCTGTTTCCTCCCCCTCTTCTCTCTCGGTAGACCCCGGTACCGACGCAGTTCCCGAGACCGACGCAGCTCAGGAGCCCGACGACACCGTTGACGACCTTGCCTTTGCCGCAGAGCAACCAGGCAAGCACCCCCCCTTTAAACATGCCTATATCGCCTATTCTTTCTCCCTCCTGCTTGCATTAGAATTTGCTACTGCTTTGAGTTATCTTATTCTGATGCATAGCCTGTTTATTGTAACCTGCTATTGATACCTTACTTGCTTACCCTAAACTGCTTAGTATAGGCTGGATAGAAACCCTAGTGACCCCACTTGTCCCATTTGCCCCGCTGGATATTCAGAAGACTCGACGACCAGGCCCCAGCACCGCACATCACCCCTTAGTTGTATGACACTGCAGCGTTACCATCGAGTGCTCAGGGTGATACCTCATTTAGCACTTCTGATGTTAACTCTGTAGAGTAGCTATTCAGTCGTGGTCATCGAGGGTGATTCCTCCTTCACCACTTCCGATAACGACGCTGTCGTGCGACACCTCAAGTGTGAACCCATCGAGGGTGATTCCTCCGAGTTCACCTTGACAGATACATCGAGTAGGAATCCAATGAGGGTGATACCTCAGATTCCCCTGATGTTATGGACACACGGATACTTGGACTTTACTACTGTTACTTGGAAAGGCGGGTCGACCCTGAGGGGTACCCACGAGTGTTGTGGAGACGGGTTGACCTGAAGGGTGCCCGGGATATGATTATGAGGCGTGGCCAGTCATTCTTAGCCCTTGCCGCAAGTCCTCGAGACGGGGCAATGGGATCACATCGATCGTGAGTCTCTGCTCGTTTCCGCACAACCCCAAAACATTAACGGTTTGGATATTTGATCCGAGTGGGCCTCTGGCCCGATAGCACTAACCATCACGTGGGAACAATTATGGGCACTCTGCGTCGTATGCATCAGCCGAAGCTTAATGGACGTCAGCGATTGAGCGGCGCGCGCCGAGTTGGACCGCGTAAAGCAACCGCCTTGATAGTGTGGGTTGCCAGGTCTGCTCTTGGCCGTGAACGTAACGTGCAGGAGTTCCCGGGGCGATGGCCCAAGACCCCTGGGGGCATAGGTTTAGTCTGGCATGCTGACCTTTCTATTAGGCCTAGGTCGGGTTGCGGCGTATCGTTTGGCCGAGGCCGGGCATGACCCAGAAAAGTGTGCCTGGCCGGAGTTGATCGAGCGTGGTGGGTAAGTTGGTGCACCCCTACAGGGAAGAACTAATCTATGCATAGCCGGATCCTCGGTAACGGATGCTCGGAGTTGTATCCCGATCGATACAACTAGAACTGGATACTTGTGATGAGAAATGGATACTAGGGCTCTGGGATCTCTTTCTCGCAGGGAGTCGAGGAAGGATCTCTGGCCGAGGCTGATGACACTACTATTACTACTTTATATTATGCTATTCTGTACTCTTCTAATGCTGCAAGACTGCTGAAGATGATTCCGCAAGACCGCTGAAGATGCTAGTCTTCGATAGGACTAGGTCTTCTCTCTATTCTGGCATTTCTGCAGCCCAATCCACATATACAGCCTCTCTTTGATAATGTTGCATATGTAGTGTAGATCCTTGCTTGCTGAGTACTTCGGATGAGTACTCACGGTTGCTTTGCTTCCTCTTTTCCCCATATCCTTTTGATGCGACCAGATGACGAAGCCCCGGAGCCAGCTGCCCCCGCCGACGACTACTACTACCACCCCGAGGGTGGTTACTACTACGAGCTTGCCGACGACCAGGAGTAGGATTGGAGGGTCCCAGGCAGGAGGCATGCGCCTTTTCGATCGTAGTGTTTCTTTTGCCCCACCTTCTTAAGGCTTATCTGTGTTTTGTTTTTATATCTGTACTCAGATATTTGATGCTTCCGCTGACGCTTGTAAGCGAGCTTATGTATTCGAGCCCTCGAGGCCCCTGGCTTGTAATATAAAGCTTGTATGACTTTATTTATGTTTAGAGTTGTGTTGTGATTCCTTCAAGTGAGTCCTTAGGCTTGATCGTGTGCATTGGCGTGTATGATTAGTGCACGATTAAGCCGGGGGCATCACATCTTTCTTCGTGGATCCTTTTTTAAACTGATATGTCTACTTCGGTACTACCAAGCAATTGGTTTACATGGTACTTCTGAGTCAGTTCTATCTTCGCATGAAAACAACTACATTTTTCGTTTGAAACCACTATTTATCTTTCTACCAATACTTAAGAATCTTGTATTATGCCTAGTTCCTAAAATTTAGCCCTGGTCGTTGAAATTTAATTGATCCGTCTCGGTAGTTCCGCAAGTTTTCTTCCGGTACTTCTAAGTTATTTACTTTTTTGAGTAATAGTCAGATTTTGGATCCTCTATAATATCTTCACATACCCTTTCGTGGCTACATCCATCATATCCATTTCACACATCCATTCGACCCCAAGTCACACACCTCCCTTCACTCCTCTCCACTCCATCAATCCACCACATAGAGTAAGAGAGATCCAATGCAAGGATAGCAGAAGAGAAGTGTTTCCATGTCACTTCTTTGATTCTATGAAGGGTATGAAACAAAACCGTTCATCTTCTCGCGACTACGGAATGACTTTGGCAATCTCCTCGCCATCTTCGAACTCTATCACCCGCGAAAGGCAATTGGTGACTCCTGGCGGCAGCAAGTACCCGAACTCAACGAGGTGTTGGAGATGCATTGCAATGGCGGTGGAAGCCATACACTCCCCCTTTGTGTCGGAGACGACCTTCAACTTCCATTTGCTGCCGGCGACGCCCTTGCCATGGATGACCTTCTTGCCCGTGGCGCCGCCCTTGGTCGGATGTATCTTAGTCAATCTATGGCCATTGGATAGCGGTGGAGGAGAGCGGACGCGAAGGAGAACACAGAGATGTTGGAAAAATGCCCTAGAGGCAATAATAATGTATTATTATATTTCCATTATTCATAGTTAAGAGTTTATATTTCATGCTATAACTGCTATGATCCTGGAATATGCGATTTAGTGAAAAACTCATATGCACGTGTGAAATGATAAACGATTAAACAATAGGTTCCAGTCTCGCCTCTAAGACTGTCTCAAGTGTTGTTAGTGATCACGTTTTTCGGATCTTAGGATATCGTTAAGTGTAATGATAGTCCTAAAACAACATTGAGGGTATGACGTTAGATGAACGATCATATTGAATCGACCCAATACTTGTCTGTTATACTTTGCGATTATATTGTCTGAAATCATCTGTTATAACACTGAGTGTTAGCATGTGTTTTAGTTCCTCAGACCATGAGAGTGTCTCGACCACTTCCTACCAGATGGTGGGCTTTGGGGTTTCTCAAAAGTCATCTGTAACAAGGTGATCATAACGACAACTTTCAGGCTCATCGGAAAGTTTGACAAGTGATAGGATAGCTCGAGAGTGGGATTTGCTCCTCCGACGATGGAGAGATATTCTTGGGGCCCTCTCGGTGTGATGGCATCCATCATCATCTAGCCAGACACAGGTGACTACGTCACAGGGATGTCGAAACATGTTAACGAGAAATAAGAACAAAACTGGTAACGGGAGCAACGGTATAGTGAGCATGGTGATGACTGAAGAGGATACCGATGCACACCGGGCTTTGTAAAGTATTGTGAAGCAAAGGGAACATCACATGATAACCAAAGGTTCACTCAAATATCATTCGTGTAATCATAGGGACCGATATGGATGTCCACAGTTCCGCTATCGGTCATTGAACGAAGGGGTTTCGTTCATGTCTATGATTTACCGAACCTACGGGGTCACAAGCTTAAGGTAATCATGATCTGCTAAGTGCTAGTGGTACGGGAGTAATGAGAATATATTTATGGAATTGTTTCATTAATGTCCGGAATAGTTCAGAGAGGCTCCGGAAGCGTTTCGGGGTCACCGGAAGGGTTTCAGTGAATATCGGGTAATACCGGGTATTACCGATTAATATATATAGGTGGAAAATGTTTCCAGGGATGTTAAATTATATATATAATGCTCTGAAAATGTTTAGAACAAATATATATTTAATTTAATATCAATGTGCCAAATAAGGCCAAGAGGTGGAAGGCAACTTGGGCCACAAGGGCCCAAGTAGGAAGGCGTCCCCTCTTTCCTTGTGTGTGTGTGTGGGGGGGGGGGGGGGGGGGTGGGACAAGGGGAGGGAGTCCAACTCCCACTCCCTAGGCCGGCGCCCCAAGGGGGACTTTCTCCCCTTGGTGGCTTCCCTCTCCTCCTCCTCCAACCTATATATACTAGAGGATTTCCACCCTATGTTGATACAAGTTTTGGAGCACCTGGTTGATCTAGTTCTAGTTCTTGTTGGTCCTAGTTGACTAATTAGAGCTAGCCCTAGCCACCTCTAATACTCATAATTAGAAGCCCCATGTGGTTCTAATATCCTCCCTCTAGTTCTCCGGCAACGATTAGCTCTGGACGGCAAAGCGCTGACGGATCATGAAGACCGTACGCTTGCAACCAAGTAGAGAGGTTGTGCTTTCGGTCTTCCGTTTGAGGCATCGTTCAAGGGCGGTTCATAGGATTGTCATCGATGTTCGAGGGACTCCAAGTACGATCTACACCGACTCATCTACTTCCGCTGCACTCCGGAGTCGGTAACGATCGTTGATCTAAGCCCGATATGCATCTTCATATTGTTCCTGGGTGTTCGTAGGGCAACTTTTTTTTTGTTTTCTACTATGTTTCCCAACAGTGGCATCATGAGTGGTTCTATGAGTAGATGCAGGTTTCGATCTAGATCACGTGTGATTGTGAGGGTGATGTTCTTGCTATGCTTCCCTCGAGTGTTGCTTCAGTTCAGTTCATTGACGGCATGGTGTCACTTTTTACAAGGTTCTGATAATCGTTCGGCTTTGGTTGTCGATGATCTGCTAGCAGTTCCTTGGGCTTCACCATAGTCAAGAATAGTGGACTGTCACATACACAAGAGGGCAATGAAGATGGATCATCTTCTAGGGGATCACGCGTATTAGACGAAGTTTAGTGTGGGGGAACGATATTTTAATTAAGTCTCTTCTTTCACACACCCTGAAAGTTAATCTAGCAACAAGGATTATTATTGTATGGTGTGCATGTAGGTAGCTAGGTTTTTCGGGAAACCCTAGAAACCATGTAATTAAAATTTGCCAAACCGATTAGAGGACGTCTAACTTGGTTTTGCAGGGTTTGCATATGATGTGGTATAGCCTTCGTTATGATAATGAGTTTATGTAGAGATGGTTATATGTTGTAATATTAAGTGGCCTCCACGTCACAGCATGATGGCTGGAGCCACGAGATTGGCACCTTAATGTCAATATCATAGAGATAGGTTACATGTGATGGTGGCAAGGCGTACACAAAAGACCCCGACAAGGAAAAGGTGTATCAGGTGTGGGGCGAGGAGCTATAATTTTGTGCCACGACGGAATTTCAGATTTTGGTGCCACGACAACGCTTTCTAAAACGACCGCCACGACAACGTTTTCTGAGATTTCCGCCACGACAATGTTTTTGAAATGGTTGCCACGACAATGACATGTTGGCCGTCATGTCGCATCAACTGGAGATTGAAGACGATCATGGAGAACTCCCGGCGCCCAGGGCTATACCATATCATGCTATTATGAATTGCCTGAGATGTTTATCCATTTGTTGTTTGCATCCTTTGATTGCACAGTAGTCAATTATTAGGGTGATCTCTCACAGTAAATATGAAGTTAAAAGGTGCTCTTCCCAGTGTTGCAACCGTCTGTAACACGTAGCATTCCGGAGTGCGCCATGCCCATGAGTACAAACAGGACGTGAGGTGTAAGACGGGGATGGTTAGACCATGTACGCAGATAACACTCGGTTGTCTTGAAGTTCTAGCAGAATCATTCTGAGCTTGGAGCACAAAGCATCGAAAGATGAACAAGATTCATATGGAGATATGATCGGCAAAAGTTTGCCCACCGGTCAAAATTCTCGTCATCAGTGATGTCCGCATCAATGGCTAAGAACTAGACTTGGATCTTGAATCACTCATTATTAATTATGAGAGATATTAATTTGAGTGGAAGTGCACTTTAAAAATTAAAATTTATTTTAATAACTAGTGCAACATAAATTATGAATTGTGTCTAAAATTATTTGTGTATTTATCGTTGTACATTAAATGGCTTGCAATATGTTCAACTTAGCTCCTATGCTTGAGAAAGAAAAGTTGGCTGCAAATGGTGGAAACTATGCGGATTGGATCCGGAACCTGAGATTTGTTATTAGGAGTGCTAAGAAGGAGTACATGCTGGATCAACCCCTGGGTGATGCTCCCGCAAAGGATGCACCACCAGAAGAAGTTGCTGCTTATACTGCTCATAGTGATGACTATGAGGAAGTCCATTGTCTCATGTTAACTTGCATGGATCATGAACTACAAAAGCATTTTGAACGATCTACCACTCAATTTATAATTGGGTCACTCGAAGTTCTATACAAGAAACAGACAAGGACCAAACGGTTTGAATTAACCAAGGCCCTGATTGAGTGCAAGATGAAAGAGGGTTCCTCAATGAGTGAGCATATAGTGAAGCTTGTTGGCTATGTTGATAGACTTGCTTCACAGGAATTTGGAATTCCACCAACACTCGGTACAGATATTGTGCTTGCTTCACTCCCCCCATCTTACGATGGTTTTATCATGAATTACAACATGAATGGGATGGAGAAAAGTGCAAATGAGTTGTTTGCTATGCTCAAAACTACGGAAGCCGGGATGCAGAAGAACAAAGAAGTGTTGATGGTCAACAAGACTACCAGTTTCAAGAAGAAGGGCAAGTCCAAGAAGAAATCTACTTGTGCCGGTAAGACTGTCTCTCAGAAGAAGAACAAGGGCGGAGCCACTAAGGAGACTGAATGTTTCTACTACAAACAGAAGGGTCACTGGAAGCATAAATGCAAGAAGTACTTGGCGGATAAGAAGAATGGTTTTTCTGGTAAAGGTATAAAAGTTATACAAAGTTAATGTTGTTTTACTTGTTTCTGTATGTCACAAGTATTTGATACTGATCGATTCTCTCGTTTGCAATCCGATACGGGGACTACAGAAAGCTCACAACTTGAGAAGAAATAAAGACATGATGCTAGTCAAAAGATGGTGATGGGATTGCAACTCGAGACTGATGGAGTCTATCTTCACGATTTATCTTAGGATCGAATAATAGTTATTACGTTTTGGAGTTGTGTAAGACATTATGTTTTGGATTATGCGATGGATATTCTTATAAAAGTTTTGAACAATAGTTGTTGAAATGGTTATAAGAATATGTTTGGATTTACCTTAGATTTTCATGGTTTATTCATGAATCTTGATTTGAAAAATTTATAACATTAATGCTAAATGTCTTGAGAAGACTGATGAGCTCCACTTAAATGTGGCACTACTTTGTTATATCAGGAAATAATCTTCATATAGATGAAGTATTAAATTATCTTGATTGAGAAATCAAATAAAAGAATACATAGTGATGTATAAAGTCCGATGAATAACAAAGGGAGCAGTGGATAATTATGCTTCATTAAAGATTAGGAAAAATATGAATTTACTCAAATCTGGAATATTGAATAGTTCAAAGGAATTTCAGAATATATTATTTGAAGAGTTCAAATATTTTATAGTGAAGATAAGGATCATTATGACAAAAGATAAAGGAATTCTTCAATATTGAAGAAAATTATGTCAGTCATAAGTTTAGCAAAACACTCGAATAATTGTGGAATTATTATATTACCGGTCAACTTTTATAAAATTTGGGGTATAAATGAAACAGCAAGATATACACTAAACAAAGCACCACATATTAGTATGGCTAATAGAAACCATATGAGTTATGGAGTTTATAAACCAGATAAATGCTGAATTGTAGGATATCTCAAAAACATGATTTGGATTCCTTCCATTGAAATGTTCAAAAGGCAAAGTGTTTGTCGCAGATGAATACTTTTCAAGAAAGGGTTTTCTTGTCAAAGAAATAAGTGGGAGGACATTACAGCTTGGAAAGGATTATTGAATCTCTAAACGATAATAAGCAGGATTAACAAACCAGAAATTGTTCTGATAGATTGTTTGCAAAATAAACCATAAGTTACTACGTTTGATGTAGAAACTCTAAAGCTTGTAAAAGGATTATGTAAATCAGGAATATCATTGAAATTTTCTGAAATTTCACGATGAGATATTCATCTTGGAAGAAGATGAACTAGCACACTATAGGGAAGCGATGGCGGCGTCCAACTCAAAGGAATGGCTCATAGCCATGCACACTGGAATCAAAATTCATATGAAATTAAGTTTAGAACTTAGTTGTTAATTTTCATACATAATAAACAAGTTTAGAACTTGGTTGATACTTCAAAGAGTATGAAGTAAATAGAATGGATATCAAAACAAGTTTCCCAAATAGGTAAGGATGTATGAATGATACAACCGGAGAAGTTTCAAAATCCTCAGCACACCGAATAAATGTGCAAACTTCAAAAGAGTTTTTGAAGGTTATAACAAGTGAGTTGGCATTGAGATTTTGATCTCATGATAAAAGTACTTTGTGTATATATATAAGACTCAGTGGGAGCTATATAGTATTTGTGATCTCATATGTATATGACATATTATGGAATGGGAATAATATAAAACTTTAGAGCACAAACAATATGGTTTTGGTACATGTTTTTCATCAAAGTGTGAGGCAAAATATTGGGCATAAAAGAATCTATAAAGATAGATCAAAATGTCTGATCGAGCTAAATTAAAGTTTATATATTTTGACAAAGGTTTAAGTAGAGAAAAAAAATTCTCTCAATGTCTTATAACTAAATGCTTTTGAGAATCAATTGATAAGCATGGATAGATGAATGAATTCATCTTGATAGTTATGATATATTAAAGGGCCAAGGAGTTTTACTTGGTGTTAGTAACAGATATCAAGGATCTCAAAAGAATAAATGTGTTATTTTGAGAATATGAGGTTAAAATTCATTATTGAGAATATATGAATATCAACTTCATAATTGATATAATTGGGCTATGATAATTACTTAGAATTGTTTTATGAACAATATTGTTGATTCTATAATGATATGTGTTTTGAAAACATTAGATGTTTCAATATTGTCTGAAACAAGAAATGTCTTGATATAATTGGATGTTACAAAGTTGTAAGAAACCCATAACCATTGTGAATATGGCAAATAAAGAAGAGTCTTGATATAGTTGATGTGATTCTAAGTGCAACGAGTCCAATAATATTTTATTTTGAATAAAATGTTATAGCTCAAAGCATGATGGATTAAGATCCTTAAAAATCAGACAAAGTCTAACACAAATATTGCAGTGTTTTGAATATGTCAAAACTAATGACAAAGGCTCTACCACAAGCAAAGCATGAGCAACACCAGATAAGCCATAGGTGGTTGAAGACTATGCAGCTAGATTATTGACTCTAGTGCAAGTGGGAGACTGTTGGAAATATGCCCTAGAGGCAATAATATTGTATTATTATATTTCTATTATTGATAGTCAAGAGTTTATATTTCATGCTATAACTGCTATGATCCTGGAATATGTGATTCAGTGAAAAACTCATATGCACATGTGAAATGATAAACGGTTAAACAATAGGTTTCTGGTCTCGCTTCTAAGACTGGCTCAAGTGTTGTTAGTGATCACGTTTTCCAAATCTTAGGATATCGTTAAGTGTAACGATAGTCTTAAAACAACATTGAGGGTATGACGTTGGAAGAACGATCATATTGAATCGACCCAATACTTGTGTGTTATACTTTCTGATTATATCGTCTGAAATCATCTGTTATAACACGGAGTGTTAGCATGTGTTTTAGTTCCTCAGACCATGAGAGTGTCTCGATCACTTCCTACTAGACGGTGGGCTTTGGGGTTGCTCAAACGTCATCTATAACAAGGTGATCATAACGACAACTTTCAGGCTCATCGGAAAGTTTGACAAGTGACCGGATAGCTCAAGAGTGGGATTTGCTCCTCCGATAATGGAGAGATATTCTTGGGGCCCTCCCAGTGTGATGGCATCCATCATCATCTAGCCAGACACATGTGAGTACGTCACAGGGATGCCGAAACACGTTAACGAGAAATAAGAACAAAACCGGTAAGGAGCAACGATATAGTGAGCATGGTGATGACTCAGGAGGATACCGATGCACACCAGGTTTTGTAAAGTATCGCAAGCAAAGGGAACATCACATGATAACCAAAGGCTCACTCGAATATCATTCGTGTAATCATAGGCACTGATATGGATGTCCACGGTTCCGCTATCGGTAATTGAACGAAGGGGTTTCATCCATGTCTATGATTTATCGAACCTACGGGGTCACAAGCTTAAGGTAAAAATGATCTGTTGAGTGTTAGTGGTATGGAAGTAATGAGAATATATTTATGGAATTATTTTATTAATATCCGGAATAGTTCCGAGAGGTTCCAGAAGCGTTTCGGGGTCACCGGAAGGGTTTCGGTGAATATCGGGTAATACCGGGTATTGTCGATTAATATATATAGGTGGAAAATGTTTAGGGGATGTTAAATTATATGTATAATGCTTTGAAAATGTTTAGAACAAATATATATTTAATTTAATATCAATGGGCCTAATAAGGCCAAGAGGTGGAAGGCAACTTGGACAAGGGGAGGGAGTCCAACTCCCTCTCCCTAGGCTGGCGCCCCAAGGGGGACTTCCCTCCCTTGGTGGCTGTCCACTCCTCCTCCACCTATATATACTAGAGGATTTCCACCCTATGTTGATACATGTTTTGGAGCCTACTCTAGTTGATCTAGTTCAAGGTCTTGTTGGTCCTAGTTGACTAATTAGAGCTAGCCCAAGCCACCTCAAACCCTGTTAGGGCATTTCCCGCCTTTGAGTTTTGGTGATGATGACAACTCACCTTATGGTCTAATTGTGTGCCGAGTTCTTCAGGGAATCTATGTTGGGTACAAGACGATTAGGCATTCCCTCCGGACGGAAAAGATCGAAGACGGTGTTCTCTACGTGTTTATTTCTTTGGTCGTAGGAAACCTGTACTATTAAGAGGGAATCCACATCAGAAGGTATTGGGTGAATCAATGCACGTACACATTTCTATCCACCCATTGTCCCCTTCCATTCGAGGAGAAAGAGGTCCTCCCTTCCTCCCAACACTGTGGTTTTATTCCCACGGCGGTTGTACCGCTGTGCAAGGCGGGTGTACAGCCTGTACGGTTGTTCCGGCACAACCTCCGCCCCAGGGGTGATACCCTGGGGTTGCAGCTTCCTGGTACAGGCCCAGCGGCTGTACCGCTGCCCCTGGGGGGTGGTACCTCCAGTGGTCTGGGAAAACCAGGACTGCCTAACGGACGGTTGTACCGACCTGGTACCGCTCAACCACCGGTCATGCGTTTGTGGTGAGGCGGTTACTGGGCGGTGGTGGCCCGGTTGTCCCGGTTACTATCTGGCAACCGGTACTACCAGGGCCGCGAGCGGTTCTACCGCTCGGGTCTTAGTCACCACCAGGGATCGGGCCCGGGCGCGTGCACCGGCACAACTACCGACGCAACTACCGCCATAGGGGTGATTCCCTTCTCCGGCAAAGCGGTAGTTGAGTGGTGGTGGAGCGGTTGGTCCGGTGGCTTGTGTCAACCGGTACTACCGCCCACCTCACCGGTTGTACTGCTCTGTAGGGTTATTGTAGGGTACCCATGAAATCCGGTTGTACCAGGCCTTGAAGCAGTTGTACCGCTATAGTGTTAAAACCGCAGTAACAGTTGGATTTGGGAGGCCGCTATATAAAGTGGGCTTCTTCCACCTACCTCTTACCTCTTGCCTCTCCCTCTCCTCCATTAATTCCCTCCAAGCTTTCTTGCCCGATCTCTCTTTCTATCCACTCAAACTTGTTGATTTGCTAGAGATTGAAGGAGGAGACCTAGATCTACACTTCCACCAAAGCAAATTTGATTCCCCCATACTTTCTTGTGTGGATTTTGTTACTCTTGGATGTTTGGGCACCCTAGACGGAAGAGGTCACCTCGGAGCCACATTCCATTGTGGTGAAGCTCCGTCGCGGTGTTGGGAGCGTCCAATTCAGTTGTGCAGAGAGCCTCAACCTTGTTTGTAAAGGTCTGATTGCTGCCTTCAAGGGCACCACTAGTGGAATCATGGCTTCTCGCATTGTGTGAGGGCATGAGGAGAATACGGTGGCCCCAGTGGCTTCTTGGGGAGCATTGTGCCTCCACACCGCTCCAACGGAGACATACTTCCTCTCAAAGGGAAGGAACTTCGGTAACACATCCTCGTCTCCACCGTATCCACTCATGGTTATCTCTTACCTTTACTTTGTGAAAGCTTTACTTATGTTATATCCTTTGTTTGCTTGTGTTGCTTGTGTTGCTAGCATCATATAGGTTGCTCACCTAGTTGCATATCTAGACAACCTTTTTGTTGCTAACCCTAATTTGATAAGAAAAGTTAAAAATTGGTAGTTGTCTATTCACCCCCCCTTTAGTCAACCATATCGATCCTTTCAATTGGTATCAGAGCCTCACCTCTTTATTAAGGGTTTTACCACCCGAAGAGTATGGTTGACACAGAGGAGGAAGTGCCCGAGGCCGTGGAGTTGACTTCGATCACACGAGATGACTTAAATGAAGCTATGGCTTCACTTAAGACATCTATGACGACCGAGGTCAAGTCCATGCTTAAAGAATTACTTGAGGGGTTGAAAACTTCTCCCAATCCATTGCTTGTGGTTAATCCCACCACATCGGAGTCGGAGGCCAATTCCGGTAAGGAGGCGGCTAAAGGTACTCAAACCTCTCCCCCTCAAAACAAGAATGGGACAGGAACTTTTGCCTCGGTTCCCCCTCCCCCGGTCTATGGAGGGCCAGTCCCTACACCGCATATTAACCACCTTGATCCTCCTCCTAAACTTGTGAAGGGTGATTTGCTAATTGGGTTTTTTGTATCAAGTCTCATTTGAATCACAGCTCAATGAATCTTTGGAAAATCATTGAGCAAGGCTTCTACCCGCATGATCCAAACAATTTCACTCCAAGAGAAGAAGCGGACAATCAATAAAATCACTCCGCATTGTTCATCCTCCAAGCCGCGGTGCCTTCTGAAGATCTATCTCACTTGCATCCATTCACTCGTATAAAGGATCGTTGGGAGCACATCATATCTTTGTACAAGGGGAGCTCAAGCATACAACGGTCCAACTTTGAGGTGGCCCTTGATGAGGCCGATGAGTTTGTGATGATTGAAGATGAGGATCCTCGTGATCTCTACCGGAGGTTGACAACGCTTGCAGTCGCTCTCCAAGATCATGGGAGCAAGGATATATATGGATGACAATTGGATCAAGCGCAAGTTTCTCAAGGCCATCATGCCATTCAACAAGGCCATGTCCTCCGTGATTCGTCAAAGGCCGGACTTCCACACCTTGTCCTCAAGCGAAGTGTTGGATGAGTTTATTTCCATGAATATCATGAACAAGACCGCAGACAATGCTCTAGCTCGGGTCTGGTCAAAGAAAGCCTCTCCCAATCTTGATTTGAAGGCCAAGGCCATTCCGGAAGAAGAAGAGGAGGAGGAATAAGAGAGTTGCCCCGAAGACACCAAGTATGCTTACCACGAGCACATGACTCTTGCGTCGAGGCAATTTTGGGGCAACAAGAGAAACTCAAGGCCCAACTTCTCCAAGAACAACTCAAGTGGCCCAAAGAACAAGCGATGAGTGAGGACTTGCTACAATTGCAGCAATGTGAGTCACTTTATGGTGGATTGTCCTTATGAGAAGAGGGAAGACAACGGTGGTAAACTCATTCGCAAAGACAAAACCAAGTCCTTCCCAAACAAGAACAACTTCACCAAGAAGATACCTCAAAAGGGCTTGGTGGCACATGAAGAGTACCCCTCCGATGATGATGATGAAGATACAAGTGGTGAAGGAATGGTAACGGCAACCATGGCCATTGCCACCTCTTCCCCTTCCAAGGTGTCTCTTTTTGGTGCCCCCAACGAGAACCTCATCGCCAAGTGCCTTATGGACAAAGGTATCAACAAGGTAATCCCCAACATCAAAACCACCATCACTACTACTCCCTCCTTGTTAGATTGTGTAGATGATAGTGAGGTGGTTAAAGTTGATGAGAATGAGTTTGACAAGTTCTTGAACAATCTCAAGGGTGAAACCAAGAAGCACTTTGTTGCTCTCTTGGAATAACTAGGTGAGGCCAATGATATCATTGAGTCTCATGAGGACACTATCTCCAAGTTGGAGGGGCATAGTCGTGATTATTCCGATGAGATTGAGGATCTTTCCATTGCTCTTGAGGAAGAGCGAGGACTTCGTTTGACTCTTGAGGAGTCACACAATGTTGTTCTTACTAAATTGCAAAAAGATCTTGATCATGCTAATGTTCTTTCTCGTGTGCTTAAATCTGAGAAAGTTGCACTTGGGATTGGCCAAGAGAAACTCAAAGAGGAGTTTGATATTCTCGACAAGGCTCACAAGGTCTTGAAGGGTGTTCACACTTCCCTCAAGGAGTCTCATGATCAACTCCAAGTGAAACTAACCAAGGAGATAGCAACATGTCCTCCTTTCGTTCTAATTGATAATGCAAATGCTACTAACCCTTGTTGTGAGCATGTGCACCTTGTGGAGGAAAATGCCAAGTTGAAAGAGAACTTGAGAAAGGCCTTGTGACGTGCATACAAGGTGAGCAGAATCTCAATGACCTTTTGAGCAATCAAAAGGAAGTTGTGGCCAAGGAAGGAATTGGGTCTGTACCCAAGTCAAAGAAGAAGGACAACAAGACCAAGCAACCTCTCCCACTCAAAGAAGTCTTTGTATAGGCCGGAGAGGGAGCTCATGAGAAGAAGAAGGACATGGGTATAGGTGGTAGTGCCAAGAAGGGCAAGACCACACCTTCTAACAAAGCTAGTGACTTTAATCCTTCCTATGTTTTGTGTCGTGCTAGTGATGGGCATGTTTATGCCAAATTTGTTGGCTCTTCTTATGATTACATTGAATGGTCTATTTGGGTTCCTAAGACCCTTGTCGCTAACCTCATAGGACCCATTCAAAAATGGGTACCTAAATCCAAGCATTGATCTCTTGTAGGAGTTTGCTTCCGGTGGGGTGTCATGGTTGCTCGATAGTGGAGCGACAAATCATATGACCGGGAGCAAGGACTTGGTGGTGGATGTGCATCTAATTCCATCTATGCCCACCCATGTCCAATTCAGTGATGCTTTAACATCTAAGCTATAGGGTCTTGGCAAGGTGGTCATCTCTCAAGATTTATCTATTGAGAAGGTCATGCTTGTTGAGTCCCTTGCATACAATTTACTTTTCGTTCATCAACTTGCACTTATGGGCTTTGCAACATTCTTTGATCTTGATACCGTGGCCCTTTTGTGGAGCAAGACTCTTAAAGTAGCTTTTGTTGGGCATGTCGAGAACGGTCCCTATGTGGTGAACTTTTCGGAGTGACCCACTAAGACCGCGACTTGTCTAATGGCTAAATTTGATGTGGGATGGCTTTGGCATCGCTGCCTAGCCCATGTCAATATGAGATCTTTGCAAAGTCTCCTCAAGGGGGACCATGTTCGTGGACTAACAAATGTGATTTTTGCCAAAGACCGTGCTTGTAGTGCTTATATCAAAGGAAAGCTTCATGAAATGGCTCACCGTCCCATGACTATCATCTACTCGAAGAGGCCCTTGGAGCTCCTCCACATGGATCTCTTTGGTCCTCCATCATTCGATAGTCTTGGGGGGGGGGAGTATTGCTTGGTGATTGTAGATGATTACTCAAGATACACATGTGGGGTATACTTCTTCAAGAGGAAGAGTGAGACTCAACAAACCATCATCAACTTTGCAAATGAAGCTCAACGTCAATATGAAGCAAAGATCTTGATGATCCGAAGTGACAATGGCACCGAGTTCAAGAACTACACCTTGGATGAGTTTCTTAGTGATGAGGGGATCAAGCACCAATATGCCGCACCCTATACCCCTCAACAAAATGGTGTAGCAGAGAGGAAGAACCGGACGCTGATGGACACGGCAAGAACCATGATGGCGGAATTCAAATCTCCGTACAACTTTTGGGCCGAAGCCATCAACATTGCATGTCATGCATCCAATCGGCTCTACCTCCGCAAAGGCTTGAACAAGACTCCATATGAGATATTTACCGGTAACAAGCCCAACCTCAAGTACTTCCGGGTGTTCGGTTGTAAGTGTTTCATTCTCAAGAAAGGTGTTTGTTTATCTAAGTTTGAACCTAGAGCTCAAGAGGGCATATTTGTTGGTTATGCTACAAACTCTAATGCTTGCCGTGTCCTCAACAAGTCCACCAGACTCATCGAGGAGACGTGTAACATAGAGTTTGATGAAAATAATGGCTCTCAAGTGGAGCAAAGTGGTCTTTGTGATGTAGGTGATGAAATTCCTCCTCAAGCCATAAGAAGAATGGGGATTGGTCATATACTCCCCATTGAGGAACCCCTTGTGGCCGAAGAAGAAGGACAATGCTCTACTCAAGTGGAGCCATCACCAACGCTAGACCCACACGCTTCCGAAGAACAAAGTGAAGGCCCTCAACCAAGTGAACAAGATCAACCTCGTGATGAAGGTGGTTCATTGAATGATGCCCAAGATTGAGTTCATGACACCGAGCAAGCTCAAGATCAAGAGGCTACTCAAGATCAAGAGCAAGCTCAAGACGGTACTCAAAGTGATCAAGATGATGAACCTCAAATCCCCATTGAGGAACTTTTAGAGTGCCACACCGCCAAGGTGGCTTCCAAGCTCAAGCATCAACAACATGTCTTGGAGAATGTGCTTGGAAGCTTGAAGAAAGGGGTAACTACTCGTAGACAATTGTCAAACTTTTGTGAGCATCACGCATTTGTTTCGTGTGTTGAACCCCAAAAGGTACATGAGGCGCTCGATGATGTGGATTGGCTTGAAGCCATGCATGATGAACTCAACAACTTCGAGCGCAACCGAGTTTGGGAATTAGTGCCAAGGCCAACGGAGGACCACAATGTCATTGGGACCAAGTGGATCTTCAAGAACAAGCAAGATGCAAATGGTGTGGTTGTTCAAAACAAGGCAAGATTGGTGGCTCAAGGCTACTCCCAAGTCAAGGGTATCGACTATGGTGAAACCTTTGCCCCCGTTGCTCGTCTTGAATCTATTCGCACGTTTCTTGCATATGCATCTCATCATGACTTCAAATTGCAAATGGATGTGAAGAGTGCATTTCTTAATGGTCCTTTGAATGAGTTGGTATATGTCAAACAACCCCCGGGTTTTGAGGATCCCAAGTTCCCCAATCATGTATACAAACTCAACAAGGCACTCTATGGCCTTAAACAAGCCCCACGTGCGTGGTATGAGCACCTTACCGAGTTGTTACAAGATCGTGGGTTTGAAATTGGGAAAATTGATCCCACTCTTTTTACTAAGAGGGTCAAAGGGGATTTGTTCATATGCCAACTATATGTTGATGATATCATATTTGGTTCTCCTAACAAATCTTTCAATGATGAGTTTGCCACACTAATGATCGAGAAGTTCGAGATGTCTATGATGAGAGAGTTGAAGTTCTTTCTTGGATTCGAAGTCAAGCAAAGAAGAGAAGGAACCTTCATCAACCAAGCCAAATATACCCAAGACATGCTCAAGAGATTCAAGCTAGATGATGTCAAGCCGATCAAGTTTCCTATGCCTACCAAATGCAAGCTTGACATTGATCCCAATGGTAAAGCGGTGGATCAAAAGGTATATCGCTTCATGATTGGATCCTTGCTTTACCTTTGTGCATCTAGACCGGATATTATGTTGAGTGTGGGAATATGTGCAAGGTTCCAAGCCGCACCTAAGGAAAGTCACTATGCGGCGGTCAAGCGAATCTTTCGATATTTAGCTCATACCCCAAACTTTGCCTATGGTACCCCAAAGGAGCAAGCTTTGATCTCATGGGTTATTCAGACTCGGATTGGGCGGGAGATGTGGTGGATAGAAAGTCAACTTCCGGAGGGTGCCAATTTCTTGGTCGCTCCTTGGTAAGTTGGTCTTCGAAGAAGCAAAATTGTGTGTCTCTCTCTTCCACCGAAGCCGAGTATGTAGCCACCGCAAGTTGTTGTGCACAATTGCTATGGATGAGGCAAACTTTAAAGGATTACGGTGTCACTTGTGACAAAGTGCCTCTTCTATGTGACAATGAAAGTGCTATCAAGATCTCCTACAATCCAGTGCAACATAGCAAGACAAAGCATATTGAGATTTGTCATCATTTCATCCGGGATCATATCAAGCGTGGGGAGATTGAGATTCTCTACGTCAACACTCAAGAGCAACTAGCGGACATTTTCACGAAGCCTTTGGATGAAGAAAGATTTTGTGAGTTAAGGAATGAGCTAAATATCATTGATTCGAGCAATGTGGCTTGAATCTAGGCACACCCCACCGCATTCATCATATTATCTTGTTCTAGATGTAGGCATGGACATAGGGGGAGTGTTGTTCTCAATGAGCTCTCCCTCCCCCCATTATGCATAAATTGATCAAATCTTTCACATTAGCCATTTTTTATGGTACTTGTGCTTCAAAGATGAGGTTTGGTCATGGATCCAAGGTTAATATCTTCGCGGTGCCATACCAACTTACTCAAATATAGGTGGCTCCGGCCACCACCCCTTTGGTAAAGGTTGGTTTTATTGCTAAGATCTTATTTGCCGGTGGTTGATCTCTTTCTGGGTCCTAGGTGTGGGTAGTCTCCAAGTAGTGGCCTTTCTCGTTTGCTTCTTGCATTCTTGGAGATTGCCTCACCATATTCCAGTGCCATGCTTCCCTCCTAAGCCTTCTCCTTCCCACAAACCATCTTGTCCAATTGCACACAAGTTGATCATGGTGTGGATGAAGTTGACTGGGCGGTACAACCGGTGGCCAGGGCGGTTCAACCGCTCGATACTCGGTTGTATCATCCCAGCGGCACCACCAAGGTGGCCTCCGCGGTTCTACCGCTAGCCTCTCAAGTTGTGTTACTGGCCGGTACTACCGCGCGGTTCCAGGCGGTACTACCGCTGCCTTCCTGGCGTCGGAAGTACCGCCCGCAACCACAGGTATGTACCAGGGGGCGGTACAACCGCCCTTTGTGGAGGTACAACCGCTCCGCGGTCTGACGGATACTTAAAGGGCTCGAACCAAAGGGGTATCTCTTCCTCCCCTTCGTGCCCACTCCCTTTTGCCTGCCCTAGCCGCCAGTCGCCGTCACCCTCGCCCCGGAGTGTTCTCCGGCGCTCCGGATATGTGGGTCTCCCTTGGATCCGCTACGTGGAGACCCCCTCCTTCCCGATCTCTTCCCATGGATACCGGTAATGCCCCGATCTCTTCCTTGTAGGGTTTCAATCTTTGAATCCATATCCCTAGGGCATTACTTGTTATCCCGCGTTTTTGTCTAAACTATTGGGCGAACGAGATCTATATGTGTCTTGTTATTGTTTGTGCATCTCTAGAACTTGAAATACTGTATTTTGATTCAAATCTCGTTGGGATTTGTTCTTCCACGGGTGGAACTGCTCATGTCAAGCGGTACAACCACTTCTCATGGTGGTACAACTGCCGTAGCGGTTCCACCGGCTGAAGACCCGGTACAATCGGCTTCTCTGAACCATGTTGCACTGTTTCGCTTTCTCTGATTCACATGCAATATATTCCTTCGTTCTTGTGTGCAATCCTCTCATCTTTTCTGGGTATCTTGTGTGCTTCTTGTGTGCGTGTGCAGGTGGCTCTGGTTCTCGCTCTGCTCCTCGTTCAAAGTCCAATAAGCGAGCTCGGAGGTGCAAGCGCCCGGATGACACCGTGGAAGAAGAGGAAGTGGTGATTCCCACCAAGCCTACCCGCTGTGAGAAGTCTGCTGCTGCCAAGCAATGTGTGGCCTTGCCTTTGCACAAATGGAAGCAACCAGATTGGGAAAAGTTTCGTATTCAGAATCCTTATGAGGTCCCCGTTGCTCCTAGGTGGACCACCATTCAGTTCCGCAATGAGATGCAAATGAGGATTGTGCATGAACTGTTTGAGCACCACAAGAATCTCTATGCCAAGAAATGGACCATTGACCTTGATCATTGGAGGAGCAATAGGGAGTACTTTGGAGATGCCTTGGCTCTGTGTGAGGAGTTTGACTTGATCAAGCTCATGTCGATCAACTGTGACTTTGATGTGCAGCTTATCCATCAGTTTTATGCCACCGTTCACTTTGGCACCGATGAGGCTCGTACCCTGTCTTTCATGTGCCACAATGAGCTCTTTCAGGTCCCATGGAGAGTTTTCTGCAATGCTCTTGGGTATGATGACACCGGTCTTACCGGGAATGGTGGTATTCGTCCTCACGATCGTCCCACCTCCATGGCTAAGGAGAAGCTTGCCCCCTTGTACATCCAGGGGCGTGGTGTGCTTGGTGAGTCCAAGGATTTGGAGAAGGTATATGATATCATGCATCATGTGTTCAGAAATGTGCTTCTGCCCAAGGTGGGGAATCAAGATGAGATCCATGGATATCTGGTGGATTTGCTTGTGGACATGAAGACCAAAGTGGGCTCTGGTGCCACATTTGATGTGTCCAAGTGGCTGTGGGAGGAGATGTATAGCATGGTGATGTACCGGAAGTGTCCCATTTATGCTCTGTTTGTCATGTGCTTCCTGAACTCTGTATGGGCAGTTCACAGGCCTGGAGAGCCTCTCACCTCCCCGGATAACCTCATCATGCACGAGGTCAATCAGCTCAAGAAGAAGAAACATGTTGAGCCTTGCTTTCCTGCTGATGAGCCTGAGGATGTGTATGCCACCTCTGGCGATGATGACTTTGAGCTTGAGCCCGGGGCCAAGACCTCTTGGGTGACTAAGCTCACCGCTAAGGTCAAGAAGACGTTTTGCCTCCAGACACACATTTAGAAGCAGATGTATGAGGCTCATGTGAATGAGAAGCATGCTCGGCGCCGACAGATTGCCATGATGAAGCACCTCAACATGCCTGTGACTAGTGGATCCGAGAAGAGCATCACTCCAGAGGACAAGTGTATATGTGAACATAGCACGTGGACTGATGATGAGGCCACTGGCCATCCTGCTACCTCCACTTCTGCTGCTGCTGATGATATCATGGAGGACAATGAGGAGTCTGAAGATGGTGATCCAGATGAGACCGAGGAGTCAGAGGAGGACTACTGAGCTCTGGGCGTTAGCATCGCTCCTTTTCCTTCTTGGTGTCTTGATGCCAAAGGGGGAGAGAGTTCTATTAGGTCTCGGGATTTGCATGGGTGTGTTTCATTTGCTTCGAGTTGAGAGTTGAACTTCTATTTGCTTTACTTTGGTTTGTGAACTTTGTGGTGAGAGACTTGCATGGTGTGAGACATGCGTTCCCTATCTATCCTATTACCGATCATTACGTACTTCATGTATGCTTATTGTCTATCTTCTTTTTTGTTCGTATTGGTTGGTCTATAAAATCTAGGGGGAGCATTGATCCTAATGTGTGCCTTTGCATTCCAAAAGCAAATCAAAATGGTGCACACATCTAGGGGAGCCCGTCTATATTTTCTAGACTTTCAGTGCAAATCTTGTAGTTGTCATCATCCACCAAAAAGGGGGAGATTGTTAGGGCATTTTCCGCCTTTGTGTTTTGGTGATGATGACAACTCACCTTGTGGTCTAATTGTGTGCCAAATGCTTCAGGGAATCTAGTTGGGTACAAGACGATTAGGCATTCCCTATGGACGGAAAAGATCGAAGACGGTGTTCTCTACATGTTTATTTCTTTGGTCATAGGAAACCCGTAATATTAAGAGGGAATCCACATCGGAAGGTATTGGGTGAATCAATGCACGTACACATTTCTATCCACCCATTGTTCCCTTCTGTTCGAGGAGAAAAAGGTTGAAAGAACATGAGGTGCCGCCATGTGTGGTTTTGGTAGTTGATGACATTCTCTATGGACTAATGGTTGCCTTGAGTTATGTTTGAAGGATTTGTCCATAGGCATTTCTTGAAGTCCATGTGTTGGTTTCAAGGAGTTTATGAGTTGGCCAAAGTGCTATTCAAGGAATTATCCAAAGATTGGTCATGTAGAAGTCATGATACAAGGTTGACCAAGACTAAGTTAAAGTGTGAATCTAGTTGATCAACACGCAAAGCGTAGAAGATGTACCGAAAGGGATCAAGTGATCCCATGGTATGGTAAGCATTGTCCATTACACTTTGTGGACTAACCCATGGTCTACGTGAGAGTTCTATGTGGGGTTAGGTATGTTTCCATGGGCTTGCATCAAGAGAAAGATCTCATACAACCCATGGAGGATGACATCAAGTGGTGATAGTCATCAAGATTGCGGTGTGAAAGTTCAAGTGGAGCATCACGAAGAGATCATGCTTGAAGCTTGCCGTCCATTGTGGTGACAATGGACTTGTGAAGATGTACCGAAGAGTGGCTCACCCATAGTGGAGTATGGGGGAGCTATCAACTAGTCTTCATCGAGCCAACGCAATCAAGGAAGGTAGTCCAACTTGAGGAAGTCAAGATCTTCATCATCTAGCTCAAGTGGACTATGTGCAAGGCAAAGGTTTGCCCTTGATAGGTTTTTTATTTTACCGGTCTCATGGTGGTAGTTGGGAGACCGGGTTATAGGATCGATTGCCGTACTATCAAGGGGGGGTCTCATGTTAGTAGCTTGATCGTATCATTCATAGAGAGCTCAAACCATTGCATCCTTGCATCATCCTTCTTGGTTCTTGTTTGGTGTTTCTCTTTGTGAGTTTTAGAGCTTTTGGTCATCCTCATGACAAGCTCGAGTTCATCGAAAACTGAGTTCACGTATGCATCTTCTATGATGTTTTCGATGTTGGAGTTTCTGTCGCTGTTGGATAGTTCTTGCCGTCCTCTATCCAACAAGCTTGAGTTTGCTCAATTCGAAGCTCATCTGTAGAAGTTTTGGCAGTTCATGTTTTGTTGTTTCCATCTGTTTTCTTGGGCTTCATTGTAGCACCCCAAGTGGTAGTACCGCTTAACTGAGCGGTAGTACCGCTTATGGGCGGCAGTGCCGCGGGGCAGTGCCGCGCGTGGTACCGCTGCTTTCGGGGTTGCAATTTTTTGTGTCGGCTTTCGCGGCAGTGGGACGGTAGCACATGCGGTAGTACCGCTTACAAGCGGTAGTATCGTCCCTGCACTACCGCTCCACTTCCGCCTCCCCTTCTTGTCGTTGTCTGTTCTCATCGGTTGTAGAGCAGCTGTGGTGGGCAGCACTACCGCCTGTAGGCGGTAGTACCGCTGGCTCCAGCGGTAGTGCCGCTGATGCGGCTCTGCCTCGCCCCCCTGTTTTGCTCTGCCTCCTTAGTGCCATGTGCAGCGACCCCAGCGGTAGTACCGCTGGGGCGAGTGGTAGTACCGCTCCGGCGGCACTACCGGCTCGTGGTCTTGCACCATTGCACTGCGCTACGTTCACTACCGCCCGGGCAGTAGTACCGCTCCTATGAGCAGTAGTACCGCTTGTGTGCGGGCTGAGCACATAACGGTTGAATTCAGGAGGTCCTATAAAAGGGGGTCTTCTTCCCCATTAAACTTTATCCTTTGAGCTCGAGTTCTTCCCCCATTGTTGACCTTCTTCGAGCTTGCTATCTCTCAATCCCTCCAATGATTCTTGCTAGTTCTTGAGGGAAAAGAGAGAGGAGATCTAGATCCACATTTCCACCAATCACTTTCTCCTCTATGTGAGGGGAACCCCTTGGATCTAGATCTTGGAGTTCTTGGTGTTCTCCTTCTTGTTCTTCCTCTCATATTCCTCCACAGCTTTCCTTGCTTTGGTGGGATTTGACAGTGAGGGACTTGGGCACTCCGTGTGCCCTTGCCATTGCATTTGGTGCATCGGTTTGAGTTCTTCACGATGATACGTGGAGGTGAAAGTTGAGAAGCTTATTACTCTTGGGTGCTTGTTACCCTAGAGCTTGTTCCTCTTGGGTGCTTGGGCACCCTAAATGGTTGGTGGTGCCTCGAAGCTCAATCGTTGTGGTGTAAAGCTCCGGGCAAGCGTCGGGGTCTCCAATTAGGTTGTGGAGATCGCCCCGAGCAATTTGTACGGGTTTCGGTGACCGCCCCCAAGGGTTGCCAAAGTGTACAGGTTCGGTGACCGCCCCCAAGGGTTGCCATTTGTACGGGTTCGGTGACCACCCTCAAGGGTCCCTTAGTGGAATCACGACATCTTGCATTGTGCGAGGGCGTGAGGAGATTACGGTGGCCCTAGTGGCTTCTTGGGGAGCATTGTGCCTCCACACCGCTCCAAACAGAGATTAGCATCCGCAAGGGTGTGAACTTCGGGATACATCGTCGTCTCCGCGTGCCTCGGTTATCTCTTACCCGAGCCCTTTACTTATGCACTTTACTTTGTGATAGCCATAGTGTTTCATGTTATATATCTTGCTATCACTTAGTTGTTTATCTTGCTTAGCATAAGTTGTTGGTGCACATAGGTGAGCCTAGTTGTTGTAGGTTTTGTGCTTGACAAATTAACCGCTAGGTTTATTCCGCATTTGTTTAAGCCTAAATCGTAATTATTTTAAATCACCTATTCAACCCCCCCCCCCCTCTAGGCGACATCCACGATCTTTCAGAGGTCCTCCCTTCCTCCCAACACTGTGTTTTTATTCCCACGGCAATTGTACCACTGTGCAGGGCAGTTGTACCGCCTGTCCGGTTGTTCCAGCACAACCTCCGCCCCAGAGGTGATACCCTGGGGTTGCAGCTTCCTGGTACAGGACCAGCGGTTGTACCGCTGCCCCCGGGCGGTGGTACCGCCAATGGTCTGGGAAAACCAGGATTGCCTAACGGACGGTTGTACCGGCCTGGTACCACTCTGCCACTGGTCATGCGTCTGTGGTGAGGCGGTTACTGGGTGATGGTGGCCCGGTTGTCCCGGTTACTATCTGTCAATCGGTACTACCGATGCCCCGAGCGGCTCTACCGCTCGGGTCTTAGTCACCACCAGGGATCGGACCTGAGCGCATGCATCGGCACAACTACCGCTGCAACTACTGCCATAGGGGTGATTCCCTTCTGCGGCAAAGCGGCAGTTGAGCGGTGGTGGAGCGGTTGGCCCGGTTGCTTGTGTCAACCGGTACTACCGCCCACCTCATCAGTTGTACCGCTCTGTAGGGTTACTACAGGGTACCCGTGAAATCTGGTTGTACCGGGCCTTGAAGCGGTTGTACCGCTGCAGTGTTAAAACCGTAGTAACGGTTGGATTTGGGAGACCACTATATAAAGTGGGCTTCTTCCACCTACCTCTTACCTCTTGCCTCTCTCTCTCTCTCTCCTCCATTAATGCCCTCCAAGCTTTCTTGCCCGATCTCTCTTTCTAGCCACTCAAAGTTGTTGATTTGCTAGAGATTGAAGGAGGATACCTAGATCTACACTTCCACCAAAGGAAATTTTATTCCCCTATACTTTCTTGTGTGGATTTTGTAACTCTTGGGTATTTGGGCACCCTAGACGGAAGAGGTCACATCGGAGCCACATTCCATTGTGGTGAAGCTCCGTCGTGGTGTTGGGAGCCTCCAATTCAGTTGTGGAGAGAGCCTCAACCTTGTTTGTAAAGGTCCGGTTACCACCTTCAAGGGCACCACTAGTGGAATCACGGCTTCTCGCATTGTGTGAGGGCCTGGGGAGAATACGGTGGCCCTGATGGCTTCTTAGGGAGCATTGTGCCTCCACACCGCTCCAACGGAGACATACTTCCTCTCAAAGGGAAGGAACTTCGATAACACATCCTCGTCTGCACCGTCTCCACTCGTGGTTATCTCTTACCTTTACTTTTTGAAAGCTTTACTTGTGTTGTATCCTTTGTTTGCTTGTGTTGCTTGTGTCACTAGCATCATATAGGTTGCTCACCTAGTTGCATATCTAGACAACCTTTTTGTTGCTAACCCTAATTTGTTAAGAAAAGTTAAAATTAGGTAGTTGCCTATTCACCCCCCCCCTCTAGTCAACCATATTGATCCTTTCAAACCCTCATAATTAGAAGCCCCATGTTCTAATCTCCTCCCTCTAATTCTCCGGCGACGATTAGCTCTGGACGGCGAAGCACTGCCGGATCGTGAAGACTGTACACTTGCAACCAAGTAGATATGTCGTGCTTTTGGTCTTCTGTTCGAGGGATCGTTCGAGGGCGGTTTGCGGGATCGTCATCGATGTTCAAGGGACTTCAAGTACTATCTACACCGACTCGTCTACTTACACTGCACTCCGGAGTCAGTAACGATCGTTGATCTAAGCCCGATATGCATCTTCATATTGTTCCTGGGTGTTCGTAGGGCGAACTTTTTTTCTACTACGTTTCCAAACAAGAGCAGGGAGAGCGAGAAGGCTTGGGCGAAGCAGGCAATGGAGGCCAAGCTCTTGGGGTAGAGAGATGGAGAAGGAAGAGAGAAGCAAATGTTCAAGGGTCGTGACCTTGGTGGTTTCCCCCTTATAAACCCCCGCGAATTAAAAAATAACGGCAATAACATCGTGCCACATGGCAGCATAAACTAGCTCATATCTCACTAACACACGCATAATGCACACGAGGATCGAGGTGTGCCATCCAATCATGTCGTCACGACTGACAAGGCATGGCCTTAGTGGGCCCCGCACCCCTTCACGCATGCCACGTGATGGACGGTCAACATGATCAAGATGATCTGGCTTGACCAGATAGACCGAAGCCGAGTATGTCTACTCCAAAGGGCATGGGCTCAAAACTTTGAAAGATTTCGCATGTGCTCTACGGGAAGTCGTCTCGCGGGAAGCCAGCTTCTCTGGAGAACTTTCCTTTGGAGACCGGCGTCTATACCAACAATTCAGGATCGGATACGACCGCCACCCATATCGTCAGGCCAGATTCAAAGATCATGGCGACTAAAGAAATCGATCATAATGCACAACTTGTTCTCTCAGCCGGATTGCGCTGCAGATTCACTTTCAGGGAACCTTTGGGAATTGGCTATAACCTCGACAAGCTTGTAGAATGGTGCCCTAGATCAACTTTGGCCAAGATGTGGCCAAGTTCAAAGACTGATTCAGGGGTTAGTGGTGGTGTTACGACCCAGGGGTGCCTCATCTTACTAGAAGCCAACCCAAGTAGGCTAGCTTGGGGTCCCTTAGGTCGGTTGTGCCCTAGGCTAAAGAACTCGACCCATGGGCCCTACAACAAGATGGACCCGGAGGACTTGGAGTACAAGACAAGGTGCTCGACGTTCTAGAGGACTCCTCCAGCAGACTAGGATCATGTAACCCTAGACATCGAACCCATATAAGTCGGGGCTAGGTTAGTCGACAAGAGATAGAACCTAGAGTTGATACTAATCCCTTGATCATTTAACTCCTATACACAAGCAATTTACAAAAGCAATAAGTAGGGTTTTACCTCCTCCACGACGGCCTGAACCTGGGTAAATCCTTCCATGTTTCACATGCGATCTACTCGTCTGGCTAGAGTACCCTATCAAGGGATTTGCCGGAAAATACTCCGAAACAACCGAGAAACCAACAGAACCAGTCCAACGGGGTTAGTCGGATAGAACGATCTCATGTGTGATCGTTCGGCACAACGTTCGGCTAATGATTTTAGCAAGCGATGTCTTAGTGAGGGAAAGCCGAACAATGTCCAGTAGGCATACAAAAACTCTAGGCTGGATAGCTGCTTGACTAAACATCCGCCTCCAATTTTGCGGTTATGATGTTTCAGAGGAAGTAGCCAAATAGTTCGGCGACTTTCCGGACAGTTCGACTTGCACATGAAATGTGTATTTCCACTCTTTCTTTGGCACCAAAGTATAAGGTTTGGTTAGGATTACTTTGCCTTAGACTTTTTTGGGTATGAGTGGAATGGAATGATTATTTTGAGCTAAGAAAATCTTTCGCGAAACCCTTTGATCCCCTCTTAATAGTGAGGATCCTATCACTCAAGAATAAAGTGAAAAGCTTTGCTTCTCGTCGTTGTTGCACATTACTTGAGTCATAGTACTCCTTCCGTAAAGAAATATAATAGCGTTTAGATTACAAAAGTAGTGATTTAAACACTTTTATATTTGTTTACAGAGGGAGTACTAGGTAGGAAATACTCGAAAGTATCAGGAGCGCCGATAGTGGAAGGAGTGGAATAATTGGGGATTTGATTTTGGATACTGAGATAGTGTTTATTCATAATTAATTTGCATGTGCCCCTAAGGATCGTCCCTAAACTCGATGTGAATCTTGGATCCACTAAAAACCTATAAAGTTAATATTCCATTCTTCGGATTCAGGCTCTGTTTCGTTTTTTATTTTGTTTTGGGTCAAAATTTGGGGTTTCATCCCAGAAGCAAAAATAGTCCACAATAAAATCTGAAAAAAATAAATAAAAACTCTTGTTCTTCCCGTCACAATAGCCCAAGCCGTCCACCCCAACAAATCCCTGCTTCGTCATCTTTCACTCTCTCGCCCCTTAGATCAGTTTTCTTTGGGAAACCGGGTAAGACCGAACGAAAAAATGGGTCTATTTGTTTGGACAGAGGCAAAGTTCTGTTCTCTCATTGGCAAACACGGATTTCCCAAAAACCCAAAGTACAATCACTGAAGCACACACATACGCACGTTTACATGCACAGGACTACTTGCAAATTCTTCCATTTTTATTCGGCCACCCTTGTTTTATTGCAATCCGATGCCTACGAAAGGCTCTATACTACTATTACAAGAACATGATCCCGGGGGTCACGAAGCACTGTCATGTTACACACCCAATAGATATTCTCTGGCATGTTCGTTTCTTGCACATTTGTCAGATCTCACTGAAGGAACTGATAGTGCGGAAACCATGATTCGCAGGAAGCGGTGCGTTCCCCGGGCGAATGGAGATTATTACCTCGAAACCTGAAGATATACAATAAAAATCAAAGTTCACTCATACTAATAGATAAGATATTTCAACATATACAATAAAATCGATGTTTACTCCTTAATGAATACTCCTTCCGTTCACTATTATAAGACGTTTTGGATATTTCAATATGGACTACATACGGATTCAAATGAGTGAACAAACACACTAAACGAGTCTATATACATCTGATTTAGAAAAAAGTTAGAATATCTTATAATAGTGAACGGAGGAAGTGCTATCTTAGCCAGTGAGTGCGCACACACGCCAGGAAAGTGTGAACACTCCAGAAGGCAAAACTATGATTTGTCCACAAATATCCTAGTATTGCAGAGTGGAACTAGCCTAGACATACCTGCAATCTTTGCAGCAACAGCTTCTTGCAACACATCTGTGATGAATAAGATTTGAGACGGATTGTCCACCCCAAGTGATTGCGAGATCTCAAAATAACTCCTTGCTTCTCTTTTGTTTCTGTGTACGAGTGAGAGAGAATCGTAATTCCATATTCACTTTTGAAAGGACAAATAGAACAAGAAATCAAAAGCTTACCCGGTTGTGGTGTCGAAAAAACCACACAGAAATTGACGCAGATCACCATAAGATGTATGTCCAAATAGTAGCCTCTGTGCCTCTCTACTGCCACTGGAGTATATGTAAACCTGTTGGAAAGCATATATAATATTTTATCAAGTTGGACACTACACAGGCATACATACAAAAGACAAAATATACTTTAAACTACAATCCTAGCTATATTTTAGCTAACATTCACATTCTAAGACCATGTCACATGACTAAACTAACATATAGTTATTACATGTATCACTATTTCTTCTTCACTCCTTTTTACTTTATTCTCCTTTAAGTATAACAGAGCTCGGTTACATCTACCATGTTCAACTAAGACAAATATAGATCCTTCTGCTCTACTCCCTCCGTAAAGAAATATAAGAGCGTTTAGATCACTAAGTGATCTAAACGCTCTTATATTTCTTTACGGAGGGAGTATCAGAAAACCATTTCTGTGCTTCTCCATGCTTCACTACATTTAGAAGGACTTCTGACAACCTAGCAGCCGAAAAAACAATTTGATTTCTCAGTATGGTGAAGGACTGAGGATTCCGTAGCATCATTCTGCTTTATTCAAACCGATATTGCTTACGTGCATCAGTCCTTCTGCACATGAAAGTACAACAGACCGTTGAGCAACTGAATGTTTAATGACCATCTCAATGGTTGGGCACGTTGCAGAAGTACACTATTTTTCTGTGAATGATTTACAGAGTTCTGTTATGGCATTGTTCTTGATACTTTAGCTCAGGAGTCAACTTGCTGACCTAAATCACTCAGTTACGAAGTATGAAAAATAAACACATCCAATGACAATCCAATTTTATGCCTCAAAAGTCTAATTGACCTTTCAGAAGAGTCAAATGGATACATACCTTCATACCCTGAGATTGCCAGTTCTTAAGTGCCTCAGGAACATCCTCAAAAACAACTCCTTGCAGTTCTTTCCTTTCAAACCCAGTCCTCCATATATGACCCTGGAATTAGCCAATAGAACATAACTCCATCAAATGAAAAGATATATGTTTCCAGCTCTGGAATGGAATATGAAAGGTACCTGAAGTTGTTTCAATGATGTAATCTTCCGGTCTGCTTTGATCATTGCTTCAACATTAGCGACTAAAGAACTGATAACCTCTTCTTTGCCAGCATCATCCGGTGCAACTGGAGCAGCCCCAACAACTCCGGTTCTCATGTCTTCTTCGATCTGAATAATTGGTCACTAGCCTGTTAGAACTCGAGTAAAACAAATTAATTTGTGCAAGGAAATCAAATGCTAGTACTATCAAGTTCGATTTCTGAATGCTCCAAGAGGTAGCTTCACAGGACACATTAAATTCCTTTACCATAACTTACTTGGATGCGTAAAAGTTTGATGTCTTCTTTGGTTTCCTCGGAATCGTATGTATAAGTCAGATGCTTCCGCACATTATCACGGGCATAAGGAAACATAACATCAGTCACAAATGATATTGGCGTTGTTGTTCCTTCGATGTCAAGTACAACACAATGCTGCAATGAACAAACAGTGTGAGTACTGATATTCAAGAAATAAATCAAACAGTTAGGTTGCCCAGACACAGCAACCACAAACCAGTTAAGGAAACACAGAAGTAATAATATACCTCATAATATCCTATTTGCTCAGAGGTTTTTTTTTTTTGTGTGTGTGTGGGGGGGGGGGGGGGTGGGGGGCACATAGTGCAGAGTGTCCCATGTATTTTTTCAAGTGTATGAATTAATTTACATTACGAAATTTGAGTTGAGTGTATTGGAAACAAAATTGATAAGAGATATTTGTTGTGGATATTTTACATGGATTCTAAATTTTTATGTGGGTAGACCAAACTTGATATGGGAGGAGTCTGTAAAGAGAGATATGAAGGACTGGATATCACCAATGAACTAGCCATGGACAGGGGTGCGTGGAAGTTAGCTATCCATGTGCCAGAGCCATGAGTTGTTTCCGAGATCTTATGGGCTTCAGCTCTAGCCTACCCCAACTTGTTTGGGACTAAAGGCTTTGTCGTTGTTGTTGTTGTTTAAATTTTTATCCCAGATATTTGGGAGTTCAATTCATGTTTTTCTAAACCATTTGCGTTTTCCAGGAATTGAGAGACTTCTTTTTTTGTTTCGTTTTGCAAAATAGAGCCTACGTGGCATTGGCCAACGCACTAGCGAGCTGGTCAGATCCGGGTAGTACCTGCGATGAATCACTATTTGCACCATTGGGACTCAGGTTTGCATTTTCATACTTGTAGGACTCACTTGACACACTCTGAATACTTTTAGGGCCTCCAATAGATTTTACTCTTGAGGAAATCTGACTAAGTTGCTACAGTCACATGTCAGAGAAAGAGAACTATGAGACTGGGCTGCAGCTTGGGCTAGATGATGAGCTAGGCTGGTTACTTGAGTGGTTTGGGCTGAAGGAGGAAAAAACAACTAGTTGAGAAAATTACGAACTGAACTCCAAAAATTATTGATAAAATTCATAAAAGCCAGAAGTAATGTGCAGAACCCCAATAAATATCTCCAGGACATTATTTCGATTGGAAAAATATTCCAATATATGGATTCAACTCAAACACTTTGAATTTGTTCAATAATATATATGGGACTATTTTGCACTAAGTAACATCCTTGCAACTGAAAAACAAAACTTAGAAAAAACAGGATATTACAACTGCTGTTGTCCATGATACAATGATCTACAAGTACATTGATCTATGAGTACTACAAAACGAGATCGAATTCACAAATTACTGGGAAAAAAGAACAGACCTTTGATGATTTGGCTGTATGACATCCATTAGGAACCCCAGGACTTGCAACACTACGCAATCTTTTGGCACTGTTTATTGGACCATGATCCGGAGTTGTCCAGTCAATCCCTAACTGATACATCTTGATGGCAGCATCAAAAAGATAATGATAGCATTCAGCCTGAAAAGCAAGACCATAAAATGTACTGAATATCTGCCCTCGCATAAATTCCAGGAACCATAAGAATTATTCCTCAACACAGCACACATAAACTATGTCACAAAACTCTCATAAAAAAGAAGAATAAACTATCCCTCTACTAAACAATAGGGCTAAATGATACCCTGGAGAATTTATTTGAGTTCTGCATATGTATAATCTAGATTGGATAAAACATATAGTTGACTAAATTTCAGAAAGTCTGGATGTAAATCATAAAATGATCTTTATAAAAGTAAAAGAAGGGTAGCATGTGGAGATAGATCATAGATCTAAGAAATTATACCGAACGAACTGATAACTTAAAATGAAGAGACGAAGAGACAATGAGAGGGGATGAATAAACGCAAACGCCCACACCTGAAAACTGATGCAGAAACCAAAGTCATGGAAATAAAGCATACCTGTGTCTTGGCATTGATCCAGGAGTCACCCCAAACATAAATTCCATGGTTCCGTACCAGGACAGCAGTTGCCTTAGGGTATGCTGCGATCTGTAATAACTTAGCGTCAAGTGCTGCTAGATCCAACCAAAATATTTCTTATAAACTAATCTCGTTGTAACTAGTATTCTTTGCCGTTGCCAAAACTCTCCATGATACAAAGGAATTTATCGTGCCCTTTAATCAGCTTGATTATAGGGTAATGACTAAATGATCAGATGAATGAGATGATGCTATTGATTATTTTGCATATAGACGTATTTATCAGTACAAATTCAAGAGAACTATCAAACTAAAAACTAATAGAAGGTTGTATTTGCACCTATAGACTGGTTTTCCAGGAATCTGAAATGATGGAAACTTGAAAGAAAGGGCACTAGTGGCATACCGCTTCAGCTAGAGAGTCTGTGAGCTCATACTCGTAAGGAGTATTTTCAATTATGGGAATCACCAATTCATCGGTGTACGCATGACCTTTGATTCCTTTAATCATTTCCATATGTGTCATCTGCAGTAAGATCAGCAGAGCAGTATATGGTCACAAATATAGCAATTCATTTAGTATAAGATAGCAATGGACTTAATTAAGTAAAGATATGTAAAATAGGATCAACTATCACTCTAAGTCGTGCGTCCACACACGAATAAAATTTCGAAAAGTCTCTGCTATTTGTGATACAGTTGCCTATTAGTACCGCACATGTCACTGGTATCTTGAAAGCTCTGTTACTATAGTTTTGTCCTGAATCTTGTCGTGAACCTCATTAACCAAAACAATGGGTGTGGGGTTGAGACACTACAACAATTTGAAGAAATCCGCGAGTGACTGCATCTCAAGGTTCTTTGATGGGCACAAAGAAATAATCTGGAGAATCCCTAATCCAATTAAAGGAGGATTATAGTTACATGTCACTCAGCGAAAGAAATATAATGGAGAGTTGCCCAAAATGAGCACTAAAGACTTTTCGAGAAATCTCCTAGGCGATGATCAGTAGCTGGTCCGAGAGGATGATCAGTCACACTGGGAATGAGACCCGGCCCAGACTCCTGCGGAAATTAGCAGTGGGAGAACTTGATATAGCAACCTACATGCTGTGTACACCATGCAACATGTTGAGTACGGTAGTATATATATTTAAATTTCAGATATGCCAGCATGGCAAGTATTCTTCACTATTCCTAATTGACTTTCAAGGCACATATATTGGATCATTATATCCTATATGTAGTTGCGCTTATTATCTGCATTCTCATGCAGGACAAAACATATCACACACACTCCACCATAAGAGTTTCGAATCAATGTATCAACCATACACATTTCTAAATGTTAAACTCCACAGCGTGCACAACTTAGGGGGTCTATAAGATCACAGTCTGTATCACTGATCCAAATAGTGGATGCATATTTGTATGTCACCGGTAGACCAAATCTACACATAGAGAAATTTTGCAACTCTTTGTGCTAGTGTTCATGATTTTCTGGCGTAATGTCTTTGCATGACAAAAGAGGAACGTGGGGGAAAAAACATTAGTCCAGATTACTGAATCACTACGCTAACCAGCAGCACAGCACAGGCTAATAACCCTTGAAGTGTATATAGGATGAAGATGAAAATATGGAAAGTATAATTGACTATCCTTTCACAATTGATCAGAATCAGAAGGTGTCCATAATGTGGTTTTCACTTTTATTATAAACATCTTAGCATTAATCAGACATGATGTGTTTAAGTTTTGAGCTTGCATTTGCAGTAAGCACTACAGGAAAATATTATGGAAACACAAAGGAGACTTTGTGAATTAGCTAAATTCCATGGGAAATATAAAAAAGACTAGGAGGATTCACCCTGAACTCCTTTGCACCAGGATTGATCATTGTTGCTATGCAAGCCTCCATGCCATGGCTATGAATCACAGCTCCAGCTCCTCGCATTAGATAAGACTGTAAAAACATCAAGGAAATTAGACCACACGTAAAGGAATCTGAAACAATAGAAAACATAAAACAAAGGAAACATGACGACCTTCATGAACAGAGGTGCACAGTCTGAACACTTTGGATGCTTGTGTGGCCATGGCTTTGCTACTGGTGCAGATATCACCTTGCCCTCTGCTGACATCACGTACATGTCCTCTGGCACCATCTTCTCCTTCTGCACGCCTACACCAGATAAACAACTCAATTACCAGCTCTCCCACTAATATTTCTTAGACCCACAAATTAACCTCCAACGTCAGGCTCAGTACAAGCAGAGTATCTGGTACAAAATCATGCTTTCTTTTGGAAATACAACACTGCATATCATTCCTATGGTCAACTCAATTTAACACAACTTTATATTTTACGTTATTCTATAAGCATGTCAAAGATGATATTTTGAAGAAAAAAGATCGGTTGACAGCTTTTGTCGGTGACTTTTTTGGGCAGTGCTCAGGGTAGTTCAAAAGTAGTCATTTTAAAGATATACTTTATTGTCATCGTCAAGACAGCAGGAGATTAGGTGTATCTCTTAACCCGTAGTTACGACACAAATTAAGCAAGTAGGGGGTGTGTACGGCGGCCTTACAGCGAAGGTCGCCGTACACTAGACAAAATGACACTTCAATGTTTTTCTAAAAGGTTTAGTCTTCTTGACGGAGCGCGACCTAGTCATATGTCAGGAAAGAGCCGAGGGAGGCTTGATCGTCAACTTGGGGCATACAGGACTTCCCAAGGTCTCCAAATTTCCCTTCCTCGACATCTGTCCAAGTCGTTCGGAACTCTGATTTTTAGCTATTCCCATGACATACTTAATAATCATAGGTATCTTCAGAGTGCAGCCATGCAAAAGAACTTCCAGTACATCATGCACTCATGCTTGAATCGCAACGAGGTATAAGAATGATAATATGTGTTCAAAACTGTGAACTATAAGTCCATACATGGAACATATATAGCTTCATGAAAATTAGAGCAGCGGTTCTATGCTTTCCCACTGTGTTTTTTCACAAATCCAGAGCACTAGTGCTTAGTTATAGCCGAGGGCAAATTAGTCACAGTTATTCTACGTTACATAGTTAGAACCTGCTTCCAAGTCTACGTTATGGGCTTGGGACTTGGGAGCAGCGGTGGTGTACATGGCCAGCAGCATTGTGGCATCAAAGACAACCATTACAATCACGGCCGTATGTTACTCCTGATCTGCTACCATCAGTCGAGTAATGCATAAGATGGATGTGGACAGCACGAAGACATGATCGGACCAAGGTTCCGTCGCGTAGTTGTGCAAGCAAGCATCTGACATCGTTCAGCTCATCACTGGCAATGCAAACCCTAGTAGGCGGCCTCTCAGCCAGTGTGGATGTTGTGACTGAAACGGCAACAGGGATTTAATTACGAAGCCCTTGATAACCATGTAGGTACACTCGGGTGCATTCTTCCATCTCCTGTACATCCGTCTGACGGCGAATGCAACCCAAGGTGAGATGTTATTATCGTTAGTCAGGTCGTTGCTGTGGTATGTGCAGTTGAAATGGATATTGACTAATGCCAAAACCACCATTCCTTGAATAAAACCGGTGAGATTAGTCCCTTAAACCCCAACCATTGGTTTGCTTTAAAGTTTGTGTCAATAATTTACCAGAGAACATAGAAGCACTCCTCTGAAAATTATCATTGGTATAGGCCTTTTTTTCTCAAACTCGCACCAAAACATGCCTTATTTGTACAAGGAAATAAAAACGTCAGAATGGTACAAAAGCTACACAGGCACTGAAGGTGGTGGGACCAAAAAGAGCAAAACCCAACTCTAAGCTAAAACCCTAAAGGGTAAAAACACAAAACCAAATTGACCTTCTCAAATACTAATGCAAATTTTCCTATGTGGTCTCTGATTTTGAGGCATATCTTACTTCTAGCATCTTAAATTTCCATTAAAATTACTTGTCTTCCCAGCTTTGGACTTGCTCATTCTTGCTTGCCCATTTTATGTCTTTAAACAAACTATATTAGGAATGGTTGCAGGCTAATCTCCCCATTTGGCTAAACAGCGTTCAGCCAAATGAGTATGAATATGTGTGTGTGATAGCATCTACTATACCAGGACTATCAATGAACCCCATTCTTGCAATTGCTCAGGCTACCCTATTTTAGCTATTAGGTCTATTTCTTAGTTCCAGATCCCTCTTAGTCTTACTAACTGGAATAAAAGAATTAGTAGATCTGTTCACAGGCATTGCTCCGTCAGGCTTTCATTTGTATTGGAAAAAAGAACATCACAATGGTACAAAAGCTACACGGCCACTGTAGGTGGTGCGACCAAAAAGAGCAAAACCCAACTCTAAACTAAAAAACATAAAACAAAATTGACCTTCTCAAATACTAATGCAAATTTTCCTATGTGGTGTCTGATTTTGAGGCATATCTCACTTCTAGTCTCTTAAATTCAAATTATAATTAGTTGGTCTTCCCAGCTTTAGACTTGCTCATTCTTGCTTGCCCATTCCATGTCTTTCAACAAACTATTAGGAAAGGTTGCAGGATAATCTCCTCATTTGGCTAAACAGCATTCAGCCTAAAGTTCTCCTGAACACGCCAATACCTATTATCAAACTAGACAACAATGATGTTGTGATATCTGAATCTCAATGTCCATCATTATACAGCTTCGTCTGCCTATCAAATAGCCACCTAACCTTCCAAATGCCTATGTCCAGCCAAGCTGATCAGCTATGTTATGCAGTTGACTTGCCTTGCCTTGCACAAGAGCTATAACGCTAACTATGTCTAACAGGCTCGAGTAGCACCAAGCCCATCATTAAACTACACACGGCGGATAATCGTAGAAATCAGTTTTCAGTTAGCCATTTCACCAATGTGGACAATCATTGCAAGCTAGTAACTGGGCAAGTCAGTGACGACAAGAGAGAAGATCGGTTGAACGATCGCACACTCACACTCGTCAAAAGTGCACTTCAACCAGCAAGCGCAACCTCGATTGGAAGGCGATAACATCCACCTCTGGTCCGTTACCGACTGGAGATTCGCAACCCAGTTTGACAATTCATCGAACGGGTTCGGTGCGAGCCGGGAGAGCGGAAGCAGGGAACAGAAGTGGGGAGCGCATGAGTTAGTTACCGGACGGGGACATGACGATGAGCTGCTGTGCGAGGGGCACGGCAGGGTCGTTGGCCTTGACGGTGATGCTGCCGCCGGTGCCGGTGACCCACCCCTGCAGGTAGAAGTGGCGGCAGAGCTCCGCCACCAGCTCCCGCGCCTCCCTCACAGCGTCGCCCGCCAGGTACGCCTCCGAGGCCATCGCCTCCGCCGCCGCAGACTCTGCACCACCGGTCGACATGGCTCCCGTGTCGCTCTCTTCTCCTCCTCCTCTGGAGAGTTGGGACTATGGACTCTAGTGTTTCTGTGTGACGGACTGTTTGGTCTTACTTATGCTCCGATAATCGGCGGCTCGATTAGTGCCTTCTGTTACTCTGATCAGCAGGAAACTGGGTTTTTATTGATTTTTTATTCTTTCGGTGAGATGCGTTTTTGGTCGTTCACGGGACGGGAATAATCGGGGAGGGGAATAAACGCTTTCTTGTCATCGGTACTCTGATTTTTCGCATACCCACTTCGCGGTTGTGTTCGTCGGGGAAGGGGCTAGCATGTCAGTGGGTAAAACTTGGCAGGTAAGGAAAAATCCGGTAAATTTGGACGGGACGGTCCTGGGAACTTAAATCTGCTTCGAAGTTCGGACCGGGGCTCGTGTCAGGTGAGGTCGGGCGGCGTATTTCGTGATGGTCACCAAACATTTTATTTCTTTTATTTCTTTTATTATTACTAGTACAAATGCCCGTGCGTTGCAACGGGCGATAAAATTAGCAGTACTATGTCCTTTTGTCATTCCACAACACTTTTTATATTCAATTTTGGCGAACGTCAGTAAACAGGTATTCTTGAGTACCACTTGTCAGTAAAAGCCTCCCTAACATCGTTCGTCAGGATGTATTTCAGCTCGGCACTTTCATCTGATGAGAAAGTAGTGGTGCATGGGATGGTCTTTCAATTGTTTTGTAATTGTTCAAAATAACACTAATATTTTTTTGTAATTTTCAAAAATATTATTTAAATATTTTAAATATTTTTTAATTAATTTCTTTTCTATGACTAACAATTTCATTTGTAAATTTTTTTCTACTGTTTGGGCTTGGACGAAACATAAAGACTTGGTACACTCAGAGAAATAGATGTGAGTATTTCTCAAAAAAAAGAGATGAGAATAATAAGATTTAATAACGACTTGAGATGATGAGAATATTAATATGTAATAACTCCAACTCAGTTTTCATGAAAGTTTGTATACTTCAAAGTATATGAAACTCGTTTAAATTCCGGCCAAAAAAATTCTATTTGCTGAAAATAAAATTGTTTTTGTGTGAGCAACCATAAAATAGGAAAAAAAGATTTAAAAAAGAGAAACACACTCGAGAGACAGCCCCGGCCCATCTTACTTTAAGCCCACTAAGTAGCTGGCACACCCGCAACACCAATCTCTTCTTGTAAAGAAAAAACGCCAGACTCTTCCTGAAGGAAATATGCCCTAAAGGCAATAATAAAGTTGTTATTTTATATTTCCTTATATTATGATAAATATTTATTATTCATGCTAGAATTGTATTAACCGGAAACTTGATACATGTGTGGATACATAGACAAAACACCGTGTCCCTAGTAAGCCTCTACTAGACTAGCTCGTTAATCAAAGATGGTTAAATTTCCTAACCATAGACATGTGTTGTCATTTGATGAACGAGATCACATCATTAGGGGAATGATGTGATGGACAAGACCCATCCGTTAGCTTAGCATAATGATCATTAAGTTTTATTGCTATTGCTTTCTTCATGACTTATACATATTCCTTTGACTATGAGATTATGCAACTCTCGAATACTGGAGGAACACCTTGTGTGCTATCAAACGTCACAACGTAACTGGGTGATTATAAAGATGCTCTACAGGTGTCTCCGAAGGTGTTTGTTGGGTTGGCATAGATCGAGATTAGGATTTGTCACTCCGAGTATCGGAGAGGTATCTCTGGGCCCTCTCGGTAATGCACATCATAAGAAGCCTTGCAAGCAAAGTGACTAATGAGTTAGTTACAGGATGATGTATTACGGAACGAGTAAAGAGACTTGCCAGTAATGAGATTGAACTAGGTATGAAGATACTGACGATCGAATCTCGGGCAAGTAACATACCGATGGACAAAGGGAATAACGTATGTTGTCATAACGGTTCGACCGATAAAGATCTTCGTAGAATATGTGGGAGCCAATATGAGCATCCAGGTTCCACTATTGGTTATTGACCGGAGAGGTGTCTCGGTCATGTCTACATAGTTCTCGAACCCGTAGGGTCCGCACGCTTAACGTTCGATGGCGATATTGTATTATATGAGTTATGTGATTTGGTGACCGAATGTTGTTCGGAGTCCCGGATGAGATCACGGACATGACGAGGAGTCTCGGAATGGTCGAGAGGTAAAGATTTATATATGGGAAGTCATATTTTGGGTTCCGGAAAAAAGTGCAGTTTTTTCGGTATTATACCGGGAAGCTTCCATAAGGTTCCGGAGGATTCCGGAGGTGTCCGGAAGTCCACAAGTGGGTCCACCATGTCCCAAGGGCTGGCATGGGCTAAGGGGAGGCGCCCTGGCCTTATTGGGCTAGGCGCACTAAGTCCTCAAAAGCCCATGTGGCTAGGGAAGGCAAAAAGGGAAGGAGTCCTAGTAGGAATAGGATTGGGCTTGGAGTCCAAGTCCACGTGTGTACTATTTATGATTACTGTTCATGTGGTACTATTCCTTCTACTCCAAGCCCCTACACATATAGAAATAGAGGAGAGGGGGCGCCCCAAAAGGACACAACATCAATTGTTAGCCGTGTGCGGCGCCCCCTCCACAGTTTACACCCCCCGGTCATATTCTCGCGGTGCTTAGGCGAAGCCCTGCGCGGATCACATCACCATCACCGTCACCACGCCGTCGTGCTGACGGAACTCATCTACTACCTCGACACCTTGTTGGATCAAGAAGGCGAGGGACGTCACCGAGCTGAACGTGTGCAGAACTCGGAGGTGCCGTACGTTCGGTACTCGATCGGTGGAGCTCGAAGAAAGTTCGACTACATCAACCGTGTTGTGAAACGCTTCCGCTTACGGTCTACGAGGGTACATAGACACAATCTCCCCCTCTCGTTGCTATGCATCTCCATGGATAGATCATTGTGTGTGCGTAGAAAATTTTTGTTTTCCATGCAACGTTTCCCAACAGTGGCATCATGAGCCAGGTCTATGCGTAGATGATATGCACGAGTAGAACACAAAGAGTTGTGGGCGGTGATCGTCATACTGCTTACCACCAACGTCTTATTTTGATTCAGCGGTATTGTTGGATGAAGCGGCCCAGACCAACCTTACATGACCATGTTTATGAGACCGGTTTCACCGACAGACATGCAACTAGTTTTGCATAAAGGTGGCTGGCGGGTGTTTGTTTCTCCAACTTTAGTTGAATCGAATTTGACTGCGGCCGGTCCTTATTGAAGGTTAAAACAACAAACTTGATAAATCACCGTTGTGGTTTTGATGCGTAAGTAAGAACGGTTCTTGCTAGAAGCCCGTAGCAGCCACGTAAAACTTGCAACAACAAAGTAGAGGACGTCTAACTTGTTTTTGCAGGGCATGTTGTGATGTGATATGGTCAAGACATGATGTGATATACGTTATTGTATGAGATGATCATGTTTTGTAAAAGTTATTGGCAACTGGCAGGAGCCTTATGGTTGTCGCTTTATTGTATGAAATGCAAACGCCATGTAATTGCTTTACTTTATCACTATGCGTTAGCGATAGTTGTAGAAGCAATAGTTGGCGAGACGACCACGACGCTACGATGGAGATCAAGGTGTCAAGCCGGTGACAATGGAGATCATGACGGTGCTTTGGAGATGGAGATCAAAGGCACAAGATGATGATGGCCGTATCATGTCACATATTTTGATTGCATGTGATGTTTATCTTTTATGCATCTTATTTTGCTTAGTACGGCGGTAGCATTATAAGATGATCCCTTACTAAAATTTCAAGGTATAAGTGTTCTCCCTGAGTATGCACCGTTGCGACAGTTCGTCGTGCTGAGACACCACGTGATGATCGGGTGTGATAGGCTCTACGTTCACATACAACGGGTGCAAGACAGTTTTGCACATGCGGAATACTCGGGTTAAACTTGACGAGCCTAGCATGTACAGACATGGCCTCGGAACACTAGAGACCGAAAGGTCGAACGTGAATCATATAGTAGATATGATCAACATAGAAATGTTCACCATTGAAGACTAATCCATCTCACGTGATGATCGGACATGGTTTAGTTGATTTGGATCACGTAATCATTTATATGACTCAAGGGATGTCTATCTAAGTGAGAGTTCTTAAGTAATATGATTAATTGAACTTAATTTATCATGAACTTAGTCCTGATAGTATTTGCATATCTATGTTATAGATCAATAGCTCGCGTATAGCTCCCCTGTTTTATTTTTGGTATGTTCATAGAGAAAACTAAGTTGAAAGATGATAGTAGCAATGATGCGGACTGGGTTCGTGATCTGAGGATTATCTTCGTTGCTGGACAGAAGAATTATGTCCTTGATGCACCACTAGGTGACAGACCTATTGCAGGAGCAGATGCAGACGTTATGAACATTTGACAAGCTCGGTATGATGACTACTTGATAGTTTAGTGCACCATGCTTTACGGCTTAGAACCAGGACTTCAAAAACGTTTTGAACGCCACGGAGCATATGAGATGTTCCAAGAGTTGAAATTGGTATTTCAGACTCATGCCCATGTCGAGAGGTATGAGACCTCTGACAAGTACTTTGCCTACAAGATGGAGGAGAATAGCTCAGCCAGTGAGCATGTGCTCAGAATGTCTGGGTACTACAATCGCTTGAATCAAGTGGGAGTTAATCTTCCAGATAAGATAGTGATTGACAGAGTTCTCTAGTCACTATCACCAAGTTACTAGAACTTCGTGATAAACTATAATATACAAGGGATGTCGAAAACGATTCCCGAGCTCTTCGCGATGCTGAAATCGGCGAAGGTAGAAATCAAGAAATAGCATCAAGTGTTGATGGTTAACAAGACCACTAGTTTCAAGAAAAGGGGCAAGGGAAAGAAAGGGAACTTCAAGAAGAATGGCAAGTAAGTTGCCACTCCCGTGAAGAAGCCCAAAGCTAGACCCAAACCTGAAACTGAGTGCTACTACTGCAAAGGAAATGGTCACTGGAAGAGGAACTGCCCCAAAAACTTGGCGGATAAGAAGGATGGCAAAGTGAACAAAGGTATATTTGATATACATGTTATTGATGTGTACTTTACTAGTGTTCATAGCAACCACTGGGTATTTGATACCGGTTCAGTTGCTAAGATTAGTAATTCGAAACAGGAGTTGCAGAATGAACAGAGACTAGTTAAGCACGAGGTGACGATGTGTGTTGGAAGTGATTCCAAGGTTGATACGATCACCATCGCACACTCCCTCTACATTCGGGATTAGTGTTGAACCTAAATAAATGTTATTTGGTGTTTGCGTTGAGCATGAATATGATTTGATCATGTTTATTTCAACGGTTATTCATTTAAGTCAGAGAATAATTGTTGTTCTGTTTAAATGAATAAAACCTTGTATGGTCATGCACTCAATGTGAATGGTTTGTTGAATCTCGATCGTAGTGATACACATATTCATAATATTGATGCCAAAAGATGCAAAGTTGATAATGATAGTGCAACATATTTGTGGCACTGCCGTTTAGGTCATATTGGTGTAAAGCGCATGAAGAAACTCCATGCAGATGGGCTTTTGGAATCACTTGATTATGAATCATTTGATACTTGCGAACCATGCCTCATGGGTAAGATGACTAAAACTCCGTTCTCCGGAACAATGGAGCGAGCCAATGACTTATTGGAAACAATACATACCGATGTATGCGGTCCGATGAGTGTTGAGGCACGCGGCGGGTATCGTTATTTTCTGACCTTCACAGATGATTTGAGCAGATATGGGTATATCTACTTAATGAAACACAAATCTGAAACATTTGAAAAGTTCAAAGAATTTCAGAGTGAAGTGGAGAATCATTGTAACAAGAAAATAAAGTTTCTACGATCTGATCGCGGAGGCAAATATTTGAGGTATGAGTTTGGCCTTCATTTAAAACAATGTGGAAGAGTCTCACAACTCACGCCACCTGGAACACCACAGGGTAATGGTGTATCCGAACATCGTAACCGTACTTTATTGGATATGGTGCGTTCTATGATGTCTCTTACCGATTTACCACTATCGTTTTGGGGTTATGCATTAGAGACAGCTGCATTCACATTAAATAGGGCACCATCTAAATCCGTTGAGACGACACCGTATGAACTATGGTTTAGCAAGAAACCTAAGCTGTCGTTTCTTAAAGTTTGGGGTTGCGACACTTATGTCAAAAGGCTTCAGCCTGATAAGCTCGAACCCAAATCGGAGAAGTGCGTCTTCATAGGATACCCTAAGGAAACAATTGGGTACACCTTCTACCACAGATCCGAAGGCAAGATCTTTGTTGCCAAGAATGGAACCTTTCTAGAGAAGGAGTTTCTCTCGAAAGAAGTGAGTGGGAGGAAAGTAGAACTTGATGAGGTAATCATACCTTCTCTCAAATTGGAAAGTAGCACATCAGCGAAATCCGTTCCCATGATGCCTACACCAACTAGAGAGGAAGCAAATGATAATGATCATGAAACTTCAGATCAAGTTGCTACTGAACCTCGTAGGTCAACCAGAGCACGATCCGCACCAGAGTGGTACGGTAATCCTGTTCAGGAAGTCATGTTATTAGACCAAGGCGAACCTACGAACTATGAAGAAGCTATGATGAGCCCAGATTCCGACAGATGGCTTGAGGCCATGAAATCTGAGATAGGATCCATGTATGAGAACAAAGTGTGGACTTTGGTGGACTTGTCCGATGAGCGGCAAGCCATAGAGAATAAATGGATCTTCAAGAAGATGACTGACGCTGATGGTAATGTTACTGTCTACAAAGCTCGACTTGTCGCAAAAGGTTTTCGACAAGTTCAAGGGGTTGACTACGATGAGACCTTCTCACCCGTAGCGATGCTTAAGTCAGTCCGAATCATGTTAGCAATTTCCGTATTTTATAATTATGAAATCTGGCAAATGGATGTCAAAACTGCATTCCTTAATGGATTTTTTAAAGAAGAGTTGTATATGATGCAACCAGAAGGTTTTGTCGATCGTAAAGGTGCTAACAAAGTGTGAAAACTCTAGCAATCCATCTATGGACTGGTGCAAGCATCTCGGAGTTGGAATATACGCTTTGATGAGGTGATCAAAGCATATGGTTTTATACAGACTTATGCTGAAGCCTATATTTACAAGAAAGTGAGTGGGAGCGCTGTAGCATTTCTGATATTATATGTGGATGACATATTGTTGATCGGAAATGATATAGAATTTCTGGATAGCATAAAAGGATACTTGAATAAGAATTTTTCAATGAAAGACCTCGGTGAAGCTGCTTATATATTGGGCATCAAGATCTATAGAGATAGATCAAGACGCTTGATAGGACTTTCACAAAGCACATACCTTGATAAAGTTTTGCAGAAGTTCAAAATGGATCAGTCAAAGAAAGGGTTCTTGCCTGTGTTACAAGGTGTGAAGTTGAGTAAGACTCAAAACCCGACCACGGCAGAATATAGAGAGAGAATGAAAGTCATTCCCTATGCCTCATTCATAGGTTCTGTAAAGTATGCCATGCTGTGTACCAGACCTGTAGTGTGCCTTGCCATGAGTTTGGCAAGGGGGTACAATAGTGATCTAGGAGTAGATCACTGGACAGCGGTCAAAGTTATCCTTAGTTACCTAAGAGTACTAAGGAAATATTTCTCGGTTATGGAGGTGATAAAGAGTTCGTCGTCCCCGAGTCGCTCCCGCGGGCGACTCAGGGAGCCAACCCTAGCGCCGCCGCTTCCCAGCCCCCCTCCCCGGCCTCCCTCCCCTTGCCGCCGCCGGTGGCGTCGCCGGCCAAAGGCCGCGCGGCGTAGGAGGCGGCGGGGCGTCTTCTTCCCGCGCGCCGGAGGCGTGCGTCGCGGGGCGCGGCCTTCTGCGTCGGCGGCGGCGGTCGTCGCCCATCCACGGGCTCTGCTTCCTCCCCCCGGTGTGCTGGCGTCCCGGTGATCCTGCCCCCCTCCCCCTCCATGCGGCGGCTCTTGGGGATCCAGGGGCGGGGGCCTTGCTGGCGGCGGATCTGGGTGCTCCTGCCCAGATCCGGGTGGTGGCGGCGGCGGACGTGTTGGTGGCGGCACCGACCTGGCTAAGGTGGTGGCGGGGCGGCCGGCGGTCAGGCTGCCCCTTTCGGGGTGGAGGGGCGCCGGGCGTCCATGGCCGGGGGGCGGGCTGCGTCTTCGGCGGCGTGTCGCAGCTGCTGCAAAGTGGCTCGGGGCTGCTCCTCGGGGTCTCGGCGTGGATGTGGGCTGCCACGGCGTGGTGGTAGCTCATGGTGGTGGTATGGATCGTTTCACGGTGGCGGCTGGTCTCCTCCGGCGTCGGCCGTCGGTGAGCGGCCTGTTTCGACCTTCGATTCCTGCCCTCGTCGTCCGGGCTCTACCCTCGTCATAGGGCTGGACCGCTCCCAGTTGCGGTCCATTGCTCGTCTCGCGCCCGGCAGCAGGACCGAGCTCGTCTCGCGCCCGGCAGCAGGACCGAGCTCGTCTCGCGCCCGGCAGCAGGACTGAGCTCGTCTCGCCCCCGGCAGCAGGACCGAGCTTGTCTTGCACCCGGTGCATCAGGACGGGTGATGGAGGCCAATCTTGGCCGGCCCTTTGGGTCTCGGCGCGGGGGGCCGCCCAGGGGTGAGAAAAGGAGCGGCCTTTCCACTCGTCTCTTTGGTTGGGGTAGCGACGGGGCTCGGGTGCGGTGGTGTCAAGGTCTTGGATGCCGGGGCGGCGGCCCTGGTTGTGGTAGCGCGGTGCTCATGGGCAGAGCCCGTGGCTTGGTGCTGCCCGGTGACCATGGCCGTGTGGGCGGCATGGTGGCAGGGGTGTGGCGTTCGGTGGCGGTGAGTGTTTGCTGGGGTGAAAACCTGTTCTATCTTCGGACGGACCGGCGGCGGCGTAGTGTGTTACCTTCTTGAAGGCGTCGTCGCGGCTCTCACCGGTCGTCGTGTCGCTCCAGGGGAAACTCTGACCCCCGGGTCGAGCGGTGGCGGCGCGTTGGCGTCGTAACCTTCTTGGAGGCGCCGCCTTGGAGCTCACGGTTCGTCATTTGCGGCTTCATCTCTTCGCGGTGGCGTGTTCACGGTGGAGGTCCCCGATTGCTCTTGTAGTGTTAGGGGTGGTGTTGCTGCGCTCAGCGCCTATGTATCCCGCCTTGGGTGTGTGCGTGTGTTGTCGTGGGGTGCGTTTGTACTTGGGCTGTGGTTGATCTGTGCTTTATTTATAAAGCGGGGCGAAAGCCTTTTTTGGTAAAGAGTTCGTCGTAAAGAGTTACGTCGATGCAAGCTTTTACACCGATCCAGATGGCTCTGAGTCTCAATCTGGATACGTATTGAAAGTGGGAGCAAATAGCTAGAGTAGCTCCATGCAGAGCATTGTAGTCATAGAAATTTGCAAAATACATACGGATCTGAATGTGGCAGACCCGTTGACTAAACTTCTCTCACAAGCAAAACATGATCACACCTTAGTATTCTTTGGGTGTTAATCACATAGCGATGTGAACTAGATTATTGACTCTAGTAAACCCTTTGGGTGTTGGTCACATGGCGATGTGAACTATGGGTGTTAATCACATAAAGATGTGAACTATTGGTGTTAAATCACATGGCGATGTGAACTAGATTATTGACTCTAGTGCAAGTGGGAGACTGAAGGAAATATGCCCTAGAGGCAATAAAAAAGTTGTTATTTTATATTTCCTTATATCATGATAAATGTTTATTATTCATGCTAGAATTGTATTAACCGGAAACTTGATACATGTGTGGATACATAGACAAAACACCGTGTCCCTAGTAAGCCTCTACTAGACTAGCTCGTTAATCAAAGATGGTTAAGTTTCCTAACCATAGACATGTGTTGTCATTTGATGAACGAGATCACATCATTAGGAGAATGATGTGATGGACAAGACCCATCCGTTAGCTTAGCATAATGATCATTAAGTTTTATTGCTATTGCTTTCTTCATGACTTATACATATTCCTTTGACTATGAGATTATGCAACTCCCGAATACCGGAGGAACACCTTGTGTGCTATCAAATGTCACAACGTAACTGGGTGATTATAAAGATGCTCTACAGGTGTCTCCGAAGGTGTTTGTTGGGTTGGCATAGACCGAGATTAGGATTTGTCACTCCGAGTATCGGAGAGGTATCTCTGGGCCCTCTCGGTAATGCACATCATAAGAAGCCTTGCAAGCAAAGTGACTAATGAGTTAGTTGCAGGATGATGTATTACGGAACGAGTAAAGAGACTTGCCAGTAATGAGATTGAACTAGGTATGAAGATACCGACGATCGAATCTCGGGCAAGTAACATACCGATGGACAAAGGGAATAACGTATGTTGTCATAACGGTTCGACCGATAAAGATCTTCGTAGAATATGTGGGAGCCAATATGAGCATCCAGGTTCCACTATTGGTTATTGACCGGAGAGGTGTCTCGGTCATGTCTACATAGTTCTCGAACCGTAGGGTCCGCATGCTTAATGTTCGATGACGATATTGTATTATATGAGTTATGTGATTTGGTGACCGAATGTTGTTCGGAGTCCCGGATGAGATAACGGACATGACGAGGAGTCTCGGAATGGTCGAGAGGTAAAGATTTATATATGGGAAGTCATATTTTGGGTTCCGGAAAAAAGTGCAGTTTTTTCGGTATTGTACCGGGAAGCTTCCAGAAGGTTTCGGAGGATTCCGGAGGTGTCCGGAAGTCCACAAGTGGGTCCACCACGTCCCAAGGGCTGGCATGGGCTAAGGGGAGGCGCCCTGGCCTTATTGGGCTAGACGCACTAAGTCCTCAAAAGCCCATGTGGCTAGGGAAGGCAAAAAGGGAAGGAGTCCTAGTAGGAATAGGATTGGACTTGGAGTCCAAGTCCACGTGTGTACTATTCATGATTACTGTTCATGTGGTACTATTCCTTCTACTCCAAGCCCCTACACATATATAAATAGAGGAGAGGGGGCGCCCCAAAAGGACACAACATCAATTGTTAGCCGTGTGCGGCGCCCCCCTCCATAGTTTACACCCCCCCGGTCATATTCTCGCGGTGCTTAGGCGAAGCCCTGCGCGGATCACATCACCATCATCGTCACCACGCCGTCGTGCTGACGGAACTCATCTACTACCTCGACACCTTGCTGGATCAAGAAAGCGAGGGACGTCACCGAGCTGAATGTGTGCAGAACTCGGAGGTGCCGTACGTTCGGTACTCGATCGGTGGAGCTCGAAGAAAGTTCGACTACATCAACCGTGTTGTGAAACGCTTCCGCTTACGGTCTATGAGGGTACGTAGACACAATCGCCCCCTCTCGTTGCTATGCATATCCATGGATAGATCATTGCGTGTGCGTAGAATTTTTTTGTTTTCCATGCAACGTTTCCCAACACTTCCATTGCTCTCTCCTCCTTCTCGATGGAGAACATCGCCGGCACTCTTCTGCTCACTCTCGCCTTGCTTTGTCTCCTCGATCCGCCTAGGAGCCTCCTGCACGCGGCCGACTCGCTCTCCTCCGCCTTTGCTCGCCGTCCTCCTGCCGTCGCCCAGCGTCGTTCCTCCCGCCTACCTCCTCTCCTCCCAGATCTCTGCAGAGCACGTCCTCCTGCCGACCTCGCGTGTGCGTCGGCCGCCGCTTCACACACCAGCGCCGCCACCTTGCTGCCGTCCCGGCGAGCCTCCCTACAGTCACCGCTGGCCTCTCCATTCTCCCCCGCGCCTGGCTGCCCTCCGCCGCCCCCTACTTCCATGACGTCGCCTCCAATATTGCAAAGGTAATGCCTGTCATTTCCCCTCTTCTCTTCCCCATTCTTATTGCAATGGAGATTAATTAATTACATCTTGGATCTGGTTTAGCATTTTAGAACCGATTTGGTCGCAGTTGGTAGATTTAGTGGGATGATGGTTCAACTGTCTCTGCTCCAAATCTGCAGGCTCTCTGCTCGAAATGTCTGCTGAGCATCTTTTTTCAATGAGCCAAAATCAATTGCTTGGTGCAGTTCAAGTTTGTGCTCACTATCCAATACTAATTTCTAAGAGGCTACATCTCAAGCAGGTACACATTTCCCTGCCACCAATTTCTGCAGGCCCGTCTGCCTGTCTCAAGCACACTAACTTCTTTTCATGCTCTAGCTCTGAATAACACCATGTAGTGTTTGAACAGATTTTAAAACAATATTAGTAGCAAACCAAAAGCATCAACTTCGTCTTCACAGAGTAGGTTCATATGTCAATATGATTGATACAACAATCCAGAGCCACAGTATAATAGGAAAAAGGACTTGCAGATTGCAAATGCAAATACACATGCTCAGAGCTGCTAAATTTGCACATATAGTTTGTACAAACATAATGGAGATCATCAATGTGATCAAAGCACTAGTAGAAAAAGGCCCATTTGTCCCGGTTCATAAGGCCCATTTGTCCCGGTTCGGGAACCGGGACTAAAGGGTCGGGACTAAAGCCCAACACCTTTAGTCCCAGTTCTTATACGAACCGGGACAGATGGGGCTCCACGTGGCCGCTGCGGCGAGCCCAGAGAGGAGGGCCTTTAGTCCCGGTTGGTAACACCAACCGGGACCAAAGATCATCCACGTGTCAGCAGCTCAGGAGCTGGGTTTTTTGTTTTTTTCGAAGGGGGGGGGGGTTTGGGGGTTTTGTAGGGTTAATTTAGGGGTTTCATATATTGTGTTAGCTAGCTAATAGAGAGAAGTGTCCTCTCTTATCTCCGTGCTTGGTCGACGCTACGTACTATACGTATAGAGAGGACTCGACACGCTAGCTAGTAAGCAAAAGAAGGAAACCATTAAGTACACAAGATCGTCATGAACATATACATAGAGAAGTGATCGACCTCCTCCTTCTCCGAGAGATTGGTCGAACAACAAGTTTTCGTATATCTATCCGACGCTACTAGCTACATATATACAATATAAGATCCCTAACATCTGATGTCAAGTTCCACATGGTATTCTCCGGCTGGATTGATGACGTGGTCAAGAAAGAATCCAGCCAATTCCTCTTGAATTGCCTTTAAGCGATCTTGTGGTAGGAGTTCATCCCGCATCTGCCAAATCTAATTTGAAGAAGGGGGTCAATACATATATATGAATGAAACTCAACACAAATGATGGTAATAAAATAAAATTGTGAATATTATTGCTTACGCACTTCATATTGTTTTTCAGAGTAGCCCCGCTTAGAGGTCGTTGCGTTGTAGATGTACTCGCAAACGTAGTATCCACAAAAAATATTCCCGCCTTCCTGCCACAACCACTTTACGAGAAATAGAGGTCAATCAAACTGATAATCAAGCATTATAAATGGTATTGATGAAACTAGCTAGAATCAATGGGAGATGCGCGGAACTAGCTAGTAGTACTTACTTTCGGGTGTGTAAATCGCAGATCCCCCGGCAGTCCCGGAACTTCTGCAGTGAACACTTTCCAAACCCTGCGAGACAAATAAAATAATTACTTGATATCAGGAAATGAACAAAGTTGCCGATATGGTGCGATAATGATCGATTGAACTTACTTCTGGAGCATTTCAGTCATGGCCGCATACTCCTTGGGATCTTTTCGTCTTGAGTCTAAGACGGTTACTAGTCCCTGCTCAAGCTTAATCTCTAGGAGAATAAAGTGGAAGCTGCGCACGCATGCATAACTCATCAATTACATTACTATAACCTCGAGTAATAATGGAAACTGAATATGCAGAAGACAGTAACACTCACTTGAAGTTGTAAGGAAAGAGTATTTTATCTTTGTTTTGATTTTTAAGCAGCGATTGTAGCAAGTTGGCCTCGGTTTCTTTCGGATTATATGTAACCATCCATTCATCTATGAGATTTGTGTTAATGAACCCAATATCATAGATTTGTGCATTTCTGCATTCGACGATCTTCAATCTGCATAATATAGTGAGGATAATTATATATACATGCAATGAAAGAGCTGAGCTATATATAGAGACTTAATTACAGAAGTATAGTACTTACAGACAGTAGCAAGTGATGATTATTTTATCGAGGTCCTTTTGATTGAAAAACTGGAAGAACTCCTCAAATGGAACAGACAACAGATCAATTCCAACGAGGTCGTGCTCCTCTTTAACTCTCAGCGTCAAAATATCCTTCCCAGACTTGCAGGTGTCCATGTACCACTTATGGAATCTTCGCATCATCATTGTTAGAGGAGGATCACCAAGTCTGACGAGAGGCTTCCCGTACTGGTATTTGTGTTCGTGCACCTCCATTGTATCAAAATGTGCATCGTCGTGCAGGTAATCACCAGGATTGGTACCGGGCAGCATCCCCGGCAGATTTGCGATGGTATCGCTAGACACCTTGAGCGGGGGGCACGATTGGTTTGCCTGTTCGCCGAGCTGGGGAATTTTGTTCCCACTTCTTCGTTCTTGTAACCTTTTGTCAGTTGAAGTAGTTCCCGACCGGCGCGCTCCTTCCACTGCCTTTTTAAGAGCGCGGACATGGTTGTCATCCGGCGGAGGCGGTGGTGGTCGCTTCAGGTTCTTCACAGTGCGCTTCAATTTCACCGGATCCATCTTCTCCTCCGGAGGTGGATTTTTCTTTGCAAAAAAGTCCCTCACTTGGGCTTTATAGATCTTCGCGTTTTCCTCGTCGGTCATCTCGTATGGTAACTTCTCTAGAGGCGTGAGAGTCGGACCGAATCTGTATTGCCTCCCGCCTCTGGCTGTACTGCTAGACGCCGGAGCAGTCGGAGTGGCTGCGGCTGTCTTCCTTCGTTGCTTACGAGGCGGAGTGCTACGACGCGCCGGAGCAGCCGGAGCGGCGGCGGCTGTCTTCCGCTGTTGCTGACGAGGCGGAGAAGGAGGCGGGCTGCTCGGACGCGCCGGCGCAGGCGGAGAAGGAGGCGGAGTGCCCTGATCACTCGCCAGAGGAGGAGGCGGAGGAGGAGGCGGAGTGCCCTGACTCGCCGGAGGAGGAGGCGGAGGAGGAGGCGGAGTGCCCCGACTCGCCGGAGGAGGAGGCGGAGGCGTCCAGTTCGGAAGGTTGATGAGCTCCTTCCGCCATAGACATGGAGTCTTCAGAGCAAGACCCAGCTGAGTCTCCCCTTCACCGGTAGGGTGGTCAAGCTGGAGCTCCTCAAATCCCTCCGTTATTTCATCGATCATCACAACAGCATAGGCTTGTGGAATCGGAAGGCAGTGAAAAGTTGCGCCGGGTCCAGAAGGTGCAACAGAGCCGACAGTCGCCTTGACTTTGAGGTGCTGCCATTGCGCCATAAGGTGGCAATCTTGAGCCTCCGTGATAGCATCCACGGGGTAGCTGGGAGCCGTGAAGTCAGGCTGCTGAAGGGCCTCGGTGGAAGCCACGCTGCTTCTCCGCTAAGATGGAGGGGTAGCTTCTGGGGTAGCTCCGGCAGGTCGCTGGCTCTGAACTAGTAGTGCTTGTTCCTCTAGCGCTCGTACCCTTGCATTCAGCGACTGCAGTTCCGTCTGCTCCACTTTCCTCCTCCTCTCCCGGGTTTTGTAACCGCCTGCGCTGGGAAACCCAACCCTCCACGCAACGGAGCCTGCCGTGCCTCGTGTTCGTCCTGGGTGCTCAAGATTCCCGAGGGCCTGTGTGAGCTCGTCGTTCTCTCTGTCGGGAACGAACGTCCCTTCCTGCGCTGTGGCGATATACTTCTGAAGCTTCTTGACGGGTATTTCAAGTTGCTCCTTCGTCCAATGGCACTTCCCTGTTTCAGGGTCCAAGGTTCCCCCAACCCCGAAGAACCAAGTCCTTGAACGGTCTGGCCAGTTCAATGTCTCTGGTTCGACCCCTTTATCAAGCAGGTCCTTCTCAGCCTTGTCCCACAACGGTCGGGCTTTGAGGTAGCCACCTAACCCCGTGCGATGGTGATACTCCTTCTTTGCAGCATTTTTCTTGTTTGTCGCTGACATCTTCTTACTCTTCTCCGATGTCTTGTGGGCCACAAATGCGGGCCAGTGATCTCTTATCTTCTCAAATCGGCCGGTGAATTCTGGAGTCTTCCCTTTGTTGACAAACATTGATTTCAACTCATTCTTCCACCTCCTGAATAGATCTGCCATCTTCTTAAGAGCATGAGCCTTGACCAATGGCTCTATAACTGGCTTATCCGGATCCTCCTCTGGCGGTAGGGTGAAATTTGCCTTCAGCGCGGTCCAAAGATCATCTTTCTGTCTATCGTTGACAAAAGACACTTGAGGGTCTTCGCTCTTAGGCTTATTCCATTGGTGGATGCTGATCGGGATCATGTCCCTAACAAGAACCCTGCACTGAGCAGAAAATGCTTCCTTGGTCCGGCTGGGTTCAATCGGTTGGCCATCGCCCTTGATTGCTGTGATCGTGAACCTTTCATCCTGGCGCAACCTTTTCTTCGGGCCTCGTCTCGTTACCGAAGTTTGGCTCGATCCGGAGGGCTAGAAAAGAAGAAAGAAGAGAGTTAATATGTGTACATACCAAAACAATTAATGCATCAATTAGCTAGTCAGCACAGGCTTAATTAATTTATATACCTCGCCGGACTTTGCAACAGCTCCTTCCTCCGTTTGCTCATCGGAGCCATCATAATCATGTCCTTCCACCTCCATTGTTCGATCACCGGAGCCTGCTTCACCCTCTCCTTCCAGACCATCGGTGTCGTTGAGATACGACAAGACATCACCTCCGCCGAGGATTATGTCCCCCAACAACTGTTCTGCTTCGATGTCTCGGTGCTCCATAGTTTCTGCAAATATTACAACATGGCAATTAATATACAAACATGACAGATGGATATATTAGTGCAAACGTAGACCTAGCTAGCTCGACGCTTCTACGGTTTGGGGTGGCCTCGACAACTCTTCTACGAACCGCCTCTCTCATGAATGTCCGACGTCCGGACCGACAAGGGATTTAACAAAATGACGCCATTCTGGATGTGCAGAAAATGGTCCATATTTTTCCTGATCTCATCTACCCTTCTATATGTCACGTTGTCTAGTGTCAAAGAATTCAAGAAAACCATGACTTCATCATTAGCCGAAAATGACAGGCGTATAATGGTACGAAGCTCTTCAAAGTTGTTTTGGAACGGAGTTCCCGATAGAATAATTCGCTTTTTGGTACAAAGTTCAGCAAGAGCCTTACGAATATCGCTATTTGGAAGGCCTTTGCTGAAATTCGTATCAAAAGGAGAATTATTCTATCAGGAACTCCGTTCCAAAACAACTTTGAAGAGCTTCGTAGCATCATATGCCTGTTACTTCCGACTAATGATGAAGCCATGGATTTCTTCAATACTTCGACAGACAACGTGACATATAGAAGAATATATATATAGATGAGATCAGAAAAAAAATTGGATCAACTTGTGCACATCCATAATGGGGGCATTCTTGATAAATCTATATATGTCAAATGATCAAACTTTGATATATGTCCACCGTGATATAAAATAGTACATAGACTTGTTCGGCCGAGAGGGGGTTGATCGACGTCCCCCCTCATGTCGAAGTTACCGGAGTTATCTTCTAGTGGTTTGGGTGGCCTCGAGAGTTTGTCGAGTAGGGGCGGGAGGGGGTTGATCGACGTCCCCCCTCATGTCGAAGTGAATGAACAACTCTGAATTTTTTTACATGTACTCCCGAGGGGAATTGAAGTTATCGGGGTTATGTTTATACAACAAATGGACAACTCATCTCATTTCATCTCATCTGAAAAAACATAGCACATCTAAAAAAAATACATACATACATGGAAAAAAATTGCTATGAACAAAAAAAACATCATATATGAACATTTTCTATATCCATCCATACATACATACATACATTGAAAAAAATGCTATGAACAAACACATCAGTAGTTATCGAGGAGGGGGTATATCGACCCCCCCCCTCATGTCGAAGTTATCGGGGAGGGGGTATATCGACCCCCCCCTCATGTCGAAGTTATCGGGGAGGGGGTATATCGACCCCCCCCCTCATGTCGAAGTTATCGAGGAGGGGGTATATCGACCCCTCCCCCTCATGTCAAAGTTATCGGGGAGGGGGTATATCGACCCCCACCCCCCTCATCATGCATATATAGCTACCACATACATATATACATTGAAAAAAATTACATTATATATATATGAACAAAAAAATTACATCATATATATACATATGTACATCGACCCCCACCCCCCTCTCACATGAACAAAACATGCTCTGAACAAAAAAAATTATACATTATGAACATCTACATACATATTAGGCACATACATTATATATATATATGAACAAAAAATTAATCTAATAAAAAATGAAAAAAAAACAGAGACGGGGCGGCGCGGCGGCTCACAGCGGGGGCGGCTGGCGACGGCGACGACGACGACGGCGACGGCGGGGGCGGGCCGGGGCTGGGGCTTGGGCGCGGGGCAGGGGCTGGCGCGGCGACGGCGTGGTCGGGGGCAGGGGCGCTGGGCGACGACGACGAGGTGCGGGGAGCGGGCGGCGACGGCGTCGAGGGCTCGGGGCAGGGGCGGCGCGGCGACGACGTCGGAGGCAGGGGCGACGACGGTGACGGCGACGAGGAGCAGCGCTGGGGCGTCGGGCACGAACTGGCGATGGAAATCTAAAAATTTCCTAAGTGCTGGCTTATATAGCAAAGGCTTTGGTCCCGGTTCGTGGCACCAACCGGGACCAATGCCCCCCTTTAGTCCCGGTTGGTGCCACCAACCGGGACCAAAGGTCTTTTTTCAGCAGCCCAAAGGGCGGGAAGCAGGGACCTTTGGTCCCGGTTGGTGGAACCAACCGGGACTAAAGGGCGTGCATTGGTCCCGGTTGGTGCCACGAACCGGTACCAATGCACCCCTTTAGTCCCGGTTGGTGCCACCAACCGGGACAAAAAGCCTTGTGCTGCCCGCGTCGCGACCAAAAGTTTAGTCCCACCTCGCTAGTTGAGAGAGCTCGAGAGTGGTTTATAAGCGCTGCTGCGCCCACTCTCTCGAGCTCCTCTCAACTGCAGGCTTTCGGGCCTAAACTCGCACTATGTGCCTGTGGGCCTACTGGGCCTGCTGCGGGCCTGAATCCTGGCCCATGGTTGGGTTTCTAGTCGTATTCAAGCCGTGGTGGCCCAGTAGGCGGCACTTTTTTTATTTTTATTTTGTTTTCTTTGTTGCTTTATTTATTTTATTTTGTTTCTACTTACAACAATATACTTACTGTTGCTATTTTTATTTATTTTATTAAATTTTATTTTATTTTATTTTGTTTCTACTTATTTATTAAAGTTTATTTTGTTTCTACTTATTTATTTTATTTTGTTTCTACTTATTTATTTTATTTTCTTTTTTGCTTTTTTTATTTATTTTATGAATTTTTTTTCTTTAATGTTTTGAAGAGAAAATACTTTGATAATTTTAGTTGCATAAATTTTATATAATTTTAGTTTCGATAATACAAGAGGTTTAAAAAGTTTTTTAGTTGATTCCTTTAGCTATTAAAGTTTCATTAAAGTTTTCTAGTTCATTCTTTTTCTATTAGAGTTTCATCAAAGTTTTCTAGTTCATTCTTTTAGTTTATTATTTTTGCTATTAGAGTTTCATAAAAGTTGAGAGGGTTACGGCAAAAACTGGATGCACTTCGTGTACAAAATGTACAATCTCTTTCGAAGTATCAGGGTTTCGGACGAAAACTCATCTGTTACAAAGGGGTTTTATTTTTTTGAACTTATTTGAACTCCAGACTTTTTGTGTGCTCAAAATGAACCATTCAAAGCAACATCATCAATTTTCAACCCTTTCTGACTTCATCTGTTATTTTTCATGCATTTACTGATTTTTTTTGAGCTAAATGACCCTGAAATTGAAAAGCACTTCAAATGAACTCTGTAGAGGTTAAAAATGAGCATGATATCATCATTTCACCCACATAGCATGTGCTAAAAAGTTGAGAGGGTTACGGCAAAAACTGGATGCATTTCGTGTACAAAATGGACAATCTCTTTCGAAGTATCAGGGTTTCGGACGAAAACTCATCTGTTACAAAGGGATTTCATTTTTTGAACTTATTTGAACTCCACACTTTTTGTGTGCTCAAAATGAACCATTTAAAGCAACATCATCAATTTTCAACCCTTTCTGAGTTCATCTGTTATTTTTCATGCATTTACTGATTTTTTTGAGCTAAATGACCCTGAAATTGAAAAGCACTTCAAATGAACTCTGAAGAGGTTGAAAATTGGCATGATATCATCATTTCACCCACATGGCATGTGCTAAAAAGTTGAGAGGGTTACGGCAAAAACTGGATGCACTTCGTGTACAAAATGGACAATCTCTTTCGAAGTATCAGGGTTTCGGACAAAAACTCACCTGTTACAAAGGGATTTCATTTTTTTGAACTAATTTGAACTCCAGCATTTTTGTGTGCTCAAAATGAACCATTCAAAGCCACATCATCAATTTTCAACCCTTTCTGACTTCATCTGTCTTCACTTTTTCTTCGCTTGTGTCCTTTGCTTATTGCGCCGTAACCATGGATATTCTTCATCGCTTAACAGGGTGCTTGGGTCAGCCTTGACTTTGAAGGGAGGAATTTCATGAAACTTTTCATAATCTTCAGACATGTCTGTCTTACCCTCCACTCCCACGATGTCTCTTTTCCCTGAAAGAACTATGTGGCGCTTTGGCTCATCGTATGATGTATTCGCTTCCTTATCTTTTCTTTTTCTCGGTTTGGTAGACATGTCCTTCACATAGAAAACCTGCGCCACATCATTGGCTAGGACGAATGGTTCGTCTGTGTACCCAAGATTGTTCAGATCCACTGTTGTCATTCCGTAATATGGCTCTACCTGTACCCCGCCTCTTGACAGATTGACCCATTTGCACTTAAACAAAGGGACCTTAAAATCATGTCCGTAGTCAAGTTCCCATATGTCCACTATGTAACCATAATATGTGTCCTTTCCCCTCTTGGTTGCTGCATCAAAGTGGACACCACTGTTTTGGTTAGTGCTCTTTTGATCTTGGGCGATCATGTAAAATGTATTCCCATTTATCTCGTATCCTTTGTAAGTCAATACAGTCGAAGATGGTCCCCTGGACAACGAGTACAGCTCATCAGAAACAGTGTTGTCACCTCTGAGATGTGTTTCCAACCAACTGCCGAAAGTCCTGATGTGTTCACATGTAATCCAGTCGTCACACTGCTCCGGGTGTTTGGAGCGCAGAATGTTCTTGTGTTCATCGACATACGGGGTCACCAAGGTAGAGTTCTGTAGAACTGTGTAGTGTGCTTGAGACCAAGAATGCCCGTCCCTGCATATTATTGAGTCCCCTCCTAGCGTGCCTTTTCCAGTCAGTCTCCCCTCATACCGCGATTGAGGGAGACCAATGTTCTTAAGGTCAGGAATGAAGTCAACACAAAACCCAATGACATCCTCTGTTTGATGGCCCATGGAGATGCTTCCTTCTGGCCTAGCGCGGTTACGGACATATTTCTTTAGGACTCCCATGAACCTCTCAAAGGGGAACATATTGTGTAGAAATACGGGGCCCAGAACGACAATCTCGTCGACTAGATGAACTAGGACGTGCGTCATGATATTGAAGAAGGATGGTGGGAACACCAGCTCAAAACTGACAAGACATTGCGCCACATCACTCCTTAGCCTTGGTATGATTTCTGGATCGATCACCTTCTGAGAGATTGCATTGAGGAATGCACATAGCTTCACAATGGCTAATCGAACGTTTTCCGGTAGAAGCCCCCTCAATGCAACCGGAAGCAGTTGCGTCATAATCACGTGGCAGTCATGAGACTTTAGGTTCTGAAACTTTTTCTTTGCCATATTTATTATTCCCTTTATATTCGACGAGAAGCCAGACGGGACCTTCATACTGAGCAGGCATTCAAAGAAGATTTCCTTCTCTTCTTTGGTAAGAGCGTAGCTGGCAGGACCTTCATACTGCTTTGGAGGCATGCCGTCTTTTTCGTGCCAACGTTGCAGGTCCTGCCGTGCTTCCGGTGTATCTTTTGTCTTTCCATACACGCCCAAGAAGCTTAGCAGGTTCACGCAAAGGTTCTTTGTCACGTGCATCACGTCGATTGAAGAGCGGACCTCTAGGTCTTTCCAGTAGGGTAGGTCCCAAAATATAGATTTCTTCTTCCACATGGGAGCGCGTCCCTCAGCGTCATTTGGAACAGATAGTCTGCCAGGACCCTTTCCAAAGATTACGTGTAAACCATTGACCATAGCAAGTACGTGATCACCGGTACGCATGGCGGGCTTCTTCCGGTGTTTGTCCTCGCCTTTGAAATGCTTGCCTTTCTTTCGACATTGATGGTTGGTCGGAAGAAATCGACGATGCCCCAGGTACACATTCTTCCTGCATTTGTCCAGGTATATACTTTCGGTGTCAGCTAAACAGTGCGTGCATGCGTGGTATCCCTTGTTTGTCTGTCCTGAAAGGTTACTGAGAGCAGGCCAATCATTGATGGTTACAAACAGCAACGCATACAGGTCAAATTCCTCCTGTCTGTGCTCATCCCACACACGTACACCGTTTCCATTCCACAGCTGTAAAAATTCTTCAACTAATGGCCTTAGGTACACATCAATGTCGTTGCCGGGTTGCTTAGGGCCTTGGATGAGTACTGGCATCATAATGAACTTCCGCTTCATGCACAGCCAAGGAGGAAGGTTATAGATACATAGAGTCACGGGCCAGGTGCTGTGATTGCTGCTCTGCTCCCCGAAAGGATTAATGCCATCCGCGCTTAAACCAAACCATACATTCCTTGGGTCACCTGCAAACTCAGTCCGGTACTTTCTCTCGATTTTTCTCCACTGCGACCCGTCAGCGGGTGCTCTCAACTTCCCGTCTTTCTTACGGTCCTCTCTGTGCCATCGCATCAACTTGGCATGCTCTTTGTTTCTGAACAGACGTTTCAACCGTGGTATTATAAGAGCATACCACATCACCTTGGCAGGAACCCTCTTCCTGGGGGGCTCGCCGTCAACATCACCAGGGTCATCTCGTCTGATCTTATACCGCAATGCACTGCATACCGGGCATGCGTTCAAATCCTCGTACGCACCGCGGTACAGGATGCAGTCATTAGGGCATGCATGTATCTTCTGCACCTCCAATCCTAGAGGGCATACGACCTTCTTTGCTGCGTACGTACTGTCGGGCAATTCGTTATCCTTTGGAAGCTTCTTCTTCAATATTTTCAGTAGCTTCTCAAATCCTTTGTCAGGCACAGCATTCTCTGCCTTCCACTGCAGCAATTCCAGTACGGTACCGAGCTTTGTGTTGCCATCTTCGCAATTGGGGTATAACCCTTTTTGGTGATCCTCTAACATGCGATCGAATTTCAGCTTCTCCTTTTCACTTTCGCACTGTCTCCTTGCATCAACAATGACCCGGTGGAGATCATCATCGGGCACATCGTCTGGTTCCTCTTGATCTTCAGCTTCCCCCGTTGTAGCATCATCGTATTCAGGGGGCACATAGTTGTCATCGTCCTCTTCTTCTTCGCTGTCTTCCATCATAACCCCTATTTCTCCGTGCCTGGTCCAAACATTATAGTGTGGCATGAAACCCTTATAAAGCAGGTGGGTGTGAAGGATTTTCCGGTCAGAGTAAGACTTCGTATTCCCACATATAGGGCATGGACAACACATAAAACCATTCTGCTTGTTTGCCTCAGCCACTTCGAGAAAATTATGCACGCCCTTAATATACTCGGAGGTGCGTCTGTCACCGTACATCCATTGCCGGTTCATCTGCGTGCATTATATATAATTAAGTGTGTCAAAAACCATTACAAAACATCATGAACAGATAAGTGACCAAATTAATAGAAGTTCATCATCACATTAAAACCAAAGTACATACATAGTTCTCATTGAACAACATATAGCTCTTCAGAGCATCTAATTAAACCATACATTATTGAAACTATGTAAAACATTTCAATGCAACAACAAATGCAATCATAATCGCAACCAAGGTAACAATTGATCCAACGGCATAATGATACCAAGCCTCGGTATGAATGGCATATTTTCTATACTTTCTAATCTTGAAGCGCATTGCATCCATCTTGATCGTGTGATCATCGACGACATCCGCAACATGCAACTCCAATATCATCTTCTCCTCCTCAATTTTTTTCAATTTTTCCTTTAGGTAATTGTTTTCTTCTTCAACTAAATTTAACCTCTCGACAATAGGGTCGGTTGGAATTTCCGGTTCACATACCTCCTAGATAAAAAAAATCTATGTCACGTTGGTCGGCATAATTGTCATAAACAACAAATGAATCAAATAGTTATAAAATATAATATATACCACATCCGAATCATAGACAGGACGAGGGCCGACGGGGGCGGATACCAAAACCATCGCACTATATAATAACAAACAATAATAAAAGTAAGAAAATTATACAAGTATCTATGTAAATCATACAAGTAAGAATTTTTTTCTTTTAGAAAGAAGATAAGAACAAGAGGCTCACCACGGTTATGCCGGCAACGAGATCGGTGCGGGCGATCGACGGCGGTGAAGACGGGGACGGGACATGACGGACCGCTAAACCTAGACAAATCTTGAGGAAAATGGAGCTTGAAGGTCGAGTTTGGAGAGGAGAAAGCTTAAGTAGTGTTGTTCGGGCATTTCATCGAACACCTCATGTGCATAGGAGGTGAGCTAGAGCACCACAAACACCTCCCCTCGCCGGCCAGAAAAAACAGAGTAGTGGAGTGCTCTGCTCGCGGGCGAGGGGTATATATAGGCACAACATTGGTCCCGGTTCGTGTCTGGAACCGGGCCTCACCCTTTGGTCCCGGTTCCAGACACGAACCGGGACCAATGGATGTGCCCATTGGTCCCGGTTCGTGTCTGGAACCGGGACCAAAGGGTCCAGACGAACCGGGACCAATGCCCCACGAGCCCCGGCCGGCCCCCTGGGCGCACGAACCGGGACCTATGCCCCCATGTGTCCCGGTTCCTGACTGAACCGGGACTAATGGGCTGGGCTGGCCTGGACCAAAGCCCTGTTTTCTACTAGTGAAGTTTAATCCATGTAGTAATTAAACCCTATATCGGACGACCACCTCGTACGTGTGGCCGCCCTACCCTGCCGAACTACCGTCGCCGTCCGTGCCGCCGCCGTCGTCGTGGTCGTCTGTGCCGTCGTATGTGGTCGTCATGTTATTATCAATGTGATCATAATTTATGGATCACGATCTATCTGATTATATGATTCCGGCACAATTGATTCAAAACATTCAGAAACTGAAGTAGATGTTGACATAGCCACATAGGTGATTGCTGCTCAACACCTGATTCAGATTTTTTGTTTTTGTTTTTTTAAGGGCGGTTATCAAAGTTATTAAAATTGCCTATCAAGTCAGTGATGCCATCAATTTTCTGCAATAACAAAAGAAATTATGTTAAACCTTCAATTTTGAAATCATCTAACAATATTGAGAAGCTAATTATAGACTGCATAAGTGACTGGATTTTTGGATTTCCAACAAGATACGGGCATAGAACTATGTATATAAGTAACCAGCAAGGTGAGTCTAATCAAACTATCTACATCACTGTCAAGTATTGCATATTCTCTCTACCAATGTACAATATGCATGCATGCATCTCTAATGCATAGCACTGTAATTCAAGACCTTTAATCTTTGTCCTGGAGGATATGTTGCTTCGCATGGGCTGCAATTATAATAACAAAAATCATATACGTGCATGAATCTCTAATTGGTAGGCCCTCGTATTCAGGACAGGCAGAGCATGGTGTGGCTACTGGGACGCCGAGGAACAGGAACATGGGCTTGCGGCGGAGGCGAAGACGAGCCATAGAGTTGCAGGAGCGAGCAGCAGAGCAAAGGGAGGCTCAGAAGAGCAGCTGTAGCAGGCGGCACGGTGGAGTGGTGAAGGCTACGCTCGCCGGTGGTGGTGGTGCTGGGGCGAGGAGCGGTGACGGCTACGCTTACCCGTGGTGGTGGTGCTGGGGCGAGGCAGGGCAGCGGCCAAGAGTCGCGGCGGCGGGCGGGCAAAGGTAGGCGCTGGGCGCCATGGCAGCTGCGAGGTGAGCTCGTGGCGTTAGGGAGAGAAGTGATCAAGGAGATCGAGACGGCGGCGTGCGGTCGGTGGCGGGTTGAGCTGCGATTGAATGGGTCGTCCAAGAAGGTGCTTTGTGCGCGGCTTGCTGAGCTCCTGTATTGCATGGGACAGCGGGGCCGGCGAGGCGTGGAAAACAAAAACCATGATTTCAACTGGCGAAGTCGGCAGAGGCGACAGTGGGCGGACTACCGGCGAAGGTGGACGACGTCTTGCTTTCCGGCGAAGTCGGCGGAGGAGACATTGGGTGGAATTGAGGCGAACTTGCGATGCAATTTACATGGATTTGTGCTCGAGCCTTACATCTTATAGCAGCCGATTTTGTGTGAAATCCTGTCCGTATTGGAGTTGGACACGAGTAAAGGAAAATAGGGTTGATTGGCTGGAGACATACGTGAAAGGACGGGCGAGATTCTAAGCTCGATCCCACCTCAGACCATCTTTCTAATGCAATATAGGAAGCAAACTAAAGGCCCATTAATACTTTCGGCCTATCTGTACGAAGTAGGCTGAGGCCCAGGCACCCAGCGGGGGTCTTAAAATTGAGATGAAGCAGCTTTTAGTACCACCTTGTACGTGAGCAAAATAGGACCGACGTTGCACCATTACGTGACCAAAACTAATGGAAAAAAAAACTAATTGCGGGACGAAACTAAGAATATCACCTTGCCTTATTAGTAGGTATAGATTAGGGTATCTCCTAAGCCGACCCCAAACCGCCCACAACCGTCCGAACCACACTAATTTCGCCAAGTGCTCGATCATACAAATCTAATGCCTGGCCCCGTCGCCGTGGCCACCGACGAGACGATGAACTGCCAGGTCACGACCTCTTCCATTGCTTACCTCAGACTGCCTTTGTCCACGAGAACGGTACTCTCGTCCGCCCTCATGCCTCTGGTTGACAAGATCGCCAAGAGGTTCCCACTTGGTGAGCGTCGCTGCTATCCCGAGGCGAGCGGATGGCGCTTGTTCAGTACGTCCTATGTGTCATGCATGTTCACTTGTTACTCACCATGGCCCTCAGCCCCCTCCCCCCCATCCACAAGCTGATCAGGCATATCATCCACGATTTCCTGTGGCACGGGCGCAAGGAGGCCGCACCGAAACTGCTCAATGAGCTAGCCTCGGGTGTGTCGGCCCTTGGAGCTGGGCGGCCTCGGCATATGCGATCTCCAGTGGACCAGGATCGCCCTGCGTGTGTGCTGGATGTGGCTGCAGGCCACCGACCCGCAACGGCCATGGATACACCTACCCCCTCCCTCTGACCCTGAGGTCAAGCAGATTCTCCACTCTAAGTCTGCTTGGACTTTGGACGATGGCTGCAGGCTTGGATCCTAGACATCACCGACGATATTATCGAACTTTCCGATGAACCCGTAAGTTGTCGTTAGGATCATCAAGTTACTGATGATGTTTGAGCAACCCCAAAATCCACCGTACGGTAGGAAATGACTAAGATACTCTCATGGTCTGAGGAACTAAAAACACATGCTAACACTTCATGTTATAACAATTGATTTCAGACGATGTTATCTCAAAGTATAACAAACAAGATTGGACCGATTCAATATGATTGTTCTTCTGACGTCATACTCTTAATGTCGGTTTAGGACTATCGTTACACTTAACGATATCCTAAGATTCGGAAAACATGATCACCAACAACACTTGAGCCAGTCTTAGAGGCAAGACATGGAATCTATATTATACCGTTTATCATTTCACACATGCATATGAGTTTTCCACTGAATCACATATTCCATAATCATAGCAGTTATAGCATAAAATATAAACTCTTAATTACGAAAATGAAATATAATAATACAATATTATTGCCTCTAGGGCATATTTCCAACTATCTCCCACTTGCACTAGAGTCAATAATCTAGTTTACATAGTCTCTCTAACACCTATGGATATCCGGTGTTGCTCATGCTTTGCTCGTGGTAGAGCCTTCGTCACCGGGTCTGACACATTAAAATCCGTGTGAACCTTGAGAACCTTCACAAAACCATTCTCGACATGATGTCGAATAATGTGATACTTGCGCTCGATGTGTCTGGTCTTCATGTGGGATCTTGGTTCCTTTGCCTGAGCAATAGCACCACAATTATCACAATAGAGCGCCATTGGGTTCATTGCACTTGGGACCACACCAACTTCTTCAAGAAACTTCTTGATCCAGACTGCCTCCTTAGAAGCTTCTGAAGCCGCAATATATTCTACTTCTGTCGTAGAATCCGCAACAGTGTTCTGCTTGAAACTCTTCCAAACTACCGCACCTTCATTAAGGGTGAAAACATAACCCGATTGAGATTTATAGTCATCTATATGAGTCATGAAGATGGCATCAGTGTAACCATTTACAATGAGCTCTTCATCTCCTCCATAAACAAGAAGCATGTCCGTTGTTCTTCTGAGGTACTTTAGAATATTTTTAACAGCTGCCCAGTGAGCCACTCTGGGATTACTTTGGTGCCTGCTACTAACACTTAATGCACAAGAAACATCTGGTCTAGTAAATATCATAGCATACATGATGGCTCCAATTGCAGAGGCATATTGATATGGGCACGACAACTTCTATTATTGATACTATTCAAGCTAAGCAAGTTAAAGAATTAAGCCAAGAAAATAGAAAAGTTGTAGAAAATAATATTATACATGCAACCATATTTCATCAAGGAAATGATGGTTGTGTGCGTCAGTTGTGTGGACCAAGAATTAGTTCTGTAATTAGCACCCCAAGGATCAATTGTGTGACGCATGCATTAGAATCAAGGAATGTGATTGGCACATTGGTGGATGGTCTTGTACGCATGAAATCTAGAACCCAAATTCTACACCCTTCGGAACCGTCCGATGCGATCGCACAGCCCGCGGGAGCCACCTGATCGGGACGCAGAGCAGCGCGAACCCCACGACACATCTGCACGCGTCGAGCGGCGCACAGACGACCTCTCTTCCCCACTCCTCTCCTCTCTCTCTGTTCGCTGTGAGACGCAGAAATCCCCCGTACCTCCCACCCAAATCTCACTGACCAGCGGCGATAAAGGAAGGGTGCCGCCGGCAGGGGAACCGCCGCCGTGATTGGCGGGGTCGTCCAGGTGGAGGCCATGTCGCGGACCACGACGATGGAGCAGGCCCTGTCCGGGCACCGGATCGACAGACGTCGGGCGCCAGATCGACAGGCACCGGGCGCTATCCCCGACGGCGGCGCGCACGTAGCCGCTCCAGCACCCGCGGCAGTAGAAGTGGGCGCACCCGGCGGACCACATCTTGCCAATGGCGTGCTCGTCGAAGCAGATGTAGCAGGTGAGGGGCGCGTCGTTGACGGCCACTGAGACGGCGTCGCCGTCCTCTAGAAGGCCGACAACGTTGTGGACGTGCTGCTCTTCCGAGCACCACCGCTCCCAGGCGCTCCATTTGAAGTGCCGGAGCACGGCGACGTCTTGGACGAATGAGGTACACGACGAAGCAGTACAAAGCGGGGCTAATTAATGACTAAACTACGAACCAACCTGTGGTTGGATGGTTAGAGGGACTGTGGTATCCCCAGCCCATCAGGGTTCAAGTCCTGGTGCTCGCATTTATTCCTGAATTTATTTCAGGATTTCCGGCGATGCGCATTCAGTGGGAGGAGACGTTCCCGTCGACGACGAGGCGCCTATGTTGACTTCGTAAATTTCAAGATGATATGCCGGCTCAGTCTTTCGGAGGTGCTCATAGGGATAGGGTGTGCGTGTGTGCGTTCATAGGGGTGAGTGTATGCGCGTATATATGAGCGCTTGCGTCTGTACTGATGTTAAAAAAAAATTTAATGACTAAACTTAGGGATTCTTCAAAAAAGAATGCTCAACATGATGCCACGTTCAAGCTTTTTGCTGTATACATATATGCTTTTCCCTGGACTGTTGGGAGGGGAGGGACTGAATCTGCTAATTTTTTCTTCAGGCAAAATTTTCAGTGCAAGCGGGCAAGTTGTAACCAGCACTTAGGCAATTTTCAGGGGATTACTGGCTTGTGATTGATTCTACAACTGAACTGGGCTGCAGTTGCTCTAGATCGAGAATTGTTGGGGCCTGCGTTGTAGGGTGATTTTTTTTTAAAAAATTGGCTGCTAGTTGAAGAGGGTGTACGTGGTCCCTCTTTTTTTGGGCGAATCGATGATTTTGAGCGCAGGGGTGGTTTGCGGCATGAGGATGCGGGGGATGGAATCATCGACGATTTTAAGCTGAAAGTTTCCAAAACTTAACCAACGCATGATAGTTAGTTGCTTGAGATGTTGGCGTAAGTTGCCCAGAAATCCGCTCCCGAGAGTGTTGGGTTATAGATTTTGCCCAAAACTTGCCCAACACATGATGGTTAGTTGCTAGAGACACTGTCGTGAGTTGCCTAGAGATCCGTTCCCCAGAGTGCTGGTTTTTTAAACCCAAAACTTACCCAACGCATAATAGTTAGTCACTAGAGATGCTGGCGCGAGTGGCCCAGAGATTCACTGCCGGGAGCCGAAAATTTGCCCAACGCATGATAGTTAGTTGCTAGAGATGCTGGCGCAAGTTGCCCAGAGATTCGCTCCCGATAGTGTTGGTTCTAATTTTTTTCCTAGAACTTGCCCAACACATGATGGTTAGTTCTTAGAGATGATGGCGAGGGTTGCCCAGAGATTTGCTCCTAAGAATGTTGGGTTATATCTGTGCCCAAAACTTGCCCGTGACATGATAGTTAGTTGCTAGAGACGTTGTCGCCACTTGCCCAGAGATTCGCTCCCGAGAGTGTTGGTTCTATTTTTTTTACTAGACCTTGCCCAACGCATGATGGTTAGTTCCTAGAGATGATGGCGCGGGTTGCCCAGAGATTTGCTCCTAAGAATGTTGGGTTATATTTGTGCCCAAAACTTGCCCGTGACATGATAGTTAGTTGCTAGAGACGTTGTCGCAAGTTGCCCAGAGATTCGCTCCCGAGAGTGTTGGTTCTATTTTTTCCCTAGAACTTGCCCAATGCATGATGGTTAGTTCCTAGAGATGATGGCATGGGTTGCCCAGAGATTTGCTCCTAAGAAAGTTGGGTTATATTTGTGCCCAAAACTTGCCCGTGACATGATAGTTAGTTGCTAGAGACGTTGTCGCGAGTTGCCCAGACATCCACTCTTGAGAGTGCTTTTTTTGTCTAGAATTTGCCCAACGCATGATGGTTAGTTGATAGGGATGATGGCGCGAGTTGTCCAGAGATCTGCTCCCGATAATGTTTGGTTCTATTTTTGTCCAAAACTTGCCCAACACATGACGGTTAGTTGCTAGAGACGCTGGTGCGATTTGCCCAGAGATCCACTCCCGAGAGTGCTCGGGTTTCTTTTTGCCTAAAACTTGCCCCACACATGATAGTTAGTTGCTAGAGATGCTGGCGCGAGTTGCCCAGAGATCCGCTTGCGAGAGTGTTGGGGTCTATTTTCTCTCCAAAACTTGTCCAACACATGATAGTTAGTTGCTAGAGATGATAGCATGAGTTGTCCAAAGATATGCTCCTGTTGAGAGTGTTGGGTTCTATTTCTGCCTAAACTTGCCAACACATGATGGTTAATTTTTTAGGGACACTGGCACGAGTTGCCCAGAGATCAGCTCCCGAGAACGATGGGTTCCTTTTCCCCCAAAAAACATGCCCAAAGTATGATAGTTAGTTGCTAGAGATGTTGACGTGAGTTGCTCAGTGATCCGCTACTAAGAGTGTTGGGTTCTATTTTTTGCTCAAAACTTGGCCAATACATGATAGTTAGTTCATAGAGATGTTGGCCCGAGCTGCCAATTTAGTCTGCTTTAATTGGTAGTTGGTAGGCAACTTTACAAGTGTTGTTGTAGAACTTGACAACAATGGTAGCCAACTTAGAAGAGCTGGGTAGATATGTAGTCATGATAAACAATTTACATCAAACTAGCTTCCTTGTAGCATTAAAGTTGCCCCTCGTAGCCCCAAAGTTGCTTGTGAAAAAAGGTTTGTCAAAACATATTCATATGAGATCTTGTTTTGAAGACCTCGTCTTCAGAAATCTAACGGTGAAAACAAATTTTAATTTCAATGCTTGACTTAAAAATTGTAGCTTTTCAAAAAAGATTAAAATGAAATTAATTACCCGTGATGCACTTTTTTGCTTGTACGTTCCTAACTAGTGTTTCGTGCAGGAAGGAATCGCAAACAGTGAGCTACGGTGGGCATGAAGATTTGAGAGTCACGTTGGGGGGGGGGGTAGCTTTTCCTGTTTGGAGGAGGCAAAACAAAAACTTACTTTATTAGGAAAACTTTCCTAAATTGGTTGTGTACCACGGAATGCTAGGGGAGCACATGTTTGCTCCTCAGTCGCGTCCAATCTAGAATTATACAACCAAGAGAAACAGAAAACTGGGAAGGATCAGCATGGCGCAAGGCAAGGAATCAGGCATGTTTTGATTATAAACATCAGTTAAAATCGTACTCCCTCCGTAAACTAATATAAAAGCGTTTAGATCACTACTTTAGTTATCTAAACGCTTTTATATTAGTTTACAGAAGGAGTACCAGCTAAGAGATGCGCATCAGAGAAGGAAACATGAGATAAAAAAAGATCATACACGTGACAAGGTGCTACCAAATTTTAGGGCACCTCCTAGATATGTCATGTTGGAAACCGTTCCTTCCAAGAAGTTTTTTATTCCTTTGATTTGTGTCCACTAGTTTGTTACGTAGGTGAGTTTGGCTTCTGTTAGGATTTAGTCATTAATTAGTTTAACCTTTTTAGGAGTCCAGATATTTCCTTAGCTATAGACGTACGTGAGTTAAGCCATATAAAAGGCTGGCTTCGGCCGATGTAAGGGAGAACAGTTTTGAGTTTTATTTCGAGTACGAGATATACAACAACGTCCGAGTTTACGGGTGGTCATATCTTGTGTATTATCTTTGATTTTCATCGTGGAAATTTACTAGCGACGGAGCGTTGATCATTACATTGACGCCTACGTGTTGATTCGAGGGGGTCATTATTTTCGTTTGTGTATTTTTGTACACAGGTGAAAATTGTTCTTGGAGGTTGCGAGGAGAAACAGGGAGATGAACTGTTAATCAAGCATCGCCGTGAAAGATCGGGCCATCTCCGCACGCGAATTAGCGACTTGCTTGTTCGTGTCTCATTACATATGGCACTCCACTCATCTGCACTCGCTCATCAACTATCTTGGGGCATTGATTTTTGCCAAGTGTTGTGCCATGTGACACTGGGAGAAATCCTTTCTTTGCATTCTCCATTTTAATCCTTTTTAAAACCTTGTCAATATACGTGCTCTGACTTAGTGCAATCAGTTGTCTTGATCTATCTCTATAGGTCTTTATACCCAAAATATATGCACCTTCGCCTAGATGTTTCATTGAAAATACACTCTTTAAATAGTCCTTTATTGTGCTAAGAAACTTTGTATCATTTTTAATCAACAATATGTCATCCACATATTAGAAGTGCTACAGAGCTCCCACTAAACTTCTTGTATACTCAAGCTTCTTCATCATTTTTAATGAAGCTAAACTCTTTTACTACCTCATCAAAACGTTGATTCCAGCTCCTTGATGCTTGCTTAAAACCATAGATAGACCTTTGAAGTTTGCATACCTTTCCGGCATCTTAGGATTGACAAACCTTTTAGTTGTATCATATATACATCCTCTTTCAAATAACCATTTAGGAAAGCAGTTTTGACATCTAGTACATCTCCAGCATATCTATAATTTTTTATTGTTTCATGCTATTATATTATCAATCTTATATACTTTATATGCAATTTTATATTATTTTTAGGAACTAACCTATTAACCTAGTGCCAGGTGACAGTTGTTATTTTCTGCTTGTTTTTTGTTTTACAGAAAATTTATACCAAACAGAGTCCAAACACGACGAAACTTTTTGATGATTTTTTATTGGACATAAGAGACCCTGTAAGCTTCTGAGGGGGTCCAGAAGAGAAACGAGGAGACGACGAAACAGCAGGGCGCACCCTGGAGGGGTAGGCGCGCCCTGATGTCTTGTGGGCCTCTCGTGGCTCCATCAGACCTAATTCCAGTGCTATAAATTCTAAAATATTGGAAAACCCTAGAAGCACCGACGAAACAACTTTTCCACCGCCACAAACTTTTATTCTTCCGTGATCCCATCTGGAGGCCTTCGCCGATACTCTGCCCGAGGGGGAATCCATCACGGAGGGCTTCTACATCAACCTTGCTGCACCTCCGATGATATGTGTGAGTAGTTCCCACAAGACCTATGGGTCCATAGTGATTAGCTAGATGGCTCTCTCTCTCACTTTGATCTTCAATACTATGCTCTCCTCGGAGTTCTATTCGATATAATCTTTTTTTGCGGTGTGTTTATAAGGATCCGATGAATTGTGGGTTTATGATCAATTTATTCATTGAAAGTGATTGGGTTTTTTCTGAACTTTATTATGTGTGATTATTATAGCTATGTAATGCTTTCCGATCTATGGGTTTTCTTTGCCAAGTTGATTTGTAGATCTTCAGTGGAAGTGGTGCATAGTAATAGGTTCAATCTTGCGGTGTCCTCACCCAGTGACAGAAGGCGTAGCGAGACACGTATTTGTATTATTCCTACTAAGAGAAAAATGATGGGGTTTAATCATATTGATTGGTTTTATTCTGTCTATATTATGTCATCTTGCTTAAAGCGTTACTCTGTTTGTCATGAACTTAATACCATAGATGCATGCTGGATAGATTGGTAGAGTAATAGTAGTAGATTCAGGCAGGAGTCGGTCTACTTGTCACGGACGTAATGCCTATGTACATGATCATGCCATGAGTAATATCATAGCTATGTGTTTTTCTATCAATTGCCCAACAATAATTTGTTTACCCACCATATGCTATATTTATGAGAGAGATGCCTCTAGTGAAAACTATGGCCCCTGAGTCTATTTTAATCATATTACTAAAGCCAAGAATACTTTGTTGTAATTTTATTACTTTTATTTTACTTTGCAATTTATCTATCACCTACTATCAGATTTGATCCTTACAATTAATACAAGGGGATTGACAATCGTCTTGCCCGCGTTGAGTGCAAGTATTTGCTCTTGTGGGTGTAGGTACTGTTGAGATGTATATTGTGCATGTGTATTTCTTGTACAATAAGCCCTCCTCCTTTCTTCTATAGTTGAGGAAGTGGCTACCCTTTGTACTTATATATATATATATATGCATATGTACCCGATCAATATATCGTGAGTTGCACCAATCCTCTACATGGTATCAGCCTCTCTTTGATCCTCTCCAAAACCCTAGGCGTGCCGCGCTGCCGTGGTTGTCTAGCCGCCAACACCGCTACCTCCCCCTCGTTGCGCCACCGTTGCCGCACCCACACCGCCGCCACCCTTGCATCTCTCCCATCCCTACCGCCGCTTCCTCCAACCCTAACCCTAGCCGCTTTCGCCGCCACTTACCGCCACCGCCGCACCTAACCCTAGCCGCAAGCCGCTCCCATTGCTGCTACCCACCACCGCACCGCCACCATGTCCGTGTCCGACCGCAGCAACTCGTTCGCCTCCTCCGCCTCCAGTGTTTCCTCCGTCCTCGACCCGACCTACATCCGTGATGTCCCGATCTTTGAGCGTGTCCCGATCAAGCTCTCTCACACGGAGGCAAACTTCTATGCATGGAAGACCTACTTCAACCTTTTCTTTCGCGAGTACAATCTCTGTGATCACATCGACGGCACCACATGTTGGAAATATGCCCTAGAGGCAATAATAAAATGGTTATTATTATATTTCCTTGTTCATGATAATTGTCTATTGTTCATGCTATAATTGTATTAACCGGAAACCGTAATACATGTGTGAATACATAGATGACAGCATGTCCCTAGTAAGCCTCTAGTTGACTAGCTCGTTGATCAATAGATGGTTATGGTTTCCTAACCATGGACATTGGATGTCATTGATAACGGGATCACATCATTAGGAGAATGATGTGATGGACAAGACCCAATCCTAAGCATAGCACAAGATCGTATAGTTTGTTCGCTAGAGCTTTTCTAATGTCAAGTATCATTTCCTTAGACCATGAGATTGTGCAACTCCCGGATACCGTAGGAATGCTTTGGGTGTATCAAACGTCACAACGTAACTGGGTGACTATAAAGGTGCACTACAGGTATCTCCGAAAGTGTCTGTTGAGTTGGCACGAATTGAGACTGGGATTTGTCACTCCATATGACGGAGAGGTATCTCTGGGCCCACTCGGTAATGCATCATCGTAATGAGCTCAATGTGACTAAGGCGCCTAGGGTTGAAAACCCTAGGGGGTGGGGGCGCCTCCCACCAAACTTGGGGGGCAAGTCCCCCCCTTGGCCGCCGCCCCCCCTTAGATGGGATCTAAGGGGGCCGGCCCCCTCTCCCCTTCACCCTATAAATAGAGGGGGGTGGGAGGGCAGCAGCACCTTTTTCCTGGCGCAGCCCTCCCCCTCTCCAACACCTCCTCCTCCTCCGTAGTGCTTGGCGAAGCCCTGTCGGAGAACCACGAGCTCCTCCACCACCACGCCGTCATGCTGCCGGAGCTCTTCCTCAAATTCTCCTCTTCCCTTGCTGGATCAAGAAGGAGGAGACGACCCCGGGCTGTACGTGTGTTGAACGCGGAGGCGCCGTCCGTTCGGCGCTAGATCGGATCTTTTGCGATTTGAATCGCCACGAGTATGACTCCATCATCCGTGTTCCTTGTAACGCTTCCGCTTAGCGATCTTCAAGGGTATGAAGATGCACTCCCTCTCTCTCGTTGCAAGCTTCTCCTAGATTGATCTTGGTGATACGTAGGAAATTTTTTGATTTACTACTACGTTCCCCAACAGTGGCATCATGAGCCAGGTCTATGCGTAGATTCTTTGCACGAGTAGAACACAAGTAGTTGTGGGCGATGATTTGTTCAATTTGCTTATCGTTACTAGTCCTATCTTGATTCGGCGGCATTGTGGGATGAAGCGGCTCGGACCGACCTTACACGTACGCTTACGTGAGACAGGTTCCACCGACTGACATGCACTTGATGCATAAGGTGGCTAGCGGGTGTCTGTCTCTCCCACTTTAGTCGGATCGGATTCGATGAAGATGGTCCTTATGAAGGGTAAATAGCAATTGGCATATCACCGTTGTGGCTTTTGCGTAGGTAAGAAACATTCTTGCTAGAAACCCATAGCAGCCACGTAAAACATGCAACAACAATTAGAGGACGTCTAACTTGTTTTTGCAGGGTATGCTATGTGATGTGATATGGCCAAAAAGGATGTGATGAATTATATATGTGATGTATGAGATTGATCATGTTCATGTAATAGGAATCACGACTTGCATGTCGATGAATATGACAACCGGCAGGAGCCATAGGAATTATATATGTGATGTATGACCTGCGTGTCAATGTAAAGGCCATGTAATTACTTTACTTTATTGCTAACCGTTAGCCATAGTAGTAGAAGTAATAGTTGGCGAGACAACTTCATGAAGACACGATGATGGAGATCATGATGATGGAGATCATGGTGTCATGCCGGTGACGATGGTGATCATGCCGCGCCTCGAAGATGGAGATCAAAAGCGCAAGATGATATTGGCCATATCATGTCACTTTATGATTTGCATGTGATGTTTGTCATGTTTACATCTTATTTGCTTAGAACGACGGTAGCATAAATAAGATGATCCCTCACTAAAATTTCAAGAAATGTGTTCCTCCTAACTGTGCACCGTTGCGAAGGTTCGTTGTTTCGAAGCACCACGTGATGATCGGGTGTGATAGATTCTAACGTTCGCATACAACGGGTGTAAGCCAGATTTACACATGCGAAACACTTAGGTTGACTTGACGAGCCTAGCATGTACAGACATGGCCTCGGAACACGAGAGACCGAAAGGTCGAACATGAGTCGTATAGTAGATGCGATCAACATGGAGATGTTCACCGTTGATGACTAGTCCGTCTCACATGATGATCGGACACGGCCTAGTCGATTCGGATCATATAACACTTGGATGACTAGAGGGATGTCTATCTGAGTGGGAGTTCATTAAATAATTTGATTAGATGAACTTGATTATCATGAACTTAGTCTAAAAATTGTCTTTTACAATCTATCCTGTAGATAAAATGGCCCACGCTAATGTTGCCCTCAACTTCAACGCGTTCCTAGAGAAAACCAAGCTGAAAGACGACGGTAGCAACTATACGGACTGCGTCCGTAACTTGAGGATCATCCTCATAGCTGCCAAGAAAGCATATGTCCTTGAAGCACCGCTAGGTGACGCACCCATTTTCCCAGCAACTCAAGACGTTATGAACGCCTAGCAGTCACGTAGTGATGATTACTCCCTGGTTCAGTGCGGCATGCTTTACAGCTTAGAATCGGGGCTCCAAAAGTGTTTTGAGCAACACGGAGCATATGAGATGTTCCAAGAGCTGAAAATGGTTTTCCAAGCTCATGCCCGAGTCGAGAGATATGAAGTCTCTGACAAGTTCTACAGTTGTAAGATGGAGGAAAACAGTTCTGTCAGCGAGCATATACTCAAAATGTCTGGGTTGCACAACCGCTTGTCTCAGCTGGGAGTTAATCTTCCAGATGATTCGGTCATTGACAGGATCCTCCAGTCGCTTCCACCTAGCTACAAGAGCTTTGTGATGAACTACAATATGCAAGGGATGGAGAAGTCCATTCCCGAGTTATATTCAATGCTGAAATCAGCGGAGGTGGAAATCAAGAAGGAACATCAAGTCTTGATGGTGAATAAGACCACTAGTTTCAAGAAAGGCAAGGGTAAGAAGAACTTCAAGAAGGACGGTAAGGGAGTTGCCGCCCCCGGCAAGCCAGTTGTCGGGAAGAAGCCAAAGAATGGACCCAAGCCTGAGACTGAGTGCTTTTATTGCAAGGGAAATGGTCACTGGAAGCGGAACTGCCCCAAGTATTTAGCGGATAAGAAGGCCAGCAATACAAAAGGTATATATGATATACATGTTATTGATGTGTACCTTACCAGTGCTCGTAGTAGCTCCTGGGTATTTGATACCGGTGCGGTTGCTCACATTTGTAACTCAAAACAGGAGCTGCAGAATAAGCGGAGACTGGCGAAGGACGAGGTGACGATGCGCGTCGGGAATGGTTCCAAGGTCGATGTGATCGCCGTCGGCACGCTACCTCTACATCTACCTTCGGGACTAGTTTTAAACCTCAATAATTGTTATTTAGTATCAGCTTTGAGCATGAACATTGTATCAGGATCTCGTTTGATGCGAGATGGCTACTCATTTAAATCCGAGAATAATGGTTGTTCTATTTATATGAGAGATATGTTTTATGGTCATGCCCCGCTGGTCAATGGTTTATTTTTATTGAATCTCGAACGTGATGTCACACATATTCATAGTGTGAATGCCAAGAAATGTAAGGTTGATAATGAAAGTCCCACATACTTGTGCACTGCCACCTTGGTCACATTGGTGTCAAGCGCATGAAGAAACTCCATGCAGATGGACTTTTGGAGTCTCTTGATTATGAATCATTTGACACGTGCGAACCATGCCTCATGGGCAAAATGACCAAGACTCCGTTCTCCGGAACAATGGAACGAGCAACCAACTTGTTGGAAATAATACATACTGATGTATGCGGTCCAATGAGTGTTGAGGCTCGCGGTGGCTATCGTTATGTTCTCACCCTCACTGATGACTTAAGTAGATATTGGTATGTCTACTTAATGAAACATAAGTCTGAGACCTTTGAAAAGTTCAAGGAATTTCAGAACGAGGTAGAGAATCAACGTGACAGGAAAATAAAATTCTTGCGATCAGATCGTGGGGGAGAATATTTGAGTCACGAGTTTGGCACGCACTTAAGGAAATGTGGAATTGTTTCACAACTCACGCCACCTAGAACACCTCAGCGTAATGGTGTGTCCGAACGTCGTAATCGCACTCTATTGGATATGGTGCGATCTATGATGTCTCTTACCGATCTACCGCTATCTTTTTGGGGCTATGCTTTAGAGACTGCCGCATTCACTTTAAATAGGGCACCGTCTAAATCCGTTGAGACGACACCGTATGAATTATGGTTTGGGAAGAAACCTAAGCTATCGTTTCTGAAAGTTTGGGGATGCGATGCTTATGTCAAGAAACTTCAACCTGAAAAGCTCGAACCCAAATCGAAAAAATGCGTCTTCATAGGATACCCTAAGGAAACTATTGGGTATACCTTCTACCTTAGATCCGAAGGCAAGATCTTTGTTGCCAAGAATGGATCCTTTCTGGAGAAAGAGTTTCTCTCGAAAGAAGTAAGTGGGAGGAAAGTAGAACTTGATGAGGTACCCCCTCTTGAACCGGAGAGTAGCGCAGCTCAGGAAGATGTTTCTGTGGTGCCTGCACCGACTAGAGAGGAAGTTAATGATGATGATCATGAAACTTCGAATGAAGTTGCTACTGAACTTCGTAGGTCCACGAGGACACGTTCCGCACCAGAGTGGTACGGCAACCCTGTCCTGGAAATCATGTTGTTAGACAATGGTGAACCTTCAAACTATGAAGAAGCGATGGCGGGCCCGGATTCCAACAAATGGCTTGAAGCCATGAAATCTGAGATAGGATCCATGTATGAGAACAAAGTATGGACTTTGGTGGACTTGCCCGATGATCGGCGAGCCATAGAAAATAAATGGATCTTTAAGAAGAAGACTGACGCGGATGGTAATGTGACCGTCTATAAGGCTCGGCTTGTCGCTAAGGGTTATCGACAAGTTCAAGGGGTTGACTACGATGAGACCTTCTCACCCGTAGCGAAGCTGAAGTCCGTCCGAATCATGTTAGCAATTGCCACATTCTATGATTATGAAATCTGGCAAATGGACGTCAAAACGGCATTCCTTAATGGTTTCCTTAAGGAAGATATGTATATGATGCAGCCGGAAGGTTTTGTCGATCCTAAGAATGCTGACAAGGTATGCAAGCTCCAGCGCTCCATCTATGGGCTGGTGCAGGCATCTCGGAGTTGGAACATTCGCTTTGATGAAATGATCAAAGCGTTTGGGTTTATACAGACTTATGGAGAAGCCTGTATTTACAAGAAAGTGAGTGGGAGCTCTGTAGCATTTCTCGTATTATATGTGGACGACATATTGTTGATGGGAAATGATATAGAACTTTTGGAAAGCATAAAGGCCTACTTGAATAAGTGTTTTTCAATGAAGGACCTTGGAGAAGCTGCTTACATATTAGGCATCAAGATCTATAGAGATAGATCGAGACGCCTCATTGGTCTTTCACAAAGCACATACCTTGACAAGATATTGAAGAAGTTCAATATGGATCAGTCTAAGAAGGGGTTCTTGCCTGTATTGCAAGGTGTGAGATTGAGCACAGCTCAACGCCCGACCTCGGCAGCAGAAAGAGAAAAGATGAGTGTCATCCCCTATGCCTCGGCCATAGGCTCTATTATGTATGCCATGCTGTGTACCAGACCTGATGTGAACCTTGCCATAAGTTTGGTAGGGAGGTACCAAAGTGATCCCGGTATGGAACACTGGAGAGCGGTCAAGAATATCCTGAAGTACCTGAAAAGGACTAAGGATATGTTTCTCGTTTATGGAGGTGCCGAAGAGCTCGTCGTAAAGGGTTACGTCAACGCTAGCTTTGACACAGATCTGGATGACTCCAAGTCACAAACCGGATACATGTATATTTTGAATGGTGGGGCAATCAGCTAGTGCAGTTGCAAGCAAAGCGTCGTGGCGGGATCTACATGTGAAGCGGAGTACATAGCTGCTTCGGAAGCAGCGCAGGAAGGAGTCTGGATGAAGGAGTTTATCACCGACCTAGGAGTGGTTCCCAATGCGTCGGGCCCGATGACTCTCTTCTGTGACAACACTGGAGCTATTGCCATTGCCAAGGAGCCCAAGTTTCACAAGAAGACCAAGCACATCAAGCGCTGCTTCAACTCCATTCGTGAATATATTCAAGATGGAGATATAGATATTTGTAAAGTACATACGGATCTGAATGTCGCGGATCCGTTGACTAAACCTCTTCCTTGGGCAAAACATGATCAACACCAGAACTCTATGGGTGTTCGATTCATCACAATGTAAGTAGATTATTGACTCTAGTGCAAGTGGGAGACTGTTGGAAATATGCCCTAGAGGCAATAATAAAATGGTTATTATTATATTTCCTTGTTCATGATAATTGTCTATTGTTCATGCTATAATTGTATTAACCGGAAACCATAATACATGTGTGAATACATAGATGACAGCATGTCCCTAGTAAGCCTCTAGTTGACTAGCTCGTTGATCAATAGATGGTTATGGTTTCCTAACCATGGACATTGGATGTCATTGATAATGGGATCACATCATTAGGAGAATGATGTGATGGACAAGACCCAATCCTAAGCATAGCACAAGATCGTATAGTTCGTTCGCTAGAGCTTTTCTAATGTCAAGTATCATTTCCTTAGACCATGAGATTGTGCAACTCCCGGATACCGTAGGAATGCTTTGGGTGTATCAAACGTCACAACGTAACTGGGTGACTATAAAGGTGCACTACAGGTATCTCCGAAAGTGTCTGTTGAGTTGGCACGAATCGAGACTGGGATTTGTCACTCCGTATGACGGAGAGGTATCTCTGGGCCCACTCGGTAATGCATCATCGTAATGAGCTCAATGTGACTAAGGAGTTAGCCACAGGATCATGCGTTACAGAACGAGTAAAGAGACCTGCCGGTAATGAAATTGAACAAGGTATAAGGATACCGACGATCGAATCTCGGGCAAGTAACATACCGATGGACAAAGGGAATTGCGTACGGGATTGATTGAATCCTCGACATCGTGGTTCATCCGATGAGATCATCGTGGAACATGTGGGAGCCAACATGGGTATCCAGATCCCGCTATTGGTTATTGGCCGGAGAGATGTCTCGGTCATGTCTGCATGGTTCCCGAACCCGTAGGGTCTACACACTTAAGGTTCGGTGACGCTAGAGTTGTTATGGGAAATTGTATGTGGTTACCTAAGGTTGTTCGGAGTCCCGGATGAGATCCCGAACGTCACGAGGAGTTCTGGAATGGTCCGGAGGTGAAGAATTATATATGGGAAGTCCAGTTTCAGTCACCGGAATGGTTTCGGGGGTTATCGGTATTGTACCGGGACCACCGGAAGGTGTCCGGGGGTCCACCGTGTGGGGCCACCTGCCCCGGTGGGCCAAGTGGGCTGAGCAAGGGAGGGAACCAGCCCCTGGTGGGCTGGTGCGCCCCCCCCAAGGGGCCCAAGGTGCCTAGGGTTGAAAACCCTAGGGGGTGGGGGCGCCTCCCACCAAACTTGGGGGGCAAGTCCCCCCCTTGGCCGCCGCCCCCCCCTTAGATGGGATCTAAGGGGGCCGGCCCCCTCTTCCCTTCACCCTATAAATAGAGGGGGGGTGGGAGGGCAGCAACACCTTTTTCCTGGCGCAGCCCTCCCCCTCTCCAACACCTCCTCCTCCTCCGTAGTGCTTGGCGAAGCCCTGTCCGAGATCCACGAGCTCCTCCACCACCACGCCGTAGTGCTGCCGGAGCTCTTCCTCAACTTCTCGTCTTCCCTTGCTGGATCAAGAAGGAGGAGACGACCCTGGGCTGTACGTGTGTTGAACGCGGAGGCGCCGTCTGTTCGGCGCTAGATCGGATCTTCCGCGATTTGAATCACCGCGAGTACGACTCCATCATCCGCGTTCCTTGTAACGCTTCTGCTTAGCGATCTTCAAGGGTATGAAGATGCACTCCCTCTCTCTCGTTGCAAGCTTCTCCTAGATTGATCTTGGTGATACGTAGGAAATTTTTTGATTTACTACTACGTTCCCCAACACCACAAATTTCCTTGCCATGCGCCGCGACGACGATTGGGTGGCGATCGACGCCACCATCATCTTGTGGCTCTTCCTCACCGTGTCCAAGGACATCTTTCACACCATTGTTCACGATGGTGACGATGCCTACACGGTGTGGACCAATATTATCAGCCTCTTCACCAAAAACAAGCTCCAATAGATTGTCTTCTTACAGCAGGAGTTCTTTAGATGTCACCAGAATGACTCCTCCACTGACGCCTACTGCATGTGCCTCAAGAATCTCTCCGACGAGCTCAACGATGTCGGCTTCATGGTTGGGGACGAGCTCCTCCTCTCCACCCTTACGGTCGGCCTCAACTGAAGGAAATAAGCCCTAGAGGTAATAATAAAGTTGTTATTTTATATTTCCTTATATCATGATAAATGTTTATTATTCATGCTAGAATTGTATTATCCGGAAACTTGATACATGTGTGGATACATAGACAAAACACCGTGTCCCTAGTAAGCCTCTACTAGACTAGCTCGCTAATCAAAGATGGTTAAGTTTCCTAACCATAGACATGTGTTGTCATTTGATGAACAGGATCATATCATTAGGAGAATGATGTGATGGACATGACCCATCCGTTAGCTTAGCATATTGATCGTTCAGTTTTATTGCTATAGCTTTCTTCATGACATATACATATTCCTTTGACTATGAGATTATGCAACTCCCGGATACCGGAGGAATACCTTGTGTGCTATCAAACGTCACAATGTAACTGGGTGATCATAAAGATGCTCTACAGGTATCTCCGAAGGTGTTTGTTGGGTTGGCATAGATCGAGATTAGGATTTGTCACTCCGAGTATCGGAGAGGTATCTCTGGGCCCTCTCGGTAATGCACATCATAAGAAGCCTTGCAAGCAATGTGACTAATGAGTTAGTTGTGGGATGATGCATTACAGAACGAGTAAAGAGACTTGCCGATAACGAGATTGAACTAGGTATGAAGATACCGACGATCGAATCTCGGGCAAGTAACATACCGATGACAAAGGGAATAACGTATGTTGTCATTACGGTACGACCGATAAAGATCTTCGTAGAATATGTGGGAACCAATATGAGCATCCAGGTTCCATTGTTGGTTATTGACCGGAGAGGTGTCTCGGTCATGTCTACATAGTTCTCGAACCCGTAGGGTCCGCACGCTTAACGTTCGATGACGATTTTGTATTATATGAGTTATGTGATTTGGTGACCGAATGTTGTTCGGAGTTGCGGATGAGATCACGGACATGACGAGGAGTCTTGAAATGGTCAAGAGATAAATATTCATATATAGGACGATGATATTCGGACACCGGAAGTGTTCCGGGGGTACCGGGTACATATCGGGTCACCGGAAGGTGTTTCGGGCACCCCCCGGCAAAGATATGGGCCTAATGGGCCAAGAGGGGAAATGCAGCAGCCAGCAGGGGCTGCTGCGCCCCCATATGGGCCGCACCTTAGGAAGAAGGAAAAGGGGGAAGAGATAAGGAAGGGGAGGGATTCGGCCTCCCCCTTCCTTCCCTCCTCCCTCCTCTTTCCTTCCCCCTCTGGTGGATATGGTAAGGGGGGAGGCCGAATTGGGAGGAGCCCAAGTAGGATTCCTCCTACTTGGGGCGCCCCCTTGGCTGCCTCTCCTCCCCTCCAACCTATATATACGTGGGGGGGGGGGGGCACCGCTAGAACACACACCAACAATTGTTAGCCGTGTGCGGCGCCCCCCTCCACAGTTTACGCCTCCGATCATATTCTCGTAGTGCTTAGGCGAAGCCCTGCGCGGATCACTTCACCATCACCGTCACCACGCTGTCGTGCTGACGGAACTCATCTCCCTCGACACTTTGCTGGATCAAGAGTTCGAGGGACGTCATCGAGCTGAACGTGTACAGAACTCGGAGGTGCCGTACGTTTGGTGCTTGATCGGTCGGAACGAGAAGAAGTTCGACTACATCAACCGTGTTAACAAACGCTTCCGCTTTCGGTCTACGAGGGTACGTGGACACACTCTCTCCCTCTCGTTGCTATGCATCTCCTAGATAGATCTTACGTGAGCGTAGGAATTTTTTTTGAAATTGCTTGCTACGTTTCCCAACAGTGGTATCAGAGCCAGGTATATGCGTAGATGATATGCATGAGTAGAACACAAAGAGTTGTGGGTGGTGATAGTCATACTGCTACCACCAACGTCTTATTTTGATTCGGCGGTATTGTTGGATGAAGCGGCCCGGACCAACCTTACATGACCACGTTCATGAGACCGGTTCCATCGACAGACATGCAACTAGTTTTGCATAAAGGTGGCTGGCGGGTGTCTGTTTCTCCAACTTTAGTTGAATCGAATTTGACTACGGCCTGTCCTTGTTGAAGGTTAAAACAGCAAACTTGACGAAACACCGTTGTGGTTTTGATGCATAGGCAAGAACGGTTCTTGCTAGAAGCCCGTAGCAGCCACATAAAACTTGCAACAACAAAGTAGAGGACGTCTAACTTTTTTTTGTAGGGCATGTTTTGATGTGATATGGTCAAGACATGATGTGATATACGTTGTTGTATGAGATGATCATGTTTTTAAAAGTTATCGGCAACTGGCAGGAGCCTTATGGTTGTCGCTTTATTGTATGAAATGCAAACGCCATGTGATTGCTTTACTTTATCACTATGCGTTAGCGATAGTTGTAGAAGCAATAGTTGGCGAGATGACCACGACGCATCGATGGAGATCAAGGTGTCGAGCCGGTGACAATGGAGATCATGACGATGCTTTGGAGATGGAGATCAAAAGCACGAGATGATGATGACCATATCATGTCACATATTTTGATTGTATGTGATGTTTATCTTTTATGCATCTTATTTTGCTTCGTACGGTGGTAGCATTATAAGATGATCCCTTATCTAAATTTCAAGGTATAAGTGTTCTCCCTGAGTATGCACTGTTGCGACAGTTCATCGTGTTGAGACACCACGTGATGATCGGGTGTGATAGACTCTACGTTCAAATACAACGGGTGCAAGACAGTTTTGCACATGCGGAATACTCGGGTTAAACTTGACGAGCCTGGCATGTACAGACATGGCTTCGGAACACTGGAGACTGAAATGTCGAACGTGAATCATATATTAGATATGATCAACATAGAGATGTTCACCATTGATGACTACTCCATCTCACGTGATGATCGGACATGGTTTAGTTGATTTGGATCGCGTATCACTTAGATGACTTGAGGGATGTCTATTTAAGTGGGAGTTCATTAGTAATTTGATTAATTGAACTTAATTTATCATGAACTTAGTCCTGATAGTATTTGCAAATTATGTTGTAGATCAATAGCTCGCGTTGTAGCTCCCCTATGTTTTTGATATGTTCCTAGAGAAAACTAAGTTGAAAGATGATAGTAGCAATGATGTGGACTAGGTCCGTGATCTGAGGATTATCCTCATTGCTGCACAGAAGAATTATGTCTTTGATGCACCGCTAGGTGACAGACCTATTGCAGGAGCAGATGCAGACGTTATGAACGTTCGGCAAGCTCGATATGATGATTACTTGATAGTTAAGTGCGCCATGCTTTACGGCTTAGAACCGGGACTTCAAAAACGTTTTGAACACCATGGAGCATATGAGATGTTCCAAATAGATGAAATTGGTATTTCAGACTCATGCCCGTGTCGAGAGGTATCAGACCTCTGACAAGTACTTTGCCTACAAGATGGAGGAGAATAGCTCAGTCAGTGAGCATGTGCTCAGAATGTCTGCGTACTACAATCGCTTGAATCAAGTGGGAGTTAATCTTCCAGATAAGATAGTGATTGACAAAGTTCTCTAGTCACTATCACCAAGCAACTAGAACTTCGTGATGAACTATAATATGCAAGGGATGACGAAAATGATTCCCGAGCTCTTCGCGATACTGAAATCGGCGAAGGTAGAAATCAAGAAAGAGCATCAAGTGTTGATGGTTGACAAGACCACTAGTTTCAAGAAAATGGGCCAAGAAAAGAAAGGGAACTTCAAGAAGAATGGCAAGCAAGTTGTCGCTCCCATGAAGAAGCCAAAGCTGGACCCAAGCCTGAAATTGAGTGATTCTACTGCAAAGGAAATGGTTACTGGAAGCGGAACTGCCCCAAGTATTTGGCGGATAAGAAGGATGGCAAAGTGAACAAAAGTATATTTGATATACATGATATTGATGCGTATTTTACTAGTGTTCATAGTAGCCCCTGGGTATTTGATACCGGTTCAGTTGCTAACATTAGTAACTTGAAACAGGAGTTGCAAAATGAACATAGATTAGTTAATGACGAGGTGACGATGTGTGTTGGAAGTGATTCCAAGGTTGATAAGATCACCATCGCACACTCCCTCTACCTTCGGGATTAGTGTTGGACCTAAATAAATAAATGTTATTTGGTGTTTGCGTTGAGCATGAATATGATTGGATCATGTTTATTGCGATACGGTTATTCATTTAAGTCAGAGAATAATTGTTGTTCTATTTACATGAATAAAACCTTCTATGGTCATACACTCAATGTAAATGGTTTATTGAATCTAGATCGTAGTGATACACATATTCATAATATTGATGCCAAAAGATGCAAAGTTGATAATGATAGTGCAACATATTTGTGGCATTGCCGTTTAGGTCATATTGGTGTAAAGCGCATGAAGAAACTCCATGCAGATGGACTTTTGGAATCACTTGATTACGAATCATTTGATACTTGCGAACCATGCCTCATGGGCAAGATGACTAAAACTCCGTTCTCCGGAACAATGGAGCGAGCTAATGACTTACTGGAAATAATACATACCGATGTATGTGGTCTGATGAGTGTTGAGGCTCGCGGCAGGTATCGTTATTTTCTGACCTTCACAGATGATTTGAGCAGATATGGGTATATCTACTTAATGAAACACAAGTCTGAAACATTTGAAAAGTTCAAATAATTTCAGAGTGAAGTAGAGAATCATCGTAACAAGAAAATAAAGTTTCTATGATCTGATCGCGGAGGCGAATATTTGAGTTACAAGTTTGGCCTTCATTTAAAACAATGAGGAACAGTTTCACAACTCATGCCACCTGGAACACCACAGCGTAATGGTGTGTCCGAACGTCGTAACCGTACTTTATTAGATATGGTGCGATCTATGATGTCTCTTACCGATTTACCACTATCGTTTTAGGGTTATGCATTAGAGATAGCTGCATTCACGTTAAATAGGGCACCGTCTAAATCCGTTGAGACAACACCGTATGAACTGTGGTTTGGCAAGAAACCTAAGCTGTCATTTCTTAAAGTTTGGGGTTGTGACACTTATGTCAAAAGGCTTCAGCCTGATAAGCTCGAACCCAAATCGGAGAAGTGCGTCTTCATAGGATACCCTAAGGAAACAATTGGGTACACCTTCTACCACAGATCCGAAGGCAAGATCTTTGTTGCCAAGAATGGAACCTTTCTAGAGAAGGAGTTTCTCTCAAAAGAAGTGAGTGGGAGGAAAGTAGAACTTGATGAGGTAATTGTACCTTCTCTCGAATTGGAAAGTAGCTCATCACAGAAAACCGTTCTCGTGATGCCTACACCAACTAGAGAGGAAGCTAATGATGATGGTCATGAAACTTCAGATCAAGTTACTACAGAACTTCGTAGGTTAACCAGAACACGATCCGCACCAGAGTGGTACGGGAATCCTGTCCTGGAAGTCATGTTATTAGACCATGGCGAACCTACGAACTATGAAGAAGATATGATGAGCCCAGATTCCGACAGATGGCTTGAGGCCATGAAATCTGAGATAGGATCCATGTATGAGAACAAAGTGTGGACTTTGGTGGACTTGCCCGATGATCAGCAAGCCATTGAGAATAGATGGATCTTCAAGAGGAAGACGGACGCTGATGGTAGTGTTACTATCTACAAAGCTCGACTTGTCGCAAAAGGTTTTCGACAAGTTCAAGGAGTTGACTACGATGAGACTTTCTCACCCGTAGCGATGCTTAACTCTGTCTGAATCATGTTAGCAATTGCCGCATTTTATGATTATGAAATCTGGCAAATGGACGTCAAAACTGCATTCCTTAATGGATTTCTTAAAGAGGAGTTGTATATGATACAACCAGAAGGTTTTGTCGATCCTAAAGGTGCTAACAAAGTGTGCAAGCTCCAGCGATCCATCTATGGACTGGTGCAAGCATCTCGGAGTTGGAATATACGCTTTGATAAGGTGATCAAAGCATATGGTTTTATATAGACTTACGGTGAAGTCTGTATTTACAATAAAGTGAGTGGGAGCTCTGTAGCATTTCTGATATTATATGTGGATGGCATATTGCTGATTGGAAATGATATAGAATTTCTGGATAGCATAAAAGGATCCTTGAATAAGAATTTTCAATAAAAGACCTCGGTGAAGCTGCTTACGTATTGAGCATCAAGATCTATAGGGATAGATCGAGACGCTTAATAGGACTTTCACAAAGCACATACCTTGACAAAGATTTTGAAGTTCAAAATGGATCAGTCAAAGAAAGTGTTCTTGCCTGTGTTGCAAGGTGTGAAGTTGAGTAAGACTCAAAGCCCGACCACGGCAGAAGATAGAGAGAGAATGAAAGTCATTCCCTATGCCTCAGCCATAGATTCTATACGATATGTCATGCTGTGTACCACACCTGATGTGTGTCTTGCCACTTATCTGGCAAAGAGGGTACAAGAGTGATCCAGGAGTAGACCACTGGACAGCGGTCAAAATTATCCTTAGTTACCTAATAGGACTAAGGAAATGTTTCTCGGTTATGGAGGTGATAAAGAGTTCGTCGTAAAGGGTTACATCGATGCAAGCTTTAACACCGATCCGGATGACTTTGAGTCTTAATCTGGATACATATTGAAAGTGGGAGCAATTAGCTAGAGTAGCTCCATGCAGAGCATTGTAAACATAGAAATTTGCAAAATACATACGGATCTGAATGTGGCAGACCCGTTGACTAAACTTCTCACACAAGCAAAACATGATCACACCTTAGTACTCTTTGGGTGTTAATCACATGGCGATGTGAACTAGATTATTGACTCTAGTAAACTCTTTGGGTATTGGTCACATGACGATGTGAACTATGGGTGTTAATCACATGGCGATGTGAACTAGATTATTGACTCTAGTGCAAGTGGGAGACTGAAGGAAATATGCCCTAGAGGCAATAATAAAGTTGTTATTTTATATTTCCTTGTATCATGATAAATGTTTATTATTCATGCTAGAATTGTATTAACCGGAAACTTGATACATGTGTGGATACATAGACAAAACACCGTGTCCCTAGTAAGCCTCTACTAGACTAGCTCGTTAATCAAAGATGGTTAAGTTTCCTAACCATATGTGACGCCCCCGACTTAATCGTGCACTAATCATACACGCAAACATGCACGATCAAGCACAGGGACTCACGTGAAGATATCACAACACAACTCTAACACAAATAAACGGAGATCCACAATATTACAGACCAGAGATCCAAAGATCCGAATACATAAGTCAGTCATACAAATATTATCTGAGTACAGACATAGTTAGACAAGTTTGCCTTCAGAAGGCTAGCACAAACAACGACACTAGATCGAAAGGCGTTGGCCTCCTGCCTCGGAGCCTCCGATCCTACTCCTGGTCGGCTGGCTCGATCCAGTAGTACGTGCCCTCTTGACCCTCCTGGTAGTAAGCTCCTGTGGTGGCATCTGGCTCCGGGGCTCCATCGTCTGATGTATCATCAAAGTGGGGTATGGGGGAAAGAGAAAGTAAAGCAACCGTGAGTACTCATCCGAAGTACTCAGCAAGCAAGGATCTATACTATATATGCAACATTATCAATGGAGAAAGGCTGTATATGTGGACTGGGCTGCAGAAATGCCAGAATAGAGAGAAGGCCTAGTCCTATCGAAGACTAGCATCTTCACGAAGCCATCATCTTGCAGTAGTAGAAGAGAGTAGAATAGCATTTTACTTAGCAAACATGTTGAAGCAAAGCCTAGAGATCCTTCCTCGACTCCCAGCGAGAAAGCGATCCCGAAGCTTCAGTTAAGTAACAAGTATCCAGTTCAAGTAGTAGGTCGGGATACACAAACTGAGCGTCCTTTACCGTAGGACCGGCTATCGATAGATCATTCATCCCTGCAGGGGTGCACTACTGTTACCCAACACGCTCGATCAACTCTGGCCGGACACACCTGCTGGGTAATGCCTGACCTCAGAAGATCAACACGAAGCAGCGCCCTACCTAGGCTCGGCAGAGAGGTCAGCACGCCGGACTAACCTATGCACCCAGAGGTCTTGGGCCTTCGCCCTGGGCACCCTGCGCATTGCGAGACTGGCCGGGGTGCAGGTGCGACACTGAACTCGTCAGTGAAGTATCCAGCCCAATCCCGACAATCAGCCCGCACGGTGAATCGTGACGTCTGACGAGCTTTCAGGAGAAACGTACATCGCAGAGGGCCCCATAACCATAATCCCGCATGGTGGTAGTGCGTATAGGGCACGTCGACCCACTCAGATCACACACCCAAATCCAATAGGCTCATTTAGTATCACGCGGAGACAATCAGAGTCTCTGATGCTCCGCCACAATATCACACTCGAGTGCCCTTCCGGCACCCCCGACATCATAGATCCCCAGCGGGTACCCACCAGGGTAGACCCGCCTTGTAACAAGGTCAAAGTAACCATGTGGTCATATCATCAAATGGGCAACCTGAGGAATCACCCTCGGCGGAATCCACACGATGAAAACATCAGGGTGAACGTATGAGGCATCACCCTCGAGGTTCACACTGAGGGGTTGCACGACAGAGTCGTATCGGAAGTGGAGAAGGAGGAATCACCCTCGATGACCACGACCGAACAGCTACACTGCAGAGTATTCATCAGGAGTGCGTTACGAGGTATCACCCTTGGCACTCGATAGTAACTATACAGAGTCGTACAACTAAGGGGGTGTGAAGTGAGGTGTCGTTCTCTGGTCGATGATCACATCGATCGAGTCGTCGACGATCAAGCAGGGGCAACAAGGGTAAGGTGGTGGGGTCACTGATGGTTCAATACCAACCTATACTAAACAGTTTATTATAGGCAGGTAAGGTAACAATGAACAGGTTACGAAACAGGCTATGTATCAGAATAGGAACATACATTAACAGTAGCAAAATCTAATGTAAGCAGGAGAAATGGAATGGGCGATATCTGGATGCTCAGGGGGGGGGGCTTGCCTGGTTGCTCTGGCAAGAGAGAGAGAGATCATCAACGGGCTGCTCGTCGGTAGTGTAGTCGTACCCAGCTGCAGCGTCGTCGGTCTCGGCGTCTATCGAGAGAGAAGGAGGGGGAGAGAAACAATAAATTCACGGCAATAATGCAAACAATATGTATGACATGCCTAAATGATATGTCGGGGTGTTCTACTGCCTAACTAAATGATTTAGTTAATTTAGGAATTGATTCGGATTTATTTAATTAAAGTTGGGCACTATTCATTTATCGAAATCGGTCTAAAAGTTTGATGTTCATATAGCTAGGGGCATCTGACAGGAATACGGAGGACGTATTCGGGTTCGTATCGAAATTCTGAGCAACTTTCATATATAAATTATTTTCATCGAAGTTACGGTTTATTTAATATGATTTTCTAAAGTTTTAAACATTTTCTGAATTTAATTATTTATTTAAAATCGAATTATCCAGAATAGTGAATGATGACGTCAGGATGAGGTCAGTGTGACGTCAGCAGGTCAACTCTGGCTGACTAGAGTCAAACCTGACAAGTGGGGCCCACATGTCATACACTGTGGCTTTAACAGAGAGGTTAAATTAACTAATTGGGTTAATTAACAGGTGGGGCCCAGCAGTCAGTGACTGATTAGGATTTTAATTATTTTTATTAACCTAATTAGTTAATTAGGCACCTGACAGGGGGGCCCATATGTCATAGACACAGGGAGAGGGGCCCCACCAGTCATTGACTGGGCAGTGCCCAGTCAGCCAGTTGACCAAGTCAACTGGTCAACTGGGGCCCAGGGGGCCCATAGTCAGTGGCACGGGGGGGGGGGGGTGGGACCCACCGGCCACGTCGGACGCCGGCCTGAGAGCGCTCCGGCAAGCTCCAACGCGGCGGAGCGAGTCGGCGAGGTTCGGAATTCGCCCACAGGGCGTCTCCGGGGGCGTGGCTGGGCTCTTTCGAACGGCAAGACGATGGCGGTTCGAGCGGTGGTGGTGGCAGGGCCGGAAATGCACCGTAGCAACGATGGCGAGCGGCGAGGCGGTCGCCGGAGTTCGGCCGTTGTCGGGATCGGAGCTGGGGTGCGTCTGCGGGGAAAGTGAGCAGCTAGTCGAGGCCTACGCGGTGCAGCGAACGCAACGGTGGCGCGCACGGGACCCTATGGTCACCGTGGCCACGCCGGCGACGAGGCCAGGCGGCGGCGGGTTCGGCCGAACGCGGAGCGGGCGCTACAGACGGTTTGAGGAGGCAGGGAAGGGCGCGTTCGGCGCAGGGGCTCACCGGGGGAACGTGGGGTCTGGGCAGAGGGCTCGGGGAAGCGCGACAGAGCCGGAATCGATGGCGAACGGCGGCGGGGATCCGAGGAGGAAGAAGAGCTCGGGGAGGCGCTGCGGCGGCTCCTGGCTCCGGGTCGTTGGCGCAGGCGACGTATCGGAGCACGGCGGTGACGCTGGACTAGGCGGAACGGCGTGGCGGAGGCGGTGGCTACGCGGGCGATGGAGCAATGGCGATGGCCGCGTCGGCCATGGCGAAGAGCGAGCGAGGGAGGGGGAAAGTGAGGCGAGGGTGGCGCCAGGGGGCTGCGGGGCTTGCCCTTATCCTCGCTGCGGGCGCGGGCGCGTTGTCGAGCAGGGAGAGAGGGGGGGCCGGCTCGGGCGATGCGCGCGCTAGGTGCTCGACAGTGGCCGCGCGTGAGCAGTGCGAGAGGTGGGAGGAGGCGCGGGGTGGGCTGGGCCGCGCTGTAGCAGTAGGCCTAAGTGCACAGTAGCGCGTTTAGGCCTTTTTCTATTTTCCTTTTTCTGTTTTCTTTTCTTTTCTGCTAGCTAATTGTTTGGGCACTATATGCATTTTATAAAAAGTGTGACCTAATCCATAATTAGCAGTGCACTATATCCTAACACCAAAAACTAGTTTGGGCAAAACATCATTTCATATTTGATCTAGATTTATTAAAAGGTTATTAAACATTATTTTCAGCCACTGTTAAAAGAGGTTTGGGTCACCTAATTAATTTATTATTTGTTGATTACAATTTTAGAGTTGTCTCTGTAATATTTGTTATTTATTGAACATTTTAGTTTCTATGTTGGACAACTTTTATTTTCCACTTTCATTTAAATTTGGATTTTGACTTAGGAGTTGAAATGCAATATGATGCTAATGATGATCATGCACTGTTAAACTTGCAGACTTGTAATTATCAAAAGTGATTACTGTGGCTAATGACATGGGGTGTTACACCATAGACATGTGTTGTCATTTGATGAACGGGATCACATCATTAGGAGAATGATGTGATGGACATGACTCATCCGTTAGCTTAGCATATTGATCGTTCATTTTATTGCTATAGCTTTCTTCATGACATATACATATTTCTTTGACTATGAGATTATGCAACTCCCAGATACCAGAGGAATACCTTGTGTGCTATCAAACGTCACAACGTAACTGGGTGATCATAAAGATGCTCTACAGGTATCTCCGAAGGTGTTTGTTGGGTTGGCATAGATCGAGATTAGGATTTGTCACTCCGAGTACCGGAGAGGTATCTCTGGGCCCTCTCGGTAATGCACATCATAAGAAGCCTTGCAAGCAATGTGACTAATGAGTTAGTTACGGGATGATGCATTACGGAATGAGTAAAGAGACTTGCCGGTAACGAGATTGAACTAGGTATGAAGATACCGACGATCGAATCTCGGGCAAGTAACATACCGATGACAAAGGGAATAACGTATGTTGTCATTACAGTACGATCGATAAAGATCTTCGTAGAATATGTGAGAACCAATATGAGCATCCAGGTTCCGCTGTTTTTTATTGACCGGAGAGGTGTCTCGGTCATGTCTACATAGTTCTCGAACCCGTAGGGTCCGCATGCTTAACGTTCGATGGCGATCTTGTATTATATGAGTTATGTGATTTGGTGACCGAATGTTGTTCAGAGTCCCGGATGAGATCACAGACATGATGAGGAGTCTCGAAATGGTCAAGAGGTAAAGATTCATATATAGGACGATGATATTCGGACACCGGAAGTGTTTCGGGGGTACCGGGTACATATCGGGTCACCGAAAGGGGTTCCGGGCACCCCCCGGCAAAGATATGGGCCTAATGGGCCAAGAGGGGAAACGCACCAGCCAGCAGGGGCTGCTGCACCCCCATATGGGCCACACCTTAGGAAGAAGGAAAAGGGGGAAGAGAGAAGGAAGGGGAGGGATTCGGCCTCCCCCTTCCTTCCCTCCTCCCTCCTCTTTTCTTCCCCCTCCGGTGGATATGGTAAGGGGGGAGGCCGAATTGGGAGGCGCCCAAGTAGGATTCCTCCTACTTGGGGCACCCCCTTGGCTGCCTCTCCTCCCCTCCAAACTATATATACGTGGGGGGGGGGGGGGGGGGGCACCGCTAGAACACACACCAACATTTGTTAGCCGTGTGCGGTGCCCCCTCCACAGTTTACGCCTCCGGTCATATTCTCGTAGTGCTTAGGCGAAGCCCTGCGCGGATCACTTCACCATCACCGTCACCACGCCGTCGTGCTGACGGAACTCATCTCCCTCGACACTTTGCTGGATCAAGAGTTCAAGGGACGTCATCGAGCTGAACGTGTGCAGAACTCGGAGGTGACATACGTTCGGTGCTTGATCGATCGGAACAAGAAGAAGTTCGACTACATCAACCGCATTAATAAACGCTTCCGCTTTCGGTCTACGAGGGTACGTGGACACACTCTCCCCCTCTCGTTGCTATGCATCTCCTAGATAGATCTTGGGTGAGCGTAGATTTTTTTTTGAAATTGCTTGCTACGTTTCCCAACATCAATGAGGATCTTGGTAATGCCGCCTCCAAGCTCACCCTCATGGCTAACCCTACTTATGAGCGGGCGGTGGCTTACCTCCGTCTCGAGGAACGACGCTTGAAGAACCTTCGCTCCTGCGCTGTCCACACCGCCTTCACCGTCGGCCACTCGTGCGGCGCCCCTGCACCGACACCCTCGGCGCCCGCTGGTGACTACGGCGCCCTGTTCCAGCTGCGTCCGCTAGTGCCTCCCGCCCCCGCCGGCGCGTACGGCGCGGCCTACCTGCCCTCCTCCCTAGCAGCAGCAGCCGCCGGCCGATCATAGCAATCGCCGGATGTAACACCCCTACTGCCATGCTATAGTGATTCCTTGCTAATCATGCCATGTCATTCTATTTTGATAAGCTTAATTTCCGCTGATCAAAAATGAAACTCAAATTTAAATTTAAATTACAAGTCAAATTATTATTTTGTCAAGCAGTAAAACAAAAATGTATGTTAGGTTGCAAATATTCACTAAGTAATTATCATATAGAAACCAACATCTTTTGAAATATTTAAATTGCCTTAACATATTCAAAACTAGACCAACGACATTTATTTGAACCATTTCAATTTAAAAAAAAATCTAAATTGTTCAAAATAATTTGAAGCTTACTGTGCTAGCCCCACACCTTCCGTAGTATTTATGGGAAAATCATGTACAACACAAATCATTTGGTACAAAAATAAAGTGCAAAACAGGAGAGAAAAACAAAAAAGGGCCTAGCTAGTACTGTACTAGTGGGCTCTATGTGCAACAGTGCTATGGGCCCATCCCAATGGGGGTCATCCCCATCCTCTGTACAGGACAGAGGGCGTGGCGGCCATCCACCGGCGCCATAGCCGGCGAGGTGCACGTGCCGGCCATCCCATGGATCCTCGGCATCCTATAAGACCTCCCGCAGCCTCCCCGAACCCTAGCTCCTCTTCCTTTCCCCCCTCGCGCCTCGGTCCGAGCTCGTCCGAGCGTAGCCATCGCCTTGCCGTTGCCGTGCACACGGCCATCGGTCGTTGTTCGCCGCACCGATGTGTCCAGAAGCCCCGCTGTCGACAACTTCTTCGTCTGCGAGGATCGGATCAAGCCGGAGCCCCCAACCTCAACAGGATCGAGCCCTCCTCCGCCTTCGGCCGCCGCACAACGTCGTCGTCGATTCGCTCGCCTCCGGCCACCCCCGAACCTCCCCGAGCTTGCTCCCGTCACTGATGTGAGCTCCTGCTGTTTTCTCCCTTTCTCCCTCTCGATTCAGTTGCCATATCCGTCGCCCGGAGCTCGCTGTGACCGCACCCGTGCTGCGCCCCTCCAAGCACGCCTGCCTGCACCGGCGTGCGCCTGCCCCTGCTCGCGCGTGCCCGTCCGCCCGCTGCCGCTCGCGCGCGCCGGTTCACCTGGTGTTGCGATGTCGCTGCTGTTGCTTGCTGATGCCGCCGCTACCTGCTGCCGTTGCTGTTGGTTGCTGCTGCCGTTGCTACCTGCTTCGTGCTGCTACTCCCGCCGCTACGGCTGGCTCTATCTACTCCTACGGCTGGCCATGGCCACCGCGGCCTTGTGCGTGAGTGCAAGTGCCTCTGGCCGGCCCTGCTTAGTTAAATTAGGTTAATTTAGTTAATTAGCTAGCATGTTACCAAATGGCATGTGGCCCCATCTAGTTTAAATTACTTTAGCTATTTTTATTAGCACATGTGGCACTTACATGTGGGTCCCCCACTGAACCTGTTGACTAGTCAACCTTGACTGGTCAACTGTTGACTGGACCCCTGGCCCTCACCTGTCATGCAAATAGCTAGTTGTTGCTGTATATAAAAGTATTTTCTGTAAAAAAAATGAATTAATAAATAAATTCAAAGAATACTTAATTTTTTTGGAAATTCATAGAAAATAAATCGTATCTCGGATGAAAATAATTTATACTCCCTCCATTCCTTTATGTAAGGTGTATTATTTTCGGCACGGTGCCTAAGGCACATAATTATAGAGGTGTTAGGACAAAATTATCCTTTGCAAATTTGTTAGTTAGTGGCAAGTAAATATATGAGTCCAGGAAAGTAAGAGATACATGCAATCGAGAGACAGATAGTTTTCTTCTTTTGATACAAGAAGAGATACAGTAAATCAGGAGAGATAGTTTCCTCTTTTTGGAGGGATACAAAGGGAATTATGAGGATGTATAAAAAATGCATCTTAAATTGTGGAATTTTATCAAAAAACAAATACACCTTATATAAAGGAACGGAGGGAGTATATAAAAATTGATCAGAAAAATATAACGAATCCAAATATGTCATCTATTTGTATAACAAACATATCTATCATAATGAACATTGACAATTTGCTACCGGATAATACCTGGAGCTGGGAAAATATTACCCGATATTTTCCCTCTTCTTTTAAAATGGATAGTAATGCATTAAGTCACATTATCACCATATTTTGTTGTGCTATGCATTGTGCTGCATTTGTATGCTTTATATTTATTGTTTCTTCCCCCTCCTTCTCTCCGGTAGACCTCGAGACTGCCGCTGCCCCCCGAGTACGACTACGTCTACGACGACCCTTCCTTCTCGACAGAACTTTCCCAGGCAAGCAAAACCTCCTTGCTCATTCTTATATCGCCCATTCTTTCTTTCTTGTGCTTGCATTAGATTTTGCTACTATGTTCAATAGTTCCTATTCTGATGCATAGCCTGATTTTGTAACTTGTTGTTAATACTTTACCTGTTGTCCTATATGCTTAGTATTGGCTGGTTAGTGATCCATCAGAGGCCCCACACCCTTGTCTATGTTGCCATGCTCTACTACCGGTGATACGATCCATGTGATCGAGGTGCAGAGACCGAACACACACCAGCATCCCCGTTAGTAGTATGACTCTGTAGAGCTACTATCGAGTGCCGAGGGTGATGCCTCGTATTCCACTTACGATGATACCTCTGTAGTGTAGCACATCGAGTGTGGTTAACCGAGGGTGATTCCTCACTCACAACTCCCGATGATGTCTCTGTCGTGCAGCTCCTCAAGCGTGAACCTATCGAGGGTGATTCCTCCAAGTTCACCTTGACATTTTACCTCAGGTGTGAACCTACTGAGGGTGATTCCTCTAAGTTCACCTTGATGGTATGGACTCACAACTACTTTAACTATTCCCCGTTAACTATTACCGCGAGACTGAAGGGACAGGTGGTACCGCCCCGGTAAAGGTGGACCTGAGTTCCCAACAGTCTCTTGATAAGTCGGGTCGGCCGCAAGGGTACCCACGAGAGTTATTGACGCGACACGACCGGGCAGGCGGAGACCGTCCTAGGAGAGGCATGGGCCTGGCCCTTGTCGTAAGACTGTGAGACGGGGCGACAGGAGCACTGATCGTCATTGCGAGCTCCCAACACACTAACGGGTTTGGATATGTGATCTGAGTAGGCCTCTGGCCTTTTCGCACTAACCACCACGGGGATAAGTTATGGGCACTCGGCGTCGTATGATTCTCCCAAAAGCTCTTCATATATCACAATTCAGAGATGTGGGCTGATTGTTGGGGTGGACGGTAACCGCCTGCGCTTGTATAAGGAGGTGGGTCTGGTCCCTGGTCAGTCGTGCAACGCTCAGGAGTGCTTAGGACGATTGGCCCATGACCCCTTCACACTTAGGATGTAGACCGGTGTGCTGACATCTCTGTTGAGCCTAGGTAGGACTACGGTGTGTCGATCAGCCGAGGTCGGGCATGACCCGAAAAAGTATGTCCGGCCAGAGTTAATCGAGCGTGATGGGTAAGTTGGTGCACCTCTGCAGGGAAGTAATCTATTCGAATAGCCATGTCCACGGTAACAGACGCTCGGAGTTGTATCCTGATCTACTACAACTAGAACTGGATACTAGTTACACTAAACTAATATGATGGCTCCGGGGTCGCTTCCTCACGAGGTAGACGAGGAAGGATCTCTGGGCATTGCTATTATGTACTTGTTATTATATGATATGTTACTATATTCTCTTCTATTGCTGCAAGAGGGTAGTCTTCATTAGGCTAGGTCTTCCCTTCTATTCTGGCATTTTTGCAGTATAGTCGTGAGACAAACTGTTGTGGTTTTGTCACGGCAGATGTCCTCGAAAAAGGACTAAGTCTGGGAGCCATCACAACTCGGAGGTAGCTTGAGAGGGGTTGATCGGGAAACGAAGGACACGGGTTTACCCAGGTTCGGCCCCTCACGTTGGAGGTAAAGACCTACTTCCTGCTCGATTGATATTGCTTGAGATCTTGATTACAAGGATGCAGATTTGCTAACCTATCTTTCGATGATTGTAACTTAGTCTTTTCGTCCCCGGGGCTTCCCTTTATATATAGGTTGAGACTCCTGGTTTACAATAGAGTCCGGGTCATACTACGACCCGTATCCTACTCTACTTATCTCCCAAGTAAGGAGAATCTTCATCCTCAGGCCTTCGTCAAGCCGGCCCATCTGGTGTCATCATGAGCCGGCCTCCCACCCAGTCTTCTGGGCCTCCGTCGCATAATAACCTTGTTGGGAAACGTTGCATGGAAAACAAAAAAAATTCTACGCACACGCAAGATCTATCCATGAAGATGCATAGCAACGAGAGGGGGAGAGTGTGTCTACGTACCCTCGTAGACCGTAAGCGCAAGTGTTTCACAACACGGTTGATGTAGTCGAACTTTCTTCGTGCTTCAATCGATCTAGTACCAAACACACGACACCTTCGCGTTCTGCACACGTTCAGCTCGGTGACGTCCTCTGCCTTCTGGATCCAGCAAGACGGCGAGGTAGTAGATGAGTTCCGGCAGCACAACGGCATGGTGACGATGATGGTGATGTGATTTCCGCAGGGCTTCGCCTAAGCACTACGAAAATATGACCGAGGGAGTAAACGATGGACGGTGACGCCGCACACGACTAAGACAATGTTGTCTGTTGTGTGCTAGGCGTCCCCTCCCACATATATATAGGTGGGAGGGGGGAGGAGCAGCCAAAGGGGGCGCCCAAGTAGGAGGAATCCTACTTGGGGTCTCTCCCAAGCCGCGCCCCCTTCCTTATATAGGTCCAGGGGAAAGGCAGGGGAGGGTGGCGCCCCCCCTTTCCTTTCTCCCATGAGAGGGAAAGGCAGGAGGGGCTAGCCCTCCCTCCTTTCCTTCCCTAGGGCTGGCCGGCCAGGGAGAGGGGCGCACCAGCCCCCTGTGGGCTGGTCTATCCCTCCCTTGGCCCATTAAGCCCATAACACCTACCGGGGGTGTCCGGAACCCCTTCCGGTGACCCGATGGCTATCCGGTGCATCCCGAAACCCTTCCGGTGTCCGAATACCATCGTCCTATATATCAATCTTTAAATCTCGACCATTTCAAGACTCCTCGTCATGTCCGTGATCTCATCCGGGACTCCGAAAAACATTCGGTCACCAAATCATATAACTCATATAATACTATATCGTCAACGAACGTTAAGCGTGCGGACCCTATGGGTTCGAGAACTATGTAGATATGATCGAGATACCTCTCCGGTCAATAACCAATAGCGGAACCTAGATGCCCATATTGGATCCTACATATTCTACGAAGATCTTTATCGGTCAAACCGTTATGACAACATATGCAATTCCCTTTGTCCATCGGTATGTTACTTGCCCGAGATTCGATCGTTGGTATCTTCATACCTAGTTCAATCTCGTTACCGGCAAGTCTCTTTACTTGTTTCGTAATACATCATCCTGTAACTAACTCATTAGTCACTTTTCTTGCAAGGCTTCTTATGATGTGTATTACCGAGAGGGCCCAGAGATACCTCTCCGATACTCAGAGTGACAAATCCTAATCTCGATCTATGCCAACTGAACAAACACCTTCGAAGATACCTATAGAGCATCTTTATGATCACCCAGTTACATTGTGACGTTTGATAGCACAGAAGGTATTCCTTCAGTATCCGGGAGTTGCATAATCTCATAGTCAAAGGAATATGTATTTGACATGAAGACAACAATGTCAATAAACTAAACGATCATTGTGCTAAGCTAACAGATGGGTCTTGTCCATCACATCATTCTCCTAATGATGTGATCCGTTATCAAATGACAACACATGTCTATGGTTAGGAAACCTTAACCATCTTTGATCAACGAGCTAGTCTAGTAGAGGCTTACTAGGGACACGGTATTTGTTTATGTATTCACACATGTATTTAAGTTTTCGGTCAATACAATTCTAGCATGAATAATAAACCTTTATCATGAATATGGAAATATAAAATAACAACTTTATTATTGCCTCTAGGGCATATTTCCTTCAGTCTCCCACTTGCACTAGAGTCAATAATTTAGTTCACATCGCCATGTGATTAACATTCGTAGTTCACATCACTATGTGACCAACACCCAAAGAGTTTACTAGAGTCAATAATCTAGTTCACATAGCCTTGTGATTAACACCCAAAGAGTACTACGGTGTGATCATATTTTGCTTGTGAGAGAAGTTTAGTCAACGGGTCTGCCTTATTCAGATCCATATGTATTTTGCAAATTTCTATGTCTACAATGCTCTACATGGAGCTACTCTAGCTAATTGCTCCCACTTTCAATACGTATCCAGATTGAGACTCAGAGTCATCTGGATCGGTGTCAAAGCTTGCATCGAAGTAACCCTTTACGACGAACTCTTTATCACCTCCATAACCGAGAAATATTTTCTTAGTCCTCTTAGGTAACTAAGGATAATTTTGACCGCTGTCCAATGATCTATACCTGGATCACTATTGTACCCCCTTGCCAAACTCATGGCAAGGCACACAAAAGGTCTGGTACACAGCATGACATACTTTATGGAACCTATGACTGAGGCATAGGGAATGACTTTCATTCTCTCTCTTTCTTCTGCCGTGGTCGGGCTTTGAGTCTTACTCAACTTCATACCTTACAACACAGGCAAGAACCCTTTCTTTGACTTATACATTTTGAATTTCTTCAAAAACATTGTTAAGGTATGTGCTTTGTGAAAGTCCTATTAGGTGTCCAGATCTATCCCTAGAGATCTTGATGCCTAATATGTAAGTAGCTTCACCGAGGTTTTTCATTGAAAAATTCTTATTCAAGTATCCCTTTATGCTATCCAGAAATTCTACATCATTTCCAATCAACAATATGTCATCCACATATAATATCAAAAATGCTACAGAGCTCCCACTCACTTTCTTGTAAATACAGGCTTCACCGTAAGTCTGTATAAATCCATATGCTTTGATCACCTCATCAAAGCGTATATTCCAACTCCGAGATGCTTGCACCAATCCATAGATGGATCGCTGGAGCTTGCACACTTTGTTAGCACCTTTAGGATCGACAAAACCTTCTGTTTGCATCATATACAACTCTTCTTTAAGAAATTCATTAAGGAATGCAGTTTTGACGTTCATTTGCCAGATTTCAAAACCTTCTGTTTGCATCATATACAACTCTTCTTTAAGCAATTGCTAACATGATTCAGACGGACTTAAGCATCACTACGGGTGAGAAAGTCTCATCGTAGTCAACCCCTTGAACTTGTCGAAAACCTTTTGCGACAAGTCGAGCTTTGTAGACAGTAACATTACCATCAGCGTCAGTCTTCTTCTTGAAGATCCATTTATTTTCTATGGCTTGCCGATCATCGGGCAAGTCCACCAAAGTCCACACTTTGTTCTCATACATGGATCATATCTCAGATTTCATGGCCTCAAGCCATCTGTCGAAATCTGGGCTCATCATAGCTTCTTCATAGTTCGTAGGTTCGCCTTGGTCTAATAACATGACTTCCAGGACAGGATTACCGTACCACTCTGGTGCGGATCGTGCTCTGGTTGACCTACGAGGTTCAGTAGCAACTTGATCTGAAGTTTCATGATCATTATCATTTGCTTCCTCTCTAGTTGGTGTAGGCATCACGGGAACGGATTTCTCTGATGTACTACTTTTCAATTCGAGAGAAGGTACAATTACCTCATCAAGTTCTACTTTTCTCCCACTCACTTCTTTCGAGAGAAACTCTTTCTCTCGAAAGGACCCATTCTAAGCAACAAAGATTTTTGCCTTCGGATCTATGGTATAAGGTATACCCAATAGTTTCTTTTGGGTATCCTATGAAGATGCACTTCTCCGCTTTGGGTTCGAGTTTATCAGGCTGAAGCATTTTGGCATAAGCATCGTATCCCCAAACTTTTAAGAAACGACAACTTAGGTTTTTTGCCAAACCACAGTTCATACGGTGTCATCTCAACGGATTTAGACGGTGCCCTATTTAATGTGAATGGGGTTGTCTCTAATGCATAACCCCAAAACGATAGTGGCAAATCGGTAAGAGACATCATAGAATGCACCATATCTAATAAAGTACAATTATGATGTTCGGACACACCATTATGCTGTGGTGTTTTAGGTGACATGAGTTGTGAAACAATTCCACATTGTTTTAAATGAAGGCTAAACTCGTAACTCAAATATTCGCCTCCGCGATCAGATCGTAGAAACTTTATTTTCTTGTTACGATGATTCTCCACTTCACTCTGAAATTCTTTGAACTTTTCAAATGTTTCAGACTTGTGTTTCATTAAGTAGATATACCCATACCTACTCAAATGATCTGTGAAGGTCAGAAAATAACGATGCCAGCCGCGTGCTTCAACACTCATCGGACCGCATACATCAGTATGTATTATTTCCAATAAGCCATTAGCTCGCTCCATTGTTCCGGAGAAGGGAGTTTCAGTCATCTTTCCCATGAGGCATGGTTCGCAAGTATCAAATGATTCATAATCAAGTGATTCCAAAAGTCCATCTGCATTGAGTTTCTTCATGCGCTTTACACCAATATGACGTAAACGGCAGTGCCACAAATATGTTGCACTATCATTATCAACTTTGCATCTTTTGGCATCAATATTATGTATATGTGTATCACTACGATCGAGATTCAATAAACCATTCACATTGGGTGTATGACCATAGAAGGTTTTATTCATGTAAACAGAACAACAATTATTCTCTGACTTAAATGAATAACCGTATTGCAATAAACATGATCCAATCATATTCATGCTCGACGCAAACACCAAATAATATTTATTTAGGTTCAACACTAATCCCGAAGGTAGAGGCAGTGTGCGATGGTGATCGTATCAACCTTGGAATCATTTCCAACACACATCGTCACCTTGCCCTTAACTAGTCTCTGTTTATTCTGTAACTCCTGTTTCGAGTTACTAATCTTAGTAACTGAACCGGTATCAAATACCCAGGGGTTACTACGAACACTAGTAAAGTACACATCAATAACATGTATATCAAATATACCTTTGTTCACTTTGCCATCCTTCTTATCCGCCAAGTATTTGGGGTAGTTCCACTTCTAGTGACCATTCCCTTTGCAGTAGTGGCACTCAGTTTCAGGCTTAGGTCCAGCTTTGGGCTTCTTCACGGGAGTGGCAACTTGCTTGCCATTCTTCTTGAAGTTCCCTTTCTTTCCCTTGCCCTTTTCTTGAAACTAGTGGTCTTGTTAACCATCAATACTTGATGCTCTTTCTTGAGTTCTACCTTCGCCGATTTCAGCATCGCGAAGAGCTCGGGAATCGTTTTCATCATCCCTTGCATATTATAGTTCATCACGAAGTTTAGTAGCTTGGTGATAGTGACTAGAGAACTCTGTCAATCACTATCTTATCTGGAAGATTAACTCCCACTTGATTCAAGTGATTGTAGTACCCAGACATTCTGAGTACATGCTCACTGGCTGAGCTATGCTTCTTCATCTTGTAGGCAAAGTATTTGTCAGAGGTCTCATACCTCTCAACACGGGCATAAGTTCGAAATACCAATTTCAGCTCTTGGAACATCTCATATGTTCCATGGCGTTCAAAACGTCTTTGAAGACCCGATTCTAAGCTGTAAAGCATGGCCACTAAACTATCAAGTAGTCATCATATCGAGCTTGTCAAACATTCATAACGTCTGCATCAGCTCCTGCAACAGGTCTGTCACCTAGCGGTGCATCAAGGACATAATTCTTCTGTGCAGCAATGAGAATAATCCTCAGATCACGGACCCAGTCCGCATTATTGCTACCATCATCTTTCAACTTAGTTTTCTCTAGGAACATATAAAAAATATAGGGGAGCTATATCGTGAGCTATTGATCTACAACATAGATATGCAAAACTATTAAGACCAAGTTCATGATAAATTAAGTTCAATTTATCAAATTACTAATGAACTCCCACTTAAATAAACATCCCTCAAGTTATCTAAGTGACACGTGATCCAAATCAATTAACCCATATCCGATCATCACGTGAGATGGGGTAGTCTTCAATGGTGAACATCTCTATGTTGATCATATCTACTATATGACTCACGTTCGACCTTTCGGTCTCCAGTATTCCGAGACCATGTCTGTACATGCTAGGTTTGTCAAGTTTAACCTAAGTATTCTGCATGTGCAAAACTGTCTTACACCCGTTGTATGTGAACATAGAGTCTAACACACCCGATCATCACGTGGTGCTTCGAAACGATGAACTTTGGCAACGGTGCATACTCGGGGAGAACACTTTTATCTTGAAATTTAGTGAAGGGATCGTCTTATAATGCTACCGCCGTCCTAAGCAAAATAAGATGCATAAAGGATAAACATCACATGCAATCAAAATATGTGACATGATATGGCCATCATCATCTTGTGCTTTTGATCTCCATTTCCAAAGCATCGTCATGATCTCCATCGTCACCGGCTCGACACCTTGATCTCCATCGTTGCGTTTGGGTCGTCTCGCCAACTATTGCTTCTACAACTATTGCTAACGCATAATGATAAAGTAAAGCAATTACGTGGCGCTTACACTTTATACAATAAAGAGATAACCCTAAGGCTCCTGCCTGTTGTCGATATTACAAAACATGATCATCTCATACAACAACGTATATCACATCACGTCTTGACCATATCACATCACAACATGCCCTCCAAAAACAAGTTAGACGTCCTCTACTTTGTTGTTGCAAGTTTTACGTGGCTGCTATGGGCAACTAGCAAGAACCATTCTTACCTACGCAAAACCACAACGGTGATTATCAAGTTTGCTTTTTTAACCTTCTTCAAGGACCGGTCGTAGTCAAATTCAATTCGACTAAAGTAGGAGAAACAGACACCCGCTGGCCACCTTTATGCAAAACAAGTTGCATGTCTGTCGGTGGAACCGGTCTCATGTGCGTGGACATGTAAGGTTGGTCCGGGCCGCTTCATCTTACAATACCGCCGAATCAAAATAAGACGTTGGTGGTAGCAGTATGACTATCACCGCCCACAACTCTTTGTGTTCTACTCGTGCATATCATCAATTCATAGACCTGGCTCGGATGCCACTGTTGGGAAACGTTGCATGGAAAACAAAAAAAGTTCTACGCATACGCAAGATCTATCCATGGAGATGCATAGCAACGAGAGGGAGAGAGTGTGTCTACGTACCCTCGTAGACCGTAAGCGGAAGCATTTCACAATGCAGTTGATGTAGTCGAACTTTCTTCGTGCTCCAACCAATCTAGTGCCGAACGCACGGCACCTCCGCGTTCTGCACACGTTCAGCTCGGTGACGTCCTCTGCCTTCTTGATCCAGCAAGACGGCGAGGTAGTAGATGAGTTCCGGCAGCACAATGGCGTGGTGACGGTGATGGTGATGTGATCTCCGCAGGGCTTCGCCTAAGCACTACGAAAATATGACCGAGGGAGTAAACGGTGGATGGGGGCGCCACACACGGCTAAGACAATGATGTCTGTTGTGTGCTAGGCGCCCCCCTCCCACATATATATAGGTGGGAGGGAGGGAGGAGCAGCCAAAGGGGGCGCCCAAGTAGGAGGAATCCTACTTGGGGTCCCTCCCAAGCTGCGCCCCCTGCCTTATATAGGTGCAGGGGAAAGGCAGGGGAGGGCGGCGCCCCCCCTTTCCTTTCTCCCATGTGAGGGAAAGGCAGGAGGGGCTAGCCCTCCCCCTTTCCTTCCCTAGGGCTGGACGGTCAAGGAGAGGTGCGCACCAGCCCCCTGTGGGCTGGTCTGTCCCTCCCTTGGCCCATTAAGCCCATAACACCTACCGGGGGTGTCCGGAACCCCTTCCGGTGACCCGATGGCTATCCGGTGCATCCCGAAACCCTTCCGGTGTCTGAATACCATCGTCCTATATATCAATCTTTACCTCTCGACCATTTCGAGACTCCTCGTCATGTCTGTGATCTCATCCGGGACTCCGAACAACATTCGGTTATCAAATCATATAACTCATATAATATTATATCGTCAACGAACATTAAGCATGCGGACCCTACGGGTTCGAGAACTATGTAGACATGACCGAGACACCTCTCCGGTCAATAACCAATAGCGGAACCTGGATGCCCACATTGGCTCCTACATATTCTACGAAGATCTTTAGCGGTCGAACCGTTATGACAACATACGCAATTCCCTTTGTCCATCGGTATGTTACTTGCCCGAGATTCGATCGTCAGTATCTTCATACCTAGTTCAATCTTGTTACTGGCAAGTCTCTTTACTTGTTCTGTAATACATCATCCTGTAACTAACTCATTAGTCACTTTGCTTGCAAGGCTTCTTATGATGTGTATTACCGAGAGGGCCCAGAGATACCTCTCCGATACTCGGAGTGACAAATCCTAATCTCGATCTATGCCAACTCAACAAACACCTTCGGAGATACCTGTAGAGCATATTTATGATCACCCAGTTACGTTGTGACGTTTGATAGTAAACCTGATCATTTGTCGGGCCGGGTCGGGTTCGGGCCGGGCTTGACAAAGCCCGAAGAAAAAATCCCAAACCCGAGCCCGGCCCGGCCCGAAGCACATGAACAGTAGTATTTTTTAATTAAATTAATCATTTTTTGGATATTATATTAATTTATTATACCTATATTTTGAATAAAATACGTTTATATATACATTTTGGGCTTTATTCGGGCTTTCGGGCCGGGCTTCGGGTCAGAAAGTGGAGCCCGAGCCCGGTCCGAATGTTGGGCTTGGGGTTCGGGCTGGCGGTCCGGGTTGTCCATGAACAGGTCTATTTGATAGCATACAAGGTATTCCTCCAGTATCCGGGAGTGGCATAATCTCATAGTCGAAGGAATATGTATTTGACATGAAGAAAGCAATAGCAATAAACTGAACGACCATTATGCTAAGCTAACGGATGGGTCTTGTCCATCACATCATTCTCCTAATGAAGTGATCCCGTTATCAAATGACAACACATGTCTATGGTTAGGAAACTTTAACCATCTTTGATCAACGAGCTAGTCTAGTAGAGGCTTACTAGGGACACGGTATTTGTTTATGTATTCACACATGTATTTAAGTTTCCGGTCAATACAATTCTAGCATTAGTAATAAACCTTTATCATGAATAAGGGAATATGAAATAACAACTTTATTATTGCCTCTAGGGCATATTTCCTTCAAACCCGCCAGGTTGAGGTGACCCACGAGCGGGCGCGCTCTGGGCCGGGTCATTTCTCCTGCCGGGTCATAGCGCTGGGAAATATCCCGAACATTAGCCCCTAATTTAGCTTCGATTTATCCATGCTAAATTATACATCTTTGCATATACTTTAGCCGGGTCAAGTGATTAGCCGGCTCGCAATATCTTCACACTTAACACTGGTTGCTTTTCGTCATATCATGACATCACTTTCCCCCTTTCTTAAATTTGCATATGATGTCACAAAGGATCTTCAAGTGGATCTGATAGGCGCAAAAATTGAGGCACCTTTCCATCCGAATTTTACTATGCCGCATGGGGTCTCGCCCCTGCAGCTTCGGTTTTTAACCTGCCTATAAATATGCGCGAGGGCCCCATGACTCATTTTAACCCTTCCTTCTCTTCTATTGTCTTCCTCCTCTCGCTCCGTTGACGCCGTGCCCTTTTGAGCTCGCCGCGCTCACCGAATCGGCAACCACTGCTCAAGTTAGTCCTCACCGGATCTCCATTGGGGTAAAACACGGCCGTGATACGTCTCCAGCGTATCTAGAATTTAGGAAATATTCATGCCATGTTTATTATAGTTTTGTATGATTTTGGTGCACTTTTATATGGCTTTTATATGATTTTTATGGACTAACATATTGACCTAGTGCCCAGTGCCAGTTGTTGTTTTCTGCTTGTTTTTGATTTTCCAGAAAATCCATATCAAATAAAGTCCAAATGCAGCGAAACTTTTTGACAATTTTTTTTGGAACAAAAGATACCCCCGAAGCTTCGTGGGAGGACCAGAAGAGCCACGAGGTGGCCACTACCCACCAGGGTGCACCAGGGGCCAAAGTGGTGGGCTGGTGGGTAGTGGGCACCTCGTGGCCCATCTCAACGTGAAACGGACACAAAAAATCCTATAAATAGAGAAATTACCAGAAATAGCCCTAGAACTTCGACTCCGCCGCCGCAAGCCTCTGTACCTCCATGATCCAATCTAGAGCCCTTTTTTGGCACTCTGCCAGAGAGGAAATCATCATTTGAGGCCATCTTCATCATCCCGTCGGTCTCCATGATAAGGAGGGAGTAGTTCACCCTCGGGGCTGAGGGTTTGTACTAGTAGCCATGTGTTTGATCTCTCTCTCGTGTTCTTGATTTGGCACGATCTTGATGTATCGCGAGCTTTGTTAATATAGTTGGATCATATGGTGTTTTCCCCTCTCTATCTTGTTGTGATGAATTGAGTTTTACCTTTGAGATTTCATTATTATTGGATTGAATATTTTTATGGATTTGAGAACACTTGATGTATGTCTTGGCACTCAACTTGCGGATTTCCGAAGTGACATTGGGGTAATCTATGCATAGGGGTTGATGCATGTTTTCGTCTTTGTTTCTCAAGTAGAAATCTTTGGGCAGTCTTTGAAGTTCTTTGTGTTGGATTGAGTATTATGAATCTGAAGTTGTTTGATGCATATCGTATAATCAACTCACGGATACTCGTGGTGACCTTGGAGTATCTAGGTGACATTAGAGTTGGTTGATGTGTATCATATGGTGTTATTTTAGTACGACCTCTTGGGCTGTTTGTGACACTTATAAGAATAGCTCGATAGATCAATCAGGAAGGATAACTTTGAGGTGGTTTCGTACACTACAAACAATTTCGTCTTATGTTCTTCGCTAGATAAGAACTTTGGAGTGATTCCTTGTCGCGCATTGAGGGATTGCCATATGACCTAATTATGTTAGCATTGTTGGGAGATTGCACTAGCGAAAGTATGAACTCTAGGCCTTATTTTCAAGCATTGCAATACCATTTGTGCTCACTTTTGTTATTTGCTACCTTGCTGTTTTTTATTGTTCCTATTACAAAAATCAATATCTACTATCATTACTATACTTGTATCACCATCTCTTCGCCGAACTAGTGCACCTATACAATTTACCATTGTATTTGGTGTGTTGGGGACACAAGAAACTTTTTGTTATTTGGTTGCAGGGTTGTTTGAGAGAGACCATCTTCATCCTACGCCTCCCACAGATTGATAAACCTTAGGTCATCCACTTGAGGGAAATTTGCTACTGTCCTACAAAACTCTGCGCTTGGAGGCCCAATAAGAATCTACAAGAACAAGTTGTGTAGTAGACATCAAGCTCTTTTTTGGCGCCGTTGCCGGGGAGGTGAGTGCTTGAAGGTATATATTTATATCTTGCAATTGAATCTTTTAGTTTCTTGTTTTATCACTAGTTTGGTTTATAAAAGAAAACTACAAAAAAATGGAATTAAGATTGCCTCATATTATTCGTCTTTATCATGTCTTTCTTGAAAATGATGGATCGGAAAATTGTGCTCAATTGATAGAAGAAGAATTCAATAAAATGTTTGGCATAAAATACTTGAATGATGAGCATGATTGAAATGTTGTTAGTATGAACTCTTTGAATATCCATAATGTTAATGATATGCAAAGCTCTAAGCTTGGGGATGCTATGTTTAATGAAGATGATATTTTTAGTCCCCAAAATTTTGATGAGCAAATTTATTATAATGATTGCATGCTCCTATTTATGATGATTACAGTGATGAAAATGGGTTTGGAAGAGTGTCAACTCTAGGCAATGATCCCACTATTTTGGAGGGTGTTAAATCTTATTGTTATAATGATGAAAGTGGATTTGGAGAGGTCATGACTTTATTTAGTGATGAATCCACTATTCTGGAAGATGTTTCAATTGATTATGGGAACAAAGTTGATATCTATGATGATTATGGTGATGACATGTATGCTATAAAGAATAATTATAACCATGAAACTTGTCATTATGATTTTGATTTTCAACTGGATTATGCCTCACATGATAGTTATTTTGTTGAGTTTGCTCACACTACTATTCATGAGAATAATTTTACTTATGTGGAGAGTAATAAAATTTCTATGCTTGTGGATCATGAAAGGAATGCTTTATGTGGTAGTTATATTGTTAAATTCATTCTTGATGCTACTGAAATTTACTATGAGAGAGGAACATATGCTTCTACATATTTCAACAACATCAAGTTTTCTCTCTATATGTTGAAAGTTTTGAAGTTATGCTTGTTTTGCCTTCCTATGCTAGTTGATTCTTGTTCCCATGAATAATTTGATCACAAAATCCCTATGCATAGAAGTGGGTTAGGCTTAAATGTGCTAGTCATATGCTTCATGATGCTCTCTTTGTGTTTCAATTCTTATCTTTTATGTGAGCATCATTGAAATCATCATGCCTAGCTAAAAAGGCATTAAAGAAAAGCGCTTGTTGGGAGATAACCCAACACTATTACCTACTGTTTTTGTGTGTTCACATGATTAAGCTACTGTAGTAATCATGTTTTATAGTTTTTGTTTCAATAAAGTGCCAAGTAAAGCCTTTGGGATAGTGTGGATGATTGTTGACTTGATTCTGTGCAAAAACAAAAACTTTTGCGCCCAGTAACAGAATTGTTAAAAATCACTGGAGCGTCGAAAAATTCTAAATTTTTACATACGATTGATGTACAAATTCTCCACGTTGTCCTATTTTTTCAGAATTTTTGGAGTTACAAAAGTATGGTCATTGTTCAGATCATTACAAACTGTTCTGTTTTTGACAGATTCTGTTTTCAATGCATAGTTTGCTTGTTTTCTAGTTTCTATGGCTTATATTGCTCAATATAAATTATGGAAATGATAATGTACAGTAGGCATTGTGTGAGAACAATTATGAATCTTGTCTTTGACAGTACCAAAGTGAATGATTTATTCTTTATCATACTAACCTATCTCATGAAGTTCCGTTAAATTTTGTGTGATTGAAGTTTTCAAGTTATGGGTGAGATATCGATATGAGGAGAATAAGGAGTGGCAATATCCTAAGCTTGGGGATGCCCAGGGCACCCCAAGGTAATATTCAAGGAAGACCCAAGCAACTAAGCTTGGGGATGCCTCGGAAGGCATCCCCTCTTTCGTCTTCAACATTATCGGAAACCTCACTTGGAGCTACATTTTTATTCGTCACATGATATGTGTTTTGCTATTAGGATTTGCTTGCTGTTATTTAAAATAATGTTTTGTATCTTTTATTTCAATAAAAGTTTCATGGGTATCCTTCACCATGCTTAGTTTGCAAGTATATGAGTTGCTGTTTTAAAATAGAAAGTTGCACGCTATTGCGTGAATTCTCTAGAAAACTCAGAATGTGATAACATGTTGATTTTTTTACACAATAAGCTATGATAAATTTTCTACAGTGTGGTAAATTTTCAGAATTTTTTAAGTTAAATAAGTATGGATCCTTTTTCATCCTTTAGGACTATCCTGTTTAGACAGATTCCTGTTATGATTGCATATGTTTGCTTGTTTAATGATTCTATTTGAGGATAGGAGTATTAAATATGAAGAGACATTTAGTATGAAATGTTAAATTATAATTTTAGTGATTTGTTACAGTAGAGAATGATAAGATTTTGAGTTGATTTATACTAACTTATCTCATGAGTTCTTGTTGAGTTTTGTGTGGACGAAGTTTTTGAGATTTAGGGAAACCGTGATATGAGAGGAATTAAGGAGACACAAGAGCTCAAGCTTGGAGATGCCAAAGGCATCCCAAATTAATATTCCAAGAATTCTCAAGCATCTTAGCTTGGGGATGCCCCGGTAGGCATCCCACCTTTCTTCATCAACAATTATCGGTTAGCCTCGGTTGAGCCTAAGTTTTTGCTTCTTCACATGATGTGTGCTATTCTTGGAATGTAATTTTATTTTGTTTTGCTTGATGTTTTAATTAAATACTTAGATCTGAAAGTTTTTAAAATGAGAGATAGTCCTCAAATAGCTACCCATTTACTTAACTACTCGCTTGGTCTTCACTTATATCTTTTTGGGGTAGTTTGTCATTTACTCTTGTTCTTCACTTATATCCTATGAGTAAATTGTTGAATGAATTGAATATCATGAAGTTGAAATTATATGTTCATATCATGACTAGTAGTAGCTTCACATTGGGTTTAGAAAGTGAAATCTATTGAATCGTGACAATCACAATATTGGTCATACAAGTAATTCATGAATGATTAGTATAAGGAAGAGAACTTTCACATACAAATATATTATCTTGGACATCTTCCATGCTTGCGAATACCCATTAATTATTTTCAAACTTGAGCAAATTAGTTGAAGTTGGACAAGGAAGACAATGAGTTATGTTTGGGTATATTTGCATAGAAGTTATATTGTTATGGATCCTCCAACATGTGGTGCTTGCTTAGGATCTTTTGCTAGCCAAAAATTAGTACTAAGTAGAGATACAACTTGTGCATCCAAAAACCCTTAAATCCAGTTTCTTGCCATGAGTGTCCACCATATCTACCTATGGATTGAATAAGATCCTTCAAGCATCGGTGCAAAAAGCAATAAAAGTTTCTCCTAAAATATAAGTGATCTTTTATTGCATGGGAAAATAAGCGTTCTACAAACTTGTGATGGCAAAGAAATAAAAGCGATGGACTACATAATAAAGGTTGCTATCATAAGGGGAAATATAATGTGACATTCCTTTGCATTAAGAGCTTGCGCATCCAAAAATAAAAAGCGCATGACAACCTCTGCTTCCCTCTACGAAGGGCCTATCTTTTACTTTCCAGTATTTACTTTTATGCAAGAGTCAATAGTATGCATTCTCATTTCAACCTCAATTATTCTCTAGTTGGCAAGCATCATGTGGTGGGGAAAGATATAGGCACATATGGCCAGTCAAATATATTTGATCATGAATTATTATTGTTGACAATTATCTCTATGATAAATCTGTTGGGAGGCGAAAGATTAAGCCCCTTTCTTTCTCTGTGTTCGATGGATGCAATTTGTTCTAAAAATATGCTTTGAGTACTAGCAATCATAGAAGACTATATGATGATTGAGTATGTGGAGCTCTTACTTAGACTTTGTTGAGAATAAGTGCAATTGCAATTGTTTGGTAACTAAGAACATAGGTTGTTAAGTTTCAAGAGAAGGCATTGTTTGAACCATAACATGTGAATTGATTGCTACTTTATCATGATGAGTTTTATGAGAAAGAGTTGCTGTTATGATGCTAGGAAAAGTGATTGAAATTATCATTGATCAAACTTATGCACTATGCTAGCATTCACACTTCATAAATTATTTCTTTTATCATTTACCTACTCGAGGACGAGTAGTAATTAAGCTTGGGGATGCTGCTACGTCTCCAACGTATCTATAATTTATGAAGTATTCATGTCATGTTTATTATAGTTTTGTATGATTTTGGTGCACTTTTATATGGGTTTTATATGATTTTTATGGACTAACATATTGACCTAGTGCCCAGTGCTAGTTGCTGTTTTCTGCTTGTTTTTGGTTTTCCAGAAAATCCATATCAAATGAAGTCCAAATGCAGCGAAACTTTTTGACGATTTTTTTGGAACAAAAGAGACCCCCGAATCTTCGTGGGAGGACCAGAAGAGCCATGAGGTGGCCACTACCCACCAGGGCGCACAAGGGGCCAAAGTGGTGGGCTGGTGGACAGTGGGCACCTCATGGCCCATCTCAGCATGAAACCGACGACAAAAAAATCCTATAAATAGAGAAACCACCAGAAATAACCCTAGAACTTTGACTCCGCCGCCGCAAGTCTCTGTACCTCCATGATCCAATCTAGAGCCCTTTTCCGACACTCTGCCGGAGGGGGAAATCATCACCGAAGGCCATCTTCATCATCCCGGCGGTCTCCATGATGAGGAGGGAGTAGTTCACCCTCGGGGCTGAGGGTTTGTACTAGTAGCTATGTGTTTGATCTCTCTCTCTCTCTCTCTCTCGTGTTCTTGATTTGGCACGATCTTGATGTATCACGAGCTTTGTTAATATAGTTGGATCATATGGTGTTTTCCCCTCTCTATCTTGTTGTGATGAATTGAGTTTTACCTTTGAGATTTCATTATTATCGGATTGCATATTTTTATGGATTTGAGAACACTTGATGTATGTCTTGGCACTCAACTCGCGGATTCCCGAAGTGACATTGGGGTAATCTATGCATAGGGGTTGATGCACATTTTCGTCTTTGTTTCTCCGGTAGAAATATTGGGGCACTCTTTGAAGTTCTTTGTGTTGGATTGAGTATTATGAATCTGAAGTTGTTTGATGCATATCGTATAATCAACTCATGAATACTCGTGGTGACATTGGAGTATCTAGATGACATTAGAGTTGGTTGATGTGTATCATATGGTGTTATTTTGGTACAACTCTTGGGTTGTTTGTGACATTTATAGGAATACCTCGATAGATCGAACGGAAAGGATAACTTTGAGGTGGTTTCGTACCCTGCAAACAATTTTGTCTTATGTTCTCCGCTAGATAAGAACTTTGGAGTGATTCTTTGTCACACGTTGAGGGATTGCCATATGATCTAATTATGTTAGCATTGTTGAGAGATTGCACTAGTGAAAGTATGAAACCTAGGCCTTATTTTCAAGTATTGCAATACCGTTTGTGCTCACTTTTGTTACTTGTTACCTTGCTGTTTTTTACTGTTCCTATTACAAAAATCAATATCTACTATCATTACTACACTTGTATCACCATCTCTTTGCCGAACTAGTGCACCTATACAATTTACCATTGTATTTGGTGTGTTGGGGACACAAGAGATTTTTTGTTATATGGTTACAGGGTTGTTTGAGAGAGACCATCTTCATCCTACGCCTCCCACGGAATGATAAACCTTAGGTCATCCACTTGAGGGAAATTTGCTACTGTCCTACAAAACTCTGTGCTTGGAGGCCCAACAAGAGTCCAAGAGAACAAGTTGTGTAGTAGACATCAGGCCGCGCCATCAACTGTGACGCCCCCGGCTTAATCGTGCCCTAATCATACACGCAAATGCACATGATTAAGCCTAAGGACTCACTTGAAGATATCACAACACAACTCTAGACACAAATAAAATAATACAAGCTTTATGTTACAAGCTAGGTGCCTCGAGGGCTCGAATACATAAGCTCGCTTACAAGCGTCAGCGGAAGCATCAGATATCTGAGTACAGATATAAAAGAAAGACAGAAAGGCCTTAAGAAGGCCGGGCAAAAACAAAACACTACGATCGAAAAGGCGCAGGCCTCCTGCTTGGGACCCTCCGAACCTACTCCTGGTCGTCGGCAAGCTCGTAGTAGTAACCACCCTCGGGGTGGTAGTAGTAGTCGTCGGCGGGTGCAGCTGTCTCAGGGGCTCCGTCATCTGGTTGCAACAATCGGATATGGGGAAAAAAAGGAAGCAAAGCAACCGTGAGTACTCATCCGAAGTACTCAGCAAGCAAGGATCTACACTACATATGCAACATTATCAAAGAAAGGCTGTATATGTGGACTGAGCTGCAGAAATGCCAGAATAGAGAGAAGGCCTAGTCCTATCGAAGACTAGCATCTTCAACGGTCCTGCAGCATTAGAAGAGTGTAGATTAGTACGGTATAAAGTAGTAGTAGCATTATCAACCTCGGCCTGAGATCCTTCCTCGACTCCCTGCGAGAAAGAGATCCCAGAGCCATACTATCCATTTCTCATCACAAGTATCCAGTTCTAGTTGTATCGATCAGGATACAACTCCGAGCGTCCGTTACCGAGGATCCGGCTATGCATAGATTAGTTCTTCCCTGCAGGGGTGCACCAACTTACCCACCACGCTCGCTTAACTCCGGCTAGACACACTTTTCTGGGTCATGCCCGGCCTCGGCCAAATGACACACTGCAACCCTACCTAGAGCTCAGCAGAGAGGTCCCCGTCGGTCTATATCCTAAGCGCTCAGGGGTCTTGGGCCATCGCCCTGTGCACTCCGGGTCGTTGCGAGCAGGGCGGGCCTAGGCCCCACCACTACAGGATGGTGCCGGCCCAGCCTGGCCGCCATGCTGAACTGGACGTCTGACAGAGCTTTCGGCTGATGCATACGATGCAGAGTACCCATATTTATTCCCGCGTGATGGTTAGCGCTATCGGGCTAAAGGCCCACTCAGATCACATATCCAAATCGTTAGTGTATTGGTAGTGCGGTAACGATCAGAGACTCACGATCGATGTGACCCCGTCGCCCCATCTCGAGGACTTGCGGCAAGGGCTAAGAATGCCCGGCCATGCCTCGTATTTAACTCTTGGGTACCTTCCAGGTCAACCCGTCTCCACATCACTCGCGGGTACCCCTCAGGGTCGACCCGCCTTTCCAAGTAACAATTGTAAAGTCCAAGTATCCGTGTGTCCATAACATCAAGGAATCCGAGGTATCACCCTCGTTAGACTCCTACTCGATGTATCCGTCAAGGTGAGCCTAGGAGGAATCACCCTTGAGGTTCACACTTGAGGTGTTGCATGACATCGTCGTTATCGGGAGTGGTGAAGGAGGAATCACCCTCGATGACCACGACCGAATAGCTACTCTACAGAGTTAACATCAGAAGTGCTAAACAAGGTATCACCCTCGGCACTCGATAGTAACGCTGCAGTGTCGTACAACTAGGGGGTGATGTGCGGTGCTGGGGCCTGGTTGTCGATCACGTTGATCGAGTCATCTGATAATCCAGCGGGGCAATCGGGACAAGTGGGGTCACTGGGGTCTCTAACCATCCTATTCTAAGTAGTTTAGGATAAGCAGGTAATCATCAAAAGTAGGTTACAAAAATCAGGTTGTGCATCAGAATAGGTAAAGCAGTAGCAGCAGCAATTCTAATGCAAGCACAAGAGAGAAGAGAATAGGCGATATAGGCAAACTCAAAGGGGGGTGCTTGCCTGGAAGCTCTGCGGCAAAGGTCTGGTCGTCAACGGTGTAGTCAACCTACGTAGCTGCGTCGGTCTCGGGGACTACGTCGATACAGGGATCTACCGAGAGAGAAGAGGGGGAAGAAACAGATAAATACACATCAATCATAGGCAACACAGAGCATGCTATGCTAACGTGCAGTGCAGGGTTGCCTAAAGACATATCTAAATCATATTAGTTATTTTAGGATTAAAGTTGGATTTATTAACTGGTATATATGCACTATTCATCTACCGGAAACAGGCTAAAAGTCACGGGTTCACCTCCGTAGAGGGTTCCGACACGGAAATAGATGGCACGGTCGGATTCGTGTCGTTCTGAGGAACTTTCATGTAGAAAGTTTTTCGATCCGAGCTACGGTTTAATTTATATGATTTTTCTAAGTTTTAAAGAATTTTTGGAATTTATTTAAAACAACATTATCAAGAACAGTGCAGGGTGATGTCAGCATGATGTAATGGTGATGTCAGCAGTCAACAGAACGGCTGACCAGGTCAAACCTGACATGTGGTGTCCACCTGTCATAGACAGTGGGCTAACTAACTGAGTTAAACTAATCTAATTACCTAATTAACTAACAGGGGCTCACTGGTCAGTGTCTAACTAATTATCTAACAAATTTAATTAGCAGTTTTAATTATTTACAAAAATGGTTTAGGCGGTAGGGCCCGCCAGTCGGTGGCAGTAGCTGCCACGTTAGCGGGGTTGACCTGGTCAACTGGGCCCGCGGGACCCAGTGGCCAGTGTCCCAGGCACGGCCACGTCGACGCCACGTCGGACGCCATCCGGAGACACGCCGGATCTGGCTCCGGCGAGCCAAAACGCGGCGGCGTGCGTCGGACGTGGTCGGAATCCGGCCACAGAGGACCACTTAACGCATGGTGTGCGGCGTTCGAACGGGGAGGACGAGCCACGGCGATCTACTACGGTGGCGCGGGCTAGAACGGTCGGAGTCGAGCGCTACGGCGTCGCCGGCGGCGAGATTCTCGGGCGAGCTACGGGGATGGTGATACGGAGCGCGAACGAGCGAAAGGAGGGGATGGCGAGGGACTACGCGATGCGGCGGTTCCAACGGGCACCAGCCCGAGACCAAAAGGTCATCGGAGCCTCGCCGGTGACGAGCTCCATGGAGGCGAGCTCGGGCAGGATGGGATCGGCGCTTACAGGCAGCTAACGGCGACGAGAGAGACAGGGGAGGAGGCAGAGGCTCACCTAGCGGCTATGAAAAGCCCGTGACGGTTTAGTAGCCGCAGACGGGTCGCCGGAGACGAAGGGGATCGCCGGCGAGCAGAAATGCGGGACGAGGGCGAGCGGCAGCTGCAGGGGTCCACGGCTCCGCCTGGAGGCACCAGGAGAGGTGGCCGACCGCGGCAAGGCCCGTGGATAAGGCCAGCAGGCACGGGGCCGCCGGTGGCCGCGGGATCGACGCGGCGATGGCGGCGAACACATTGGGCAGGGGTGGGATCGAGAGGGAGATAGACTATGGAGGAGGGGAAGTGGATGAGGATGACAGGGAGGCCGAGGAGCTCCCTCTTATCCTCTCGGCGGCGCTGTAGTGACGCGAGACGGCTAGCGGGTGCGGTGGCGACGGTGAACGGCGTCGGGCGCGCGCGCGCGTGGTGACACTGGGAGGAGGGAGGCGACGTCGGCTCTGTTGGGCTGGGCCTGCACACTGTGCACTAAGGCCTAGCCAACAGTGGCCCCTTTCCTTTTTCTTTAATTCTTCTTTCGGTTTTCTTTATTCTTTTCTGTTGCATTTTCCTTTAGCTAGCAAAGTATTTTGTAAAAATGTGGGACTAGGCCACATAAATACAATGGAGTATTCGGCACTACCACAAAAAGTTTGAGCAAGATTGGAATTCATTTGGTATTTTTCAAAAATGAATAGGACATTTATAGTGCTGTTTTTGGCACTGATTTAAATGCTGAGGCCCATTTCAGGTTGATGGTGCTGTTGTTTTCCTTAACACCATTTGTTTTGGAATATTTGCTAGAAGGTGAACATTTTGCCAGCAACTTTTGGGCAACTTTATTTTGCACTTGAAGTTTGAATTGGTTTCAGAGAAGAGTTTGAGTTTGGAGTGATTAACCACTGTGATCATGCAATGTAAATAAAGATGACTTGGCAGAATTAACACAAAGTCACAGTGCTTATTACACAGGGGTGTTACAATTCTCCTCCTCTAAAAGAAATTCTCGTCCCGAGAATTTAGGAGGTAGAAGGAAAGAGGTCGGGGTATTCTTCCCGAAGATGATCCTCGCGTTTCCAAGTGGCTTCATCTTTAGTATGATTTGACCACTGCACTTTGAGGAACTTGGTCGTCTTCCGATGGGTTCAACGTTCAATTTCAACGTGAATGCGGATTGGATGCTCCTTATAAGAAAGATCATCTTGCAATTCGAGCATCTTGTGATCCACTGCTCTGTGCGGAGATTCCTTGAAGCAACGACGAAGTTGCGACACATGGAAGACGTCGTGGATATGAGAGAATTGCGGCGGCAACTCCAATTTATATGCCACCTGACCACGTCTTGCAACAATGCGGAAAGGACCAGTGTAGCATGGAGCTAACTTGCCCTTAATTCCGAAGCGGTGAGTGCCCTTCATAGGAGTGACATGAAGATAAGCTTGATCACCAGGTTGATAAGTCAAACCCCATCGCTTGCGATCATAATTGCTCTTCTGGCGGTCCTGAGCCGCCTTGAGATTTTCTCGGACAATACGGACTTGCTCTTCGGCGTGTTGGATAATATCCGGACCCACGAGTGGTTGTTCCCCAGTTTCTGACCAATTCAGAGGGGTTCAACACTTACTTCCATAAAGTACTTCAAAGGGAGCCATTTTCAAGCTGGCTTGATAGCTGTTGTTATAAGAGAACTCAGCGTACGGAAGAGATTCTTCCCACTTCTTGCCGAAAGATATAACACAAGCCCGAAGCATGTCTTCAAGCACTTGATTGACTCGCTCGACTTGGCCTTGAGATTGGGGGTGATAAGCTGAACTCCAGGTAATATGAGTTCCCATAGCTTCTTGGAAACTTTCCCAGAACTTTGAGGTGAAAAGACCGCCACGGTCCAAACTGATCTCCTTCGGAATACCGTGTAGTGATACAATTCTGGAGATATATAACTCTGCTAATTGACTAGCAGTGATAGTCTCCTTGACAGGCAGAAAGTGTGCAACTTTAGAAAGTTGGTCGACGACGACAAGAATAGCGTCGTGACCCTTCTGTGACTTGGGAAGGCCGGTAATGAATTCCATTTGAACCTTATCCCATTTCCATAGAGGAATAGGAAGGGGTTGCAGAATTCCAGCAGGCTTTTGATGTTCTGCTTTAACGCGACGACACACATCACATTCAGCAACATATCGAGCAATATCCTGCTTCATTCTAGACCACCAGTACCTTTGACGGAGATCATGATACATCTTGGTGCTACCCGGATGAATAGACAATGGTGTGTCATGTGTCTCCTCCATGACCTTGTCTGTCATAAGCTCGAAGCGGGGTACGACAATGCGGTCTCTGAAGTACAAGGTTCCATCTTTAGAAAGCGAGAAATCCCTGTACTTTTCAAGGTGAAGATTTTTCTTCATCAGATCAACTTCAGCATCTTTAGCTTGCACACTCTTAACAGCCTTTTCAAGGTCTGGTTCAACAACCAAGGTTTTTAGATATCCTTGAGGAACTATCTCGAGATTTAGCTTTCGAAGCTCTTCATACAGGAGTGGTTGTTGTAGCTGAACCTCAAGTTCACAGTAGTAGGATTTACGGCTCAATGCATCAGCCATTACATTAGCCTTGCCAGGGGTATAAGAAATACCCAAATCATAGTCCGTAATGGTCTCCATCCATCATTGCTGACGGAGGTTCAGAGATGGCTGAGTGAACAAGTACTTCAGACTTTTATGATCCGTGTAGATCTCACAACGATTACCGAGGAGGTATTGTCGCCACAACTTCAATGCATAGATGACAGCAGCTAATTCTAGATCATGTACCGGATAATTCTCTTCATGTGGACGCAACTGTCGAGAGCCATAAGCAATCACTTTACGCTCTTGCATTAGGACACAGCCTAATCCTTCACGGGATGCGTCGCAATAAATCATGAAGTCTTTGCGAGAATCTGGAGGAGCAAGTACTGGGGCAGATGTTAGCTTGTCTTTGAGTGTTTGAAAACTTTCCTAACATTTTTCTGTCTACTCAAACTTAACACCCTTGTGAAGCAGATCAGTCAAAGGCTTATCAATGTTTGAAAAATTCTCGACAAAACGATGGCAATAGCTTGCAAGGCCGAGAAAACTTCTGACTTGCTTGACATTCTTCGGTGGAGTCCATTCAAGAATAGCCTGAACTCGTTCTGGGTTAACAGCAATGCCATCTTTGGAGATCATGTGGCCGAGATATGTCACTTCAGACAACCAGAATTCACACTTAGAATACTTGGCATATAGTTGATGTTCACGCAGTTTCTCCAGTACAAGCCGGAGATGTTCGGCATGTTCTTCTTCATTCTTCGAATATACCAGAATATCATCTAGATAAACCACGACGAATTTGTCGAGATAATCCATGAAGATGTAGTTCATTAACCAGGAGAAGGTTGCCGGAGCATTGGTTAAGCCGAAGGACATGACAGTGTACTCATAAGAGCCATAACGGGTAACAAAGGTTGTCTTCGGAATATCCTCTTCACGAACACGGATCTGATGATAACCCAACCTCAAGTCCAGTTTAGAAAACACCGATGATCCAGCAAGTTGATCATACAGATCATTGATCCGAGGAAGTGGATACTTATTCTGTATGGTTGCCTGGTTGATAGGACGGTAATCTTGAACCAACCGATTCGTACCATCCTTCTTCTTGACAAAGAGGGAAGGTGCTCCCCAAGAAGATGAACTGGGGCGGATGAAACCCTTTCTAAGTGACTTGTCGATTTACTCCTTAAGTTCAAGGATTTCATGCGGCGGCATCTTATAAGGACGCTTCGCAATAGGAGTAGTGCCCGGCTTCAAGTCTATGATGAATTCAACAGCTCTAGCAGGGGGTATTCCTAGAAGTTCTTCCGGAAAGACGGCTTGAAAATCACGAACAACTGGAACGTTCTCGATGCCTTCAAGAGGTGCAGCATTCAATGCATTCAGAACATATATCTGATTCTCGGCATCCTGGACTATCCGAGCGGAGTAGTTGATCCTCTGGCCGGAAGGGTGTGTGAGCTGGACCGACTCGGCGGCACAGTTAATCATAGCATTATGGGCTTCCAGCCAATCCATACCGAGAATAACATCTATGTTAGAAGGTCCGAGAGCAATGAGTGAAACAGGGAACATCAATCCTTCAATCCTGATCTGATTGTTGTGACTTATCATCTGAGTTTGCCACCTCGAACGGGGAGTGCTGATTTCTAAAGGAGTGGGTAATGAGATCATAGCTAACCCATGCAATTGTGCAAATTGCTGGGACACAAAGGAATGTGATGCACCTGAATCAAAAAGAACAGAAGCTGCCACTGAATTAACTAGAAGAGTACCCATCACGATTTTAGGGGACTCTCGAGCTTCTTCAATCTTGACATGGGTGACTTGACCACCAGCCACCGTAGGCGACCTGACACTACATCTGTTGGTATGATGGTTTCGACGACCGTTCTTACGGTCAACAGAATGATGTGATGGATTCTGCGGCTGACCCTGATGACAGTTGAAAGAACGGTGCCCTGGCTGTCCACACTTACGGCATAAACCATCATTATGTGAAGGAGCCACAACATTGGACTGTCCACCCTGAATCGTTAGCTGTCTTGGCGGTGGAGGCAGACGAGGTCCAACATAAGACGGCCTTGGTGTTGGAGCAGGTCGATGATGAACATTGTGTGGGATCCAGACTCGACGTTTCTGAACAGGCTGACCCGAGGATGAGCCAACATCACGAGTGCGCTTGAGTGACTCCTGGTATTTAGTCAGAGCAGTTTCAACTCGGAAAGATTGGCTGACAAGCATTGCGAAGTCTGTGCAATCATGGACAGCAAGTGCGAGGTTTATATCAGTACGCAGTCCTTCACGGAATTTCTCCTGCTTGCGTGCGTCAGTGCAGATGTCATCTTTTGCATAGCGGGATAATTTGAGGAATTTCCTCTGATATTCATCCACAGTCATTGTTCCCTGGGTGAGTTTGCAGAATTCCTGCTTCTTCTGGTCCTTCAGACCTTGAGGAATGTACCGTGCACGAAAGGCTGACTGAAATTCCTACCAAGTGGTTACCGTTTCGGCAGGCAACATACCCTTGTGACTTTCCCACCATTGAGCAGCTGAACCCCTCAGGTGATACGTCGCATAGGTGACGTAACTGTCAGGGATAACATTAGCCGACTTCATCTGGAAGGCAATGTCACGGAGCCAATCATCAGCATCCATTGGATCAGTCGAGCTGCGAAAAGTGGACGGATTGAGGCGCACGAATTCTGGCAAAGTTATTGGAGCAGACTGTTGCTGAGTATTCTGAGTTGGGAACTGAGCCATTACTCTGGTCATAAACTGATGGTTCATTTCAAACTGCTGCATCATTGCGGCAATATAAGGTGGAGGTGGAGGATCGTCAGCCATCCTGCCAAATCAACAGGGGCAGTTTAGCAAGAAAAACTGCATGTGTAAGAGGTCATTCATGATGTAACATGAGTAATGAACAAGAAGGGCTTTAAATATATGATAGTAGTCGTTAAAGACATACCAATCCATGCACAGAGTTAGATTCAAACGGATAGTACGAGCTCGGGAACGCTCGCAGCCAGACAAACTAGGCGGCGCGCAGGCACGCGGTAAGGAAGTACACAACGAGACATAGCAAGGGCTACATCAATGTCGGAGAAAACTGCTGGAGCAAGGAATCTGCAAGTGACAACCCAGGGTGCCCTCGATAAAAGGATCCTGCAAGTATAACCTGGCCCACAAAATCTTGAAGAAAGGGGGGTAATTTCAGAACTCCGGGTGGATGTGATCACGAGAACCTAATGTTGGAGTTAGTAAAATTTTAACCTGAAAGGAAGAGAGATCAGAGTCCCAGAGTAAGGAAGAGGAATAAAAGATCCTAATACCACCCATTCGGGGACGTGGGCCCGTAAGCCACACAGCCAAGTTAGTAAAACAGTTTGGACGATTAGACTCAACTTCGGCCAAAGAGTTGGAAAAGGGGTTCCTACAGGCAGTCGGCTCTGATACCAACCTGTGATGCCCCCGGCTTAATCATGCACTAATCATACACGCAAATGCACACGATCAAGCCTAAGGACTGACTTGAAGATATCACAACACAACTCTAGACACAAATAAAATAATACAAGCTATATGTTACAAGCCAGGGGCCTCGAGGGCTCGAATACATAAGCTCGCTTACAAGCGTCAGCGGAAGCATCAGATATCTGAGTACAGATATAAAAGAAACATAGAAAGGCCTTAAGAAGGTGGGGCAAAAACAAAACACTACGATCGAAAAGGCGCAGGCCTCCTGCCTGGGACCCTCTGAACCTACTCCTGGTCGTCGGCAAGCTCGTAGCAGTAACCACCCTCAGGGTGGTAGTAGTAGTCATCGGTGGGTGCAGCTGTCTCAGGGGCTCCGTCATCTGGTTGCAACAATCGGATATGGGGAAAAAGAGGAAGCAAAGCAACCGTGAGTAATCATCCGAAGTACTCAGCAAGCAAGGATCTACACTACATATGCAACATTATCAAAGAAAGGGTGTATATGTGGACTGGGATGCAGAAATGCCAGAATAGAGAGAAGGCCTAGTCCTATCGAAGACTAGCATCTTCAACGGTCTTGCAGCATTAGAAGATTGTAGATTAGTATGGTATAAAGTAGTAGTAGCATTATCAACCTCGGCCAGAGATCCTTCCTCGACTCCCTGCGAGAAAGAGATCCCAGAGCCATACTATCCATTTCTCATCACAAGTATCCAGTTCTAGTTGTATCGATCGGGATACAACTCCGAGCGTCGGTTACCGAGGATCCGGCTATGCATAGATTAGTTCTTCCTTGCAGGGGTGCACCAACTTACCGACCACGCTCGCTTAACTCCGGCCAGACACACTTTTCTGGGTCATGCCCGGCCTCGGCCAAATGACACACCGCAACCCTACCTAGAGCTCAGCAGAGAGGTCCCCGTCGGTCTATATCCTAAGCGCTCAGGGGTCTTGAGCCATCGCCCTGTGCACTCCGGGTCGTTGCGAGCAGGGCGGGTCCAGGCCCCACCACTACAGGATGGTGCCGGCCTAGCCCGGCCGCCATGCTGAACTGGATGTCTGACAGAGCTTTCAGCTGATGCATACGATGCAGAGTACCCATATTTATTCCCTCGTGATGGTTAGTGCTATCGGGCCAAAGGCCCACTCAGATCACATATCCAAATCGTTAGTGTATTGGTAGTGCGGTAATGAGCAGAGACTCATGATCGATGTGACTCCGTCGCCCCGTCTCGAGGACTTGCGGCAAGGGCTAAGAATGCCCGGCCACGCCTCGTATTTAACTCTCGGGAACCTTCCAGGTCAACCCGTCTCCACATCACTCGCGGGTACCCCTCAGGGTCGACCCGCCTTTCCAAGTAACAGTTGTAAAGTCCAAGTATCTGTGTGTCCATAACATCAGGGAATCCGAGGTATCACCCTCGTTGGATTCTTACTCGATGTATCCGTCAAGGTGAGCTTAGGGGGAATCACCCTCGAGGTTCACACTTGAGGTGTTGCACGACAGCGTCGTTATCGGGAGTGGTGAAGGAGGAATCACCCTCAATGACCACGACCGAATAGCTACTCTATAGAGTTAACATCAGAAGTGCTAAACGAGGTATCACCCTCGGCACTCGATAGTAATGCTGCAGTGTCGTACAACTAGGGGGTGATGTGCGGTGCTAGGGCCTAGTTGTCGATCATGTTGATTGAGTCACTTGATAATCCATTGGGGCAATCGGGACAAGTGGGGTCACTGGGGTCTCTAACCATCCTATTCTAAGCAGTTTAGGATAAGCAGGTAACCTTCAAAAGCAGGTTACAAAAATTAGGCTATGCATCAGAATAGGTAAAGCAGTAGCAGCAGCAATTCTAATGCAAGCACAAGAGGGAAGAGAATAGGCGATATAGGCATGCTCAAAGGGGGGTGCTTGCCTGGAAGCTCTGCGGCAAAGATCTGGTCGTCAACGGTGTAGTCAACCTCCGGAGCTGCGTCGGTCTCAGGGACTACGTCGGTACAAGGATCTACCGAGAGAGAAGAGGGGGAAGAAACAGATAAATACACAGCAATCATAGGCAACACAGAGCATGCTATGCTAACGTGCAGTGCAGGGTTGCCTAAAGACATATCTGAATCATATTAGTTATTTTAGGATTAAAGTTCGATTTATTAACCGGCATATATGCACTATTCATCTAGCGGAAACAGGCTAAAAGTCGCGGGTTCACCTCCGTAGAGGGTCCCGACACAGAAACAGATGGCACGGTCGGATTCGTCTTGTCTTTCTGAGCAACTTTCATGTAGAAAGTTTTTGATCCGAGCTACGGTTTAATTTATATGATTTTTCTAAGTTTTAAAGAATTTCTGGAATTTATTTTACTTATTTAAAACACATTATCCAGAACAGTGCAGGGTGATGTCAGCATGATGTAATGGTGACGTCAGCAGTCAACAGAACGGCTGACCAGGTCAAACCTGACATGTGGGGTCCACTTGTCATAGACAGTGGTTTAACTAACTGAGTTAAACTAATCTAATCACCTAATTAACTAACAGGGGCTCACTAGTCTGTGTCTAGCTAATTATCTAACAGATTTAATTAGCAGTTTTAATTATTTACAAAAATGGTTTAGGCGGTTGGGCCCGCCAGTCAGTGGCAGTAGCTGCCATGTCAACGGGGTTGACCTGGTCAACTGGTCCCGCGGGACCCAGTGGCCAGTGTCCCAGGCACGGCCACATCGACGCCACGTCGGACGCCGTCCGGAGACATGCTGGAGCTGGCTCCGGCGAGCCAAAACGCGGTGGCGCGCGTCGGACGTGGTCAGAATCCGGCCACAGAGGACCACTTAACGCGCGACGTGCGGCGTTCGAACGGGGAGGACGAGCCGCGGCGATCTACTGCGGTGGTGCGGGCTAGAACGACCAGAGTCGAGTGCTACGGCCTCGCCGGCAGCGAGGTTCTCGGGCGAGCTACGGGGATGGTGATACGGAGCACGAATGAGCGAAAGGAGGGGATGGCGAGGAACTACGCGATGCGGTGGTTCCAACGGGCACCAGCCCGAGACCAAAAGGTCATCGGAGCCTCGCTGGCGATGAGCTCCGCGGAGGCAAGCTCGGGCAGGACGGGATCGGCGCTTACAAGTAGCTAACGACGACAAGAGAGACAGGGTAGGAGGCAGAGGCTCACCTAGCGGCTATGAAAAGCCCGTGACGGTTTAGTAGCCGCAGACGGGTCGCCGGAGACGAAGGGGATCGCCGGCGAGCAGAAATGCGGGACGAGGTCGAGCGGCGGCTGCAGGGGTCCATGGCTCCGCCTGGAGGCACCAGGAGAGGTGGCCGACCGCGGCGAGGCCCGTGGACAAGGCCAGCAGGCACGGGGTCGCCGGTAGCCGCGGGATCGACGCGGCGATGGCGGCGACCATGTTGGGCAGGGTTGGGATCGAGAGGGAGAGAGACTATGGAGGAGGGGAAGTGGATGAGGATGACAGGGAGGCTGAGGAGCTCCCTCTTATCCTCTCGGCGGCGCTGTAGCGACGCGAGATGGCTAGCGGGTGCGGTGGCGACGGTGAACGGCGTCGGGCGCGCGTGCGTGTGGTGACACGGGGAGGAGGGAGGCGACGTCGGCTCTGTTGGGCTGGGCCTGCACACTGTGCACTAAAGCCTAGCCAACAGTGGCCCCTTTCCTTTTTCTTTAATTCTTCTTTCTTCTTTCTATTTTCTTTATTCTTTTCTGTTACATTTTCCTTTAGCTAGCAAAGTATTTAGTAAAAATGTGGGACTTGGCCACATAAATACAATGGAGTATTCTGCACTGCCACAAAAAGTTTGAGCAAGATTGGAATTCATTTGGTATTTTTCAAAAATGAATAGGACATTTATAGTGTTGTTTTTGCACTGATTTAAATGCTGAGGCCCATTTCAGGTTGATGGTGATGTTTTTTTCCTTAACACCATTTGTTTTGGAATATTTGCTAGAAGGTGAACATTTTGCCAGCAACTTTTGGGCAACTTTATTTTGCACTTGAAATTTGAATTGGTTTCAGAGAAGAGTTTGAGTTTGGAGTGATTAACCACTGTGATCATGCAATGTAAATAAAGATGACTTGGCATAATTAACACAAAGTCACAGTGCTTATTACACAGGGGTGTTACATCAACCGCCTTCAACTTTTCTTTCCTGCGCAGATCTGTGAGTACCCTCTGGCACCATTTCCTCACCGTATTCCGTATGGTGTTCATCGGAGTTCTTCATGGTCCCTTCATAGTTCATCATTGTAGATCTAGAATCAGTTCGATAACATCGCCCTTGCCTTTGTATTGGATGAGCTTATCGTAACCTAGATCCCTTTTTCCATAAAGTTCAGCGAGTACCAAACTCTTTCGCTGTATACTGCGACTTCACCATAGTCAGATTCATTTATTTTTGCTTTTCCAGTATTTTGTTTATCTTCAAATGTAATGTCCCTCGTATACCTCCCATTTTTGAATGCTTTGACTCAGATATTGCTATATCTCTTTCAGACTTGCAAAACTGTATTAGTGTCCTCAGTCCGGCTTGTCGGTAGCCGGCTTATAAGTCCACAATTCATTGAAACTTTTAGACTGTCTCGTGCTGGCTCGATATTTAGCCAGCTTGTAAATCCAGTTGCTCTCAATCTCGTAATCCTGTGCTGTCAACTGTTAAAATCTAGAACATTTCCATGATTTGTCGGCTCTTACTTTGATCTAAATATTTTTTATGGCTGATCTTGGTTGTTTCCATCGCGACGCCTCCAAGAACCAACAAGGCAGTTGACTGGACCAGGTCAACCATATCTGAGCTCATGCTTCATGATTTAGTGGGTCAAGGACTACTGTCGGCTCAAGAGGAGATCCAATAGAGAGCACCAGAAGAAGAAACTCATCCTCAAACTCAAGAGGGTGAAGTCGTAGTGTTTGTAGATCATCTGCATAGGGGCTTTTGACCTCCCGGGTCAAAGTTCTTTTGAGATCTTCTACACTTCTTCAACCTCAGACCTCAAGATCTTGGTCCCAATTCTATCGCCAACTTGTGCCAATTTCAAGTTTTTTGTGAGGCATATCTCCAAATTGCGCCAACCACCAGCGTTTTCCAAGAATTATTTTATATCAACCATCAGATAGAGTTCAAGAATGGCCCCATTATTGAACTGGGAGGGATTTCTATCCAAAGGAGAAAAACCACAAATTTTCCCGAAGCCAAGCTAGCAAGCCATCCCAAAGGATGGCATAGAACTTGGTTTTACTGCAAGAACACTGCCCCAGCTCAAGAGAATCCTCAGCCGGGTTATCGATTGGACCGGCTCAATGCCACTGCCACTTTTCTAGGTTGGACCTCTAAAGAAGAAAGGGAGAAACTAAAACCCTAATACTCCAGAATAAATGCTTTGATTGCTCATGGCCTCATCGGGATTGACTTGACCCGGTGTTGGATAACTTGGAGGATACAACCCCTCGCACTAAGGGGATGCTTGATGTGTGATTATACTGGCGAGCCGGCAGATGTTCAACGCTTCAGTCCAGTCGACTTGTCAGAGGAGGAAATCAATAAGGCCACCAAAAGACTACTGGGTGAGCCTAAGGACAAATGAAATCTTATCAGGCTCCCCCTTTCTATGTAGAGAACCCGGTTCCTCCAGTAAGTTATCTACACCTCTCACCAAGTGTATTGTTCCAAACTTCATTTTTCTTTTCTTTACTTGAGAATGCCGGCTCATGATCTGTCAGGCAAATGATAATTGGTGGAAAACTGGATCCCGAGCTTGTGCTCCTCCTTGAGATGATCAAGAAGAAGAAAACTCGCCAATGAGGAAGAGTCGGAGGATGACGAAGAGTCGGAGGTAGAGCTTGACTCACTTGGTCGTTTAATTATTGAACTTGCTGACGCCTCCTCCTCTCGGGACAACACTAAAACAACCCAAGCTGGCGATGATGAGGTAAATCAATTCCCTGATTTGGAACCTTTTGTCCCAAGGAAGCAAAGACAGGCAGTCTGCAAGGTACCATTTTCACATCCAGACGCTCACTTAGATCCACAGTTTCTTTTGAAGAAATCTCAACATGTCGGTACTTCAAAGCGGAAGACCCGGAGCAGCTCCGGGAACTCAGCGATGGTTTATCAAACTCGCCGGCTCGCCGTAGACCACGTGTCGAGGTGCCTCATAGTCCGACCGACTCACGCCCTCGAGCTGGCCAGATCAAAGAAACGCTCCATCCGTCGAATCCGGTTTACCACTTGACATCACCATCTTCTGATGAATCAAGTGCTTCTTTGGTGCCAAAATTTGCTATCAACCGCGGGTAAGCACATGATACGTCCATTTTGCATCATGTTTTCCTACTGTTATTTATAATGTTTTTATGCATAATAATGCTTTTGGGAGTAATTCTAATGCCTTTTCTCTCATAATATGCAAGGTTTACACAAAGAGGGAGAATACCGGCAGCTGGAATTCTGGACCTGGAAAAGCTACGTCAGAGTTACCTATTCTGCTCATCTCCAAATGAGCTGAAAATTTACGGAGAATTGTTTTGGAATATATGAAGAATATTGGAGCAAATAACTACCAGAGGGGGCCCACCAGGTGGGCACAACCCACCTGGGCGCGCCCTGGTGGGTTGTGCCCTCCTCGTCCCACCTCCGGTGCCCCTCTTCTGGTATATAAGTCATTTCAACCTAGAAAATATAGAGGGAGGACTTTCGGGATGAAGCACCGCCGTCTCGAGGCGGAACTTGGGCAGGTGCACTTTTGCCCTCTGGCGGAGCGATTCCGCCGGGGGAACTTCCCTCCCGGAGGGGGGAATCATCGTCATCGTCATCACCAACAACTCTCCCATCTTTGGGAGGGTCATCTCCATCAACATCTTCAACATCACCATGTCCTCTCAAACCCTATTTCATCTCTTGTGTTCAATCTTTGTACCGAAACCTTAGATTGGTGCATGTGGGTGACTAGTAGTGTTGATTACATCTTGTAGTTGATTACTATATGGTTTATTTGGTGGAAGATTATATGTTCAGATCCATTATGCTATTTAATACCCCTCTTATCTTAAGCATGATTATTATTTGTGAGTAGTTACTTTTGTGCTTGAGGTCACGGGAGAAGTCATGTTGCAAGTAATCATGTGAACTTGATATGTGTTCGATATTTTGATGATATGTATGTTGTGATTCCCTTAGTGGTGTCATGTGAACGTCGACTACATGGCACTTCACCATATTTGGGCCTAAGGGAATGCATTGTGGAGTAGTTAGTAGAATATGGGTTGCTAGAGTGACAGAAGCTTAAACCCTAGTTTATGCGCTACTTCGTAAGGGACCGATTTGGATCCAAAAGTTTAATGCTATGGTTAGATTTTATCTTAATACTTTTCTCGTAGTTGCGGATGCTTGCGAGGGGGTTAATCATAAGTAGGAGGTTTGTTCAAGTAAGAACAACACCGAAGCACCGGTCCACCCACATATCAAATTATCAAAGTAGCGAACACGAATCAAACCAACATGATGAAAGTGATATGATGAAATTCCCGTGTACCCTCAAGAACGCTTTGCTTATCATAAGAGACCATTTTGGCCTGTCCTTTTCCTCAAAAGGATTGGGCTACCTTGCTGCACATTGTTTACCGTTACCGTTACTTGCTCGTTACAAATTATCTTGCTATCAAACTATCTGTTACCGACTATTTCAGTGCTTGCAGAAAATACATTGCTGAGAACCACTTGTCATTTCCTTCTGCTCCTCATTGGGTTCGACACTCTTACTTATCGAAAGGACTACGATTGATCCCCTATACTTGTGGGTCATCAAGGCTCTTTTCTGGTGCCATTACCGGGGAGTGAAGTGCTCTTTGTAAGGAAAAATTATTACTATGTGCTGAAATTTATTGTTACTTGTTACTATGGAGAATCATCCTTTGAGGGGTTTGTTCGGGGTATCTTCACCTCGACCGGAACCACAATTAGTTACCCCTCAACCTACTGCACCTACTGAAAATATTGGTTATGAAATTCCTTCAGGTATGATAGAACAACTGCTAGCTAATCCTTATGCAGGAGATGGAACTGGACATCCTGATATGCACTTGATATATGTGGATGAAATTTGTGGATTATTTAAGCTTGCAGGTTTGCCCGGAGATGAAGCTAAGAAGAAGGTTTTCCCTTTATCTTTGAAGGGAAAAGCATTGACATGGTATAGGCTATGCAATGATATTGGATCTTGGAACTAGAATCGATTAAAATTGGAATTTCACCAAAATTTTTATCCTATGCATCTAGTTCATCGTGATCGGAATTATATATATATAATTTTTGGCCTCGTGAAGGAGAAAGTATCGCTCTAGCTTGGGGGAGGCTTAAGTCAATGTTATATTAATGCCCCAATCATGAGCTCTCAAGAGAAATTATCATTCAGAATTTTTATGCTTGGCTTTCTAGTGATGATCAATCCATGCTCGATACTTCTTGTACTGGTTCTTTTATGAAGAAGACTATTGAATTCAGGTGGGTTCTTTTAGAAAGAATTAAACACAACTCTGAAGGTTGGGAACTCGATGAAGGTAAAGAGTCAGGTATTAAGCTTGAATTTGATTGTGTTAAATCTTTTATGAATACCGATGCTTTTCACAAGTTTAGCACTAAATATGGACTTGACTCTGAAATAGTATCCTCTTTCTGTGAATCATTTGCTACTCATGTTGATCTCCCTAAGGAGAAGTGGTTCAAATATCTCCCACCTATCAAAGAAGAAATTAAAGAACCCTACATCGCTAAAGATGAAACTATTATTTACAATGTTGACCCAGTTGTTCCTACTGCTTATATTGAAAAACCACCCTTCCCTGTTAGGATAAAGGAACATGCTAAGGTTTCAACTGTGGTTCGCAAAATTAATACTAGAGCACCTAAACCTACTGAACAAAGTAAAGTAGAACCTAGTGTTGCTATGGTTAAAGATCTCTTGGTAGAAAATATTGATGGGCATGTTATTTACTTCTGTGATGAAGCGGCTAGAATTGCTAAACCCGATGAAAAAGATAAACATGGACCCGTTGTTGGCATGCCCATTGTCTCAGTTAAAATAGGAGATCATTGTTAACATGGTTTATGTGATTTAGGTGCTAGCATGAGTGCTATTCCTTTTACCTTATACCAAGAAATTATCAATGACATAGCACCCGCTGAAATAGAAGACACAGATGTTACTATTAAACTTGCTAATAGAGACACAATCACACCACTTGGGATTGTTAGAGATGTTGAAGTCTTTTGTGGGAAAATAAAATACCCTACTGATTTTCTAGTTCTTGGTTCCCCACAAGAAGACTTCTGTCCTATTATCTTTGGTAGACCTTTCCGGAACACTGTCAATGCTACTATAGATTGTCATAAACAAACTGTCAGTGTTAGCTTTGGTGATGAGTCTCATGAATTTAATTTTCCCAAGTTTAATAGACAACCTCATAAAAAAGAATTACCTAGTAAGGATGAAATAATTGGTCTTGCTTCTATTGCCGTGCCTCCTACTGATCCACTAGAACAATATTTGCTAGACCATGAAAATGATATGCACATGCATGAAAGAAATGAAATAGACAAAATTTTCTTCGAACAACGACCTCTGCTCAAACATAATTTGCCTATTGAAACTCTAGGAGGTCCTCCTCCACCTAAAGGTGATCCTGTGTTTGAATTAAAACAATTGCCTGACACTTTGAAATATGCTTATCTTGATGAGAAAAAGATATATCCTGTTATTATTAGTGCTAACCTTTCAGAACATGAAGAAGAAAGATTATTGAAAATTCTGAAGAAGCACCATGCTGCTGTTGGATATACTCTTGATGAACTTAAGGGCATTAGTCCCACTCTCTGTCAGCACAAAATTAATATGGAGCCTGATGCTAAACCCGTTGTTGATCATCAACGACGTTTGAATCCTAAGATGAAAGAAGTTTTAAGAACTGAAATATTAAAGCTTCTAGAAGCAGGTATAATCTATCCTATAGCTGATAGTAGATGGGTAAGCCGCGTTCATTGTGTCCCTAATAAGGGAGGTATTACTATTGTTCCTAATGATAAAAATGAACTCATTCCACAAAGAATTGTTACCGGCTATAGAATGGTAATTGATTTTAGAAAATTAAATAAAGCTACTAGAAAGGATCATTACCCTTTGCCTTTTATCGATCAAATGCTAGAAAGATTATCAAAGCACACACACTTTTGCTTCCTTGATTGATATTCTGGTTTTTCTCAAATACCTATTTCACAACCTGATCAAGAGAAAACCACTTTTACTTGCCCATTTGGAACTTATGCTTATAGACATATGCCTTTTGGTTTATGCAATGCACCTGCTACCTTTCAAAGATGTATGACTGCTATATTCTCTGACTTTTGTGAAAAGATTGTTGAGATTTTCATGGATGATTTTTCTGTATATGGAACTTCTTTTGATGATTGCTTGAGCAACCTTGATCGAGTTTTGTAGAGATGCGAGCAAACTAATCTTGTCTTGAATTGGGAGAAGTGCCACTTTATGGTTAGTGAAGGTATTGTTTTGGGACATAAAATTTCTGAACGAGGTATTGAGGTTGACCAAGCTAAAGTTGATGCAATTGAGAAAATGCCATGTCCTAAAGATATTAAAGGTATTCGTAGTTTTCTCGGTCATGCTGGTTTCTATAGGAGGTTTATTAAAGACTTCTCTAAAATTTCTAGGCCTCTTACAAATCTTTTACAAAAGGATGTTCCATTTGTTTTTGATGATGATTGTGTAGAAGCCTTTGAAACACTTAAAAAAGCCTTAACTTCTGCACCTATTGTTCAACCACCTGATTGGAACTTGCCTTTTGAAATTATGTGTGATGCTAGTGATTATGCTGTTGGTGCTGTTCTAGGACAAAGAGTTGATAAAAAATTGAATGTTATTCATTATGCTAATAAAACTCTAGATAATGCCCAAAGAAATTATGCTACTACTGAAAAAGGATTTTTAGCAGTTGTGTTTACCTGTGATAAATTCAAATCTTACATTATTGATTCCAAAGTTATTGTTCACACCGATCATGCTGCTATTAAATATCTTATGGAAAAGAAAGATGCTAAACCTAGACTCATTAGGTGGTTTCTCTTGCTACAAGAATTTGATTTACATATAATTGATAGAAAAGGAGCTGAGAACCCCGTAGCTAATAACTTATCTAGGTTAGAGAATATCCTTGATGGCCCACTACCTATTGATGATAGCTTTCCTGATGAGCAATTAGCTACAATAAATGTTTCTCATAACACTCCTTGGTACGCTGACTATGCTAATTATGTTGTTGCTAAATACATACCAACAAAAGAAAAAATTCTTCTATGATTTAAGACATTACTTTTGGGATGACCCACATCTTTACAAAGAAGGAGTAGACGGTATTATTAGACGTTGTGTACCTGAGCTTGAACTGGAACAAATCCTACGGAAATGTCACTCTGAAGCTTATGGAGGGCATCATGCGGGAGATAGAACTGCTCATAAGGTATTGCAATCTGGTTTTTATTGGCCTACTCTCTTCAAGGATGCCCGTAATTTTGTTTTATCTTGTGATGAATGTCAATGAATTGGTAATATTAGTAAGCATCAGGAAATGCCTATGAATTATTCACTTGCTGTTGAACCATTTGATGTTTGGGCTTTTGATTATATGGGAACTTTTCCTTCCTCTAATGGGTATACACATATTTTGGTTGCTGTTGATTATGTTACTAAGTGGGTAGAAGCTATTCCAACTAGTAGTGCTGATCATAACACTTCCATTAAAATGTTTAAAGAAGTTATTTTCCTGAGGTTTGGAGTCCCTAGATATTTAATGACTGATGGTGGTTCACACTTTATTCATGGTGCTTTCCGTAAAATGCTTGCTAAATATGATGTTAACCAGAGAATTGCATCACCCTATCATCCTCAATCTAGTGGTCAAGTTGAACTTAGCAATAGAGAAATAAAACTTATATTACAAAAAACTGTTAATAGGTCCCGAAAGAATTGGTCTAAGAAATTGGATGATGCACTTTGGGCCTACCGAACAACTTATAAAAATCCTATGGGTATGTCTCCCTATAAAATGGTTTATGGAAAAGCTTGTCATTTGCCTCTAGAGTTAGAACATAAAGCATGTTGGGCAATTAAAGAACTCAACTATGATTTCAAACTTGCCGGTGAAAAGAGATTATTTGATATTAGCTCATTAGATGAATGAAGAACCCAAGCCTATGAAAATGCCAAATAGTTTAAACAAAAAGTTAAAAGATGGCATGACAAAAGAATCCAAAAGCGGGAATTTAAAGTTGGAGAATTTGTTCTTTTGTACAACTCTCATTTCAGATTCTTTGCAGGAAAACTCCTCTCTAAATGGGAAGGACCATATATCATCGAGCAGGTTTACCGCTCTGGAGCTATCAAAATAAATAATGCCAAAGGTACTAACCCGAAGGTAGTTAATGGACAAAGAATTAAGCACTATATCTCAGGTACGCCTGTCAATGTTGAAAGCAATATTATTCAAACCATGACACCTAAGGAACACATAAAAGAAACCTTCCGGAACACTCCAGAATCCCTAAAAAGAGGAGGTACGTGATACGGTAAGTAAACGAACTCCGAAAAATCCACACAAATATTTTCTGTCAGTTTTGGAATATTTAAAAAATTAGGAAAATAAGAAACAACCAGGAAGGCAACCGAGGAGGACACAAGACACCAAGGCGCGCCTGGGCCCCCTGGCGTGCCCAGGTGGGTTGTGCCCACCTAGGGAACCTTCCCGACTCCGTTTTCCTCCCGTTTGCTTGTTTCCCAAGATAAAAAATCTTTATATACCCCCTGAACGTATTGACCACCATATCACAGAGAAATCTTTTGTTCTTCTTTCTTGCTGTTTTCTGATAGATGTAGATCGCCATGGCCGCTTCAAGCTCCTCCAAGGACAAGTTCTTCGAGAATGTCATCAACCCGTATTTGCGGGATGTGATGTAGCACCCTCAAGCCATTAAGATGCGTGAGGGGGCGCTCCACATCCGGGACGTCCAGGGCCCCAAGGGGACGGGGACCATGGATGCCAGGCTCGAAGCTATGGAGCAGGAGGTCTTCAAGTGCAAGGGGATGGTGGAACGTGGACTCAACGCCAATCACCTCATGATCGCGGATTACACCCGTGATCTCAAGGTGGATGGCAAGTCCATGAAGGACATCGTCTTCACCTTCAACAAGCAAATCAACTTTCTGCAAAGACAAATCTATGATCTCCAAAACCAAGTCTTTGAATATGAGGCAAGGTTTAAAGGTATGAGCTTGGCTGCTAGTTGCAGGACTCGCGAGACTCGCTCCTCCTCTTATGATGGTGAGCCATTGCCATGGAAACTGGAAGATAAGATCGCTACTACCTCATCACCACCACCACCTTTTTCATCACCAAAGGAGACTTGAGTTCATGGTATGGACACTCCCCTTGGCTTGTGCCAAGCTTGGGGGATGTGTCCCGGTATCGTATCACCACCACTATCTTTGCTTTTATCTATTTTAGTTCGATCTTTAGATTTCCTATAATTTAGTTGAATAAAAGTTTAGTTCGATCCTTTCTTTTCGAGTGTTTGCTTAGTGATCTATCTATCGATGTAATCGTGTGTGAGATATGTAATAAAAAGTAGTTTGAGTTTTGTTTCTTTACTTTAATGTTTCAATAAAAGGAAAGAGAATAAATGAAAAAGATCATATGCTAATCTTATGGTAAGTAATGACATCACATAAGGAAGAGTATAAGTGGTAAAATTTATTGGAGATTGACAAACATAGCATTGGTCAATGATGCAATTCATGAAAGAATTAATAAGGGAAGAGAAGATTCACATGAATACACTATCTTGGACATCTTTTATGATTGTGAGCCCCCATTAAATATTTTGTGTCAAAATAGTTGACGTTGGACAAGGAAGACAATGTAATGATTTATGTTTGTTCATATTCACATAGAAGTTATATTGTCATAGACCCTTCAACATGTGGTGCTTGCTCAATATATTTTCTAGCCAACAATTCCACACTAAGTAGAGATACTACTTGTGCATCCAAAACCCCTTAACCCAAATCTTATTTTGAGAGTCCACCATACCTACCTATGGATTGAGTAAGATCCTTCAAGTAAGTTGTCATCGGTGCAATAAGGCAATAAAAATTGCTTCTAAATGTGTTGGATCATTTAGTGTAAGAGAAAATTGAGCGTTGTAAGAACTTGTGATGGAAAAATAATAAAAGCGACAGACTGCATAATAAAGGTTGCCATCATAAGGGGCAATATAACATGATGTTCTTTTGCATTAAGGGATTAGGAATACAAACAAATAAGCGCATGACAACCTCTGCTTCCCTCTGCGAAGGGCCTATCTTTTACTTTTATGCATTTACCTTTATGTAAGAGTCAAAGTATTCTTCCTATTCCTTTTTATTTTCTCTTATTGCAAGCATCATGTGGTGAAAGATCTAGGCACATATATCCAGTTGGATATGAGTAGCCATGAGTTATTATTGTTGACATCACCCTTGAGGTGAGTACGTTGGGAGGCGAAACTATAAGCCCCTATCTTTCTATGTGTTCGGTTGAAATTTTTTGTTCAGGGGTACGTTGTGAGCATTAGCAATCATAGAAGATTAAATGATGGTTGAGTATGTGGACTTGCCTAATGGCTCCGATACGTGACCCTTCCTGAAAATATGATGAATTGTAGTTGCAAAGTTGACTGAGAACATAGTTTGTTGGTTTTCAATAAGGTTTATGCTTTATACTTCAATGTTGTGATGAATTGTTACTTGTTCATGAGAAGTTATATGATAAAAATTTTATGATAAAGTTCCTTGCTGTTATAATAATATGCATGATGCTTCTATGTCTCTCTCTAAGCATGTGGACATGTTTTTCGATTTCGTTTTTTGCTTGAGGAAAAGTGAGGTCTAAGCTTGGGGGAGTTGATACGTCCATTTTGCATCATGTTTTCCTACTGTTATTTATAATGTTTTTATGCATAATAACGCTTTTGGGAGTAATTCTAATGCCTTTTCTCTCATAATATGCAAGGTTTACACAAAGAGGGAGAATACCGACAGCTGGAATTCTGGACCTGGAAAAGCTACATCAGAGCTACCTATTCTGCACATCTCCAAATGGGCTAAAAATTTACAGAGAATTGTTTTGGAATATATGAAGAATATTGGATCAAATAACTACCAGAGGGGCCCCACCTGGGCGCGTCAGGGAGCCCAGGCACGCCCTGGTGGGTTGTGCCCTCCTCGGCCCACCTCCGGTGCCCCTCTTCTGGTATATAAGTCATTTTGACCTAGAAAAAATAGAGGGAGGACTTTCGGGACGAAGTGCCGCCGTCTCGAGGCGGAACTTGGGCAGGAGCACTTTTGCCCTCCGGCGGAGCAATTCTGCCAGGAGAACTTCCCTCCCAGAGGGGGAAATCATCGTCATCACCAACAACTCTCCCATCTTTGGGAGGGCCATCTACATCAACATCTTCAATAGCACCATCTCCTCTCAAACCCTAGTTCATCTCTTGTGTTCAATCTTTGTACTGAAACCTTAGATTGGTGCTTGTGGGTGACTAGTAGTGTTGATTATATCTTGTAGTTGATTACTATATGGTTTATTTGGTGGAAGATTATATGTTCAGATCCATTATGCTATTTAATACCCCTCTGATCTTTAGCATGATTATTATTTGTGAGTAGTTACTTTTGTTCTTGAGGTCACGGGAGAAGTCATGTTGCAAGTAATCATGTGAACTTGATATGTGTTCGATATTTTGATGATATGTATGTTGTGATCCCCTTAGTGGTGTCATGTGAACGTCGACTACATGGCACTTTACCATATTTGGGCCTAAGGGAATGCATTGTGGAGTAGTTAGTAGAAGATGGGTTGCTAGAGTGACAGAAGCTTAAACCCTAGTTTATGCGCTACTTCGTTAGGGACCGATTTGGATCCAAAAGTTTAATGCTATGGTTAGATTTTATCTTAATACTTTTCTCATAGTTGCGGATGCTTGCGAGGTGGTTAATCATAAGTAGGAGGTTTGTTCAAGTAAGAACAACACCGAAGCACCGGTCCACCCACATATCAAATTATCAAAGTAGCGAACACGAATCAAACCAACATGATGAAAGTGATATGATGAAATTCCCGTGTACCCTCAAGAACGCTTTGCTTATCATAAGAGACCATTTTGGCCTGTCCTTTGCCTCAAAAGGATTGGGCTACCTTGCTGCACATTATTTACCATTACCGTTACTTGCTCGTTACAAATTATCTTGCTATCAAACTATCTGTTACCGACTATTTTAGTGCTTGCAGAAAATACCTTGCTAAGAACCACTTGTCATTTCCTTCTTCTCCTCTTTGGGTTTGACACTCTTACTTATCGAAAGGACTACGATTGATCCCCTATACTTGTGGGTCATCAACACACAAAAAATATCTTTTTTCATCATTTTTTGTACTCCTGCTGATACTTACTTGCATGCATTCGCAGGGCCAAAGCTTTGAAAAGGGGTGACGGCTCAACTGCTGCTATTCCAGAGACTGAAAAACCTTCTTCTGCACAAGTCAACCCAGAGATCCAGAATGAGTCGGTGACTGAGGCTTGTGTTCATGAGGCAAACCTGGCTCATATAAATGAGCCGGTTCAAGATAATATCCTTGAAAGTCCTGCCCAAGCCACCTCTCATGATGTGGAGATGGAGAACTTGGCAAGCGAACCTCCTCTGATGGTGTCTCATGATGAAATTACCATTACAGGGGAGGTGCACAAATCGCCGAAAATTTCAAATATGTTGGCCAAGGTCGCCACCAAAACAGAGTCTCCCGTGGCCAAAAAAGGAAAGGCCACACTTGAACTTCCATCTTTGGAAAATTTAACTGTGGGGTCTCTCCATCAAGCATTTTTACCCGGCTGTCTGAGAGTCAGGTGACTGAAGTTGCCATGGTAGATGCTCTGAGAAAAAGATATGAGGTAATCTTCCATCTTCCCTTGTTGCTTCATGCCTCATATAGCCCCCAAGTTTTAAGAATTGATGATTGTAGCAATACTTGAAACTTGCATTCATGTTAACCCGCCTGTAATATGTCATGAATAACTCCGCACTAGTGTAGCCCCCAAGGGCCGGGGTATTATGAAATAATGATCTGGCACTTGATGTGTTGTGAGATTTCAAATGGTAGCCCCCAAGGTCCAGCTCAGCATTACATGATAAGCCGGGTCTGCAAACTATAACACTTGTAGAAAAAACAGAGGATGCATTAGCCGCCAAGTGCCATGTAGAATGCTTGCAACTGCATGGTGTAGGATTGATAGTATGTCTAGAGGGGGGGGGGGGGTGATTAGACTACTTGACCAAATAAAACCTAACCTTTTCCCAATTTTAGTTGTAGGCAGATTTTAGCAATTATGACAAGTCAAGCAACACCCTACACATGCAATTCTAAGAGTATAGTAGCGGAAAGTAAGACATTGCACATGTAAGTAAAGGAAGGGTTTGGAGAAGGAAAACGCAATGGGGACACGAAGATTTTTGGCGTGGTTCCGATAGGAGGTGCTATCGTACATCCACGTTGATGGAGACTTCAACCCACGAAGGGTAATGGCTGCGCGAGTCCACAGAGGGCTCCACCCATGAAGGGTCCACGAAGAAGCAACCTTGTCTATCCCACCATGGCCATCGCCCATGAAGGAATTGCCTCACTCGGGTAGATATTCATGAAGTAGGCGATCTCCTTGCCCTTACAAACTTCTTGGTTCAACTCCACATCATGTCGAAGGCTCCCAAGCGACACCTAACCAATCTAGGAGACACCACTCTCCGAAAGGTAATAGATGGTTTGATGATGATGAACTCCTTGCTCTTGTGCTTCAAATGATAGCCTCCCCAACACTCAACTCTGTCTCACAGATTTGGCTATGGTGGAAGAAGGATTTGAGTGGAAAACAACTTGGGGAAGGCTAGAAATCAAGGTTCAAATGGTAGGAATGGAATCTCTTGATCTCAACACATGAGTAGGTGGTTCTCTTTTAGAAAATGAGTAGTGGAAGTGTAGGCACATTCAGATGGCTCTCTTACTAAGTAAGATGGGGTGGAGGGGTATATATAGCCTCCACACGAAATCCAACCATTACACACTTTTGACCCGACTCGGTGGCACCGATCAGAAATCTCGGTGGCACCGACATGTGTAAAAGATATGAATGTTGGAGGTCTCGGTGGGACCGACTGGAAACAACTCAGAGGGACCGATGTGCAATGGCAAAGGCAGGCCTCGTTTCGGTGGCACCAATTGCATCGACTCGGTGGGACCGAAGTGAAGCAATAAGGCAACAAAAAAGGTTGGCAAGCCGTCTCGGTGTGATCGATTGCAAAACTCAGTGGGACCAAAATAATTGCAACTGGTTACAGAAGGTTTGGCAAGCCATCTCGTTGTGACCGATTGTGAAACTTGGTGGGACCGTAATAATTGCAGCAAGTTACAAAGAGTTGTGCAAGCCATCCCGGTGTGACCGAGAACTATATCGGTGACTCCGATTTGTTCGGGTTTGGCTGTGGTAGTGTCCAGATGAACTCGGTGGGTCCGGATATGGAAGTTTCGGTGAGGCTGAGTTGGAATGTAGGGTTTTGGACAGATTTGTGTAGAGAAAGTGGTTGAGGGTTTTGGAACAATATCACTAAGCACTTGAGCAAATAGATCATGATCAAAACCTGATCCCGTTTTAATAGTATTGGCTTTCCTATGGACTCAATGTGATCTGGGATCACTTAACCAAAAATGTGGAGTCTTGAGCTTTCGCCAATCCATGTCCTTCGCATTTTGAGGGGTCCACAATCACTAGTCCTTGCCATGCCAATCATTAAACATCCTGAAATCTCTAACTTGAATGGATATTAGTTCAATGAGATATATGTTGTTATGAATTACCAAAACCACCCGGGGATTAGTTGCACTTTCAATCTCCCCCTTTTTGTTAATTGATGGCAACATATAGATCAAAGCTTCAACAAATGATTAAATGAATGAAATACATCGTTGCTTTGAGAAGTATTTGATAAGCAAGAGCTCCCCCTAAATTTGTGCATTATAAAAAAATGTACTTGAATGTAAATGCACAAACGATTAGGATCATGGGTCAGTCTTCCATGTCACATACAACTTGGTGGAGTGCACAGAATGATATGATTGGAATATGAAGCACTCATCACCAAAACATAAGTGAATCATCATACAAGGATAATGATAATGATAGACATTAAGCATAACATGAAGCATAGTATGATCAAAACAACCAACATAGTATCTCACAAGCATAACGAACAAAGTAGCACAAACCAAATAGCAAAAACTCGAGAAATCAAATGAGCAAAAGCACGACACTCTCTCTCGAAGCCTAATAATCTATACAAATTCTCCCTCTTTGGCAACAAGTACCAAAAAGCTCGAATAGGTATAGAGGTATGTGTCTCTCTAGGCACGATCCTCGGTAGCTCCTGGAGGCGATGATCTCTGACTGGCAGCTCCGGTGCGCATAGATGGCATTGAGGGAAATGCGTCTACAAAAGCTTTGGCTGATGTCTGCTGGGCTGGAAGAGTAGAGACTGGTGGTGGCACTAAAGCAGCAGCTGGGGTAGAAATCGTAGTCCTCGTGTTTGAAACAGGTACGACAACAGACCTAGATGCCCTAGGCACTGTCTGGAATCTGTCAGTCGTCGGTCTGTCATCTCCACTGTCCTCTGCAGCAACTCTAGCTGCATCAACATCATTCCTTAGCTTCTCCACTATAGTTTGAATCTCTGTGTTCTTCCCATCAAGATCATGAATCTTTGTCTCGACTACCCGCTCTAGGCTCTCCTGGTTCTTGGTGAGGTTGGCCAAACTTTGCTCAATCCCCAGGGTTGCTTCCAGCAGATAAGTCATTTGATCGTTCTTCGTCTTGAGGTTGGCAATAGGAGCATTGGGAGCAGATGCTTCTTTGGTTGCTTTGGCTGCAGTTGCGGCCTGTATCTTCTCTTGTGCCTCAACAAAAGTTGGGTGGGCAGGATCCATCACCAATACATTATCCTTGAATTCTGGCAACAAAGGGAGATTCTCGCAATCAAGTAGATATGTGCTCGTACCAACTTTGGAGTTGATGAGCAACTGAATGTGCGGAGCAAAACCACATGATCTCTTTTGGTCGGCTATGGTTCTCTTGATAGTTTCAACAATTAAGCTCATCACCTTGAATTTCTGGGGTGTATCAAAGAGATGCAGAAGGTTGATGGAATGGCCACGAATCATCTTGTCATCTCCAAATTTGGGCAACAGAGTGTGCCTCAAACTAGTATTAATGGTGGCCAGACCAGATAGCAAGTTCTTTACGGATCCTAGCTTGTGTGTCTCAAGATCTTTATGAGGAATGGGCTTGTACATGTTCTTCATGGAATTGTGGTCCATCTTGGGCTTGGTATACACATCAATGTCGTTCTCTTCTTCTTCAGGAGCACCAAGAAGAGAAGCTGCTGACCCACAAGTATAGGGGATCTATCGTAGTCCTTTCGTTAAGTAAGAGTGTCGAACCCAACGAGGAGCAGAAGGAAATGACAAGCGGTTTTCAGCAAGGTATTCTCTGCAAGCACTGAAATTATCGGTAACAGATAGTTGTGTGATAAGATAATTCATAACGGGTAACAAGTAACAAAAGTACCTAAGGTGCAGCAAGGTGGCCCAATCCTTCTTGTAGCAAAGGACAAGCCTGGACGAACTCTTATATAAAGCAAAGCGCTCCCGAGGACACATGGGAATTGTTGTCAAGTTAGTTTTCATCATGCTCATATGATTCGCGTTCGTTACTTTGATAATTTGATATGTGGGTGGACCGGTGCTTGGGTGCTGCCCTTCCTTGGACAAGCCTCCCACTTATGATTAACCCCTCTCGCAAGCATCCGCAACTACGAAAGAAGAATTAAGATAAATCTAACCATAGCATGAAACATATGGATCCAAATCAGCACCTTACGAAGCAACGCATAAACTAGGGTTTAAGCTTCTGTCACTCTAGCAACCCATCATCTACTTATTACTTCCCAATGCCTTCCCCTAGGCCCAAATCATGGTGAAGTGTCATGTAGTCGAGGTTCACATAACACCACTAGAGGAAAGACAACATACATCTCATCAAAACATCGAACGAATACCAAATTCACATGATTACTTATAACAAGACTCTCCCATGTCCTTAGGAAGAAACGTAACTACTCACAAAGCATATTCATGTTCATAATCAGAGGAGTATTAATTATCATTAAGGATCTGAACAAATGATCTTCCACCGAATAAACCAACTAGCATCAACTACAAGGAGTAATCAACACTACTAGCAACCCACGGGTACCAATCTGAGGTTTTAGACAAAGATCGGGTACAAGAGATGAACTAGGGTTTGAGAGGAGATGGTGCTAGTGAAGATTTTGATGGAAATTGACCCCCTCTCAATGAGAGGATCGATGGTGATGAAGATGGCGATGATTTCCCCCTCCCGGAGGGATGTTTCCCCGGCATAATAGCTCCGCCGGAGCCCTAGATTGGTTCTGCCCAGGTTCCGCCTCGAGACAGCGGCGCTTCGTCCTTCTCATTTTTTCCAGGTCAAAACACACCATATAGCAGAAGATGGGCGTCGGGGGCCTGCCAGGTGGCCCACAAGGACGGGGGGCGCGCCCAGGGGGTAGGGCGCGCCCTCCACCCTTGTGGATGGCAGGTGGTCCCCCTCTGGTACTTTCTTTGCCCAATATTTTTTATTAAACCCAAAATGACTCTCCATGAAGTTTCAGGACTTTTGGAGTTGTGCAGAATAGGTCTCTAATATTTGCTCCTTTTCCAGCCCAGAATTCCAGCTGCCGGCATTCTCGCTCTTCATGTAAACCTTGTAAAATAAGAGAGAAAAGGCATAAGTATTGTGCCATAATGTGTAATAACAGCCCATAATGCAATAAATATTGATATAAAAGCATGATGCAAAATGGACGTATCAACTCCCCCAAGCTTAGACCTCGCTTGTCCTCAAGCGAAAGCCGATATCGAAAAATAGGTCCACATGTTTAGAGATAGAGGTGTCGATAAAATAAAATACGGACATGTGGGCATCATGATCATCTTTAGAACAACAACATATATTGTCATATAACTTCTTATGCTGAAGTAACAATTCGTTCACAAGGTAAAGTATGAATCCAAAACTTCATTGAAAACTAACAAACTATGATCTCAGTCATTGAAGCAATTGCAATTTATCATAACATCGGAAAGAGTCAATTTAAGAGCTTTTCAGCAAGTCCACATACTCAACTATCATCTAGTCTTTCACAATTGCTAACACTCACGAGATACTTATGGGTTCAAAGCTTCAGACACAGAGAAAGATAGGGGCTTATAGTTTTGCCTCCCAACCTTTTACCTCAAGGGTAATGTCAACAGTAATACTTTATGATGACCTACATCCGAGTGGATATATATATCTGGATCTTTCTCCAACACATAGTGCTTGCCAAAAGGAAAAAGTGTAAAAAGGTAAGGTGAAGATCACCATGACTCTTGTATAAGGGTAGAAGATAAAAGTAAATGATAGGCCCTTCGCAGAGGGAAGCAGAGGTTGTCATGCGCTTTTATGGTTGGATGCACAAAATCTTAATGCAAAAGAACGTCACTTTATATTGTCGCTTGTGATAAAGAACTTTATTATGCAGTCTGTCGCTTTTATTTCTTCCATATCACAAGTTCGTATAAAGCTTATTTTCTTCACACTAATAGATCATACATATTTAGAGAGCAATTTTTATTGCTTGCACCGATGACAACTTACTTGGAGGATCTTACTCAATCCATAGGTAGGTATGGTGGACTCTCATGGCAAAACTGGGTTTAGGGATGTTTGGAAGCACAAGTAGTATCTCTACTTGGTGCAAAGAATTTGGCTAGCATGAGAGGGAAAGGCAAGCTCAACATGTCGGAGGATCCATGACAATATAACTTCTATTCGGATATAAGAAAACATAACCCATTATGTTGTCTTCCTTGTCCAACATCAACTTTTTAGCATGTCATATTTTAATGACTGCTCACAATTACAAAAAGATGTCCAAGATAAATATATATATATATATATAATATAATATTAATTATATATTATAGATATATATATATATATATATATATATATAGATATATAGATATATTATGAAGCCGCTTCTTTCTTTATTACTTCCTATTAATTGCAACAATGACCAAAACTATGTTTGTCAACTCCCAACAAATTTTATTCATCATACTCTTTATATGTGAAGTCATTACTCTCCATAAGATCAATATATGATCTTTTTATTTCTTTTTATTATTTTATTCCCTCAAGATCATAGCAAGAAAACAAAGCCCTCAACTCAAAACTACTCTTTATTATATAACTCACGGACTGGATTACATAGATAGAGATCAAATCAAAACTCAAAGCTAGATCATACTAAAACTTTATTCTACTAGATCAAGATATAACCAAAAGGATCGAACTAAGAAAAACGATAAAAGTAAAGGTGTGATGGTGATACGATACCGGGGCACCTCCCCCAAGCTTGGCAGTTGCCAAGGGGAGTGCCCATACCCATGATTTATGTCTCTTTCTTCGGAGGTGATGATGTTGGGGTTGATGATGTTGTATCCTTCCTTCTCAGCTTGCGCTTGAGGATAGCATTTTCCTCCCTTAAGTCATCGATCTCCTGCTCAAGCCTTAATATCTTTTTACATAGTTCCTGTTTGTTTTCCTGCAAGAGATGAAAAGGGATAAACTCGATCTTAGGTATCTTTGCTTTATTAGGGAGACTTGACATTTTGAACTCCACGTGCATGTCCCCAGGCTGGGGTAGTGGGACTTCCTCTTCATCGGAACTTGTCTCTTATTTTCCTTTCTGGTCATAGTCCTCTTCTTCCTCCGTGGTCCAACCATAATGCTCCACATCCCCATAAACCTTGGGGTCTGCAATGTAATCAGCTACATAGGTCTCTCCCTCTGAATCTTGGGACGACATCTTACTCCAAAGCTGCTACAGAAACAACTCAAAATGAAAACATGGGATTTTGCTGTGGTACGGTGGTCAAAACCTTCGGGAGATTATATAATGAATTTTTACCGACCAAAAGAAGTATTGTGCAAGAAAACGGAGTCCGGAGGGCACACGAGGTGGCCACAAGGTCGGGGGGCGCGCCCAGGGGGTAGGGTGCGCCCTCCACCCTTGTGGTCTCCTCGTGTCTCTTTCGGACTACTTTTAATTTTCCTAATTTTTTAAATATTCCAAAACGGAGAAAAATATCATTGGAAATGTTTTGGAGTCGCTTTACTTACCGTTCCACATACCTATTCCTTTTCGGAGTCTGAAACATTCTGGAAAGTGCCCCTTATGTACTCCTCCGATGTTACGGTATCAATTATGTTGGTCTCTACATTTATGGGAGTACCTGAGATATAATGTTTGATTCTTTGACCGTTTACCACCTTCGGATTTGTGCCTTCGGCGTTGTTGATTTTTATGGCACCGGAACGATAGACGTCCTCGATAATGTAAGGACCTTCCCATTTAGAGAGAAGCTTTCCTGCAAAAAATCTTAAACGAGAGTTGTATAGCAAAACATGATCACCTACATTAAACTCACGCTTTTGTATCCTTTTGTCATGCCATCTTTTAACTTTTTTCTTTAAACAACTTGGCATTCTCATAGGCTTTGGTTCTCCATTCATCAAGCGAGCTTATGTCAAATAACCTCTTCTCACCGGCAAGTTTGAAATCATAGTTGAGCTCTTTAATTGCCCAATAAGCTTTTTGTTCTAGTTCAAGAGGTAAGTGACAAGCCTTTCCATAAACCATTTTATATGGAGACATACCCATAGGGTTTTTATAAGCAGTTCTATAAGCCCATAATGCATCATCAAAGTTTCTTAGACCAATTCTTTCTAGATCTATTAACAGTCTTTTGCAAAATCAATTTAATCTCTCTATTGCTCAATTCTACTTGACCACTAGACTGAGGATGATATGGAGATGCAATTCTATTGTTAACATCATACTTAGCAAGCAATTTACGGAAAGCACCATGAATAAAATGTGAACCACCATCAGTCATCAAATATCTAGGGACTCCAAACCTCGAAAAAATAACTTCTTTAAGCTTCTTAATAGAAGTGTTATGATCAACACTACTAGTTGGAATAGCTTCTACCCACTTAGTAACGTAATCAACAGCAACTAAAATATGTGTATACCCATTAGAGGAAGGAAAAGGTCCCATATAATCAAAGCCCCAAACATCAAATGGTCCAATAATAAGTGAATAATTCATAGGCATTTCCTGACGTCTACTAATATTACCAATTCTCTGGCATTCATAACAAGACAAGACAAACTTACGAGCATCCTTGAAGAGAGTAGGCCAATAAAAACCAGATTGCAATACCATATGTGCAGTTCTTTCTCCAGCGTGGTGTCCTCCGTAAGACTCGGAGTGGCACTTGCGTAGGATCTGTTCCTGTTCATACTCAGGCACACAACGTCTAATAACACCATCTACTCCTTTATAAAGGTGTGGGTCATCCCAAAAGTAATGTCTTAAATCATAGAAAAACTTTTTCTTTTGCTGGTATGTGAAACTAGGTGGTATAAATTAAGCAATAATGTAATTAGCTTAATCAGCATACCATGGAGTATTACGAGCAACATTTATGACAGCTAATTGTTCATCAGGAAAGATATCATCAATAGGTAGTGGGTCATCAAAGAACATTTTCTAACCTAGACAAGTTGTCTGCAACGGGGTTCTCAGCTCCCTTTCTATCAATAATATGCAAATCAAATTCTTGTAGCAAGAGAACCCATCTAATAAGTCTAGGTTTAGCATCTTTATTTTCCATAAGATATTTAATAGCAGCATGATCAGTGTGAACAGTTACTTTGTAATCAACAATATAAGATCTGAACTTATCACAAGCAAAAACAACTGCTAAAAATTCTTTTTCAGTAGTAGCATAATTTCTCTAGGCACTGTCTAGAGTTTTACTAGCATAATGAATAACATTTAATTTCTTATCAACTCTTTGCCCTAGAACAGCACCAACAGCATAATCACTAGCATCACACATAATTTCAAATGGTAAATTCCAATCAGGTGGCTGAACAATAGGTGCAGAAATCAAGGCTTTCTTAAGTATTTCAAATGCTTCTACACAATCATCATCAAAAACAAAAGGAACATCTTTTTGCAAGAGATTAGTGAGAGGCCTAGAAATTTTAGAGAAGTCTTTAATAAACCTCCTATAGAAACCAGCATGACCAAGGAAACTTCTTATACCTTTGATATCTTTAGGACACGACATCTTTTCAATAGCATCTACTTTAGCTTTATCAACTTCAATACCTCTTTCAGAAATTTTATGCCCCAAGACAATACCTTCATTAACCATAAAGTGGCACTTCTCCCAATTCAAGACAAGATTAGTTTCTTCACATCTCTGCAAAACTCGATCAAGGTTGCTTAAGCAATCATCAAAAGAAGTTCCATAAACGGAGAAATCATCCATGAAAACCACAACAATCTTTTCACAAAAATCAGAGAATATAGCATTCATACATCTTTGAAAGGTAGCAGGTGCATTGCATAAACCAAAAGGCATATGTCTATAAGTAAAGGTACCGAAAGGGCAAGTAAAAGTGGTCTTTTCCTGATCATCTTTTAACACAGGTATTTGAGAAAAACCAGAATAACCATCTAGGAAGCAAAAATGTGTATGTTTGGATAATCTTTCTAGAATTTGATCAATAAAAGGTAGAAGGTAATGATCTTTTCTAGTAGCTTTATTTAATTTGCAAAAATCAATTACCATTCTATAACCTGTAACAATTGTTTGTGGGATCAATTCATTCTTATCATTAGGAACAACAGTAATACCTCCCTTCTTAGGGACACAATGAACATGACTTACCCACTTACTATCAGCAATAGGATAAATTATACCTGCCTCCAGAAGCTTTAGTATTTCATTTCTTACCACTTCTTTCATCTTAGGATTTAACCGTCGTTGGTGATCAACAACTGGTTTAGCATCATTCTCCAATCTAATTTTGTGCTGACATAGAGTGGGACTAATGCCCTTAAGATCATCAAGAGTATATCCAATGGCGGCACGGTGCTTCTTCAGAGTTTTCAATAATTTCTTTTCTTCATGCTCTGAAAGGTTAGCACTAATAATAACATGATATATCTTCTTTTCATCGAGATAAGCATATTTCAAAGTATCCGGTAATTGTTTAAGCTCAAACACGGGATCACCCTTGGGTGGAGGAGGATCCCCAAGGATTTCAAAAGGCAAATTGTGTTTCAAAATAGGCCCTTGGTTAAAGAATATCTCGTCTATTTCCCTTCTTTCATTCATAAACATATCATTCTCATGGTCTAGCAAATATTGTTCTCAGGGATTAGTAGGAGGCACGGCAATAGAAGCAAGACCAATAATTTCATCCTTACTAGGCAATTCTTTATCATGGGGTTGTCTACGAAATTTAGAGAAATTAAAATCATGAGACATATCCCCTAAACCGATAGTAACAATATCTTTCTCGCAATCTATCTTAGCATTAACAGTATTCAAGAAAGGTCTACCAAATATAATGGGACAAAAGTCATCTTGTGGGGAAGCAAGAACAAGAAAATCAGTAGGGTATTTTATTTTCCCACACAAGACTTCAACATCTCTAACAATCCCAATTGGTGAAATAGTATCTCTATTGGCAAGCTTAATAGTAACATCAATATCTTCTATCTCAGCAGGTGCAATATCATTCATAATTTCTTTATATAAGGAAAAAGGAATTGCACTCACACTAGCACCCATATCACATAAGACATGATAACAATGATCTCCTATTTTAACTGAAACAACAGGCATGCCAACAACAGGTCTATCTTTATCTTTACTATCGGGTTTAGCAATTCTAGCAGCTTCATCACAGAAATAAATAACATGCCCATCAATATTATCAACCAAGAGATCTTTAACCATAGCAATACTAGGTTCAACTTTAATTTGCTCAGGGGGTGTAGGTGTTCTAGTATAACTCTTACGAACCACAGTTGAAGCTTTAGCATGATCCTTTATTCTAACAGGGAAAGGTGGTTTCTCAATATAAGCAGTAGGAACAATAGGATCAACATTATAGGTAATAGCTTCTTCTTCAACTTTAATAGGTTCTACTACTTTAACTTCAATGGGAGGATGATATTTAAACCACTTCTCCTTAGGGAGATCAACATGAGTAGCAAAAGATTCACAGAAAGAAGCTACTATCTCAGAGTCAAGTCCATATTTAGTGCTAAAATCACGAAAAGCATCGGTATACATAAAAGATTTAACACAATCAAACTTAAGGTTTATACCTGACTCCTTACCTTCGTCGAGTTCCCAATCTTCAGAGTTGCGTTTAATTCTTTCCAATAAATCCCATTTGAATTCAATAGTCTTCTTCATAAAAGAACCAGTACAAGAAGTATTGAGCATGGATCGATCATTATGAGAAAGCCAAGCATAAATTTTTTGAATAATAATTTCTCTTGGGAGCTCATGATTGGGGCATGAATATAACATTGACTTAAGCCTCCCCCAAGCTTGAGCGATACTTTCTCCTTCACGAGGCCAAAAATTATATATATAATTCCGATCATGATGAACCAGATGCATAGGATAAAACTTCTGATGAAATTCCAATTTCAATCGGTTGTAGTTCCATGATCCAATATCATCACATAGCCTATACCATGTCAATGCCTTCTCCTTCAAAGATAAAGTTAAGACCTTCTTCTTGACTCCATCCTCGGGCAAACCTGCAAGCTTAAATAATCCACAAACTTCATCCACATAGATTAGATGCATATTAGGATGTAATGTTCCATCTCCTGTGTAAGGATGAGCTAGCAGTTTCTCTATCATACCTGAAGGAATTTCATAATAAATATTTTCAGTAGGTGCAGTAGGTTGAGGAGCAACTCTTTGCTCTTCCGATCGAGGTGAAGATACCCCGAACAAGCCCCTCAAAGGATTATTTTCCATAGTAACAAGTGATAGTAAATTTCAGCACACTATATAAATGTTTCCTTACCAAATTCCACATACCAAAGGCGCTTCACTCCCCGGCAATGGCGCCAGAAAAGAGTCTTGATGACCCACAAGTATAGGGGATCTATCGTAGTCCTTTCGTTAAGTAAGAGTGTCGAACCCAACGAGGAGCAGAAGGAAATGACAAGCGGTTTTCAGCAAGGTATTCTCTGCAAGCACTGAAATTATTGGTAACAGATAGTTGTGTGATAAGATAATTCATAACGGGTAACAAGTAACAAAAGTAACTAAGGTGCAGAAAGGTGGCCCAATCCTTTTTGTAGCAAAGGACAAGCCTGGACGAACTCTTATATAAAGCAAAGCGCTCCCGAGGACACATGGGAATTGTTGTCAAGTTAGTTTTCATCATGCTCATATGATTCACGTTCGTTACTTTGATAATTTGATATGTGGGTGGACCGGTGCTTGGGTGCTGCCCTTACTTGGACAAGCCTCCCACTTATGATTAACCCCTCTTGCAAGCATCCGCAACTATGAAAGAAGAATTAAGATAAATCTAACCATAGCATGAAACATATGGATCCAAATCAGCCCCGTACGAAGCAACGCATAAACTAGGGTTTAAGCTTCTGTCACTCTAGCAACCAATCATCTACTTATTAATTCCCAATGCCTTCCCCTAGGCCCAAATCATGGTGAAGTGTCATGTAGTCGATGTTCACATAACACCACTAGAGGAAAGACAACATACATCTCATCAAAATATCGAACGAATACCAAATTCACATGATTACTTATAACAAGACTTCTCCCATGTCCTCAGGAACAAACATAACTACTCACAAAGCATATTCATGTTCATAATCAGAGGAGTATTAATTATCATTAAGGATCTGAACAAATGATCTTCCACCGAATAAACCAACTAGCATCAACTACAAGGAGTAATAAACACTACTAGCAACCCACAGGTACCAATCTGAGGTTTTGAGACAAAGATCGGGTACAAGAGATGAACTAGGGTTTGAGAGGAGATGGTGCTGGTGAAGATGTTGATGGAGATTGACCCCCTCTCGATGAGAGGATTGATGGTGATGACGATGGCGATGATTTCCCCCTCCCGGAGGGATGTTTCCCCGGCAGAACAGCTCCGCCGGAGCCCTAGATTGGTTCTGCCCAGGTTCCGCCTCGAGATATTGGTGCTTCATCCCAAAATATTTCTTCTCATTTTTTCCAGGTCAAAACACACCATATAGCAGAAGATGGGCGTCGGGGGCCTGCCAGGTGGCCCACAAGGACGGGGGGCACGCCCAGGGGGTAGGGCGCGCCCTCCACCCTTGTGGATGGCAGGTGGCCCCCCTCTGGTACTTTCTTCACCCAATATTTTTTATTAAATCCAAAATGACTCTCCGTGAAGTTTTAGGACTTTTGGAGTTGTGCAGAATAGGTCTCTAATATTTGCTCCTTTTCCAGCCCAGAATTCCAGCTGCCGGCATTCTCCCTCTTCATGTAAACCTTGTAAAATAAGAGAGAAAAGGCATAAGTATTGAGCCATAATGTGTAATAACTGCCCATAATGCAATAAATATTGATATAAAAGCATGATGCAAAATGGACGTATCAGCAGCCCACTCACAGATGGTTGACTGGTATCTATCTTCCTCAGTCATCCACACAATCCTCCCATCTGGATAGAAATGAGCAGTAGAATAGAATTGCATAATCATCTCATCATTCCAGTTGGTAAGCTTTTTCCCAACAAAAGCGTTAACACCAGCAAGCTTGAAGCTCTCATGAACATGGGGGAAGTTGTCTTCATTCTCATCATATGAGGTTCTATTCTTCTTTGTCTTTGTAGCAGCTTTTGGCAGTTCTAGAGAACTCCTTACTCCCTCATAATAGTTGCCCTCAGGACTAGAGCCTGCACTGAGATCAAAATTTTCTTCTTAGGCATTCTGACTATCACTCGCTTCAGACATCTTGCAAAACTGACCCTGTGAATAGTTGGTTATGGGCAGAGTAGATGAGTCATCACAAAAAGCAGATAGTTTTGAAGAAAATTGAGTTCAAATCTTAGTTTCAAGTTTTCACAGAAGGCATTTCGGATCCACCGAGTTGATCATCTTGGTGATACCGAAGCACTTAATAGAGACATGGCACACAATTTTAGTCAGACCGATATGTGGCTCGGTGTCTTCGATATGCTAGGGTTTCACTGAAACTTTACTTTCGGTCTCACCAATTAGTACAACTCGGTGGCACCGAGACGTACTAGTGCAATGGCCTGGGCCAAATCGGTGACTCCGAAAATTTCAAATCGATCGGTCTGAGATGCATTCGACGGAAACTTAAACCTGATTTTTTTGCTCGGAACTAATCTGTGGAATTTGAAGAGGATAGGAATATTTCAATCCGTGGCAAGAATAATGGCAATCCATCCGTGCATTGAATCAGAATTTAGAACACCGAGGGGTCGAATCTCACCCTAACTTGGTGGAGATTCTCTACGTCGACAACAGTGGGGCAGATTCTCGTTGACGGCAGCGGAATCCAGCAGCAAGGGTGTGCAGGAGACGAGGGCGACGATCCGGAGACCAGGGTGACAGTAGCAACGGTGTGCGGGAACATGATGTTTGAAGAAATTTCCAATGTACGAGCCACGTATGTATATATACCCGTGTGCTGTCGATGGCTCCGAGTGGAACAACTCGGTGGCACTGATATGTGTAACTTCAAGCAGTATAGCACATCGGTGTCTTCGAAACGGTTCAACTCGATGACACCAAGAAGGAAAACTAGATCAATCTAAATGATTTTGGTTTGACCGAGTTTGAGTGAATTGGTCTAACCGAAATACATGTAGAAGGTTTTGGAGCTCAGTCCTTCTCAGATCGGTGACTCCGAGTGTTCCTCACCTAGAGGGTCCAAAAATGACTTGTTCAATTTTTTTGATGTAGCAAGAATAGAATTTGAGACAAGAAAGCATAGATAGTTAGAGGAGGTGCTTAGGCATTCTTGTACATCCACTTGGACAGAAAAACCAAGGCAATCAAAACACCAAGTGGATGACCTTGAATGAAGAAAACATGCATACCAACATGCTCACACAATAAGATATTAAATGAAATATGTGTCAAGCATGCGCAACCAATTCTAGCATCTATTAAGCAATTGGCGATGACTAGGTCATCTATATATGAGTATATTGACTTAGGAGTCAAATGAGAACATTTGATCATAGGTCATACTCATTGTTTAAGCACAAGTGGGGTTACCACTTTTACATAAACCATTAATGTGTTCACACCATTAGAGTTGATTTTGCTCAATTTTTAGAGCAAAGCTCCTCCTAGATGTGATATCCCCTCAAAGAGGGATGAACTAACCATGGGTTTTGCCTATGATGACTTCATGTAGATAGTGAGGATGTGGATGCTCAATGTTGATGTAGTCCATCAAGAGTTGGGAGCAATCCTTTGGAATTTTGCACTTTCAATACCTACATGGGTTAGTCCTACAAGGAACATACAAGGATATCCATAGACATAGAGTGAAATGCACATATGATGATGTCCATGAATGCATTGAGTTACCTTGTCCCTTGTCTTACCAACAAGAGGGTTTGTGACTCCATGAACTAGTGCAAGATGTTGAAGTTCGTTGCACAAGTTCTTGCCAAAATGAATGTGAGTGAAATATGTTGGCGGAGTCACCCTCAAGAACTCCCTAGTTCTTCTTCTTTGGGACCCACATCAACTTGATGGGAATCCTTGGAGTTGTAGTCGAACTTAATGAAGTAGAACTTGATGAATTCTTGGGGACCCACTTGACCAAGGCTCTAGGTGCTTCTTCAAATGAATCAATCTCTTCTTGAAGCTTGTCCTTGCCTTTTAGCTTGGGGTCTTGTGGTGGAAGATCATCTTGAGCTTGTGTCCCCTCAAAAGAAGTGGGGTCATACTTCTCTTGTTGCAGAACAAACTTCGTCTTGTGGTATTTATCTTCTTCCCATTCAACTCCATTGGCATTGAATTTCGTTTAAAACCAACACCTTGATTCTTCCGGTGCCTTCCTTGCTTGCATACAATTTCTTCGAATTGCTTACTCCCAGCAAGACTCTTGTAAACACCTTTCTCTATAATTCCCTTCAATAAACTCTTTTCTTGCTCAAGTGTAACTTGTCTAAGAGAATCATTAGTGGAGTCGAGAGAATTACTAGAAGCAACAATATTGGATTTAGCATGGTTATTGATACTACTAGAAGAAGAATCTTTCTTGTTCTTGTTACTAGATTTAACTTGTGGCATGTGGTATTTCCCCGAAGAGGAGAGGATGATGCAGCACAGCAACAGTAAGTATTTCCCTCAGTTATGAAACCAAGGTTATCAATCCAGTAGGAGAACCAAGCAACACTATGTAAACAGCACTTGCACACAAACCACAAAAACTTGCAACCCAACGCGTAAGAGGGGTTGTCAATCCCTCCTCGGTATTGAGATAGATTAAATTGTATGAGATTTGATAAATAGATCTAACTAAAACACAAAATAAATAAATAAATAAATAAAAAACACAGCAAGGTATTTTTGGTTTTATATGATAGGAAAATAGACCCGGGGGCCGTAGATTTCACTAGAGGCTTCTCTCGAGAAAATGGCATACGGTGGGTAAACAAATTACTGTTGGGAAATTGATAGAAAAGCGAATAATCATGACGATATCCAAGGCAATGATCATGTATATAGGCATCACGTCCAAGATTAGTAGACCGACTCCTGCCTGCATCTACTACTATTACTCCACACATCGACCGCTATCCAGCATGCATCTAGTGTATTAAGTTCATGAAAAAATGGAGTAATGCAATAAGAACGATGACATGATGTAGACAAGATCTATTCATGTAGGAATAGACCCCATCTTTTTATCCTTAATAGCAATGATACATGTGTGTCATGTCTCTTTCTGTCATTGAGGTTGAGCACCGCAAGATCGAACCCATCACAAAGCACCTCTTGTCATGGCAAGAAAAACAATCTAGTTGGCCAAACCAAACCAAAATTTCGGAGAAGAAATACGAGGCTATAACAATCATGCATAAAAGAGTTCAGCAAAGACTCAAATAATTTTCATGGATAGAACTGATCATAAACTCACAATTCATCGGATCCCAACAAACACACCGCAAAAAGTCATTACATCAAATAGATCTCCAAGAACATCGAGGAGAACATTGTATTGAAGATCAAAAAGAGAGAAGAAGCCATCTAACTACTACCTACGGGCCCATAGATCTGTGGTAAACTACTCACGCATCATCAGAGGGGCAAGGGTGATGATGAAGAACCCCTCCGTGATCGTTGACCCCTCCGGTAGAGTGCCGGAAAAGGCCTCTAGATTGGATCTCGTGGTTCTGGAACTTGCGGCGGCGGAAACTGTTTTCTCTCGACTCTCCTAGGGTTTTAGGGATTTTAGAGTATTTATAGAGCTGAAAGTCGGTGGAGAAGCTTCCCGTGGGCCCCACTACCCACCAGGGCGCGCTTGGGGCCTCTGGCATGCCCTGGTGCCTAGTGGGCCCCATGGGCCTCCTCTGGTGCATTTCCTTGGCCTCCTGGGTGTCTTCTGGGCCGAAAAAATTCTCCAAAAAGTTTCGTGGTATTTGGACTCCGTTTGGTATTGATTTTCTGTGAAGTAAAAAACAAGCAAAAAATAGCAACTGGCACTGGGCACTATGTTAATAGGTTAGTCCTGAAAAATGATATAAAGTTGCTAGTAAATGAGTATAAAACATCCAAGAATGATACTTTAATAGCATGGAACAATCAAAAATTATAGATACGTTGGAGGCGTATTAGCATGTAAGTAGACAAGAGGAGACTTTTGGCAATGTAAGAAGAACTCTTCTTTCGAAGATCATCATTGATTACTTTTAGAAACTCATGCTCTTGCTCTAAATTTAGCTTCTCAAAGCGTAGCTTCTGATGAGTTCTTAGGAGCTCTCTATGATCTAATTGAGTTGTTTCATGAGCTAGCTTAAGAGTGTTTAGTTCTTTAGTTAGATGCTCAATCTCCTTCTTAGCATTGTCATTTGTTTCATCTTGACCATCATGATTACTAGCAAGTTCATTATAGCTCACATCACTAGTTTTATCAACAAGTAAATCATCATCACCTAGCAAATCATCTTCATCACTATTGAAATCAAGATACTCGGGGTGTGATACCTTGGGGCCTTTAGCCATGAAGCATTTTCCAATTCCTTCATTTGGTGAATCAAATATGTCGTGGGAGTTGGATGACACTAGAGCAAGACCGGCAACACCTTCATCTTGAGTATAGTTGGAGTCGGAGTGATAACTTCTCTCTGAGTGGGTGTCGGAGTCGGAGCGGGAAGCCCATTCACCAACATGAGCTTGATGTCTTTGTGTTGTGTAGCTCTTTGATGACTTTTCTTTCCTTTCCGAATCCTTGCTTCTTCGAGAGGGTCTTCGTTTATAACGATCATCTCTACTCCTCTCTCTATGAGGTGATTCATCTCTTGTACTTCTCCTTTTAGGTGAGTCTTCTCTTTTCTTGTAGGGTGCAGTACACTCATTGGAGTAGTGTCCAGGTCTTCGACAATTGTAGCAATTACTGTCACGATTAGAAGGTCTTTTCTCATTGTAGGACCTTGACTTGGAGCTTCTATCTTTGCTTTGACTCTTGTATAATTTGTTGGAGTTTTTCACCATTAGACTTATTTCCTCATTGGAGACTAGCTTGTCACTTGATGCTGTAGGAGCATCACTTGAAGCTTTGTATGCACCACTTGGCTTGTTGTGGAGCTCCTCCTTATCATTGAGTGACATTTCATGAGCAACAATTCTTCCAATTACTTCCATGGGCTTGAGATCTTTGTAATTTGGCATCATTTGGATCAATGTGCACATGGAATCATATTTTCCATCCAAGGCTCTAAGGATCTTCTTGATGATGAACTTTCCGGTCATCTCTTCACTTCCTAAGCCGGCAATATCATTTGTGATGAGAGCAAGGCTAGAGTACATTTCAGCGACTCCTTCACCATCCTTCATCTTGAAATTGTCAAGTTGATTTTGGAGCACATCCAACTTGGATTCCTTGACGGACTCGGTACCTTCGTGCATATCAACCAAAGTATCCCAAATTTCCTTTGCATTCTTAAGGCGGCTGATTTTGTTGAATTCCTCGGGGCACAAACAATTGAAGAGAATATCACAAGCTTGAGCATTGTATTGCAACATCTTCAATTCTTCCACGGTCGCTTCATGATCTGGTTCTCTACCATCCTCAAAGAATTCACCTTGCAAGCCAACACGAACAACAGCCCAAACGGCGGGGTTATGACCAAGAATATTCATTTTCATCTTATGCTTCCAACTAGCAAAATTTGTACCATTAAAATATGGCCCTCTGTGGTGATAATTACCCTCACTAGACACCATACTCTCCTAGGTTGTGAAACCAAGGCTATGGAGACCAAAGCTCTGATACCACTTGTAGGATCGAAAGTATGTCTAGAGGGGGGATGATTAGACTGCTTGACCAAATAAAACCTAATCTTTTCCCAATTTTACTTGTAGACAGATTTTAGCAATTATGACAAGTCAAGCAACACCCTACACATGCAATTCTAAGAGTGTAGCAGCAGAAAGTAAGACATTGTACATGTAAGTAAAGGAAGAGTTTGGAGAAGGCAAACGCAATGGGGAGACAAAGATTTTTGGCGTGGTTTCAATAGGTGGTGCTATCATACATCCAAGTTGATGGAGACTTCAACCCACGAAGGGTAACGACTGCGCGAGTCCATGGAGGGCTCCACCCACGAAGGGTCCACGAAGAAGCAACCTTGTCTATCCCACCATGGCCATCTCCCACAAAGGACTTGCCTCACTCGGGTAGATCTTCACGAAGTAGGCGATCTCCTTGCCCTTACAAACTTCTTGGTTCAACTCCACATCATGCAAGAGGCTCCCAAGTGACACCTAACCAATCTAGGAGACACCACTCTCCAAAAGGTAATAGATGGTGTGATGATGATGAACTCCTTACTCTTGTGCTTCAAATGATAGTCTCCCCAATACTCAACTCTCTCTCATAGATTTGGCTATGGTGGAAGAAGGATTTGAGTGGAAAGCAACTTGGGGAAGGCTAGAAATAGGTGGTTCTCTCTTAGAAAATGAGTAGTGGAAGTGTAGGCACGTTTTGATGGCTCTCTTACTAAGTAAGATGGGGTGGAGGGGTATATATAGCCTCCACACGAAATCCAACTGTTACACACTTTTGACCCAACTCGATGGCACCGACCTGTGTAAAAGATATGAACGTTGGAGGTCTCGGTGGGACCGACTGGAAACAACTCGGAGGGATCGATGTGCAATGGCAAAGGCATGCCTCGTTTTGGTGGCACCGATTGCATCAACTCGGTAGGACCAAAGTGAAGCAATAGGGCAACACAAAGGTTGGCAAGCCGTCTCAGTGTGACTGATTACAAAACTCGGTGGGACCAAAATAATTGCAAGTGGTTACAGAAAGTTTGGCAAGCCATCTCGGTGTGACCGATTGCAAAACTCGGTGGGACCAAAATAATTGCGACAAGTTACAGAGAGTTGGGCAAGCCATCCCGGTGTGACCGAGAACCATATCGGTGACTCCGATTTGTTAGGGTTTGGCTGTGGTAGTGTCCAGATGAACTCGGTGGGTCCGGATATGGAAGTTTCGGTGGGGCCGGGTTGGAATGTAGGGTTTTGGACAGATTTGGATAGAGAAAGTGGTTGAGGGTTTTCTAGCAATATCACTAAGCACTTGAGCAAATAGATCATGATCAAAACCTCATCCCCTTTTAATAGTATTGGCTTTCCTATGGACTCAATGTGGTCTTGGATCACTTAACCAAAAATGCAGTCTTGAGCTTTTGCCAATCCACGTTCTTAGCATTTTGAGGGGTCCACAATCACTAGTCCTTGCCATGCCAATCATTGAACATCCTGAAATCTTTAACTTGAATGGATATTAGTTCAATGAGATATATGCTGTTATGAATTACCAAAACCACCCGGGTATTTGTTGTACTTTCACATGGGACTTGAGTATATCATAAGTCAATTTTGCCTATAGTAGCCCCCAAAGGTCGGGTCTTCTGCCTGCGGTGACTCGGGGTGTCAGATAACTTGGCTTATTAAGAAATCTCAATGTGTAGGAAATGTTGGATGAAGCCGAGTCTTGTGTTGCCGGCTTGCAAGAGAAATTGAATAAAGAAAAGGAGCTTAAAAGAGGAGCGGAAAATTTGGCGTCTGTGCTGCAGAAATCTTTGCACCAAGCAACGAAAGCGTTACAGAATGCCCAGGCTGATTTTGAAAAGGAAAAAGCTGACATACTGAAGAGATCCGAAATTGCCGAGGCGAAACTTGAGCCGGTGAAGCAAGAGCTAGCCACTTGAAAAATCAGATCAAAGACATGTGCATAGCTATCTTCGGTAAGCAAGAGATTTTTAACTAGCCGCCCCTCATATTGTCGGCTCATCATCTGGGTCTGATTACTGATGTCCTTTATCTCCAATGTATGTTTGACAGGTAAGAAAATCCATAATCTAGTCGAGCAGCCAGTGGTGAAGCTGAAGGTTGTATACAAGTTCATAGAACAACTCTATGTAGGCGGCTCATACTGCATTATGAAAGCAAAAAATACCAAGGCTCCACCAAAATATATTATGGATATGTTAAAGGAGTTATTTGTAGTACCAGAGTGGTTTAAGGAGCTGAGGTGGTCTGCATGCCGTCAGGAGCTGCTGGCCGCTCTTGCTCGTGCCAAAGCTTACTTTCCAGAACTGGTGCCGACTCAATTGGCGAATGGCTTTCAAGAAAACAACATAGTGTGCACGCCTTTTGGAAATGAAGACTTGTTGCACTGTGTGAAGGAGAACCGTGTGGCCGCAACCCAACTTGCAGAAGAGTCGGATTTGACAAAGTATCAAGCCCCTTCTCACAAGCCGGCAAATGTGTCAATCCGCCAACTCCTCAGCCTTTCGAGCTAAATCCTCCACGTAAGCAAGACTTCGCGGCTAGTGTTAATTATTCCACTGTGATGAACAAAGAGTCAATTTTTGAAGCTTTGGAATCCACCCAGTGGTTGGCAGATGAAGGAACTTCCTCCAAGGGCCAAGGAGAGCCGGAACAGGATGACTCAGCGCCTGTTTGACCCGGGAAAGCAGAGCGATGACCCGGCGAGCTCGAAAACCGCTCCTTAGTAACTTCTCTGCCGATGTATGCTGAAAAAACATTGATAAATGTAGCCCAAATTACTATTTGTAATAGGGAAGTTCAAATACTTGGTGATCTGCAGTGCCATCGTGCATTGTATTGCTTTTGAATGCTTGACCAATCATTAATGTCCGGGATGACTTGTACCTACTTTTTTAGTCAAGGTGCCAACATCTTTATGAGGCAAATTGCATTAAACACCTGAGTGGTTCAGGGAAACTTAGTGAAGATTATACCATTCCAGGGCCGAGTCGATCTTGATGACCCAGCAATACAAATAAGTCGGTGTTATGTATAACCCGGATATATGTTTTAAATGGAATTTTTGCAAAAGAGAAGCATATACATGTAAACAAACATAAAAATAACATAAATGAAATTATTAAGCCGGCTTTCGAGGCACGACATAAAGACCAGCTTTCGAGGCTCATGTCCTGCTTCAATGAAGCTGGCGTTTGACGATGTCTTGGACTAGAGGGTACTCACCATGTCGTTTCCCGACTAGGTGGATCGGGCCGAGGACCCCCATGGTGGTTCACTCATGGGCCACTTCGGGCAGCCATGATGCATACAAGGAGGATTCCAGAAGACTTGGTGATCAAGACAAGGACTCCTCTCCATCGACGTAGCTGACTAGGACTCTTGTTATCCTAGGCCTCCGGTACATTATATAAGCCGAGGCCAGGCTAGTCGATAGATATATGCTACATCATTAGAATCATACACAACAAACGATCTTGAGATAGACCAACTCTGTACTCGATACATCATCATCAATATAAACAAGAGCAGGACGTAGGGTTTTACCTTCATCGAGAGGGCCCGAACCTGGGTAAACACCGTCTCCTTCATCTCCTGTAACCCATCGATCCAAGATCCACAGCTCGGGACCCCCTACCCCGAGGTCTGTCGGTTTTGACACCGACAATGGTGCTTTCATTGAGAGTTCCGATGTTGGATTGCCAAAGGATCAATGGCTCGCCTGCAGATCAACTGTGACGTCGACATCTTCATCGCCGGCTCGATTAGTCACCTTGGCTAGATCGAGGACTGTGCTCCGCCTCAGATTGTCATGTTCGGACGAGGGCCTTCATCAACATCAACTCTGACCTCTATCAAGATTATGGAGGAATCATCTATGGAGCTCGGGAGCTCAACGTCAACATTGCCCTCGAGCGACCGTGTTGTTTTTCTGGACAACGAAATTGTATCCACCTCCACTGCCTCCTCGAGCATCGCTTTGATGATTACTTCAGTGGAATTGTGTGGAATTGAGTCTACAATAACCCTGTAAAATTTTGTCGCGTTTCGATGGAGGAATCTTCGGTGATCTTTGATATACCGGAGCCCTGTCGAATCCGGACGAGTTTAGGGCGAGGAGACCAGCGTCTATCTCGAACATCGTTTGGAAGATCCAACCATGGATCAACTGTGGAATTCCTGTATCTACCACCCCTCAAAATTTCAGCTCAATCCGACCGTTCAAACTCTGGGAAACCTCCGATGAGTGCATCAATTTTTGGATCTGTTTCCTGCGCGAAAACGAATCCAACCCGAATTCGTCTTTTTTCATGAACGGGATATTGGACATCCTTTTTGGAGGAATTTATTTCTAGGGTATTGTGTGTTGCTCTCAAACATGTGCCCACGAATTTTGAGCCTTTTCCAGGGTAATCTTCACCATCGCGCCGGTGTCAAACCATCCCGACAATGTTGCTCCATGGCTGCCGACCTGTGCTAGACGGGTCGTCGCTTCATAGAGCCGAGCTCAACCTTATCGGATCATCATCTCGGCAAGACGACCAAGAGTTCGGCATCGCGAAGGCTAAATCATCACCAACATCATCGCCCCACGGATTATACGGAGCGGGCACACCGGCATCACCGCACGGTCACTTCATCAAGCTGGCATTGACCGCGTCACAAGATCCAACCTGTGTCGGCATTGCCGCCCTATTGCTTCTTCAAGCCGATGTCCACCACGCCGACCTGCTTCGATAACTCGGCTAGTATGGGGGCTGCAATGTCACCTTACCGACCTGCTCTGTCACCTCGGCTAGACCGGGGGCCTCATCATCAACCTACTTCGGGGACTTTTGTGTCACCAGCCGACCAGCTTTCTCCCAATTAGCTGGACCAGGGGCTTCGCCTCGCCACATCGACCGTGCTGTGTCGCCACTTCATCAAGCCGAACTCCTCGCTCGGTTACCTCGGTCTTGGGGGCTGGGACCTCGGCCAGGCCGAGGACAACGTCTTTGTCCTGCCACGAGCTCGGACCTCGTCATCGACGCCGAGCACATTAACCAGCTAAGTCGCTTTCATGCTCAAATTTCCTCCAATCTTTTAATTTTTGTTCAGTTCAACCAAGCATTGTATTCATGTTAAACAAAAAGTTATTTGTTAAAAACTTAGTTTGTCAAAAACGTTGTTTGTTAAAAACACTTCTTTTACCCAAGTTAACTGGGGGCTCTTAAATTTGCATGAGTCATTTTATAATAAATATTTTTTCTTCTAAGTCATTGTAAAGTCTTTTTCTACCACTTCTTTCTCGACTCGAGTGTGTGGTCAATAGCCGGATAGCCTGGTTTCTCTCTAAAGCCACTCAACTTTAGTTTGCTAAACTGGCCTAAGAAACACTCCCCCTTCGGGATATGGAGGTTGAAGCCGAAGGCTGACCTACTTGAAGTTTAGAGATCGGATGTGTCATGTTAAAGCACGATGGAAGGAAAATTTTATTTTAAGACCAATTTTCGGATTGGCACCAAAAAACTTGATTTAGTTCGGACGACAAGTTTTTACATAAGTTTTTTGGCTTTTCGAGCTTATGGCACTTTTAAGCTATTTGTATGTTTTTCTTTTAGGAGGCGGAACATCTTCATGACTGAGGTGCCCTGCGTAATAATTCAGCTCGGGAGATCTTTTCCGACCCGCAGCTCGGCATCTTTCCTGCCGACCTACACCTCATGTTGGCGAAACACACATGAAATCTGGACTAGTTCCCGAGGAGATTCGATCCTCAGGTTGGTCGGCCACAACCAACCTGAGTCTCGGGGGATTCTGTGTGTCTCCAGCATAACCTTCGCAGTACAACGTCGGATGCCTTTAAAGCGTTGGCAATATCAACGGGGGGCTGCGGCTAGAGCCGAACCCACCAAAAGTCGAGGTACTCCAAGGAGTCCTTGGCAACACATTCTCGGATATTGCTTTATATGCATCAGTTTCAAATTGTGTCTTCGGTCAATAATTGGGTTGCCCGGCTCCTGTGCTTGCCTCCTACGTTCCGCTTTGTTCGGCTAGGAGTGCAAAGGGAGAACCACTGCGATTGTACTTCCGGTTTAACTGGTCAAGTACCTCAGTGGAGAAAGCCAAAAACTGACTGTCACAATGAGCGTAAACTGGTCAACGGTCCGATGACCATGTCAAACTATAGATCGATAGAGGTTACCCCATGTTAAACGACGGGCCTTTCATAAAATTGGCCGAAGTGTTAATGGCTTGACCTCGGCTGACACCGAACACTAACCGGGGGCTAGTAACTGGCCTCCCAACTTTAAGCTCCCATGACTAAGTGAAAGTTATAAAGCCTGCATATATGATTGCCTCGTTTCCGCTAACGCAACCGCCTCTGGGCACATCTAAGGGTTGTCTTGTTACTGCGGAAACACCCTGCGTAGCATCTACAAAGGGGTAGAAGCCGACGATGGGCCACTTTCAAATGATAAACGGTCGCAACGGAGTCAACATAAACATATATCATCAGCATTTGTATTCAATATACAAGCACTGCCTTCCGTAATTATCGTTATAAAGCCATAAAATATGCATCAATTTGACTTAAGATTTTGACCTAGCTGGGTTGCCTGGCTCCTGTGTTTACACCCTACGTTCCCGATTGTTCGGCTAGGGGGTAAAGGGAGCACCTCTGTGATTGTTACTACCGGGTCATCCGGGTTAGAACCTCAGACTGGGTGAAGCCGAAAGCTAGCTATCTTAAGAATATAATTGGTCGGCAACGGCAGAAGTGAAAATTTTGGTTTATTAAGACCACAGAGTTCGGGAATTTTCCCCAAACTAAATCCTCAATATTTTCCTCCCACATTGATCGGAGGTGAGGTTTCATGATCAGGATCAACATGACAGCCTGGGAAAACAAACTTATAAAGGGACTATTTTTCCCGCAAGATGTTTCTTATGTTAAATAGTAATATAACATATCTCTCTGTGTACCTTTGTTTATAAAACCGTATGGCCGGATTGCCTTGTTTGCCGTAAACCTTTTCCCTCATAAAGGCTTTATAAAGTAGGACAAACACTCCCCGACCATTGGCCAAGGAGGTTGAAGCCGATGGTCGGTCAACAAAGTTTTGTACAATGTGGATCCGAGCTTTAATGATGTAAAATACTTGGATACATAGAATCATTGCACATAAAATTGTAATTAAAGTCAATTTACTCTGGATATCAATCCTTAATTTGGCCACCCGTGCCCACATTAAGGCTCGGGGGCTACTAGGTTTCGCGTTTGTCACTTAAAAGCCATTAACGTGTTACATCGATCCACTGATCTGGTGTTGCCACCCGACCAGTGGCTCAATGGCTACCACATTGACGATTCAATGCAGACAATTTACAAAGTGTAAACAATTTTTGAGGAGATTACGATCCTCGGGTTGGTCGATCGCACCCAACCTGAGCCTCGAGGACTATGCACACCGCGTTTCCATTCTTACGTATGCTGCCGAGCTAGGAGTTGATCCTCAGGCCAATTTCGCAAATCGACCTGAGTCTCAGGGGCTACTGGGATCAGCGGTTTCATGCTTTCCTTCAGGTGCATCTTGGATTTTAGGCCGACACACACCTTGAGGGCTACTGGCTATATATCTCAACAGAAAATAAAATGCACCAATCAAGCAAAATATATCTACAAAAAATCAGCCAAAGACCGAGGTGGTGCACCACCTCCGAAGTAGTCCGACATAAAGCTCGGATGCAAGTGGCTGGCTCTATAGAGGGCATTTCCGGCATTAAGCTCAGCTAAACTCCTGCAAAGTTTTTCAAGAGTGAGGTAATTTATGACACCTCGGACGCAGGTCGGCGTTGGAGCTGAGATGCAGTCCAGCGTTGGAGCTTGGATGCAGTCCGGCGTTGGAGCTCGGCTGCAAAAAGATACCTCGGATGCAGTCCGGCGTTGGAGCTCGGTTGCAAAAAGACACCTCGGATGCAATCTAGCGTTGGAGCTTGGATGCAGTCCGGCATTGGAGCTCGGACGCAAGAGGACACCACCGCACGGGAAACACTTCAAACCCGAGGTGTGGCGTAAAAATAACAAGGCATTGATAAAGGCCGAGAACTTAAAGGGGCTCCTCGGATACCCGACGTGTAAACTCTTTAGATTCACTTCAGCGATCCTCAAGATCTAAGATGGGAAGATTTTTTGAACCAGTTTTCAAGACGGACTACCGAAGATGAAGAACAGTTCAGAAGAATCGAGAAGCATCCCCAACTTGAAGACTGGTTTAGGGGGCTACTGACGGTGTCTTGGACTAGGGGGTTGATACGTCTCCAACGTATCTATAATTTTTTATTGTTCCATGCTATTATATTATCTGTTTTGGATGTTTTATATGCATTAATATGCTATTTTATATTATTTTTGGGACTAACCTATTAACCTAGAGCCCAGTGCTAGTTTCTGTTTTTTTCCTTGTTTTTTAGCTTCGTGGAAAAGGAATACCAAACGGAGTCCAAACGGAATAAAATCTTCGCGATGATTTTTCTTGGACCAGAAGACACCCAGGAGACTTGGAGATGAAGTTGGAGGAGCCACGAGGCGGCCACAAGGGTGGAGGGCGCGCCCAGAGGGTATGGCGCGCCCCCTGCCTTGTGGGCCCCCCGTGACCCTCCTGACCTAATTCTTTCACCTATATATTCACATATGTTACCAAACCACCAGAGGCATCCACGAAAAGACTTTTCCACCACCGCAACCTTCTGTACCCGTGAGATCCCATCTAGGGACCTTTTTCGGCACCCTACCGGAGGGGGATTCGATCACGGAGGGCTTCTACATCAACCCTATTGCCCTTCCGATGAAGCGTGAGTAGTTTACCTCAGACCTACGAGTGCATAGCTAGTAGTTAGATGGCTTCTTCTCTCTCTTTGATTCTCAATACCATGTTCTCCTCGATGTTCTTGGAGATCTATTCGATGTAATACTTTTTTGCAGTGTGTTTGCCGAGATCCGATGAATTGTGGATTTATGATCAGATTATCTATGAATATTATTTGAATCTTCTCTGAATTCTTTTATGCATGATTTGATATCTTTGTAATTCTATTCGAACTATCGGTTTGGTTTGGCCAACTAGATTGGTTTTTCTTGCAATGGGAGAAGTGCTTAGCTTTGGGTTCAATCTTGCGGTGCCCTTTCCCAGTGACAGTAGGGGCAGCAAGGCACGTATTGTATTGTTGCCATCGAGGATAAAAAGATGGGGTTTACATCATATTGCTTGAGTTTATTCCTCTACATCATGTCATCTTACTTAATGCGTTACTCTGTTCTTCATGAAGTTAATACTCTAGATGCAGGCAGAAGTCGGTCGATGTGTGGAGTAATAGTAGTAGATGCAGAATTGGTTCGGTCTACTTGACACGGACGTGATGCCTATATTCATGATCATTACCTTAGATATCGTCATAACTTTGCGCTTTTCTATAAATTGCTCGGCAGTAATTTGTTCACCCACCGTATTATTTGCTATCTTGAGAGAAGCCTCTAGTGAAACCTATGGCCCCCGGGTCTATTTTCCATCATATAAGTTTCCGATCTACTATATTCCATCATATAAGTTTCCTATCTACTATTTTGCAATCTTTTACTTTCCGATCTATAAACCAAAAATACCAAAAATATTTACTTTACCTTTTATTTAGTTTCATCTATATCTATCAGATCTCACTTTTGGAAGTAACCATGAAGGGATTAACAACCCCTTTATCGCGTTGGGTGCAAGTTGTTTGATTGTTTGTGTAGGTATTCAGTGATTTGTGCGTTGTCTCCTACTAGATTGATACCTTGGTTCTCAAACTGAGAGAAATACTTATCTCTACTTTACTGCATCACCCTTTCCTCTTCAAGGGAAAAACCAACGCAAGCTCAAGAAGTAGCAGGAAGAATTTCTGGCGCCGTTGCCGGGGAGATCTACGCCAAGTCAAGACATACCAAGTACCCATCATAAAACTCTCATCTCTTGCATTACATTATTCGCCATTTGCCTCTCGTTTTCCTCTCCCCCACTTCTAAAACTATTTTCGAAAAGATTTGCCTTTTTATTCGCCTTTCTTCCGTTTGATCTTTTGTTTGCTTGTGTTACCATGTGCCTTCTTTTTGCTTGCATCTTCGCTTGCTAAAAGTTTATGGATCCTCATCCACTTGCTAATCTTTTTAAGAGATACAATTATGATGAACCAATTGCTAGTGAGTTTTGTGCACTAGATTATCTTTATGAAGTTTTGCTTGAAATTCATGAATCTGAAAATTATGATGAAGAAATTTATGAAGTGATTCACGATAGCTCCTTGAATAAAAAGCATGATTGCAATGGTTTTACTATAAATTCTATTGATGTCAACTGTGCTAATAATATGCAAAACCCTAAGCTTGGGGATGCTAGTTTTTCTATGTCCACTACTTATTGCAATAATCATGATTAGGGTGATTTTTCTTATGATCTTGAAAATTTATTTAAGCCTCATGATGAATATGTTTGCAATAATATTGAAAGTGGGTTTGGAAGAGTGTCAACTCTAGGTAATAATGATCCCACTACTTTGGAGTATGATCAATCTTATGAAATATTTGATAAAAGTGGGTTTGGAGAGGTCATGACTTTATTTTATGATAATCCCACTATTTTGTAAGAGTGTCAACTTTGCATGCATGTGGATCATGTAGAGAATATTTTATGTGATAGCTATATTGTTGAATTTGAATATTATCCCACATGTAATTATTATGAGAGAGGAAAATATGGTCATAAAATTTTTTATGTTGCTAAATTACCTCTCTTCATGTTGAGATTGTCTATGTTTTATTCTCCTTCCTTGCATATGCTAGGTTTTTCTTGTCTTGATAATTTGTTTGCTTATAAAATGCCAATGCATAGGAAGTATGTTAGACTCAAATTTGTTTGTCACATGTTTTATGATGCCCTCTTTGTGTTTCAATTATTATCTTTCATGTGAGCATCATTGAAATCTCAATGCCTAGCTAAAAGGCTTTAAAGAAAAACGCTTGTTGGGAGGCAATCCAATTTTATTTTTGTGTTTTTTGTTTTTCTTCTGGTCTTGAATAAAATACATATTATTATCTCTGTAGTAATTATGTTTTGGTGTTTTAATTAGTGTTTGTGCCAAGTAAGACCTTTAGGATGGCTTATGGTGATAGTTGATTTGATCTTGCTGAAAAACAGAAACTTTTTCATCCAGTCGCAGAATTTTAGTAATTCACTGGAGCGTTGAAAAACCCTGAATTATTTACAAGATATTTATATACAAGTTTCCTCTGTTGTCCTAATTTTGCAGAATTTTTGGAGTTACATAAGGATTATAACAATTCGGATATTCACAGACTATTTTGTTTTTGACAGATTCTATTTTCTTTGTGTTGTTTGCTTATTTTGATGAATCTATGGGTAGTATCGGGGGGTATGAACCATGGAGAAGTTGGAATACAGTAGATATTACACCAATATAAATAAATAATGAGTTCACAATAGTATCAAAAGTGGTGATTTATTTTCTTATACTAATGGAGCTTATGCGATTTTCTGTTGAGTTTTGTGTTGTGAAGTTTTCAAGTTTTGGGTAAGAATTTGATGGACTATGGAATAAGGAGTGGCAAGAGCCTAAGCTTGGGGATGCCCAAGGCAACCCAAGGTAATATTCAAGGACAACCAAGAGCCTAAGCTTGGGGATGCCCCGGAAGGCATCCCCTCTTTCGTCTTCGTCTATCGGTAACTTTACTTGAGGCTATATTTTTATTCACCACATGATATGTGTTTTGCTTGGAGCCTCTTGTATGATTTGAGTCTTTAATTTTGAGTTTGCCACAATCATTCTTGCTGTACACACCTTTTGAGAGGTACACGCATGAATCGTGATTTATTAGAATACTCTATGTGCTTCACTTATATCTTTTGAGCTAGGCAATTTTGCTCTAGTGCTTCACTTATATCTTTTTAGAGCACGGCGGTGGTTTTATTTTATAGAAATTATTGAACTCTCATGATTCACTTATATTATTTTGAGAGTCTTTAAACAGCATGGTAATTTGCTTTGGTTATAAATTTAGTCCTAATATGATAGGCATCCAAGAGGGATATAATAAAAACTTTCATATAAAGTGCATTGAATACTATGAGAAGTTTGATTCCTTATGATTGTTTTGAGATATAGAGATGGTAATATTAGAGTCATGCTAGTGAGTAATTGTGAATTTGAGAAATACTTGTGTTAAAGTTTGTGATTCCTGTAGCATGCACGTATGGTGAACCGTTATGTGATGAAGTCGGAGCATGATTTATTTATTGATTGTCTTCCTTATGAGTGGCGGTCGGGGACGAGCGATGGTCTTTTCCTACCAATATATCCCCCTAGGAGCATGCGCGTAGTACTTCATTTCGATAACTAACATATTTTTGCAATAAGTATGTGAGTTCTTTATGACTAATGTTGAGTCCATGGATTATACGCACTCTCACCCTTCCACCATTGCTAGCCTCTCTAGTGCCGTGCAACTTTCGCCGGTACCATATACCCACCATATACCTTCCTCAAAACAGCCACCATACCTACCTATTATGGCATTTCCATAGCCATTCCGAGATATATTTCCATGCAACTTTCCACCGTTCCGTTTATTATGACATGCTTCATCATTGTCATATTGCTTTGCATGATCATGTAGTTGACATCGTATTTGTGGCAAAGCCACCGTTCATAATTCTTTCATACATGTCACTCTTGATTCATTGCACATCCCGGTACACCGCCGGAGGCATTCATATAGAGTCATATTTTGTCCTAAGTATCGAGTTGTAATTTTTGAGTTGTAAGTAAATGAAAGTGTGATGATCTTCATTATTAGAGCATTGTCCCATGTGAGGAAAGGATGATGGAGACTATGATTCCCCCACAAGTCGGGATGAGACTCCGGACGAAAAAAAATAGGCCAAAAAAAATGAGAAGGCACAAATAAAAAAAATGAGAGAAAAGAGAGAAGGGACAATGTTACTATCCTTTTACCACACTTGTGCTTCAAAGTAGCACCATGATCTTCATGATAGAGAGTCTCCTATGTTGTCACTTTCATATACTAGTGGAAATTTTTCATTATAAAACTTGACTTGTATATTCCAATGATGGGCTTCCTGAAATTGCCCTAGGTCTTCGTGAGCAAGCGAGTTGGATGCACACCCACTTAGTTTTCTTTTGAGCTTTCATAAACTTATAGCTCTAGTGCATCCGTTGCATGGCAATCCCTACTCACTCACATTGATATCTATTGATGGGCATCTCCATAGCCCATTGATATGCCTAGTTGATGTGAGACTATCTCCTTCTTTTTGTCTTCTCCACAACCACCATATTCTATTCCACCTATAGTGCTATGTCCATGGCTCACACTCATGTATTGCGTGAAAGTTGAAAAAGTTTGAGAACATCAAAAGTCTGAAACAATTGCTTGGCTTGTCATCGGGGTTGTGCATGATTTGAATATTATGTGTGATGAAGATGGAGCATAGCCAGACTATGGCCCTGTTTGTTTGGGCTTGGGCTTCAGCTTTTGCTGCTTCTAGCCCCCTAAAAATTGAAGCCCAGCCAAACACCTATTTCCTACGATCAGGCTTCCTAGAAGCACGTCTCGAAATTGCACTGCGAACGAAAAGCACATCCTAACTAGCTTCCCGCAGCTCCGTCGGCTTCTCATCCCTCCCGCAAAAGCCTACCCTTCCCCTTCGCTGAAATTACATAAAAAATGCCACCACTACTTATATCCCGTGCCCCTTCAGACTTCTCCCATCTCCAACTCCCGTCACCCAATCCCCCCTCCCCTGACCGAGCTGCAGAGAGAGAGAACAGAGGAGGCATTAGGGTTTGGGGTCGCCACCGCCGCCACCATCTCCGGCCAGCCATGCGGCCGGAGCTCGCACCCTCATCAGCCGGATCTCTCCCCGCCTCCTCCCCATTCTAGGATAACGCTCCCCCGCCTCCTCCATGACCCACCGCCGCCGCCATCTGCAGGAACGACGCCGACGGTAGCCGGCCCTCCTCAACCATCTCCACCGATGACACGCACTGGATCCGGCCTCCCTCAACCATCTCCGGCGACCACTCGTCCCTCTGCTCCCTCGACCTTGCCTCCTTCCGTCTCTATCCACTGCTACAGAGCAAGCAAGGTAATCCTCCCCTGCCTATGTGTTAGCTATAAATTTGTCATGGTGAACAAATGCATAATACTTGCTGTCATTATTTTGATTGAACAAATGGCTGCCCACTGTATGTGTAGTTCAATATAACAAATGATGCTTACACAGATGTTAAAAGAAAAAGGAAATTATACTTGCTCTGTGTGTGTGTGTGTTCATGTATTTGTTGCTTACATAGATGGTAAAAGAAAAAGAAGAAGTTAAGATGAAAGCCAATTGGGATCCGGTAGCTGCTCAAATATTTTGTGAGCTATGTGCTGATGAGGTTGGGAAAGGAAATAGACCTACGGTCTATATGAATGACACTGGGTACAAAAATGTGCAAGCAGGGTTTTTAGAAAAAACTGGAAGACCCTACATCAGAAAACAATTCAAAAATAGATGGGATGCAATGAAAAGTCTGTACCTAGCATGGAAGTATTTCAAAGGTCAAGCAACTGGACTTGGTTGGGACGACGAGAAGAAAACTGTCACAGCTGATGATTAGTGGTGGAAAGAAACCATAGAGGTAGAATTTCTATCTATGTGTGTTTCTACTTATTTTTTTGCACTACTACTTTATACAGACTTGAAATGTTCTTTTGTGCAGGGAAACAATGTGTGTGCTGGTTTTCGCAAGGGACCTCCGCCATATCTAAAAGAGCTTGAGAAGATGTTTGTTAATGCACATGTTGATGGTACGAGTTCTTTTATGCCGGGCATTGATGGAGAAGGAGAGGAAGTTCAGGAAGTAGAGGAAGAAGAAGAAGTTGAGGAAGCACTTGGTACCCCAGTGATCAAGGTGCGTGGGGCTGGAAAGCGTCCGACCACCGGTGGTGGCCCTAGCCCAAAGATAAAGAAGTCTAATATGCAAAAAGACTTCAGGTGCATGGTTGATCATTACACTAGGGGGAAGTCATCGGTTGCATTTGCTACTGTTGACACACAATCTGAAATTGAAGCCATCATGGTCAAAGTCGTCGAGTGTGGTGCAAACGAAGGAAGTGAAGAGCACTACATGGCAACTAAATTGTTTGGTAAATCTGAAAATCGTGTCTTCTTCAATACTATGAAGACACGCGAGGGCCGTTTCATATGGCTAACGAGGATGTATCAAGATAGGAAGAGGAACTAGAACGAATCTCTTCGTACCATGTATCCGCATTTATCTTTAGTTGTCTTTTCCCTCTTGCATTGAACACTTGTGTAACATTTAGACTTGGATGAAGTGTTATTTGGCTGATCAAGTCTCATTCAGTATGTGTGATGTCAAGTACAAATCATCTTTGTTGTCATGCATTGTTGCTGTGAACTACTGATCATATATGATATCATGTCTTGTTCATTTATGTGTTGTTGTTCCCAAGTCTAGATCATATATGCTATCATGCATTGTTGTTGTCAATTACTAATCATATAGTGCCATTTTTTAGATGTGCAGCAGTGAAAGTGCAAGTGATGATGAAACCTGTGAGAGTGCAAGTGATGATGAAACAAATGAAGATGAGCTCATGCTATTGGTTGGGTATTATGTGATGAACCATTCTGAGAAGTATTTGAAGAAGAAGAAGAGGAGGATACCATTATGCACAGGACAACAATGGGTTGTTGAAAACCTGAGTGATCACAAATGTTGTTACAAGATGTTCAGAATGTACCCACATTGTTTTCATGCACTGCATAACACACTTGTTGATGTCTACAACTTGAAGTCCACTCGCGAAATGAGTTCTGTTGAGGCACTTGGTATGTTCTTGTGGATGGTTGGAGGCCCTCAATCAGTGAGTCAGGCTGAGAATCATTTCAAGAGGTCCACTAAAAAAATTCATCGTAAGTTTGAAGAGGTGTTGGATTGTTTGGTATGTTTAGCCGCAGATAATATCAAACCAAGAGATCCATAGTTCTCAACTGTGCATGAAAGGCTTCAAGACTCTAGATTCTGGCCTCATTTTAACAATTGCATTGGTGCTATTGATGGGACACACATACGTGTTGTTGTGCCGGCAATTGACATTGCTAACCATTTTGGTCGGTATGGATATCCAACACAAAACGTGATGGCAGTGTGTGACTTTGACATGAGATTCACATCAATAGTCGCGGGATGGCCCGGATCCGCACATGACACAAGGATTTTCAAAGATACATTGACAAAGTATGCTGATCGATTTCCACATCCACCTGTAGGTTAGCTTGTGCATTATTGTTCCGGAAATAATATTATCTTTTCATTGCCTTGCACTAACAATAATACTTTTCAAGAAAATACTATCTTGTTGATTCGGGTTATCCCAATGCGACCAGATATCTAGCTCCATACAAGGGAACAAAGTACCATCTACTGGAGTTTCGACAAAGCCGTAAACCAAGTGGAAAAAAGGAAGTCTTTAACCATGGTCATTCTTCACTTCGGAATGTCATTGAGCGCACCTTTGGTGGGCTCAAGATGAAATGGCGTCTTCTACAACATGTCACAAGTTACTCAATTGTGAAGCAAACCTGGATAATAGTTGCATGTATGGCGCTCCATAATTGGATCAGAGAGAGTAATCTCCATGACAAGGAGTTTTATTTGTGTGATCAAGATGAGAACTACATGCCAGGCAACATTCAATCTGAGCAATCTACACCACTTCATGGCCTTCATGTGGGAGCTGAGCATGCCAACATGAATGCCACTCGTGAAGATATCGCAAATGCTTTGATGGGACAGGAGGACGGAGAGGAGGATGATGAAGATGATGACTAGTGTGTGTAAGGACTTGGCTTGTATTTTGGTCCTAACTTAATTGTAATATGGGAAACGTGGCTTGTATTTTGGTCCTAACTTAATTGTAATATGGGAAACTGCTTATAGTTTGCAGTCCTTGTTATTACTAATATATCATGTGGTATTAAGTTCAATGTGTGCATGTCTGCATATGTTGATGGAATTTTATTAATGTAAAAAAACGTCTTACATTTCGAGACGAAGGAAGTACTTAGCATAAAAAATAAATTTTGGGCTAAATAGGTGCTAAGCATGTTATTTGAGGTACTATACAACATAACCCGATAAATCAGTGTTTAAATAACATCTTCAGTATCCAAGGGCATTACAGACTTTTACCACAAGCTACAGCCTGACCAGCCGTCCTAAAAAAAGTTACCAAACAGGTTTTTTGGCTTTTCAGCTTCTACCAGCTCCAGCTTGCTTCTCAGCTTCTACCAGCTCCAGCCGCTTCTCATTCAGCCGCAGCCCAAACAAACAGGGCCTATATGATTTTGTAGGGATAAGCTTTCTTTGGCCATGTTATTTTGAGAAGACATAATTTCCTTGTTAGTATGCTTGAAGTATTATTGTTTTTATGTCAATATTAAACTTTTGTTTTGAATCTTATGGATCTGAACATTCATGCCACAATAAAGAAAATTACATGGATAAATATGTTAGGTAGCATTCCACATCAAAAATTCTGTTTTTATCATTCACCTATTCGAGGACGAGCAGGAATTAAGCTTGGGGATGCTTGATACGTCTCCAACATATCTATAATTTTTTATTGTTCCATGCTATTATATTATCTGTTTTGGATGTTTTATATGCATTAATATGCTATTTTATATTATTTTTGGGACTAACCTATTAAGCTAGAGCCTAGTGCTAGTTTCTATTTTTTCCTTTTTTTTAGCTTCGTGGAAAAGGAATACCAAACGGAGTCCAAACGGAATAAAATCTTCGCGATGATTTTTCTTGGACCAGAAGACACCCAGGAGACTTGGAGATGAAGTTGGAGGAGCCACGAGGCGGCCACAAGGGTGGAGGGCGCGCCCATGGGGTAGGGTGCGTCCCCTACCTTGTGGGCCCCCCGTGACCCTCCTGACCTAATTCTTTCGCCTATATATTCACATATGTTCCCAAACCACCAGAGGCATCCACGAAAAGACTTTTCCACCACCGCAACCTTTTGTACCCGTGGGATCCCATCTAGGGACCTTTTCCGGCACCCTGCCGGAGGGGGATTCGATCACAAAGGGCTTCTACATCAACCCTATTGCCCTTCCGATGAAGCGTGAGTAGTTTACCTCAGACCTACGGGTCCATAGCTAGTAGCTAGATGGCTTCTTCTCTCTCTTTGATTCTCAATATCATGTTCTCCTCGATGTTCTTGGAGATCTATTCGATGTAATGCTTTTTTGCGTGTGTTTGCTGAGATCCGATGAATTGTGGATTTATGATCAGATTATCTATGAATATTATTTGAATCTTCTCTGAATTCTTTTATGCATGATTTGATATCTTTGTAATTCTCTTCGAACTATCGGTTTGGTTTGGCCAACTAGATTGGTTTTTCTTACAATGGGAGAAGTGCTTAGCTTTGGGTTCAATCTTGCGGTGTACTTTCCCAGTGACAGTAGGGGCAGCAAGGCACATATTGTATTGTTGCCATCAAGGATAAAAAGATGGGGTTTACATCATATTGCTTGAGTTTATTCCTCTACATCATGTCATCTTACTTAATGTGTTACTCTGTTCTTCATGAAGTTAATACTCTAGATGAAGGCAGGAGTCGGTCGATGTGTGGAGTAATAGTAGTAGATGCAGAATCATTTCGGTCTAGTTGACACGGACGTGATGCCTATATTCATGATCATTGCCTTAGATATCGTCATAACTTTGCGCTTTTCTATCAATTGCTCGGCAGTAATTTTTTCACCCACCATATTATTTGCTATCTTGAGAGAAGCCTCTAGTGAAACCTATGGCCCCTGGGTCTATTTTCCATCATATAAGTTTCGATCTACTATTTTCCATCATATAAGTTTCTGATCTACTATTTTGCAATCTTTTACTTTCCGATCTATAAACCAAAAATACCAAAATATTTACTTTACCTTTTATTTAGTTTCATCTATATCTATCAGATCTCACTTTTGCAAGTAACCGTGAAGGGATTGACAACCCCTTTATCGCGTTGGGTGCAGTTGTTTGATTGTTTGTGTAGGTATTCGGTGATTTGTGCGTTGTCTCCTACTGGATTGATACCTTGGTTCTCAAACTGAGGGAAATACTTATCTCTACTTTGCTGCATCACCCTTTCCTCTTCAAGGGAAAAAACAATGCAAGCTCAAGAAGTAGCAGGGGTACTCACCACATCGTCTCCCGACTAGGTGGATGGGGCCGAGGACCCCCATGGCGGTTCACTCATGGGCCACTTCGGGCAGCCATGACGCATACAAGGAGGATTCCACAAGACTTGGTGATCAAGACAAGGACTCCTCTCCATTGACATAGCCGACTAGGACCCTTATTATCCTAGGCCTCCGGTACATTATATAAGCTGAGGCCAGGCTAGTCGATAGATATATGCTAGATCATTAGAATAATACACAACAAAAGATCTCGAGGTAGAGCAACTCTATACTCGATACATCATCAATACAAACAAGAGCAGGACGTAGGGTTTTACCTCCATCGAGAGGGCTCGAACCTGGGTAAACACCGTCTCCTTCGTCCCCTGTTACCCATCGATCCAAGATCCACATCTCGGGACCCCCTACCCCGAGGTCTGCCGGTTTTGACACCGACAACGTTATAGCCCATGGTTTGTCCTAGCTTTCTATAAGCCGGCTCTCACGTGACTTAAGCCGGTGTTTTAACCTTGACAAGTTCAGTGTCAAAATTCATTGACTTATCAAGAGTACACCGGGTCACCTTTTCGGAGTAGCATCAAACTAACATGCAGGTCTAACCAAGTTTCATAATGGCATATGACGGGTCAAGAGGGATGTTAATAGCTAAACTCGATGAGTTGGAAGCCCCCAAGTGACCTATGATCAAGGAATAAAGACTCATGCACAATATATGAGACGAAACGACGGAGGCCTCGAGTTTTGGGGATGCCGGCTTTATTACATTTGATCATAAAATATATACATGAGGCATGTACAATGAACTGGAGCCAGTGGCTCTAAGTATAGTATGGCTGAAGGTGTGGAATATTCCAAGGCCTGAGGGTCTCTTCTTCAGAAGTACGTGACTTGTTGTGTTCACGTATGTCGATGAGATAGTATGACCCGTTGTTGAGGTTCTTGCTGATGACAAAGGGTCCTTCCCATGGAGGTGAAAGTTTATGCATGCCGGTCTGTTCTTGTATTAGACGGAGCACTAAGTCGCCCTCCTGGAAGGTACGACTACGAACTCTACGGCTATGATAGCGACGTAGGTCTTGTTGATATATCACAGACCGTGTTGCAGTGAAATCGTGTTCCTCTTCCAGTGCATCCAAAGAATCTTGACGAGCCTGTTCATTATCTGCTTCGACATATGCCGCAACTCTGGGGGAATCATGATGGATATCACTAGGTAATGCAGCTTTTGCACCATAGACCATGAAAAACGGTGTATAGCCTGTTGATCTATTGGGGGTAGTCCGTATACTCCAAAGGACTACGGGAAGCTCCTCGACCCAACATCCTGGAGTGCGCTTAAGAGGAACCAGGAGCCTTGGTTTGATCCCCCGCAAAATTTCCTGATTAGCATGTTTTGCTTGACCATTGGACTGTGGATGGGCAACTGAGGCTACGTCAAGCCGGATGTGTTCCTTCTGACAAAATTGCTTCATATCCCCCTTGGACAAATTAGTGCCATTATCTGTAATGATGTTGTGTGGGTAACCAAAACGGAAAATCATTTTTTTCAGAAACTTAACCATTGTCGCTGCATCACAATTGCTGATTGGCTTTGCTTCAACCCACTTGGTAAATTTATCCACATCAACCAAGCGATGGGTCTTCTTGTATTTAGATGACTTAAACGGACCAACCATATCAAGCCCCCATACCACAAATGGCCAAGTGATCGGAATCATCCGTAGCTCTTGAGCCGGCACGTGGGCCTGACGTGCGAATTTCTGACAACCGTCACACTTGCACACGATATCCTCAGCATCTGCGTGAGCTGTGAGCTAGTAAAAACCGTGGCGGAAAGCCTTTGCCACTAAGGACCTTCAACCGGCATGATGTCCACAATCGCCAGAATGTATCTCATTAAGAATTTGATGACCCTCCTCAGGAGACACGCAATGCTAAAAAACGCCTGTGATACTCTTCCTGTGTAACTCGTCATTAACAATAGTCATGGACTTGGACCACCAGACAATCTGACGGGCAATGAGTTCATCCTCAGGAAGCTCGTCGCCAGCAAGATAAGCTAGATAAGGGACCGTCCAATCTATGCTTCCGGGTCAGGAATAGCAATATCTTCCTCTGAGGGTAACTTGATAGAAGAATTATGGAGTACGTCAAGGAAAACATTGGGAGGGACTGGCTTACGCTGAGAGCCCAATTGTGATAGTGCATCGGTGAGCCGGTGATCAATGTGATCGACCTGATAACCCTTGAAATGCCCTACAATAACAGTCACCGCGCGTTGATAATCCGCCATGAGAGGGTCTTTCGAATCCCAAGTTCCAGTGACCCGCCGTGCGACCAAATCTGAGTCGCCCAGACACCTGACCCAGCTAAGATTCATCTCCTTAGCCATACAGAGACCATGGAGGAGAGCTTCATACTCAGCTGCATTATTAGTACTGTTGGGGAACGTTGCATGGAAAACAAAAAAATTTCTACGCACACGCAAGATCTATCCATGGAGATGCATAGCTACGAGAGGGGGAGAGCATCTACATACCCTTGTAGATCACTAAGCGGAAGCGTTTATCACCTGGTTGATGTAGTCGTACTCTTCGCGATCCGATCATGATCCAACCGATCTAGTGCCGAACGGACGGCACCTCCGAGTTTAGCACACGTGCGGCTCGATGACGTCTCCTCCTTCTTGATACAGCAAGCAGGAGAGGAGAAGTAGATGGGATCACAACCAACACGATGGCGTGGTGGTGATGGTGGTGGTGGAGTACCGACAGCGCTTCGCTAAGCGTCGCCGGGATGAGGCGGTGGAACTACGGAGTAACGGGAGAGAGAGGGGCGCCAAGGGCTTGGTGTGTCCTCTTGGGGCGTGATACGTCTCCAACGTATCTATAATTTTTTATTGTTCCATGCTGTTATATTATCATTCTTGGATGTTTTACAATCATTTTATATCATTTTTTGTACTAATCTATTGACATAGTGCCCAGTGCTAGTTGCTGTTTTCTGCATGTTTTTTTACATCGCAGGAAATCAATACCAAACGGAGTCCAAACGTAGCGAAACTTTTTGGAGATTTTTTTTGGACCAGAAGACATCCAGTGGGCCAAAGAAGTATCGAAGAGGGGTCCGAGGTGAGCACAAGACATCGGGGCGCGCCCTGGTGGGTTGTGCCCATCTCAGAGACCTCCCGCACCGCCTCTTTGCTCTATAAATACCCCAATATTCCAGAAACCCTGGGGGAGTCGACAAAATCAATTCCAGCCGCCGCAAGTTCCAGAAACCACAGATCCAATCTAAACGCCATCACGGAGGGGTTCATCATCCTCATTGGTGCCTCTCCGATGATGCATGAGTAGTTCATTGTAGACCTACGGGTCCGTAGTTAGTAGCTAGATGGCTTTCTCTCTCTCGTTTGATTCTCAATAGAATGGTCTCTTGGAGATCTATTTGATGTAACTCTTTTTGCGGTGTGTTTGTTGGGATCCGATGAACTTCGAGTTTATGATCAGATCTATGTTTTTATCGATGAAAGTTATTTGAGTCTTCTTTGATCTCTTATATGCATGATTGCTTATAGCCTCGTATTTATTCTCCGATATTTGGGTTTTGTTTCGCCAACTTGATCTATTTATCTTGCAATGGGAAGCGGTGCTTTGTGATGGGTTCGATCTTACGGTGCTTGATCCCAGTGACAGAAGGGGAAACGACACGTATGTATCGTTGCTATTAAGGATAACAAGATGGGGTCTATTTCTACATAAATAGATCTTGTCTACATCATGTCATCGTTCTTATTGCATTACTCCATTTTCCATGAACTTAATACACTAGATGCATGTTGGATAGTGGTCGATGTGTGGAGTAATAGTAGTAGATGCAGGCAGGAGTTGGTCTACTAATCTTGGAAGTGATGCCTATATAATGATCATTGCCTGGATATCGTCATGATTATTTGAAGTTCTATTAATTGCCCAACAGTAATTTGTTTACCCACCGTTTGCTATTTTCTTCGAGAGAAGCCACTAGTGAAAACTACGGCCCCCGGGTCTCTTCTTTAATATATTTGCCTTCAAGATCTATTTTGCTATTCGCTCTTTTATTTATTTGCAACTTTTATTTTCAGATCTATTAATCCAAAAACCCAAAAATACCTCGCTGAATTTTATTTGCTTTTATTCGCATCTTTCAATCTACTACAATTTTATCCCGTCAACTTGGCAATTTCTGGCACCGTTACCCGAAAGGGATTGACAACCCCTTTAACACATCGGGTTGCAAGTATTTGTTTTTTGTGTGCAGGAGCTGTTTACGTGGTGTTGCGTGGTTCTCCTACTGGTTCGATAACCTTGGTCTCATCACTGAGGGAAATAACTACCGTTGCTCTGCATCATCCCTTCCTCTTTGGGGAAATACCGACGTAGTTAAAGCAAACATCAAAAGGAATTTCTGGCGCCGTTGCCGGGGAGACATCATCAACATCAACCAGGTTCCTAATCACAAATCTCATCTCCTTGCAATTTACATTATTTGCCATTTGCCTCTCATTTTCATCTCCCCCACTTCACAAACATTTGCCGTTTTATTCGCCCCTCTTTTTTGTTCGCCTTTTTCTCGTGAGATCTCTTGTTTGTTATCCCTACTTATGTTACAATGTGCCTTCTATTTGTTTGCATCTTTGCTTGCTAATAATCTATTGATATGGATCCTCATCCACTTGCTAATCTTTTCAAAAGATCCAATTATGATGAACCAATTGCTAGTAAATTGTGTTCACTAGATTATCTTTATGAAGTTTTGCTTGAGATCTATGAATCTGAAAATTGTGATGAAGTGCTAAAAGAAGAAATTTATGAAGTGATTCACGATAGCTCCTTGAATGAAAAGCATGATTGCAATGATCTTACCATAAACTCTATTAATGTCAACTGTGCTAATAATATGCAAAACCCCAATCTTGGGGATGCTAATTTTGATATGTCCACTACTTTTTGCAATGATCATGATTGGGGTGATTCTTCTTATGATCATGAAAATTTATTTATGCCTCATGATGAATATGCTATTGATAATAATTTTTGTAATAGTATTGAAAGTGGGTTTGGAAGAGTGTCAACTTTAGGTAAAAAGAATCCCACATACTCGGAGAGTGTTCAATCTTATGAGAATTTTGATAAAAGTGGGTTTGGAGAGGTCATGACTTTAGTTGATGTTAATCCCACTATATTGGAATGGTGTCAACTATGCATGCATGTGGATCATGAAGAGAAAATTTTATATGATAGCTATATTGTTGAATTTGAATATGATCCCACATGTAATTATTATGATAGAGGAAAGTATGGTCGTGGAAATTTTCATATTACTAAATTACCTCTCTTCATGTTGAGATTGCTATTGTTTCTTTCTTCTTCCTTGCATATGCTAGATCTTGCTTGTCTTGATAATTTGTTTTCTTATAAAATTCCTATGCATAGAAAGTATGTTAGACTTAAATGTATTTGTCACATGTCCTATTATGCTCTCTTTGTGTTTCAATTATTATCTTTCTTGTGAGCATCATTTAATCTTATGCCTAGCTAGGGGCGTAACACGATAGCGCTCGTTGGGAGGCAACCCAACTTGTTTCTTTTTGCTTTTTGGTTTTCTTGCTGTTTTCAATAAAATACGCAATTATGCCTCTGTTTAGATGTGTTTTTGTGGTTTAAATTAGTGTTTGTGCCAAGCAAAACCTTTGGGATGATTTGGGTGATAGTTGATTTGATCTTGCTGAAAAACAGAAACTTTTGCGCTCAGGAAAACAATTCTTATTTTTAACATAAGAGTGATTTTTATTTTATTATTTTTGAAGAATATTAATAAACAAATTTCTCACTTTTTCCTAATTTTTCAGAATTTTTGGAGTTATAGAAGTATTCGAAGTTTTCAGATTGCTACAGACTGTTCTGTTTTTGACAGATTCTGTTTTCTTTGTGTTGTGTGCTTGTTTTGATGATTCTATTGTTTCCTTTGAAGAGTTTTTGCCATAGAAAAGTTGGAATATAGTAGATATAATGCAAAAATAAAATATGAATGGGTTTGCAACAATACTTATAGTAGTGATTTGCTTTCTTATACTAACGGATCTCTCGAAGGTTTTGTTGAGTTTTGTGTGATTGAAGTTTTCAAGTTTTGGGTGAGATTACGATGGATGAAGGAATAAGGATTAGCAAAAGGCTATGCTTGGGGATGCTCGAGGCACCCCAAGATAATGTTTAAGAAGTGTCAAGCAACTAAGCTAGGGGATGCCCCGAGTGGCATCCCCTCTTTCTTCCAACGACCATCGGTATTTTACTTGGAGCTATATTTTTATTCGTCACATATTATGAGTTTTGCTTGGAGCGTCTTGTATGATATGAGTCTTTGCTTGTTTTGCTTTTTATTTTAAGTCTTGAATCCTTGCTGGACACACCTTTTGGGAGAGCCAAAAACTATGCTATGCTTGCTCCTATGCTTCACTTAAATTTTTATGAGCTATGGAATTGCTCTAGTGCTTCACTTATATCTTTTTGAGCACGGTGTGCTTTCTTATTTTTGAAGAAATGTTCTCATGCTTCACTTAGATTTATTTGGGAGTTAGTAAAATTTTAAAGAAAATCTCTTTTGCTTCACTTAGATTAATTTGAGAGAAAGAAATATTATGCTCATGTTCTTCACTTATATTTGTTTGAGCTTATTAAAAGCAACATATGAAACTAGTCCCAAAGTGATAGATATCCAAGAAGGATATAATAAAAACTTTCATGAAGATCATTGGACAAAATAAACTTGATTCTTAGTAATTGTTTTGAGATATGATGATAGTGATATGTGAGTCATGTTGATGAGTAATTATGCTTTAGTAAGAATATTGGTGTTAAGGTTCGTGATTCCCTATGCAAGCACGGAAGTCAATAGTTATGCAATGAAATTATATCCTACTTGTGGTGCATTATTCGGTGTTAATTATGCTTAATGCTTGCTTACGAGATTTTTCGTTTCTTGGTTGGGCGCTTCTCAATGTTTTTGCTAGCCTTCATTTGCACTAAGTATGATCACTACTTGTGCATCCAAAACCCTTTAAACCAGTTTTGCCATATGAGTCCACTATACCTACCTATATGCGGTATTTCCATGCCTTCTAAGAAAATTTGTATGTGCCATCTCTAATTTTCAAAATAAATTTCTCTTTTGTGTGCTCGTACCGCTCGCGAGGCGGTGAGGGGTGGACGATATTTTCCATGCTAGATGTGTTATTCTCACGATGAGTGTTTATTCACTTATCATTGCACGATAGTACGGCAAAGGTATTAGGGATGCCCAGTCCCGAAATGAAAAATGAATTTACTTTATGTTATCAAATAATCAATTCCTTGGAAAGTGTTGGTATGGAGGGCACCCGTGGATACGGCTAGCCATGGAAAGTGAAAGAAATGGTGGAAAAAGGAATAAACTTTATTTTCTGTTTGGGAAGCGCCTATGATATATCTAGCATGGAAAGTGTTGGGAACTCTAAGTAATTTTCGTTGGTGAGAAAAGTATACCTCTCAAAATGTTTTTATCTCTCAATTTAAGCTTTGAGCTCTGGCACCTCTACAAATCCCTACTTCCCTCCGCGAAGGGCCTTTCTTTTACTTTATGCAATTTTTATTTTTTACTTGAGTCTCCATCTTCTCTTATAAAGCACCAACTAAGGGGCACTATGATCATACTTGAGCATTGGGTGTAGCTAATATTCAAGTGTGTTTCATGAATGGATCAATGATTGAGCATAATGGGCTAGGGATAGCTTGCTTTAGTGTTGATATTTTGAAAGACATGGTTGCTTGTTGATATGCTTGAGTATTAAAGTCCTCATGTCAAAACTAGACTATTGCTTTGAACCATATAAAAGTCCAAATATCCATGCTACAAAGAAAAGAATATGTGATGAACATGTTAGGCAGCATCCCACATCAAAAATTCTGTTTTTATCATTTACCTACTCGAGGACGAGCAGGAATTAAGCTTGGGGATACTGATACGTCTCCAACGTAACTATATTTTTTTATTGTTCCATGCTATTATATTATCATTTTTGGATGTTTTACAATCATTTATATCGTTTTTTGGTACAAACCTATTGACACGGTGCCCGGTGCCAGTTGCTGTTTTCTGCATGTTTTTTTACATCGCAGGAAATCAATACCAAACAGAGTCCAAACGCAGCGAAACTTTTTGGAGATTTTTTTTGGACCAGAAGACATCCAGTGGGCCAAAGAAGTACCGAAGAGGGGGCCCAAGGTGAGCACACGACACCGGGGCGCGCCTGGGCCCCCAGGCGCGCCCTGGTGGGTTGTGCCCATCTCGGAGACCTCCCGCACCACCTCTTTGCTCTATAAATACCCCAATATTCCAGAAACCCTCGGGGAGTCGATGAAAATCAATTCCAGCCGCCGCAAGTTCCAGAAACCACAGATCCAATCTAGACACCATCACGGAGGGGTTCATCATCCTCATTGGTGCCTCTCCGATGATGCGTGAGTAGTTCATTGTAGACCTACGGGTCCGTAGTTAGTAGCTAGATGGCTTTCTCTCTCTTGTTTGATTCTCAATACAATGGTCTCTTGGAGATCTATTTGATGTAGCTCTTTTTGCGGTGTGTTTGTTGGGATCCGATGAACTTTGAGTTTATGATCAGATCTATGTTTTTATCCATGTAAGTTATTTGAGTCTTCTTTGATCTCTTATATGAATGATTGTTATAGCCTCATATTTCTTCTCCGATATTTGGGTTTTGTTTTGCTAACTTGATCTATGTATCTTGCAATGGGAAGAGGTGCTTTGTGATGGGTTTGATCTTACGGTGCTTGATCCCAGTGACAGAAGGGGAAATGACATGTATGTATCGTTGCTATTAAGGATAACAAGATGGGGTCTATTTCTACATAAATAGATCTTGTCTACATCATGTCATCGTTCTTATTGCATTACTCCGTTTTTCCATGAACTTAATACACTAGATGCATGCTGGATAGCGGTCAATGTGTGGACTAATAGTAGTAGATGCAGGCAGGAGTTGATCTACTAATCTTGGACGTGATGCCTATATAATGATCATTGCCTAGATATCGTCATGATTATTTGAAGTTCAATCAATTGCCCAACTGTAATTTGTTTACCCACCGTTTGCTATTTTCTTCGAGAGAAGCCACTAGTGAAAACTACAGCCCCCGGGTCTCTTCTTTAATATATTTGCCTTCAAGATCTATTTTGCTATTCGCTCTTTTATTTATTTGCAACTTTTATTTTCAGATCTATTAATCCAAAAACCCAAAAATACCTCGCTGAATTTTATTTGCTTTTATTCGCATCTTTCAATCTACTACAATTCTATCCCGTCAACTTGGTAATTTCTGGCACCGTTACCCGAAAGGGATTGACAACCCCTTTAACACGTCGGGTTGCAAGTATTTGTTCTTTGTGTGCAGGAGCTGTTTACGTGGTGTTGCGTGGTTCTCCTACTGGTTCGATAACCTTGGTCTCTTCACTGAGGGAAATACCTACTGTTGCTGTGCTGCATCATCCCTTCCTCTTTGGGGAAATACCGACGTAGTTCAAGCAAACATCAGGGCGCCCCCTCCCCTCTATATATAGGTGGAGGGTGTGGGAAACAGCCCCTCCAAGCCCTATGTCATAGCTAAGGGGGAGAGGACTTGGACTCCAAGTCCAATCCTATTCCTACTAGGACTCTTTCCTTTTTTGCCTTCCCCAGCCACATGGGCTTTTGAGGACTTGGTGCGCCTAGCCCAATAAGGCTAGGGTGCCTCCTCGCAACCCATGCTAGCCTTTGGGTCATGCTGGACCCACTTGTGGACTTCCGGTCCCCTCCGGAATCCTCTGGAGCCTTCTGGAAGCTTCTCGATACAATACCGAAAAAACTTCACCTTTTTTTGGAACCCAAAATATGACTTCCCATATATAAATCTTTACCTCTTGACCATTCCGAGACTCCTCGTGACATCCGGGATCTCATCCGGGACTCCAAACAACATTTGGTTACACTCATCAAATATCCCAATACCACTCTAGCGTCAACTAACGTTAAGCATGCGACCCTGCGGGTTCGGGAATTATGTAGTCATGACCGAGACACCTCTCCGGTCAATAACCAATAGTGGGACCTGGATGCTCATATTGATTCCAACATATTCCACGAAGATCTTTAATCGGTTGAACCTTTATGACAACATACGTAATTCCCTTTATCTGCCAGTATGTTACTTTCCCAAGATTCGATCGTCGGTATCTCTATACCTAGTTTAATCTCGTTACCGGCAAGTCTCTTTACTCGTTCCATAATACATCATCTTGCAACTAACTCCTTAGTCACTTTGCTTGCAAGCTTCTTATGATGTGTATTACCGAGAGGGCCCAGAGATACCTCTCCGATACACGGAGTGGCAAATCCCAATCTCGATTCACGCTAACTCAACAGACACCTTCGGAGATACCTATAGAGCATCTTTATGATCACCCAGTTACGTTGTGACGTTTGATAGCACACAAGGTATTCCTCCGGCATCTGGGAGTTGCATGATCTCATGCTCGAAGGAACATGTATTTGACATTAAGAAAGCAGTAGCAATAAACTGAACGATCATATGCTATGTTAACGGATGGGTCTTGTCCATCACATCATTCTCCTAATGATGTGATCCCGTTATCAAATGACAACTCATGTCTATGGTTAGGAAACCTTAACCATCTTTGATCAACGAGCTAGTCTAGTAGAGGCTCACTAGGGACATGATATTTGTTTATGTATCCACACCTGTATTTAAGTTTCCGGTCAATACAATTCTAGCATGAATAATAAACCTTTATCATGATTAAGGAAATATAATAATAACCATTTTATTATTGCCTCTAGGGCATATTTCCATTAGTCTCCCACTTGCCCTAGAGTCAATAATCTAGTTCACATCGTCATGTGATTAACACCCATAGTTCACATCGCCATGTGACTAACACCCAAAGAGTTTACTAGAGTCTATAGTCTAGTTCACATCGCCATGTGATTAACACCCAAAGATTTTACTAGTGTGTGATCATGTTTTGCGTGTGAGAGAGGTTTTAGTCAACGGGTTTGCAACATTTAGATCCGCGTGTACTTTGCAAATCTCTATGTCTACAATGCTCTGCATAGAGCTACTCTAGCTAACTGTTCCCACGTTCAATACATAACCAGATTGAGACTCAGAGTCATCTGGATCAGTGTTAAAGCTTGCATCGACGTAACCCTTCACGATGAACCCTTTATCACCTCCATAACCGATAAACATTTCCTTAGTCCTCTTTAGGTAACTAAGGATAATTTTGACTGTTGTCCAGTGCTCCACTCCTGGATCACTATTGTACCCCCTTGCCAAAATCATGGCAAGGCACACAACTGGTCTGGTACACAGCATGGCATACTTTATAGAACCTATGGCTGAGGCATAGGGAATGACTTTCATTCTCTCTCTATCTTCTGCCGTGGTTGGGCTTTGAGTCTTACTCAACTTCACACCTTGCAACACAGGCAAGAACCCTTTCTTTGACTGATCCATTTTGAACTTCTTCAAAACTTTTGCCAAGGTATGTGCTTTGTGAAAGTCCTATTAAGTGTCTCGATTTATCCCTATAGATCTTGATGGCCAATATGTAAGTAGCTTCACCGAGGTTTTTCATTGAAAAATTCTTATTCAAGTATCCTTTTATGCTATCCAGAAATTCTATATCATTTCCAATCAACAATATGTCATTCACATATAATATCAGAAATGCTACAGAGCTCCCACTCACTTTCCTGTAAATACATGCTTCACCGCAAGTCTATATAAAACCATATGCTTTGATCACCTCATCAAAGCGTATATTCCAACTCCGAGATGCTTGCACCAGTCCATAGATGGATCGCTAGAGCTTGCACACTTTGTTAGCACCTTTAGGATCGACAAAACCTTCTGGTTGCATCATATACAACTCTTCTTTAAGAAATCCGTTAAGGAATGCAGTTTTGACGTCCATTTGCCAGATTTCATAAAATGCGGCAATTACTAACATGATTCGGACAGACTTAAGCATTGCTACGGGTGATAAAGTCTCATCGTAGTCAACCCTTTGTCGAAAACCTTTCACGACAAGTCGAGCTTTGCAGACAGTGATATAACCATCAGCGTCCGTCTTCCTCTTGAAGATCCATTTATTTTCAATGGCCTGCCGATCATCGGGCAAGTCCACCAAAGTCCACACTTTGTTCTCATACATGGACCCTATCTCAGATTTCATGGCCTCAAGCCATTTATCGGAATCTAGGCTCATCATAGCTTCTTCATAGTTCGTAGGTTCACCGTTGTCTAACAACATGACTTCCAGGACAGGATTACCACTCTGGTGCGGAACGTGTTCTGGTTGACCTACGAAGTTCAGTAGTAACTTGTTCTAAAGTTTCATGATCATCATCATTAGCTTCCTCTCTAGTTGGTGTAGACATAACGGAAACATTTTTCCCTGGTGAGCTACTTTCCAATTCGAGAGAAGGTACAACTACCTCATAAAGTTCTACTTTCCTCCCACTCACTTCTTTAGAGAGAAACTCCTTCTCTAGAAAGGACCCATTCTCGGCAACAAAGATCTTGCCTTCGGATCTGTGGTAGAAGGTGTACCCAATAGTTTCCTTAGGGTATCCTATGAAGACGCACTTCTCCGATTTGGGTTCGAGCTTATCAGGCTGAAGCCTTTTGACATAAGCGTTGCATCCCCAAACTTTAAGAAATGACAGCTTAGGTTTCTTGCCAAACCAAAGTTCATACGGTGTCATCTCAACGGATTTAGACGGTGCCCTATTTAACGTGAATGCGGCTATCTCTAATGCATAACCCCAAAATGATAAAGGCAAATCGGTAAGAGACATCATAGAATGCACCATATCTAATAAAGTACGGTTACGACATTTGGACACACCATTACGCAGTGGTGTTCCAGGTGGCGTGAGTTGTGAAACAATTCCACATTGTTTTAAATGAAGGCCAAACTTGTAACTCAAATATCCACCTCCATGATCAGATCGCAGAAACTTTATTTTCTTGTTACGATGATTCTCTACTTCACTCTGAAATTCTTTGAACTTTTCAAATGTTTCAGATTTGTTATTCATCAAGTAGATATACCCATATCTACTCAAATCATCTGTAAAGGTTAGAAAATAACGATACCCGCTGCGTGCCTCAACACTCATTGCACCGCATACATCAGTATGTATTATTTCCAATAAGTCATTAGCTCGCTCCATTGTTTCGGAGAACGGAGTTTTAGTCATCTTGCCCATGAGGCATGGCTCGCAAGTATCAAATGATTCATAATCAAGTGATTCCAAAAGTCCATCTGCATGGAGTTTCTTCATGAACTTTACACCAGTATGACCTAAACGGCAGTGCCACAAGTATGTTGCACTATCATTATCAACTTTGCATCTTTTGGCATCAATATTATGAATATGTGTATCACTATGATCAAGATTCGACAAGAACAGACCATTCAACAAAGGTGTATGAACATAAAAGATATTATTCATATAAATAGAACAACCATTATTCTCAGACTTAAATGGATAACCATCTCGCAATAAACAAGATCCAGATATAATGTTCATGCTCAACGCTGGCACCAAATAACAATTATTGAGGTCTAAAACTAATCCCGAAGGTAGATGTAGAGGTAGTGTGCCGACGGCGATCACATTAACCTTGGAACCATTCCCGACGCGTATCGTCACCTCGTCCTTAGCCAATCTTTGTTTATTCCGCAGCTCCTGTTTTGAGTTACAAATATGAGCAACCGAACCAGTATCAAATACCCAGGCGCTACTACGAGCATTAGTAAGGAACACATTAATAACATGTATATCAAATATACTTTTGTTCACTTTGCCATCCTTCTTATCCACCAGATACTTGGGGCAGTTCCGCTTCCAGTGACCACTACCCTTGCAGTAGAAGCACTCAGTCTCGGTCTTGGGTCCAGCTTTGGGCTTCTTCACGGGAGCGGCAACTTGCTTGCCATTCTTCTTGAAGTTCCCTTTCTTTCCCTTGCCCTTTTTCTTGAAACTAGTGGTCTTGCTAACCATCAACACTTGATGCTCCTTCTTGATTTCTACCTCCGTTGATTTCAGCATCGCGAAGAGCTCGGGAATCGTTTTCATCATCCCTTGCGTATTATAGTTCATCATGAAGCTCTAGTAGCTTGGTGATAGTGACTGGAGAATTCTGTCAATCACTATCTTATATGGAAGATTAACTCCCACTTGATTCAAGCGATTGTAGTACCCAGACATTCTGAGCACATGCTCACTAGCTGATCTATTCTCCTCCATCTTGTAGGCAAAGTACTTGTCAGAGGTCTCATACCTCTCAACATGGGCATGAGCATGAAATACCAATTTCATCTCTTGGAACATCTCATATGTTCCATGGCGTTCAAAACGTCTTTGGAGCCCTGATTCTAAGCCATAAAGCATGGTGCACTAAACTATCAAGTAGTCATCAGAGCGAGCTTTGCCAAACATTCATAACGTCTACATCAGCTCCTGCAACAGGTCTGTCACCTAGCGGTGCATCAAGGACATAATTCTTTTGTGCAGCAATGAGGATAATCCTCAGATCACGGACCCAGTCCGCATTATTGCTACCATCAACGTTCAACTTAGTTTTCTCTAGGAACGTATCAAAAAATGGGGAAGCTACATCTCGAGCTATTGAACTACAACATAATTTGCAAAGACATTTTGACTATGTTCATGATAAATCTTAGTTCAAGTAATCAAATTACTAATGAACTCCCACTTAAATCAACATCCCTCAAGTTGTCTAACTGATACATGATCCAAATCAACTAACCCATGTCCGATCATCACGTGAGATGGGGTAGTCGTCAATGGTGAACATCTTCATGTTGATCATATCTACTATATGACTCATGTTCGAGCTTTCAGTCTCCAGTGTTCCGAGACCATGTATGTACATGCTAGGCTCCTCAAGTTTAACCCAAGTATTCTGCATGTGCAAAACTGGCTTACACCCGTTGTATGTGAACGTAGAGTCTATCACACCCGATCATCATGAGGTGCTTCGAAATGACGAACTTTAGCAATGGTGCATACTCGGGGAGAACACTTTTATCTTGAAATTTTAGTGAAGGGATCATCTTATAATGCTACTGTCATTCTACGCAAAATAAGATGCATAAAGGATAAACATCACATGCAATCAAAATATGTGACATGATATGGCCATCATCATCTTGTGCTTTTGATCTCCATCTCCAAAGCATCGTCATGATCTCCATTGTCACCGGCTTGACACCTTGATCTCCATCGTTGCATCGGGGTTGTCTCGCCAACTATTGCTTCTACAACTATTGCTAACGCATAGCTATAAAGTAAAGCAATTACATGGCGCTTGCATTTCATACAATAATTAAGAGACAACCCTAAGGCTCCTGCCGATTGTCGATATTACAAAACATGATCATCTCATACAACAACATATATCACATCACGTCTTGACCATATCACATCATAACATACCCTGCAAAAACAAGTTAGATGTCCTCTACTTTGTTGTTGCAAGTTTTACGTGGCTGCTATGGGCAACTAGCAAGAACCATTCTTACCTACGCAAAACCACAACAGTGATTTATCAAGTTTGCTGTTTTAACCTTCTTCAAGGACCGGCCATAGTCAAATTCGATTCAACTAAAGTAGGAGAAACAGACACCCGCCAGCCACCTTTCTGCAAAACAAGTTGCATGTCAGTCGGTGGAACCGGTCTCATGTACGTGGACATGTAAGGTTGGTCCGGGTCGCTTCATCCCACAATGCCGCCGAATCAAAATAAGACGTTGGTGGTAAGCAGTATGACCATCACCGCCCACAACTCCTTTGTGTTCTACTCGTGCATATCATCTACGCATAGATCTGGCTCATGATGCCACTGTTGGGGAACGTTGCATGGAAAACAACAAAAAATTATACGCACACGCAAGATCTATCCATGGAGATGCATAGCTACGAGAGGGGGAGAGCATCTACATACCCTTGTAGACCGCTAAGCGGAAGCGTTTATCACGCGGTTGATGTAGTCGTACTCTTCGCGATCCGATCACGATCCAACCGATCTAGTGCCGAACGGACGACACCTCCGAGTTTAGCACACGTGCGGCTCGATGACGTCTCCTCCTTCTTGATCCAGCAAGCGGGAGAGGATAAGTAGATGGGATCACAACCAACACGACGGTGTGGTGGTGATGGTGGTGGTGGAGCACCGACAGCGCTTCGCTAAGCGTCGCCGGGACGAGGCGGTGGAACTACGGAGTAACGAGAGAGAGATGGGTGCCAAGGGCTTGGTGTGTCCTCTTGGGGCGCCCCCTCCCCTCTATATATAGGTGGAGGGGCGTGGGAAACAGCCCCTCCAAGCCCTAGGGCGTAGCTAAGGGGGAGAGGACTTGGACTCCAATTCCAATCCTATGCCTACTAGGACTCTTTCCTTTTTTGCCTTCCCTAGCCACATGGGCTTTTGAGGACTTGGTACGCCTAGCCCAATAAGGCTAGGGCACCTCCCCGCAGCCCATGCTAGCCTTTGGGTCATGGTGGACCCACTTGTGGACTTCCGGACCCCTCTGGAATCCTTCGGAACCTTCTGGAAGCTTCCCGGTACAATATCGAAAAAACTGCACCTTTTTCCGGAACCCAAAATATGACTTCCCATATATAAATCGTTACCTCTTGACCATTCTGAGACTCCTCGTGACATCCGGAATCTCATCCGGGACTCCGAACAACATTTGGTTACCACTCATCAAATATCCCAATACTACTCTAGCGTCAACGAACGTTAAGCGTGCGACCCAGCGGGTTCGGGAATTATGTAGTCATGACTGAGACACCTCTCTGGTCAACAACCAACAGCGGGACCTGGATGCCCATATTGATTCCTACATATTCCACGAAGATCTTTTATCGGTTGAACCTTTATGACAACATACGTAATTCCCTTTGTCTGTTGGTATGTTACTTGCCCGAGATTCGATCGTCGGTATCTCTATACCAAGTTCAATCTTGTTATCGGCAAGTCTCTTTACTCATCCCGTAATACATCATCTTGCAACTAATTCCTTAGTAACTTTGCTTGCAAGCTTCTTGTGATGTGTATTACCGAGATGGCCCAGAGATACCTCTCCGATACACGGAGTGACAAATCCCAATCTCGATTCACGCCAACTCAACAGACACCTTCGGAGATACCTGTATAGCATATTTATGATCACCCAGTTACGTTGTGACGTTTGATAGCACACAAGGTATTCCTCTGGTATCCGGGATTTGCATGATCTCATGGTCGAAGGAACATGTATTTGACATTAAGAAAGCAGTAGCAAGAAACTGAACGATCATATGCTAAGTTAACGGATGGGTCTTGTCCATCACATCATTCTCCTAATGATGTGATCCCGTTATCAAATGACAACTCATGTCTATGGTTAGGAAACCTTAACCATCTTTGATCAACGAGCTAGTCTAGTAGAGGCTCACTAGGGACACGGTATTTGTTTATGTATCCACACATGTATTTAAGTTTTCGGTCAATACAATTCTAGCATGAATAATAAACCTTTATCATGATTAAGGAAATATAATAATAACCATTTTATTATTGCCTCTAGGGCATATTTCCATCAAGTACAGGGAAACATGAGCCTCAAAATATAACAAAATTTATCACCTCGTGGGGAAGATATGATGACTACAGCCCCCGAGCCCTCCAATTGTCTGGAACCATCAAAGTGTATTGTCCAATATGTATTGTCTGGCTTCTCCTCGGGAACTTGAAGTTTAGTCCAGTCGTTGATGAAATCCACCAGTGCTTGAGATTTGATAGCAGTTCGAGGCACATACTTAAGATGATATGGACCAAGCTCAATTGCTCACTTAGCAACCCGGCCTGTGGCTTCCCTATTTTGGATTATGTATCCTAAAGGGTCTGAGCTAACCACAGTGATCGAGTGTTCCTGGAAATAGTGCTTCTGTTTGTGACTAGACATGAAAACACAAAATACCAGCTTCTGCCAATGTGGATATCGCTGCTTGGACTCGGTTAAAACCTCTCTGACATAATAGACTAGCTTCTGGACCGGATATTCCTTCTCTGCTTCCTTGCGTTCCACGACAACTACTAGACTTACTGCTTTATTGTTAGCGGCAATGTACAATAGCATATGCTCTTTGTCAATCGGGGCAACAAGGATCGGTGCCGTAGACAGCTGTTGCTTAAGAGACTCAAAGGCTTTATCCGTCGCATCATACCAGATGAAATTACCCGTCTTCTTCAGCAACTGGTAAAGGGGAATCGCTTTTTTGCCGAGCTGGCTGATGAACCGGCTCAAGGCCGCAATTCAACCTGCCACTCGTTGGACATCATTGATGTTGGCCGGCTTGGCGAGAGTTATGACGGCTTTGATTTTATCTGGGTTGGCCTCGATACCTCACTCTAAGACGAGGAAACCCAACAATTTTCCTGCAGGAACACCGAACACACACTTGGCCGGTTGATTTCATCTGGTAGACTCGGAGGTTATCGAATGTCTCCTTCAGATCAGCCAACAAAGTTTCCTTCTTCTGGGACTTGACCACAATATCATCAACGTAAGCATGAACATTGCGCCCAATATGCTTGTGAAAACTGTTTTGGACACAACATTGATAAGTAGCCCCCACGCTTTTTACCCAAAAGGCATAGAGACATAGCAAAAAGCCCCAAAAGGTGTAATAAAGGCCGTCTTCTCCTGATCTTTGACAACCATCTTGATCTGATGATATCCACAGTAAGCATGCAGGAAACAAAAGCACTCACAACCGGCGGTAGAATCAATGATCTGGTCAATGCGAGGAAGAGCAAACGGATCCTTAGGACAAACCTTGTTGAGGTCTGTGTAATCAACACACATTCGCCAAGTCCCTTTTTTCTTCAGAACAAGCACTGGATTAGACAACCACTCAGGGTGAAAAACTTCAATGATGAAGCCGGCTGCCGGGAGCCGAGCCACTTCCTCGCCAATAGCCTTGCGTATCTCCTCATTAAAACGACGGAGATATTGTCTTACAGATTTCATCTTAGGATCCAGATTAAGGTGGTGCTCAGCTAGTTCTATCGGTACACCAGGCATGTCAGACGGTTTCCATGCGAAGATGTCCCGATTCTCACTGATGAACTTGATGAGCGCTCTTTCCTATCTGGAGTCCATGCCAGTCCCGATAGTAAACCGCTGAGACTAATCACCAGGGGTGAAGTCAACCTGCTTTGTATCCTCAGCCGACTTGAACTTGAGTAAAGGATCCACTTCAGTAGTGGGCTTCTATAGAGACGTCATATTGGTCGGGTCAATGTTGGCTGTGTAGAACTTCAGCTCTTCCGCTGTGCAAGCCAACTCGGCATATGATGCATCTCCTTCCTCACACTCGAGTACGATTTTTCTATCACCATCGACTGTGATGGTGCCCTCTGGTCCAGGCATCTTGAGCTTGATATAGACATAACAGGGTAGCGCCATGTGTCAATGCACTAAGAACGGGGTCCTACGCACCCCTGACTTGTGCACGGACAGTGGCAGCATTCCCGACAAAAGGCCTTGGCAGGGACTAATACCAGACCATAGAAGCCGCTCTTCATGAAATCAAAGAGCGCATTAAGAAGAACAAGGCTTGGAACAAGCTACAAGATTCACCACAGAAGCAGCTGACCCTGGCAAGAATGAGCAGGCAAGACAAGGCCTGGCAAGCCCCTCGAGCGCGAACTTCCCGCCAAACGCCAGCACTCCACCTCTCCGGCCAGCTGGTCGCTGGTCGATGAGGTGTCGAGCTCACAGGTGGTTAGGTGGAGACAAACTGTACGTGTTAGCTGATACGTCTCCCACGTATCTATAATTTTTTATTGTTCCATGCTATTATATTATGTGTTTTGGATGTTCTATATGCATTAATATGCTATTTTATATTATTTTTGGGACTAACTTATTAACCTAGAGCCCAGTGCCAGTTTCTGTTTTTTCCTTGTTTTTGACTTTTATAGAAAAGGAATATCAAACGGAGTCCAAATGGAATAAAAGTTTACGGTGATTTTTCTTGGACCAGAAGAAACCCACGAGACTTGGAGAGGAGGCCAGAAGCCCTACGGGGAGGCCATAAGCCGTAGGGGTGCACCCCCAGGGTTTGTGGGCCCCAAGGAGACCTTCCAACCCTAATTCCACTACTATATATTCTCAAATATTCCCCCTATACCAGAGGGCACACCAAAAATACTTTTCCGCCGCCGCAAGCCTTTGTTCCCGTGAGATCCCATCTTGGGGCCTTTTCCGGTACTCCGCTGAAGGGGGATTCGATCACGGAGGACCTCTACACCAACCTTGCTGCCCTTCCGATGATGTGTGAGTAGTCTACCACAGACCTACGGGTCCATATCTAGTAGCTAGATGGCTTCTTCTCTCTCTTTGATTTTCAATACAATGTTCTCCTCGATGTTCTTGGAGCTCTATTCAATATAATCTTCTTTTGCGGTGCATTTGTTGAAATCCGATGAATTGTGGATTTATGATAAGATTATCTATGAATATTTATTTGAGTCTTCTCTGAACTCTTTTATGCATGATTAAGATATCTCTTTATTTATTTTCGACTATCGGTTTGGTTTGGCCAATTAGATTGGTTTTTCTTGCAATGGGAGAGGTGCTTAGTTTTGGGTTCAATCTTGTGGTGTCCTCACCCAGTGACAGAAGGAGTAGCGAGGCATGTGTTGTATTGTTGCCATCAAGGACAAAAAGATGGGGTTTATATCATATTGCTTGAGTTTATCCCTCTACATCATGTCATCTTGCTTAAGGCGTTGCTTTTTTCATATGAACTTAATACTCTAGATGCAGGTAGGAGTCGGTCGATGCGTGGAGTAATAGTAGTAGATGCATAATCATTTTGGTCTACTTGTCACGGACGTGATGCCTGTATTCATGATCATTGCCTTAGATGTCTTCATAATTATGTGCTTTTCTATCAATTGCTCAACAGTAATTTGTTTACCCACCGTATGTTTTCTTCAAGAGAGAAGCCTCTACTGAAACCTATGGCCCCCGGGTCTATTTTCCATCATATATTTTCAGATCTATAAACCAAAAAACCCAAAAATACCTTGCTGCAATTTATTTATATTTACTTTAGTTTGCTCCTTTATTTATCTTTTATACCTATCTCTATTAGATCTCACTCTTGTTCGTGACCGTGAAGGGATTGACAACCCCTTTTTCGCGTAGTGTGCAAGTGTTTGTTAGTTTGTGCAGGTGCATATATTGGAGACTTGCTTGTGCCTCCTACTGGATTGATACCTTGGTTCTTAACTGAGGGAAATACTTATCTCTACTTTCTGCATCACCCTTTCCTATTCAAGGGAAAAATCAACGCAAGCTCAAGAAGCAGCAGGAAGAATTTCTGGCGCCATTGCCGGGGAGGTACTACATCAAGCCTACCAAGTACCCATCATAAACTCTCATCTCTTGCACTTACATTATCTGTCATTCGCCTCTCATTTTCCTCTCCCCCACTTCTTAAACGTTTTCAGAAAAACACGAGAATATTTGCCTTTTTATTCGCCTTCTTTCGTTCGTCTTTCCATTTGCTTTTTGTTTGCTTGCTTGCTTCCATGGCTCAACCCAAGAGCCTTGATTTTTACTATAGAAAGTTGGAAGGAATTGAAAATAATACCAAAAGCTTTATGTCCTTACAATTTGAGCATAATAGTTTCTTTAGGAACGAACTTAAATAACAAAAAACTATGATGGAATATATTAATAAGGTGCTTGATGATGTTACTAAGGAAATATATGGTCTTGAATCTCAATTTTCTTATATTGAAAATTTAGTAGGCCAAATTTCCGATAAGCAAACCACTTTGGTAAATAAGATGGCTGCTAAACCAGAATCTTTAAATAATAATGATGAAGATCTTAAAGTGATTGGTGTGACTCCTATTGAATCTTTGTTTTCTAATATAAAACTTGATAAAGATGGGACTGGAGATGAGTCAACTTTAGCTAGAATGCGTCCCAATAATTTGGAGGGTGAAGATCTTAATGAAAAAATTGAGGATTTCAAGTAGTGATGAACCCACTCTTTTGGATTTCAAGGACTTTAATTATGATAATTGCTCTTTAATAGATTGTATTTCCTTGTTGCAATCCATGCTTAATTCACCTCATGCTTATAATCAAAATAAATCTTTTACTAAACATATTGTTGATGCTATGATGAAATCTTTTGAAGAAAAACTTGAGTTGGAATTTTCTATCCCTAGGAAGCTTTATGATGAGTGGGAACCTACTATTAAAATTATAATTAAATATTATGAGTGCAATGCTTTGTGTGATTTGTGCGCTAGCGTTTCCACTATTCCAAAAACTTTATGTGATGTGCTAGGTTTCCGTAAATTTGATGATTGTTCTTTGAATTTGCATTTAGCGGATTCCACTATTAAGAAACCTATGGGAAGGATTAATGATGTTCTTATTGTTGCAAATAGGAATTATGTGCTCATAGATTTTATTGTGCTTGATATAGATTGCAATCCTACATGCCCTATTATTCTTGGTAGACCTTTCCTTAGAACGATTGGTGCAATTATTGATATGAAAGAAGGAAACATTAGATTTCAATTTCCATTAAGGAAGGGCATGGAACACTTTCCACGAAATAAAATTAAGTTGCCATATGAATCTATTATGAGGTCCACTTATGGATTGCATACCAAATATGACAATACATAGATCTATGTTTTATGCCTAGCTAGGGGTGTTAAACAATAGCGCTTGTTGGGAGGCAACCCAATTTTTTATTTTGTGTTTTTTGTTTTTCCTCCTGTTTTCAAATAAATACACATTATTACATCTATATTAATTGTGTTTTGGTGTTTTAATTAGTGTTTGAGCCAAGCAAGACCTTTGGGATGCTTTGGTATATCGTTGATTTGGTTTTGCTGAAAAACAGAAACTTTTGCTTCCAGTAACAGAATTGTTCAAATTCACTGGAGTGTGGACATTTTTTGAATTACTTACAGAAGATTTATATATTAATTTCCTATGTTTACCTATTTTTTTAGAATTTTTGTAGTTACATAAGTATGACTAATATTCTGGTTACTACAGACTGTTCTGTTTTTGACAAATTCTATTTTCTATGTGTTGTTTGCTTATTTTGATGAATCTATGGGTAGTATCGGGGGGTACGAACCATGGAGAAGTTGGAATAAAGTAGATATAACACCAATATAAATTTAGAATGATTTCACAACAGTACCTAAAGTGGTGATTTATTTTATTATACTAACGGATCTTACGAGTTTTCTGTTGAGTTTTGTGTTGTGAAATTTTCAAGTTTTGGGTAAAGTTTTGATGGACCGCGGAATAAGGATTGGCAAGAGCCTAAGCTTGGGGATTCACAATGCACCCCAAGGTAATATTAAAGGATAATCAAGCATCTAAGCTTGGGGATGCCCCGGATGGCATCCCCTCTTTCGTCATCAACCCATCGGTAAATTTACTTGAGGCTATATTTTTATTCACCACATGATATGTGTTTTGCTTGGAGTGTCTTGTATGATATGAGTCTTTGCTGTTTAGTTTGCCACAATCATCCTTGCTGTATACACCTTTTGAGAGGGACACACATTAATCATGAGTTTATTAGAATACTCTATGTGCTTCACTTATATCTTTTGAGCTAGGTAGTTGCTCTAGTGCTTCGCTTATATCTTTTTTTTAGAGCACGGCGGTGGTTTTATTTTATAGAAATTGATGAACTCTCATGCTTCACTTATATTATTTTGAGAGTCTTAAAACAGCATGGTAATTTGCTTAGGTTATGAATTTAGTCCTAATATGATGGGCATTCAAGAGGGATATAATAAAAACTTTCATATGAGAGCATTGAATAATATGAGAAGTTTGATTCCTTGCATTTGTGTTGAGATATAAAGATGATGATATTAGAGTCATGCTAGTGAGTAATTGTGGATTGGTAGAAATACTTGTGTTAAAGTTTGTGATTCCCGAAGCATCCACGTATGGTGAACCGTTATGTGATGAAGTCGGAGCATGATTTATTTTTTGATTGTCTTCCTTCTGAGTGGCGGTCGGGGACAAGTGATGGTCTTTTCCTACCAATCTATCCCCCTATGAGCATGCGTATTAGTACTTTGCTTTGATGGCTAATAAATTTCTGCAATAAGTATGTGAATTCTTTATGACTAATGTTGAGTCCATGGATTATACGCACTCTCACCCTTCCACCATTGCTAGGCTCTCTAGTACCGCGCAACTTTCGCCGGTGCATTAAACCCACCATATACCCTTCCTCAAAACAGCCACCATACCAACCTATTATAGCATTTCCATAGCCATTCCGATATATATTGCCATGCAACTTCCACCGTTCCGTTTATTATGACACATACCATCATTGTCATATTGCTTTGCATGATCATGTAGTTGGCATAGTATTTATGGCTTGGCCACCGTTCATATTTTTTTATACATGTCACTCTTGATCATTGCACATCCCGGTACACCTCCCTAGGCATTCATATAGAGTCATATTTTGTTCTAGTATCGAGTTGTAATTCTTGAGTTGTAAGTAAATAAAAGTATGATGATCATTATTAGAGCATTGTCCCGTGTGAGGAAAGGATGATGGAAGCTATGATTCCCTCACAAGTTGGGATGAGACTCCGGACTTAAAAATAAAAGAGCCCAAAGAGCCCAAAATAAAAAAAAGATGCCAAAGAGCCCAAACAAAAAAAATGAGAGAAGGGACAATGTTACTATCCTTTTTCCACACTTGTGCTTCAAAGTAGCACCATGTTCTTCATGATAGAGAGTCTCCTATTTTATCACTTTCATATAATAGTGAGAATTTTTCATTATAGAACTTGGCTTGTATATTCCAATGATGGGCTTCCTCAATTTGCCCTAGGTCTTCATGAGCAAGCATGTTGGATGCACACCCACTTAGTTTATTTTTGAGCTTTCATACACTTATAGCTCTAGTGCATCCGTTGCATGGCAATCCCTACTCACTTGCATCAATATCAATTGATGGGCATCTCCATGGCCCATTAATTTGCCTAGTTGATGTGAGACTTTCTCCTTTTTGTCTTCTCCTCACAACCTCCACCATACTCTATTCCACCCATAGTGCTATATCCATGGCTCAGGCTCATGTATTGCGTGAAAGTTGAAAAGGCTTGAGAACATTAAAAGTATGAAACAATTGCTTGGCTTGTCATCGGGGTTGTGCATGGTCAAATATTTTGTGTGATGAAGATAGAGCATAGCCAGACTATATGATTTTGTAGGGAAAACTTTCTTAGGCCATGTTATTTTGAGAAGACATGATTGTTTTATTAGTATGCTTGAAGTATTGTTGTTTTTATGTCAATATTTAACTTTTGTTTTGAATCTTATGGATCTGAATATTCATGTCACAGTAAATAAAATTGCATTGATAAATATGTTAGGTAGCATTTCACATCAAAAAATCTGTTTTTATCATTTACCTACTCGAGGACAAGCAGGAATTAAGCTTGGGGATGCTTGATACGTCTCCAACGTATCTATAATTTTTGATTGTTCCGCTATTATATTATCTGTTTTGGATGTTTTATATGCATTAATATGCTATTTTATATTATTTTTGGGACTAACTTATTAACCTAGAGCCAAGTGCCAGTTATTTTTTTTTTCCTTTTTTTTACTTTTACAGAAAAGGAATATCAAACGGAATAAAACTTTACGATGATTTTTCTTGGACCAGAAAAAACCCACGAGACTTGGAGAGGAGGCCATAAGCCCTACGGGAAGGCCACAAGCCGTAGGGGCGCGCCCCTAGGGCTTGTGGGCCCCCCGGAGACCTTCCAACCCTAATTCCACCACTATATATTCTCAAATATTCCCCCTATACCAGAGGGCACACCAAAAATACTTTTTCGCCGCCGCAAGCCTCTATTCCCGTGAGATCCCATCTTGGAGCCTTTTCCGACACTCGACCGAAGGGGATTCGATCACGGAGGACCTCTACACCAACCTTGCTGCCATTCCGATGATGTGTGAGTAGTTTACCATAGACCTACGGGTCCATAGCTAGTAGCTAGATGGCTTCTTCTCTCTGTTTGATCTTCAATACAATGTTCCCTCGATGTTCTTGGAGATCTATTCGATGTAATCTTCTTTTGCGGTGCGTTTGTTGAGATATGATGAATTGTAAATTTATGATCAGATTATCTATGAATATTATTTGAGTCTTCTCTGAACTCTTTTAGGCATGATTAAGATATCTTTGTATTTCTCTTCGAACTATTGGTTTGGTTTGGCCAACTAGATTGGTTTTCTTGCAATGGGAGAGGTGCTTAGTTTTGGGTTCAATCTTGCGGTGTCCTCACCCAGTGACAGAAGGGGTAGCGAGGCACGTATTGTATTGTTGCCATCAAGGATAAAAAGATGGGGTTTATATCATATTGCTTGAGTTTATCCCTCTACATCATGTCATCTTGCTTAAGGAGTTACTCTGTTCTTATGAACTTTAATACTCTAGATGCAGGCTGGAGTCGGTCGACGTGTGGAGTAATAGTAGTAGATGCAGAATCATTTTGGTCTACTTGTCACGGACATGATGCCTATATTCATGATCATTGCCTTAGATGTCTTCATAATTATGCGCTTTTCTATCAATTGCTCAACACTAATTTGTTTACCCACCGTATGTTTTCTTCAAGAGAGAAGCCTCTAGTGAAACCTATGGCCCCCGAGTCTATTTTCCATCATGTATTTTCAGATCTATAAACCAAAAAACCAAAAATACCTTACTGCAAGTTATTTATATTTACTTTAGCTTGCTCTTTTATTTATCTTTTATTCCTATCTCTATTAGATCTCACTGTTGTTCGTGACCGTGAAGGGATTGACAACCCCTTTTTCGCGTTGTGTGCAAGTGTTTGTTAGTTTGTGCAGGTGCATATATTGGAGACTTGCTTGTGCCTCCAACTGGATTGATAGCTTGGTTCTTAACTGAGGGGAATACTTATCTCTACTTTGCTGTATGACCCTTTCCTCTTCAAGGGAAAAATCAACGCAAGCTCAAGAAGTAGCATCAGCTTGCTGGGAAGAAGGATTACCTTTATTGACACCCGTCCTAATGGCATGTCAAGCTAATAGGAGATAGTTGAGCAAGCGGTGCGGTAGCCTTGCCGGGGTTCCTCCTCCACATGACACCTAGCAGTGCATTTAATGAATTTTGTTTCTAACTAGCAGAGTTAGGTATGATAGTTCTGTATCAATCTAATCACCTTGTAATGACCTTTTTGCCACTGTGGTAACCCCTTGAGCTATAAAATGAGGGACAAGGCAACCTTTACAGGGGTTCGAACCCTTTGCAACCTTCACGCATGGGTATCCGTGTAGCTGCCCTCTCCTAGCGACTTGCCGGGGGAGAGCGCTCCGTGTACTTTCTTCCACACTCATCCAATACACCAAGCAGGAGTAGGGTTTTACACTTCTCAGCGGCCCGAACCTGGGTAAAATTGTGTCCCTCATCATCTTGCTCTTTGTGTCGTGTGCACCCCCTTGCCAAACCAGCAAAGGGGCAACCCTATCCCATAGATTGTCGGCTCCACGCCGACTTCTTTGGCGCACCAGGTAGGGGCATCATCGGCGTGAATCAAGCCGACAAACAGCGCGTCGACTTCATCAAGGTCAACATCTTATTCGTCATCCATGGCGCCCAAGAAGAAGGGCTGCATAACAACAAAACCTTCCGCCTCCAAGTTTTTGTCACACTCGCCTATGGATGGTGCAGGCGGCGCCGCCGTGGGTGGTGCGGACACCATAGGGGGCACGGCCGACACAGGAGGTGCGGTCGCCGTGCCCGCCGCGGCAAGGGCAGGAAATGGAGGCGCCAGAGTTGAGCGACTTTCCCAACCCTCTGGCAAAAATAGCAGCGGTGGCACAGGAAGAACACCTTACGCCTTCCTCGCACCCCGGCAGCGCGGCCATTGGAGTAGCCACGACCGGCCGGACGGAGGGGCTGCAGTCATTCTTTTTGTGATGGCATTACCGCACTACTCCCGGACGAGTATCAGGAGTGGGAGCTGCCCTGGCAACAAGATGTGCATGGTTAACACAATCATCGACAAGCTAACTGCCGGCAACAAGGGCGACCACCTTGCAAGGTTGGATGCCCGACAGTGTCGCGGACTGCGGTTAGTCCATTGGGTTTTCACCCAAGCCCACGGGGCAGAGTTGTTACGGAAGCACTGCGGCAAGGCGTGCATTCACCCTTCTCCGGCAAGGTTCTCAACGTGCTGCGGTACTCTGCACGCATACTACATGTGAGCTAAAAAGAGTCCCCCGCGTGCGAGATTTCTGCGGGAAGGGAGAATTTCCGTCTTTACAACGGCGGTGGCCACAAAGAGAAAAGATAAGTTGAAAAACTTCTGACTCCAGATTCTTTAATTATCCTTTGCGATTCCCTTGGTTTGAACCTAGTACTTGTATAAGGAACCTGCAATGCGAAGGAACCCTTCCGTGATTTTTCGTGCCCTTGCCTATTTCGAGCCCACTCAACAGTTCAGGTGGCTGCATCGAAAATGTCGAAGGGTAACTTGCCGGTGGAGGCACTACCAGCAGGCTGCTAGGGGTCCACCCCCAAAGCACTCGTGGCTAGCGTCAGCCTCGGCAAGCTTCCAGCATGCGTAGGGTGCATAATTATACAAGGACCACAGGTGAAGTTAAGCAAAGGGATATCATAAGTTCATACACCTACTTAAAAGTAGTATTACATCACGAAAGTAGTGAGGACCTAACATAAGGTCGAATGTGTCTTTTTGCTTGACAGTGCGGCGACGGGCGCAACAATAAGCCTAATCAGCGCGATCGCCCTGGACTCTGGGAATGTTGAGGACCTTGTCGGCAATAGGGGCAACGATCTTGTTGGCAGCAGAGGCATCTGTGTTTACCGGCAACTTCTTGAAGACCTTGGAGACGTCGAGCCCTGGGTTGCGGTGAACCAGACTGGCCAGTGCAGTGTAAAACACATTGCGAGCAAATTGCCGGGATTAATTGGCAAAGGATACATTCCTGTCGTCGTGGTACGTCTTCAGTGCCTCAATCAAGCCGTCGAAGAACTTGGTTAACCTGGCACTGGCGACCTCGTGCTGTGAAGTGGGGAAGACCCAGCTTTTCATGTCCATGTCAACCAACTCATCAGTCCAGAGGGAGTACATCTTCTGCAGTTTCTTCAATGTGCCCTCGGCATCTTTTTGGAGACTTTCCGCGGCAGCAAGCTTACCCATCAAGGCCTTCTCCCTCATGTTGGCGAATTCAAGGTTCTGCTCCAGGCCGACAAGCTTGGATTTCAGATCCTGGATCACACTGTCGGCGGTGATTAGTTCTTGGCCCTTGGATGAGAGCTGCGTCTGCAGCTCCCCTAGAGTGTGAGCTGCTTTCTGCGCCTCTGCCTTGAGGGCCTCGACCTCCTTGCCGCTGATGGTGAGCTCTTCCTTCAACTTGCCTGCCTGGGTCTCCAAATCTGCCTTGGCGGTGGTAACGGCTGCAGCCTCGTAGCGGCTTCCTTGAGCTTGGCGGCATTCTCCGAAGCTTGTGCCTCTAAGGCTTTCTGGTGGTCATCCTCCAACTTCTGAGTTTGCAGCTTCACAAGTGCTTCAATCTCCTCATCCTTACTGCGAGGGTAGTGGCAATGGTCTGCTCTTGGGCAGCAAGTTCTTCAGCCTTGGCATTGACCTGCACCTCGCGCTCTGTCAACTTGCTATCGCGAGCAGTTTCCTTCTCTCTAGCAGCGGCCAACTTCTCCTCTTGGTTCATGAGATCACGGGATCGCTCATTGTACCACATGCGCAACTCTTCTGCTTTCTCCTTCAGCTGCTAGTCAACCGAATCCAAGGATTTGCGCTCTTGCTCAACCCGCTTCCACCTCTTGCTGTACCTGTCCTGGGCGTCCTTGAACCTGGCAGCCATGGCCTGCAAGAACATGTAGTCCTCTTGCTCATTGGCAATGTCATCGGCATCTGTGGACCTCTGGGCCAAGGGAAGCAGGATTCGAGCAATCTCTTCATCAAAGTTCAACTTTGCGGTGCCAGATGACCTGGCTAAGACCAGCATTGAAGGTCACCAGCTCTGTGCTAGTTTGCGGGATCGGCGGGGCCACTAATGTTGGTTGCTCAACAGACATCGGCGGCAAACCAATGGTGTGTGTCACGTCCATGTCCATCTTGGCGGGCTCATACTGGTTGCCGGGGGCCTCCTCCATTGCTGCGTGGGTTTCTTTGATGTCCCCGGTAGTCTGCTCAAGACTTTCTGCGGCAGCAATTCTGGTAGCCTCCTCGATGGCAGCCTTGGCAATGCCGGCTACTTCCACGAGCTCGTCGCCTCCTACAGGAGAAGTTGGGGCTGAAGATCAAGACGGAAGATAACAAGAAGAAATGAGATTAAAATTACAGATAGAAACCAAGGAAATTTCTTGTGGAGATGGCTCTGCGGCAAGAGGATTACCTGACTGTACTTGTTAGGAAGGGGCGTTCCCTCCCCCGGCAACTTGCGTTGCCGGCACACGGCCTCGACATTTTCACTACTAGGAGAAAGCCTACTAGTAGCACTGGAAATACCCATAACAGTAGCGCTGATGGCAGCGCTACTGCTAAGGCGCTAGAGCTAAGTTGTAGCAGTAGTGCTGCTTGAACCAGCGCTACTGGTAAGTATGGTTAGCAGTAGCGCTACTTCAACTAGCGCTAGTACTAACTATCTGTAGCGCTGCACCAAAACAAATGCTGCTACTAAACCAGCGCTGCCGCTAGACGCCTACTAGCGCTACTGCTAATATTCCTGCTTTCACAGATTTATTTCCCCCTGCATATTTGTGATGTATTTGTGCATGCTCTATACAGTAGTTTCATCATATCATAATAAACATACATTATTCTCATCATATCATACACATACAGTAGTCTCGTCATACCATCATCATCATCATCCAACACAAATATCATCACATCTCGAAAATAGCGATACACAAGTCATGTCATGTCTCGAATAAATGCAACTGCATGGTCATGGCACACACACAAGTTTCATCATCTCTATCTAAACCATGATGTAGAAGAGAGGAGCGATCAGTATGAGCAAGAGCGCGACTATGTAGTACTTCTTGAGGCACCGGTTTTGCTCCCTCTCTTGCTGAAGCATCCACCTCAAGTAACAATTTTCCGCTTCGGCTCTGCTGTCAAACCCTCTGTGGCTAGCGCCCAGGTGCCTATCCACCTGGGTCTGAGCATCTGGCCAGTGGTCATACACTCCTGGAACCCTCCCAGTGAATACGGCGTAGTAGTCCTTCGCCATCTCTAAGCTATGTACCTGCATCATCAGTTGATGAATTCAACGATAATATTCAACATAATGTACTTGAGAAACACAAAGAGGCATAATTAGCAAAATACAAGCAACCTATAGTAAACATAAATAACGAAGTTCCTCATACCCAAACTAATTAACTAGAGCGATCTATGCTAGTTCTGGAGGACGGTTTAATTACATCACAGAGTTTTGCCATGCATAAATTCAAAGTTTTGTCATAGAAAGACAGTAGTGACACATTGTCATCGTCAATCAGTCATCCATGTCGGCGGTCCAATCTTCATAGTCAGGGAGGAAGCACCCGAGCTTCGTGAAAGGCTTCAGGTCCAGACGCTGAGCGAGTAGCAGTGCTCGGACATCATCCCGTGTGATTGGCCCATGGTAGAACATCCCCGTTAGTTCGAGGACCTCCTTCATGATCACTTGGGCAAGTTCACACTGTATGTGATAAAACACAGCTCGGATTCAATGATCCGGTGTCCTTCCTATGCTTGCGGCCAAGTTGACAATCTCGGCATCGCTGGAAGTAGCTGACATGCGAAGGCGTTGATTATCCCTTCTGTACTCAATCATGTGATGCATGAGGTAGAATCCATCAGCCTTACTATTGTTCGGTTGCTGGATGCAGCAGAAGTCGGTCTTATGGCCAAAACCCAGCCCGTTCTTCATGTACTTTTTCACCTTGATATATCCACCAGGCAGGCTGAAGGTTAACATGGCACTATCGAGAACACTCTTTATGTGCGTGTAATCCTTTTTCTTGATGCTCTTCAATGAGTCCAAGTACAGAGCATGGGAGTATTGTGGGTACAGATAGATGAGGACGGCGCCCCCCCCCCCCCCCCCCCGCTGCGCAAAATAAGTACACCTCAAATTAGCCTCCATGCTTGCAAAGGAATGATTAAAACTTATGAAAGGATATCCACGGATGACTTATGTGGGATGATAAGGCAGGAGAATCATTTCCTTGTCCTTATTAGTGGTCATGAACTCGCCGATGTACTTGCTTGCATAGTCACGATGCTCTTTGCAGATTGCCAAGAAGCTCTCATGCATATAGTACGGGTCCGTGACGCAGATATATTTTATGTTCTGGCGCCTCATGATGTAGTTGAGATACAGCGCATACATGCGGATGAACTGAAAATCCAGCTTGGTCATGTGGAACATGTCGTAGATGTAGTCAAATCGCAGGATGAACTTATCCGCGGGCCATCTCTCGACGTACAACTTCCCACCCGGCACCTGAGCCGCGTAAAGCGGGTATCCAGGATTTTTCGAGATGAGAAGGCTTTCCTCTCTAGCCAGCACATCTTCATGAAGTCTCTTTAGATCATTGTTCAGTATGTACTCTAGCGCTTTCGGAGGTAGGATCGGGTGGCCGGCGACATGGAAATGCTCCACACCTTTGACAGGTATTCTGTCTACCTCTCGGGGCTTCAGAGGCGGCTGGCTGCTTGAAGCAGCTCTGGCACCTTTATGGCCTTTCTTGTCCGGTCTCCTCCTTTGCTTCTTGGCGGGTGGCGGTTGTGAGCCCACCATACCTTCCCTAACCACCACCACCCCAGTGTCGTCGGGCTAATCAGTGGATGGCCCTCGGGTTGTTGTTGCTGGGTAGAGGCGGCATCTGGAGGCATCTCCTGCGAGGATCGCATGAAGAGAGACTTTTTGCAATCAGCCTTAGGACATTCTGGCTCCGGCAAATCAGGCAGCATCAAGTCATCTCCACGCTCATAGCCTGAGTCATAGTCCCGAGCCATCAATCCTCCATCGTCATAGGCGGTATTGATATACTTGAGAGGGTCAGCATCATCCTCCTCCATGACATCATCAGCATTTGCTTCTTCGACGGGAGCGATGTCATCTGGCACTAATGGAGGCTCTCCCTCGCGTCGTCCGCTATCACCTGCCACGACAGGTGCAGGTAATTGGTAGGTGGGGTGGTGTTCATACTTTCTTGAGGAGCTGTCATTGGTGTGCTACCGGGCGCCTCAACACGAAGAAGAGTCTTTGGCCAAGGCAAGAACCAGCTCTTGCATGCGCCAATCCATTTAGGGGTCTCGTCATCATCGACTGGTACCGGAGGAGGCAAATCCTCGAAGCCCGCTTTGACACTAGCCACGCTAACCTTGAAGACGCCAGGGGGCATATCTCAGTTGTGCAACATGCGGTCCTTCGGCTTCATGACCGTTGCCTTTCCCACGCCCACCTTTGGGCCATTGACATCGTATAGTAGGGTGCACAGGGTTTCGTCGGCCTGTGAAGACATGTCTGCGACGTCAAACATCCGAAAGGCAACTGAAACGGAAGACTATAGACATGCTGGTGAAGAGGGTATGACGCATAATTACCATGAGGGCGTCGAGCTCAGCCAAAGGCGAAGCCCCGCCGAGCACGCCAGAGACGGACGGGCTACTATGAACATGAGCGGGACCTTGTGCGGTTGCGGGAGCAGGTGCTGGTGGTGCGATGTTCACTGAATTGCTCCCGACGTAGCTGGGAAGGGCAAAGTCCGCTGGCCCTTTATCTGGATTGTTCTTCGTCCAATCAATAATTGTCGGAATCAAGCTGGTAATAATGGAAGATGTGAAGTCAGCCGTGACGCCAGCTACCGATGCATTGACCGTTGCCTCGACTACCTTGACCAACTCTTCTTTGGTCTTATTGACCACAATCGTGACCTTCTCGTCGATGGTCTGTTGAGTAAGCAACCATCTCTGCCTTCTTTCCTCTGGCTTCTCGTGGTAGCACGTCTTCCACGAGGCACCATCTCCGACGCCGTGCACACGTCCATACGGCGGCGGTTTGTCCTCTGGGACCTTTTTCAGTATGTTCAGGGCCCGGTTGAAAGGGGTGTCCCACTTGGGCCTCGCCGACGACTGTGACGACTCGTCGCTTTCGGCTGCCTTTTGGTGCTACTCTTTCTGCAAAAGGAACGTGGATGGTTTACAAATGTGACAAAACTTATAGTCTAATTGATTGGAAGCTAATATAAGGTGGTAATATAACAATTACCAGTAGTCTCATGAACTCCCTCGTGTTCGGGTCCATGTAAAAGATCTTATTGACGTGGTCCCACTTGTTCCGGGCCCTGATCCAGTCACGCTCCTGCGGGTCGGTGAACTCCGCCAAGGGGTCTAGGATTCCGTGACTTTCACGTTCGGCGTCCTCCTTGGCCCATACGTGCCTCTTCCCCTCGTAACCACGGCTTCCAAGGTGGTGGGGAGGTGTGTTCCTGGCCTAGAGCGCCTTCATTTTCTCCGACCTTTTCTTGACTTCTTCTTTAGCGCAAGTCTCCTTGAATTTTTCGAAGTCCTCTTCCTTTAGTGTCAGATTGTCAGCATGAATCTTGGACCACGGTTCATTCTTCGCAATCGCTTTTTTCACCCTTACTTTCCAGGCGGACAAGTCATTGGTGAACGTCACCATCGCCTTGTTGTTTATCTTTGTCATGGGTTCATCGTCCCACGAATGTTTGCTTTCATCCTGGCCGGGGAACAGGAACCTATTGTGCAACTTCTTTAGGAGCATGTGCTCCATATGTGGTATCTTCTTTAACTTTTCGTCGTTAATGTTGGCGGTTTCCCTGAGGATGCATCCTAGTTGATTGACATAGCATGCGCGTGCTTCCTCCGGCGCCGTTGGCTCTAATTTCTTGGGGTGCATCACCGTGACCACAATTCCTCCGGCACCAAGCACGATGTTCCTTGCATCTTCTGCAAAAAATCCATATTCGGCATTGAATGCTCTCCACTGGCTAGCATCTGCGAGGTATCTCAGCTTCGGATCATCTCCATCATCGGGCTTCTTCCTCTCCGTGTGCTAGTGCATGAGCTTTGCTTACTTAGGATCTACGAAATACCGCTGCAGACGGGGAGTGATCGGAAAGTACCATACAACTTTCTGAGGAGCTTTCTTTCCTGCCTTCGTGTATCGAGAAGCATTGCACACTGGACATCTGGTTTTTTCCGCGTGCTCCCCCCGATAAATGATGCAATCATTGATGCATGCATGGTATCTAATGTGCGGCAGATCAAGAGGGCAAATGATTTTCTTGGCCTCCTCGACACTAGTAGGACACAGGTTCCCCGCGGGAAGAACTTTATTATGTAGATACTTCAAATGCTCATCGAGGCTTTTGTCTGTCCATTTGTTTTTGGCCTTCGTCTTTAGAAGTTCATGCGTGAAACTCAAGCGGGTCACCTCGGGATCGCAACCGTCATACAATGGAGTCTTCGAGTCTACTTCAAGTTGCGCCAGCTTGGCCTCCTCTCTAGAAGCAGCTCTGCCGCTAGTCGTACTCTTGCGAAGGAGGTCTCGAACAGGAGGGTCATGCATGACTGAACTTAGTAGCGTCAAAGAATGTGGCGTGTCCGCTGCCTCTTCTCCGCCATGTCTGGACTCTTCTTCGCCGTGTCCGAAATCTTCTCCGCCGCCGCCATGTCCGGACTCTTCCCCGCCACCATGTCCGGCACCATCGTCTTCGTGTCGATCGATCATCTCTTCGTCTAGCCCTATGTCATTATTCCCTGCCATGTGGACGTCCTCATCATCATCTTCACTTATCCACCGAGTATAGCCATCCATGAAACCATTCATCAGCAGGCGCGCCTTCAAACTTCCACGAGCAAAAGGGTCCAAAATGACCCCTTCTTTGCATCTTGTACATGGACATCTAATCCCAGTCCGATTATTTGCATACATGTCCATCACCGCGGATTACAAGTATCGCTCCACCTTCCTTCCACTCACCTTCATGACTAACTACACGGTATAACAAGCAAAAGAGTTATAAACAAAATGCATGCATGCATCAAAGTCATATAAATATTTGGCATGACCTTGCCTAAAAATAGGACATATCGAGTTTGCTCGAAATTCACCGAAACTGAAATAAATCGACATTTCGGCAAAACATAAGCAACTCAGGGGGCATGTCACTCGCACAAATCCCTTCATACCGCAAACACACATATTCCTATTCTTGAAATGCATAACTTTTTACTCACCTACCTCCCGAGAGAGATCGAGCATGGTTAGATGTGAGGCCTTTGCTACCAATAGGGATCGAAAGTGGATGGCTAAATAGCTAGCTAGATCTAGTTGTTGGGAGGAGAGATGACTCTAGCTAACTAATGGAGAGAGAGAGAGAGATGAGCTAGCTAGATCTATATGTATGGAAGGAGGGAGAGCCAAATAAATGAGGTAGATAGAGAAGAGAGGCCATTTATGGAGGAGAGTTATGGTGGAGGGGGGCATTAATGGGGAGAGAAGAGAGGTAGAAGGAAGAGAGAAGAAGGCCAATAATGGTGGAGAAGTAACTTAGAGAGGGGAGAGGGGAGAGGGCAAAGGGGGAGGAAGGGGGAGGGGAGAGGGGGTGGGTGAAAAGGTGGCACCAGCCACGCCTAGTAGTAGCGCTGTATTCTTGACAGCGCTACTGCTATGGTGCTTAGTAGTAGCGCTTGTCTGGAGCAGCGCTACTACTAAGTGGGGCCCAATAGTACAAGCGGTGTTGTCACAGCAAGCGTTACTGCTAAAATCTTAGCAGTAGCGCTGTATTTTGGGCCGCGCTGCTACTACAGCTAGCGTCGGTGGGATCGTTGGGTCCCACTTGTCAGTAGCGCTCTTTGTATTTCCAGCGCTACTGCTAAGGCATTACTTGTAGCGCTGTCCTGGGCCAGCGCTACTGCTAATTAGCAGCAGCGTTGGATATTTTCCAGCGCTACTACTGATGTCCTACCTATAAGCATCTCCCTAGTAGTGTTTCCGTCGTCGTGGAGGCGCCAGTGTGAACATAGTCGTCGGTAGAGGCCCTTGTTGGTGAAGCTCCCCCGGGAATGATGGTTGACGGGGTCCCCTTGGCAGGATCTGCTTCTCGGCACTCCTCACCTTGGTGCTCCCCTCCCGTCTCCTTGCCATCACCAGAAGGATGAACTTCGACATGATTGGTAGCCGGCTGAGGTGGTGGCACGTCTTGGGGCAGGGTCTAGCTTGGGGGTTGGTGACTACGGTGTCAGCCGCCAGCGTTCCCTGCTCGACCCTTGGCAGAGAACCGTGCCCCGCCAACGGCTTGGCCCGCTTCGCCCATTGAACAAGTGGGTCCTCATCCCTGAAACAACGAAGAACTAGATTGGAATCAGCAAATAAAGTAAAATGAGGCATGATAGGAAGGGGCAGGAAATTGCTTACTCTTCATCAGACTCAAGGAGCACATTCATGTTGTACTTAGGTGGCAGGGGTGACTCCCTAGCTCTCTTGATGGCTGGCAGCGGTGAGCTTGGCGGGAGCAAGACCTCATCCTCCCCGGTATGTTCTTCCCGGGTGGACGGAGGCTTGAGTTTGACCTGCCGTACGGGCTGCCGGCGTATCAATTCCTGCCACCAGGTCCTGGTGGTGGATTTCCTCGCCACGGGAGCAGAATGGGGTGGGGGAGTACCCGCACGCCCTTGGCTGCTCCTGCTGCAGAGACGTCGCGGTGGCTCAGAGACCTAGAATTCCCCCTCCTCAGGTTTTCCGGCAGTCTCATCTCCGCCAAGCTCCTCCTGCCCCTCTTCAGCAGGCTCCTCATCATCGTCATCATCATCTTCGTCATCTCCTCCCTCTTCCTCATCATCGTCCTCAGCGCCTGTGGCCCTTGCAGCTTCCAACCTTTGGGCCTCAGCAACCCTGTTGGCTATATATGCCTGCTCCTCTGCTGTGGTGGCTTTGACGAGGTCGGTCTCTTCTTGTTCGGCCTCCTCCTTCAGTACGGAGGCCCATTTTGTCTCATCCGCCAGCTTGGGCAGCTTCCAGCTTTTCTTGACCCCTTTGGCGGAGCAGTTTGGCATCCACGCCAAGATGGCGCTCCTCTCCAAATTTATGTGTAATGGCACGACTATGGCCGGCAGGTGGAAAGTGCCCAACTTGTGGAACAACTGCTGGGAGAGCCAGGCATGGCCTATCGCCGTCAAGTTGCAGCCACGTCCAGGATACAACCACATCTTGTCATCGACATTCCAATACTCCCAAGTTGGCATGTCCCTCTGCTGCAGTGGAGTGATGCGGCGCCGTAGGAAGTCGGCTCCAACCATCTCTATGTTCAGACCAACATCCCTCAGGTGAGCAATCCTGTTCAAGACTGGGCGGAGATTCTTCTCAGTGGCGTCGTACTTCTTCCAATCCTCATCACGTTTGATTCTCTCTGTCTGCAACAAGCAGAATGGTAGGAAGTTCTCTTCCTGGATCTAGCACCAGGCCCCCCTCCATTCATCCCACTTGCCGTGGAGCTGACCAGGGATGTAATCCCTCTGATCCTTCCTTCACCTCGGGAACCATGTCACGCTTCGAGTCAACGCCTTCTCTTCAACCCGAGGGACGAAGAAATGGCGATCCACATTGGGCATAACCCCGATGATGTTCTCGTAGAAATGAGCAAAGACTGCCATACATGCCATGGTGTTGGGGGTGAAATCAAGCAGTCGGAACCCATAAGTGGACATCAACTCGCAGAAAGAAATATGAGTACGGAGGCGACAGGCCGCAATAGAAATATGCACAAAAGAAGGGGTAGGAGTTGGCTGGAACATTGGGGCCATAAGGGAGAACTTTGGGTGCTGCATGGCTGTCAGTCTCCTTCCCCCACATATATGCATACCTTTCGATCAAGGTATTGGCAGACAAAGTCGGTGGCGAGAAGACGACATTTTCTTGTCGCCGTTGCTCCAACTTCTCCAACTCTCTCTTCTTTTGCTCCGCCTTGGGGTCGAGCGGCTTGGCTGCCTTCTTCCCCTTCAAAGGAGCCGCCTTGGGCGCCATCAGGGGCTCGAGAAGGAGTAAAGCTCGGGGTCGAGACGGATTGATGGTGGCGGCGACAGATGCAGTTTCTGGCGAGAGGAGGAAGATGAAGAGAGGGAGGGCAAGAGTGAATGAGCAACGCCCCTTTCCCGGTTACCTTTTTATGGGGAATACGCGAGGGGGCTGGCTCTTCGCTATCTTCCCTAGCCGTGCCCCTTGCAAGCACGCCACAACGAGTAACTGCTATAGCACCCATGCTCCCATGCCCCGTGATTAATGCGTGGATTGGACGTGCGTCAGCGGGAACCGTCATGATTACAGATTAAAGCAAAAGATTATGTTAGTTATCCTCTGCCACGTGTGTCCTTGCACATTTTTGGGCATAGCTCAATGTCGCCTCGGACACGCATATGGACCAGGCCCGGGGGCTCCTGTCGGTGCACTAAGAACAGGGTCCTTAGCACCCCTGACTTGTGCACGGACGGTGGTAGCATTCCCGGCAAAGGGCCTTGGCGGGACTAATACCAGACTAGAGAAGCCGCTCTTCGTAAAATCAAAGAGCGCATTAAGAAGACCAAGGCTTGGAACAAGCTACAAGATTCACCACAGAAGCAGCTGACCCCGGCAAGAACAAGCCGGCAAGACAAGGCCCGGAAAGCCCCTCGAGCACGGACTTCCCGCCAAACGCCAGCGCTCCACCTCTCCGGCTAGCTGGTCGCTGGTCGGTGAGGTGTCGAGCCCGTAGGTGGTTAGGTGGAGACAGCCTGTACGTGTCAGCTTGGTGGGAAGAAGGATTACCTTTATTGACACCCGTCCTAATGGCGTGTCAAGCTAATAGGAGGTAGTTGAGCAAGCGGTGCGGCAGCCTTGCCGAGGTTCCTCCTCCACATGACACCTAGCAGTGCATTTAATGCATTTTTGTCCTAACTAGCAGAGTTAGGTATGATAGTTTTGTATCAATCTAATCACCCTGTAACACTACTGGGATCAGCTTCTTTGACGTCTGCCATGGCGGACGGCAAAATGATTTGCCATCAGCCAGCGGACGGCAAACAGTCCGGCTGAACGAGTGCCAGCAAAGGCCTACTTTGCCGTCTGCTTCTTGGAAACGGACGGCAAAGTATTGTGCCATCTGCCGTCGGAGGCCAGCAGACGGCAAAGATCATGGACGGCAGTGGGGTGGGGTGAGAGCCGTTAGGGGGTTAACGGCGCTCTTTGCCGTCTGCTGACAGACGGCAAAGAGCTCAGCTCGGCCAGCAGTGAGAAGCTGGCACGTGGCCAGCTATGCCGTCCGCCAGCAGACGGCAAAGATGTTTGAATCTTTGCCGTCTGCTGGCGGACAGCATAGCTGGCCCTGTTTGCCAGTCCTATTTGGTCACTTTGCCGTCCGCCAGCGGACGGCAAAGATTCAAACCTCTTTGCCGTCCGCTGGCAGACGGCAAAGTGACCAAAATAGGCAACCAGTGTTCCCAGTTTCTACAGGTGGCTGCCACGTGTCCTCTTTGCCGTCTGCTAGCGGACGGCAAAGAGGCTATATATCCCCTATTTTTATTTGAATCCATTTAATTTGACAGGATTTCACACACAGATATACATGCATACATATCCAACATATCCAACAACATATAACAGCATGTCCAACAACATATTTCATCAAATCCAACATATATATCCAACAACATAGTTCAACAAAGTCCAACATATCCATATATACATACATAACCAGAAACAAGTTTCCAACAACATATCCATATAGACATACATATCCAAACAAGTTTTCATAAACAAAAGGAAGCACCAGAAGAATAGTACACTCCATGAATCCAAGCTTCCTCATGTAAAGCAAATCTGCAAATTGGGAAAGATGTAAGTTAGAAGAAGAAGAAGAAGACTAGCTAGAAGAAAAGGAAGAGGAGGAAAAGAAGAAGAAGAAGAAGAACTTATCTTCTCTTTCTTTCCCTCCTCTCCTATTATTTATCTTCTTCTTTTCTAACTAATGTAGGCAAAAATGCCATTTTTGGGCTAAGGTAGGTAAAAATGCTAAGTGTGTAGGTCAATTTAGAGCTAAGCTAGGCAAATAGGTCATTTTGGAGCTAACATAGGTTAAATGGATCATATTGGAGCTAACCTAGCTAAACTTGGTCATTTTTGAGCTAACCTAGCTAATTATGCCATTTTTGACCTAACTAAGCTTATTGTGTCATTTTAGAGGACAACAAGCTAAGTATATGACATTTATGAGGTTAGCAAGATTATTATGCCATTTACAAATAAAAACAAGTAAGAGGAGGAAAAGAAGAAGAAGAAGAATAAGAAAAGAAGAAGAAGAAGAAGAAGAAGAAGAACCTCTTCTTCTTCTTTTCTTCCTATTCCTTCTTTCCTTCCTCTTCCTTGATTTTCTTCATCTTATTATGTCATTTGTGGACTAAATAGGCTAAATTATGTCAAAAATGGACTAAACAGGCTAAATAAGAAGAAAAATACCATTATCACGGAGGTGTAGGAATGGTCGGGGCTGCGCCAGTGGCAGACGAAGGTGAAGGACCGGTCGGGGTTCCGCCATTGGCAGATGCAGAATGATTGGTCGATGCTTGTCGGGAGCCATGCTGCACCAAAGATCATTTCCAATAATGTCTCGTTAGCATGATGCAAACTGAAATGTGAATACTAGTAACTAACGACCATTCAAATCAAACTCACCGTGGTCACCGGAGCAATCTGGGGCATCGGCGAAGGGGGCTGACCGTTTTTCTCGCACATGGTCTGCACATTTGGTTCTCACAAGTCAGTCATATTAGTTAGTAATGCGAACATTACGTGCATGATTGGGCTAATATGCATGAGAAACGTACCACGATGAGCTCGTATAGGGCCCGGTTAGACGCCTCGTTCCGGTTCCTCTCCTCCTCCAACAGCTTAGCCGTCCTCTCCTCCAACTCCCTCTCCCTCTCCGCCACCTCCCTTTTTGCCTCCTCCAAAAGCGCCTGGGTGTTCAATCTCTCTTTCTCAACCAAGGCCTGCAACACACCACTCCTCGTTAGCATTGTAATCATCGACGGACACACACACAATGTAATGGAGGAAAGGTGAGAGAGTCCGTATAACTAACCGCCATGGCGAGCTCCGCGGGCCGTGCACGAGGCGTTATCTCAGGATCAGAGCTACTTTGGCGCTTCTTGATCTGCGGGAGAGTCCTAGGACAACGTATCAGTCCATCACCAATGGCTACGGAGCCATGGGACCTCCCGCCACCAGATATCATCACCAGCTCTGTGTCAAAAGGATCCTGGCTCGGGTTAAAGTCCTCCCCTTTCCTCGCCTTCCCCTCGTCTCTGTACTTCACAAGCTTGTGGTGGGAGGAGATGTTGGTGAAGCTCTCTGGATGATCTAGGTTAGACTCTGTGAATGGCTTGGCCTTCTTGTACGGGGCCATATGGGCCATGCCATAGAGGTCGAACAGATTTGGCACATGCTTCTTGTGGTGGTGCGCCTGAGAGAGAGGAACAAAATATTAGTTAAGGGCTCAAGCTAGCATGAAGAATGATATTGCTATGTAAATAGGTCATTTTGGAGCTAAGTAAGGTTATTATGTCATTTTCGAGGAAAATAAGCTAAGTTTAGGTCATTTTCAAGGTAACCAAGATTATTATGCCATTTTTGACCAAAGTATGCTAATTATGTCATTATTGAGCTATCCAAGGTAGTTATGCCATTTTTAGCTAACTAAAGCATATTTAGGGATTCTATAGAGCTATCTAAGGTTATTATGTCATTTTAGAGCTAATTATGTCATGAATGAACTAGCTAAGATTAGTTTAGGTCGTTATTGAGCTATCGAAGGTAGTTATGCCATTTTTTAACTAACTAAAGCATATTAAGTCATTTTATAGAGCTATCTAAGGTTATTATGTCATTTTAGAGCTAAATATGTCATAAATGAACTAGCTAAGATTAGTTTAGGTCATTATTTAGCTATCCTAAGTAGTTATGCCATTTTTTAACTAACTAAAGCATATTTAGTCATTTTATAGAGCTATCTAAGGTTATTATGTCATTTTAGAGCTCATTATGTCATAAATGAACTATCCAAGGTAGTTATGCCATTTTTTAACTAACTAAGCATATTAAGTCATTTTGGAAGGGATAAATGCTAGCATGAAGAATGAAACATGTAGCAAACCACATACCCAGTTATCCCCGTACTCAAACAGGTTGGAGCTCCCTTGATGGTGTGGCACACCTTCCATTTGGTCGCGCTTATCCTTGGCCCTATGGTGTTCGACTAGCCACTGGGGAGAGCACCACGCATCCACCAACGCCTCCCAACAGTCCATCTTATCCACACACCATCTCGGGGGCACCTAAGTGAGTCAAGAGAAATTTCAGCGCTGCGCCTACGAATCAAATCAAGAAAACTAAGTTCAAGGCCTTAAGAATAGGTAATTACCTGCATGTACTTCTCCTTACTCAGAAACTTGCCGCGACACTTCTTCTTGGCCCTCCTAATACCCTTCGAGGCGTAGTAGTCTCGAACGGCCTGCACCCGAGCCTCGTGCCATAAGTTCTGAAGTAGGCGCTTGCACTCGGTTTCGACAACCATAGACGCGGCCTCCTGCTCTCCCTCTGAAACCCTGTAGAAGGTTTGCAATCAAACAAGACAACACTGATTAGTACAATCACTAGGTAGTGTTGATTTTTAATTCTGTAAAGGAGAAATTACCCAAAACTGACGGAACACAATGTCGGCCACCGTCTCGCACAAGACACCGGCGACCACCTCCTCCGGCGGGGCCGGGGCAACCGAGTACAGCTCCCAGCTTAGTGCTAGCTATGGAACCTGACCCTCACCGGGCAACGTGACCCACCCAAGGAAGTGCTCCCGGCAAAGCACACCAAGGACCTGGTTGGGCCTGCGGACACCACGGGGGTGTACCCAGCCCCTGCAGTATGACAAGGCCAACGCATTAGATATTAATTTGAAGGAACATGAAGGTAAAAGGTTAAAAAAATAGTAAATGCACTTACTTCAACCCTTTAGGCGCAATCAACCACCTCTGGTCGGGGGTCGTCGGCACGGGCGGGAGCTTTGTACAGCCACGCTTGTAGACCTTCTTGCCCTTCTCAACCAGCTCGTCGTCGCTGTAGCTATCATCTGAAAAGGTGTCCTCGCTACCATCAGTAGGGCCACTAGCCTCCGGAGTCCCGTGGGAAGAAGACTGCGGGATCGGAGTCTTCTGGGACGAAGACTCTGGGACTGGACTCATGTGGGGCGAAAGATCGGCGACACGAGTCTGGTGGGCCGAAGGATCGGCGACCCGAGTCTGGTGGGCCGAAGGATCGGCGACCGAAGGCTCATGGACCAGAGTCCGAGACGGGTCCATGTCAGATGGAGCAGTCCTGTGGTCGGGTGAATCAGCTGAGGGTGGCGGCGAGGAAGGCGTAGCAGCCTTCCTACCTCTCCCGCTGCCACGTCCACCTCTAGCAGCCTTCTTCGTCCTCCCCCGACCTCTCCTAGCCGAAGAAGAAGTGCCCGCCGCAACTGTCTGCATACTGTCTAGCAGCGCTCTCCGGAGGGGCTGGGCTGGAATAATGGAACCACCCCTCCCAGTAGCGCTCGCAGGAGGCTTGGGGCGCTCTGGACCCTTGCCCACCATCCTGTCAACACATGCAATGACAAAAAGTAAATGAATTTAGTACAACATAAAAAATTTGAATACCTGACATGAACATAATAATATGTATATAATTTAAGTGTATCATCATCATGAACATAATAAAAAATTGAATACCTCACATTACTAATATTACTCTGAATCGTCTATATATGCTCTGGGATCATTAAATGCATCATCATCATCACTATCAGTGACGTGCTCATCATCATCATCAATAAATGCATCAACATGTGGAAGGCCTCCTTTACATAATCGTTCAAGCATTGACAGGTCATCTGCAGCAGTAACTTCTTCTTGTTCCGGCTCAGGGGTGAAGTCAGATTCACTATCATTGTCTACTTCAATGTTCTGGGGTGGAGTAGAGCGATTCTTGAAACGTTTTTTGGAAAGACGTGTTTCTTGGAAGAATTCTCCTTCGTCATATGTGTCTTGGTTAATGTGAGGTTCATAATCCTCTTCATTGGGGGGAGGTGGTCTAACACGTGGCGGCACTTCATAAACGACATCCCAACCACTGAGATTTGGATCACTTTGACAGGCCCACGGTAGATAGAAAACTTGGGTTGCCTGTTGAGCCGTAATATAGACATCGGGAACATCCAAATGGGTGCTTTGTTTGATTTTGACTAGCCCTATATGTTCATGAGTCCTTCTAGTCTCCCTCGGCTGGAACCAATAACATCTGAAGACTACGACGTTTGTTGGGTTTTCACCATAGAATTGAAGTTCATAAATTGCTTCAACTCTTCCATAATACTCGATATCTCCTTCGCCGATAGCAGAGACACAACAATTTGTAGACTTTTGGTCGGCCATAGATAGCTCTTTGCCATAGGTACGAAAGCGATACCCGTTGATGTCGTATTTGTCAAATGAATGGACCTTATAGTCAAAACCATTAGCTACTTGTCTCAATTCGACATCCATAATCTCTGAATTAGCCTACAAGTTTAATACGAAAGGATTATTGCATTAGTCGCAAATTAGCCAAAGAAATGATATGGTCTAATGGAAATTACCGTTTTTTGAACCAAGAGATGAAACCGGGATATTCGCCTCCTTGCTTTGCCAGAAGCTCATACTCTTCGACGGAATCCTTTTGGGTCACCGCTCCATACGAGAATATGGCGACGTATCGACTGCATCAAATATCCAAGAATAAGAGCAGTTCAAAGGAATTAGAAGTTGCGAAACAATGTACCAAGATCTTACTCGATGTACGGCCGCACTTCTGTTAGGTTGTTGAAGAGATACAGTGAAATGGTCCGCCATTCTTCAACATTTAACGATACTGGTTTCCAACCACTGGCTGGTGCGAGATTCCCTTTGAATAGGCTGAGGTTGGATCGACCCTTTTTAGGGTCGTCAGCATTGTACCGAGGCTTCGAATTATGCAAATGACGATTTTTGGCTTCGTAGTGTGCTGTCATGAAGTTTGCCGCCTCCTCAGTGATGAATGCCTCGGCCATCGATGCTTCAATTCTACGTTTATTTTTACATTTTGCTCGAAGCGTCGTCTGCATCCTCTTAGTTGAGTAGCACCAACGATTTTGCACGGGCCCCCCCAATCGTGCCTCGGTCGGGAGATGCAAAATCAAGTGTTGCATTGGATTAAAGAAGCTTGGCGGAAAGATCATCTCTAACTTGTAGATCAACTCCGGCGCCAACTGTTCCATTTCTTCTAGGAGGCCAGGCGATAGTTCTTTCGCACAAAGAACACGGAAGAAATAGCTCAGCTCTGCCAGTACTAGCCATTCATCCTCAGGGATGAAGCCACGCAACATCACCGGCATTATCCGCTCAATCCATATGTGCCAATCAAGACTTTTTAGACCAAATATTTTCAATTTTTCAAGACTCGCTCCCCTCTTTAGATTTGCTGCATACCCATCGGGGAACATCAACTGCATTTTCACCCACAAAATAATTTCCTTCATAGCTGGCCTTCCAAGATTGAACCATGCCTTGGCTTCGTCCCGTTCCGCTTTCCTTTCGGTTCTTGCATGTTTTGTAACGGTCTATCACATAGCTCCTCTTGATCGACTCTAGCCTTAGTATTATCCTTTGATTTCCCCTCTATGCCGAACAATGTACCAAAAATGGCTTCGGCGATATTCTTTTCGGTGTGCATCACGTCAATGATGTGTGGGCAAAGGAGGTCTTTGAAGTAAGGCAGATCCCAGAAGCATGTCTTGTGAGTCCAGGCGTGTTCCTTATTATACCCCTTGAAATACCCTGGACGCTCTGGATCTGGCTCGAGAGCATTTAACTGATCTAGGGTCTGTTGGCCTGTCAACGCAGGTGGTGCAGAGTGTTTGACAACTCTACCTTTGATGAAGTTCTTCTTGTCTTTCCTAAACTTATGGCGAGGATCTAGAAACGGTCTATGCAAGTCGAAGCAAGTATACTTGTGCCCTGCCGTCAGCCAATGAAACTCAAGAGCTCCCTTGCATGTGGGGCACGGGAACCTTCCATGCACAAACCAGCCAATGAATAGCGCATACGCCAGCAAGTCATGCATCGAGTACATGTATCAGGCACGCATTATGAAGTTCTGTTTGCTAAAGGCGTCGTATGTCTTGAACCCATTATCCCAAGCTTCTTGCAATTCGTCCTTAAGTGGCTGCATGTACACATTCATATTCTTCCCCGGATAGTTGGGCCCTGGAATTATCAACGTCAGGAAAATGTTCTTTCTTTGCATAATCTGCCCGGGGGGGGGGAGATTGAGTGGAATGACAAACACGGGCCAACAACTGTATTGGGCTGCCGTCTGACCAAACACACTGAACCCATCCGTGCTGACGGCGACTCAAGCATGCCTTGGATCTGCCGTTCTTTCCTTATGTAATGCATCAAAGCGCTTCCACGCTTCACTATCCGATGTGTGCACCATCATCACATTCCCATCTGCATCTAGTTCGGTTCTTTTGCCCGTTTTGTGCCATGTCATCTGTCTGGCCATCTCTTTGACCATGAAAAGACGTTGAAGTCTTGGTACGATTGGCATATACCAAAGAACATTAACGGGTATTTTGGTCTGCGTCTTCTCACCCAAACCGTTGTCTACCACAACATACCTGGAAGACTTGCAAATGGGACAATAGTTCAAGTCCTCATACTGAAGCCTAAATAAGACACATCCTTTCTCACAAGCATGTATCTTCTCATAGGGCATCTTAAGAGCATGGAGGATTTTGTCTGACTGGTACAGGTTTGGAGGTAGCACATGGCCTTCGGGTAGAAATCGTCCGAATACTGTCATCATCGCGTCGTAGCATTCTCTGCCCAAGTTGAATTGAGCCTTCAAAGCCATTATTTGTGAGATGGCATCCAGCTGACAAAGCTCAGTGTGCTCGTGGAGAGGACGTTTTGAGGACTCCAACATTTCAGTGAAGGCCTTTGCAGATTCCTCCATCTCCTCGTCCGAGTCCCGAGCATCGTCAAAGTCTTGCACCATGTCTTCCATCCCAGTACCATGCTCATCGGTGCGACGACGAACCACCTCGGCTCTGGCACGTTGGGCAGACTCACCATGTAATGTCCAGACCCTGTAACCAGGCGTAAAACCAAACTTCTGCAGGTCTTTACTCATTTCAAGCTCGTCCCTCATTTTATAGTTGTCGCACCGGACACAGGGGCACCAGCTTAATTTCTGGCCATTTGCAAATGCGGCTCTAACAAGCCCCTTGGTTTTTGTTAACCATTCCTCGGTCCAAACTTTCTGACTAGTGTAACTGGTGTACATCCACGCACGATCACTCATATTGACTTCCTACTGGACACACAAGAAATATATACATAATTAAGCAAACCATATCCATCAGTTAATGGAGTTTGTCAGTTTTATTACATCCATGCAACCTACACGCTAATAGGTAAAGATAGGTCCTAATCCCACCCTAGTATGTGTAGATTGGGTTTGTTTTCCCATGCTCTGCTCCGGATCCGACGCAAAATTTCGGCAGCACCTCCCCGCTGTTTTCCTGATACATGTCTCGGCAATAAGCAGAGAGGATGTGTACCCGGAGAACAACAGGGAGGCACTGACGAAATTCTGCATCGGATCCGGAGTAGAGCATATGGGAAAATGAACCCAATCTACACATACTCGGGTTATCCATGGATAACGTTGGACAATTCGAAAGAATCACGATTATAAATATGCAAATGCATGCAGGGGATCGCCGGTGGAGGAGGCGCGGGGCGGCCGGTGGATGGGACGACGGCCGCTGGAGGAGGCGCGGCCCGGTGGAGGGGGAGGCCGGACGGCCGCGGCGGGACGGGGCGAGGACGGCGACGCAGGGGAGGGGGCGGGGCGGCTGGACGGCCGCGGCGCAGCTGGCCGACATGGAAGGGGCGGCGGGGGGGCGCGGTGGAGGTCGGGGCGCCGCAGGGGAGGGTTGCGGGCGACGGGGCAGGGGGCAGCGGCGGGTGTGTGGGGCAAGGGGCGGCGGATGGTCGGGGCGACAGGGCAAGGGCGGTGGGTGGGCGGTGTGCGGGGCAAGGGGCGGCGGCGGGTTGCGGGGCGGCGGCGGGTGGCGGTGGTCGTCGGGGGAGAAGATAGAAACACAGAGAGAGAGGGGGGGCGGGGTGGGGCTCGGCCGTTAGTTAGGTCAACTCTTTGCCGTCCGCTTTATTCTCTTTGCCGTCTGCTAGGGGGGCCGTTAGGTTTTCCCTAAGCAGCTCGTTAGTTGGCCCACCTCTCTCTTTGCCATCCGCCAGCTGACGGCAAAGATTCTTTGTCGTCCGCTAGCAGACGGCAAAGAAATGGCTGATGGCAAAGACCTTCTTTGCCATCAGCCATTTCTTTGCCGTCCGTTTTATGTAAGCGGACGGCAAAGACCTTCTTTGCCGTCAGCCAGCAGACGGCAAAGAATTGGCAGACGGCAAATAAGCTAATTCCAGTAGTGTAATGACCTTTTTGCCACTGTGGTAACCCCTTGAGCTATAAAAGGAGGGCCAAGGCAACCTTTACAGGGGTTCGAACCCTTTGCAACCTTCACGCATAGGTATCCATGCAGCTGCCCTCTCCTAGCGACTTGCCGGGGGAGAGCATTCTGTGTACTTTCTTCCACACTCATCCAATACACCAAAGCAGGAGTAGGGTTTTATGCTTCTCAACGGCCCGAAACTAGGTAAAATTGTGTCCCTCATCGTCTTGCTCTTTACATCGTGTGTACCCCCTTGCCGAACCAGCAAAGGGGCAGCCATGTCCCATAGATCGCCGGCTCCACGCCGACACATGAAACGAGTGTAAGCCGGTCATCCAAAGAGGGCATGATATGGGCTTTTGATTTTGACCACCTCAAACATCAAGAATTCCGATCTATAGTCAAACTCAGTGCCAAACACTACTTCCAGCTTGATTCGGCCAATAGGGTAAGCAGAATTTCTAGGAACGATCCCATGAAATACGGTTGAGGAGGACTGGAGGTGTTTTTCTGACAGATTTATCCGTCTAATGGCACCATAGTACAAGATGTTGATGCTGCTTCCTCTGTCCATGAGCACCTTTGTGAGCTTATAACCACCAACCTGAGGCGCCACCACCAGAGCCATACAACCCGGATTCTCAACCCGGGGAGGATGATCCTCTTTGCTCCACGTGACCGGCTATTTTGACCAGTTTAAGTACTCAGGGACAGCCGGCTCAACCATATTAACGGCTCGCTTTTGAAGCTTGCGATCACGCTTGCAGGTGCTAGTTGTGAACACGTGATACTGCCCGCTGTTCAACTGTTTAGGGTTGCTCTGAAACCAGATTGATTGCCCTATTGCTAATTGCCTTGTCCAAAATGTTGATTCCAACCTCCGTTATTGCCAAACCCTGGAAACCAGCTCTTGAGCCGCCTGACCCCTGGAAACCGTGATTTGGGAAACCGCCGGAAAAGCCGGCTCCTAGGAAGCCGGCACCGGGTCTGCCGGCTCAGGCTATCCCGGGTGTCTACCACTGCCGTAATGACTCTGATAAGCCTGATTGCGGAATGCTTTCATGATATAACAATTCTCCCATGGGTGGTTTGCCGGCTTATCAGGGAAAATGTGCTTTGGACACGGGGCTTTAAGGACCTCCTCATAGTTATGAGGTTTGTTCCTATTGTAGGGTCTCCCAGAATTGTTGTTCCGCCTCTGTCCCTTGAAGCCAGTATTGGTGTTAGCAACAAAATCCGATCCTTCCACCGGATGCTTGCGCTTTCCACCATTACCTTGATTACCATGATTGCCATTATGCCCTGGAGTATTCTGCTGGTGACCCATGCCACCACAGTTTTTCTTGCCCTTGCCGAACTTGTCATCGTCTGAACTAGGATTTTTCATGTTGTCTGACTCGGCATATCTGGTGAGGACATCCATGAGGTCACCAATGTCTTGGACCTTCCGCTTGAGGCGCCCAAGTTTCTGAATGAGAGGCTAAAAATGACAGTTCTTTCCTAAAATCAAGATGGCCTGGGCAGCCGTTATACTATCGGAAGAGTGAATAATCTCCACGACCCAACGAGACCAATGATGGGCAGACTCATCCTCTCGCTGGATGCAATACCGTAGACCAACTATTGTCATCGGGCGCTTGCAGGTTCCTTAAAAGTTTTTGATGAAGCGATCCTTCAATTCTGCCTAGGTATTGATTGAGTTGGGAGGCAGGTTTTTCAACAACGTACGAGACGGCCCCTCCAACATCATTGTCAGATATTTGGCGCAAACTGCATGGCTGATATCCAACATGTCCATAGCTATCTCGTAGCTTTTGTTCCATGCAGCCGCCTCGAGGTCAGCCGTGTAATTGGGAACCTTGCGAGGGCCTTTGAAGTCCTTCGGCATGCGCTCATTGCGCAAAGCTGGCTCTAGACAAGGTATTCCAATGGTTATGGTGCTCAGTCCTGTACCTGGTGAAGCCAATGGGGTTGTGGTGGGCGGGAGTTGAGCCCCCGCGTTTGCTGCTTCTACTTCCCGCATAGCTCGAGCCGCATCAATGATCACCTGTGCATCCAAAAGCAAAGGTCGAGGCGGGCCGTGCTGCTGCTCGTGCTGCCGACGTGCACTACTGGAAACCGCTGGTGACTCGGCTTACCCACTGTATGCTATTTTCTCGAGAGAAGCCTCTAGTGAAATCTATGGTCCCCGGGTCTATTTTCCTATCATATAAAACCAAAAACAACTTGCTGCATTTTCCCTTTATTTATTTTATTTTGTGTTTTAGTTAGATCTATTTATCAAATCTCATACAATTTAATCTATCTCAATACCGAGGAGGGATTGACAACCCCTCTTACGCGTTGGGTTGTGTCAGTGCAACGAACATCTATGATTGTTGACCGAACTCGTACACAGGCGTGTTAACGACCATACATCTAGCACCAACGTGTAACACAAGGCCGAGCCAGAGAAGCCGCTCTTCGTGAGATCAAGGAGCGCATCCAGAAGACAAAGGTTCCAAGGGAAGTATCCTCTGCTGGTCAGACGAGGCTGGCAGGGTCGATGCAGTAGATAAGAGCAAGATCAAACTGCACCAGCCGCGTCTCCGGGGCGGCCGGAGACCGAAGGGCGCACCCCTCCAAGAAGGCCCGGCAAGCCCTGCCCCCGGCAGGCACAGGCCAGTTACCACCGCACCACGACGCCAGTCACTTATCGATGCCGTGTCGAGGCCCCCAGGTGATTAAGTGGCTTTCACTAAGCACGTTGTAGTTTGTTGGAAGACAGATCACACACGTTTGACACCCGTCCGGAGGCGTGTCAAGATGATAAGCAAAAGATAGCTAAGCGGCGATATAAGCTTGCCGGGGATGCACCCCCGCATGCCACCCAAGGTAGCATTTATGGCATTTTGTCCTAAGTGCCCGAGTTAGGTATGATAGCACTGTTGGCTATCTAATCACAAGATAATGTCTGTTTTGCCACTATGGTTACCCCTTGAGCTATAAAAGGAGGTCCAAGGCAACCTAGAGAGGGGTTCGCATTCGGACCCTCACACACTTGTACTCGCGTAGCAGCTCTCCCCAAGGCAACCTTGCCAGGTTTGAGCGCTGCGTGTCGTCATGTTCCTCCATCCAATCCACCAAAGCAGGAGTAGGGTTTTATGCTTCTCAGCGGCCCGAACCTGGGTAAAAACCACCAGAGTCCCATCGTCGTGCTGCCTCATGGCCTCCACTATTTGTGCAACGTGATCCCCCCCGCCGAACCACAAGGGGCCCGTGGCCCCATAGGTGATCGTGTTCACCCACAACATATTTGGCATGCCAGGTAGGGGGAAAGCGCTTGCGTGAACCCGAAGTTGTGAATAGCGTGTCGATCTTAATCATCATCTTCTTCGTCCTTACCTTCTCCATCCATGGCGCCCAAGAAGAAACCCGACACGACTACAAACCCCTCCACTTCGAAGGCCCCCTCGCACACAGCCGCAGACGCCGTAGGTGCCACAGCGGCATTGGATGAGGCGGGTATCACGGGTGACACGACCGGCGCAGGCGGCGCCGTCGTTGTCTCCCCTGTGGCCGAAGCTGGAGCAGGAAACGCCGAGGCTGGGCAGCATCAGCAGCATCCTGACGGGCTTGGCCCAGAAGCCGCGGGTGGAGGGAACGCTCAGTCTCTACCTCCCCGCCGCACTGGCGGGCGCAGTCGCAATAGCGACGCTCGCTCCGGCACAAGCCGCGATCCTCTAGTTGTGCCCAGCACGGGCGCGGCTGTGAGACGCACACCTTGCCCAGAGCAAGACGGGCAAGATGGAGTGCCGAACAGGGTCGTCGACCCCCAAGCACGGCCCACTCATCGCCAGACCGTCTTGGCGAACGGTTCACTGCTGCAAGAACGCAGCGACGCTCCTGCTGGTTCTGCTAGGAGTCGAGCGACGTCGCGGTCTGCCTCGTTAGCCATGCCAAGCACAGCCTCGGAAGCAATGGCATGGGCCGAACTCCTGTTGAACTTTCCACCGCCGGCTGACAAGATGGATGAGTGGAGGACCACCATCTAGAGCTTGATTGGCTTTGCTGAAGCCGGTAAATCACAGCATGCAGAGCCATCGCGATGCCCGCGAACGATGACGACGGCCCAAGCTGATGGCCGTGTCGAGGGGGCTACACCAACAGTGCAATCCCCTCCGCGACAGCAGGCCCAGAGGCAGCCTCCGTAAACTCAATGTGTTGATGAGCCCGACGAGATGTCGATGGCTTCATCTGGCCCGCAATCCTACCGGGATCAGCGGCAGGTTCTGGAAGACCGGCGGAAGGAAGATGCGTGCGTCACCATAGAGCGACACCGGGAGGCACACCATCAATCCAACAGACGCAATGGCCCAGACGTTGATGAACCCGCGCCCAGTGTTGGCGGGTACTTGCCTTATGAGGTTGGGTGCCCTACCTTCACTCGTGAGCTGCGGTAGGTCCGTTGGCCATCTTTCCGAGCCTTCAAGCCTGAACTGCCGGAGTAATATGATGGAAAGTTAAACCCGACAGAGTTTTTGGGCATTTACACGATTGCCGTTGAAGCCGCCGGGGGCAGAGATGAGAAGGTGTTTGCCAACTATTTCCCTTTGGCACTCAAGCCAAATGTGAGATCATGGCTGATGCACCTGCCGAAAAACTCCATTTCATCATGGGCTGACTTGTGCAATGAGTTTGTTGGCACCTTCACGGGTGACCACCAAGAGCCTAGACAACCCAGTGACTTGCAAGTCCTTTCGCAGAAGGAAGGGGCGGATTTGTGTAAATATATACAGAGGTTCAGTCGAGTACACCATAACATCCCAGAGATACACCCAGCAGCCGTGATTACCACGTTCCATTCAAACATGCGCAATAGGAGGATGCGAGCCAAAATGAATTGTATACCATGGCGGATAAGTGTTCTCGGGCTGAAGAAGGAAAGCGACTCCCCGGAGAGGAGGCTGGCGTCGAGATTGATTCAGATGATGACGACGAGGCTGCCAACCCAAAGAGGAGAAGCCGGAGGCGCAATAGGAAACACAAAGAGAAGGCAGTATTGGCCGTTGAGAGCTCTGGTGATCTTAGTGCCGGCAAGAAGTCCAAGACCGAGGCCCCCGGCAAGGGAGCTGCCGCATGCGCTGATTGCTGGGAGGCCGCGGCAGCAGAGAAAGCCGGGAAATCCGACGGGCCATACTGCAAAATCCACCGCACCAAAGGTCATGATCTCCAAGAGTGCCACCAAGTTGAGCAGCTTGTGAAGAAACAAAAGGCTGAATACGTGAAGCGTGACAGGGAGAGAGGCCAAGAGGGTGCTGGCGGAAAAGGGCGTGGTGGTAGAGGGGGCCGCCGCGGCAAGGCCCTGCAGCGAAAGGAAAAACCTACTAGAGGCCGCGAGAAGAAAGAAGGAGATGATGGGAGTGATGAAGAAGATGAGGACGAAACCAGTGAGCAAGAATTCCAGAAGGCAACCGAAGCCATGTATGTTGATGGGGGTGCATCTTTGCACTCCTCTCATCGCTAGCTCAAACAGTGGGCGCGTGAGGTCAATACTGTGGAGCCAGCTGCGGACTCCCGAAGGCCACTTAAATGGTCCCACACGCCTATCATCTTTGATGAGGGGGATCACCCTGATCGCATCATTGCGGTTGGGTGTTTGCCGTTGTTGGTTTCCCCGACAATCCGCAACCTCAAGGTAACAAAGATGCTAGTTGACGGTGGGGCTGGGCTGAACTTAATCTCCCCCGGAGTGGTTGGCAAGCTGCAGATCCCTGATGAGGAGCTCAAGGCTACGGGTACATTCCAAGGAGTCAACCCCAGGAGGAGCCGGCCTAAGGGGAAGGTTACATTGCCTGTGACATTTGGCGGGGAACTGAATTATCGGACTGAGAGAGTCATGTTTGACGTTGTTGAACTTTCTTTCCCTTACAATGGAATTCTTGGTCGCCCTGCTCTGGTAAAATTCTTGGCAACATCTCACTATGCCTACAACACCTTGAAGATGCCAGGGCCGATGGGTATCATTTCCATTCCGTCAGATAAGAAAGATTCAATTATATGTGTGGACCAGATGTATCGGGACGTGGTAGCAGCTGAGGTCACAGAAACCCCAGCTCCCACCAAGGAAATAAAGAAGGGGAAGAAGGCTAGCAGCGATGCCGACAAGGACTCCAGGAAGCACACCTCTTCGGAGTGCGCCGCGCCTGTTGATGACCTGCCGGAGAGTTCCACTAGAAAAAAGACCCAAGGTGGCTTCACCTGCTGTGAAAAGGGTCCCGGCAAGGCAGGATGGCATTGACGGTACATTCACCATTAGCGCCACCCTTGATGACAAATAGGAAAGCGCGCTCATTGGCTTCCTATGGGTGAATGTCGATGTGTTTGCTTGGCAACCGTCTGACATCCCCGGTGTTCCTAGGAAGGTAATCGAGCACCACCTTGTTGTCTGCCCTCACGCTTGGCCCGTTAAGCAGAACATCAGAAAGCAAGCTTTATAGTGGCAACAGTTCATTACCGAGGAGAGCAAGAAACATGAAGCAGCTGGTTTGGTCAAAGGGGTGTTGCATCCAACTTGGTTAGCAAATCCAGTGGTAGTGCGCAAGGCAAACGAGAAATGGAGGCTCTGCATTGATTTCACTGACTTGAACAAAGCATGTACAAAAGACCCTTTCCCCCTGTCGCGCATTGATCAAATTGTTGATTCCACTTCCGGGTGTGATTTGCTTTCCTTCTTGGATGCGTACTCCGGGTACCATCAGATATTCATGGCCAAGGAAGATGAATAGAAAACCGCGTTACTCCATGTGGCATGCACTTTTTTGTGCGTATGCCTTTTGGTTTAAAGAGCACCGGATCCACTTTTGCGAGAGCAGTATAGATTGGTTTCGAACCCCAGCTACATAGAAACATGGAAGCTTATATGGATGATATAGTGGTCAAAACCAAGGATAGATCAACACTCATTCAAGACTTGGAAGAGACCTTTGCAAACTTGTGCAAGATCAATTTGAAGCTAAACCCTGAGAAATGTGTGTTTGGTGTCCCATCCGGCAAGCTCCTTGGTTTGTTTGTGTCCCAACAGGGAATAGAGGCCAATCCCGACAAGATCAAAGCAATCGAGCAAATACAAGCACCCAAGACTATCAAGGACGTAAGGCGTTTGGCTGGATGCATTGCCGCACTGAGTAGGTTCGTCTCCAAGTCTGCTGAGCGCGCCTTACCTTTTTTCAAAATCTTGAAAAAGGCTGACCTGGTGAAGTGGACCCCGGAGGCAGAAGCAGCGCTGCAAGACCTGAAAACTTACCTTTCCTCTGCTCCCACCTTAGTCGCGCCTAAACCACAAGAGCCGTTGTTGCTATACTTAAGTGCAACGAATCAAGTGGTTAGTGCAGCACTGGTGGCACAACGAGAAGTGGATGAGGAAGCAGCCGCAACAACTGACCCCTCCGGAGATGGAACCGAAGCACCCACGACAGGACTTGACACAAACCAGGGGGAGGCGAGGCAAGCCACCGAAGGCAATCCCAAGACCGCGGCAAGGAAGAAAGTGGTACATCGACCAGTTTACTTTGCCAGCTCCCTGTTACAAGGAGCCAGGTCGAGGTACTCCGGAGTGCAAAAGCTGATCTTCGGCCTTATCATGGCCTCGAGGAAGCTGCGCCACTACTTCCAAGCCCACGAGATCACAGTTGTCACCCGTTTTCCACTGCAGCGCATATTGAGGAACCTCGAAGCCATCGGCAGGATAGTCGAGTGGGCACTAGCGCTGTCAAGCTTTGGCTTGAAATATGAGAGCACTTCAACTATTCAGAGCAGGGCATTGGCGGAGTTCATTGCAGAATGGACGCCCACTCTAGATGAAGAAGTACCAGAGACAGTTCACCCCGGCAAAGAGGTGCCTCGGGAGTGGATCATGTATTTTGATGGTGCGTTCTCACTGTAGGGCGCCAGAGCCGGCGTGCTTCTTGTCGCGCCTACCAGAGAGCATCTCAAGTATGTGGTTCAAATGCATTTCCCCTGGGAGAAGGGCACCAACAACACTGCTTAGTATGAGGGGCTCCTTGCCGGACTCAGAATTGCAGTGGAGCTGGGAATCAAGAAACTGATTATCCGTGGAGACTCTCAACTCGTGGTGAGGCAAGTCAACAAAGATTATCAGAGTCCGTTGATGGAGGCATATGTGGAGGAGGTGAGGAAGTTGGAAGAGCACTTTGATGGATTACAAGCAGAGCACGTGCCCCGTGCAGAAAATAGCATCCCTGATCACTTGTCAAAGTGCGCCGCGCAAAAGCTCCCTGTGGAACCAGGGACTTTTGTCCTCCATCTAACTCAGCCGTCAGTGTCTCCTTCAACGATGACCAGAAAAAGGAGAGAGTTGGACTCCGGCAAGTATTTCCTGGTAGGACTTCTCGAAGCTACTGGTAGAGAGGCTGCCGGGGACAACCCCGCTTCGGTTGGTGAGCAGCACCCTCCCTCGGAACCACAAGTTCTTGCGGTCGAGGTGAGCGCTCCCACGAACGAGGAGGTGCCTTTAGTCCTCGTTGTCGAGCCACAAGCTCCAACTTGGGTGCAGCACATAGTCCATTTCCTTCAAACAGGAGAGCTTCCCGAAGAGCAAGAAGAAGGTGAAAAAGTAGCCCGACGGTCAAATATGTACCAGTTTGTCGATGACACACTATACAAAAAAAGTCCAAATGGTGTGAAATTGAAGTGCATTTGCCGGGAAGATGGGCTGAAGCTGTTGGCAGAGATACACAAGAGTGTGTGTGGCTCTCACATTGGATCGAGAGCCCTGGTCGGAAAAGCCTTCCGACAGGGTTTCTACTGGCCCACAACCCTCCAGGATGCAACTGAGCTAGTCACCAAGTGTGAAGCCTGCCAGTTCCATTCCAAAAACATTCATCAACTAGCTCAAGCTCTCCAGACGATCCCTTTGTCCTGGCCATTCTCAGTCTGGGGGCTCGATATCTTGGGCCCCTTCCCCCGTGCTACCGGGGGCTTTGAATTCTTGTACGTAGCAATCGACAAGTTTACAAAGTGGCCTGAGTTGGAGCCAGTGAGGAAGGTGACCGCACAATCAGCTGTCAAGTTCTTGAAAGGATTGGTGTGCCGCTTTTGAGTACCCAACAGAGTGATTACCAATAATGGCACCCAGTTCACGAGCCGCACCTTTATGCAGTACATCCAAAGTCTTGGAAGCAAGGTCTCCTTTGCTTCTGTTGCTCATCCATGAAGCAATGGGAAAGCTAAGAGGATGAATGCTGAAGTGCTACGCGGGCACAAGACGAGAACTTTTCATAAGTTGCAAAAATGTGGCAAGCGCTGGATTAATGAGCTGCCGGTGGTTCTTTGGTCCCTCCGGACGACACCAAATCGAGCCACCGGCTAGACTCCCTTCTCCCTAGTGTATGGGGCAGAAGCAGTGCTCCCCACGGAACTCATATACAGGTCACCTCAAGTACTTGCCTACGATGAAGTAGAGCAAGAGCAGCTACGGCATGATGATGCCGTGCTCCTCGAGGAAGATCGTCTCCGGGCCGCTGTGTGTGCTGCACGCTACCAGCAAGCCCTGCGTTGCTATCATAGCCGCAGGGTTCATGCCCGCAGCCTTGAGGAAGGTGACCTTGTCCTTATGCGCGTTCAGTCCACCAAGGGTGCCAACAAGTTGATGCCGAAGAGGGAAGGCCCTTACCGGGTAGCACAAGTCACCAGACCTGGCGCAGTCCATCTGGAGACCGAAGATGGCATCAAAATGCAAAACTCATGGAATATTGAGCATCTTCGTAAATTCTACCCGTAAGGCGCGGCTGCCGGGCTCAGCCCCCGGCAACCACCTTTTGTACAAGCCTTACCACTGGGCATGTAACACTTTGTACAAAGCCAGGCGCAGACCCTGTGCAAAGATAATAAAACGAAGCGCTGGCGCCTAGACTTGCATGCATGTTTTCTCAAGTATGATTTTGCTGTGATAACCAATCCATTTAAGGAGGATCATATGCTGCCATTTTCTCCCCTATACAGTCAACAGGGCCCCCCGCCGCGGATGAACTCCTCGAAGGGAAGGAGTGAGAGTGGCCTAGCATATCGATCCCCGGTAGCTCCTTCTTGTCGGAGCAATGAGAAGGGCAGCAAACACAGATAAGTTTTCCTCCCCATCCACAAGTACATTCCTGTATGAAAATCTTGTGCGTAGGAAAACCTTGTCGCCCTCAACATCTGTGCTCCCATCCTTTGATTCGAAGGTTTACTTCAGTCAGGATGGTTGCAGTAGCATTTGGAGGGGGGTTGGCGAGGGGCCGGTTCCCTTCCACGCTCCGAACCCGTCAGACCGGGTCCAGCGGCAGCAACGAAAGGGATCGGCAAGGTGTCTCGCCGGGAACCTTGTTTACTTGGAAGTATTAAGGGGCTATCCCTCAGCATGGACATGATACATGCACAAGTACCCAGCAGGCATTTCTTTTTTCATTAATACACGGATAAACGAGTACAAACCATACAAGGTACAAACATGGATGGAAGATTGCTTAATTTAAGCTAAAGTTTGGCAGATGCCTACATCTTTTAAAGTGAAAAAAGATAAGTGCCCCGTAATGCCTTTCTTGTCCCTCTCCTCCTAGGAGTTGCATCGAGACAGAAAGGGGGCAAAAGAAGCGCATGGGCAGAAGCCTAGCCCGACCCCGTCAGGGCCCGTGGGACGCAGCCTAACAAGATCGGGAGAGCGAGGATGAAGCCGGAAGACCAGAGGGAGTGGCTAGGCGATGCCCTTGTCACCACTGCCATGACCAGAAGAACATGGTAGGAGGGACACCGGTAGGGAAGACGAAGTCGGAGTCCACGAGGAAGCCTGCCGGGGTCCAGCTGGAGGAGGCGAAGGCATCCACACCCAATGCCCCGGCAAATCGCTCTGTCGGGGAGAAGGCCAAGTGTAGATGATGGTGCCGCCGGCGCCTAGCTGACCGTGACGGTGCGTCTGGTGCTCAGTTAGAGTCCGAGCTGCCGTCCTCCCGCTCGGCGCTGTCGTCTTCGTCGTCAGTGTCCTCTTCGCCGCTGTCGCTCGAGGAGGAGCTTTCATCGTCGGTCGAGCTCTCCGCGCAGCACCCTAAGCGAGCACCCGAGCACCCAGAGACCTTGATGCAGAGCAGGTCGGCATCCAATAATTTAAAATGGAGAACGTGCCCCTCCGCCAAGCTATGGGCACGAGCAAAGGTTCCAGCCACGCCGGAGAAGCATGACATGAGGTGCGGGGAACTCCACGTCCACCCGCATGTTTCCATAACAGCAACCCCTCATGTGTAACTTCAACCCGTGCGGCTGTTCAACCTCCATTACCCTTACAAAAGGTGTGGGAAGCCGAAGGCGGCTGCACGGGGGCTCGCTGATACGTCTCCAACATATCTATAATTTTTTATTGTTCGATGCTATTATATTATCTGTTTTGGATGTTTTATATGCATTAATATGCAATTTTATATTATTTTTGGGACTAACCTATTAACCTAGAGCCCAGTGGCAGTTTTTGTTTTTTCCTTGTTTTTGAGTTTTACAGAAAAGGAATATCAAACAGTGTCCAAACGGAATAAAACTTTACGATGATTTTTCTTGGACCAAAAGACATCCACGGAGCTTGGAGAGGGGGTCAGAAGATGGCCGAGGAGGCCACAAGCCTGCTAGGCGCGCCACTTGGGGGGGGCGCCCTGAGGGCTTGTGGGCCCCTCGGGAGTCCTCCAACCCTAATTCTTGCGCTATAAATTCCCAAATATTCACAAACCACCAAAAGTGTCCACCAAAATACTTTTCCGCCGCCGCAAGCCTCTGTTCCCGTGAGATCCCATCTTGGGGCCTTTTCCGGCGATCTACCGGAGGGGGATTCGATCATGGAGGGCCTCTACATCAACCTTGCTGCCCTACCAATGATGTGTGAGTAGTTTACCACAGACCTATGGGTCCATAGCTAGTAGCTAGATGGCTTCTTCTCTCTCTTTGATCTTCAATACAATGTTCTCCTCGATGTTCTTGGAGATCTATTCGATGTAATACTTTTTTGCGGTGCGTTTGTTGAGATCCGATGAATTGTGGATTTATGATCAGATTATCTATGAATATTATTTGAGTCTTCTTTGAACTCTTTTATGCATGATTAAGATATCTTTGTATTTCTCTTCGAACTATCGGTTGTGGCTTGGCCAACTAGAGTGGTTTTTCTTGCAATGGGAGAGGTGCTTAGTTTTGGGTTCAATCTTGCGGTGTCCTCACCCAGTGACCGAAGGGGTAGCGAGGCACATATTGTATTGTTGCCATCAAGGATAAAAAGATGGGGTTTATATCATATTGCTTGAGTTTATCCCTCTACATCATGTCATCTTGCTTAAAGTGTTGCTCTGTTCTTATGAACTTAATACTCTAGATGCAGGCAGGAGTCAGTCGATGTGTGGAGTAATAGTAGTAGATGTAGAATCGTTTCGGTCTACTTGTCACGGATGTGATGCCTATATTCATGATCATTGCCTTAGATATCGTCATAACTTTGCGCTTTTCTATCAATTGCTCAACAGTAATTTGTTCACCCACCGTATGCTATCTTCAAGAGAGAAGCCTCTAGTGAAACCTATGGCCCCCGGGTCTATTTTCCATCATATATTTTCAGATCTATAAACCAAAAAACCCAAAAATACCTTGCTGCACTTCATTCGTTTTTACTTTGTTTTACGTTTTAGTAATCTTTTATACCTATGTCTATTAGATCTCACTCTTGTTCGAGACCGTGAAGGGATTGACAACCCCTTTTTCGCGTTGAGTGCAAGTGTTTGTTAGTTTGTGCAGGTGCATAGATTGGAGACTTGCTTGTGTCTCCTACTGGATTGATACCTTGGTTCTTAATTGTGGGAAATACTTATCTCTACTTTGCTGCATCACCCTTTCCTCTTCAAGGGAAAAATCAACGCAAGCTCAAGAAGTAGCAGGAAGAATTTCTGGCGCCGTTGCCGGGGAGGTTCTACATCAAGCCTACCAAGTACCCATCATAAACTCTCATATCTTGCATTACATTATTTGCCATTTGCCTCGCATTTTCCTCTCCCCCACTTCTAAAACATTTTCATAAAAACACAAAAATATTTGCCTTTTTATTCACCTTCTTTCGTTCGTCTTTTCGTTTGCACTTGATTTGTTTGCTTGTTCACTTGGTATAATTGTGTATTTATTGAAAATCAGAAAACAAAAAGTTTATGGATCCTCATCCACTTGCTAATCTTTTTAAGAGATCCAATTATGATGAACCAATTGCTAGTGAGTTGTGTGCACTAGATTATCTTTATGAAGTTTCGCTTGAAATTCATGAATCTGAAAATTGTGATGAAAATTATGAAGTGATTCATGATAGCTCCTTGAATCAAAAGCATGATTGCAATGATGTTATTATAAATTCTATTAATGTCAATTGTGCTAATAATATGCAAAACCCCAAGCTTGGGGATGCTAGTTTTGCTATGTCCACTACTTATTGCAATGATCATGATTGTGGTGATAATGCTTCTTATGATCTTGAAAATTTATTTAAGCCTCATGATAATAATGTTTGCAACAATATTGAAAGTGGTTTTGGAAAAGTGTCAACTTTAGGAAATTATGATCCCACTACTTTGGATTTTGATCAATCTTATGAATTTTTTGATAAAAGTGGGCTTGGAGAAGTAATGACTTTATTTTATGTTGATCCCACTATTTTGGAAGAGTGTCAACTTTGCATGCATGTGGATCATGAAGAGAAAATTTTATGTGATAGCTATATTGTTGAATTTGATTATGATCCTACATGTAATTATTATAAATAGGAAAATATGGTTGTTGAAATTTTCATGTTACACCAATATACCTCTCGTTATGTTGAGATTGCTATTGTTTCTTTCTTCTTCCTTGCATATGCGAGTTTTTGCTTGTCTTGATAGATCTTTTCCCTATAAAATGCCTATGCATAGGAAGTACATTAGACTTAAGTTTGCTTTTCACATGCTACATGATGCCCTCTTTGTGCTTCAACTTTTTGTCTTTCATGTGAGCATCATTAAAATTATCAACGCCTAGCTAAAAGGCTTTAAAGAAAAGCGCTTGTTGGGAGACAACCCAATATTTTTTCCCGTTTTTATGAAAATACACATTATTACCTCTGTATTAATTGTGTTTTGGTGTTTTAATTAGTATTTGAGCCAAGTAAGACCTTTGGGATGGTCTACGATGATAGTTGATTTGATGTTGCTGAAAAACAGAAACTTTTGCGCTCATTGCCAGAAATTTAAAAAATCACAGAAGTGTTCTTTTGATCTGAATTTTTTACACAATATTGATATACATATTTCATAAATTGTCCTAAATTTTCAGAATTTTTGGAGTTACAGAAGTATACGAAATTTCCAGATTACTAAAGACTGTTCTGTTTTTGACAGATTCTGTTTTCTATGTGTTGTTTGCTTATTTTGATGAATCTATGGGTAGTATTGGGGGGTATGAACCATGGAGAAGTTGGAATACAGTAGATATTAGACCAATATAAATAAAGAATGAGTTCACAATAGTACCTAAAGTGGTGATTTATTTTATTATACTAACGGATCTTATGAGTTTTCTGTTGTAAAGTTTTCAAGTTTTGGGTAAAGATTTGATGGACAACGGAATAAGGAGTGGCAAGAGCCTAAGCTTGGGGATGACCAAGGAACCCCAAGGTAATATTCAAGGACAACCAAGCATCTAAGCTTGGGGATGCCCCAGATGGCATCCCCTCTTTTGTCTTCAATCCATCGGTAAATTTACTTGGGGCTTTATTTTTATTCACCACATGATATGTGTTTTGCTTGGAGCGTCTTGTATGATATGAGTCTTTGCTTTTTAGTTTGCCACAATCATCCTTGCTGTACACACCTTTTGAGAGGGACACACATTAATCGTGAATTTATTAGAATACTCTATGTGCTTCACTTATATTTTTTTGAGCTAGGCAGTTTGCTCTAGCGCTTCACTTATATATTTTTAGAGCACGGCGGTGGCTTTATTTTATAGAAATTATTGAACTATCATGCTTCACTTATATTATTTTGAGAGCCTTAAATAGCATGGTAATTTTCTTAGGTTATGAATTTAGTCCTACTATGATGGGCATCCAAGAGGGATATAATAAAACTTTCATATAAAGAGCATTGAATAAGATGAGAAGTTTGATTCCTTGCATTTGTTTTGAGATATAAAGATGCTGATATTAGAGTCATGCTAGTGAGTAATTATGGATTGGTAGAAATACTTGTTAAAGATTGTGATTCCCGTAGCATGCACGTATGGTGAACCGTTATGTGATGAAGTCGAAGCATGATTTATTTTTTGATTGTCTTCCTTATGAGTGGCGGTCGGGGACGAGCGATGGTATTTTCCTACCAATCTATCAACCTAGGAGCATGTGTGTAGTACTTTGTTTTGATAGCTAATAATTTTTTACAATAAGTATGTGAGTTCTTTATGACTAATGTTGAGTCCATGGATTATACGCACTCTCACCCTTCCACCATTGCTAGCCTCTCTAGTACCGCGCAACTTTCGCCGGTGCATTAAACCCACCATATATTTTCCTCAAAACAGCCACCATACCTACCTATTATGGCATTTCCATAGCCATTCCGAGATATATTGCCATGCAAATTCCACCGTTTCGTTTATTATAACACGCACCATCATTGTCATATTGCTTTGCATGATCATTTAGTTGGCATAGTATTTGTGGCAAGGCCACCATTCATATTTTTTATACATGTCACTTAATCATAGCACATCCCAGTACACTGCCGTAGGCATTCATATAGAGTCATATCTTGTTCTAGTATCGAGTTGTAATTTTTGAGTTGTAAGTAAATAAAAGTGTGATGATCATCATTATTAGAGCATTGTCCCATGTGAGGAAAGGATGATGGAAGATATGATTCCCACACAAGTTGGGATGAGTCTCTGGACTTTATAAAAATAAAAGAGGCCAAAGAAGCCCAAACAAAAAAAAGAAAAAAATGAGAGAAAAGAGAGAAGGGACAATGTTACTATCCTTTTTCCACACTTGTGCTTCAAAGTAGCACCATGATATTCATGATAGAGAGTCTCCTATTGTAACATCCCAAATTTTCAGTTTGGAATGTTATACATAGGTCATCATATGCATATCATATTTTATTTGCATTTTGATTTTGACCCTAAAAATCCTAAGAAACTCAAGGATCCAAGGAGAGAGTTGGGGATTTTATTATTTTCATATTTGAATTTTCTCGAATATTGAAATGAGGATCATTTTGGTTTTATTTATTTTTCTCTCCAAAATATTTCATATTAAAAACATATGAGAGGAGATAATATGACTTCTCCAAAATAAAAGAAATATTAGAGGAAAAATGTTAAAATCAAATAAATAATTTTATTTGGATTTTTATTGCTATTTTATTTGAATTAGAAAAATATGCATTTTTCGAAATTTGCATTTTTAGGCCAAGAAAATGTTCACTTTGTTCTAAATATTTTATTTAGACGGTGAAAATTGTTTTTGGCATTTTTAGATTTTTTTAATATTTTATTTAGATTTTTTCTCAGCGGAATCTTATTTAAAAAAAAACTTTTCAGACAGACTGGGCCGAAGGCCCAGCCGAGCCAGGCCGCCACCTTCCTCGCGCCGTGTGGACGCCGGACTCCGGCGAGGAGGAGTCCGGGTCTGAGCCGCCGCCCCCTCCCCCAAGCCGGCCCCCCCGAGCTCTTTATAAGCCGCCGCCCCTCCTCGTCACCCCACACCACCGCCGTCGCCGCCCGCAGCCGCCGCGCCGCCGCCTGCCGCTGCGCCCTGCCCCGCCGCCCGCTAAGCCCGCCCCGCCCGCGTCGCCGGAGCCGCGCCGCCGCAGCCATATCTCGTCGCCGCCACCGCCGGTTTTTTTTGGTTTAGGTAAAAACCGTCTCGGTTTTTTTAAAACCCTAGTTCGGTTTTTTTTATTTTATTAGATCGGTTCGGTTTTCTCGGTTTAGTTCGTTTGCGAACGTTCGTTCGTTCGTTTTAACGAACGTTTTCGCCCGTTCGTCTCTGTTAGCGGACGTTCGTCCGATAGATTTTTCTTTTTCTGCCAGGGACCTATCCGCGATTACTTTTATCGCAGATCAGCCCCTGATCTTCAAACCCTCGCCGTTTCTAAACCGTTCGTCCAAATCCAGTGAAACCAACGCCAAAATCTTCGTCTCGAACCCCTCTTTCTGTTTAATCAACTTGAACATGATTTTGACAATTTAAAATTTGGTTTCAAGCAGATTTGTTTTCGAAGTTCTTTTGACCGTAGTTTCAGTTTCGTAGCTCCGATTCGATTGATTCTTTTTGCAGATCGAATCTCTTCAGTTGAACTTTCAGATTTGATCTTATTATTTGAGTTTTACCCTTGCATCTATGCTTGATTGCTTATGTATGCTATTGTTTGTTTACGATAGAATTTCCGGAGTGCGAAGCATGCTACTACGAGTCTCTAGGGTTTGCAGATCGTCAGCAAGGCAAGTAACACATTGATCATACTCTTTTCATACCTAGTTTTTATGCATTAGTTTCAATCCTCAAACACGGCATGATTAGGATGTGATTAACTTGTGGGTATTGGGAAGTAGATGATGAGGTAGAACCTATTGCCCTTTATTATCAAACCCTTGGGAGTTTCTTCCACGTTATGCTTATATTGCCATGCTATGCTCGTAGACGTGGATTGGGTTTGAGTGTATCCATGACATATGTGAGATTGTTAATTAATGGTTAACTTAAGGTGGCTACTTAAATACACATCTGGGTGGATTGGTTGCAGGCACCTGGGGATATACCAGTGTTGTCTTTTTGGTTCGCCACCCAGGCTCAAAGGGATCATAAGATTATTCATGCTAGAAACTTCCGTGTGCCGCCACAAGCTATTATGGGCTCTAGCATAGTTGAGTATGTTGCAGGACCTCTTTCAGTGGTAGGCTAGCAGATGTAGGGGAAAGTAGGTGTAACTGTCTACCCAGAGTAAAGAGTAAATGCTTCTGAAAGACTGTGTCTCAGTCATCCGTTTCTCAAACACCATGTAGTGTGAGAAATCCAACGGAGGAGATCGAGTCTTGTGGGGAAAAGTGCACAAACCTCTGCAGAGTGTATAAACTAATCATGATTAGCCGTGTCCCCGGTTATGGACATTTTGAGTATCTGGTACTTGAATTATTGATTTGATCTCATCACTCTAAATTAATTTGTTGGGTTTAATGATTACTTTTAATTGGGATTGAGATGGGGATTTACCTTCTCAATGTTTAACAACTACCATGATAGTTAAATAAAACATATTCCTTTGATGTAGGGAAAAATTGGCTTTTCGCAAAACAATATAACCCTAGAGCTTTCCACCAGCCATATATGCATGTAGAGATAGCAATTATCTGTTCCTTGCTCTATTGTGTTATATTGCCAGCATATTCCATGTGCTGACCCGTTTTCGGGCTGCAACATATCATGTTGCAGACTTTTCAGACGAAGAGTAAGGTGCGCTAGGTCGTTGTCATGCACTCAACTATGCCGTTGGAGTTGATGGACTCACTTTATCTTCCAAGCCTTCCACTGTTATTTTATTTAGATGGCCTTAAGCCATATTTATTGTAATCAGTTCTCTTTTGAGACATTCGATGTAATAAGTGTGTGATTGCACTCTGTTATAAATCCTTCGAGTACTGTGTGTGTCAGCATTACCGATCCAGGGATGGCACTTGAACACAGAGATTTGACCATCTGAGGTCGGATCGCTACAAGATGGTATCAGAGCACACGCTGACTGTAGGACACGACCACTAAGAAAAGCCATAGGTCACTCTTCTCTACTCATTTCTGACTCTCTCCATCTTCTACTCTCTAGGATGGCGGACTCAAGGAACAAGTTTGCACAACCGGATGAAGACACACCCTTTGGGAGACACTTGAAGGAAATCACTAAGTACCTGAACATCGGAATACCAAGCTTCACCGGGACCTACACCGCCACTTTACCAGAAGAGGAGCATTGGATGATTCGAGTTCAAGTTCCAGGAAGGACGTTCATGCCAGTTACCGAGTCCATAGAGTTTTCCTTTGATGCACCAACCTGGAGTCTAGGTAAGAGCATGGCAGCCCACATCGCCATGGGACGCATCGGTGAAGTTTATCACAAAGATCTTAAGGACACCATCTACCAGATATGTGGGCGCCGAGATGAGCAATGGGAGATGATTAGCACCAGGAGAAACAGGTCCATTGCAGCTTTCATCCAGGAGTTAAACCAACACATTCTTCGACAGGAGAACTAGATGTGCGCAAGCATGATAGATTTGAAGAAGGTGATGACCAGGAACATGGAGCTAGAAGAGGAACTCAAGTCTACACGCGACGGATACGAGGAGGAAATCGTAGTACTAGTGGAGAAGAATGACGACCTGACAAGGAAGCTAGGAGTATTCATGGGAGACCCCGCGCCAGGAGGAGATGACAACCATTCCAAGGACTACATCATCATCGACGACACCGACTCCGACCCCGACAGTAGTGATGATGACTATGAAGACGAAGCTGGAGCAGATATCATGGAGTCTTCCACCGATCAAAATTTCTAGATGACCACCATATGATTAGTAGTATTTCCCCATGTATATAGTAGTAGTCCGAGCACTTTTGTAACGATAGTTAGATCGATTGTATGCCCCTGCTTGAATTGATTTTGGTGTGATATGAATGTGTTTGTCTCATGTGCATATGGGTAGTGCTTTCTCATTAGACCTCACTCTATTCTAATCTCTCCCCTCTAAACCCATCAGATGCCTCCGAGACGCAACACCGGATTTGTCTTCCCACCGGAGATCACACAGTTGATCCAGCAGCAGAATGCCTTGATGCAGATACTAGTCCAGAACCAAGGCAACAACAACAACAACAACAACCCACCGCCCCCACCTCCAGTTGACAACCTAGCCCGTTTTCTGAGGTTGCAGCCGCCGGTGTTTTCCAGTAGCACCGAGCCAATAGTTGCTGATGACTGGCTACGCAGGATTGGAAGGGAGTTGACCACCGCAGGATGCACAGATGCTGAGAAGGTGCGTTTTGCCGCACATCAATTGGATGGACCCGCAGCCTCATGGTGGGAGAATTACACAGCCACATTCCCTATAGCCAATGTCACCTGGGATCAATTTCAACAAGCATTCTGCACTGCACATGTCTCAACTGGAGCTATGAGCATGAAGAAGCGAGAGTTTCGCAACTTGCGCCAGGGAAACCGTACTGTGGGGCAGTACGTGGATGAGTTCAGTAAGTTAGCTCGCTATGCCCCGGATGATGTGGCCACTGATGCCGCAAAGCAGGAGAAGTTTATGGAAGGGTTGAATGATGAGATGAGCATGCAGCTGATGGTAGCAACATTCGCTAACTACCAGGAGTTGGTAGACCGGGCTCTTATGATTGAAGGGAAGCAACAACAGATTGAGAGCCGCAAAAGGAAGTATGGACAAGGGAAGTACAATTCAGGAGCTCAGCAGAAGCCTCGTTTTACCCCGAATTCGGGAGGATATACACATAACCATGGAGGCCATACTCACAATGGAGGAAGTTCGCATAACCACAGTGGCCCCAAGAATGGAAACGGGAATGGAGCAGGCAGCAATCAGAACCGCTCTAACCCAGCCACACCCGCCAAGAAGAATCAAAGTCACATTACTTGTTTCAAGTGCGGGAAGACTGGACACTACGCCAATGAGTGTCCTGAACCGAAGAATGGTAATGGCAATGGAAGCTCTGGGAAGAAGCCCAACCCTTTCAACAGGGGACAAGTGAACCACGTTAACGTGGAGGAGGTTGAAGAGCAGCCAGATGCAGTTATAGGTAAGTTTTTGGTTAAGTCATTTACTGCAATCGTTCTTTTTGATACTGGTGCATCGCATTCATATATTTCAAGGGGATTTGTGGATAAGTATAAGTTGCCCACTAAAGTTCTTAGGACACCTATGTTAGTAAGCTCACCAGGAGCGAAGTATATGGCAAGTCAAGGATGTTTTCAGATGCCATTGACCATAGGTAGGCACGTGTTCCCCTCAGACTTAATAGTTTTGGAGTCACAAGGATTGGATGTGATACTAGGCATGGATTGGCTATCGATGTATGGAGGAAACATCGATTGTGCCAGTAAGTCAATTCTGCTCACCACCCCGGAGGGAAAAAGGATCAAGTATGTATCCAGGCATGCGTCAAGGAGAACCCAAATAAATTCCCTCTCAGGAGTTGTTCAGGAGGAAGTGCCAGTAGTGAAGGATTACCCAGATGTATTTCCAGAGGAGTTACCAGGCATGCCGCCGGATCGAGACATTGAGTTTTTGATAGAGCTGTTGCCAGGCACCAGACCGATATCGAAGAGACCATACCGGATGCCCGCAAATGATCTGGAGGAGATTAAGAAGCAGATCAAGGAGTTATTGGAGAAAGGTTACATTCGATGAAGTTCATCACCGTGGGGAGCCCCAGTGCTCTTGGTTGAGAAGAAGGATGGATCATTGAGAATGGTTGTTGATTATCATGCATTGAATGAAGTGACGATCAAGAACAAGTACCCACTGCCGATGATCAATGATTTGTTTGATCAGTTGCAAGGAGCTAAAGTGTTCTCCAAGATCGATCTGAGATCAGGATACCACCAGTTGAAGATCCGAGAAGAGGATATACCTAAGACAGCCTTCACCACAAGGTATGGGCTATATGAGTATACGGTTATGTCATTTGGATTAACTAATGCCCCTGCCTATTTTATGAGTATGATGAATAAAGTGTTGATGGAGTTCTTGGATAAGTTTTTCGTGGTGTTCATTGATGATATCTTGGTGTACTCGAAGAATGAAGAGGAACACAAGGAGCATTTGTGTTTAGTTCTCGAGAAGCTCAGGGAACATCAGTTGTATGCCAAGTTCAGCAAATGTGAGTTTTGGTTGAAGGAAGTTGGATTTATTGGACATGTTATATCAGGAGAAGGTATAGCAGTAGACCCCACCAAGGTTCAGTCAGTCACTGAGTGGTTGGCACCCACCTCAGTTGGAGAGATCCGCAACTTTCTTGGACTTGCAGGATATTATCGGAGATTTATTGAGAATTTCTCTAAGATTGTGAAGCCTATGACGGAGTTACTGAAGAAGGACACCAAGTTCAAATGGACAGATGAATGTGAGGCAAGTTTTCAGGAGCTGAAGAAACGTTTGGTTACAGCCACAGTACTGATTCTGCCGGATATACGCAAGGATTTCCAAGTGTATTGTGACGCTTCTCGCTTAGGACTTGGAGGTGTACTTATGCAGGACGGAAGAGTTGTCTCATATGCCTCACGTCAGCTTCGACCGCATGAGTTGAATTATGCCACGCATGATTTGGAGTTAGCAGCTGTAGTTCATGCACTCAAGACCTGGAGACATTTTCTTATTGGGAACCGTTGTGATGTGTACACGGATCATAAGAGTTTGAAGTACATTTTCACACAGAAGGAGCTGAATCTCAGGCAGAGGAGATGGTTGGAGCTTATAAAGGATTATGATATGAAGTTGCATTATCACCCAGGAAAGGCCAATGTCGTAGCAGACGCTTTGAGACGGAAGAGTTATGTCAATACCCTCATAAGTGGAGGATTACCAAAGGAGTTAGCCGAAGATCTCAGGGAGCTTCGTTTGGAGATAGTCCCTAGAGGTTTTGTCGCAGCAATGGAGGTAACGTCAACATTATTGGGAAAAATTCGAGCAGCTCAGAAAGATGATAAGAAAATTGTTGAGATAAAGGAGAGGATGAGCAAAGGAAAAGCCAAAGGTTTTCGTGAGGATGAGCACAACATTTTGTGGTTTGAGGACCGTGTTTATGTACCCAATAATGCGGAGATCAAGAAGTTGATACTACAGGAAGCTCATGACTCGCCATACTCAATACACCCCGGAAACACCAAGATGTATTTGGATCTGAAGGAGCGTTTCTGGTGGACTGGTATGAAGAAGGACATTGCCGAGTATGTAGCCGTATGTGATGTATGTCAGAGAGTGAAAGCAGAACATCAAAAGCCAGCAGGATTACTGCAGCCTATGCCGATACTCGAATGGAAGTGGGATAAGCTTGGCATGGATTTCATCACCGGATTACCCAGGACCCGATCGGGATATGATTCTATCTGGGTAGTAGTGGATTGTTTGACCAAAGTGGCTCACTTTATCCCAGTGAAAACCACCTATACGAGTGCAAAGTTGGCCAAGATATATATGACCAGGATCGTATGTCTGCATGGAGTTCCGAGGACCATCGTATCAGATAGAGGAACACAGTTTACTTCAAAGTTTTGGCACCAGCTGCACTAGACCTTGGGTACCAGGCTAGAGTTTAGTACAACCTTTCATCCGCAGACAGATGGACAGACCGAGAGAGTCAATCAGATTCTGGAGGACATGTTGAGAGCTTGTGCACTAGATTACGGATCGAGTTGGGATGACAATTTGCCCTACGTGGAGTTCTCATACAACAACATCTACCAAGCCAATTTGAAGATGGCCCCTTTTGAAGCTTTGTATGGAAGGAGGTGCAGAACACCGTTGATGTGGGATGAAGTTGGAGACCGCCAGTTGTTTGGACCAGATTTGATTAAAGAATCTGAAGAGAAGGTTAAGTTGATTCGGGATAGACTGAAGGTAGCTCAGTCCAGACAGAAGAGTTATGCCGATACCAAGCGCAAGGAGGTAGTCTATGAAATCAGAGACAGAGCATATCTTCGTGTGTCACCTCAGCGAGGAGTTAAACACTTTGGAGTCCAGGGAAAGTTAGCCCCGAGATTTGTAGGACCATACCGAGTTTTGGAACGTATGGGAGAGGTGGCCTACAAGTTGGAGTTACCCGACAGACTATCAGGAGTTCATGATGTGTTTCATGTTTCCCAGTTGAAGAAGTGCCATGCTGAGATGGCCGATATTCCTCTTAGAGATACAGTACCCCTGGAAGCAATTCAGTTGGATAGTGATCTGACCTACGAGGAGAAACCCGTCAAGATTCTCGAGTTTGCCAGCAGAGTTACACGCAGCAAGGTTATCAAGTTTTGTAAAGTTCAGTGGAGCCACCATACCGAGGATGAAGCCACCTGGGAACGAGAGGAAGACCTACGGAACGACCACCCACACCTATTTTCTAGCCAACCTGAATCTCAAGGACGAGATTCATCTAAAGCGAGGTAGGTTTGTAACATCCCAAATTTTCAATTTGGAATGTTATACATAGGTCATCATATCCATATCATATTTTATTTGCATTTTGATTTTGACCCTAAAAATCCTAAGCAACTCAAGGACCCAAGGAGAGAGTTGGGGATTTTATTATTTTCATATTTGAATTTTCTTGAATATTGAAATGAGGATAATTTTGGTTTTATTTATTTTTCTCTCCAAAATATTTCATATTAAAAACATATGAGAAGAGATAATATGACTTCTCCAAAATAAAAGAAATATTGGAGGAAAAATGTTAAAATCAAATAAATAATTTTATTTGGATTTTATTGCTATTTTATTTGAATTAGAAAAATATGCATTTTTCGAAATTTGCATTTTTAGACCAAGAAAATGTTCACTTTGTTCTAAATATTTTATTTAGACGGTGAAAATTGATTTTGGCATTTTTAGATTTTTTTATATTTTATTTAGAATTTTTCTCGGCGGAATCTTATTTAAAAAAAAACTTTTCGGACCGACTGGGCCGAAGGCCCAGCCGAGCCAGGCCGCCGCCTTCCTCGCGCCGTGCGGATGCCGGACTCCGGTGAGGAGGAGTCCGGGTCGGAGCCGCCGCCCACACCCCCAAAAGCCGCCCCCCCCCCCCCCCCCGAGCTCTTTATAAGCCGCCGTCCCCCCTCGTCTCCCCACACCACCGCCGCCGCCGCCCGCAGCCGCCGCGCCGCCGCCTGCCGCCGCCCGCGCAGCCACGCTGCCGCCCGCTAAGCCCGCCCCACCCGCGTCGCCGGAGCCGCGCCGCCGCCGCCGGTTTTTTTCGGTTTAGGTAAAAACCGTCTCGGTTTTTTTTAAAACCCTAGTTCAGTTTTTTTTATTAGATCGGTTCGGTTTTCTCGGTTATTTCGTTTGCGAACGTTCGTTCATTTTAACGAACGTTTTCGCCCGTTCGTCTCTGTTAGCGGACGTTCATCCGATAGATTTTTCTTTTTCTGCCAGGGACCTATCCGCGATTACTTTTATCGCAGATCAGCCCCTGATCTTCAAACCCTCGCCGTTTCTAAACCGTTCGTCCAAATCCAGTGAAACCAACGCCAAAATTTTCGTCTCGAATCCCTCTTTCTGTTTAATGAACTTGAACATGATTTTGACAATTTAAAATTTGGTTTCAAGCAGATTTGTTTTCAAAGTTCTTTTGACCGTAGTTTCAGTTTCGTAGCTCCGATTCGATTGATTCTTTTTGCAGATCGAATCTCTTCAGTTGAACTTTCAGATTTGATCTTCTTATTTGAGTTTTACCCTTGCATCTATGCTTGATTGCTTATGTATGCTATTGTTTGTTTACGATAGAATTTCCGGAGTGCGAAGCGTGCTACTACGAGTCTCTAGGGTTTTGCAGATCGTCAGCAAGGCAAGTAACACATTGATCATACTCTTTTCATACCCAGTTTTTATGCATTAGTTTCAATCCTCAAACACGGCATGATTAGGATGTGATTAACTTGTGGGTATTTGGAAGTAGATGATGAGGTAGAACCTATTGCCCTTTATTATCAAACCCTTGGGAGTTTCTTCCACGTTATGCTTATATTTCCATGCTATGCTCGTAGACGTGGATTGGGTTTGAGTGTATCCATGACATATGTGAGATTGTTAATTAATGGTTAACTTAAGGTGGCTACTTAAATACACATCTGGGTGGATTGGTTGCAGGCACCTGGGGATATACCAGTGTTGTCTTTTTGGTTCGCCACCCAGGCTCAAAGGGATCATAAGATTATTCATGCTAGAAACTTCCGTGTGCAGCCACAAGCTATTATGGGCTCTAGCATAGTTGAGTATGTTGCAGGACCTCTTTCAGTGGTAGGCTAACAGATGTAGGGGAAAGTAGGTGTAACTGTCTACCCAGAGTAAAGAGTAAATGCTTCTGAAAGACTGTGTCTCGGTCATCCGTTTCTCAAACACCATGTAGTGCGAGAAATCCAACGGAGGAGATCGAGTCTTGTGGGGAAAAGTGCACAAACCTCTGCAGAGTGTATAAACTAATCATGATTAGCCATGTCCCCGGTTATGGACATCTTGAGTATCTGGTACTTGAATTATTGATTTGATCTAATCACTCTAAATTAATTTGTTGGGTTTAATGATTACTTTTAATTGGGATTGAGATGGGGATTTACCTTCTCAATGTTTAACAACTACCATGATAGTTAAATAAAACATATTCCTTTGATGTAGGGAAAAATTGGCTTTTCGCAAAACAATATAACCCTAGAGCTTTCCACCAGCCATATATGCATGTAGAGATAGCAATTATCTGTTCCTTGCTCTATTGTGTTATATTGCCAGCATATTCCATGTGCTGACCCGTTTCCGGGCGGCAACATATCATGTTGCAGACTTTTCAGACGAAGAGTAAGGTGCGCTAGGTCGTTGTCATGCACTCAGCTATGCCGTTGGAGTTGATGGACTCACTTTATCTTCCAAGCCTTCCGTTGTTATTTTATTTAGATGGCCTTAAGCCATATTTATTGTAATCAGTTCTCTTTTGAGACATTCGATGTAATAAGTTTGTGATTGCACTCTGTTATAAATCCTTCGAGTACTGTGTGTGTCAGCATTACTGATCCAGGGATGGCACTTGAACACAGAGATTTGACCATCTGAGGTCGGATTGCTACACCTATTTTGTCACTTTCATATACTAGTGGGAATTTTTCATTATAGAACTTGGCTTGTATATTCCAATGATGGGCTTCCTCAAAATTGCCCTTGGTCTTCGTGAGGAGGCAAGTTGGATGCACACCCACTTAGTTTCTTTTTGAGCTTTCATACACTTATAGCTCTAGTACATCCGTTGCATGGCAATCCCTACTCACTTGCATCGTGTCGGTGCAACAAACGTTCACTTATGTTGCCCAGACTATACATAGGCGCAATGGCGAGGATACAACAGCGCCAAGCTCCCAAAACAAGACCAAGCCAGGGAGATAGCTCTTTGAGGAATCAAAGGGCAGATCAAGACAAGACAAGCCAAGGGAACAAGATATCACTAAGAAAAGACCTCCCTTACCGGGCAGGCGAGCCTGGTTAGGTCGAGGCCTCACCAAGAACAAGTCCCAAGACTTCCCCGGTAGGCTTGCCGGGGCCGCCAAGGGCAAATATCCCCGCCAAGACTCCACTGCTCCATCGCACAGTGACGCAAGTCACTTATCTGTGTGGTGTCGAGCCCCCAAGTGATTGAGTGGCTGTCATTTGGCACGTGGCAACCATTTGGGAGGGAGATTCTCCCTATATGACACCCATCCAGAGGCGTGTCATGCAAACAGGTAGAAGATGATTAAGTGGCGCAGCAGGCTTGCCGGGTTGCATCCTCAGCGTGACACCTAGCAGTGCATTTAATGCACTTTGTCCTAACTGCCAAAGCTATTATGATAGCACTGTTGGCTATCTAATCAGTAGATAATGACTATTTTGCCACTGTGGTAACCCCTTAGCCTAAAAAAGTAGGGCCATGGCAACCTAAAAAAGGATTCGGACCCTTGTACTCTCATACACGCGTAGCTACTCTCCCCAAGGAGACCTTGCCGGGCTTGAGCGCTGCGTTTCCACTATGGTCCTCCCTTCAATCCACCAAACCAGGAGTACGGTTTTACGCTTCTCAGCGGCCCGAACCTGGGTAAAAACCACCAGCATCACCACTGTCGTGTTGTTCCATGGCTTCCGCTCTTTGTGCTACGTGATCTCCCCCCTGCCGAACCACAAGGGGCTGATGGCCCCATAGGTGATCGTGTTCCACCACGACATCTTTGGCGCGCCGGGTAGGGGGAAGCGCTTGTGCATACCCGAGGTCGTGAACAGCGCGTCAATCTTCATCATCATTAGCTTCATCATCCATGGCGCCCAAGAAAAAGTCCGGCGCAACAGCTTACCCTTCCACCTTGAAGTCCCCCTCGCATGCAACCACTGATACTATGGGTGCTGCGGCATCGTTGGGGGATGCGAGTGCCGTGGGGGACGTGACCGGCGCAGGCGGCGCTGTCATCGTTCACCCTACAGCCGAAGCGGGAGCGGAAGACGCCGGGGGAGGGCGGCATCAACAGCGTCCCGGCGGCCACGTTCCACAAGGCGCGGGCGAGGAGAATGTTCAGTCTCCGCCTCCCCACCGCGCTAGAGGGCGCAGCCGCGGCGACAACGCCCGCTCTGGTGCGAGTCGCGACCCCCTAGCTGTCCCTGCTACAGGCGCATCCATGGGGCACGCGCCTTCCCTAGGGCAGGGTAACCAAGACGAAGCGCCAAACAGGGTCGTCAATCCCCAGGCGCACCCTTCTCGCCACCTTACCGCCGTGGTGGCCGGCTCGCGGCAACGAGAACATGACACCACCACTACTGGTACTGTCAGGAGTCAAGCGACGTCGCGGATTGCGTCGTCATCTATGCCAAGAACTGCTTCGGAAGCCATGGCGCGAGCTCAACTCCTGCTGAGATTCCCGCCAGTGGCCAATCAAATGGATGAGTGGAGAGCCACCATCCGGAGTTTGATCGGTTTTCCTGAAGCGGAAGGATCACAGTGATCAGGCCCACCATGGCGCCCTCAGGCAACAACCACGGCCCGAGTTGCTGACCGTGCCGAGGGGGCCACTCCAATGGTGCAATCCCCTCCACGACAGCCAGCGCAGAGGCTGCAGCCCGAACCGCGCGACCAAGAGCCCGACGAGGCGTCAATGGCTTCGTCTGATCCTCGGGCCCATCGAGATCAGTGGCAGGTCCTGGAAGATCGGCTGAGGGAAGATGCGGGCGCCACTATAGAACGACGCCGCAAAACCCGCCGGCAATCTGACAGGCGCAATGGCCCAGACATCGATGAACTCGCGCCAAGTGAAGGTGGATACTTGCCTTTCGAGGTTGGGTGCCCTGCCTTCACTCGCGAGCTGCGGCAAGTCCGTTGGCCATTTGCCCGTGTTTTTAAACCAGAAATACCAGAAAAGTATGATGGAAGGCTGAACCCGGCAAGTTCTTGAGCATCTACACCATTGCTGTTCAAGCCGATGGAGGAAGAGATGAGAAGGTGTTTGCCAACTACTTCTCTTTGGCACTCAAGCCAAACATGAGGTCATGGCTAATGCACCTGCCGGAGAATTCCATTGTGTCCTGGGCTGACCTGTGCAATGAGTTTGTTGGTGCCTTCATGGGCGGCCATCGAGAACCAGGACGGCCCAGCGATTTGCAGCTCCTTCCACAAAAGGAAGGGGAGAGTTTGCGGAAGTACATGCAGAGGTTTAGCCGGGTGCACAAGAACATTCCAGATATCCACCCGACAGCTGTGGTTGCCGCGTTCCAGTCTAACGTGTGCAACAGGAGGATACATTCCAAGATGAACGTCCAGTTACCCAAGACTGTGAATGAGCTGTACATGTTGGCAGATAAATGTGCCCGTACAAAGGAAGGGAGGAGGCTCCCTGGGGAAGAGGATGGCATCGAGGTTTACTCAGAAGATGACGACGATGCCACTAACCCGAAGAGGAAGAATAAGAAGTGCAACAAGAAGCGCAAGGAAAAGGCAGTACTGGCTGTTGAGGGTTCTGGCACTCCTAGTACCGGCAAGAAGGCCAAGACCCAAGACCGAAGCCCCCCCCCCCCCAAGGAAGTTGCCGCGTGCACTAATTGCCGGGAGGCTGCGACGGCCGAAAGGGCTGGGAAGGCTGACGGACCATACTGCAAGATCCACCGAACCAAGGGCCATGACCTCCAAGAGTGTCACCAAGTTGAGCAACTTGTCAAGAAGCAGAAAGCTGAGTACAAGAAGCGTGACAAGGAAAGAGACCAAGAAGGTGCTGGCGGGAAGGGCCGAGGCGGCAGAGGAGGCCGTCGCGGCAAGATTCCCTAGCATCAAGAAAAAACTGCCAGAGGCCATGAGAAGAAGGAAGGTGATGACGAAAGTGATGAAGGGGATGAAGAGGAAACCAGTGAGCAAGAGTTCCAGAAAGCCACTGAGGCCCTGTGCATTAACGGAGGCGCATCTTTGCACTCCTCTCACCGCCAGCTTAAACAGTGGGCGCGTGATGTCAATGCCGTAGAGCCAGCGACAGTCTCCCGGAAACCACTCAAATGGTCCCGCACACCCATCATCTTTGATGAAGCGGATCACCCTGACAGCACCACCGCGGTAGGGTGCTTGCCGTTGTTGGTTTCACCAACAATCCGCAACCTCAAGGTCACAAAGATGTTGGTTGACGGCGGGGTAGGGTTGAATCTGATTTCCCCCAAGGTAATCAGCAAGTTGCAGATATCAGATGAAGAGCTCAAGGTTACTGGCACGTTTCAAGGAATCAACCCCGGCAAGAGTCGTCCTAAGGGAAAGATCACACTGCCGGTGACGTTTGGAGTAGAATTGAACTACCAGACCGAGAAGATTGTGTTCGACGTGGTCGAGCTTCCTCTGCTGTACAATAGGATTTTTGGTCGTCCAGCTCTGGGAAAATTCATGGCGGCATCTCACTATGCCTATAATACTCTGAAGATGCCAGGACCAATGGGCGTCATCTCCATCCCGTCAGACAAGAAGGACGCAATCATATGCATGGATAAGATGTAACGAGATGCGGTCACTACCGAGGCCGCGGAAGCCGCAGTTCCCGCCAAGGAAAACAAGAAAGGAAAGAAAGCTAACGGGGATGCTGGCAAAGAATCCAGGAAGCGCACCTCTTTGGAGTGCGCCGCACCCGTCGATGATTTGCCAGAGAGTTCCACTAGCAAGAGATCCAAAGTTGCTTTGCCTGCTATGAAGAGGGTCCTGGCAGGGCTGGTTGGCACTGATGGTACGTTCACCATCAGCTCCACCCTCGATGAAAAATAGGAAAGCGTGCTCGTTGCCTTCCTACGGGCGAATGCCGATGTGTTTGCTTGGCAACCATCTGACATCCCCGGCGTTCCCAGGGAGGTAATCGAGCACCACCTTGCTATCTACCCTCACGCTCGGCCCATCAAGCAGAAGGTCAGAAAACAAGCTTTGGAGCGGCAACAATTCATTGCCGAAAAGATCAAGAAACTTGAAGCAGCTGGTTTGGTCAGGGGAGTGTTGCATCCAACATGGTTGGCAAACCCGGTGGTGGTGTGCAAGGCGAATCGGAAATGGAGGCTTTGCATAGACTTCACAGACCTGAACAAGGCATGCCCAAAGGAACCTTTCCCCTTGCCGCGTATCGACCAGATTATGGATTCCACTTCCGGGTGCGATCTGCTTTCCTTCTTGGATGCATACTCCCGATACCATCAGATATTCATGTCTAAGGAAGAAAAGGAGAAGACCGCATTCCTAACCCCATGCGGCACGTACTGCTTTGTGCGGATGCCCTTCGGGTTAAAGAGCGTTGGGTCCACTTTTGCAAGGGTAGTGCAAATTGGGTTTGAGTCTCAGTTACACAGGAATATTGAGGCATACATGGATGATATAGTGGTCAAAACCAAGGACATATCAACGCTCATTCAGGACTTGGAAGAGACCTTTGCAAACCTGTGCAAGATCAACTTGAAGTTGAACCCTGAGAAGTGTGTGTTTGGCGTTCCCTTCGGTAAGCTACTTGGCTTCTTTGTGTCCCACTGGGGGATAAAGTGAACCCCGACAAGATCAGAGTGATCGAGCAGATTCAAACACCCAAGATAGTCAAGGACGTGAGGCATTTAACTGGATGTGTTGCCGTGCTAAGTAGGTTCATTTCGAAGTCTGCCGAGTGCGCCCTGCCGTTCTTCAAAATTCTGAAGAAGGCAGGGCCCATGAAGTAGACCCCGGAGGCAGAAGCAGCGCTGCGGGACTTAAAAACCTATCTTTCCTCTGCTCCCACCTTGGTCGCTCCTAAACCACAAGAGTCGTTGCTGCTATATTTGGCGGCAACCAATCAAGTGGTTAGTGCAGCGCTGGTGGCGCAGCGGGAAGTAGATGAAGGAGCAGCCGCAGCTACTGTCCTCCCCGGAGAAGGAAGTGAACCAGCCATGGCAAGGTTGGGTACGGATCAGGAGAAAGAAGAACAGGATAGTGAAGTCAATCCCAGGGCCACGGCAAAGAAGAAGGTGGTGCAGTGACCAGTTTACTTCGTCAACTCCCTATTGCAGGGGGCTAGGTTAGGGTACTCTGGAGTGCAGAAATTGATCTTCGGCCTCATCATGGCCTCAAGGAAACTGCGCCACTACTTCCAAGCCCACGAGATCATGGTTGTCACTCGTTTCCCTTTTGCAACACATATTGAGGAACCCTAAGGCCACTGGCAGAATAGTTAAATGGGCATTAGAGCTGTCAAGTTTTGGTCTGAAGTATGAAAGTACCTCAACCATTCAGAGTAGGGCACTGGCGGAGTTCGTTGAAGAATGGACACCTACTCTAGACGAAGAGACACTGGAAATAGTTATCCCCGGCAAGGAGGCACCCCAAGAGTGGATCATGTACTTTGATGGTGCCTTCTCATTGCAAGGTGCAGGGGCTGGCATGCTCTTCGTCGCGCCCACCGGAGAGCACCTCAAGTATGTGGTCCAAATGCATTTTCCTCGGGAGAAAGCTACCAACAACACTGCAGAATATGAAGGGCTCCTTGCCAGGCTCAGGATTGTAGTAGAGTTGGGGATCAAGAAGTTGATCATCCATGGAGATTCACAGCTTGTGGTGAGACAGGTTAACAAAGATTACCAGAGCCCATTAATGGAGGCATATGTTGAAGAAGTTAGAAAAATGGATGAACACTTTGACGGATTACAAACAGAGCACGTGCCACGTGCGAAAAATAGCACTGTTGATTATTTGTCAAAGTGTGCCGCACAAAAGCTCCCTGTGGAACCAGGGACCTTTGTCCTTCATCTGACAAAACCATCAGTATCTCCATTGATGATGGCTAGGAAAAGGAGGAAGCTGGACTCCGACAAGCCTTTTTCGGCAGGGCCTCCAGAGGTCCCTGGTAGAGAAACTGCTGGGAATAACCCTACCTCGCTTGGTGAGCTGCACTCTTCTGCAGGACCACAAGTCCTTGCAGTAGAGGTAGGCACTCCCACGAGTGAGGAGGTGCCGCTGGTCCTAGTTGTCGAGCCACGAGCTCCAACTTGGGCACGGCACATCATCAGCTACCTCCAAACTGGAGAACTTCCCGAAGAGCAAGAAGAAGCTGAAAGAGTAGCCCAGAGGGTCAGTATGTATCAGTTTGTCGATGACACGTTATACAGAAGGAGGCCCAACGGTGTGAAATTGAAGTGCATTTGCCGGGAAGAGGGGAAGGAACTGTTGGCAGAGATACACAAAGGCATGTGCGGTTCCCATATTGGATCAAGAGCCTTGGTTGGAAAAGCTTTCCAGCAAGGTTTCTACTAGCCCACGGCCCTCCAAGATGCAATTGAGCTAGTCACCAGATGTGAAGCCTGCCAGTTCCACTCCAAGAATATCCATCAACCTGCTCAAGCTCTCCAGACGATCCCTTTGTCCTGGCCATTTTCATTCTGGGGGCTCGACACCTTGGGCCCCTTCCCCCGTGCTACAGAGGGCTTTGAATTCTTGTATGTTGCAATCGACAATTTTACAAAGTGGCCGGAAGTGGAGCCTATGAGGAAGGTAACCGCACAATCAACTATCAAGTTCTTGAAAGGATTGGTTGCCGTTTCGGAGTACCCGCTAGAGTCATCACCGACAACGGCACCCAATTCACAAGCCGCGCATTCATGCAATACGTTCAAACCCTCGGAAGCAAGGTTTCATTCGCCTCTATTGCTCATCCCAGGAGCAATGGACAAGATGAGAGGATGAACGCTGAAGTGCTGCGTGGGCTCAAGACAAGGACTTTTGATAAGCTGCAAAAGTGTGGCAGACACTGGATCGACGAGCTGCCGGTGGTTCTTTGGTCCCTCCGTATGACACCAAATCGAGCTACCGGCCATACTCCCTTCTCCCTAGTCTATGGGGCAGAAGCAGTGCTCCCCACGGAACTCATATATGGGTCACCTAGAGTATTTTCCTACGATGAAGTAGAGCAAGAGCAGCACCGGCATGACGATGTCGTGCTCCTTGAGGAGAACCGTCTCCGGGCTGCTGTGCGTGTTGCACGCTACCAGCAAGCCCTGCGCCGCTATCACAGCCGCAGGGTCCATGCCTGGAGCCTTGAGGAAGGTGACCTTGTACTTAGGCGTGTTCAGTCCGCCAAGGGTTCTAACAAGTTGACGCCAAAGTGGGAAGGCCCTTACCGGGTAGTATGAGTCACCAGACCCGGCGCAGTCCGTCTGGAGACCGAAGATGGCATCAAAATGCAAAACTCATGGAATATTGAGCATCTTCGCAAGTTCTACCCGTAAGGCGCGGCTGTCGGGCCCTGCCTCGGCAGCCACCCTTTTGTACAAGCCTTGCCAATGCGCATGTAACCCTTTGTACAAAGCCAGGTGCAGACCCTGAGCACAGATAATAAAACGAAGCGCTGGCGCCCTAAAAATATGCATGCATGATTAGCTTAGCATAAACTTGCCATGGTCATTTAGATGAGGTCATATGTTGCTATGTTTTCCCCTGCACTAACTACAGGGCTCTTGCCGCGGACTTGATCCTAGGAAGAAGAGACGGAAAACAAGCTTACATATCGATCCCCGACAAGCCGAACAGATAAGTTTCTTTTTATCCATACGTGTCTCTGTAAGAAGAAAACTTATGCATAGAGAAACCTTGTCACCTTCAAAACATTTGTGCTCCCATACTTTGATCCGAACATTGTTTCGGTCAAGATGGTCGTAGTGGCATTTGACAGAGAAGGATCGACAAGGAGCCGGTTCCCTTCGGTAGTTTTAAGCCCGGCAGGCCAAGCCTTGAGGCAACAACGGAGGGCACCGGCAAGATAGCTTGCCGGGAAAACTTGTTTACTTAAAAAGTATAGAGGCGTTCCTCCTCTGCATGGATAAGATACATGCACAACTACCCGGCAAGGCTTGTCTTTTTCATTAAGATGCAGATAAACAAGTACAAACCTTACAGAGCACAAACATAGGTAAAAGATATTACATATTTAAGACTAAAATGTGGCAAATGCTCACATGTTTTAGACTGAAAAAAAGATAAGTGCCCCGTAATCCCTTTCTTGCCCCTCTCCTCCTAGGAACTACGGTGGGAGGCGAAGAGGGCAAAAGGAGTGCCTGGGAAGAAGCCCAGCCTGACCCCGTCAGAACCCGTGGGTCGCAGCCTGACAAGATCGAGAGGGCGCGGACGAAGGTGATGGGCGGGGAGAGCGGCTAGGCGATGCCCTGGCCACCGCCACCAGGGCCAGCAGGACACGGCAGCATGGACACCAGCAAGAAAGACGAAGCCGGAGTCCACGGGGATGCCTGACGGGGTCCAGCTAGAAGACTAGTGGAGGAGGCGGAGACACCATCCACACCCAACACCCCGGCAAATCGCCTTGCTGGGGAGAAGATGCAGGTACAGATGGTGGTGCCGCCAGCCTCCCGCTGACGGTGACAGTGCGGCTGGTGTTCAGCTGGAGTTGGAGCCATCGTCCTCCCTATCGGTGTCGTTGTCATCGCCATCACTGTCCTCCTCGTCACTGCCGCTCGAGGAGGAGCTTTCGTCGTTAGTTGAGCTCTCCGCGCAACACCCTAAGCGAGCACCCGAACGCCCGAAGACCTTGATGGAGAGTAGGGTGGCGTCCATTAACTTGAAGTGAAGGACATGCCCCGCCGCCAAGCTATGGGCACGAGCGAAGGTCTTCCAGCCACGCCGGAGAAGCATGACGTGAAGTTGCTACTTCTTGACCTTGCGTTGGTTTTTTCCTTGAAGAGGAAAGGGTGATGCAGCAAAGTAGAGATAAGTATTTCCCTCAGTTTGAGAACCAAGGTATCAATCCAGTAGGAGACAACGCACAAATCACCGAATACCTGCACAAACAATCAAAAACTTGCACCCAACGCAATAAAGGGGTTGTCAATCCCTTCACGGTTACTTTCAAAAGTGAGATCTGATAGATATAGATGAAACTAAATAAAAGATAAAGTAAATATTTTTGGTATTTTTGGTTTATAGATCGGAAAGTAAAATATTGCAAAATAGTAGATCGGAAACTTATATGATGGAAAATAGTAGATCAGAAACTTATATGATGGAAAATAGACCCGGGGGCCATAGGTTTCACTAGAGGCTTCTCTCAAGATAGCAAATAATACGGTGGGTGAACAAATTACTGCAGAGCAATTGATAGAAAAGCACAAAGTTATGATGATATCTAAGGCAATAATCATGAATATAGGCATCGCGTCCGTGTCAACTAGACCGAAACGATTTTGCATCTACTACTATTACTCCACACAATGACTGACTCCTGCCTGCATCTAGAGTATTAAGTTCATGAAGAACAGAGTAACGCATTAAGTAAGATGACATGATGTAGAGGAATAAACTCAAGCAATATGATGTAAACCCCATCTTTTTATCCTCGATGGCAGCAATACAATACGTGCCTTGCTGCCCCTACTGTCACTGGGAAAGGACACCTCAAGATTGAACCCAAAGCTAAGCACTTCTCTCATTGCAAGAAAAACCAATCTAGTTGGCCAAACCAAACTGATAGTTCAAAGAGAATTACAAGGATATCAAATCATGCATAAAAGAATTCAGAGAAGATTCAAATAATATTCATAGATAATCTTATCATAAATCCATAATTCATCGGATCTCGGCAAACACACCGCAAAAAAGTATTACATCGAATAGATCTCCAAGAACATCGAGGAGAACATGGTGTTGAGAATCAAAGAGAGAGAAGAAGCCATCTAGCTACTAGCTATGGACCCGTAGGTCTGAGGTAAACTACTCACGCTTCATCGGAAGGGCAATAGGGTTGATGTAGAAGCCCTCCATGATCGAATCCCCCTCCGGAAGGGTGCCAGAAAAGGTCCCTAGATGGGATCTCATGGGTACAGAAGGTTGCGGCGGTGGAAAAGTGTTTTCGTGGATGCTTCTGGTGGTTTGGGAACATATGTGAATATATAGGCGAAAGAATTAGGTCAGGAGGGTCACTGTCACACCCTAGCTAGTTCAGGCATTAGAGTGTTGCATCATGTTTAAGCTTTTCCAGAAACTTGAAATGGGGATGATAGAACCCCCAGCACCCCCCTGGAAACAACTAGGGTTTACTAAAATCTTTTTCAATGAACCTGAAATGCCCTTCTAAAATGTCCATCATTTTTGTCTTGGGTTAGAACCTCTGCCAAAACTGGTTCACATTTTTCTAGGTCATCATAAGGTCATTGAATTAAATCATATGTAACTTGCATTTGGGCATTTAAATGCTAGTAAATATTTTAAATGTCCAAATAATCCCAAACTGAAATGTTCCATGTTGGATATACTCTATACAGTGGGCATGAGCAGTTTGGTGATTTTTGAAAGTGCCTAGGTATTTTTAGAATAGCCACAAACTTGCAGAAATAAGAAAACAGAAATAAAAAAAGGAAAATAAACTTACCTGGCAAAGTCACCAGCCGGCCCACCTGGCGGCCCAGCACTGTGCTGGCCCATGCCACCCAGCTGCTTCGTCCCCGCCAGGCAGGCAGGGAGGTGACGCCGGCGTGCGCGAGCCCGCCACGGCGCCAGCTGCTTGCCGCTCGAGCCGCTGGACGCCTGGACGTCCTCCACGTTGTTGCCTCGACCCCCTCGACACCTCATTCTCCCCCCTGTGCCTCTCTCTCGCTCTCTTCCCACCATGGCCGACGCAGCCGTAGCCGCACCGCCGACGTAACCGCGGCCACCGTCGCCTTCTCGTCGCCCCACCCTGTCCAGCAGCTCCGCCACCGTCCTCTCCGTCGAGCAGACCGAGCCCCGAGCGCTCGTTAGCCCTGAAGCCACCGCACCGACCTCGTCTTCAATGCCCGTCGCCGGAGATCCATCTCGCCGCCCTGCTTGCTCCGGCTCGTCCCCGACCTCGCCGACTGCTCTGTCGTGACCGCCGTGAGCTCAGCTACCTCCCCATCTTTCCCGTTCTCGCTCTCGAGCCCTGCATCGACTGCACCGAGCTCAGCCGCACCCGCCGCCGCCTCTGCACGTCACCGTCGTGGCCACAGCCACGTTGGCTCGATTCCGAGCACGCCATCGTCTTCACCGCATCCCCAGGAGCCCGCAGCACCACTCCACGCACCTCGGCATGCCCCCCAGCGACGAGCCCGAGCTCGCCCGAACTCCGGCAGTCGCACAGCTCGTCGCCGGCGTCGTTTCCGGCCACCCCAGCTCCACCCACTGCCACCACTCGATGCGGCTCACTCCCCGCTTCACGTAGCTGTGCTCCGCCGTTGTTTTGGTCGTCGGAGGACGAAACCCGCACCGCCCCGCCACGTCTGGCCTCGCCGGCGGCTAAACGCCGGCGAGTCAGCCCAGTTTGACCAGGGATTTGACCCCCCTGGGTCACTGACGTGTGGGCCCAGGGCCTTAACTAATCTGGTTTAGGATTAGATTAGTACTAATTAACTTAGGTTAGTTAGTTAGACACTGACATGTGGGCCCCAGCGTCAGGTTTGACTTGGACCAGCCCCGTTGACTGCTGACGTCACCCTGACGCAATGCTGACGCAATAAGTATTTTCTGGATTTATTTTATTCAGGAAATTCCAGAAAATACCAAAAACTTAAAAAATTCATAGTAATTCAACCGTAACTCCAAATCAAACAGAATATATATGAATTTGGATCAGAAAAATCCAATCTTTCCATCTGTACTGGTTTCATGCATGTCAGAACACTTTAACCTTGCTGATTAGATGAAACAAGCTAATGCAGTAATATAACCTTTTATTTTGGGTTTGCACTTGAATCCTTGATTCAAATGAACTCAAACCAATCTGTTCTAAGTTGCACTAGCCAAAACACACTCATTTTGCCATGTCATAGCATGCATCATATTGTTGCATATTGCCATGTAATGATTGTGTTTCGATGTGTTCTTCGTGGTAGGTCCTGCCTCCGAGGATATTCACGAGTATCCAACTGAAGGGCAGTATCCCACTACCACTCTGCCAGGCAAGCAACCCCATTGATCATTTTGATACAAACCCATCTTCTCGCTTCTGCTCTCGTTTACTGCATTAAGACAACGCGTTTCAAACTGCTGTGTGTTGCGGTAGTTGAACCCATATCCTCTGCATGACCTGTCATTGCCACAGTAACTAGATGAAACCCACTAGCATGTGTAGGAGTTGATTGAGCCATGTCTGTGTTTCCTACCATGCTATGCTTGCTATGCTTAGAGTTGTGTCAGATCTGGCTCATCAGGGTGATGGACTAGAGTGAATGGTTGTGTCGGTAATGAGAGTGAAGTGTTGAACATGATGTGGTAAAGGTATCGATGAGAGGCCATGTAGGAGTACATGGTGGGTTGTTTCATTGAGGCCGTCCTTTAGAACTGAGATCTGTATGCGTGATTTAAGATTCAGCTACTACCACACATTGGGATCCTTAATTGACTCTCTCGACTTATTAATCACCCCGTCCTCTGTCCAGGAGTTGCAAGTAGTTTCTGGTGTTTGTAGTTGCTGGAGGCCGTGCGCAGCGCTGACCTTAGGGGTGGGCTGTGATGCGGTAGGCACGTGGCACGGTGTACCGGGTCGCCCGTTTGGTGTCTCGGGAACCCTGCACACATCGTTTGGGGCCGTTGAGGACACCCCGGCCGGATTTCCTTGCGGATGGAACCCGAATAGGCGATAAACCTGGACTAGAGACTCGTGTGTTTAGTTAGGTCGTGGTCTACACCCACGTCGGCTTTCGCTTGAAGTCTGCCGAGCACATGTCGTGTGCAGACGCTAAGTGGTGGAAAAATGTGTGAAGAAGTACACCCCTGCAGGGTATAAAACTATTCGAATAGCCGCGTCCACAGTAAAGGACTACTTGGTCACTTTTGCAGTTCATAGACAAGTTAATGGTTACTACTAAAAGACTCAAGATAAGTGTGAGTACCGCGGATGGCCCTCCCGTAGGATTACTAGGGAGGATCCACGGTGGAGTATTGTGATGGTGTTTAGTGGACTCGTGTGCGAAAACTAATTTCTCAAGTGGTGTCTCGTAGGATAGTGTAGCCAAGAGTCAAAGCTGGCTTGCTGCAATAACTCCACCACCCTTCTTGAGAATGTGCATATATATTAGGATCTGTTGTAAGACTTGCTGAGTACCTTTGTACTCATGTTGCTTTAATAATTGTTGCAGACGAGAACACCGCCCCCTCCGATGGGTTCTACGTAGATCTCGACGTTGACGAGTGACTTGCCACCCAGGCGGTGACCTGAGCTTGTGAAGGGCCTATGTAGATAGACAGGCTTCGTCAAGCCTTCTTTCTTTCTAGTGTCTGTACTCAGACTAGTTGCTTCCGCATGTGCTTGTATGTTTGTATGACTTGAGTGTCGGGTCGTGTGACCCCTATCTGTATGAACATGTTATGTATGGCTCCCCGGAGCCTTTATATAAAGTACTTTGAGTTGTAGAGTTTTGTTGTGATGCCATGTTGTATTTACACATATCGAGCATATTGTGTGTATGATTGAAATGCTTGGTATGTGTGGGATCCGACTATCTAGTTGTTTATCCTTGGTAGCCTCTCTTATGGGGAAATGTAGTCTGGTGTCTCCACTGAGCCTTGGTAGTCCGCTACAGTCCGGTTTACCGGAGTCCTGCTAGCCCAGCACTACTGCTCCGGAACACTTAGACTGGCCGGCATGTGTTTCACTTCGTTCCTGTGTCTGTCCCTTCGGGGAAATGTCACGCGGTGATATCCGGAGTCCTGCCTAGCCTGCTACAGCCCGGGTTCCCGGAGTCCTGATAGCCCAGTGCTACAGCCCGGATTCACACGCTGCTGACCGACATGCTCGATGTTGATTCATGTATGCCTGTCCCCGTAAGTTAGCGCCGCTTTGGGTTCACGACTAGCCATGTCGGCCCGGGTTCTCTGTCATATGGATGCTAGCAACACTATCATATACGTGAGCCAAAAGGCGCAAACGGTCCTGGGCCATGGTAAGGCGACACCCGTGGGAATACCGTGCATGAGGCCGCAAAGTGATATGAGGTGTTACAGGCTAGATCGGTGTGACTTAGAATCGGGGTCCTGACAGCGTTGGCATCAGAGCCGGACTGCCTGTAGGTTCGTTGAGCCAAACTGGTCGATGTCGAGTCTAGAAATGCTTTAGTTATATGTAGGGGAATTGATTGTGGGAGGGACGTACGGCTCTTTTTACTCCTTTACCTTATGCCCTCTGATCTGAGTCATCCTTTTCTCTTTCTACGTGGGTTAAGGACTAGGCTCTCTTCTCTCTATCAGGTTCACGTGTTACTAATCCGTAGTAACTTATAGGAATGTTGGTTACAAGCCTCAGTTCAGTTTCTACTACTATTAGTATGTTGTCAGTTGAACCAGAACCTTGATATGATGTTGTTGAGTGGCTTTGCAAACTGTTGTGAATGTCTCAAATTCTTTTCCTGAGCATTTACAGCCGTTATGCTGTCCGATTTTCCCTAGAAAATTCTAATGCCTTTGCATTATTTCGTGCTTTCAGATGGCCACTCGCACCCAGAATCAAGTGGTTCATCTGACTCGGTGCCTCGATGTACCTGGTCACACGGCCATGCTGGTCCGAGTGATGATCGAGACAGGCTATCGGTGGTATCCTGAGTATACCGTCGAGGAGTAGTTTCGAGAATTTAATCAAAGTCAATACCTTTGCACAGTCAGGATATGCCCTTCCTATCCTGGAGCTACTGAACCCCTCCATTGCTCATATGGACTTGGGGTTACCATCGAGATGTCCTTGCAGGACGCTGCTTATTCGATGATGACTGTCATGCGAGCCAGACTTGCCTTGCTTCGGAACACTGATTTCCGCTATATGCCAGCATCACTCCCTGGGGCACAAGGGTACTATCAGGCCCTTTACACTGACTCTATCCATGAGGATTCACTACTCCGCACCACCACCGAGTTGCTTGAGGACAAGGACCGTGAGAATCGTGCCTTGCGAATGGAGCTCTTCAACACTCGTTCTGATCACTGGGCCACTCTGACACGGTTTGCACCTGCCGTGCAGGCTGGGTATATGGACATGAGGGACTTGTACCCCGTGCGGTCTGGTCTGCCAGATTGTATGGACTGGCGTGATGTAGGAGGCATCACTCCTCCCCGTGGTCCCCGTCTGCCACCGTTTGTTGGACCAAGGCCACATCCGAGTCCTTTTGGACCGCAAGCTCCACAGGACCGACTGTTTCCAGATGATCATGTTCAGCTCCCAGGACATGGTGGTAATCTCTATGAAGATTACTACGGAGACGTCTGAGTTGGTAGTAGCTTCACTAGTATTGTAACAGTTGTATTCTCCACAGTCCTGCGTGACTCGTGGGATACGACTTGGTGTGTATCACATTCCGGAGGTGTAGAAAAATAATGTATAGGAGCTTGGAATGCCTCCGATGAGATGTAACGTTTTTCACCGTAGTTGTACTTTAGCCTGGGCTTGTACTATACTATGTACGGTGTGTATGACCGATGGTATATATATGGCAGTCTCTATATTACCATGTCGTGCAAATGAACATCTCAGCATTTCATGTCGTCCATTACATTCTGTGCTTCTTTGCCAGCAGTTTGCCATCCTTGTCTAAGCCGTTGTCTTGTCTCTCCTAGGATGGTTAATACCCGCAACAACCCTGCTGCCCCGGAGCAGGGTGAAGCCAGTGCAGCTAGGGATGGGAATCTGCCTCACCCGCCATCTTTGGCTGAAGTTATGCTGGAGGCAGAAAGAAACAAGCGTGAGACCAACCGCTTGCTAGCACGCATTGAGGAGAATACTGCACATCATCAGAGGAACGAATTGGTGTCAATCAATGACTTTATCAAGTTGTACCCACCGACATTCCATCATTCCGTCGAGCCCCTCGATGCGGATGATTGGCTTCGCAGCATCACCAATAAGCTACGTTCTGCCAACGTAGCCGAAGCTGATAAGGTTATCTACGCTGCCTATCACCTCGAAGGCCCTGCTAGCCTTTGGTGGGAAAACTATGAGGCTATGCGCCCGGCTGGCCAGATTACCACTTGGGCTGATTTCAGTGAGGCTTTCCGTGAGCATCACATCCCGGAAGGTCTCATGGATCGTAAGAGGGAAGAGTTCTGCAATTTCACCCAAGGTAGACTGACCGTGGATGCATACAGCCGTGAGTTTGGAAATCTAGCACGTTATGCTCCTGAAGAGGTATCCACCGACGCCAAGAAGCAGGCGAGGTTCCGCAAGGGACTTAGCCTCGAGCTTCGCCGTGATCTTCGTCTGCATGAGTGCACCTCTTTCCAGAAGTTAGTGAATAAGGCCATCAGTGCTGAGACAGGTCAGACTGACTATGACGCCTCACGCAAGCACTCCCGTGACTTTGGTTCTTCATCCGGTTCTGGACATCAGAAGCGCCGGGTGTGGATTCCAAACACAGCCCTGCCACCCAGGTTCACTCCGAGGCCATCTTTTGAGGCGCCTCGCCCCAATCAGCAGTTTGCACCGCCCAAGGCCTATGGTGGCCCCTCTGCTAATGCTGCTCCACGCTCCAATGTTGTGACATGCTTCAAGTGTGGAGAGATGGGTCACTACATGCGCGAGTGTCCCCAGAACAACCACCCCAATCAGCCCGGAAAGTCCGTTGGTCGTGACAAGCCAGCGGGAAAGACATATTACGCTAAGCCAGCCACCACTGCACGTGGCCATGTCAACTATGTCTCAGCTGAAGAAACTCATGAGGATCCCAACGTCGTCCTTGGTACGCTCCTTGTTAACTGCCATCCGGCAACTGTTCTTTTTGATACTGGAGCATCTCATTCTTTTATCTCTGAGAGCTATGCTCGATTGCACAACACCACATTTTGTGACATGCCCACCTCCATGGTAATTCAAACCCCTGGTTCTAAATGGCAAACCTCTCAGGTAAGCCATGGAAATGAAATTCTTGTCGATAGATTGGTCTTCCTTGCATCACTGATAGCTCTCAAGTCCTCGGACATAAACATCATCTTGGGTATGGACTGGATGTCAGCCCATTACGCTAAGATTGATTGCTCTACTAGAACTGTTCAACTCACCCATCCATCGGGCAAGACAGTCAATGTTTTGACCCGAGTGTCTAAGCGTCAGCTCTACTCCCTAAATGCCAACCCTCTTCCAGACCTTGAAGACATTCCGGTAGTCCGTGACTTCCCGGATGTCTTTCCAGAAGAACTGCCAGGTGTTCTACCTGACAGAGATGTCGAGTTCGTGATAGACCTTGTTCCAGGAACCGTTCCAATCTCTAGAAGACCCTATAAGATGGCACCCCTAGAACTAGCCGAGCTTAAGAAACAACTCGATGAGTCCTTGAAAAAGGGTTTCATCCATCCTAGTTCATCTCCATGGGCTTGCCCCGTCCTCTTCGTCAAGAAGAAGGATGGAACGGATCGGATGGTTGTAGATTACCGACCTGTCAATTTGGTCACTATCAAGAACAAGTATCCGCTCCCCAGGATCAACGATCTGTATGATCAGCTCGCAGGATCCTCAGTCTTTTCCAAAATGGATTTGAGGTTGGGCTACCATCAAATCAAAATCAAGAACGGGGACATTCCTAAAACGGCTTTTGTTACTCGTTATGGCCAATACGAGTACACCGTCATGTCCTTCGGTTTAACCAATGCTCCAGCCACTTTCTCTCGGTTAATGAACTCGATCTTCATGGAGTATTTGGATAAATTCGTTGTGGTATACCTCGATGATATACTCATCTACTCCAAGAATGAGGAAGAACATGCCGAGCATCTAAGGCTAGTATTGATGAAACTTCGAGAGCATCGCCTTTATGCCAAATTCTCCAAGTGTGAATTTTGGTTGCCAGAAGTGACCTATCTAGGCCACGTGATCTCTGGTAAGGGTATTGCTGTCAATCCCGAGCGAGTTCAAGCCGTCCTTGATTGGACTCCACCTGAAACGGTCAAGCAAGTTCGGAGTTTCCTTGGCTTAGCGAGCTATTGTCGCCGCTTCGTCGAGAATTTCTCCAAGGTTGCTAAACCTCTAACTGAACTTCTCAAGAAAGATAAAAAGTTCGAGTGGACCCCACAGTGCGAGTTCAGCTTTCAGGAACTGAAAAGATGCCTGACATCTGCTCCCGTACTTGTGCCACCAGATTTTTCTAAGGACTTTGTTATCTATTGCGACGCCTCGCGACAAGGACTAGGTTGCATACTCATGCAAGATCGTCATGTGATTGCCTATGCTTCTCGACAGTTGCGTCCACATGAGGATAATTATCCCACACATGATCTAGAGCTTGCAGCTGTGGTCCATGCACTCAAAACATGGCGACATTACCTTCTCGGTAATCGTTGCGAAATTTTCACCGATCACCAAAGTCTAAAGTACATCTTCACCCAACCGGATTTGAATCTCAGGCAAAGACGTTGGGTCGAGTTGATTACGGATTATGACTTAGGAATAACTTACACCCCGGGCAAAGCCAATGTCATGGCTGATGCGCTAAGTCGTAAATCTTATTGTAACAACTTGATGTTACAACAAAGTCAACCACTTCTCCACGAGGAATTCCGTAAGCTTAACCTTCACATTGTTCCTCGAGGATTCCTATCCACCCTGGTGGCGAAACCTAACCTTACGGATCAAATCATAACCGCTCAGCAGTATGATAGAGGAATATCTCGGATCAAGGAGAACACTGCTAGCGGAGCTGCTAAGTGTTTCTCCATGGATGAGCGAGGCGTTGTTTTCTTCGAGAACCGTCTAGTGGTTCCCAAGAAACAACAGCTACGGCAATTGATCCTTAAGGAAGCTCATGAATCCCCTCTCACCATTCATCCCGGTAGTACTAAAATGTATCAAGACCTACGCCAGAGGTTTTGGTGGACCAGGATGAAGAGAGAAATCGCTCAATACATTGCTAATTGCGATGTATGTCGTCGTGTTAAAGCAGAGCATCAACGGCCCGCTGGCACCCTCCAACCTTTGGTTATTCCCGAATGGAAATGGGATAAAATCGGTATGGATTTCATTACCGGGTTTCCCAGGACCAAGAGAGGGAATAATGCTATCTTCGTCGTTGTCGATCGTCTTTCCAAAGTAGCCCACTTCCTACCTGTTCGTGAGAGTATAACCGCTAGCCAGCTAGCTGACTTGTACATCTCCCGAATAGTGTCTCTTCATGGTGTTCCATTGGAGATTAACTCAGACCGTGGAAGTCTTTTCACCTCTCGATTTTGGGAAAGTTTCCAAAATGCTATGGGAACTCGTCTCTCCTTTAGCACCGCCTTCCACCCTCAATCAAGTGGTCAAGTAGAACGAGTCAATCAAATTCTGGCAGATATGCTCCGAGCTTCTGTCATCTCTTTCGGTATGGGTTGGGAGAAATATCTTCCATTCGCCGAATTTGCTTATAACAATAGTTATCAAGCTAGCTTGGGCAAAGCCCCTTTCGAAGTTCTCTATGGACGAAAATGCCGAACGCCTCTTAACTGGTCAGAAACCGGGGAAAGACAACTCTTTGGCCCGGATATGATTCAGGAAGCAGAAGAGCAGGTTCGCATTATTCGTGAGAAATTGAAAACAGCCCAATCTCGTCAAAAGAGCCAATATGACCGCAAACATAAGCTCATGACTTATGAAGTTGGCGAGAAGGCTTACCTTCGGGTTACTCCTTTGAAGGGAACCCATCGATTCGGTATCAAGGGTAAATTGGCTCCTCGTTATATTGGACCCTTTCGCATTCTTGCCAAACGAGGAGAAGTTGCCGACCAATTGGAACTACCTCCGCATCTCTCCAGAGTTCATGATGTCTTCCACGTTTCTCAACTCAGGCGTTGCTTCTCGGATCCTATCCGTGAAGTGGACCACGAAACGCTTGATCTCCAAGATAATCTCACATATCGAGAATATCCCGTTCGTATCCTTGACCAAGCCGAACGTACTACTCGACGCCAGAATATCAAGTTTCTCAAGGTTCAATGGTCACACCATTCCGAGAAAGAAGCTACTTGGGAAAGGGAGGATCGTCTTCGACTTGAGTACCCAACCTTCTTCCCAGAGGATCCTAAATCTCGGGACGAGATTCTTTTGAGTGGGGGTGAGTTGTCACACCCTAGCTAGTTCAGGCATTAGAGTGTTGCATCATGTTTAAGCTTTTCCAGAAACTTGAAATGGGGATGATAGAACCCCCAGCACCCTCGTGGAAACAACTAGGGTTTACTAAAATCTTTTTCAATGAACCTGAAATGCCCTTCTAAAATGTCCATCATTTTTGTCTTGGGTTAGAACCTCTGCCAAAACTGGTTCACATTTTTCTAGGTCATCATAAGGTCATTGAATTAAATCATATGTAACTTGCATTTGGGCATTTAAATGCTAGTAAATATTTTAAATGTCCAAATAATCCCAAACTGAAATGTTCCATGTTGGATATACTCTATACAGTGGGCATGAGCAGTTTGGTGATTTTTGAAAGTGCCTAGGTATTTTTAGAAAAGCCACAAACTTGCAGAAATAAGAAAACAGAAATAAAAAAAAGGAAAATAAACTTACCTGGCAAAGTCACCGACCGGCCCACCTGGCGGCCCAGCACTGTGCTGGCCCATGCCAGCCAGCTGCTTCGTCCCCGCCAGGCAGGCAGGGAGGTGACGCCGGCGTGCGCGAGCCCGCCACGGCGCCATCTGCTTGCCGCTCGAGCCGCTGGACGCCTGGACGTCCTCCATGTCGTCGCCTCGACCCCCTCGACACCTCATTCTCCCCCCTGCGCCTCTCTCTCGCTCTCTCCCCACCATGGCCGACGCAGCCGTAGCCGCACCGCCGACGTAACCGCGGCCAACGTCGCCTTCTCGTCGCCCCACCCTGTCCAGCAGCTCCGCCACCGTCCTCTCCGTCGAGCAGACCGAGCCTCGAGCGCTCGTTCACCCAGAAGCCACCGCACTGACCTCGTCTTCAACGCCCGTCGCCGGAGATCCATCTCGCCGCCCTGCTTGCTCCGGCTCGTCCCCGACCTCGCCGACTGCTCCGTCGTGACCGCCGTGAGCTCAGCTACCTCCCCATCTTTCCCGTTCTCGCTCTCGAGCCCTGCATCGACTGCACCGAGCTCGGCCGCACCCGCCGCCGCCTCTGCACGTCGCCGTCGTGGCCACAGCCACGTTGGCTCGATTCCGAGCACGCCATCGTCTTCACCGCATCCCCAGGAGCCCGCAGCACCACTCCACGCACCTCGCCGTGCCCCCTAGCGACGAGCCCGAGCTCGCCCGAACTCCGGCAGTCGCACAGCTCGTCGCCGGCGTCGTTTCCGGCCACCCCAGCTCCACCCACTGCCACCACTCGACGCGGCTCACTCCCCGCTTCACGTAGATGTGCTCCGCCGTTGTTTTGGTCATCGGAGGACGAAACCCGCACCGCCCCGCCGCATCTGGCCTCGCCGGCGGCTAAACGCCGGCGAGTCAGCCCAGTTTGACCAGGGATTTGACCCCCCTGGGTCACTGACGTGTGGGCCCAGGGCCTTAACTAATCTGGTTTAGGATTAGATTAGTACTAATTAACTTAGGTTAGTTAGTTAGACACTGACATGTGGGCCCTAGCGTCAGGTTTGACCTGGACCGGCCCCGTTGACTGCTGACGTCACCCTGACGCAATGCTGACGCAATAAGTATTTTCTGGATTTATTTTATTCAGGAAATTCCAGAAAATACCAAAAACTTAAAAAATTCATAGTAATTCAACCGTAACTCCAAATCAAATAGATTATATATGAATTTGGATCAGAAAAATCCAATCTTTCCATCTGTACTGGTTTCATGCATGTCAGAACACTTTAACCTTGCTGATTAGATGAAACAAGCTAATGCACTAATATAACCTTTTATTTTGGGTTTGCACTTGAATCCTTGATTCAAGTGAACTCAAACCAATCTGTTCTAAGTTGCACTAGCCAAAACACACTCATTTTGCCATGTCATAGCATGCATCATATTGTTGCATATTGCCATGTAATGATTGTGTTTCGATGTGTTCTTCGTGGTAGGTCCTGCCTCCGAGGATATTCACGAGTATCCAACTGAAGGGCAGTATCCCACTACCACTCTGCCAGGCAAGCAACCCCATTGATCATTTGAATACAAACCCATCTTCTTGCTTCTGCTCTCGTTTACTGCATTAAGACAACGCGTTTCAAACTGCTGTGTGTTGCGGTAGTTGAACCCATATCCTCTGCATGACCTGTCATTGCCACAGTAACTAGATGAAACCCACTAGCATGTGTAGGAGTTGATTGAGCCATGTCTGTGTTTCCTACCATGCTATGCTTGCTATGCTTAGAGTTGTGTCAGGTCTGGCTCATCAGGGTGATGGACTAGAGTGAATGGTTGTGTCGGTAATGAGAGTGAAGTGTTGAACATGATGTGGTAAAGGTATCGATGAGAGGCCATGTAGGAGTACATGGTGGGTTGTTTCATTGAGGTCGTCCTTAAGAACTGAGATCTGTATGCGTGATTTAAGATTCAGCTACTACCACACATTGGGATCCTTAATTGACTCTCTCGACTTATTAATCACCCCGTCCTCTGTCCAGGAGTTGCAAGTAGTTTCTGGTGTTTGTAGTTGCTGGAGGCCGTGTGCAGCGCTGACCTTAGGGGTGGGCTGTGATGCGGTAGGCACGTGGCACGGTGTACCGGGTCGCCCGTTTGGTGTCTCGGGAACCCTGCACACATCGTTTGGGGCCGTTGAGGACACCCCGGCCGGATTTCCTTGCGGATGGAACCCGAATAGGCGATAAACCTGGACTAGAGACTCGTGTGTTTAGTTAGGTCATGGTCTACACCCACGTCGGCTTTCGCTTGAAGTCTGCCGAGCACATGTCGTGTGCAGACGCTAAGTGGTGGAAACATGTGTGAAGAAGTACACCCCTGCAGGGTATAAAACTATTCGAATAGCCGCGTCCACGGTAAAGGACTACTTGGTCACTTATGCAGTTCATAGACAAGTTAATGGTTACTACTAAAAGACTCAAGATAAGTGTGAGTACCGCGGATGGCCCTCCCGTAGGATTACGAGGGAGGATCCACGATGGAGTATTGTGATGGTGTTTAGTGGACTCGTGTGCGAAAACTAATTTCTCAAGTGGTGTCTCGTAGGATAGTGTAGCCAAGAGTCAAAGCTGGCTTGCTGCAATAACTCCACCACCCTTCTTGAGAATGTGCATATATATTAGGATCTGTTGTAAGACTTGCTGAGTACCTTTGTACTCATGTTGCTTTAATAATTGTTGCAGACGAGAACACCGCCCCCTCCGATGGGTTCTATGTAGATCTCGACGTTGACGAGTGACTTGCCACCCAGGTGGTGACCTGAGCTTGTGAAGGGCCTATGTAGATAGACAGGCTTCGTCAAGCCTTCTTTCTTTCTAGTGTCTGTACTCAGACTAGTTGCTTCCGCATGTGCTTGTATGTTTGTATGACTTGAGTGTCGGGTCGTGTGACCCCTATCTGTATGAACATGTTATGTATGGCTCCCCGGAGCCTTTATATAAAGTACTTTGAGTTGTAGAGTTTTGTTGTGATGCCATGTTGTATTTACACATATCGAGCATATTGTGTGTATGATTGAAATGCTTGGTATGTGTGGGATCCGACTATCTAGTTGTTTATCCTTGGTAGCCTCTCTTATGGGGAAATGTAGTCCGGTGTCTCCACTGAGCCTTGGTAGTCCGCTACAGCCCGGTTTACCGGAGTCCTGCTAGCCCAGCACTACTGCTCCGGAACACTTAGACTGGCCGGCATGTGTTTCACTTCGTTCCTGTGTCTGTCCCTTCGGGGAAATGTCATGCGGTGATATCCGGAGTCCTGCCTAGCCTGCTACAGCCCGGGTTCCCGGAGTCCTGATAGCCCGGTGCTACAGCCCGGATTCACACGCTGCTGACCGACATGCTCGATGTTGATTCATGTATGCCTGTCCCCGTAAGTTAGCGCCGCTTTGGGTTCACGACTAGCCATGTCGGCCCGGGTTCTCTGTCATATGGATGCTAGCAACACTATCATATACGTGAGCCAAAAGGCGCAAACGGTCCCGGGCCATGGTAAGGCGACACCCGTGGGAATACCGTGCGTGAGGCCGCAAAGTGATATGAGGTGTTACAGGCTAGATCGGTGTGACTTAGAATCGGGGTCCTGACAGTCACGGGGGGCCCACAAGGCAGGGGGCGCGCCCTCCACCCTTGTGGCCGCCTCGTGGCTCCTCCGACTTCATCTCCAAGTCTCCTGGGTGTCTTCTGGTCCAACAAAAATCATTGCGAAGATTTTATTCCATTTGGACTCCGTTTGGTATTCCATTTCCATGAAGCTAAAAATCAAGGAAAAAACAGAAACTGGCACTGGGCTGTAGGTTAATAGGTTAGTCCCAAAAATAATATAAAATAGCATATTAATGCATATAAAACATCCAAAACAGATAATATAATAGCATGGAACAATAAAAAATTATAGATACGTTGGAGACGTATCAAGCATTCCCAAGCTTAATTCCTGCTCGTCCTCGACTAGGTGAATGATAAAAACAGAATTTTTGATGTGGAATGCTACCTAACATATTTATCCATGTAATTTTCTTTATTGTGGCATGAATGTTCAGATCCATAAGATTCAAAACAAAACTTTAGTATTGACATAAAAACAATAATACTTCAAGCATACTAACAAGGCAATTATGTCTTCTCAAAATAACATGGCCAAAGAAAGCTTATCCCTACAAAATCATATAGTCTGGCTATGCTCCATCTTCATCACACAAAATATTCAAATCATGCACAACCCCGATGACAAGCCAAGCAATTGTTTCATAATTTTTCAACTTTCACGCAATACATGAGCGTGAGCCATGGACATAGCACTATAGGTGGAATAGAATATGGTGGTTGTGGAGAAGACAAAAAGAAGGAGATAGTCTCACATCAACTAGGCGTATCAACGGGCTATGGAGATGCCCATCAATAGATATCAATGTGAGTGAGTAGGGATTGCCATTCAATGGATGCACTAGAGCTATAAGTTTATGAAAGCTCAAAAGAAAACTAAGTGGATGTGCATCCAACTCGCTTGCTCACAAAGACCTAGGGCAATTTGAGGAAGCCCATCATTGGAATATACAAGCCAAATTTTATAATGAAGAATTCCCACTAGTATATGAAAGTGACAACATAGGAGACTCTCTATCATGAAGATCATGGTGCTACTTTGAAGCACAAGTGTGGTAAAAGGATAGTAACATTGTCCCTTCTCTCTTTTCTCTCATTTTTTTTATTTTTTTTATTTGAGCCGTCTCATTTTTTTGGCCTCTTTTTTTCGTCCGGAGTCTCATCCCGACTTGTGGGGGAATCATAGTCTCCATCATCCTTTCCTCACATGGGATAATGCTCTAATAATGAAGATCGTCACACTTTTATTTACTTACAACTCAAAAATTACAACTCGATACTTAGGACAAAATATGACTCTATATGAATGCCTCCGGTGGTGTACCGGGATGTGCAATGAATCAAGAGTGACATGTATGAAAGAATTATGAACGGTGGCTTTGCCACAAATACGATGTCAACTACATGATCATGCAAAGCAATATGACAATGATGAAGCATGTCATAATAAACGGAACGGTGGAAAGTTGCATGGCAATATATCACGGAATGGCTATGGAAATGCCATAATAGGTAGGTATGGTGGCTGTTTTGAGGAAGGTGTATGGTGGGTATATGGTAGCGGCGAAAGTTGCGCGGCACTAGAGAGGCTAGTAATGGTGGAAGGGTGAGAGTGCGTATAATCCATGGACTCAACATTAGTCATAAAGAACTCACATACTTATTGCAAAAATCTATTAGTTATCGAAACAAAGTACTACGCGCATGCTCCTAGGGGGATAGATTGGTAGGAAAAGACCATCGCTCGTCCCCGACCGCCACTCATAAGGAAGACAATCAATAAATAAATCATGATCCGACTTCATCACATAATGGTTCACCATACGTGCATGCTACGGGAATCACAAACTTTAACACAAGTATTTCTCAAATTCACAATTACTCACTAGCATGACTCTAATATTACCATCTCTATATCGCAAAACAATCATAAGGAATCAAACTTCTCATAGTATTCAATGCACTTTATATGAAAGTTTTTATTATATCCCTCTTGGATGCCTATCATATTAGGACTAAATTTATAACCAAAGCAAATTACCATGCTGTTTAAAGACTCTCAAAATAATATAAGTGAAGCATGAGAGTTTAACAATTTCTATAAAATAAAACCACCGCCGTGCTCTAAAAAGATATAAGTGAAGCACTAGAGCAAAATTGCCTAGCTCAAAAGATATAAGTGAAGCACATAGAGTATTCTAATAAATCACAATTCATGCGTGTCCCTCTCAAAAGGTGTGTACAGCAAGGATGATTGTGGCAAACTAAAAATCAAAGACTCAAATCATACAAGACGCTCCAATCAAAACACATATCATGTGGTGAATAAAAATATAGCCTCAAGTAAAGTTACCGATAGACGAAGACGAAAGAGGGGATGCCTTCCGGGGCATCCCCAAGCTTAGGATCTTGGTTGTCCTAGAATATTACCTTGGGGTGCCTTGGGCATCCCCAAGCTTAGGCTCTTGCCACTCCTTATTCCATAGTCCATCAAATCCTTACCCAAAACTTGAAAACTTCACAACACAAAACTCAACAGAAAATCTCATAAGCTCCGTTAGTATAAGAAAATAAATCACCACTTTTGGTACTGTTGTGAACTTATTATTTATTTATATCGGTGTAATATCTACTGTATTCCAACTTTTTCATGGTTCATACCCCCCGATACTACCCATAGATTCATCAAAATAAGCAAACAACACAAAGAAAACAGAATCTGCCAAAAACAGAATAGTCTGCAAATATCCGAATTGTTATAATACTTATGTAAATAAAAAATTCTTAAAAATTAGGAAAACATAGGAAATTTGTATATCAATCTTGTATAAAAAATTCAGGGTTTTTAAACGCTCCAGTGAATTATTAAAATTCTTTTACTGGACACAAAAGTTTCTGTTTTTCAGCAAGATCAAATCAACTATCACCGTAAGCCATCCCAAAGGTTTTACTTTGCAAAAACACTAATTAAAACACAAAACCACATCTAACCAGAGGCTAGATGAATTATTCAAAGCAAAACAGGAACAAAAAGCAAAAACAAAAATAAAATTGGGTTGCCTCCCAACAAGCGCTATTGTTTAACGCCCTTAGCTAGGCATAAAAACACAAATAGATCTAGGTATTGTCATCTTTGGTATGAAATCCATAAGTAGCTCTCATAATAGATTCATATGGAAATTTAATTTTATTTCTAGGAAAGTGTTCCATGCCCTTCCTTAACGAAAATTGAAATCTAATGTTTCCTTCTTTCATATCAATAATTGCACCAATCATTCTAAGGAAAGGTCTACCAAGAATAAAGGACATGTAGGATTGCAATCTATATCAAGAACAATGAAATCTACAGGAACATGATTCCTATTTGCAACAATAAGAACATCATTAATCCTTCCCATAGGTTTCTTAATATTGGAATCCGCAAGATGCAAATTTAAGGGACAATCATCAAATTCACGGAAACCTAACACATCACATAAAGTTTTTGGAATCATGGAAACACTAGCACCCAAATCACACAAAAGCATGGCACTCATAATATTTAATCTTAATCTTAATAGTAGGTTTCCACTCATCATAAAGTTTTCTAGGGATAGAAACTTCCAATTCAAGCTTTTCTTCAAAAGATTGCATCATAGCATCAACGATATGTTTAGTAAAAGCTTTGTTTTGATTATAAGCATGAGGAGAATTCAACATGGATTGCAACAAGGAAATAAAATCTATTAAAGAACAATTATCATAATTAAATTCCTTGAAATCCAAAAGAGTGGGTTCATTGCTACTTAAAGTTTTGACCTCTCCAATCCCACTTTTATCAAATTTTGCATCAAGATCTAAAAACTCCGAATCATTGGGACACCTTTTAACTAAAGTTGACTCATCTCCAGTCCCATCTTTATCAAGATTTATAGTGGAGAACAAAGATTCAATAGTAGTCACATCAATCACTTTAAGATCTTCATCATTATTTTCACGAAAACTAGAAGAACATGTTTTTACAAACCAATCTCGTTTAGCACGCATCTTAGCGGTTCTTTCTTTGCACTCATCAATGGAGGTTCTTATAGCTTTTAGAGTTTCATTAATATCATGCTTGGGTGGAATAGATCTAAGTTTCAAAGAATCAACATCAAGAGAAATTCTATCCACATTCCTAGCCAAATCATGAATCTTAAGCAATTTTTTCTTCAATCAAAGCATTGAAACTCTTTTGCAAAATCATAAATTCTTTAACACTATTCTCAAAATCAGAGGACATCTTATTATAATCTTCATAAGAATTGTTTTAGGAATTACCATAATTATTAGAGGAATTACTAGGAAACGGCCTAGGATTAAAATTACCTCTATACGCGTTATTACCAAAATTGTTCCTACCAACAAAATTCACATCCATAGATTCGTTCTTATTCTCAATCAAAGTAGACAAAGGCATATCATTAGGATCAAAAGAAGCACTCTTGCTAGCAAACAATTTCATAAGTTCATCCATCTTTCCACTCAAAACATTAATCTCTTCAATTGCATGCACTTTTTTACTAGTGGAAGATCTTTTGGTGTGCCATTGAGAATAATTAACCATAATATTATCTAGGAGTTTAGTAGCTTCTCCTAAAGTAATTTCCATAAAAGTGCCTCCCGCGGCCGAATCTAAAAGATTTCTAGAAGCAAAATTCAATCCGGCATAAATTTTTTGTATAATCATCCAGAAATTCAAACCATGAGTAGGGCAATTTTGTATCATCAATTTCATCCTCTCCCAAGATTGTGCAACATGCTCATGATCAAGTTGCTTAAAATTCATAATATCGTTCCTAAGGGAGATGATCTTAGCGGGAGGAAAATACTTGGAAATAAAAGCATCTTTACACTTATTCCATGAATCAATACTATTTTTAGGCAAAGATGAAAACCAAGTTTTAGCACGATCTCGAAGTGAGAACGGAAATAGCTTCAATTTTACAATATCATTATCCACATGTTTTTTCTTTTGCATATCACACAAATCGACGAAATTGTTTAGATGGGATGCGGCATCTTCACTAGGAAGGCCGAAAAATTGATCTTTCATAACAAGATTCAGCAAAGCGGCATTAATTTCATAAGATTCCGCACTAGTGGCGGGAGCAATCGGAGTACTAATAAAATCATTGTTATTGGTGTTGGAAAAATCACACAATTTGGTATTCTCTTGAGACATCGTGACAAAGCAAGCAATCCAACACACGAGCACACAAAAAGCAAATGAAAAAGACGAACGGAAGAAGGGCGAATAAAAAGGCAAATATTTTCAAAAATCATTTTAGAAGTGGGGGAGAGGAAAAACGAGAGGCAAATGGTGAATAATGTAATGCAAGAGATGAGAGTTTTATGATGGGTACTTGGTATGTCTTGACTTGGCGTAGATCTCCCCGGCAACGGCGCCAGAAATTCTTCCTGCTACTTCTTGAGCTTGCGTTGGTTTTTCCCTTGAAGAGGAAAGGGTGATGCAGCAAAGTAGAGATAAGTATTTCCCTCAGTTTGAGAACCAAGGTATCAATCCAGTAGGAGACAACGCACAAATCACCGAATACCTGCACAAACAATCAAAAACTTGCACCCAACGCGATAAAGGGGTTGTCAATCCCTTCACGGTTACTTGCAAAAGTGAGATCTGATAGATATAGATGAAACTAAATAAAAGATAAAGTAAATATTTTTGGTATTTTTGGTTTATAGATCGGAAAGTAAAAGATTGCAAAATTGTAGATCGGAAACTTATATGATGGAAAATAGTAGATCGGAAACTTATATGATGGAAAATAGACCCGGGGGCCATAGGTTTCACTAGAGGCTTCTCTCAAGATAGCAAATAATACAGTGGGTGAACAAATTACTGCCGAGCAATTGATAGAAAAGCGCAAAGTTACGACGATATCTAAGGCAATGATCATGAATATAGGCATCGCGTCCGTGTCAACTAGATCGAAACGATTTTGCATCTACTACTATTACTCCACACATTGACTGACTCCTGCCTACATCTAGAGTATTAAGTTCATGAAGAACAGAGTAACGCATTAAGTAAGATGACATGATGTAGAGGAATAAACTCAAGCAATATGATGTAAACCCCATCTTTTTATCCTCGATGGCAGCAATACAATATGTGCCTTGCTGCCCCTACTGTCACTGGGAAAGGACACCTCAAGATTGAACCCAAAGCTAAGCACTTCTCTCATTGCAAGAAAAACCAATCTAGTTGGCCAAACCAAACTGATAGTTCGAAGAGAATTACAAAGATATCAAATCATGCATAAAAGAATTCAGAGAAGATTCAAATAATATTCATAGATAATCTGATCATAAATCCACAATTCATCGGATCTCGGCAAACACACCGCAAAAAAGTATTACATCGAATAGATCTCCAAGAACATCGAGGAGAACATGGTATTGAGAATCAAAGAGAGAGAAGAAGCCATCTAGCTACTAGCTATGGACCCGTAGGTCTGAGGTAAACTACTCATGCTTCATCGGAAGGGCAATAGGGTTGATGTAGAAGCCCTCCATGATCGAATCCCCCTCCGGCAGGGTGCCGGAAAAGGTCCCTAGATTGGATCTCATGGGTACAGAAGGTTGCGGTGGTGGAAAAGTGTTTTCGTGCATGCTTCTGGTGGTTTGGGACCATATGTGAATATATAGGCGAAATAATTAGGTCAGGAGGGTCACGGGGGGCTCACAAGGCAGGGGGCGCACCCTTCACCCTTGTGGCCGCCTCGTGGCTCCTCCAACTTCATCTCCAAGTCTCCTGGGTGTCTTCTGGTCCAAGAAAAATCATCGCGAAGATTTTATTCCGTTTGGACTCCGTTTGGTATTCCTTTTCCACGAAGCTAAAAAACAAGGAAAAAACAGAAACTGGCACTGGGCTCTAGGTTAATAGGTTAGTCCCAAAAATAATATAAATAGCATATTAATGCATATAAAACATCCAAAAAAGATAATACAATAGCATGGAACAATAAAAAATTATAGATACGTTGGAGACGTATCAGAGGTGCGGGGAACTCTACGTCCGCCCGCATGCTGCCATTGCAGCAGCCCCTCATGCGCAGCCTCAGCCCTGGCGGCTGTTCAACCTCCATCACCCTCACGAACGGAGATGGAAGCCGAAGACAACTGCGCGGGGGCCCGCGCAGCTTGATGATGAATTCCAGTGGTGGTCCCCGACGTGGCCTTCAATCGGGCCCAGGGCAACTGGAGGAGGAGCGATCAAGGCACCACCCCTCCCCCTCGCCCCTGGGTGCCACGACAGCGACGGCCACGTCCTTGTCCTCTACCGCCTCCTCCTACACTGGGCTCCGCCCCTGCGTCCCCAACAGGACGAGGGAGGCATTGTCGATCATAAACCCTTGTCGCCACTGCTGGGGTACCACCACGCCCTCTCCCCCTTACCATTGTGGAGAGAAGATGTCAGATGGGAGGAGGAGGAGATGGGTGTGAGCGAGCACCTGGCCCACGTCCCCTTTTATAAGCAAATGGGGCCGGGGCTGGCTCCTCACCCAGGAGGCAACCGCTCCGCTCCACCAATTAGACGCCTCTGCATCACCAACGGCGCACAGAATCAAGACTGGCCTCCTGCGCCTATCTGTGGCGCCTGGCTTTCTGCCCTGGCACTCATTCCCGTGCCCTCCACATCCGCCACCAACCCTGTGCAATGCATGCGGCATACGTGGTGGAAACGGCAGGGGCGGGGGAACTAGTGGAATGGCAGTTACCGCCCCGTGAACGTGGGACGTGGGCGGCCCACAGATCGTGGCATAAATCTCCCCCACGACATCTTGCACGACGCACAGAAAAACCAGAAACTGACCCAAGCACAGATTAATGAAGAAGCAAGGAAAATATCAAGAAGGGAGCCACCGCAAGCGCCCCGCCTGTGTATCTAATAGGGCCTACCCCAACGGTGCTCGGCAGCACGTTCGGGCCAGGCCCGGGGGCTCCTCTCGGTGCAACAAACCTTCATGTATGTTGCCCAGACTGTACGCAGGCGCAATGGTGAGGATACAATAGTGCCAAGCTCCCAAGACGATACCAAGCCAGGGAGATAGCTCTTTGAGGAATCAAAGGGCAGATCAAGAAGACCAAGACAAGCCAAGGAAACAAGATATCACTAAGAAAAGACCTCCCTTACCGGGCGGGCGAGCCTGGTCTGGTCGAGCCCTCACCAAGAACAAGTCCCAAGACTTCCCCTGCTGGCTTACCGGGGCCGCCAAGGGCAAATATCCCCGCCAAGACTCCACCGCTCCATCGCACAGTGACGCAAGTCACTTATCAGTGTGGTGTCGAGCCCCCAAGTGATTGAGTGGCTGTCATTTGGCACGTGGCAGCCATTTGGGAGGGAGATTCCCCCTATATGACACCCGTCCAGAGGTGTGTCATGCAAACAGGTAGAAGATGATTAAGCGGCGCGACAGGCTTGCCGGGCTGCATCCTCAGCGTGACACCTAGCAGTGCATTTAATGCACTTTGTCCAAACTGCCAGAGTTAGGTATGATAGCACTGTTGGCTATCTAATCAGTAGATAATGACTATTTTGCCACTGTGGTAACCCCTTAGCCTATAAAAGGAGGGCCATGGCAACCTAAAAAAGGATTCGGACCCTTGTACTCTCATACGCGCGTAGCTGCTCTCCCCAAGGCGACCTTGCCGGGCTTGAGCGTTGCGTTTCCACTACGGTCCTCCCTTCAATCCACCGAAGCAGGATTAGGGTTTTGCGCTTCTCAGCGGCCTGAACCTGGTTAAAAACCACCAGCATCACCATTGTCGTGTTGTTCCTTGGCTTCCGCTCTTTGTGTTATGTGATCTCCCCCCTACCAAACCACAAGGGGCTGATGGCCCCACAGGTGATCGTGTTCCACCACGACACATCGATATCAATTGATTGGCATCTCCATAGCCCATTAATTTGCCTAGTTGATGTGAGACTTTCTCCTTCTTTTTGTCTTCTCCACAACCACCATATTCTATTCTACCTATAGTGCTATATCCATGGCTCACGCTCATGTATTGCGTGAAAGTTGAAAAAGTTTGAGAACACCAAAAGTATAAAACAATTGCTTGGCTTGTCATCGGGGTTGTGCATGATGAAATATTTTGTATGATGAAGATGGAGCATAGCCAGACTATATGATTTTGTAGGGATAACTTTCTTTGGCCATGTTATTTTGAGAATACATGATTGATTTATTAGTATGCTTGAAGTATTATTGTTTTTATGTCAATATTAAACATTTGTTTTGAATCTTATGGATCTGAATATTCATGCCACAATAAAGAAGATTACATTGATAAATATGTTAGGTAGCATTCCACATCAAAAATTCTGTTTTTATCATTTACCTACTCGAGGACGAGCAGGAATTAAGCTTTTGGATGCTTGATACATCTCCAACGTATGTATAATTTTTGATTGTTCCATGTTGTTATATTATCTGTTTTTGATGTTTTATATGCATTAATATGCTATTTTATAATATTTTTGGGACTAACCTATTAACCTAGAGCCCAGTGCCAGTTTCTGTTTTTTTTTCTTGTTTTTGAGTTTTACAAAAAACGAATATCAAATGGAGTCCAAACGTAATAAAATTTTACGATGATTTTTCTTGGACCAGAAGACATCCACGGAGATTGGAGAGGGGGTTAGAAGATGGCCGAGGAGGCCACAAGCCTGCCAGGCACCCCCGGGAGGGGGAGGGGGCGCCCTGAGGGCTTGTGGGCCCCTTGGGAGTCCTCCAACCCTAATTCTTGCGCTATAAATTCCCAAACCAGCAGAAGCGTCCACCAAAATACTTTTCCGCCGCCGCAAGCCTATGTTCCCGTGAAATCCCATCTTGGGGCCTTTTTCGGCGATCTGCCGGAGGGGGATTCGATCACGGAGGGCCTCTACATCAACCTTGCTACCCTAACGATGATGTGTGAGTAGTTTACCACAGACCTACGGGTCCATAGCTAGTAGCTAGATGGCTTCTTCTCTCTCTTTGATCTTCAATACAATGTTCTCCTCGATGTTCTTGGAGATCTATTCGATGTAATACTTTTTTGCGGTGCGTTTGTTGAGATTCGATGAATTGTGGATTTATGATCAGATTATCTACGAATATTATTTGAGTCTTCTCTGAACTCTTTTATGCATGATTAAGATATCTTTGTATTTCTCTTCGAACTATCGGTTTGGTTTGGCCAACTAGATTGGTTTTTCTTGCAATGGGAGAGGTGCTTAGTTTTGGGTTCAATCTTGCGGTGTCCTCACCCAGTGACAGAAGGGGTAGCGAGGCACGTATTGTATTGTTGCCATCGAGGATAAAAAGATGGGGTTTATATAATATTGCTTGAGTTTATCCCTCTACATCATGTCATCTTGCTTAAAGCGTTGCTCTGTTCTTATGAACTTAATACTCTAGATGCAGGCAGGAGTTGGTCGATGTGTGGAGTAATAGTAGTAGATGCAGAATTGTTTGGTCTACTTGTCACGGACGTGATGCCTATATTCATGTTCATTGCCTTAGATATCGTCATAACTTTGCGCTTTTCTATCAATTGCTCAACAGTAATTTGTTCACCCACCGTATGCTATCTTCAAGAGAGAAGCCTCTAGTGAAACATATGGCCCCCGGGTCTATTTTCCATCATATATTTTCAGATCTATAAAACAAAAAACCCAAAAATACCTTGCTGCACTTTATTTGTTTTTACTTTGTTTTACGTTTTAGTAATCTTTTATACCTATCTCTATTAGATCTCACTCTTGTTCGAGACCGTGAAGGGATTGACAACCCCTTTTTCGCATTGAGTGCAAGTGTTTGTTAGTTTGTGCAGGTGCATAGATTGGAGACTTACTTGTGCCTCCTACTGGATTGATACCTTGGTTCTTAACTGAGGGAAATACTTATCTCTACTTTGCTACATCACCCTTTCCTCTTCAAGGGAAAAATCAACGCAAGCTCAAGAAGTAGCACTCGCGCAGCCTAACAAGGAACTCCAATGCCGTGTCTCTGACATGGCCCTCCAGTAGAGTCGAAGCGGCTGGAGGAGGAGTGGCCGAGCCACCGCCACGTCCCCCTCGGCCCCGAGCACCGCACCGACCAAGACCACGTCCAGCGGCTCCGCCTTGTGCACTGGATCCTGCCCCTGTGTCCCCAGATGGGGCAAGGATACGGTGCCGAGAGGAAGCCCTTGTCACCGCTGCTGGAGCTCGACCGCGCCCTCTTCCCCTCACCATGGTGGAAGAAGGGCACAAGAAGAAAGAAGAGAGGATGTGTGGGTGAGCCACTCCTGTCGGTGCAACAAACCCCAGGTGTGTTGCCCAGACTATACACAAGCTTGAGAACAAGGTTGCAGCGTCCAAGACAAGACCAAGCAAAAGAGATCAGCTCTTTGAGAAATCAAAGGGCAGATCAAGAAGATCAAGACCAACCAAAGGAGCAAGATACCACTAAGGAAAAACCTCCCTTGCCGGGCAGGCGAGGCTGGCGGGGACGAGGTTGCCCTGAAGACAAGTCTCCAGATTGCCCCGGTAGGCTTGCCGGGGGCGCCGAGGGTAGATTACCCCGCCAAGGCTCCACCGCTCCACCTCACAGCAACGCAAGTCATCGATCGGTGTGGTGTCGAGCCCCCAAGTGGCTAAGTGGCCGCTATTTGGCATGTGGCGGCCACTTCCAGAGGAACCCATCTCCAAATGACACCCGTCCAGGGACGTGTCACACAGGCAGGCGAGAAGGTGGCCGAACGGCACAGCAAGGCTTGCCGGGCTACGCTACGATGTGACACTAAGCCCCTTGATCTATAAAAGGAGGGCCTTGGCAACCTTAGAAAGGATTCGGACCCTTGTACACTCATACACGCGTAGTTGCTCTCGCCCTGAGGTGACCCTACCGGGCTAGAGCGCTGCGTCTCCACCTTGGTCCTCTCATCAATCCACCAAAGCAGGAGTAGGGTTTTATGCCTCGTGGCGGCCTGAACCTGGGTAAAAACTGCCCCGTGTGATCGCTGTCCTGCTGCTCTGCGCCCTTCGCTCTTTGTGCAATGCGTCCTTCCCCACTGCCGAACCACAAGGGGCCGATGGCCCCATAGGTGGCCGTGTTTTCCCACGACATCTTTGGCGCGCCAGGTAGGGGGAAGCACTTGCGCGAACCCGAGAGTGTATGCAGCGCGTCATCTTCATCATCATTCTCTTCATTGATAGCTTCATCATCCATGGCGCCCAAGAAGAAACCCGGTGCTGCAGCTCACCCGTCCACCTCGAAGGCCCCTTTGCACGCGGCCGCCGACGCTGTGGGAGCTATGGGGGCGCACGGGGATGTGGACGCTGTGGGGGACGTGGCCGGCGCAGGCGGCGGCGTCACCACCTCCCCTATGGCCGAAACGGGAGCGGGAGGCACCAGAGAAGGACAGCGCCAACAACTTCCCAGTGGCCACACTCCACAAGGTGCGGGTGGAGAGGTCATCCTGTTCGCGCCTCTCCGCCCCATCGAAGGACGCAGCCATAGCGGTGGCGCTCGCCCTGGGGTGAACCACAACCCTCTGGCCGCCCCCGCTGCTGGTGTGGCCGCAGGACATGCGCCACCCTCGGAACAGGCTGGCCAAGCCGATGCGCCGAACGGAGCCGCCGATCCCCAAGCACAACCATCTCGTCACCACGCCACCCTGGCGACTAGCTCATGGCGATGAGAGCACGGCGCTGCCACTACCGGCACTGTCAGAAGCCAGGCGACGTTACGGTCTACATCATCATCCATCCCGAGCATTGCTTCGGAGGCCATGGCGCGGGCCCAACTCCTGCTGAGATTTCCGCCGGTGGCCGATCAGATGGATGAGTGGAGAGCCACCATTCAGAGCCTGATTGGTTTCGCCGAGGCGGGAGGATCACAGCGAGCGGGCCCGTCACGGCCTCCGCAGGCGGCGACAATGGCCTGAGCCACTGGCCGTACCGAAGGGGCCACCCCCACGGTGCAATCCCCTCTGCGGCAGCAAGCGCAGGGGCCGTAGCTAGAGCCACGCGACCAAGAACCCGACGACGTATTGATGGCTTCGTCCGATCCTCGAGCACGATGAGACCAGCGGCAAGTCCTGGAAGACAGGCGGAGGGAAGACGCGCGCGCCACCATCGAACGACGCCGCGAAACCCAACGCCAGTCTGATAGGCACAATGGCCCTGACGTCGACGAGCCCACGCCGGGTGATGGTGGGTACCTACCTTTCGAGGTTGGGTACCCCGCATTCACTCGCAAGCTGCGGCAAGTCCGTTGGCCATCTGCTCACACATTCAAGCCAGAAATACCAGAGAAGTACGATGGAAGATTGAACCCGGTAGAGTTCTTGAGCATCTACACCATCACTGTTCAAGCTACCGAGGGAAGAGACGAGAAAGTGTTCGCCAACTACTTCCCTTTGGCGCTCAAGCCAAATGTGAGGTCTTGGTTGATGCACTTGCCCGAGAATTCCATCTCGACCTGGGCTGGCCTGTGCCATGAGTTTGTTGGCACCTTCACGGGCGGCCATCAAGAACCAGGGTGGCCCAGCGACTTAGCAGCTCCTTCCACAGAAAGAAGGAGAGAGTCTGCGGAAGTACATGCAGAGGTTCAGCCGGGTGCACAGAAATATTCCAGACATCCACCCGGCAGCTGTGATAGCCGCGTTCCAGTCCAATGTGCGCAACCGCTGGATACGTTCTAAAATGAACGTTCGGTTGCCCAAGACTGTGAATGAGCTATACACTCTGATGGATAAGTGTGCCCAAGTAGAAGAGGGGAGACGACTCCCCGATGACGAAGATGGTGTCGACATCGACTCAGAGGACGACGACGACTCCACCAACCAAAAGAAGAAGAACAAGAAGTGCAACAAGAAGTTGAAGAAGGTCCCGACAGGGCTGGCTGGCGCTGACGGTACGTTTACCATTAGTGCCACCCTCGACGACAAATAGGAAAGCGCGCTCGTTGCCTTCCTACGGGCGAATGTCGATGTGTTTGCTTGGCAACCATCTGACATCCCTGGTGTTCTCAGGGAGGTAATCGAGCACCACCTTGCTATCTGCCCACATGCCCGACCCGTCAAGCAGAAGGTCTGGAAGCAAGCTTTGAAGTGGTAGCAGTTTATTGCCGAGGAGATCAAGAAACTTGAGGCAGCTGGTCTGGTCAGAGGAGTATTGCATCCAACATTTAGCAAACCCAGTGGTAGTGCGCAAGGCGAATGGGAAATGGAGGCTTTGCATAGATTTCACAGATCTGAACAAAGCATGCCCAAAGGACCCGTTCCCTTGCCGCACATCGACCAGATTGTGGATTCCACCTCTGGGTGTGACCTGCTTTCCTTCCTGGATGCTTACTCTGGATACCACCAGATCTTCATGTCCAAGGAAGACGAAGAGAAGACCGCGTTCATAACCCCATGTGGCACGTACTGTTTTGTACGAATGCCCTTCGGGTTGAAGAGCGCTGAATCCACTTTTGCAAGAGCAGTACAGATTGGCTTTGAGTCCCAGCTGCACAGAAATATTGAAGCCTACATGGATGATATAGTGGTCAAAACCAAGGGCAGAGTTACTCTCATTCAGGATTTGGAAGAGACCTTTGCAAATCTGCGCAGAATCAACTTCAAGCTGAACCCAGAGAAGTGTGTGTTTGGCATTCCTTCTGGCAAGCTACTTGGCTTCTTCGTGTCCCATCGGGGGATAGAGGCCAACCCCAACAAGATCAAGGCTATCGAGTAGATACAAGCACCCAAGACAGTTAAAGACGTGAGGCGTTTGACTGGATGTGTTGCCGCGCTAAGCAGGTTCATTTCCAAGTCCGCCGAACATGCCTTGCCTTTCTTCAAAATCTTGAAGAAGGCAGGACCCGTGGAGTGGAGCCCGGAGGCGGACGCTGCGCTACAAGATTTGAAGACCTACCTTTCCTTTGTTCCCACCTTAGTCGCTCCTAAACCACAAGAGCCGTTGCTGCTATATTTAGCAGTGACCAATCAAGTGGATAGCGCAGCGCTGGTGGCGCAGCGGGAGGTAGATGACGCAGCAGTTGCCACTGCCGTCCCATCTGGAGAGGAAAGTGAACCCGTCCTGGCAAGGTCAGATGCAGTTCAAGACAAAGAAGAGCAAGGCAGCGGAGACAGTTCCAAGATCACGGCAAGGAAGAAGGTGGTGCAGCGCCCAGTGTACTTCGTCAGCTCCCTGCTGCAGGGGGCTAGGTCGAGGTACTCTGGCGTGCGAAAGTTGATTTTTGGCCTCATCATGGCCTCAAGGAAACTGCGCCACTACTTCCAAGCCCATGAGATCACGGTTGTCACCCGCTTCCCCTTGCAACGCATACTCCGAAACCCCGATGCCACTGCCAGGATCGTGGAATGGGCTTTGGAGTTATCCAGCTTTGGTTTGAAGTTTGAAAACACATCAACTATTCAGAGAAGAGCACTGGCAGAGTTCATTGCAGAGTGGACGCCGACCCCTGATGAAGAAGTACTGGAGACAGTCATCCCCGACAAGGAAGCGCCCCAATAATGGATTATGTATTTTGATGGTGCCTTCTCCCTACAAGGTGCAGGAGCTGGCGTGCTTCTCGTTGCTCCCACTGGGGAGCACCTTAAGTACGTCGTTCAAATGCATTTCCCCCGGGAGAAGGCTACCAACAATACTGCAGAGTATGCAGGGCTCCTTGCCGGGCTCAGAATTGCAACAGAACTGGGAATCAAGAAGCTGATTATCCGCGAAGATTCACAACTGGTGGTGAGACAAGTGAACAAGGATTATCAAAGCCCATTGATGGAGGCATATGTCGAGGAAGTGAGAAAGTTGGAGGAGCGCTTTGACGGATTGCAAACAGAGCACATACCGCGTGCGGAAAACAGCATTGCTGATCATCTGTTTAAGTGCAGTGCACAAAAACTCCCTGTGGAACCAGGCACTTTTGTTCTCCATCTAACTCAACCCTTCGTATCCCTAGCAACAATGGCTAGCAAGAGGAGGAAATTGAACTCCGGCAAGCCTCTCCTGGTAGAGCTTCCCAAAGCCCCCGACAGAGAGCTTGGCGGGAACAACTCCCCTTCGATAAGTGAGCTGCACCCTCCTGCCGAACTACCAGTCTTTGCGGTCGAGGCATGCGCTCCCATCGATGGGGAGGTGCCGCTAGTCCTTGTTGCCGAGCCCCAGGCTCCAACTTGGGCGCGGCACATTGTTCATTTCCTCCAAATAAGAGAACTTCCCGAATAACAAGAAGAAGCTGAAAGAGTAGCCCGAAGGGCCAGTATGTATCAGTTCGTTGACGACGCACTATACAGAAGAAGGCCCAATGGTGTGAAATTGAAGTGCATTTTCTGGGAAGAAGGAAAGGAACTGCTGGCAGAGATACACAAGGGTATGTGTGGCTCCCACATCGAATCAAGGGCCTTGGTGGGGAAAGCATTCTGGCAAGGCTTCTACTGGCCCACAGCCCTCCAAGATGCAATTGAGCTAGTCACTGATGCGGCTCGAACTACGTCGGAGTTTCCCCAAAGAGGAAGGGATGATGCAGCACAGCTACGGTAGGTATTTCCCTCATTGATGAGACCAAGGTTATCGAACCAGTAGGAGAACCATGCAACACTACGTGAACGGCACCTGCACACAAAGAACAAATACTTGCAACCCGACGTAAAAGAGGGGTTGTCAATCCCTCCCGGGTAAAGCGATAGATAAATTTGTAGTAGATCGGATAAATAGATCTCGCGGGAACGCGAGATAAAATAAATAACAATAAATTGCAGCAAGATAGTTTTGGGTTTTTGGATTAATAGATCTGAAAATAAAAGCAAATAAAACTAGATCTCGAAGGCAAATATGATAAAGAAGAGACCCGGGGGCCGTAGATTTCACTAGTGGCTTCTCTCGAGAAAAATAGCATACGGTGGGTAAACAAATTACTGTTGGACAATTGATAGAACTTCAAATAATTATGACGATATCCAGGCAATGATCATTATATAGGCATCACGTCCAAGATTAGTAGACCGACTCCTGCCTGCATCTACTACTATTACTCCACACATCGACCGCTATCCAGCATGCATCTAGTGTATTAAATTCCTGGAGAAACGGAGTAATGCAATAAAACGATGACATGATGTAGACAAGATCTATTCATGTAGGAATAGACCCCATCTTGTCATCCTTAATAGCAACGATGCATACGTGTCATTTCCCCTTCTGTCACTGGGATTGAGCACCGTAAGATCAAACCCATCACAAAGCACCTCTTCCCATGGCAAGAAAAATCAATCTAGTCGGCCTAACTAAACCAAAGATTCGAAGAAGAAATACGAGGCTATAAGTAATCATGCATATAAGAGATCAAAAGACTCAAATAACTTTCATGGATAAAAACATAGATCTGATCATAAACTCAAAGTTCATCGGATCCCAACAAACACACCGCAAAAAGAGTTACATCAAATAGATCTCCAAGAGACCATTGTATTGAGAATCAAAAGAGAGAGAGAGGAAGCCATCTAGCTACTAACTATGGGCCCATAGGTCTACAATGAACTACTCACGCATCATCGGAGAGGCACCAATGAGGATGATGAACCCCGCCGTGATGGTGTCTAGATTGGATCTGTGGTTTCTGGAACTTGCGGTGGCTAGAATTATTTTTCGTCGACTCCCCTATGGTTTTTGGACGTCCAGGGTATTTATAGACCAAAGAGGCGGTGCGGGAGGCGGCCGAGGTGGGCACAACCCACCTGGGCGCGCTTGGGCCCCCAGGCACGCGCTGGTGTGTTGTGCTCCCCTCGGAGCCCCCCTCTGGTACTTCTTTGGCCCAACAGGTGTCTTCTGGTCCATAAAAAATCACCAAAAAGTTTCGCTGCGTTTGGTATTGATTTTCTGCGAAGTTAAAAACAAGCAAAAAAACAGCAACTGGCACTGGGCACTATGTCAATAGGTTAGTCCCAAAAAATGATATAAAGTTGCTATAAAATGATTGTAAAACATCCAAGAATGATAATATAACAGCATGGAACAATAAAAAATTATAGATACGTTGGAGACGTATCGGCATCCCCAAGCTTAATTCCTGTTCGTCCTCGAGTAGGTAAATGATAAAAATAGAATTTTTGATGTGGAATGCTGCCTAACATGTTCATCACATAATCTTTTCTTTGTAGCATGGACATTTGGACTTTTATATGATTCAAAGCAATAGTCTAGTTTTGACATGAAGATTTCAATACTCAAGCATATCAACAAGCAACCATGTCTTTCAAAATATCAACACTAAAGCAAGTTATCCCTAGCCCATTATGCTCAATCATTGATCCATTCATGAAACACACTCGCATATTAGCTACACCCAATACTCAAGTACGATCATAGTGCCCCTTAGTTGGTGCTTTATAAGAGAAGATGGAGACTCAAAAATAAAAATTGCATAAAGTAAATAGAAAGGCCCTTCGCAGAGGGAAGTAGGGATTTGTAGAGGTGCCAGAGCTCAAAGCGAAAAAAGATAGAGATAAAAATATTTTGGGTGGCATGCTTTTCCTGTCAACAAAAACGATCGAGTAGTTTCCAATACTTTCCATGCTAGATATATCAAAGGCGGTTCCCAAACAGAAAATAAAGTTTATTCCTTTTTCCACCATACTTTCACATTCCACGGCTAACTGAATCCACGGGTGCCGTCCATACCAACACTTTCCAAGGAATTTATTATTTGACAACATAAAGTAAATTCATTTTTCAATTCGGGACTGGGCATCCCTAATACCTCTGTCGTACTCTCGCGCAATGACAAGTGAATAAACACTCATCTTGAGAATAACACATCTAGCATGAAAAAATATCAGCCACCCCCTACCGTTTCATGAGCGGTACGAGCACACAAAAGAGAAATTTATTTTGAAAATTAGAGATGGCACATACAAATTTGCTTAGAACGGCATGGAAATACCGTATATAGGTAGGTATAGTGGACTCATATGGCAAAACTGGTTTAAGGATTTTGGATGCACAAGTAGTGATCATACTTAGTGCAAATGAAGGCTAGCAAAAGATTGAGAAGCATCCAACCAAGAAACGAAAAATCTCATAAGCGAGCATTAAGCATAACTAACACCGAATAATGCACCACAAGTAGGATATAATTTCATTGCATAACTATTGACTTTCGTGCTAGCATAGGGAATCACAAACCTTAACACCAATATTCTTACTAAACCAAAATTACTCACCAACATGACTCACATATTATATCATCATAATGCAAAACTATTACAAGGAATCAAGTTTATTTTGTCCAATGATCTTCATGAAAGTTTTTATTATATCCCTCTTGAATATCTATCACTTTGGGACTAGTTTAATGTGTTGCTTTTGATAGCTCATACAAATCTAAGTGAAGAACATGAGCATAAAAAAATTCTTCTCTCGAAATAATATAAGTGAAGCATGAGAGAATTTCTTCAAAATTACTACTCTCAAATAAATCTAAGTGAAGCATGAGAGCATTTCTTCAAAAATATTAAAGCACACCGTGCTAAAAAAGATATAAGTGAAGCACTAGAGCAATTCCATAGCTCATAAAGATTTAAGTGAAGCATAGAGAGAAATTCTAACAAATCATAGCATAATTTTGGCTTTCTCAAATAGGTGTGTCCAGCAAGGATACTTGACTAAAAATAAAAAGTAAAACAAGAAAAGTCTCAAATTATACAAGACGCTTCAAGAAAAACTGATGATATGTGACGAATAAAAATATAGCTCCAAGTAAAATACCGATGGTCGTTAGAAGAAAGAGGGGATGGCACTCGGGCATCCCCAAGCTTAGTTGCTTGCTTCTCTTTTAGATAATAGCTTGGGATTCCATGGCCATCCCCAAGCTTAGGCTCTTCTTACTCCTTAATCCTTCATCCATCGTGATCTCACCCAAAACTTGAAAACTTCAATCACACAAAACTCAACAAAACCTTCGTGAGATCCGTTAGTATAAGAAAACTAATCTTTACTTAAGTACTGTAGAAAACCCATTCAAATTTTGTTATTGCATTATATCTACTGTATTCTAACTTTACCATGGCTTATAACCTCCAATACAAACCATAGATTCATCAAAATAAGCACACAATGCAAAGAAAACAGAATCTGTCAAAAACAGAACAGTCTGTAAGGATGCGAATTGTTCTCATAATTCTGTAACTCCAAAAATTCTGAAAAATAAGGACAACGTAGGAAATTTGTATATCAATCGTTTGTAAAAAATTCAGAATTTTTTGTCATTTATGTGAATGTTTAAATTTATTTTACTGGACGCAAAAGTTTCTGTTTTCCAACAAGATCAAATCAACTATCACCCAACATGATCCCAAAGGCTTTGCTTGGCACTAACACTAATTAAAACATAAAAAACACAATCATAACAGTAGCATAATTGTGCAAACACTCAAGAAGAGAAAGAAAAATACAAAAATAAATTTTATTCATTGGGTTGCCTCCCAACAAGCGCTATCGTTTTATGCCCCTAGGTAGGCATAATGCAAAGATCTAAGTGTTGTCATCTTTATTTCTAGATCCATAAGATGTAGTGGAATTTGAAATTTAATATTGCCTTCTTTCATATCAATCACGGCACCAATAGTACGCAAAAACAGTCTACCAAGAATAATTGGAAAGACGGATTGCAATCAATATCAAGAACAATAAAATCTATTGGCACATAATTCCTATTTGCAAGAATAAGAACATCATTAATTCTTCCCATAGGCTTTTTAATAGTAGAATCCGCCAAGTGCAAATTTAAAGAACATTCTTCAATATCGGTAAGACCAAGCACATCACATAAAGATTTCGGAATTGTAGAAACACTAGCACCCAAGTCACATAAAGCAAAACACTCATAATTTTTAATCTTGACTTTGATAGTAGGTTCCCATTCATCATGTAATTTTCTAGGAATTGAAATACCTAATTCCAACTTTTCTTCCAAAGCTTTCATCATGGCATCAACGATATGTTTAGTAAAAGCTTTATTTTGTTCATAAGCATGGGGTGAATTTATCATGGATTGCAACAAAGAAATACAATCAATCAAAGAGCAATTATCATAATTAAAGTCTTTGTAATCCAAAAGAATGGGCACATCACTAGTTAAAGTTTTGACCTCTCCAAACCCACTTTTATCAATTTTCTCAACAAGATTTTCACACTCCAAATTATCTGGACGCCTTCTAGCTAAAGTTGACTCTTCTTCAGTCCCTTTATCATCAATCTTAATTTTACTAAACAAGGAATCAATAGAAGAAACACCAATCACTTTAAGATCTTCATCATTTTTATGAAAGCAATCGCTAGAAAATGCTTTTTCTAAAAATTCTCTTTTTGCTCTAAGCATAGCGGTTCTTTTTTTACTTTCATCCATAGAAACATGTAAAGCTTTAATTGATTCCTCAACCTTAGGCACAAAAATTTTCATCTTGAGATTTTCTACATCATGAGAATTCTATCAATTCCTCTAGACATATCATCAATTTTACTCAACTTTTCTTATATCATATTATTAAAATTCTTTTGAGCATTGATAAATTCTTTAATATTATTCTCAAGATCAGAGGTGTTCCTATTATTATTATAAGAAGGATTACCATAGGAATTACCATAATTATTAGAGGAATTTCCCGAAAAAGGTCTAGGATTAAAATTACCTCTATAAGCATTGTTATTAAAATTGTTTCACGAGACAAAATTCACGTCTACGGCATCACTATTTTTCTCAATCAAAGTATACAAAGGCACATCATTAAGGTCAATAGGAGCATATCTATTGGAAACCAGCTTCATAAGAGCATCAACTTTTTCACTCAAAGACTTTATTTCTTCTACCGAATTAACCTTTTTATTAGTAGGAGCTCTTTCGGTATGCCATTGTTAATAATTTGCCATAATATTATCAAGCAATTTAGTAGCTTCACCCAAAGTAATCTCCATAAAAGTACCACCCGCGACGGAATCTAAAAGATTTCTAGAAACAAAATTCAATCCCGCATAAAAAAATTGTATGATCATCCAAAGATTTAAACCATGAGTAGGATAATTTCTTAGCATCAATTTCATTCTTTCCCAAGATTGTGCAACATGTTCATGCTCAAGTTGCTTAAAATTCATGATTTGCGTCCTAAGGGAAATAATTTTCGCGAGAGGAAAACACTTAGTAATAAAAGCATCTTTGCACTTATCCCAAGAATTGATACTATTGCGAGGCAAAGAAGAAAACCAAATTTTTGCACGATCTCGCAAAGAAAACGGGAATAATTTCAACTTCACAATATCATTGTCCACATCTTTTTTATTTTGCATATCGCATAATTCCACGAATGTGTTAAGATGAGACACGACATCCTCACTAGGAGTACCGAAAAATTGATCTTTCATAACAAGATTCAGCAAAGCGGCATTAATATCACAAGACTCCGCCCTAGTGGCGGGAGGAGCAATCGGAGTGCTAATAAAATCATTGTTGTTGGTGTTAGAGAAATCACACAACTTGGTGTTCTCTTGAGTCATCATGACTACGCAACAAGATTGCACTCAAAAACAGATCTGATGAAAAAATGGCGAACAAAAAAGAGGGCAAATAAAACCGTAAATGTTTGTGAAGTGGGGGAGATGAAAACGAGAGGCAAATAGCAAATAATGTAAATTGCAAGGAGATGAGATATGTGATTAGGAACCTGGTAGATGTTGATGATGTCTCCCCAGCAATGGCGCCAGAAATTCGCACGTGGCCGGGAGACTATCTTGACTTGATCCTCCCCGGCAACGGCGCCAAAAATTCCTTTTGATGCGGCTTGAACTACGTCGGTGTTTCCCCAAAGAGGAAGGGATGATGCAGCACAGCTATGGTAGGTATTTCCCTCAGTGATGAGACCAAGGTTATCGAACCAGTAGGAGAACCACGCAACACTACGTGAATGGCACGTGCACACAAAGAACAAATAGTTGCAACCCGACGTAAAAGAGGGGTTGTCAATCCCTCCCGGGTAAAGAGATAGATAAATTTGTAGTAGATCGGATAAATAGATCTCGCGGGAATGCGAGATAAAATAAATAATAATAACTTGCAGCAAGATATTTTTGGGTTTTTGGATTAATAGATCTGAAAATAAAAGCAAATAAAAATAGATATCGAAGGCAATATGATAAAGAAGAGACCCGGGGGCCGTAGATTTCACTAGTAGCTTCTCTCGAGAAAAATAGCATACGATGGGTAAACAAATTACTGTTGGGCAATTCATAGAACTTCAAATAATTATGACGATATCTAGGCAATGATCATTATATAGGCATCACGTCCAAGATTAGTAGACCGACTCCTGCCTGCATCTACTACTATTACTCCACAAATCGACCGCTATCTAGCATGCATCTAGTGTATTAAGTTCATGGAGAAACAGAGTAATGCAATAAGAACGATGACATGATGTAGACAAGATCTATTCATGTAGGAATAGACCCCATCTTGTTATCCTGAATAGCAATGATACATACGTGTCATTTCCCCTTCTGTCACTGGGATTGAGCACCGTAAGATCGAACCCATCACAAAGCACCTCTTCCCATGGCAAGAAAAATCGATCTAGTCGGCCTAACTAAACCAAAGATTCGAAGAAGAAATATGAGGCTATAAGTAATCATGCATATAAGAGATCAAAAGACTCAAATAACTTTCATGGATAAAAACATAGATCTGATCATAAACTCAAAGTTCATTGGATCCCAACAAACACACCGCAAAAAGAGATACATCAAATAGATCTCCAAGAGACCATTGTATTGAGAATCAAAAGAGAGAGAGGAAGCCATCTAGCTACTAACTACGTACCGGTAGGTCTACAATGAACTACTCACGCATCATCGGAGAGGCATCAATGAGGATGATGAACCCCTCCGTGATGGTGTCTAGATTGGATCTATAGTTTCTGGAACTTACGGTGGCTGGAATTGTTTTTCGTCGAATCCCCTATGGTTTTTGGACATCCAGGGTATTTATAGACCAAAGAGGCGGTGCAGGAGGCGGCCGAGGTGGGCACAACCCACCTGGGCGTGCCTGGGCCCCCAGGCGCGCCCTGGTGGGTTGTGCTCCCCTCGGAGCCCCCCTCTGGTACTTCTTTGGCCCAACAGGTGTCTTCTGGTCCAGAAAAATCACCAAAAAGTTTCGCTGCGTTTGGACTCCGTTTGGTATTGATTTTTTGCGAGTAAAAAACAAGCAAAAAACAACAACTGGCACTGGGCACTATGTCAATAGGTTAGTCCCAAAAAAATGATATAAAGTTGCTATAAAATTATTGTAAAACATCCAAGAATGATAATATAACAGCATGGAACAATAAAAAATTATAGATACGTTGGAGACGTATCAGTCACCAAGTGTGAAGCCTGCTAGTTCCACTCCAAGTATATCCATCAGCTTGCTCAAGCTCTCCAAACAATCCCTTTGTCATGGCCATTTTCGGTCTGGGGGCTCGACATCTTGGGCCCCTTCCCCCGTGCTATCGGGGGATTTGAATTCTTGTTCGTTGCAATCGACAAGTTTACAAAGTGGCCGAAAGTAGAGCCCGTGAGAAAGGTGACCGCGCAGTCAGCTATCAAGTTCTTGAAAGGATTGGTGTGCCGCTTCGGGTTACCTGCCCGAATCATCACCGACAATGGCACCCAATTCACAAGCCGCGCCTTCATGCAATATGTTCATGCCCTCGGAAGCAAGGTCTCATTTGCCTCTGTGGCCCATCCTAGAAGCAACGTGCAAGCTGAGAGGGCGAATGCTGAAGTGTTGTGAGGTCTTAAGACAAGAACTTTTGATCGGCTGCAGAAGTGCGGCAGGTAATGGATCGACGAGCTGCCGGTGGTTCTTTGGTCCCTCCGTATGACACAAAATCGAGCTACCGGGCTGACTCCCTTCTCCCTAATCTATGGGGCAGAAGCAGTTATCCCCACGAAACTCATATTCGGGTCTCCTCGAGTGCTTGCCTACGATGAAGTAGTGCAGGAACAGCATCGGCGTGACGATACTGTGCTACTTGAGGAGAACCGTCTTCGGACTGCTACACGTGCTGCACGCTACCAGCAATCCCTGCATCGCTATCACAGCCGCAGGGTTCATGCCCGGAGTTTTGAGGAAGGCGACCTTGTCCTTAGGCGTGTTCAGTCCGCCAAGGGTGCAAACAAGTTGACGCCGAAGTGGGAAGGCCCTTACCGGGTAGTATGAGTCACCAGACCTGGCGCAGTCCGTCTGAAGACCGGAGATGGCATTCAATTGCAAAACTCATGGAACATTAAGCATCTTCGTAAGTTCTACCCATAAGGCGCGGCTGTCGGGCCCTGCCCGGCAGCCACCCTTTTGTACAAGCTTTGCCGAAGTTGCATGTAACCCTTTGTACAAAGCCAGGCACAGACCCTGAGCAACAGAGAAATAAACGAAGCGCTGGGGGGGCCCAAAACTTGCATGCATGCATAAGCATATCATGAGCATAGCATGATCATGTAGATGAGGTCGCATGTGGCATTGTTTCATCTGCACTGAGTTGCAGGGTTCTTGCCGTGGACTTGATCCTGAAGAGAAGAAATGAAGACGAGCCTACGTGACGATCCCCAGCTGACCAAACAGATAAGTTCCTTCTTATCCATACCTGTTATGTAATTTGAAAACTTGTGCATATGAAAACCCCGCCACCTTCGAAACATAGGTCATCCTACCCTTTGACTCGAACGCTGCTTCGATCAGGGTGGTCGCAGTGGCCTTTGGCGGAAAAGGTTCGGCGGGGGGTTGGTCCCCTTTTACGGTTTTTTGCCCGGTAGGCCTAGACCTGCGGCAACAAACTGAGGGCACCGGCAGGATAGCCTGCCGGGGAAACTTGTTTACTTAAATGTATAGAGGCATTTCACCTCTGCATGGATATGGTACATGCACAAGTGCTCGGCAAAGCTTGTCTTTTTCATTAATATACTGATAAGCAAGTACAGATCTTACAGAACACAAACATGGATAAAGAAGTTTACATTATTTAGACTAAAGTTTGGCCGATGCCTGCACATTTTAAACTAAAAAAAGATAAGTGCCCCGTAATCCCTTTCTTGTCCCTCTCCTCCTAGGCAGTACGGTGGGAAGAGAAGAGGGCAAAAGGAGTGCCTGAGCGGAAGCCTTGCTCGATCCCGTCAGGACTTGCCGGATCCATCCTAACAAGATCGAGAGTGGCGAGGCTACGAAGGAGAGGGGTGGAAGGAGCAGCTCGGCGATGCCCTGGTCACCACCTCTAGGACCAGCAAGAAGCTCCAGCGCAAGCACCGGCAGGGGAAACTGCCGGAGCTCGGCTGGAAGACTGCTGGAGGAGGCGAAGGCACCAAGAGAGCGACCCCCCCGGCAACCGTCCTAAAGAGGCCGGTGATGATGGTGCCGGGGAGGGAGGGGAAGAGCGGAAAGACGAGGCAGCGGGCCGGCAATACGAGACGAAGGCGTCGGTGCCATCATACTCCGACCTGACGGCCTGCCACCCGCCTTCTCTGTCTTCCCTCGTTCTTTCTTCATCACCACCACTCCAGGAGGACGCCAGCCCCTGGGGCCGACACCTCCCCCGGAGAAGCAGCAGGCGACGGTGACGTCCGAAGCGCGCAAGTGGCACCGCTCCCCACCTTGGAGGGCAGGAAGGTGCCACCGTCTTCAGCGTTCGCCCCGACTCTGCCGGAAGGAACATCACTAGGATTACCGAGGATCCCGAGTGCTGCACCCCAGACAGGCGCCGGAACCCCCAAGGGCCCCATCGTCAGAGCAACGAGCCTGAAAGCACAAGTGCTCCTTGTAAAAGCACAAGTGCTCCCTGGGTGATTTTGGTAATTAATGTCAACATATCTCTTGTTGGACTAGTATTTTCATCTAGTATATTTCAGATAGTTCAGCAAAGGCATGGCATGGACAAGAGGATGTGGAACCCCTTCAAGATGCTAAGGACAGAAGATTGGCAAAGGCTCAAGACTCTTCATTTCTATTTCAGTGATCCAAGATCACATTGAGTCCATAGGAAAAGCCAATACTATTAAAAGGGGATGAGGTGTTGCTTAATGGTCTACTTGCTCAAAGTGCTTAGTGATATGCTCCAAATCCCTCAGCCACTTTCTCAAATCCAAATATGTCCTAAACCTAAAGTCAAACTCGGCCCCACCAATTTGATTCATCCGGCGCCACCGAGTTTCCTTTACATAGCCACTACCAGAAACCCTAATCAGTTCAGTCTCACCGATGGGATCTCGGTCTCACCGAGATGGGCTTGCAAACTCTCTGTTGCCTATTGCAACTATTTCGGTCTCACCGAAATATGCAGTCGGCCCCACCGAGTTTGCTTGACCAACTTTCTGTTTGCTTATTACTAAAATCGGTCACACCGAGTTTGTGTAATCAATCAAACCGAGACGAGGTTTTACCCTAAGCCTAGCACATTGGTCCCACCGAGTTGATTATATCGGTCCCACCGAAAAGCCTAACGTTCACATTTTTTACTGGATCGGTCTCACAGAGTTTACCTATTCGATCTGACCGAGTTGGCTCATTTGTGTGTAATGGTTAGATTTTGTGTGGAGGCTATATATACCCCTCCACCCTCCTCTCCATTAGAGAGAGAGAGCCATCAGAACGTGCCTACACTTCCACTACTCATTTTCTAAGAGAGAACCACCTACTCATGTGTTGAGACCAAGACATTCCAATCCAACCACAAGAATCTTGATCTCTAGCCTTCCCCAATTTGCTTTCTACTCAAATCATATTTCCACCGTAGCCAAATCTGTGAGAGAGAGTTGAGTGTTGGGGAGACTATCATTTGAAGCACAAGAGCAAGGAGTTCATCACCAACACACCATCTATTACCTTTTGGAGAGTGGTGTCTCCTAGATTGGTTAGGTGTCACTTGGGAGCCTCCGTCAAGATTGTGGAGTTGAACCAAGGAGTTTGTAAGGGCAAGGAGATCGCCTATTCGTGAAAATCTACCCGAGTGAGGCAAGTCCTTCGTGGGCGATGGCCATGGTGGGATAGACAAGATTGCTTCTTCGTGGACCCTTCGTGGGTGGAGCCCTCTGTGGCCTCGCACAACCGTTACCCTTTGTGGGTTGAAGTCTCCATCAACGTGGATGTACGATAGCACCACCTATCAGAACCACGCCAAAAATCTCCATATCTCCAATTGCGTTTGCACACTCCAATCCCATCCCTTTACTTTCTTGCAAATTGCATGCTTTACTTTCCGCTGCTCATATACTCTTGCCATGCTTGCTTGAAATGTATTGTGAATGCTCAAACTTGTGCTAAAACTCCACCTCAACTTGAAGAACTTAAAAACTGCTACTTTTGCTTGTTGAGGGTCTAATCACCCCCTCTAGACCCCTCTTCTCGATCCTTTCAATTGGTATCAGAGCATTGGTCTCCATTGCTTTGGTTTAATCACCATTGGAGGAAGATGGATGAGTCTACGATTGGGAGTATTAGACGTAGAGTGCCTTTACTTGATGGAAAGTTCTATCATGATTGGAAAAATGAGATGCTTGTGATTCTCAATGAATATCACTTGAACAAGTACATTACTACCCCTTGTGAGCCTCCTATTGATCCTTTGCATCCTACCCCCGATGAGTCTCTTGACATGATCCGCAATCTTAGAACTGTTAATCTTATCATTAGAGGATTGCCTAGAAACTTGATTGTGTGCTTGCCTACACTTGAATGTGCTTACACTATATGGAGATATCTCAAGAAATGCTTTCCAAACTATTCCTTGAAAAATCTAGATGATATTCTTCAAAAGTCCATTGCTTTAAATAAGATGAATTCTAGTGATCCTAAGTTTGGTGATTGTTTATTTAAGCTTCGTGACCTCATGCAAGCCAAAGGAGATGTTGGAATCATTAGTGACATTATCTCTCAAGTTATTAGAATTTATAAATATGAACATTGTCATGGTCATAAATCTAATGAATTGCCTTCTTTAGGTAATGATCATTCATATGATGATGATGTTGAACATGGATATTATGACAAGGATGATGATAGTGACTTTGATCTTGATGAGTCTATGAGACACTTTGGTCTTATGGCTAACCTTCGCGGCTACACGGCCGGAGGAAAGGAATGGGTTCTTGATAGTGGATGTACCAATCACATGACCGGAGACAAGGATATGTTTCATGAGATTGCTGAAAACGACGGCCCTCGAAAGTATGTCACTTTTGGTGATAACTCAAAGGGTAAAGTGGTTGGCCTTGGTAAGGTGGCCATCTCACATGACAGCTCTATCCAAAATGTTATGCTCGTTGAATCTCTTGGCTACAATCTACTTTCCGTATCTAGACTAGCCGATTTCGGTCTCAATGTTCTATTCACTGAAGTAGATTGCCAAGTGTTTCGAAGAGATAATCATAATATGGTCTTTACCGGTATACGTAGAGGTGATCTATACATTGTTGATTTCACTAAAAAGGCTCGACCTACAACTTGCTTAATTGCTAAATCTTCTAAAGGTTGGTTGTGGCATAGAAGGTTAGGTCATGTGGGCATGCGAAATCTTGATAAGCTTATTAAAGGTGATCATATCCTTGGTGTTAAAGATGTTACATTTGACAAGGATAGACTTTGCAGTGCTTGTCAAGCAGGAAAACAAGTTGGAGGAAGTCATCACGTGAAGAACATTATGACCATGAGAAGACCGCTTGAGCTACTTCATATGGATCTTTTTGGTCCCAATGCCTACAAGAGTCTCAGTGGTAACTCGTTTGGTTTGGTCATTGTTGATGATTTTTCATGATTTACGTGGGTGTTCTTTCTTGATGATAAATCGCAGGTCCAAAAGATCTTCAAAAACTTCGCTAGGAAGGCCCAAAATCAATTTGAAGTGAAGATCAAGAAGGTTCGCAGCGACAACGGAACGGAGTTCAAGAACGCAAATGTGGATACCTTTCTTGATGAAGAAGGGATTTCACATGAGTTCTCGGCTACGTACACACCTCAACAAAATGGAGTTGTTGAGAGGAAGAAACGGACACTCATTGAGATGGCGAGAAAGATGCTTGATGAATACAAGACACCAAAACACTTTTGGACGAAAGCGGTTGAGACAGCTTGTCATGCAACAAACCGACTATATCTTCACAAGCTACTCGGCAAGACGGCATACGAGCTTCTCACCGGTAACAAACCCCAAGTTGGATACTTTCGAGTATTTGGCTCAAAGTGCTACATTCTTGATAAGCATCATCGTTCAAAATTTGCTCCAAAATCTCATGAAGGTTTCCTACTCGGTTATGGCTCAAACACTCACACTTACCGTGTCTACAACAATTTCACCCGAAAGGTTGAAGAGACGGTAGATGTGAAGTTTGATGAATCTAATGGCTCGCAAGTAGAGCAATTGCCAATTTATGTAAGTGACAAAGACCCTTCGGAAGCGATTCAAGACTTGTCTATTGGCAAGATTCGCCCAACGGAGGTGAAGGAGAGTACCTCATCCGTTCAAGTGGAAGCCTCAACTTCACGACAAGGTGAACCACAAGTTGACTTGGAGGCATCCACAAGTGGAACACGATAAGATGAAGGAAACGAGGATGTACAACAAGATGAAACTCATCGACCTCCTTTGCCACCTCCACAAGAGAACATCAATGCCAACAACAATGAAGAAAGACAAGAGGAAGAACAAGATGATGAAGAGGATGTTCCACCCTGACCCAAACAAAAGCTCTCGCGAGTTAGAGCAAGAGTTTCAAGAGATCATCCCGTTGAACAAATCTTCGATGACATTCAAACCGGGAGAATTACTTGATCTAAGTCTCACTTAGCTAACGTTTGTGAACATTATTCTTTCATCTCTAACATTGAACCTATGAAGGTTGAAGAAGCTCTTGATGATCCGGATTGGGTGAACGCTATGCATGAAGAGCTACACAATTTCGAGAGGAATCAAGTATGGACGCTTGTTGAACAGCCCGATAAAAAGCACAATGTCATTGGAACCAAATGGGTGTTTCGGAATAAGCAAGATGAAGATGGACAAGTTGTACGCAACAAGGCCCGTCTCGTCGCCCAAGGGTATACACAAGTCAAGATTGTGGAGTTGAACCAAGGAGTTTGCAAGGGCAAGGAGATCACCTACTTCGTGAAGATCTACCCGAGTGAGGCAAGTCCTTCGTGGGCGATGGCCATGGTGGGATAGACAAGGTTGTTTCTTCGTGGACCCTTCATGGGTGGAGCCCTTCGTGGACTCGCGCAACTGTTACCCTTTGCGGGTTGAAGTCTCCATCAACGTGGATGTACGATAGCACCACCTATCGGAACCACGCCAAAAATCTCCGTGTCTCCAATTGCGTTTGCACACTCCAATCCCATCCCTTTACTTTCTTGCAAATTGCATGCTTTACTTTCTGCTGCTCATATACTCTTGCCATGCTTGCTTCAAATGTATTGTGAATGCTTAAACTTGTGCTAAAACTCCATCTCAACTTGAAGAACTTAAAAACTGCTACTTTTGCTTGTTGAGGGTCTAATCACCCCCCCCCCCTCTAGACCCCTCTTCTCGATCCTTTCAGAGCCTCGGCGACCCATAGCGAGGGCTGGCATTTCTCACCGGACAGCCGGCTCGTGTGAGGGAGACGAGCGTTTCACCATTTTGGAGAAGCGCGACACCTCCCACACCGCGGGCGACTTGACACCCACATCCTCGACCACTGCATCCCTTTCGGCCCCGGACCAGACTCACTCCCCGGGCGTTTACACAAGCGTTCGGCGTCATCGACCATAAGCTAGAGCCCGGGGCCTGGCCCCAGCCTCCCCACCTCAACATAACAGAGAAGGAAGCAAGGAAGAGAAGAAGAAGGGTGCATGGATGAGCACTTCCGCTCCCCCTCACCCCCTCTTTTATAGACGGGCTGAGGCTGGGGGTAGATCCCTCGGCGGGTAACCGCCGCCCCTCTCCACCAACCCAGGAAGACCGGGCCCCTGCCATGACACTCTATCCCACACCACGCGCCTCCGTTACCTACCCCACTCAATGCATGCATCATACGTGGCAAGGGATAAGAACGTGGTAGGAAGAGTGAATTGGTAGTTACTCACCCGTGCGTTAAAGTCATTCACGGGCCATTATAGGGATGGCCCCACTACAATTGGCGTTACACGACGCGCGGGAAAATCGGAAACTGACTCAACCTTAGATTAATGAAGAAACAAAGAAGATCTCAAAGGGTGAGCTACCGCAGCCTCCCCGCCTGTGTACTGGATAGGGCCTACCCCGACGACACTCGGCAGCGCGTTCAGGCCAGGCCCGGGGGCTCCTGTTGGTGCAACAAACCCCAGGTGTGTTGCCCAGACTGTACACAGGCTCGAGAACAAGGTTGCAGCGTCCAAGACAAGACCAAGCAGAAGAGATAAGCTCTTTGAGAAATCAAAGGGCGGATCAAGAAGATCAAGACCAACCAAAGGAGCAAGATACCACTAAGGAAAAACCTCCCTTGCCGGGCAGGCGAGCCTGGCGGGGACGAGGTTGCCCCGAAGACAAGTCTCCAGATTGCCCTGGCAGGCTTGCCGGGGGCGCTGAGGGCGGATTACCCCGCCAAGGCTCCACCGCTCCACCTCACAACAACGCAAGTCATCGATCGGTGCGGTGTCGAGCCCCCAAGTGGCTAAGTGGCCGCTATTTGGCATGTGGCGGCCACTTCCAGAGGAAACCACCTCCAAATGACACCCGTCCAGGGACGTGTCACGCAGGTAGGCGAGAAGGTGGCCGAACGACACGTCAAGGCTTGCCGGGCCACGCTACGATGTGACACTAAGCGGCGCATTTAATGCGCTCTGTCCTGTCTGCGGAGTTAGGTATGATAGCAATGTTTTCTATCTAATCAGTACGCAATGACTGATTTGCCATTGTGGTGACCCCTTGATCTATAAAAGGAGGTCCATGGCAACCTTAGAAAGGCTTCGGACCCTTGTATACTCATACGCGCGTAGTTGCTCTCGCCCCGAGGCGACCCTGCCGGGCTAGAGCGCTGCGTCTCCACCTCGGTCCTCTCATCAATCCACCAAAGCAGGAGTAGGGTTTTACGCCTCACGGTGGCTCAAACCTGGGTAAAAACTGCCCGTGTGATCGCTGTCGTGCTGCTCCGCGCCCTTCGCTCTTTGTGCAATGCGTCCTTCCCCACTGCTGAACCACAAGGGGTCGTTGGCCCCATAGGTGGCCGTGTTTTCCCACGACACCTCCCGTCACCTCCGCGCCTCCTTTTATAGCGGAGCGTGGCCGGGGGCTGGCTCCTCACCACCCAGGAGGCAACCGCCCCACTTCGCCTATCTGGTTCACCTGCATCACTAAGAGCATCCAGATTCGCCAACCGCCCTCCTGCGCCAATCCGTAGCACCCTACTTTCTACCATGGCACTCATTCCCGCGCCCTACGCATCCGTTACCTACCTTGCACAATGCATGCAGCGTACGTGGCGGAAACGGCAGGCGTGGTGGAGAGAGTAAAATGGCAGTTACCTCCTCCTTCCCCGGGGTCGTGCGCGGACACTTCAATTAACTTCCCATGAACGTGGGCATCCCCTGGCCCTTTACGTGGGTAGCCCCACGACATTCGACATCGCACGACTCACGAGGAAACTGGGAATTGATTCAATACCAAGTTAATGAAGAAGCATAGAAAGTATCAAGGAAGACATGGATCCCACTGCGGCATGATCGAAGTGTCCGCCTGTGTATTTGTTGGGGCCTGCCCCAACGATGCCCGGCGGCTCCTGTCGATGCAACGAACATCTACGATTGTTGACTGAACTCATACACAGGCATGCTGACGACCATACATCCAGTACCAACGTGTAACACAAGGCCGAGCCAGAGAAGCCGCTCTTCATGAGATCAAGGAGCGCATCCAGAAGACCAAGCCAACATGCAAGACAAAGGTTCCAAGGGAAGTATCCTCTACTGGTCAGACGAGGCTGGCAGGGTCGATGCAGTAAATAAGAGCAAGATCAAATCATGCCAGCCGCATCTCCAGGGTGACAGGAGACCGAAGCGCACACCCCTCCAAGAAGGCCGAGCGAGCCCTGCCCCCAGCAGGCACATGCCAGTTACCACCACTCCACCGCACCACGACGCCAGTCACGTATCGATGAGGTGTCGAGCCCCCCAGGTGATTAAGTGACTCTCACTAAGCACGTGGCAGTTTGTTGGAAGACAGATCACACCCATTTGACACCCGTCCGGTGGCGTGTCAAGATGATAAGCAAAAGATAGCTAAGCGGCAATATAAGCTTGCCGGGGAAGCACCCCCGCACGCCACCTAAGGTAGCATTTATGACATTTTGTCCTAAGTGCCAGAGTTAGGTATGATAGCACTGTTGGCTATCTAATCACAAGATAATGTCTGTTTTGCCACTGTGGTTACCCCTTGAGCTATAAAAGGAGGTCCAAGGAAACCTAGAGAGGGGTTCGCATTCGGACCCTCACACACTTGTACTCGCTAGCAGCTCTCCCTGAGGCAACCTTGCCGGGTTTGAGCGCTGCGTGTCGTCATGTTCCTCCATCCAATCCACCAAACAAGGAGTAGGGTTTTACGCTTCTCAGTGGCCCGAACCTGGGTAAAAACCACCAGAGTCCCATCGTCGTGCTACCTCATGGCCTCCGCTCTTTGTGCAACGTGATCTCCCTGTCGGTGCAACAAACCCCAGGTGTGTTGCCCAGACTGTACACAGGCTCGAGAACAAGGTTGCAGCATCCAAGACAAGACCAAGCAGAAGAGATGAGCTATTTGAGAAATCAAAGGACAGACCAAGAAGACCAAGGCCAACCAAAGGAGCAAGATACCATTAAGGAAAAACCTCCCTTGCCGGGCAGGCGAGCCTGGCGGGGACGAGGTTGCCCCAAAGACAAGTCTCCAGATTGCCCCGGCAGGATTGCCGGGGATGCCGAGGGCGGATTACCCCGCCAAGACTCCACCGCACCACCTCACAGCAACGCAAGTCATCTATCGGTGCGGTGTCGAGCCCCCAGGTGACTAAGTGGCTGTTATTTGGCACGTGGCAGCCACTTCCGAAGGAAATCACCTCCAAATGACACCTGTCCAGAGACATGTCACCCAGGCAGGCGAGAAGGTGGCTGAATGGCACAGCAAGGCTTGCCGGGCTAAGCTACGATGTGACACTAAGCGGCGCATTTAATGCGCTCTATCCTGTCTTCACAGTTAGGTATGATAGCACTGTTTGCTATCTAATCAGTACGCAATGACTGATTTGCCATTGTGGTGACCCCTTGATCTATAAAAAGAGGGCCATGGCAACCTTAGAAAGGATTCGGACCCTTAAACACTCATGCGCGCGTAGTTGCTCTCGCCCCGAGGCGACCCTGCCGGGCTAGAGCATTGCATCTCCACCTCGGTCCTCTCATCAATCCACCAAAGCGGGAGTAGGGTTTTACGCCTCGCGGTGGCCTGAACCAGGGTAAAAACTACCCGTGTGATCACTGTCGTGCTACTCCGCGCCCTCCGCTTTTTGTGCAATGCATCCTTCCCCACTGCCGAACCATAAGGGGCCGATAGCCCCATAGGTGGCCGTGTTTTCCCACGACATCTTTGGTGCGCCAGGTAGGGGGAAGCGCTTGCGTGAACCCGAGAGCGTACGCAGCTCGTCATCTTCATCATCATTCTCTTCATCGACGAATTCATCATCCATGGCACCCAAGAAGAAAACCCGGTACCGCAGCTCACCCATCCACCTCGAAGGCCCCTTCGCACGCGGCCGCTGAAGCCATGGGGGCTACGGGGGCACACGGGGACGTGGACGTTGCGGGGGACGTGGCCGTTGCAGGCGGCGTCATCGCCACCTCCCCTATGGCCGAAACGGGAGTGGGAGGCACCGGAGAAGGACAGCGCCAACAACTTCCCAGCGGCCACGCTCCACAAGGTGCAGGTGGAGAGATCATCCTGTCCGCGCCTCTCCGCCCCACCGAAGGATGCAGCCACAGCGGTGGCGCTCGCCCTGGGGCGAACCGCAACCCTCCGGCCGCCCCCACTGCGGGTGCGGCCGCAGGGCATGCGCCACCCCCGGAACGGCTGGCCAAGCCGATGCGCCGAACGGAGCCGCCGATCCACAAGCACAACCATCTCGTCACCACGCCCCCCTGGTGACTGGCTCACGGCGACGAGAGCACGGCACTGCCACTGCCGGCACCGTCAGAAGCCAGGCGATGTTACGGTCTACATCGTCATCCATGCCGAGCACTGCTTCGGAGGCCATGGCGCGGGCCCAACTCCTGTTGAGATTTCCGCCGGCGGCCGATCAGATGGATGAGTGGAGAGCCACCATTCAGAGCCTGATTGGTTTTGGAGAGGCGGGAGGATCACAGCGAGCGGGCCTGTCACGGCCTCCGCAGGCGGCGACAATGGCCCGAGCCGCTGGCCGTACCGAAGGGGCCACCCCCATGGTGCAATCCCCTCCGCGGCAGCAAGCGTGGGGGCCGCAGCCAGAGCCACGCGACCAAGAACCGAATGACATATCGATGGCTTTGTCTGATCCTCGAGCACAACGAGACCAGCGGCGAGTCCTGGAAGACAGGCGGAGGGAAGACGCGCGCGCCACCATCGAACGACGCCGTGAAACCCAACGCCAGTCTGATAAGCGCAATGGCCCCAATGTCGACGAGCCCACGCCTGGTGAAGGTGGGTACCTACCTTTCGAGGTTGGGTGCCCCGCATTCACTCGCAAGCTGCGGCAAGTCCGTTGGCCATCTGCTCGCACATTCAAGCCAAAAATACCAGAGAAGTACGATGGAAGATTGAACCCAGCAGAGTTCTTGAGCATCTACACTATTGCCGCTCAAGCTGCCTGGGGAAGAGACGAGAAGGTGTTCGCCAACTACTTCCCTTTGGCACTCAAGCCAAATGTGAGGTCTTGGCTGATGCATTTGCCAGAGAATTCCTTCTCGACCTGGGCTAACCTATGCCATGAGTTTGTTGGCGCCTTCACGGGCGGCCATCAAGATCCAGGGCGGCCCAGTGACTTGCAGCTCCTTCCGCAGAAAGAAGGAGAGAGTCTGCGGAAGTACATGCAGAGGTTCAGCTGGGTGCACAGGAATATTCCGGACATCCACCCGGCAGCTGTGATAGCCGCATTCCAGTCCAACGTGCGCAACCGCCAGATACGTTCTAAAATGAACGTTCGGTTGCCCAAGACTGTGAATGATCTATACACTCTGGTGGATAAGTGTGCCCAAGTAGAAGAGGGAAGACGACTCCCCGGTGAAGAAGATGGTGTCGACATCGACTCAGAGGACGACGACGACGCCACCAACCAAAAGAAGAAGAGCAAGAAGCGCAATAAGAAGCGCAAGGATAAAGCGGTGATGGCCGTTGAAGGATCGAGTGCACCTAGTACCGGCAAGAAGGCCAAGACCGAGGTTCTCGGCAAGGAAGCTACCGTGTGCACTGATTGTCGAGAAGCCACGGTTGCCGAGAAGGCTGGGAACAGTGATGGGCCATACTGCAAGATCCATCGGACTAAGGGCCACGATCTTCAAGAGTGTCATCAGGTTGAGCAACTCGTCAAGAAGCAGAGGGCTGAATACGAGAAGCGTGATAAGGAGAAAGACCAAGATGGCGCTGGTGGGAAGGGCCGAGGCAGCAGAACAGGTCACCCCGGCAAGGCTCCTCGGTATCAGGGGAAACCCGCCAAAGGCCATGAGAAGAAGGATTGTGAGGACGGGAGTGATGAAGGAGATGAAGAGGAAATCAGCGAGCAGGAGTTCCAGAAAGCCACTGACGCCCTATGCATTAACGGTGGTGCATCCTTACACTCCTCTCACCGCCAACTCAAAAGATGGGCACGTAAGGTCAATGCTGTGGAGCCAGCGGCGGATTCTCGGAAGCAGCTCAAGTGGTCCCGCACGCCCATCATCTTTGATGAGGAGGATCACCCCGACCGTACTACCGCGGTAGGGTGTTTGCCGTTGTTGGTTTCACCAACGATCCGCAACCTCAAGGTCACAAAGATGTTGGTTGACGGCGGGGCCTGGTTGAATCTAATTTCTCCAAAGGTCATAAGCAAACTCCAGATAGCAGATGAAGAGCTAAAGGTTACTGGTATGTTCCAAGGGATCAAACCCGGCAGGAGTCGTCCTAAGGGGAAGATCACACTGCCGGTAACATTCGGGGGGAGTTAAACTACCGGACTGAGAAGATCGTGTTTGATGTGGTTGACCTCCCCCTGCCGTACAATGGAATCCTTGGTCACCTTGCCTTGGCCAAATTCATGGCGGCATCCCACTATGCCTACAACACTTTGAAGATACCAGGGCCAATGGGCGTCATTTCTATTCCATTCGACAAGAAAGACACAATCATATGCGTGGATAAGATGTACTGGGAAGAAGTCGCTGCAGAGGCCGCGGAAGCCACTGCTCCCGCAAAGGAAAGCAAGAAAAAGAAGAAAGCCAGCAAGGATGCCAGCAAGGAATCCAGGAAGCGTACCTCTTCGGAGTGCGCTGCGCCTGTTGATGACTTGTTGGAGAGTTCCAATAGCAAGAGGTCCAAGGCTGCTGCACCTGCTGTGAAGAATGTCCTGGCAGGGCTGGCTGGCACTGACGGTACGTTTACCATCAGTGCCACCCTCGACGACAAATAGGAATGCATGCTTGTTGCCTTCCTGCGGGCGAATGTCGATGTGTTTGCTTGGCAACCATCTGACATCCCCGGTGTTCCCAGGGAGGTAATCGAGCACCACCTTGCTGTCTGCCCACATGCCCGGCCCATCAAGCAGAAGGTCCGGAAGCAAGCTTTGGAGCGGCAACAGTTTATTGCTGAGGAGATCAAGAAACTTGAGGTAGCTGGTCTAGTCAGAGGAGTGTTGCATCCAACATGGTTAGCAAACCCAGTGGTAGTGCGCAAGGCGAATGGGAAATGGAGGCTTTGCATAGATTTCACATATCTGAACAAAGCATGCCCGAAGGACCCCTTCCCCTTGCCGCGCATCGACCAGATTGTGGATTCCACCTCTGGGTGTGACCTGCTTTCCTTCCTGGATGCCTACTCTAGATACTACCAGATCTTCATGTCCAAGGAAGACGAAGAGAAGACCACATACATAACCCCGTGTGGCACATACTGTTTTGTACGAATGCCCTTCGGGTTGAACAGCGCTGGATCCACTTTTGCAAGAGTAGTACAGATTGGCTTTGAGTCCCAGTTGCACAGAAATATTGAAGCCTACATGGATGATATAGTGGTCAAAACCAAGGACAGAGTTACTCTCATTCAGGATTTGGAAGAGACCTTTGCAAATCTGCGCAGAATCAAATTGAAGCTGAACCCAGAGAAGTGTGTGTTTGGCGTTCCTTCCAGCAAGCTACTTGGCTTCTTCGTGTCCCATCGGGGGATAGAGGCCAACCCCGACAAGATCAAGGCTATCGAGCAGATATAAGCACCCATGACAGTTAAAGACGTGAGGCATTTGACTGGATGTGTTGCTGCGCTGAGTAGGTTCATTTCCAAGTCCGCCGAACGTGGCTTGCCTTTCTTCAAAATCCCAAAGAAGGCAGGACCCGTGGAGTGGACCCCAGAAGCGGACGCTGCACTACAAGATTTGAAGACCTACCTTTCCTCTGTTCCCACCTTAGTCGCTCCTAAACCACAAGAGCCATTGCTGCTATATTTAGCAGCGACCAATCAAGTGGTTAGCGCAGCGCTGGTGGCACAGCGGGAGGTAGATGATGCAGCAGTCGCCACCGCCGTCCCTCTGGAGAGGAAAGTGAACCCGTCCCGGCAAGGTCAGTTGCAGTTGAAGACAAAGAAGAGCAAGGCAGCGGAGACAGTTCCAAGATCACGACAAGGAAGAAGGTGGTGCAGCGCCCAGTGTACTTCATCAGCTCCCTACTGCAGGGGGCTAGGTCAAGGTACTCTGGTGTGCAGAAGTTGATTTTTGGCCTCATCATGGCCTCAAGGAAACTGCGTCACTACTTCCAAGCCCACGAGATCAGGGTTGTCACCCTCTTCCCCATGCAACACATACTCCGAAACCCCGAGGCCACTGGCAGGATCGTGGAATGGGCTTTGGAGTTATCCAGCTTTGGTTTGAAGTTTGAAAGCATGTCAACTATTTAGAGCAGAGCACTGGCAGAGTTCATTGCGGAGTGGATGCCGACCCCTAATGAAGAAGTACTGGAGACAGTCATCCCCGTCAAGGAAGCACCCCAAGAATGGATTATGTATTTTGATGGTGCCTTCTCCCTACAAGGTGCAGGAGTTGGCGTGCTTCTCGTTGCTCCCACTGGGGAGCACCTTAAGTACGTCGTTCAAATGCATTTCCCCCGGGAGAAGGCTACCAACAATACTGCAGAGTATGAAGGGCTCCTTGCCGGGCTCAGAATTGCGACAAAACTGGGAATCAAGAAGTTGATTATCCGCGGAGATTCACAACTGGTGGTGAGACAAGTGAACAAGGATTATCAAAGCCCATTGGTGGAGGCATACGTCGAGGAAGTGAGAAAGTTGGAGGAGCGCTTTGACGGATTGCAAACAGAGCACATACCACGTGCGGAAAACAGCATTGTTGATAATCTGTCAAAGTGCGCTGCGCAAAAACTCCCTGTGGAACCAGGGACTTTTGTTCCCCATCTAACTCAACCCTCCGTATCCCCAGCAACAATGGCCAGCAAGAGGAGGAAATTGAACTCCGGCAAGCCTCTCCCGGCAGAGCTTCCCGAAGCCCCCGGCAGAGAGCTTGGCGGGAACAACTCCCCTTCGATCAATGAGCTGCACCCTCTTGCCGAACTACCAGTCCTTGCGGTCGAGGCATGCGCTCCCAATGACAGGGAGGTGCCGCTAGTCCTTGTTGCCGAGCCCCAAGCTCCAACTTGGGCGCGGCACATTGTTCATTTCCTCCAAACAGGAGAACTTCCTGAAGAGCAAGAAGAAGCTGAAAGAGTAGCCCAGAGGGCCAATATGTATTAGTTCGTTGACGACACGATATACAGAAGAAGGCCCAATGGTGTGAAATTGAAGTGCATTTTCCGGGAAGAAGGAAAGGAACTACTGGCAGAGATACACAAGGGTATGTGTGGCTCCCACATCGGATCAAGGGCCTTGGTTGGGAAAGCTTTCCGGCAAGGCTTCTACTGGCCCATAGCCCTCTAAGATGCAATTGAGCTAGTCACCAAATGTGAAGCCTGCTAGTTCCACTCCAAGAATATCCATCAGCCTGCTCAAGCTCTGCAAACAATCCCTTTGTCATGGCCATTTTCGGTCTGGGGGCTCGACTTCTTGGGCCCCTTCCCCGGTGCTACCAGGGGCTTTGAATTCTTGTTTGTCGCAATCGACAAGTTTACAAAGTTGCCGGAAGTAGAGCTCGTGAGAAAGGTGACCGCGCAGTCAGCTATCAAGTTCTTGAAAGTATTGGTGTGCCGCTTCGAGGTACCTGCCCGAATCATCATCGACAATGGCACCCAATTCACAAGCCGCGCCTTCATGCAATACGTTCATGCCCTCGGAAGCAAGGTCTCATTTGCCTTTGTGGCCCATCCCAGAAGCAACGGGCAAGCTGAGAGGGCAAACGCTGAAGTGTTGCGAGGTCTTAAGACAAGAACTTTTGATCGGCTATAGAAGTGCGGCAGGCGATGGATCGACGAGCTGCCGGTGGTTCTTTGGTCCTTCCGTACGACACAAAATCGAGCTACCGGGCAGACTCCCTTCTCCCTAGTCTATGGGGCAGAAGCAGTTATCCCCACGGAACTCATATTAGGGTCTCCTCGAGTGCTTGCCTACGATGAAGTAGTGCAGGAACAGCACCGGCGTGATGACGCTATGCTACTTGAGGAGAACTGTCTCCGGGCTGCTACACGTGCTGCACGCTACCAGCAAGCCCTGCATCGCTATCATAGCCGTAGGGTTCATGCCCGGAGTTTTGAGGAAGGCGACCTTGTCCTTAGGCGTGTTCAGTGCGCCAAGGGTGCAAACAAGTTGACGCCAAAGTGGGAAGGCCCTTACCGGGTAGTACAAGTCACCAGACCTGGCGCAGTCCATTTGGGGACCAGAGATGGCATTCAATTGCAAAACTCATGGAATATTGAGCATCTCCGTAAGTTCTACCCGTAAGGCGTAGCTGTTGGGCCCTGCCCGGCAGCCACCCTTTTGTACAAGCTTTGCCGAAGTTGCATGTAACCCTTTGTACAAAGCCAGGCACAGACTCTGAGCAACAGAGAAATAAATGAAGCACTGGGGGGCCCCGAAACTTGCATGAATGCATAAGCATATCATGAGCATAGCATGATCATGTAGATGAGGTCGCATGTGGCATTGTTTTCATCTGCACTGAGTTGCAGGGTTCTTGCCATGGACTTGATCCCGAAGAGAAGAAATGAAGACGAGCCTACGTGACGATCCCCGGCAGACCAAACAAATAAGTTCCTTCTTATCCATACATGTTCTGTAATTTGAAAACTTGTGCATATGAAAACCCCGAAACATAGGTGCTCCTACCCTTTGACTCGAACGCTGCTTCGGTCAGGGTGGTCGCAGTGGCCTTTGGCGGAAAGGGTTCGGTGGGGGGCTGGTCCCTTTTTACGGTTTTTTGCCCGGCAGGCCTAGCCCCGCGGCAATAAACTAAGGGCACCGACAGGATAGCCTACCGGGGAAACTTGTTTACTTAAATGTATAGAGGCATTTCACCTCTGCATGGATATGGTACATGCACAAGTGCCCGGCAAAGCTTGTCTTTTTCATTAATATGCTGATAAGCAAGTACAGATCTTACATAACACAAACATGGATAAAGAAGTTTACATTATTTAGACTAAAGTTTGGCCGATGCCTGCACATTTTATACTGAAAAAAGATAAGTGCCCCGTAACCCCTTTCTTGTCCCTCTCCTCCTAGGCACTACAATGAGAAGAGAAGAGGGCAAAAGCGGTGCCTGGGCAGAAGCCCAGCCTGACCCCATCGGGCCCCACGACAGGGAGCCCGACAAGATAGGGAGGGCACGTGCGAAGGTGATGGTGACGAGAGCGGCGGAAGGGTCCCCCTGGCCACCGCCACCAGGGCCAGCAGGACGTGGTAGGGTGAACGAAGCTATAGCCCGAGAGGAAGCCTGCCGGGGTTCAGCTAGAAGGCTGCTGGAGGAGCCGAGGGCACCACCCCAACCTCTGCATCCAACTCCCTGGCAAATCGCCTTGCCGAGAAGGAGATGCAGGTGCAGATGATGGTGCCGCCGCCTGATGGTGATGGTGCTGCTGGTGTTCAGCCGGAGTCGGAGCCGTCGTCCTCCCCGTCGGCATCGTTGTCATTGCCGTCACTGTCCTCCTCGTCGCTATCACTCGAAGAGGAGCTTTCGTCATCCATCAAGCTCTCCGCCCAGCACCCTAAGCGAGCACCTGAGCATCCGAAGACCTTGATGGAGAGCAGCTCGACGTCCATTAATTTAAAATGGAGGACGTGCCCCTCCGACAAGCTGTGGGCGCGGGCAAAAGTATTCCAGCCCCGTCGGAAGAGCATGACATGAGGGGCGGGGAAATCCACATCCAGCCGCATGCTGCCATTACAGCAACCCCTCATGTGTAGCTTCAGTGCACGCGGTTGTTCAAACACCATCACCCTCGCGAATGGAGTAGGGAGGCGGAGGCGGCCGCGCGGGGGCTTATACAACCTGATGATGAACTCCAGCGGTTGATCTCCGACGTGGCCTTCCATTGGGGGATGAGTGGCCGACGGAGGTGCAATCAGAGCACCACCCCGTCCTCCTCGACCCCGGGTACCATGGCGGCCGCGACCTCACCCCCTCCCACCTCCTCTCGCGGCGGGCTCCGCCACCGTGTTTTCAACAGGAGGAGGGAGGCGCTGTCGAGTAGAAGCCCTCGTCGCCACCGTCGGAGAACCGCCATGACCCCGGCCCCTCACCATGGTGGACGAGAACTGCTAAAGAGAAGGAAGGGGTGAGATGTGTGGAGAAGCACCCTGCCCTGCATTCCTTTTTATAGGCGAACGGGGCAGGGGGCTGGTCCTCTCCCTGAAGGCCGCCGCCCTACTCCTCCAATCTGGCTTCCCCATGCCATTAACGACTAGTGGAATCAAGGCCAACCCTCAGCACCAATCCATGGCGTCTGGGTTTCTGCCATGGCACACATTTCCACGCCCTCTGCATCCGCCACCAACCCCGCTCAACACATGCAGTACACATGGCGGAAGTGCTGCAAGTAGGAAAGATAATGGAATTGCAGTTACCACCCCGTGAACATGGGACATGGGTAGCCCATGGATCATGGCTCATAATCTCCCCCACAACATCTTGCACGACGCGCGAAAAAACTGGAAACTGACTCAAGCTCAGATTAATGAAGAAGCAAAGAAGATCTCAAAGGGTGAGCTACCGCAGTCTCCCCGCCTGTGTACTGGACAGGGCCTACCCCGGCGACACTCGGCAACGCGTTTGGGCCAGGCCCGGGGGCTCCTATTGGTGCAACAAACCCCAGGTGTGTTGCCCAGACTATACACAGGCTCGAGAACAAGGTTGCAGCGTCCAAGACAATACCAAGCAGAAGAGATGAGCTCTTTGAGAAATCAAAGGGCAAACCAAGATGACCAAGGCCAACCAGATTGCCGAGCAGGCGAGCCTGGTGGGGACAAGGTTGCCCCGAAGACAAGTCTCCAGATTGCCCCGGCAGGCTTGCCGGGGACGCCGATGGCAAATTACCCCGCCAAGACTCCACCGCACCACCTCACAGCAACGCAAGTCATCTATCGGTGCGGTGTCGAGCCCCCAGGTGACTAAGTGGCTGTTATTTGGCACGTGGCAGCCACTTCCGAAGGAAATCACCTCCAAATAACACACGTCCAGAGACGTGTCATGCAGGCAGGCGAGAAGGTGGCCGAACGGCACGGCAAGGCTTGCCGGGCTACACTACAATGTGACACTAAGCGGCGCATTTAATGCGCTCTGTCCTGTCTGCAGAGTTAGGTATGATAGCACTATTTGCTATCTAATCAGTATGCAATGACTGATTTGCCATTGTAGTGACCCCTTGATCTATAAAAGGAGGGCCATGGCAACCTTAGAAAGGATTCGGACCCTTGTACACTCATATGTGCGTAGTTGCTCTTGCCCCGAGGCGACCCTGCCGGGCTAGAGCACTGCGTCTCCACCTCGGTCCTCTCATCAATCCACCAAAGCAGGAGTAGGGTTTTACGCCTCGCGGCGGCCCGAACCTGGGTAAAAGCTGTCCGTGTGATCGCTGTCGTGCTGCTCCGCGCCCTCCGCTCTTTGTGCAATGCGTCCTTCCCCACTGCCGAACCACAAGGGGCCGATGGCCCCATAGGTGGCCGTGTTTTCCCATGACACTCCCCCCTGCCGAACCACAAGGGGTCCGTGGCCCCATAGGTGATCGTGTTCACCCACGACAGGTTGCAAGTATTTGTTATTTGTGTGCGGGTGCTGTTTACATAGTGTGCGTGGATCCTCCTACTGGATTGATAACCTTGGTTTCATAACTGAGGGAAATAATTACCATTGTTGTGCTCCATCATCCTCTCCTATTCGGGGAAATACCAGTGCAGATACAAGCAATCAGGAAGAATTTCGGGCTCCATTGCCAGGGAGGATCAAGTCTTTCGTTCACGTGTCAATCTCTGGCACCGGGGAGACACCATCAACATCTATCAAGTACCCAATCATAAATCTCATCTCCTTGCAATTTACTTTATTTTCCATTTACCTCTCATTTTCATCTCCCCCACTTATAATTTTTTTTCACAAAAATACAAAAATATTTTCCGTTTGCCTTTTCTTTTGCCTATTTGTTTGTTTGTTTGCTTGTCTTGCCTTTATGACTCGAAAAACAGAAAAGAAACAAGAAATTAAAGACGGATTCTCATCCTCTTGCTAATCTTTTTAAGAGATCCAATTATGATGAACCAATTGCTACTGATTTGAGTGCACTAGATTATCTTTATGAAGTTTTGCTTGAAGATCGTGAATCTGAAAATTTTGATGAAGTGTTAATTTTTTTTATAAAGTGATTCATGATAGCTCCTTCAATGAAAAGCATGATTGCAATGATGTTATTATAAATTCTATTACTGTAAATTGTGCTAATAATGTACAAAATCCCAAGCTTGGGGATGATAATTTTGTTATGTCTACTACTTATTGCAATGATCATGATTGGGGTGATAATGTTTCTTATGATCTTGAAAATTTATTTAAGCCTCATGATGAATATGATATTGATAATAATGTCTACAATAATATCGAAAGTGGGTTTGGAAGAGCGTCAACTTTAGGTAAAAATAATCCCATATATTTGGAGAGTGTTCAATCTTATGAATTTTTTGATGAAAGTGGGTTTGGAGAGGTCATGAATTTAGTTGATGTTAATCCCACTATCTTGGAAGATTATAAAACTTTTATGCATGTGGATCATGAAGAGAAAATTTTACATAATAGCTATATTATTGAATTTTATTATGATACTACATGTAATTATTATGAGAGAGGAAAATATTGTTGTAGAAATTTTCATGTTACTAAATTACCTCTCATTATGTTGAGATTGCTATTGTTTCTTCTTCTTCCTTGCATATGCTAGTTTTTGCTTGCCTTGATAATTTGTTTTCTTATAAAATGCCTATGCATAGGAAGTATGTTAGACTTAAATGTTATTTTCACATACTATATGATGCTCTCTTTGTGCCTCAATTCTTGTCTTTCATGCGCGCATCATTAAAATTATCAATGCCTAGCTAGGGACGTAAAACAATAGCGCTTGTTGGGAGGCAACCCAATGAATAAAATAATTTTGTCACTTTTTATTTTTGTTCTTGTGTGTTTGCACAATTATGCTTCTGTTATGATTGTGTTTTTTTTATGTTTTAATTAGTGTTTGTGCCAAGTAATGCCTTTAGGATGGCTTGGCTGATAGTTGATTTGATCTTGTTGGAAAACAGAAACTTTTACGTCCAGTAGAAGAATTGTTAAAATCACTGGAGCGACGAAAAAATCTGAATTTTTTACACAAGATTGATATACTAAGTTTCTATGTTGTCCTAAGTTTTCAGATATTTTGGAGTTAGATAAGTATGAGAAAAATTCGAGTCTTTACAAACTGTTCTGTTTTTGACAGATTCTATTTTCGTTGCATTGTGTGCTTATTTTGATGAATCTATGGACTATATCGGGGGGGTATTAGGCATGGTAAAGTTATAATATAGTAGGTATAATGCAATAACAAAATATGAATGGGTTTGTAACAGTACTTAAAGTAAAGATTGGTTTTCTTATACTAATGGATCTCACGAAGGTTTTTGTTAAGTTTTGTGTGATTGAAGTTTTCAAGTTTTGGGTGAGATCATGATGGATGAAGGAATAAGTAGTGAAAAGAGCCTAAGCTTGGGGATGCCCATGACACCCCAAGGTAATATTCAAGGAGAACAAGCAACTAAGCTCGGGGATGCCCCGGAAGGCATCCCCTCTTTCTTCTAACGACCATCGGTAATTTTACTTGGAGCTATATTTTAATTCGTCACATATCATGAGTTTTGCTTGGAGCGTCTTGTATTATATGAGTCTTTGCTTGTTTTGCTTTTTAGTTTGTCACAATCATTCTTGCTGGACACACCTATTTGAGAGAGCCATAATTATGCTATGATTTGTTAGAATGGCTCTATGTGCATCACTTAAAAAAAATTGAGCTATGAAATTGCTCTATTACTTCACTTATATCTTTTTGAGCATGGTGGTAGTTTTATTTTTTTGAAGAAATACTCTCATGGTTCACTTAGATTATTTTGAGAGTCAGTAAAATTTTAAAGAAATATCCTCTCAATGCTTCACTTATATTATTATGAGAGATGAAAATTGTTTGGAAGAAATATGTGCTCTCATGCTTCACTTAAATTTATTTGAGAGCTTTGTTAGTAGCAATGGTAAAATATGAAATTAGTCACAAAGTGATAGATATTCAAGAGGGATATAATAAAAACTTTCATGAAGATAACTAGATATTATAAACTTGATTCCTTGTAATAGTTTTGAGATATGGAGATAGTAATATGTGAGTCATGTTGGTGAGTAATTATGCTTTAGTAAGAATATTGGTGTTAAGGTTTGTGATTCCCTATGAAATCACGAAAGTCAATAGTTATGCAATGAAGTTACATCCTACTTGTGGTGCTGTGATGAACCAGAGAGAGAGGGGATCGAGAGTTGGTAGTTGGGAGAGGCAGCAGGTGAGAGGAGAGGAACAAGGGGGTGAGGATTAGATCGATCAACTTTCTATTCAAGTCATGCCTTTCACAGTTGCTTACAAGAGCTTAAGTACATGCCCTAGTGGGCCTGGTGATTACAAGGCCAACGACCCAATTCAGCCTAATAGTGGCCTAGCACTCTAGTGCATCACTGTCACCCTGTACCCGATTCAGATGTCTGAACAGGAGGATCAGGTGTGACATTCGCCCCCTCTTGAGCGGCGACATCGTCCCAGATGTCGGCGTTAGGGAAACAGCGGCATAGAACGTCGTGGTCCTCCTAGGTGGTGGCGTCGGCTGGTAGAGTGGACCACTGGATTCGGAGCTGCACCATGGTTTCGTTGCCTTTCTTCACCACACGGCGCTCCAGGATGCCGATGGGGCTGAGCGGCAGAGTAGTGAGGTCCGGGATCTGGGGCAGCTCGGTGAAGACTGGCGAGTTGTTGGGGGTGAACGGCTTCAACTGAGACACGTGGAAGACTAGATGTATGTGGCTGTCCGGTGGTAGCTCTAGGCGGTAGGCGAGGACGCCGACCCGCTCGACGACGGTGAAAGGACCGAAGTACTTGTACGCCAGCTTGGGGTAGGGGCGACTGGCGATGGAGACTTGAACATACAGCTGGAGCTTGAGGAGGACTTGATCCCCGACGGTGAAGGTGCGCTCCGAACGGTGCTTGTCAGCTTGCCTCTTGAAGCGGTCTTGAGCTCTGGCGAGCCAGGCGCGAAGCAGCTCGGTGTGGGTCGCCCAGTCGAGGTCGCCGGTGGTTGCATCGGGCGATAACTTGTCGGAGAAGGTGGGGAGCTCTCCCAGATTGGCCTCTCTGCCGTAGAGAGCCTAGAACGTCGAACATTTCAAAGAAGAGTGGTGGGTTGAATTATACCAGAATTCGGCGGCGGCGAGCCATTTGCGCCATTTCTTCGGCCGGTCGTGGACGGCGCACCAGAGGTACATCTCGAGGCACTGGTTGACGCGCTCGCTCTGGCCATCAGTTTGGGGGTGGTACACCATCGTGTAGAGGAGCTTGGTGCTGGCGGTGGCAAGGAGTTCCCGCCACATGGCGCTGGTAAAAATCTTGTCGCGATCCGAGACGATGGAGTGTGGGACGCCGTGGAGCTTGATGATGGAGTCCCAAAATGCCCGGGCCACTTTTGTAGCAGTGAACGGGTGGCACAGGGGCACGAAATGAGCGAATTTGGTCAGGCGGTCGACGATTACCATGATAGTGTCGTACCCTTCTGATTTGGGGAGTCCTTCCATGAAATCCATGGTCAAATCATGCCAGGGTTCTGTGGGAATGGGTAGGGGCTGGAGCTTGCCCACAGGGTGGCGATTCCTCTTGCTTGGATTGCTGGCAAGTGAGGCACTAATGGATGAAATCCTCGATGCCCTTCTTGAGTCCTGGCCACACAAACAGCTTCCGCACCCGTTGATAGGTGGCCATGACGCCGGAATGACCCCCCACAGCGCTGTCGTGCAGCATAGAGATGATCTTAGTCTAGAGCATGGTGTTCGCGCCGATCCAGAGGTGTTCCCCTTAACGAATGATGCCCTGACACAGCATCTAGCCTTGGTCGTCTAGGCTCTAGATCGCGAGCTGCGCCAGCAGGTCCTGGGCGGCCGCATCGATTTCATAAGAATTTACCACTTCCTGAAGCCACTGCGGTTGGCAAATTGAGAGCGCATCGAGCACCAGCCGGTGTCCCACCCGCGAGAGCGCATCCGCCACGCTATTGTCTGTGCCTTTCTTGTATCTGAAAGTGAACTACAGACTGACCAGTTTTGCCATTGCCTTGCACTGAAGTTCAGTTTCCAATTGTTGCTCGCCCAAAGCACATAAACTCTTGTGATCAGTGAGAATTTCGAACCGGCCATGCTGCAAATACTAACGCCACTTGTCAACAGCCATCCTTACCGCCAGAAACTCCTTTTCATATGTCGACAGTTTCTGGTTCTTGATGCCCAAGGCTTTGCTCATGTAGGCCACTGGGTGGCCGTTTTGGACCAGGACTGCCCCGACACCAGTATCACAGGCGTCTGTTTCGATGGCGAATTGAGGGTTGAAATCAGGCAGTGCGAGCACTGGTGTCTGGGTCATGGCGAGCTTGAGCTTGTCAAATGTCTCTTGTGTGCTATCATTCCAATGAAACCCCTTCTTGGTGAGCAACTGGGTGAGTGGTTTGGCGAGGATACCGTAGTTGCTGACGAACTTCCGGTAGTACCCCGTGAGCCCAAGGAAACCATGGAGCTCGGTGGTTGTAGTAGGGACTGGCCACGCCATCATTGCACTTGTTTTGCTCGCATCAGTAGCAACCCCATCGCGTGAAATCACGTGTCCCATATAGTCAATACTGTGTTGAGAAAATGAGCACTTGGAAGCTTTGGCGTATAGTTGATGCTTGTCGGTGTCAAAACCGGCAGATCTCGGGTAGGGGGCCCAAGCTGTGCGTCTAAGGATCGATGGTAACAATGGACAATGGGGACATGATGTTTACCCAGGTTTGGGCCCTCTTAATGGAGGTAAAACCCTACGTCCTGCTTGATTGTATTTGATGAGTATAGGGGTTACAGGAGTTGATCTACCTCTAGATCGTACCTATGATTATTCTGATGGCCTCTACGGACTAAACCCTCCGGTTTATATACACACCGGAGGAGCCCAGGGTCATACAAAGTCGGTTTACAGAAGCAGGAAAGAGTACATCCAGACACCAAACTTGCCATCCACGCATACAGGAGTCCAACCTGGACACGGGGGATAGTCTTCTGCTTTATCTTCATGGCCCATCAGTCCGGCCCATATCGAATAGACCGGACACCTGAGGACCCCCCTAATCCAGGACTCCCTTAGTATCCCCCGAACTTGCCTTCAATGAAGATATAGTATCCGGCTTATGTCTTCGGCTTTGCAAGGCGGGTTCTTCATCATACTCCGGATTAACGACAGTCCGGTTTTGACTTCCATGTTCTGCCTTCATGATTCCTTCCTGTCGTCGCCTCGATTTCCATGCGTCGGGCAAATGTGAACAATCCATAATTTTTTACAAATAAGCCCCTTATCATGCAAGGGCGGTATCTATATAAGGAGGTTAGATCTCCTAATGCCATCCCATATCATGCAAAGAGCATCAAAGCAAGCCACGAAAAATCAAAACATGGCGAGCGCTCCTGGCTCTTCCTCACGCCCCCAAACGGGTGATTGGCGAAGCTGCTCAGTGTCTCACCCTTAGCTGAATCAACTTCAGACGCAGGGATATCTCCCTCCCATAGATCTAGTCTCCGTGCGGGCGGGATTGGCCTCGATTGGCCATGACGTGCTAGCAGAGAACTTCCCCAATCCCAACAAGGAGGAGAGGGTGTGCTTCGTCTCGTTTCTTCTGAGGGGCTTATGATTCCCAATCCACCCCTTCCTCAGAGGTCTATTGGAATTCTATGGGATCCAGCTGCACAACCTCACACCAGGTTCTATTCTGCACATTTCTGGTTTTGTCGCTCTCTGCGAACTATTCTTAGGCTGCGAGGCTCATTTCGAACTATGGAGAAAGTTCTTTTGCCTCGTCCCCCGTCATAAAGGGGGTTCTATATTTAAAGTGGGCGGCGCCGAAGTATGGCGCATAGCCGGATCAGGTCACCTCGTCGGAACTCCCAAGAAGGCATCCGAAGAATGGGCTTCGGAATGGTTTTATATCGAGGATGTTCCCCTTTCGGACCCAGTTCGATGTGGACTCCCCGAATTCTCTAGTGCTCCTTTAAAGAAACGCCTCAACTGGCGCCCCTGGAGCCCCAAAGAAGAAGACAGTGCGGAAGTAAAGAGGTTGGTCAGCAAGGTCAGGTTACTTGCCCATTCCGGACTCTCGATAATCAAAGTCATGGCTATCGCAATAAAGCGATGCATCCAGCCCCTTCAGTCCGGAGTGACCCCTTTATGGTGTTACAACGGGGAGGACGATGCATCTCGCTACAGGCATGAGGGCCCGGATACCCCCGCCGCTCTGGCCGCCATTATGGCAGATCTTTATAAGGGGGAGAAAGAAGAATTCCTCCGTTTAAATTGTCGGGAAGGTTTATCCATGTATAATCCCATTGAATGGGTGAGTTTTTTGATTATCAGCATTGTCCTACCTCATTATCAAGGCATACTAATCGAATTGCTCTGGTCGTCTTTAAAATAGACATGGAGGAAGGTCATCGAAAATGTGCACTGCCCCTCTCCACAACCAGAGGACTATGCTCGCCACGAAGATCCCGGCCTCTATGAGGATCCGGATATATTTATAGAGTATGATGACGGAGTCTTTTATCAAGCAAGCCATGACGGTTCGGAAGTGGCCATTATAGCCGACTACCCCGGCCTTCTCCCTTTCTCTAAGGTAAGTATTCGAAAATCATCCTCAGAAAGAGGAGTCCCCACTTGCACCTTACCATCACACTGAATCGTGCTTTATAGGATCGGCGCTCGGCGAGCCGTACTCCATCGAGGGCGGCCCCTAGGAAGGCAGCATCTGTGCAGGGTGAGCCTTTAAAACGAAAGGAAACCGGGAGCACCGTTGAACCCCCTCCTTCATCAAAGAGGTATAACCTTTAATATATGCCTAGGCATAAAACCAGATTGTCATATTTCTCCTCCCATCTTATTCCAGGAGGAGCACACGGCGAACCGTGTCAAAAATCCCTGTTAGCCGATCATCAGCTAATCCGGCGCCGTGCTCATCAACCAGGACAAGAGCCAATACAGATGCAGCGCCAACTCATCCGCCTCATGAAGATTCGGATGACGTATCCGTCACAAATACCGAAGTAGAGAGCGTGATGAATCATCATCGACTGAAAGAGACCATGTGCACTCCAGCTTTTATGGAGCAAGAATTTAATGCCCTCAGCACCGTGGATGCATATATCCGAGCCACCCGGGATGGACTTGCTGGAGTTGCCCACCTGTTTTCAAAAGATATGCAATTAATGGTTTGTGTAAATTTAGTAGATATATGCCAGTAGCCCCCGGGACTTGAAGCGGTTTAGGCCAACCGATTTAAGGATCATTATGACGGCAGGTCCTGAAAGAGAAGAACAACGCACTGTCCCAAGAGCTTGAAACGAGCCCGACAAAGTTAAACGCCGCCAACACAGAGCTAGAAGAACTGAAGAAGGTCACAATGACCGTTGATCAAAAGAACAAACTGGAGGAGGAAAATGATAAGCAAGCCGAAGAGATAAAGAGCTTAAAGGCTCAATTATCAGACGCTCAAAAAGAGAATAAAAAGTTAAAAGGCGTCATATTCAGTATGACCTTTGAACCATCCAAGTTGCTCATATTATCCCGTAATTCGGAGTGTTATAATGTTGCTCGTGCAGGTCTATTAACCGGGCGTCATGAAGGAGAAGTATCCGGATTCCCAGGTGACATTTTAAAAGAGCTATCCGTAGTGCATGAGCGAGCCCGGAAAGCCATCAGAAGTATGGCCAAGGCCTTGTGGCCATCCGATGCCCCTACAGAAAGTATGGAGGGGTTGGTAAACCGGTTCAAAGGTGCCCGGCGCCGTTTTGAGCTATGGAAGACGTCAGCATGCCAGGAAGGTGCACGAGAGGCATGGGCAATGGTGAAGACGCGCTACACCGGGCTTGATCCGAATCATTTGGCCCTAGTTGGACCGCATGGACCAGACGGAAAAGAGATTCCCGTGAACTTGGTATATGACCAAGTGATGATAGCTGCAAAATATTCGCAAGAAGACTGTAGCTTAAGCAGTCTTATAGATGACATAGATAAAGAGTAGGCGTTCGATTCAATGTATCAATGTACTTTATCATCGAACTTATCTCCAACCGAACTTGTAAAAATTTGTCATCGTAGGCCTTCGGCTTCAACATCCAAACCAAGAAGTTGGAGTGTTTTCGGATACCATGTTAGAACTTAATAAACATTCATTATGTCTGGAAACCAGGCAATCTGGTCATGTTGCTCGAACAAACAAAATTTGTTCGGGGAGTTATGTTATATTACTTTTTAACGTAAGAAACATCTTCCAGGGAAAATAGTTCCGTTAAGGGTTCCTTTCCTTGGGTTGGCACGCTTAAGTATGCATGCCTAGGCTTTGATCCGAGTTACGGGCAGCCTAGCCCGTATTTGTTAGAAGAAATACACAAATGTAAATAATATGTCGTTGCTTGCCGACCAATTATTCCCTTAAGAACGCTAGCTTTCAGCTTCACCCGTCTGAGGTACAGATCCGGAGTACCCGGTTGTAACAATCACAGGGGTGCTCCCTTTACACCCTAGCCGAACAATCGGGAACATAGGGTATAAACACAGGAGCGAGGCAACCCAGCTTGGCAAAAACTAAAGTCATAGTGGTGCATATAATGGCAAAAGATGTATAGAACAAACGACGTAAACAATGTAAGCAACCAACTTTCAGCAATAAGCTTCGTTAAAGAAGCCCCTAGTTATAGTGGGGTGTATACATTTAAAGATGTGTACCCCTAACAGTTCGGTAGATCTGTACATACCCTGGGAGAAAAGAAGGAAAAATAAAAAAGAAGAGGAGAAAAAAAGGAACCTAATCAAAGAAAGAAAAAAGGATGCGACCGAACTATCCGTAGAATCGTCGGAGCCGAGCAGCGTTCCATGGATTTGGCTCAAGGCGATTATCCGATGCGTTACGAAGGCGATAGGCTCCTCCTGTGAGAACTTCATCGATGATGAAGGGGCCCTCCCATCTTGGTTTGAGCTTATCCTTCTTCTTCTCCGGGAGACTCTAGACGAGTTCACCAATGTTATAAGTCTTGGCCCGCACTTCTCTGCTTTGGTATCGCCTGGCCTGTTGTTGATAAAGTGCGGAACAGGCTTGTGCAATATCACGCTCCTCTTCGAGACCGTTTAGGTCGTCCTGCCGATCGAGCTCGGCTTCTCGCTCTTCGTACATGCGCACTCGAGGTGAGTCATGAATAATGTCGCAGGGTAGAACAGCTTCCGCGCCATACACCATGAAGAAAGGTGTGTATCCAGTTGCCCGGTTAGGTGTAGTCCGCAGCCCCCAGAGAACGGAATCGAGTTCCTCAACCCAGTGTTTATCTGACTCCTGTAGGGAGTGCACCAGTCGGGGTTTGATGCCGCTCATTATCAGGCCATTGGCCCGTTCAACCTGACCGTTTGTTTGAGGGTGGTAGATGGATGCATAGTCGAGTTTAATGCCCAATTTAGCACACCAGTTTTTCACCTCATCAGCTGTGAAATTGGAGCCATTGTCAGTGATGATACTATGCGGGACACCATAACAGTGTACCACACCAGATATAAAGTCAATCACTCGTCCTGCTTCAACCGTTTTTACTGGTTTGGCCTCTATCCACTTAGTGAATTTATCCACCATAACCAGTAAATATTTCTTTTTATGGCTTCCCCCTTTAAGGGGTCCGACCATATCGAGCCCCCAGACCGCAAAGGGCCAAGTAATGGGGATTGTTCTTAAGGCGGTGGGAGGCATATGACTTTGATTGGCAAAAAGCTGACATCCCACACAACGCTGGACAAGGGCTTGTGCGTCTGCTCGGGCCGTTGGACAGAAAAAACCTGTCCAGAAAGCTTTGCTTACGAGGGCCCGAGCTGCGGTGTGATGGCCGCCCAGACCAGCATGTATTTCAGCCAAGAGCTGCCGTCCCTCCTCTTCGGAGATACATCTTTGGAGAACTCCAGTAGTGCTTTTCTTGTACAGTTCACCTTCGTGAACTTTGTAGGCTTTAGAATGCTGAACTATGTGACGGGCCTCATTTTGATCATTAGGAAGCTCCTGCCTATTAAGGTAGGCTAGGAAGGGTTCAGTGCATGGAGCAATAACGGCCATGATCTCATGAGCAGAGGGTGTTATTCCGGTATCCGAACCCCCGATGATACCTGTATCATGTTCGGCTGATGGGGGTGTAATCAGGTCCGTACTTGCGTCTCCACTCTCGTCCTGCCATACCACGGATGGCTTGAAGAGCCTTTCCACAAAGGTATTAGGCGGGACGGGGTCACGCTTGGCGCCCATGCGAGCGAGTATATCCGCTGCCTGGTTACTGTCTCTAGCGACGTGATGAAATTCGAGCCCCTAGAACCGAGCTGATATTTTTAATACTACGTTTCGATATGCCGCCATTTTTGGATCTTTTGCATCGAACTCTTCATTTACCTGAGATATTGCGAGGTTCGAATCACCGCGCACGTCTAGGCGTTGTATGCCCATGGAGACAGCCATGCGGAGACCATGTAGAAGTGCCTCGTATTCGGTTGCGTTATTGGAGTCCGTATACATGATTTGCAGCACGTAGTGGACTGTGTCCCCCATAGGGAATGTCAAGATGACGCCAGCCCCCCAGTCCGGCTAGCATTTTAGAGCCGTCGAAGTACATGATCCAGTTAGAGTAGGAACTATACTCTTTGGGGAGCTCGGCTTCTGTCCACTCTGCGATGAAGTCGGCCAGCACCTGAGATTTAATAGCTCGGCGTGGCTTATATGTTATTTGAAATGGTAAGAGCTCAATGGCCCATTTAGCTATGCGGCCAGTGGCGTCCCTGTTATTTATAATGTCGTTAAGTGGTACTTCGGATGCCACCGTGATCGAACACTCTTGAAAATAGTGTCGGAGTTTTCGGGATGCCATAAAGACCGCATAAGTTATCTTTTGGTAGTGAGGGTATCGGGATTCGCAGGGTGTAAGGACCTCCGATACGTAATACACTGGCTTTTGGATGGGGAATTTATGTCCCTCTTCCCCTCGCTCGACGACGAGTACGGCGCTCACTACCTGGTGAGTCGCGGAGATATAAAGCAACATAGGCTCGCCAACACTTGGGGCGGCTAGGATTGGATTGCCTGCTAATAGGATTTTTATTTCTTCCAATCCGGCTGCAGCCGCTTCCGTCCATTCAAAGTTGTCGGTGCGTCTGAGCAGTCTATAAAGTGGTAATGCTTTTTCTCCTAATCTGGAGATAAAGCGGCTCAAGGCCGCTACGCACCCTGCTAGCTTTTGGACCTGTTTTAGGTCTGTTGGCGTAGCCAATTGCGACAAGGCTTGGATTTTAGCTGGGTTTGCTTCAATTCCTCTATGTGAGACAATAATCCCTAATAGCTTTCCGGCTAGAACGCCGAAGACGCATTTTTCCGGATTGAGCCGTATGTCGTATGCTTGGAGGTTGTCAAATGTGAGGCGGAGATCGTCCACCAATGATTCGACGTGCTTGGTCTTGATGACCACGTCGTCCACATATGCTTCTACTGTCTTGCCGATTTGTTTTTCCAAGCATGTTTGAATCATGCGTTGGTAAGTGGCACCAGCATTTTTGAGCCCAAAAGGCATAGTGTTGAAACAGAAAGGCCCATATGGGGTGATGAATGCCGTTGCGGCCTGGTCGGACTCCTTCATTTTAATCTGATGGTATCCGGAGTAAGCCTTATTGAGGTCATTGAAATCGACACAAAGGTGCCAAGACTTGTCCTTCTTCGGCACCATGACCAAGTTGGCTAGCCAATCCGGGTGTTTGATTTCTCTGATGAACCTGGCCTCGAGTAGTTTGGCTAGCTCCTCCCCCATAGCTTGTCGTTTGGGTTCGGAAAATCGCCGTAGCGTTTGCTTGACTGGTTTGAACCCCTTAATTATGCTGAGGCTGTGTTCGGCCCGTCTACGTGGGATACCGGGCAAGTCCAAAGGGTGCCAGGTGAAGATATCCCAATTTTCACGTAGGAACACGCGTAAGGCGGCATCTACCATCGAATCCAACTGTGCTCCGATGGACGCTGTTTTGTTAGGATCCGTCGGGTGCACTTGAAATTTAACTATTTCATCTGCTGGCTTGAAAGAGGTGGATTTAGGTCTCTTATCGAGAATCACATCATCCCTGTCCACCGTGGATCGTAGGGTGGTTAACTCTTCGGCCGCAAGGGCTTCGGAGAGTGCCTCAAGGGCCAAGGATGCGGTTTTGTTTTCGGCGCGGAGTGCTGTATCCGGATCACTTGTAACTGTGATTATTCCATTGGGCCCCGGCATTTTAAGCTTCATGTACCCATAATGGGGTACGGCTTGGAAGCGTAAAAAAGTGCCCCGCCCTAGAAGGGTGTGGTAGCCGCTATTGAAGGGAGCGATGTGAAAGAGCAGCTCCTCCGACCTGTAATTTTCAGGCATGCCAAATATACGTCGAGTTTAATTCTCCCCGAGCATCGTGCTCCTCGACTGGGGATGATACCTCGAAAGGTGGTACTGCTTTGCTCGATGCGTGTTCTATCGATCTGCATTTTGTCGAGCGTGTCCTCATAGATGAGGTTAAGCCCGCTGCCGCCGTCCATGAGCACTTTGGTAAGTCGAAAGCCATCCACAATTGGGTTTAGGAGTAAAGCGGCGGGTGCTCGGACTGATCGGGCCCTTGGTTCGTCGTCAGCGGTGAAGGTTATTGCCGCGTCGTTCCATGGGCTTACTGCGGTTACTTGGTGGACTTCAGCGAGGTCACGGAGTGCCCTCTTACGCTGATTATTTGAGGAGAAAGTCTCGAAGACCGTAAGGACGTTAAAATCGTCATCCTCCGGAGAATGCTTCTCTGGAGTGGCGGTGGTGAGGATGGCCTCGCCACTTTTAGCTACCTGCCGGAGTACCCAACATGCGCAAAGGATGTGGGTTGAGTCAGTGCTCGGGCATTGTATGTACCGGACAGGGCTTGTCGAGGAGTTCATCAAGAACGGACCTATATCCCGTAGAGGGTTTTTTCTTGCTGACGGGCTTATGGTCGGATGCCTCGTAAGGGTGTATCCGTTTTGCCCGGGCAGTGCACTGCTTAAAGGCAGCAGGTTCCAATTGGGTTTTCTGTGCTTTCCAAGTGCTTTCCATCACGCAATACTTTCGTACTACGTGCGACAGCTCCGTGAAACTCTGTATGCGATGGCGGTTGAGGGCATTCCGAATTTCCTCATTGGTACAATTGCGATGAAAGACCGAGACTGCGTCGTCGTCGCAACAATCTTTAATCTTGTTTTTGACAAGTAGGAATCTGGCCCAGAAGTGATGGACCGTTTCCTGAGGTTGCTGCCGTACATACATTAGGTCACATATGTCTGGAGGGCCTGAATTACTTGGAGAGTATTGATTGTGGTGGGTGGGTGGGCAAAAACTCGAATCCCGACCCAAGATTGCATCCGGAGCCTGTAAAATCTCTGAAGTCACCAGTTCGGGTCTAGGGAGATCCAAGTGCTCCCCGGACCTAATGTCCGACCCTGAGTTTGGGGGACGCGGAGTCTCATCCAAAGGAAGGGTGTCCGACCCAAGAGGTTCGGAGACCCGAACATAGCTGGTCTTTAGTTTAGGGGAAGAAGTGTTTTCGGCTCGTTCCTCGACGACCGCCACCAGGTGGGTGATTGGCAGGGAATTAATTTCCCTCTGGTCGGGTTTGAGCCAGATCCGATCATAATCCGTTGAAAGCCCCAGGGCGGCGATGCGATCTAGCAGCTCGTTTAAGGACGAGACGTCCGCCGGATCCATCTTTTGGGAGTATTCGAGACCGATGCGGGGGTGATGTTTGGCGATCACGGGGGGCGCTGTCGGCTTGATGGCCATGCCAGCACCCATGGTGAAACTGCTAAGCTGGAGGACCTGTCCTGAAGTTAGGCTCCTTCTAGAGGTGATATCGTCATTGATGACAAGGCGAGCCATAGATCGCTTCTCGCGACTACACAGCGGAGCTCTCAATGAAAGCACCAATGTCGGTGTCAAAACTGGCAGATCTTGGGTAGGGGGGCCCAAGCTGTGCATCTAAGGATCGATGGTAACAATGGACAATGGGGACACGATGTTTACCCAGGTTCGGTCCCTCTTAATGGAGGTAAAACCCTACGTCCTTCTTGATTGTATTTGATGAGTATAGGGGTTACAAGAGTTGATCTACCTCGAGATCGTAATGGCTAAACCCTAGTTGTCTAGCCTATGATTATTCTGATGGCCTCTACGGACTAAACCCTCCGGTTTATATACACACCGGAGGAGCCCAGGGTCGTACAAAGTCGGTTTACAGAAGAAGGAAAGAGTACATCCGGACACCAAACTTGCCATCCACGCATACAGGAGTCCCACCCGGACATGGGGGATAGTCTTCTGCTTTATCTTCACGGCCCATTAGTCTGGCCCATATCGAATAGACCGGACACCCGAGGACCCCCTAATCTAGGACTCCCTCAATGCTCACACAGGGTAGCAAGAACTAGACGAAGGTGCTCCTCGTGCTCCTGCAAATCCATACTAAACATAAGAATGTTGTCGAGGAAAACGATGACAAACTTGCGAGTATACCTGCCGAAGATGGCATTCATGAGGCACTGGAAGGTGGCTGGGGCATTGTAGAGGCCAAACGGCATGACCCTGATGTGCAAATGGCCGTTGTGGGTCTTGAAAGCTGTTTTTTCTTCATCTTCTTCTCTCATACGAATTTGGTGGTAGCCCAAGCGGAGGTCGATCTTGGAAAAATAGGTGGCACCGGCCAATTCATCCAACAGTTCGTCGGCGATGGGCAGGGGAAATTTGTTCTTCACAGTTATCTTGTTGAGGCGGCAAAAATCGATGCAGAAATGCCAACTCCCGTCCTTCTTCTTGACGAGCAGCACGGGGGCCGCATAAGGGCTCATACTGTGCACAATCACGCCGGATTGCAGCATGTCTTGGACCTGCTTCTCGATTTCATCCTTCTGTGCGGGGGAGTACTAGTACGGTCTGGTATTGATTGGAGTGGCGCTGGGCTCCAGATGGATGACGTGATCATATTGATGACGTGGCGGCAGTGCAGTGGGTTCAACAAAGACGTCGTTTAACTCATGCAGTACTTTCTGAATATTTGGTGGCACGGCTGTGTTGGGCTCTTTATCAGATCGCTCGACAGTGACCAAATCAGCCGTCCAAATATCATTTGCGACCTCCATGCGATGCAGCACATAAGCATCCAACTCCGAAATGGGAGGCAAATCGCTTGACCGAACCCCTTGCAAGTGCATTGTTTTTCCTTCAGTTTCAAATGATATAGTCTTCAGTTGCCAATGGCAGTTTATTGGGCTGTGTTAAGATAGCCAGTCCATCCCCAGCACACCATCATAAGCACTGAGCTGCAGCACATGCAAATCTGTATGAAATGTATGTCCAGGTACTTGCCAGGGCAATGATCGGACGATCTTGTCGCAGCGAAGTCGCTGTCCATTTGCTACCCGCACTGAAACTGCTGGAAGGGCTTTAGTTTGGATAGACAGGCGAGTAACGAAAGCTTCACTGACAAAACTGTGGGTGCTCCCCGAATCCACCAACAGCAGCATCACCTGATCTCCCACTTGAGCTTGTAGGCGGATGGTTGATGGCGCTTCATCCCCAGAGACAGCATGTTGTGACAGGGAGCAGCACTCTAGTTCTTGAGCTGCTGGTGTTTCGAGCAACTGCAGGGCATGAACCGTGTCATCAGACAAATTTCCCCATAGTCGCCCACTTCAATCATCAAAATTTGCCCTGTTCATTTGCATTGGTGTTCCCTCGAATATTTGTCACCGCAACGAAAACACAGACCGTTTGCTCGCCAAAAATCGCGAAGCTGCCGCTCGCGGGAAAAATCATCCGCCCCTAATGCAGAGGAGCAGCTGCCCATGCTGGTGCTGGTGCGGCAACTGTCGTTGGTGGTGGTGGTCGTCCCACTGGTGTGATCCGAGCGCGCGGCGTGCGCTATTTCTCTAGCTCTTCCTCCTGAATGCGTGCGAATACCGCTGCACGTGTAATGCTTGTTGGTGCCTGAAGATGAACACCCAATCGTAGCTCATCCTTGAGGCCCAGCAAGAACTGGGAGATGAAAAAATTTGGGCTCAGAGTGGGATCCAGAGAGAGCAAGTGGTACATGGCAGTTTTGAATTCCTGACGATACTCCTGCACCGTCCCTGTCTGACGTAACTGAACCAGGGTGTGCATCTGCACTTCGAATTCTTTAGGCCCGAATTCCTCCTCCATGGCTGCTCTGAATGTTGGCCAGGTGACGCCTAGATGTTTCTGCCTATACGCCTGCAACCACATCACTGCTAACCCCTCCATGTATTGTGCGGCGGTGGTCACCCAGCTATGAAGCGGCACCCGGTAGAGCTCGAAGTAGGACACACAACGCTCGAGCCAGATGCGTGGTGTGGTGCCATCGAACCATGGGAAATCGTGCTTGGGAGGCTTCGTGTAGTGGTCGTTGATGTGCTCTGTAGGTGACGGGGCCTTGGTGAGCAGAAGCGGGGGGCCGTGGTTGACCAACCTCGCGAACGAAAGCTGCGTCGCCCCGTCTGTGTAGAGGGGGGCGGCGTGGGGCGGTTCGACGGCAGTGGCGGTGGTGGTGCCCACGCAGAGGAGTCCGCGGTCGCCAAAGGGGACATGGCGCCCGCGCTGGTTGTCGCGGCCGGATCAGGCATCGGTGCGGCCTTGCGGGCCTCATCCACATCGGCCTGGGTGAGGTCGAACTGCTTGGACAGGAGCTTGAGTTCCTCGGAGACTTGGCTATTGTAGGAGAGTTGCGCCTGGTGGCACTCGTCAGCTGTCTTCTGCTTCGCATCGAGATGACGGATGACCGTCTCGAGCAAACTCTGCAGTTTGTCTATGATCTCCGACATGGCGTCGAACATGCGGCGGGTCTGCGCCGAGGGTTTGGAAGATGGCGCCGTGATCGCGCTCTGAATCGAAGCGAACACCGGGTAGGATTTCGGGCGAGCTCACCGGAGCGGCTCGCACCTTGCTCGGTGGGTGTTACCGCCCGATCTAGAGGATAAGCGAGCAGCGGTAGTGGCAATTGGGGAAAAAATTTGGGGCTCTGATTACCAAATTGTGATGAACCAGGGAGAGAGGGGATCAAGAGTTGGTAGGTGGGGAGAGGCAGCAGGTGAGAGGAGAGGAACAAGGAGGTGAGGATTAGATCGATCAACTTTCTATTCAACTCATGCCTTTCACAGTTGCTTACAAGAGCTTAAGTACACGCCCTAGTGGGCCTGGTGATTACAAGGCCAACGGCCCAATTCAGCCCAACAGTGGCCTAGCACTCCAGTGCATCACTGTCACCCTGTATCCAATTCAGATGTCTGAACAGGAGGATCAGGTGTGACAGGTGCATTATTCGGTGTTAGTTATGTTTAATGCTTGTTTATGATCATTTTTGTTTTTTGGTTGGTCGCTTCTCAATCTATTTGCTAGCCTCCATTTGTACTAAGCGGGAATACTGCTTGTGCATCCAATTCCTTAAACCCAAAGTTGTGCCAAATGAGTCCACCATACCTACCTATATGCGGTATTTCTATGCCGTTCCAAGTAAATTTGTACGTGCCAACTCTAATTTTCAAAATGAATTTCCTTTTTGTGTGCCCGTACTGCTCATGAAGCGGCAAGGGATGGCCAATATTTTCCATGGTAGATATTTTATTCTCAAGATGAGTGTTTATTCACTTGTCATTGCACGGGAGTGTGGCAAGGTAATAGGGATGCCCAGTCCCGGAATGAAAAAAAAATTATGTTGTCAATAATAAATTCCTTGGAAAGTGTTGGTATGGAAGGCAACCGTAGATACGGCTAGCCATGGATTGTGAAAGAATGGTGGAAAAAGGAATAAAATTTATTTTATGTTTAACCGCCTATGATCTATCTAGCATGGAAAGTATTGGGAATTCTCATTCGTTTTTGTTGACGGGAAAAACATGCCTCTCAAAACAATTTTATCTCTCAATTTAAGCTTTGAGCTCTTGCACCTCTACAAATTTCTGCTGCCCTCTGTGAAGGGCCTATCTATTTACTTTTATGCAATTTTTATTTTTATTGAGTCTCCATCTTCTCTTATAAAGCACCAACTAGGGAACACTATTATCATACTTATGCATTGGGCATAGTTAATATTTGAGTGTGTTTCATGAATGGATCAATGATGGAGCATAATGGGCTAGGGATAGCTTTCTTTAGTGTTGATATTTTGAAAGACATGGTTGCTTGTTGATATGCTTCAGTGTTGATGTCCTCATGTCAAATATAGACTATTGCTTTCAATCATCTAGAAGTCCAAATGCCCATGCTACAAAAGAAAAGAATATGTGATGAACATGTTAGGCAGCATTCCACATCAAAAATTCTGTTTTTATCATTTACCTACTTGAGGACGAGCAGGAATTAAGCTTGGGGTGCTGATACGTCTCCAACGTATCTATAATTTTTTATTGTTCCATGTTGTTATATTATCAATCTTGCATGTTTTATATTCATTTACTAGCAACTTTATATCATTTTTTGGGACTAACCTATTGACATAGTGCCCAGTGCTAGTTGCTATTTTTTGCTTGTTTTTAACTTCGTAGAATGTCAATATCAAACGGAGTCCAAATGCCATGAAACTTTTTGGAGAATTTTTTTCTGCCCAGAAGACACCCAGGAGGCCCAAGAAGAGCACCAGAGGGGGGTCGTGGGGCCCACTAGGCACCAGGGCGCGCCAGAGGGGTAGTGGAGCCCACAGGCACCCCCTCCACCGCCTATCAGCTCTATAAATGCTCTAAAATCCCAAAAAACCCTGGGGGAGTCAAGAGAAAACATTTTCCGTCGCTGCAAGTTCCAGAACCACGAGATCCAATCTAGAGGCCTTTTCGGGCACTCTGCCGGAGGGGTCAACGATCATTGAGGGGTTCTTCATCAACACCCTTTCCCCTCCGATGATGCGATAGTAGTTTACTACAGACCTACGGGTCAGTAGGTAGTAGCTTGATGGCTTCTTCTCTCTTTTTGATCTTCAATACAATGTTCATGGAAATCTATTTGATGTAATGACTTTTTGCGGTGTGTTTGCTGGGATCCGATGAATTGTGAGTTTATGACCAGATCTATCCATGAATATTATTTGAGTCTTCTCTGAACTCTTTTATGCATGATTGTTATAGCCTCGTATTTCTTCTCTGAAACTTTGGTATGGTTTGGCCAACTAGATTGATTTTTCTTGCCATGGGAAGAGGTGTGATAACCCACAAGTATAGGGGATCGTTTGTAGTCTTTTTCGATAAATAAGAGTGTCGAACCCAACGAGGAGCTAAAGGTAGAACAAATATTCCCTCAAGTTCTATCGACCACCGATACAACTCTACGCACACTTAACATTTGCTTTACCTAGAACAAGAATAAAACTAGAAGTACTTTGTGAGAATAAAACTACGAATAAATTGCAGGATAATAAAAGTTAGTTGTTTATTATAAAGGTTTTATCACACAAGAAAGTTATTTGTCCCTAGGTGATCGATAACTAAACCGGTAATCATTATTGCAATTTTATATGAGGGAGAGGCATGAGCTAACATACTTTCTGTACTTGGATCATATGCACTAATGATTGGAACTCTAGCAAGCATCCGCAACTACCAAAGATCATTAAGGTAAAACACAACCATAGCATTAAGTATCAAGTCCTCTTTATCCCATACGCAACAACCCACCTACTCGGGCGTAAGCTTCTGTCACTCTAGCCACCCACCAGAAGCGAATCATGAACATATTGCAATACCCTACAGCGGGGATCCCTCATGTTTGCGCAACATGGAGGGCACCGTAGGACAGCACCAAAATAAAATATACAACTCAAACCAATCATGATCATCAATCAACCCATAGGACAAAACAGATCTACTCAAACATCATAGGATAACCACATATCATTGGATAATAATATATAGTGTTGAGCACCATGTTTAAGTAGAGAATTGCAACGGGAATAGAGAGTTTACATCACTGCATAGAGGGGGAGAAAGTTGGTGTTGATGGTAACAAGGTTGTTGATGTAGATCGTCGTCACGATCCTTGCCCCGGCGGCAATCCGGCACCACCGGGAGAGTGGGGGAGAGAGCCCCCTCCTTATTATTCTTCCTTGGCCTCCTCCCTAGATGGGAGGAGGGTTTCCTATCTGGTCCATGGCCTCCATGGCGACGGAGGGGCGCGAGCCCCTCCTAGATTGGATCTATCTCTCTGTTCTCTCCTATTTCGTGCTCCTGTTTTCTGGCCCTTCACCATTTCTTAAATTCACGGAGATTCGTAACTCTGATTGAACTGAAATTTTAACATGATTTTTTCTGGTTATAAGCTTCCTTGCGCCCGAAGAAGAGCCCCAACTAACTTATGGGGTGCCCACAAGGCACCACCGCGCGCTAGGGGGCTGGGCCGCGCCCTGGTGTCTTGTGGAGGTCGTGGGCCTCCGTTTGCGTTGATTCCACCTCCCAAAAATCACATATATTCCAAAATAATTCTTCATAAATTTTTATTGCATTTGGACTTCATTTGATATGGATATTTTGCGAAACAAAAAACATGCAACAAACAGAAACTGGCACTGGGCACTGGAACAATATGTTAATCCCAAAAAATCATATAAATTGTTGCCAAAAGTATGTGAAAGTTGTATAATATTGAAATGGAACAATAAAAAATTATAGATACGATAGAGACGTATCAGCATCCCCAAGCTTAATTCCTGCTCGTCCTCGAGTAGGTAAATCATAAAAAAAGATAATTTTTTATGTGGAATGCTACCTAACATAATCTTGATCATATGTCTAATCATGGCATGAATATTAAGACACGAGTGATTAAAATCAATAGTCTATAATATTGCATAAAGACATCAATACCCAGGCATCCCAACAAACAATAATGTCTTTCAAAATATCAAAGCCAAAGAACGCTATCCCTACAAAATCATATAGTCTTGTCATGCTCCATCTTCTTAACACAAAGTATTTATCATGCACAACCCCGATGACAAGCCGAGCAATTGCTTCATACTTTATAATGTGCTTCAGCCTTTTCAACCCCCACGCAATACATGAGCGCAAGCCATGGATATAGCACTATGGGTGGAATAGAGTATGATGATAGGGGTTAACATAGGGAAGATTTTTTTAAAGAAAGTCTCACATCGACGCGGCTAATCAACGGGCTATGGAGATGCCCATCAATTGATATCAATGCGAGGAGTAGGGATTGCCATGAAACGGATGCACTAAGAGCTATAAGTGTATGAAAGCTCAAACTAAAAACTAAGTGGGTGTGCATCTAATTTTATAATGAAAAATTCCCACTAGTATAAGAAAGTGACAACATAGGAGACTCTCTATATGAAAAACTTGGTGCTACTTTGAAGCACAAGTGTGGAATTGGCATTCCCCTTCTCTCTTTTTCTCTCATTTTCCCCTTTTTTCTTCTCTTTTTTTTTTCTTGGGCTCTTTTTGGCCTCACTTTTTTCTTTTCTTTTTCTTTTTGTCCGGAGTCTCATCCCGAGTTGTGGGGGAATCATAGTATCCATCATCCTGTCCTCACTGGGACATGCTCTAATAATTAATAATGATAATCATCACACTTCTATTTACTTACAACTTAATATTACAACTCGATACCTAGAACAAGGTATGACTCTATATGAATGCCTCTGGCAGTGTACCAGGATGTGCAATGATCAAGCGCAACATGTATAAAAAATGATGAACAGTGGTTAAGCCACAAATACTATGTCAGCTATATGATCATGCAAAGCAATATGACAATGAATGCTCAAGTCATAAAAACGGAACGGTGGAAGTTGCATGGCAATATATCTCGGAATGGCTATGGAAATGCATTAATAGGTAGGTATGGTGGCTGTTTTGAGGAAGATATAATAAGGCTTATGTGTGATAGAGTGTATCATATCACGGGGTTTGGATGCACCGGCGAATTTTGCACCGACTCTCGAGGTGAGAAAGGGCAATGCACGGTACTGAAGAGGCTAGCAAATTGCGGAAAGGTGAGAGTGCGTATAATCCATGGACTCACATTAGTCATAAAGAACTCATATACTTATTGCAGAAGTTTATTAGCCCTCGAAGCAAAGTACTACTTCGCATGCCCCTAGGGGGATAGATTGGTAGGAAAAGACCATCGCTCGTCCCCGACCGCCACTAATAAGGAAGACAATCAATAATAAATCATGCTCCAACTTCATAGCATAACGAGAGACTATACGTGCATGATTCGGGAATCACAAACCTTAACACCAATACTCTTATTAACCACAACCATTCACTAGTACCTCCCACATATTCCATCTCTATATCAAAAAACTACTGCAAGGAATCAAACATATCATATTCAGTGATCCACAAGTTTTATGTAGGATTTTACGATTAACCATGCAAATGACCAATTCTTGTTGACTCTCTAAATGGATATAAGTGAAGCATGAGAGTTTTAATTCTTTCTACAAAAGACCATGATCTAATAAATATAAGTGAAGCAAAAGAGCATTCTACAAATAACGGTTTTCTATATGTATAGAAACAGGCAATCCAAACTTCAAATGATATAAGTGAAGCACATGAAGCATTCTATAAAGCAATGCTCAGATATAAGTGAAGTGCAATGAGCATTCTATAAATCAACCAAGGACTATCTCATACCAGCATGGTGCATAAAAGAAAAGGGAAAAATAAATACAAAAGACGCTCCAAGATTTACGCATATCACGTGAACGAAACGAAACCAAAACATATTGATACTTGTTGAAGAAAGATGGGATGCCTTCCGGGGCATCCCCAAGCTTAGACGCTTGAGTCTCCTTAGATATTTACTTGGGGTGCCTTGGGCACCCCCAATCTTGAACTCTTGCCTCTCCTCCTTCTCCTCATATCGAGACCTCCTCGATCTTTGAACACTTCACCCACACAAAACTTAACAAAAACCTTCGTGAGATCCGTTAGTATAATAAAGCAAATCACTACTTTAAGTACTGTTGCAAACCCATTCATATTTTATTTTTTTCATTATACCTACTGTATCCTAACTTCTCCATGGCTTATACACTCGCTAAGATCCATAGTTCGATCAAAATAAGCAAAACAATGCATCAAAAAACAGAATCTGTCAAAAACAGGACAGTCTGTAGCAATATGAACTTTGACTATACTTCTGTACCTCCAAAAATTCTGAAACATTAGGAAAAAATAAACATTTTGCATAGTAGTACTGTGTAAAATTTTTAGAAACTTTTGAGATACCAGTAAAAAATGTAAATTCATGCACTACAACAAAAGTTTCTGTTTTTGCACCACACATACCAAACAAGCAATCTAATCATCCTAAAGGCAAATGTTGGCACATTATTTTTATAATACAATGGATTGGTACAAGGGGATAATTTTTTTGTTGAATAGTTTCTATAATTGAGATTCACAAAGTTTCCATGGGCATGAACAAAGTTCAAGGACGTCCCCCACTTCAATGGTGTTCGTCTTTCTTACTTTCACTTTTCTTTTTGAAAAGTTTTAGGTTCCCCTCTATATTTTGTTGTTTTAAACTTTTTAAAAGCACACAATATAATAAAATGACTCTCTAAAACTTCCGGGTTGTCTCCCTGACAGCGCTTTCTTTAAAACCAATAAGCTAGGCATAAAGTGCTCAAGTAATGAATCCACCCGGATCCCAAGGTATATCAAAGCCAATTTTAATTAGCAATGATTTGTATTTTAGTAGTGAGCGCAAAGCAACATATATCATGCAATGAAGAAGTCTAAATATCTTCCTATGATTCGGCATGTCATAAAAGAACAATTCATGCACATCAAGTAAAGGCCAATACATAGCATAAGCAGTTTCTTGCAATTTTATCGTGTTGGAAGCATAGAGAGGTGGAGATGTAGTTCCTCTCTCATAATAATTGCAATTAGGAGCAGCAAGCACATGCATATTATATTCATCAAAATAATCATGTGTAATGGTAGAACACAATCCATCAATATAATCCTTAATAAGAGCAAACTTCTCTGATATAGTGTAGTTGGGAGAATTCAAAAAGATAATAGGACTATCATGTGTGGGTGCAATAGCAACAATTTCATTCTTAATATAAGGAACTATAGCAAGTTCATATCAATAAGCCTCATTCAAATTGGCATCTTTTCGACAAGCATAGCAAGCATCAAGTTCATCAAAAAGGGATATTTCAAATGAATCAACGGGATCATAGCAATTATCATAGCATTCATCCTTCAGTAAGAACGAAGGGACATTAAACAATATATGAGTTGGAGAGTTACTCTCATTAGAAGGTGGGCACGGGTAGCTAATTCGCTCTTCCTCCTTTTGTTCTTCGCTCTTCTCATCATCTTTTTCATCTAATGAGCTCACAGTTTCATCAATATCTTCTTCCATAGACTCCTGCAAAATATTAGTCTCTTCTTGTACAGCGGAGGAGTCCTTAATATATGGTTTAACATAAGCATTAGAAGTATAATTTTCATAGCAATATTTAAGTGTGGCAAATTTTCAAATTTGTAAAGAGTAGCATCATACTTTTCAATCAAAGAAGCAATTTCATAAGCACCCTTAAAAGCAACAAATTCTTCAATTTTTTCAACATCATAGTAATTATAAACACCCTTAGCATAAGAATATACGATTCCATTATCACTAAACTCACATTGGAAAGAAAGGTGTTTTTAGGGTCTTCATAACAATAAGCAAAATCTTGTACTTCGCATAAATTCAAAGCATATCAATACAAACTATTAATATGATGCCATAAAAGTTTCCCTTTTTGAGATAACCGGTGTCGCACATAATAAGATAATCGGTGTCGCACATAATATGCATGATCATTTAATGATTTTCCCTCAACTAAGCTAGTTGGGTCCCCGCAAAAAAAACTAAGCTAGTTGGGTTTTCAACACAAGCACATAGGGATCGAAGGTGATCCAAGTAGAAAGCTTCAGCAGTATGATAGATTTTGGGTGGTTCTTCAACCATTGGTTTAGTAGGTACAACTAATTTTTTGGTATTTTGTGTTTCCTACCCATAACTAAAGATAGAAAACAAGAGCACAAAATAAAAACTACTTAGTGATAAAGCAAACAAGCACACACGAGAATATTCACCCCACGCTATTGCTCCCCGGCAACGGCGCCAGAAAAAGGTCTTGATAACTCACAAGTATAGGGGATCATTTGTAGCCTTTTTTCATAAATAAGAGTGTCAAACCCAACGAGGAGCTAAAGGTAGAACAAATATTCCCTCAAGTTCTATCGACCACCGATACAACTCTAAGCACACTTAACGTTTTCTTTACCTAGAACAAGAATAAAACTAGAAGTACTTTGCGAGAATAAAACTACGAATAAATCACAAGATAATAAAAGTTAGTTGTTTAGTATAAAGGTTTTGTCACACAAGAAAGTTATTTGTCCCTAGGTGATCGATAACTAAACCGGTAATCATTATTGCAATTTTATATGAGGGAGAGGCATGAGCTAACATACTTTCCATACTTGGATCATATGCACTTATGATTGGAACTCTAGCAAGCATCTGCAACTACCAAAGATCATTAAGGTAAAACCCAACCATAGCATTAAGTATCAAGTCCTCTTTATCCCATACACAACAACCCCCCTACCCGGGCGTAAGCTTCTGTCACTCCACCCACCATAAGTGAATCATGAATATATTACAACACCCTACAGTGGGGAGCCCTCATGTTTGCGCAACACGGAGGGCACCGTAGGACAGCACCAAAATAAAATATACAACTCAAACCAATAATGATCATCAATCAACCCATAGGACAAAACAGATCTACTCAAACATCATAGGATAACCACATATCATTGGATAATAATATATAGTGTTGAGCACCATGTTTAAGTAGAGAATTGCAGCGGGAATAGAGTGGTTACACCGCTGCATAGAGGGGGACAAAGTTGGTGTTGACGGTAGCAAGGTTGTTGATGTAGATCATCGTCACGATCCTTGCCCCGGCGGCACTCCGGCGCCACCGGGAGAGAGGGGGAGAGAGAGCCCCCCTCCTTCTTCTTCTTCCTTGGCCTCCTCCATAGATGGGAGGAGAGTTTCCCCTCTGGTCCATGGCCTCCATGGCAGCGGAGGGGCGAGAGCCCCTCCTAGATTGGATCTATCTCTCTGTTCTCTTCTGTTTCGCGTTCCTGTTTTCTGGCCCTTCACTGTTTCTTAAATTCTGGAGATCCGTAACTTCGATTGCGCTGAAATTTTAACAAGATTTTTTTCCGGATATAAGCTTCCTTGCGCCCGAAGAAGAGCCCCAACTGACTTATGGGGTGCCCACAAGGCACCACCGCGCGCCAGAGGGCTGGGTCACGCCCTCGTGTCTTGTGGAGGCCATGGGCCTCCGTTTGTGTTGATTCCACCTCCGAAAAATCACATATATTCCAAAATAATTCTCCGTAAATTTTTATTGCATTTGCACTTCATTTGATATGGATATTCTGCGAAACAAAAAACATGCAACAAATAGGAAATGGCACTGGGCACTGTATCAATATGTTAGTCTCAAAAAATCATATAAATTGTGGCCAAAAGTATGTGAAAGTTGTATAATATTGGCATGGAACAATAAAAAAATATAGATTTGACGAAGACACATCAGCATCCCCAAGCTTAATTCCTGCTCGTCCTTGAGTAGGTAAATGATAAAAAAAGATAATTTTTGATGTGGAATGCTACCTAACATAATCTTGATCATATGTCTAATCATGGCATGAATATTAAGACACGAGTGGTTCAAAGCAATAGTCTATAGTTTGACATGAAGACATCAATACTCAGGCATCCCAACAAACAATCATGTCTTCAAAATATCAATGCCAAAGAACGCTATCCCTACAAAATCATATAGTCTTATCATGCTCCATCTTCTTAACACAAAGTATTTATCATGCACAACCCCGATGACAAGCCGAGCAATTGGTTCATACTTTCTAACACGCTTCAACCTTTTCAACCCCCACGCAATACATGAGCGCAAGCCATGGATATAGCACTATGGGTGGAATAGAGTATGATGATAGGGGTTAACATAGGGAAGACAAAAAATTAAGAAAGTCTCACATCGACGCGGCTAATCAACGGGCTATGGAGATGCCCATCAATTGATATCAATGCGAGGAGTAGGAATTGCCATGCAATGGATGCACTAAGAGCTATAAGTGTATGAAAGCTCAAACTGAAAAGTAAGTGGGTGTGCATCTAACTCTATAATTAAAAATTCCCACTAGTATATGAAAGTGACAACATAGGAGACTCTCTATATGAAAAACATGGTGCTACTTTGAAGCACAAGTGTGGAATTGGCATGCCCTTTTGTGGGTGCAACAAATCTTTGCTGTGTTGCCCGGACCGTACACAGGCACAGCAGCAATGAAGTAAGCTTCACCAAGGCCAAGCAGAAGAGATAGCTCTTTAAGGAATTAAAGGGCGTATCAAGAAGACCAAGACAAGCCAAGACAGCGAGATATCACCAAAGGAAAAGCCTCCCTTGACTGGCAGGCGAGCCTGGTCAGGTCGAGGCCACCTCAAGAGCAAGTCCCAAGACATCCCCGGCAAGGGTTGCCGGGGCGCTGGCGGCCCGCTATCCCGCCAGGGCTCCACCGCTCCACCTCATAGTGACGCAAGTCGCTTATCGGTGTGGTGTCGAGCCCCCAAGCGAATAAGTGGCAGTCATTCAGCACGTGTCAGCCATTTCTGAGTAAGATCACCCCTAAATGACACCCGTCCAGGGGCGTGCCATGCAGATAGGCGAGAAGGTGGTTGAATAGCACGACAAGGCTTGCCGGGCTGCATCCACAACATGACACTAAGTGGTGCATTTAATGCACCTTGTCCTGTCTGGAGAGTTAGGTATGGTAGCACTGTGGCCATCTTATCGCTGGATAATGACTATTTTGCCACTGTGGCAACCCCTTTACCTATAAAAGGAGGGTCGAGGCAACCTTAGAAAGGATTCGGACCCTTGTACACTTGTACGCGCGTAGCTGCTCTCCCCGAGGCAACCTTGCCGGGCTTGAGCACTGCGCATTCATCACGGTCTTCCACTCAATCTACCAAAGCAGGAGTAGGGTTTTACGCCTCGCGGCGGCCCGAACCTGGGTAAAAACCACCCGCGTCACCATTGCCGTGTTGTTCTACGACCTCCGCTCTCTGTGCAACGTGCCCTTCCCCCTTGCCAAACCACAAAGGGGCCGATGGCGCCATAGGTGATTGTGTCGAACCACGACATCTTTGGCGCGCCAGGTAGGGGGGAGCGCTTGTGCGGACCCGAGGACGTAAGCAGCGCATCGATCTTCATCACCATCTTCTTCGACGATGGCGTCATCATCCATGGCACCCAAGAAAAAGTCCGACATAGCAGCCCGTCCTTCCACCTCGAAGGCCCCCTCGCATGTAGCCACTGATCCCATGGGGGCTGCGGTGGCGACGGGGGATGCGACCGGCACAGGCGGCGCCGTCATCGTTCCCCCCGCGGCTAAGGTGGGAGCAGGGGGTGCCGGAGGAGGACAACATCAACAACACCCTAGCGGCCATGCTCCACAAGATGCGGGAGGGGTGAACATCCAATCCCCGCCTCTCCACCTCACTGGAGAACGCAGCCGCAGCGATGGTGCCCACTTCGACGTGAATCACGACCTCCTAGCTGCCCCTGCTACGGGTGCAGCTACGAGGCACATGCCTTCCTAGAGCAAGGCCATCAAGACGAAGCGCCGAATGGGGCCGTCAACCCCCAAGCGCGTCCTTCTCATCGTCACGCCGCCCTCGCGACTGGCTCGCGATGACGAGAGCGCGACACCGCCACTACCGGTACCATAAGGAGTCGGGCGACGTCGCGATCTACGTTGTCGTCCATGCCAAGCACTGCTTTGGAGGCCATGGCTTGAGCCCAACTCCTGTTGAGATTCCCGCCAGCGGCCGACCAAATGGATGAATGGAGAGCCACCATTCAAAGTTTGATTGGTTTCGCTGAGGCAGGGGGATCGCAATGAGAGGGCTCGCCACATCATCCGCAGGCAGCGACAATGACATGAGCCGCTGGCCGTGCTGAAGGGGCCAACCTTACGGTGCACCCCCCCCCCCCCCACGACAGCCAGCTCAGGGGCCACAGCCAGAGCCGTGAAACCAAGAACATGACGAGGTGTCGATGGCTTCATCTGATCCTCGAGCCCGTCGAGATCAGCGGCAGGTCCTGGAGGACAGGCGGAGGGAAGACACGCGCGTCACCATAGAACGGCACCGCGAAACCCACCGCCAGTCTTACAGGTGCAATGGCCCCAACATCGACGAGCCTGCGCCCAGTGGAGACGGATACCTGCCCTTCGAGGTTGGGTGTCCTGCCTTCACTCGCGAGCTACGGCAAGTCTGTTGGCCATCTGCCCGTACGTTCAAGCCAGAGATACTAGAAAAATATGATGGAAGACTGAACCCGGTAGAGTTCTTGAGCATATACACCATTGCTGTTCAAGCCGCCGGAGGAAGAGATGAAAAGATATTCGCCCACTACTTCCCTTTGGTGCTCAAGCCAAATGTGAGGTCGTGGCTGATGCACTTGTCGGAGAACTCCATCTCGACTTGGGCTGATCTGTGCCACGAGTTTGTTGGTGCCTTCACGGGCGGCCATCAAGAACCAGGGCGGCCTAGCGATTTGTAGCTCCTTCCACAAAAAGAAGGAGGGAGTTTGCGGAAGTACATGCAAAGGTTCAGCCGGGTGCACAGGAACATTCCAGATATCTACCCGGTAGCTGTGATTGCCGCGTTCCAGTCCAATGTGGGCAACCGCAGGATATGTTCCAAAATGAACGTCTGGTTGCCCAAGACTCTGAACGAGCTTTACACCTTGGTGGATAAGTGCGCCCGTACGGAGGAGGGAAGGCGTCTGCCCGGAGAAGAGGATGGCGTCGACGTCGACTCAGAAGATGACGACAATGTCGCCAACCAGAAGAAGAAGAACAAGAAACACAGCAAGAAGCGCAAGGAGAAAGAAGTGCTGGCTGTAGAGGGGTCAGGTACTCCTAGTACCGGCAAGAAGGCCAAGGCCGAAGCCCCCTGCAAGGAGGTTGCCGCATGCGCTGACTGCTGGGAGGCTGCGGCGGCCGAGAAGGCTGGGAAAGCTGACGGGCCGTATTGCAAGATCCATCGAACCAAAGGCCATGATCTCCAAGAATGTCACCAAGTTGAGCAACTCATCAAGAAGAAGAAGGCTGAGTACGAGAAGCGTGATAAGGAGAGAGACCAAGATGGCGTTGGCGGGAAGGGCCGAGCTGGCTGAGGAGGCCGCCCTGGCAAGGTCCCCCAATGTCAGGGAAAACCTGCTAAAGGCCATGAGAAGAAGGAATGTGGTGATGAAAGTGATGAAGGGGATGAAGAAGAAACCAGTGAGCAAGAGTTTCAGAAAGCCATCGACGCCCTATGCATTGACGGAGGTGCATCCTTGCACTCCTCTCACCGCCAACTAAAACAATGGGTGCGTGAGTTCAATGCTGTGGAGCCAGCGGCGGACTCCCGGAAATCACTCAAATGGTCTCGCACGCCGATCATCTTTGACGAAGAGGATCACCCTGAGCGAACCATCGTGGTAGGGTGCTTGCCGTTGTTGGTTTCACCAACAATCCGCAACCTCAAGGTCACAAAGATGTTGGTTGACGGCGGGGCCAGGTTGAATCTGATTTCCCCCAAGGTGCTCAGCACGCTACAAATAACAGATGAAGAGCTCAAGGTTACTGGCATGTTTCAAGGAATCAACCCCGGCATGAGTCGTCTAAAGGGGAAGATCACGCTGCCGGTGACGTTTGGAGGGGAATTGAACTACCGGTCTGAGAAGATCGTGTTTGATGTGGTCAAGGTTCCGTTGCCATATAATGGGAAACTTGGGTGACCTGCCCTGGCAAAGTCCATGGCGGCATCCCACTATGCCTACAACACCCTGAAGATGCCAGGACCAATGGGCATCATTTCTATCCCATCGGACAAGAAGGACGCAATCATATGCATGGACAAGATGTACCGGGAGGTAGTCGCTGCCGAGGCCGCGGAAGCTGCAATCCCCGCCAAGGAAAAAAACAAGGGAGAAAAGCTAGGAAGGATGCTGGCAAGGAATCCGGGAAGCACGCCTCTCCGGAGTACGCTGCACCCGTCGACGATTTGCTGGAGAGTTCTACTAGCAAGAAATCCAAGGTTGCTGCACCCACTGTGAAGAAGGTCTCAGCAGGGCTGGTTGGCGCTGATGGTACATTCACTATCAGCTCCACCCTTGACGACAAATAGGAAAGTGCGCTTGTTACCTTCCTGCGGGCGAATGTCGATGTGTTTGCTTGGCAACCATCTGACATCCCAGGTGTTCCCAGGGAGGTAATCGAGCACCACCTTGCTGTCTGCCCTCATGCCCGGCCCATCAAGTAGAAGGTCCGGAAGCAAGCCTTGGAGCGGCAGCAGTTCATTGCCGAGGAAATCAAGAAACTTGAGGCAGCTAGTTTGGTCAGAGGGGTATTGCACCCAACATGGTTGGCAAATCCAGTGGTGGTGCACAAGGCGAATGGGAAATGGAGGCTTTGCATAGATTTCACAGATCTGAATAAAGCATGCCCGAAGGACCCGTTCCCCTTGCCGCGCATCGACCAGATCGTGGATTCGTCCTCCGGGTGTGATCTACTTTCCTTCTTGGATGCCTACTCCGGTTACCACCAGATATTCATGTCCAAAGAAGACGAGGAGAAGACAGCGTTCATAACCCCCTGTGGCACATACTGCTTCGTACGGATGCCCTTTGGGTTAAAGAGCGCTGGATCCACTTTTGCAAGAGCAGTGCAGATAGGGTTTGAGTCTCAGCTACATAGGAATATTGAAGCTAACATGGATGACATAATGGTCAAGAGCAAGGACAGGTCAACGCTCGTTCAGGACTTGGAAGAAACCTTTGCAAACCTGCGCAGGATCAACTTGGAGCTGAACCCAGAGAAGTGCGTGTTTGGCGTTCCCTCCGGCAAGCTACTTGGCTTCTTTGTATCTCACCAGGGGATAGAGGCCAACCCCGACAAGATCAGGGCAATTGAATAGATTCAAGCACCCAAGACAGTCAAGGACGTGAGGTGTTTAACTGGATGCGTTGCCGCGCTGAGTAGGTTCATTTCCAAGTCCGGTGAGTGCGCCCTACCATTCTTTAAAATTTTGAAGAAGGCAGGGCCCGTAAAGTGGACCCCGGAGGCAGAAGCAGCGCTGCAGGACTTAAAAACCTACCTTTCCTCTGTTCCCACCCTGGTCGCTCCTAAACCACAAGAGCCGTTGCTGCTGTATCTGGCGGCAACGAATCAAGTGGTTAGTGCAACACTGGTGGCACAGCGGGAAGTGGAAGAAGGAGCAGCTGCAGCTACTGTCCTCCCGGGAGAAGGAAGTGAACCAGTCATGGCAAGGCTGGGCGCAGAACAAGAGAAAGAAGAGCAGAGAAGCGAAGGCAATCCCAAGACTGCGGCAAGGAAGAAGGTGGTGCAGCGGCCAATTTACTTTGTCAGCTCCCTATTGCAGGGGGCTAGGTCAAGGTACTCTGGCATGCAAAAGTTGATTTTTGGCCTCATCATGGCCTCAAGGAAACTGCGCCACTACTTCCAAGCCCACGAGATCATAGTCGTCACCCGATTTCCTTTGCAACGCATACTGAGGAATCCAGAGGCCACTGGCAGAATAGTGGAATGGGCTTTGGAGTTATCAAGCTTTGGTTTGAAGTGTGAGAGCACATCAACCATTCAGAGCCGAGCACTAGCAGAGTTCATTGCGGAGTGGACGCCTACCCCAAACGAAGAGGCACTGGAAACGGTTATCCCCGGCAAGGAAGCACCCCAAGAATGGATCATGTACTTTGATGGTGCCTTCTCACTACAAGGTGCAGGAGCTGGCGTGCTCCTAGTTGCACCCACTGGAAAGCACCTCAAGTATGTGATCCAGATGCATTTCCCCCGGGAGAAGGCAACTAACAACACTGCAGAGTATGAAGGACTCCTTGTCGGGCTCAGAATCGCGACAGAGTTGGGAATTAAGAAGTTGATCATACGAGGATACTCACAGCTCGTGGTGAGGCAAGTGAATAAGGATTATCAGAGTCCATTGATGGAGGCATACATGGAGGAAGTGAGAAAGATGGAGGAGCGCTTTGACGGATTGCAAACAGAGCATGTACCCCATGCAGAAAACAGCATTACTGATCATCTGTCAAAGTGCGCTGCGCAAAAGCTTCCTATGGAACCAGGGACTTTTGTTCTCCACCAGACTCGTCCCTCCGTATCCCCGGCAACAATGGCCAGAAAAAGGAGGAAACTGGACTCCGGCAAGCCTCTCTCGGCAGAGCTTCCTGAAGCCCCCGGCAGAGAGGTTGGCGGGAACAACTCCACTTCGCTTGGCGAGCAGCACCCTGCCACCGAACTGCCAATCCTCGCGGTTGAGGCATGCGCTCCCACGAATGAGGAGGTGCCGCTGATCCTTGTTCTCGAGCCTCAGGATCCAACTTGGGCACGACACATAGTCCGTTACCTCCAAACAGGATAACTTCCAGAAGAGCAAGAAGAAGCTGAAAGAGTAGCCCGGAGGGCCAGTATGTATCAGTTCGTCGATGACGCACTATACAGAAGGAGGCCCAACGGTGTGAAATTGAAGTGCATTTGCCAGGAAGAGGGGAAGGAACTGTTGGTAGAGATACACAGAGGCATGTGTGGCTCCCATATTGGATCAAGGGCCTTGGTTGGAAAAGCTTTCCGGCAAGGTTTCTACTGGCCCACGGCCCTCCAAGATGCAATCGAGCTAGTCACCAGATGTGAAGCCTGCCAGTTCCACTCCAAGAATATCCATCAACCCGCTCAAGCTCTCCAGACGATCCCTTAGTCATGGTCGTTTTCGGTCTGGGGGCTCGATATCTTGGGCCCCTTCCCCCATGCTACTAGGGGCTTTGAGTTCTTGTACGTCGCCATCGACAAGTTCTTGAAGTGGCCAGAGGTGGAGCCCGTGAGGAAGGTGACCGCACAGTCAGCTATCATGTTCCTGAAAGGACTGGTGTGCCGCTTTGGAGTACCCGCCAGGGTCATCACTGACAACGGCACCTAGTTCATGAGCCGCACCTTCATGCAATACGTTCAAGCCCTCGGAAGCAAGGTTTCATTCGCCTCTGTTGCTCATCCCAGAAGCAATGGACAAGCTGAGAGGGCGAACATTGAAGTGCTGCGAGGACTCAAGACAAGAACATTTGATAGGCTGCAGAATCGTGGCAGGCGCTGGATCAACAAGCTACCGGTGGTTCTTTGGTCCCTTCATACGACACCAAATCGAGCTACCGGCCAGACTCCGTTCTCCCTAGTCTATGGGGAAGAAGCAGTGATCCCCACGGAACACATATACGGGTCACCTCGAGTATTTGCCTACGATGAAGTAGAGCAAGAGCAGCACCGGCATGATGATGCCGTGCTCCTCGAGGAGAACCGTCTCCGGGTTGTTACGCGTGCTGCACGCTATCAGCAAGCCCTGCGCCGCTATCACAGCCGCAGGGTTCACCCCCGGAGCCTTGAGGAAGGCGACCTTGTCCTTAGGCGCGTTCAGTCTGAAGGAAATATGCCCTAGAGGCAATAATAAAGTTATTATTTATTTCCTTATTTCATGATAAATGTTTATTATTCATGCTAGAATTGTATTAACCGGAAACTTAGTACATGTGTGAATACATAGACAAAACAGAGTATCCCTAGTATGCCTCTACTTGACTAGCTCGTTTATCAAAGATGGTTAAGTTTCCTAACCATAGACATGTGTTGTCATTTGATGAATGGGATCACATCATTAGGAGAATGATGTGATGGACAAGACCCATCCGTTAGCTTAGCATAATGATCGTTAAGTTTATTGCTATAGCTTTCTTCATGACTTATACATATTCCTCTGACTATGAGATTATGCAACTCCCGAATACCGGAGGAACACTTTGTGTGCTATCAAACATCACAACGTAACTGGGTGATTATAAAGATGCTCTACAGGTGTCTCCGAAGGTGTTTGTTGGGTTGGCATAGATCAAGATTAGGATTTGTCACTCCGTATATCGGAGAGGTATCTCTGGGCCCTCTCGGTAATGCACATCACTATAAGCCTTGCAAGCAATGTGACTAATGAGTTAGTTACGGGATGATGCATTACGGAACGAGTAAAGAGACTTGCTGGTAACGAGATTGAACTAGGTATTGAGATACCGACGATCGAATCTCGGGCAAGTAACATACAGATGACAAAGGGAACAACGTATGCTGTTATGCGGTTTGACCGATAAAGATCTTCGTAGAATATGTGGGAGCCAATATGAGCATCCAGGTTCTGCTATTGGTTATTGACTAGAGATGAGTCTCGGTCATGTCTACATAGTTCTCGAACCCGTATGGTCCGCACGCTTAACGTTCGATGACGATCGGTATTATGAGTTTATGTGTTTTGATGTACCGAAGGTAGTTCGGAGTCCCGGATGAGATCACGGACATAACGAGGAGTCTTGAAATGGTCGAGACATAAAGATTGATATATTGGATGACTATATTCGGACATCGGAAATGTTCCGATGAAATTTCGGATAAAACCGGAGTGCCGGAGGGGTTACCGAAACCCCCCGGGGGACCTAATGGGCCTCATGGGCCTTAGTGGAGAGAGAGAGGGGCGGCCAGGGCAGGCCGCGCGCCCCCTTCCCCTTTGGTCCGAATTGGACTAGGGAAGGGGGGGGGGGGCGGCGCCGCCCTTTCCTTCTCCCTCTCCCTCTCCTTCCTTCCCCTTCTCTCCCTCTTGGTGGAATCCTACTAGGACTAGTAGTCCTAGTAGGACTCCCCTGGTGGGGCGCGCCCTAGGAGGGCCGGCCGGCCTCCCCCTTGCTCCTTTATATACGGGGGCAGGGGGGCACCCAAGGACACACAAGTTGACAGTTGTCTTAGCCGTGTGCGGTGCCCCCCTCCACAGATTTCCACCTCGGTCATATCATTGTAGTGCTTAGGCGAAGCCCTGCGTCGGTAACTTCATCATCACCGTCATCACGCCGTCGTGCTGACGAAACTCTCCCTTGGCCTCAGCTAGATCAAGAGTATGAGGGGCGTCACCGAGCTGAACGTGTGCAGATCACGGAGGTGCCGTGCGTTCGGTACTTGATCGGTTGGATCGCGAAGACGTTCGACTACATCAACCGCGTTACTAAACGCTTCCGCTTTCGGTCTACGAGGGTACGTGGACACACTCTCCCCGCTTGTTGCTATGCTTCTCCTAGATAGATCTTGCGTGATCATAGGATTTTTTTTGAAATACTACGTTACCCAACAGTGGCATCCGAGCCAGGTCTATCCGTAGATGTTATTTGCACGAGTAGAACACAAAGGAGTTGTGGGCGTGGGTGTATACATATTGCTTGCCGTTACTAGTTGTTACTTGGTTCAGCGGTATTCTGAGATGAAGCGGCCCGGACCGACATTACGCGTACGCTTACGCGAGACTGGTTTCACCGCTGTGAGCACTTGTTGCTTAAAGGTGACTGGCGGGTGTCTGTCTCTCTCACTTTAGTTGAACCGGTTTCAATGAAGAGGGTTCTTTTAGAAGATCAAAAAGCAATTACTACACCACGTTGTGGTTTTGCGTAGGTAAGAACGGTTCTTGCTAGAAGCCCGTAGCAGCCACGTAAAACTTGCAACAACAAAGTAGAGGACGTCTAACTTGTTTTTGCAGGGCTTGCTGTGATGTGATATGGTCAATACATGATGTGATATAATTTGTTGTATGAGGTGATCATGTTTTGTAACAGAGTTATCGGCAACTGGCAGGAGCCATATGGTTGTCGCTTTATTGTATGCAATGCAATTGCCATGTAATAGTTTTACTTTATCACTAAGCGGTAGCGATAGTCGTAGAAGCAATAAATTGGCGAGACGACAACGATGCTACGATGGAGATCAAGCTGGGGCGCCAGTGACGATGGAGATCATGACGGTGCTTCGATGATGGAGATCAAGAGCACAAGATGATGATGCCATACCATGTCACATATTGAATTGCATGTGATGTTAATCCTTTTATGCATCTTATTTTGCTTAGTACGTCGGTAGCATTATAAGATGATCCCTCACTAAATTTCAAGGTATAAGTGTTCTCCCTGAGTATGCACCATTGTGAAAGTTCTTCGTGCTGAGACACCACGTGATGATTTTGTGTGATAGGCTCTACGTTCAAATACAACGGGTGCAAGACAGTTTTGCACATGCGGAATACTCGGGTTAAACTTGACGTGCCTAGCATATGCAGATATGGCCTCGGAACACTGAGACCGAAAGGTCGAATGTGAATCATATAGTAGATATGATCAACATAGTGATGTTCACCATTGAAAACTACTCCATCTCACGTGATGATCGGACATGGTTTAGTTGATTTGGATCACGTGATCACTTACATGATTAGAGGGATGTCTATCTAAGTGGGAGTTCTTAAGTAATATGATTAATTGAACTTTAATTTATCATGAACTTAGTCCTGGTAGTATTTGCAAATTATGTTGTAGATCAATAGCTCACGTATAGCTCCCCTGTTTTATTTGTGATATGTTCCTAGAGAAAACTAAGTTGAAAGATGATAGTAGCAATGATGCGGACTGGTTCCGTGATTTGAGGATTATCCTCATTGCTGCACAGAAGAATTATGTCCTTGATGCACCGCTAAATAACAGACCTATTGCAGGAGCAGATGCAGACATTATGAATGTTTGGCAATCTCGATATGATGACTACTTGATAGTTTAGTGCACCATGCTTTACGGCTTAGAATCGGGACTTCAAAAATGTTTTGAACGCCACGGAGCATATGAGATGTTCCAAAGAGATGAAATTGGTATTTCAGACTCATGCCCGTGTCGAGAGGTATGAGACCTCTGACAAGTACTTTGCCTACAAGATGGAGGAGAATAGCTCAACCAGTGAGCATGTGCTCAGAATGTCTGAGTACTACAGTTGCTTGAATCAAGTGGGAGTTAATCTTCCGGATAAGATAGTAATTGACAGAATTCTCTAGTCACTATCACCAAGTTACTGGAACTTCATGATGAACTATAATATGCAAGGGATGACAAAAACGATTCCCGAGCTCTTCGTGATGCTGAAATCAACAAAGGTAGAAATCAAGAAAGAGCATCAAGTGTTGATGGTTAACAAGACCACTAGTTTCAAGAAAAGGGCAAAGGGAAGAAGGGGAACTTCAAGAAGAATAGCAAGCAAGTTGCTACTCCCGGGAAGAAGCCCATGTCTGGACCTAAGCCTGAAACTGAGTGCTTCTACTACAAAGGGACTGGTCACTGGAAGCGGAACTGCCCCAAGTATTTGGCGGATAAGAAGGATGGTAAAGTGAACAAAAGTATATTTGATATACATGTTATTGATGTGTATTTTACTAGTGTTCATAGTAACCCCTGAGTATTTGATACTGGTTCAGTTGCTAACATTAGTAACTCGAAACAGGAGTTGCAAAATGAACAGAGACTAGTTAATGACGAGGTGACGATGTGTGTTGGAAGTGATTCCAAGGTTGATAAGATCACCATCGCACACTCCCTCTACCTTCGGGATTAGTGTTGGACCTAAATAAATGCTATTTGGTATTTGCGTTGAGCATGAATATGATTGGATCATGTTTATTGCGATACGGTTATTCATTTAAGTCAGAGAATAATTGTTGTTCTGTTTAAATGAATAAAACCTTCTATGGTCATACACTCAATATAAATGGTTTATTGAATCTCGATCGTAGTGATACACATATTCATAATATTGATGCCAAAAGATGCAAAGTTGATAATGATAATGCAACATATTTTGTGGCACTGCTGTTTAGGTCATATTGGTGTAAAGCGCATGAAGAAACTCCATTCGGATGGACTTTTGGAATTACTTGATTATGAATCATTTGATGCTTGCAAACCATGCCTCATGGGCAAGATGACTAAGACTCCATTCTCCGGAACAATGGAGCGAGCTAATGACTTATTGGAAATAATACATATCGATGTATGCGGTCCGATGAGTGTTGAGGCTCACGGCGGGTATCGTTATTTTCTGACCTTCACAGATGATTTGAGCAGATATGGGTATATCTACTTGATGAAACATAAGTCTAAAACATTTGAAAAGTTTAAAAGAATTTCAGAGTGAAGTAGAGAATCATCGTAACAAGAAAATAAAGTTTCTACGATCTGATCGCAGAGGCGAATATTTGAGTTACGAGTTTGGCCTTCAATTAAAACAATGTGGAATAGTTTCACAAACTCATGCCACCTTGAACACCACATCATAATGGTGTGTCCGAACGTCATAACCGTACTTTATTGGATATAGTGCAATCTATGATGTCTCTTACCGATTTACCACTATCGTTTTGGGGTTATGCATTAGAGACAGCTGCATTCACGTTAAATAGGGCACCGTCTAAATCCGTTGAGACAACACTGTATGAACTGTGGTTTAGCAGGAAACCTAAGCTGTCGTTTCTTAAAGTTTGGGGCTGCGATGCTTATGTGAAAAAGCTTCAACCTGATAAGCTCGAACCCAAATCGGAGAAAAGTGTCTTCATAGGATACCCAAAGGAGACTGTTGGGTACACCTTCTATCACAGATCCGAAAGCAAGATATTCGTTGCTAAGAATGGATCCTTTCTAGAGAAGGAGTTTCTCTCGAAAGAAGTGAATGGGAGGAAAGTAGAACTTGATGAGGTAGTGGTACCTTCTCTTGAATTGGAAAGTAGTTCATCACAGAAATCAGTTCCAGTGATGCCTACACCAATTAGTGAGGAAGTTAATGATGATGATCATGAAACTTCGGATCAAGTTGCTACCGAACCTCGTAGGTCAACCAGAGTACGTTCCGCACCAGAGTGGTACGGTAATCCTGTTCTAGAAGTCATGTTACTAGACCATGACGAACCTACGAACTATGAGGAAGCGATGATGAGCCCAGATTCCGATAAATGGCTTGAGGCCATGAAATCTGAGATAGGATCCATGAATGAGAACAAAGTATGGACTTTGACTGACTTGCCCGATGATCGGCGAGCCATTGAGAAAAAATGGATCTTCAAGAGGAAGACAGACGCTGATAGTAGTGTTACTATCTACAAAGCTCGACTTGTCGCAAAAAGGTTTTCGACAAAGTTCAAGGTGTTGACTACGATGAGATTTTCTCACTCGTAGCGATGCTTAAGTCTGTCCGAATCATGTTAGCAATTGCCACATTTTATGAAATCTGGCGTCAAAAACTACATTCCTTAATGGAATTTTTAAAAAGAAGTTGTATATGATGCAACCAGAAGGTTTTGTCAATCCTAAAGGTGCTAACAAAATGTGCAAGCTCTAGCGATCCATCTATGGACTGGTGCAAGCATGTCGGAGTTGGAATATACACTTTGATGAAGTGATCAAAGCATATGGTTTTATACAGACTTACGGTGAAGCCTGTATTTACTAGAAAGTGAGTGGGAGCTCTGTAGCATTTCTGATATTATATGTGGATGACATATTGTTGATTGGAAATTATATAGAATTTCTGGATAGCATAAAAGGATACTTGAATAAGAATTTTTCAATAAAAGGGACCTCGGTGAAGCTGCTTAAGTATTGAGCATCAAGATCTATAGGGATAGATCGAGACGCTTAATAGGACTTTCACAAAGCACATACCTTGACAAGATTTTGAAGAAGTTCAAAATGGATCAGTCAAAGAAGGAGTTCTTGCCTGTGTTACAAGGTGTAAAATTGAGTAACACTCAAAACCCGACCACGGCAAAAGATAGAAAGAGAATGAAAGTCATTCCCTATGCCTCAGTCATAGATTCTATAAAGTATGCCATGCTATGTACTAGACCAGTTGTGTGCCTTGCTATGAGTTTAGCAAGGAGGTACGATAGTGATCCAGGAATGGATCACTGGATAGCGGTCAAAGTTATCATTAGTTACCTAAGAGGACTAAGGAAATATTTCTCGGTTATTGAGGTGATAAAAGAGTTCGTCGTAAAAGGTTACGTCGATGCAAGCTTTTACACCGATCTAGATGACTCAGAGTCTCAATCTGGATACATATTGAAAGTGGGAGCAATTAGCTAGAGTAGCACCATGCAGAGCATTATAGACATAGAAATTTGCAAAATACATACGGATCTGTATGTGGCAGACCCGTTAACTAAACTTCTCTCACAAGCAAAACATGATCACACCTTAGTACTCTTTGGGTGTTAATCACATGGCGATGTGAACTAGATTACTGACTCTAGTAAACCCTTTGGGTGTTGGTCACATGGCGATGTGAACTATGGGTGTTAATCACATAGTGATGTGAACTATTCATGTTAAATCACATGGCGATGTGAAACTAGATTATTGACTCTAGTGCAAGTGGGAGACTGAAGGAAATATGCCCTAGAGGCAATAATAAAGTTATTATTTATTTCCTTATTTCATGATAAATGTTTATTATTCATGCTAGAATTGTATTAACTGGAAACTTAGTACATGTGTGAATACATAGACAAAACAGAGTATCCCTAGTATGCCTCTACTTGACTAGCTCGTTTATCAAAGATGGTTAAGTTTTCTGACCATAGACATGTGTTGTAATTTGATGAACGGGATCACATCATTAGGAGAATGATGTGACGGACAAGACCCATCCGTTAGCTTAGCATAATGATTGTTAAGTTTATTGCTATAGCTTTCTTCATGACTTATACATATTCCTCTGACTATGAGATTATGCAACTCCCAAATACCGGAGGAACACTTTGTGTGCTATCAAATGTCACAACGTAACTGGGTGATTATAAAGATGCTCTACAGGTGTCTCCGAAGGTGTTTGTTGGGTTGGCATAGATCAAGATTAGGATTTGTCACTCCGTGTATCGGAGAGGTATCTCTGGGCCCTCTCGGTAATGCACATCACTATAAGCCTTGCAAGCAATGTGAATAGTGAGTTAGTTACGGGATGATGCATTACAGAACAAGTAAAGAGACTAGCTGGTAATGAGATTGAACTAGGTATTGAGATACCGACGATCGAATCTTGGGCAAGTAACATACCGATGACAAAGGGAACAACGTATGTTGTTATGCGGTTTGACCGATAAAGATCTTCGTAGAATATGTGGGAGCCAATATGAGCATCCAGGTTCCGCTATTGGTTATTAACCAGAGATGAGTCTCGGTCATGTCTACATAGTTCTCGAACCCGTAGGGTCCGCACGCTTAACGTTCGATGATGATCGGTATTATGAGTTTATGTGTTTTGATGTACCGAAATTAGTTCGGAGTCCCAGATGAGCTCACGGACATGACGAGGAGTCTCAAAATGGTTGAGACATAAAGATTGATATATTGGATGACTATATTCGGACATCGGAAATGTTCCGGTGAAGTTTCGGATAAAACCGGAGTGCCGGAGGGGTTACCGGAACCCCTCGGGGGACCTAATGGACCTCATGGGCCTTAGTGGAGAGAGAGAGGGGCGGCCAGGGCAGGCCGCGCGCCCCCTCCCCCTTTGGTCCGAATTGGACTAGGGAAGGGGGGGCGGCGCCCCCCTTTCCTTCTCCCTCTCCCTCTCCTTCCTTCCCCCTCTCTCCCTCTTGGTAGAATCCTACTAGGACTAGTAGTCCTAGTAGGGCTCCCCTGGTGGGGCGCGCCCTAGGAGGGCCGGCCGACCTCCCCCTTGCTCCTTTATATACGGGGGCAGGGGGGCACCCAAGGACACACAAGTTGACAGTTGTCTTAGCCGTGTGCGGTGCCCCCCTCCACAGATTTCCACCTCGGTCATATCGTTGTAGTGCGTAGGCGAAGCCCTGCGTCGGTAACTTCATCATCACCGTCATCACGCCGTCGTGCTGACGAAACTCTCCCTCGGCCTCAGCTAGATCAAGAGTACGAGGGACGTCACCGAGCTGAACGTGTGCAGATTGCGGAGGTGTCGTGCGTTCGGTACTTGATCGGTTGGATCGCGAAGACGTTCGACTACATCAACCGCGTTACTAAACGCTTCCGCCTTCGGTCTACGAGGGTACGTGGACACACTCTCCCCGCTCGTTGCTATGCTTCTCCTAGATAGATCTTGCGTGATCGTAGGAATTTTTTTGAAATACTACGTTACCCAACACAGTCCGCCAAGGGTGCAAACAAGTTGACGCCGAAGTGGGAAGGCCCTTACCGAGTGGTACGAGTCACCAGACCTGGCGCAGTCCGTCTGGAGACCGGAGATGGCATTCAATTGCAAAACTCATGGAATATTGAGCATCTCCGTAAGTTCTACCCGTAAGGCACGGCTGTCGGGCCCTGCCCGGCAGCCATCCTTTTGTACAAGCCTTGCCGATGCTGCATTTAACCCTTTGTACAAAGCCGGGCTCATACCTTGAGCAGCAGATAAATAAACGAAGCACTGGGGGCCCCAAAAACTTGCATGCATGCATAGCATAACATGAGCATGGCATGATCATGTAGATAAGATCATACGCAGCTTTGTTTTCCTCTGCACTAAACAGCAGGGCTCTTGCCGCGGACTCGATCCCAAAAGGAAGAAACAGAAACAAGCCTGCATATCGGTCCCCGACAAGCCAAACAGATAAGTTCCTTCTTATCCATACGTGTTCTATAAGAAGCAAAACTTGTGCATATAGAAACCTCGTCACCTTCGAAGCATGGGTGCTCCCATCCTTTGACTCGAACATTGCTTTGGTCAAGGTGGTTATAGTGGCCTTTGGCGGAGATGTATCGACAGGGGGGCTGGTCACTTTTCATAGTTTCAAGCCCGGCAGGCCAAGCCCCATGGCAACAAACAAAAGGCACTGACAAGATAGCTTGCCGGAGAAAACTTGTTTACTTGTACGTATAGAGGCGTTCCACCTCTACAGGGATGTAATACATGCACAAGTACCTAGCAAAGCTTGTCTTTTTCATTAATGTGCGAATAAGCAAGTACAGGTCTTACAGAACACAAACATGCATAAAGAAGATTACATATTTGAGACTAAAATTTGGCAAATGCCTACATGTCTTAGACTGAAAAAAGATAAGTGCCCCGTAATCCCTTTCTTGTCCCTCTCCTCCTAGGATCTACGGTGGGAGGTGAAGAGGGCAAAAGGGGTGCCTAAGCAGAAGCCCAGCCTGACCTCGTTAGGGCCCGTGAGACGGAGCCTGACAAGATCGAGAGGGCGCGGGCGAAGGTGATGGATGGGGGGAGCGACTAGGCGACGCCCTGGTCACCGCCACCATGGCCAGCAGGACGTGGCAGGGTGAACAAAGCCGGAGCCACGAGGAAGCCTGCCGGGGTCCAGCTGGAAGACTGCTGGAGGAGGCAAGGGTACCACCCGCACCCAACACCCCGGCAAATCGCCTTGCCGGGGAGGAGATGCAGGTGCAGATGGCGGTGCCGCCAGCTAACAGTGACGGTGCGGCTGGTGTTCAGCCGGAGTCAGAGCCGTCGTCCTCCCCACCGGCTCCATCGTCATCGCCGTCACTGTCCTCCTCATCGCTATCGCTCGAGGAGGAGCTTTCGTCGTCAGTCGAGCTCTCCGTGCAGCACCCTAAGCGAGCACCCGAGCGTCCAAAGACCTTGATGGAGAGCAGGGTGGCATCCATTAACTTGAAATGGAGGACGTGCCCGGCCGCCAAGCTATGGGTGCAAGCAAAAGTCTTCCAGCCATGCTAGAGAAGCATGACATGAGGAGCGAGGAACTCCACGTCTGCCCGCATGCTGCCGTTGCAGCAGCCCCTCATATGCAGCCTCAACCCCGGCGGCTGCTCAATCTCCATCACCCTTGCAAATGGAGTAGGAAGCCGAAGACGGCTGCGCGGGGGCCCTCGCAGCTTGACAATGAACTCCAGCAGGTGGTTCCCGACGTGGCCTTCATTGGGGTCCTGAGCAGCCAGAGGATGTGCGATCAAAGCACCGCCTCGTCCTCCTCGACCCCGAGCGCCACGGCGACCACGTCCTCGTCCTCTCCAGCCTCCCCTCACAACGGGTTCTGCTCCCGTGTCCCCAACAGGAGGAGGGAGTGCCACCACGACCTCTCCCCCTCACCATGATGGAAAAGCAATGCTAGAAGGAAGGAGGAAGAGATAGGTGTGAGCTAGCACCTTGCCCACATTCCCTCTTTATAGGCGAACGGGGCCGGGGGCTGGCCCCTCACCAAGGGGCCAACCGCCCCGTTCTGCCAATCCAACTCCTCCGCACCACCAACGGCTCGTGGAATCAGGGCCGACCCTATGCGCCAATCCATGGCGCCTGGCTTTCTGCCATGGCGCACATTTCCGCGCTCCCCGCGTCTGCCACCAACCCTACGCAATGCATGCAGTATACATGGTGGAAACGCCAGGAGCGGAGAAGGTAGTGGAATGGCAGTTATCACTCCGTGAACGTGGGTAGCTACAGATCGTGGCTTAAAACTCCCCCATAACATCTTGCACGACGAACAGAAAAACCGGAAACTGACTCAAGAACAGATTAATGAAGAAGCAAGAAAAATATCGAGGAAGAAAAGAATATCAGCACAAGACCCCTACTTGTGTACCTGAAAGGGCCTACTCCAACGATGCTCAGCAGCACATTGAACCAGGCCCGGGGTCTCCTGTCGGTGCAACAAACTTCTGCGTGTGTTGCCCAGACCATACACAGGCACGTCAGCAACGAAGTAAGCTTCACCAAGGCCAAGCAGAAGAGATAGCTCTTTGAGGAATCAAAGGGTGGATCAAGAAGACCAAGACAAGCCAAGACAGCGAGATATCACCAAAGGAAAAGCCTCCCTTGCCGGGCAGGCGAGCCTAGTCAGGTCGAGGCCACCTCAAGAGCAAGTCCCAAGACCTCCCCGACAAGGGTTGTCAGGGCACTGGCGGCCTGCTATCCCACTAGGCCTCCACCGCTCCACCTCACAGTGACGCAAGTCGCTTATCGGTGCGGTGTCGAGCCCCCAAGCGAATAAGTGGCAGTCATTCAGCATGTGGCAGCCATTTCTGAGGAAGATCACCCCTAAATGACACCCGTCCAGGGGCGTGTCATGCAGACAGGCGAGAAGGTGGTTGAATAGCACGACAAGGCTTGCCGGGCTGCATCCACGACGTGACACTAAGCGATGCATTTAATGCACCTTGTCCTGTCTGCAGAGTTAGGTATGATAGCATTGTGGCCATCTAATCGTTGGATAATGACTGTTTTGTCACTGTGGCAACCCCTTTACCTATAAAAGGAGGGCCGAGGCAACCTTAGAAAGGATTCGGACCCTTGTACACTCGTACGGGCGTAGCTGCTCTCCCCGAGGCAACCTTGCCGGGGTTGAGCACTGCGCGTTCATCATGGTCTTCCACTCAATCCACCAAAGCAGAAGTACGGTTTTACACCTCGCGGCGGCCAGAACCTGGGTAAAAACCACCCGCGTCACCATTGCTGTGCTGTTCTACGACCTCCGCTCTCTGTGCAACGTGCCCTTCCCCCTTGCCGAACCACAAAGGGGCCGATGGCCCCATAGGTGATCGTGTCGAACCATGACACCCTTCTCTCTTTTTCTCTCATTTTTTCCTTTTTTGTCTTCTCTTTTTTTCTTGGACTCTTTTTGGCCTCACTTTTTTCTTTTTTTTTCATTTTGTCCGGAGTCTCATCCCGACTTGTGGGGGAATCATAGTCTCCATCATCCTTTCCTCACTAGGACATGCTCTAATAATGAATAATGATGATCATCACACTTCTATTTACTTACAACTCAATATTACAACTCGATACCTAGAACAAAGTATGACTCTATATGAATGCCTCTGGCAGTGTACCAGGATGTGCAATGATCTAGCATAACATGTATAAAAAATGATGAACGGTGGCTGAGCCGCAAATACTATGTCAGCTATATGATCATGCAAAGCAATATGATAATGAATGCTCAAGTCATAAAAATGGAATGGTGGAAGTTGCATGGCAATATATCTTGGAATGGCTATGCAAATGCCATAATAGGTAGGTATGGTGGCTGTTTTGAGGAAGATGTAATAAGGCTTATGTGTGATAGTGCGTATCATATCATGGGGTTTGGATGCACCGACGAAGTTTGCACCGACTCTCGAGGTGAGAAAGGGCAATGCATGGTACCGAAGAGGCTAGCAAATTGCGGAAAGGTGAGAGTGCGTATAATCCATGGACTCACATTAGTCATAAAGAACTCATATACTTATTGCAAAAGTTTATTAGCCCTCGAAGCAAAGTACTACTACACATGCCCCTAGGGGGATAGATTGGTAGGAAAAGACCATCGCTCGTCCCCGACCACCACTCATAAAGAAGACAATCAATAATAAATCATGCTCCAACTTCATAGCATAACGAGAGACTATACGTGCATGCTTCGGGAATCACAAACCTTAACACCAATATTCTTACTAACCACAACCGTTCACTAGTATCTCCCACATATTCCATCTCTATATCGCAAAACTATTGCAAGGAATCAAACATATCATATTCGGTGATCCACAAGTTTTATGTAGGATTTTATGACTAACCATGCAAATGACCAATTCCTGTTGACTCTCTAAATAGATATAAGTGAAGCATGAGAGTTTTAATTCTTTCTACAAAAGACCATGCGCTAATAAATATAAGTGAAGCAAAAGTGCATTCTACAAATAATGGTTTTCTATATGTAGAGAAACTGGCAATCCAAACTTCAAATGGTATAATGAAGCACATGAAGCATTCTATAAAGCCATACTCAAAAGATATAAGTGAAGTGCAATGAGCATTCTATAAATCAATGAAGGACTATCTCATACCAGCATGGTGCATAAAAGAAAAGGGAAAAATAAACACAAAAGACGCTCCAAGATTTATGCATATCACGTGAACAAAACGAAAACCGAAACATACTGATACTTGTTGAAGAAAGATGGGATGCCTTCCGGGGCATCCCCAAGCTTAGACACTTGAGTCTCCTTGGATATTTACTTGGGGTGCCTTGGGCATCCCCAAGCATGAACTCTTGCCTCTCCTCCTTCTCCTCACACCCTACAGTGGGGATCCCTCATGTTTGCACGACACGGAGGGCACCGTAGGATAGGACCAAAATAAAATATACAACTCAAACCAATCATGATCATCAATGAACCCATAGGACAAAACAGATCTACTCAAACATCATAGGATAACCACATATCATTGGATAATAATATGTAGTGTTGAGCACCAGGTTTAAGTAGAGAATTGTAGCGCGAATAGAGAGGTTACACAGCTGCATAGAGGGGGAGAAAGTTGGTGTTGACGGTAGCAAGGTTGTTGCTGTAGATCGCCGTCATGATCCTTGCCCCGGCGGCACTTCGGCGCCACCGGGAGAGAGGCCCCCTCCTTCTTCTTCTTCCTTGGCCTCCTCCCTAGATGCGAGGAGGGTTTCCCCTCTGGTCCATGGCCCCCATGGCGGCGGAGGGGCGAGAGCCCCTCCTAGATTGGATCTATCTCTCTGTTCTCTTCTGTTTTGCGTTCCTATTTTCTGGCCCTTCACCGTTTGTTAAATTCTCGGAGATCCTTAACTCCGATTGCGCTGAAATTTTAACACATTTTTTTTTCGAATATAAGCTTCCTTGTGCCCGAAGAAGAGCCCCAACCGACTTACAAGGTGCCCACAAGGCACCACCGCGCGCCAGGGGGTTGGGTCACGCCCTGGTATCTTGTGGAGGCCGTGGGCCTCCGTTTGCATTGATTCCACCTCCCAAGAATCACATATATTCCAAAATAATTCCGCCGTAAATTTTTATTGCATTTGGACTTCGTTTGATATGGATATTCTGTGAAACAAAAAACATGCAACAAACAGGAACTGGCACTGGGCACTGGATCAATATGTTAGTCCCAAAAAATCATATAAATTGTTGGCAAAAGTATGTGAAAGTTGTATAATATTTGCATGGAACAATAAAAAATTATAGATACGACAGAGACGTATCAAGGTGCTTTGTGATGGGTTCGATCTTGCGGTGCTCAATCTCAGTGACAGAAGGAGACATGAACCGCATGTATCGTTGCCATTAAGGATAGAAAGATGGGGTCTATTCCTACATGAATAGATCTTGTCTATATCATGTCATTGTTCTTATTGCATTACTCCGTTTCTTGATGAATTTAATACACTAGATGCATGCTGGATAGCGGTCATTATGTGGAGTAATAGTAGTAGATGCAGGCAGGAGTCAATCTACTAATCTTGGACGTGATGCCTATATACATGATCATTGCCTTGTATATCATCATAATTATTTGCTCTTCTGTCAATTGCCCAACAGTAATTTGCTTACCCACCGTATGCTATTTTCTTGAGAGAAGCCTTTAGTGAAATCTACGCCCCCCGGGTCTATTTTCCTATCATATAAAACCAAAAATACCTTGCTGCATTTTTCCTTTATTTGTTTTATTTTGTGTTTTAGTTAGATCTGTTTTCAAATCTCATACAATTTAATCTATCTCGATACCGAGGAGGGATTGACAACCCCTCTTACGCGTTCGGTTGCAAGTATTGGTTATTTGTGTGCAGGTGTTGTTTACATAGTGTGGGTGGATCCTCCTACTGGATTGATAACCTTGGTTTCATAACTGAGGGAAATACTTACCGTTGTTATGCTGCATCATCCTCTCCTCTTCGGGGAAATACCAACGCAGATACAAGCAATCAAGGTGTTCCAAACAGACGTGTGCCCGTGAAGCTGAGCGGCAGGTGGGTCTTGAAGGAAATATGCCCTAGAGGCAATAATAAAGTTGTTATTTATATTTCCTTATATCATAATAAATGTTTATTATTCATGCTAGAATTGTATTAACAGGAAACTTGATACATGTGTGAATACATATACAAAACAAAGTGTCCCTAGTATGCCTCTACTTGACTAGCTTGTTTATCAAAGATGGTTATGTTTCCTGACCATAGACATGTGTTATCATTTGATGAACAGGATCACATCATTAGAGAATGATGTGATGGACGAGACCCATCCGTTAGCTTAGCATAATGATCGTTAAGTTTTATTGCTATTGCTTTCTTCATGACTTATACATATTCCTCTAACTATGAGATTATGCAACTCCCGAATACCGGAGGAACACTTTGTGTGCTATCAAATGTCACAACGTAACTGGGTGATTATAAAGATGCTCTACAGGTGTCTCCGAAGGTGTTTGTTGGGTTGGCATAGATCGAGATTAGGATTTGTCACTCCGAGTATCGAAGAGGTATCTCTGGGCCCTCTCGGTAATGCACATCATATGAAGCCTTGCAAGCAATGTGACTAATAAGTTAGTTACGGGATGATGCATTACGAAACAAGTAAAGAGACTTTCCAGCAATGAGATTGAACTAGGTATGATGATACCGACGATCGAATCTCGGGTAAGTAACATACCGATGACAAAGGGAATGACGTATGTTGTTATGCGGTTTGACCGATAAAGATCTTCGTAGAATATGTAGGAGCCAATATGAGCATCCAGGTTCCGCTATTGAATATTGACCGGAGATGTGTCTCGGTCATGTCTACATAGTTCTCGAACCCGTAGGGTCCGCACGCTTAACGTTCGATGACGATTTGTATTGTGAGTTATGTGTTTTGGTGACCGAAGTTTGTTTGGACTCCCGGATGAGATCACGGACATGACGAGGAGTCTCGAAATGGCCGAGAGGTAAAGCTTCATATATTGGAAGGTTGTATTCGGACATCGGAATGGTTCCGAGTGATTCGGGTATTTTTCCGGAGTACCGGGAGGTTACCGGAACCCCCCGAGAGAAGTAATGGGCCTCATGGGCCATAGGGAAGAGGGGAGGCAGCCCACAAGGGGTGACTACGCCCCCCTCCCATGGGGAGTCCAAATTGGACTAGGGGAGGGGGCGCGCTCCCCTTTCCTTCTCCTCTTCTCTCTCCCTTTCCCCTTTCCCACTCCGGAAAAAGGAAGGGGGGCGAATTGGACATGGAGTCCAAGTAGGATTCCTCCCCCTTGGGGGCGCGCCTAGGCCGGCCCTCTCCCCTCTCCTCCTTTATATACGGGGGCAGGGGGGCACCATAGAGCACATCAGATATTCTCTTAGCCGTGTGCGGTGCCCCCCTCCACAGTTTACTCCTCCGGTAATAGAGTCGTAATGCTTAGGCGAAGCCCTGCGCGGATCACATCACCAACACCGTCACCACGCCGTCGTGCTGACGGAACTCTCCCTCGACCTTCTACTGGATCAAGAGTTCGAGGGACGTCATCGAGCTGAACATGTGCTGAACTCGGAGGTGCCGTACGTTCGGTGCTTGATCGGTTGGATCGCGAAGACGTTCGACTACATCAACCGCGTTAAGCTAACGCTTCCGCTTTCGGTCTACGAGGGTACGTGGACATACTCTCCCCCTCTCGTTGCAATGCATTTCCTAGATAGATCTTGCGTGAGCGTAGGAAATTTTTGAAATTGCACGTTCCCCAACAGTGGCATCCGAGCCAGGTCTATGCGCAGATAATATGCACGAGTAGAACACAAAGAGTTGTGGGCGATAATAGTCATACTGCTTACCACCAATGTCTTACTTTGATTCGGTGGTATTGTTGGATGAAGCGGCCCGGACCGGCATTACATGACCACGTTCATGAGACTGGTTCTACTGACGTGCTTTGCACAAAGGTGGCTGGCGGGTGTCTGTTTCTCCAACTTTAGTTGAATCAAGTTTGACTATGGCTGGTCCTTGTTGAAGGTTAAAACAGCACACTTGACGAAAAATCGTTGTGGTTTTGATGCGTAGGTAAGAACGGTTCTTGCTAGAAGCCCGTAGCAGCCACGTAAAACTTGCAACAACAAAGTAGAGGACATCTAACTTGTTATTGCAGGGCATGCTGTGATGTGATATGGTAAAGACATGATGTGATATACGTTATTGTATGAGATGATCATGTTTTGTAAAAGTTATCGGCAACTGGGAGGAGCCTTATGGTGGTCGCTTTATTGTATGAAATGCAATCGCCATGTAATTGCTTTACTTTATCACTATGCGGTAGCGATAGTCGTAGAAGCAATAGTTGGCGAGACGACAACGACGCCACGATGGAGATCAAGGTGTCAAGCCGGTGACGATGGAGATCATGACGGTGCTTTGGAGATGGAGATCAAAGGCACAAGATGATGATGGCCATATCATGTCACATATTTTGATTGCATATGATGTTTATCTTTTATACATCTTATTTTGCTTAGTACGGCGGTAGCATTATAAGATGATCCCTCACTAAATTTCAAGGTATAAGTGTTCTCCCTGAGTATGCACCGTTGCGACAGTTCGTCGTGCCGAGACACCACGTGATGATCGGGTGTGATAAGCTCTACGTTCACATACAACGAGTGCAAGCCAGTTTTGCACGCGCAGAATACTCGGGTTAAACCTGACGAGCCTAGCATATGCAGATATGGCCTCAGAACACTGAGACCGAAAGGTCGAACGTGAATCATATAGTAGATATGATCAACATAGAGATGTTCACCATTGAAAACTACTCCATCTCACGTGATTATCGGACATGGTTTAGTTGATATGGATCACGTGATCATTTAGATGACTAGAGGGATGTCTATCTAAGTGGGAGTTCTTAAGTAATATGATTAATTGAACTTAATTTATCATAAACTTAGTACCTGATAGTTTTTGCATATCTATGTTGTTGTAGATCAATGGCCCGTGCTACCGTTCCCTTGAATTTTAATGCGTTCCTAGAGAAAGCTAAGTTGAAAGATGATGGTAGCAACTACACGGACTGGGTCCGTAACTTGAGGATTTATCCTCATTGCTGCACAGAAGAATTATGTCCTTGATGCACCGCTAGGTGACAAGCCCGCTCTCGCTAATGTAGACGCTTTGAACGTCTGGCAAACGCGTTTTGATGACTACTCTATAGTTCAGTGTGCCATGCTCTACGGCTTAGAATCGGGACTTCAAAGACGTTTTGAACGTCATGGAGCATATGAGATGTTCGAGGAGTTGAAGTTAATATTTCAAGCAAATGCCCGAGTTGAGAGATATGAAGTCTCCAACAAGTTCTATAGCTGCAAGATGGAGGAGAACAGTTCTGTCAGTGAACACATACTCAGAATGTCTGGGTACCATAACCACTTGACTCAGCTGGGAGTTAATCTTCCGGATGATAGTGTTATTGACAGAGTTCTTCAATCACTGCCACCAAGCTACAAAGGCTTCGTGATGAACTATAATATGCAAGGGAGGAATAAGACAATTCCTGAGCTCTTCGCTATGCTCAAAGTTGCGGAGGTAGAAATCAAGAAAGAGCATCAAGTGTTGATGGTTAACAAGACCACTAGTTTCAAGAAAAAGGGCAAAGGGAAGAAGGGGAACTTCAAGAAGAATAGCAAGCAAGTTGCTACTCCCGGGAAGAAGCCCAAGTCTGGACCTAAGCCTGAAACTGAGTGCTTCTACTACAAAGGGACTGGTCACTGGAAGCGGAACTGCCCCAAGTATTTGGCGGATAAGAAGGATGGCAAAGTGAAAGGTATATTTGATATACATGTTATTGATGTGTACCTTACTAATGCTCGTAGTAGCGCCTGAGTATTTGATACTGGTTCTATTGCTCATATTTGCAACTCGAAACATGAGCTACGGATTAAACGAAGATTGGCTAAGGACGAGGTGACGATGCGCGTGGGAAATGGTTCCAAAGTCGATGTGATCGCCGTCGGCACGCTACCTCTACATCTACCTTCGGGATTAGTTTTAGACCTGAATAATTGTTATTTGGTGCCAGCGTTGAGCATGAACATTATATCTGGATCTTGGTTGATGCGAGACGGTTATTCATTTAAATCAGAGAATAATGGTTGTTCTATTTATATGAGTAATATCTTTTATGGTCATGCACCCTTGAGGAGTGGTCTATTTTTGTTGAATCTCGACTGTAGTGATACACATATTCATAATATTGATGCCAAAAGATGCAAAGTTAATAATGATAGTGCAACTTATTTGTGGCACTGCCGTTTAGGTCATATTGGTGTAAAGCGCATGAAGAAACTCCATGCTGATGGGATTTTGGAATCACTTGATTATGAATCACTTGATACTTGCGAACCATGCCTCATGGGCAAGATGACTAAGACTCCGTTCTCCGGAACAATGGAGCGAGCAACTGACTTATTGGAAATTATACATACTGATGTATGCGGTCCGATGAGTGTTGAGGCTCGCGGCGGGTATCGTTATTTTATGACCTTCACAGATGATTTGAGCAGATATGGGTATATCTACTTAATGAAACATAAGTCTGAAACATTTGAAAAGTTTAAAGAATTTCAGAGTGAAGTGGAAAATCATAGTAACAAGAAAATAAAGTTTCTACGATCTAATCGTGGAGGTGAATATTTGAGTTGTGAGTTTGGTCTTCATTTGAAACAATGTGGAATAGTTTCGCAACTCACGCCACCTGGAACACCACAGCGTAATGGTGTGTCCGAACGTCGTAACCGTACTTTATTAGATATGGTGCGATCTATGATGTCTCTTACCGATTTACCACTATCGTTTTGGGGTTATGCATTAGAGACAGCTGCATTCACGTTAAATAGGGCACCATCTAAATCCGTTGAGACGACACCATATGAACTTTGGTTTGGCAAGAAACCTAAGCTGTCGTTTCTTAAAGTTTGGGGATGCGATGCTTATGTGAAAAAGCTTCAACCTGATAAGCTCGAACCCAAATCGGAGAAATGCGTCTTCATAGGATACCCAAAGGAGACTGTTGGGTACACCTTCTACCACAGATCCGAAGGCAAGATATTCGTTGCTAAGAATGGATCCTTTCTAGAGAAGGAGTTTCTCTCGAAAGAAGTGAGTGGGAGGAAAGTAGAACTTGATGAGGTAATTGTACCTTCTCCCGAATTGGAGAGTAGTTCATCACAGAAATCAGTTCCAGTGATGCCTACACCAATTAGTGAGGAAGTTAATGATGATGATCATGAAACTTCGGATCAAGTTACTACCGAACCTCGTAGGTTAACCACAGTACGTTCCGCACCAGAGTGGTACGGTAATCCTGTTCTGGAAGTCATGTTACTAGACCATGACGAACCTACGAACTATGAGGAAGCAATGATGAGCCCAGATTCCGCAAAATGGCTTGAGGCCATGAAATCTGAGATGGGATCCATGTATGAGAACAAAGTGTGGACTTTGGTTGACTTGCCCGATGATCGGCAAGCCATAGAGAATAAATGGATCTTCAAGAAGAAGACTGACGCTGACGGTAATGTTACTTTCTACAAAGCTCGACTTGTTGCGAAAGGTTTTCGACAAGTTCAAGGAGTTGACTACGATGACACCTTCTCACCCGTAGCGATGCTTAAGTCTGTCCGAATCATGTTAGCAATTGCCGCATTTTATGATTATGAAATTTGGCAAATGGATGTCAAAACTGCATTCCTTAATGGATTTCTTAAAGAAGAGTTGTATATGATACAACCAGAAGGTTTTGTCGATCCTAAAGGTGCTAACAAAGTATGCAAGCTCCAGCGATCCATTTATGGACTGGTGCAAGCATCTCGGAGTTGGAATATACGCTTTGATGAAGTGATCAAAGCATATGGTTTTATGCAGACTTTTGGAGAAGCCTGTATTTACAAGAAAGTGAGTGGGAGCTATGTAGCATTTCTGATATTATATGTGGATGACATATTATTGATTGGAAATGATATAGAATTTCTGGATAGCATAAAAGGATACTTGAATAAGATTTTTTTATTGAAAGACCTCGGTGAAGCTGCTTATATATTGGGCATCAAGATCTATAGGGATAGATCAAGACGCTTAATAGGACTTTCACAAAGCGCATACCTTGATAAAGTTTTGAAGAAGTTCAAAATGGACCAGTCAAAGAAAGGGTTCTTGCCTGTGTTGCAAGGTGTGAAGTTGAGTATGACTCAATCCCCGACCACTGTAGAAGATAGAGAGAAAATGAAAGTCATTCCCTATGCCTCAGCCATAGGTTCTGTCATGTATGCAATGCTGTGTACCAGACCTGATGTGTGCCTTGCTATAAGTTTAGCAGGGAGGTACCAAAGTAATCCAGGAGTGGATCACTGGACACGGTCAAGAACATCCGGAAATACTTGAAAAGGACTAAGGATATGTTTCTCGTTTATGGAGGTGACAAAGAGCTTGTCGTAAATGGTTATGTCGATGCAAGCTTTGACACTGATCCGGATGACTCTAAGTCACAAACCGGATACATATTTATATTGAATGGTGGAGCTGTCAGTTGGTGCAGTTCCAAGCAGAGCGTCGTGGCGGGATCTACGTGTGAAGCGGAGTACATAGCTGCTTTGGAAGCAACAAATGAAGGAGTCTGGATGAAGGAAATCATATCCGATCTAGGTGTAATACCTAGTGCATCAGGTCCAATGAAAATCTTTTGTGACAATACTGGAGCAATTGCCTTGGCGAAGGAATCCAGATTTCACAAAAGAACCAAACACATCAAGAGACGCTTCAATTCCATCCGTGATCAAGTCAAGGAGGGAGACATAGAGATTTGCAAAATACATACGGATCTGAATGTTGCAGACCCGTTGACTAAGCCTCTTCCACGAGCAAAACATGATCAGCACCAAGACTCCATGGGTGTTAGAATCATTACTATGTAATCTAGATTATTGACTCTAGTGCAAGTGGGAGACTGAAGGAAATATGAACTAGAGGCAATAATAAAGTTGTTATTTATATTTCCTTATATCATGATAAATGTTTATTATTCATGCTAGAATTGTATTAACCGGAAACTTGATACATGTGTGAATACATAGACAAAACAAAGTGTCCCTAGTATGCCTCTACTTCACTAGCTTGTTTATCAAAGATGGTTATGTTTCTTGACTATAGACATGTGTTGTCATTTGATGAACAGGATCACATCATTAGAGAATGATGTGATGGACGAGACCCATCCGTTAGCTTAGCATAATGATCGTTAAGTTTTATTGCTATTGCTTTCTTCATGACTTATACATATTTCTCTAACTATGAGATTATGCAACTCCCGAATACCGGAGGAACACTTTGTGTGCTATCAAACTTCACAACGTAACTGGGTGATTATAAAGATGCTCTACAGGTGTCTCCGAAGGTGTTTGTTGGGTTGGCATAGATCGAGATTAGGATTTGTCACTCCGAGTATCGGACAGGTATCTCTGGGCCATCTCGGTAATGCACATCATATGAAGCCTTGCAAGCAATGTGACTAATGAGTTAGTTACGGGATGATGCATTACAGAACGAGTAAAGAGACTTGCCATTGAACTAGGTATGATGATACCGACGATCGAATCTCGGGCAAGTAACATACCGATGATAAAGGGAATGACGTATGTTGTTATGCGGTTTGACCGATAAAGATCTTCGTAGAATATGTAGGAGCCAATATGAGCATCCAGGTTCCGCTATTGGTTATTGACCGGAGATGTGTCTTGGTCATGTCTACATAGTTCTCGAACCCGTAGGGTCCGCATGCTTAACGTTCGATGACGATTTGTATTATGAGTTATGTGTTTTGGTGACAGAAGTTTGTTCGGAGTCCCGGATGAGATCACGGACATGACGAGGAGTCTCGAAATGGTCGAGAGGTAAAGATTCATATATTGGAAGGTTGTATTCGGACATCGGAATGGTTCCGAGTGATTCGGGTATTTTTCCGGAGTACCGGGAGGTTATCGGAACCCCCTGGGAGAAGTAATGGGCCTCATGGGCCATAGGGAAGAGGGGAGGCAGCCCACAAGGGGTGGCTGCACCCCCCTCCCATGCGGAATCCGAATTTGACTAGGGGAGGGGGCGCGCACCCCTTTCCTTCTCCTCTTCTCTCTCCCTTTCCCCTTTCCCACTTCGGAAAAAGGAAGGGGGGGGGGCGAATTGGACATGGAGTCCAAGTAGGATTCCTCCCCCTTGAGGGCGCGCCTAGGCCGGCCCTCTCCCCTCTCCTCCTTTATATACGGGGGCAGGGGGGCACCCTAGAGCACATCAGATATTCTCTTAGCCGTGTGCGGTGCCCCCCTCCACAGTTTACTCCTCCGGTCATAGCGTCGTAGTGCTTAGGCGAAGCCCTGCGCGGATCACATCACCAACACCGTCACCATGCCGTCGTGCTGACGGAACTCTCCCTCGACCTTCTGCTGGATCAAGAGTTTGAGGGACGTCATCGAGCTAAACGTGTGCTGAACTCGGAGGTGCCGTACGTTCGGTGCTTGATCGGTTGGATCGCGAAGACGTTCGACTACGTCAACCGTGTTAAGCTAACGCTTCCGCTTTCGGTCTACGAGGGTACGTGGACATACTCTCCCCCTCTCGTTGCTATGCATCTCCTAGATAGATCTTGTGTGAGCGCAGGAAAGTTTTGAAATTGCACGTTCCCCAACAGTGGCATCCGAGCCAGGTCTATGCGCAGATGATATGCACGAGTAGAACACAAAGAGTTGTGGGCGATAATAGTCATACTGCTTACCACCAACGTCTTACTTTGATTCGGCGGTATTGTTGGATGAAGCGGCCCAGACCGACATTACATGACCGCGTTCATGAGACTGGTTCTACCGACGTGCTTTGCACAAAGGTGGCTGGCGGGTGTCGGTTTCTCCAACGTTAGTTGAATCGAGTTTGACTACAGCCGGTCCTTGTTGAAGGTTAAAACAACACACTTGACGAAAAATCATTGTGGTTTTCATGCATAGGTAAGAACGGTTCATGCTAGAAGCCCGTAGCAGCCACGTAAAACTTGCAACAACAAAGTAGAGGACGTCTAACTTGTTTTTGCAGGGCATGCTGTGATGTGATATGGTCAAGACATGATGTGATATACGTTATTGTATGAGATGATCATGTTTTGTAAAAGTTATCGGCAACTGGCAGGAGCCTTATGGTTGTCGCTTTATTGTATGAAATGCAATCGCCATGTAATTGCTTTACTTTATCACTATAGGTAGCGATAGTCGTAGAAGCAATAGTTGGTGAGACGACAACGATGCTACGATGGAGATCAAGGTGTCCAGCCGGTGACGATGGAGATCATGACGGTGCTTTGGAGATGGAGATCAAAGGCACAAGATGATGATGGCCATATCATGTCACATATTTTGATTGCATATGATGTTTATCTTTTATACATCTTATTTTGCTTAGTACGGCGGTAGCATTATAAGATGATCCCTCACTAAATTTCAAGGTATAAGTGTTCTCCCTGAGTATGCACCGTTGCGACAGTTCGTCGTGCCGAGACACCACGTGATGATCGGGTGTGATAAGCTCTACGTTCACATACAACGGGTGCAAGCCAGTTTTGCACGTGCAGAATACTCGGGTTAAACCTGACGAGCCTAGCATATGCAGATATGGCCTCGGAACACTGAGACCGAAAGGTCGAACGTGAATCATATAGTAGATATGATCAACATAGAGATGTTCACCATTGAAAACTACTCCATCTCACGTGATGATTGGACATGGTTTAGTTGATATGGATCACGTGATCATTTAGATGACTAGAGGAATGTCTATCTAAGTGGGAGTTCTTAAGTAATATGATTAATTGAACTTAATTTATCATAAACTTAGTACCTGATAGTTTTTGCATATCTATGTTGTTGTAGATCAATGGCCCGTGCTACCGTTCCCTTGAATTTTAATGCGTTCCTAGAGAAAGCTAAGTTGAAAGATGATGGTAGCAACTACACAGACTGGGTCCGTAACTTGAGGATTATCCTCATTGCTGCATAGAAGAATTATGTCCTTGATGCACCGCTAGGTGACAAGCCCGCTCTCGCTAATGTAGACGCTTTGAACGTCTGGCAAATGCGTTTTGATGACTACTCTATAGTTCAGTGTGCCATGCTCTACGGCTTAGAATCGGGACTTCAAAGACGTTTTGAACGTCATGGAGCATATGAGATGTTCCAGGAGTTGAAGTTAATATTTCAAGCAAATGCCCGAGTTGAGAGATATGAAGTCTCCAACAAGTTCTATAGCTGCAAGATGGAGCTGGCGCTAAAGTGCCAGTCCCTTCTACTGCGCCAGCCGCCATGGTATTTTGAGCCGCTGCGGTTCTGGTCGAGTTGATGTTGTTGGCCATATAGACTGCCTCATGGCATGGCAGCTCAAAGGCGTCTGGCCTGATTTCCTCATCAGAGCAGCCCCCAAGCCGATTGTCATGGAGTGGGAAGATCGACCATGTATCGCCGACCAAGGATTCGCCATCGTAGTAGGCGAGGGTGTCTCTGCCGGACGCAGAGTTGTCCACGAGATCGACCCCCTGAGTGAAGCCGATGAAGACGTGTTTCTGGGCGGCTTGAGGCCGACATGGCTTGGCGTGACGAGCCAGCTCGATGATGTCGGAGTAGATGTTTGGCTCGGGGCCTGATTCTTCGATCATGTCGATGAAGACGTGGATCTTGCCAAAGGGGACCCGGTACCCGTACTCGATCGAGTCGGCCTCGGGGCCCCACCCTGAGTCGTCGATGTAGAGCTTGCCGCGATGACTCTTTGTCATTCGGCCGATCGTGTATCCCTCGATCCCTGGGAGAGATCCCTCCAAGAACTCAACACCACCATGCGCATGCCCCACGGTGGGCGCCAACTGTCGTGGTTTTGTCACGGCAGATGTCCTCAAAAAAGGACTAAGTCTGGGAGCCATCACAACTCGGAGGTAGCTTGAGAGGGGTTGATCGGGAAACGAAGGACACGTGTTTACCCAGGTTCGGCCCCTCCCGGTGGAGGTAAAGACCTACTTCCTGCTCGATTGATATTGCTTGAGATCTCGATTACAAGGATGCAAATTCGCTAACCTAGCTTTCGATGATTGTAACTTAGTATTTTCGTCCCCAGGGATCCCCTTTATATATAGGTTGAGACCCCAAGTTTACAATAGAGTCCGGGTCGTACTACGACCCGTATCATACTCTACTTATCTCCCAAGTAAGGAAAATCTTCATCTTCGGGCCTTCGTCAAGCCGGCCCATCTAGTGTCATCATGAGCCGGCCTCCCACCCAGTCTTCTGGGCCCCTGTCGCATGATAACCCGCCAGGTTGAAGTGACCCACGAGCCGGCGCGCTCTGGGCCGGGTCATTTCTCCTTCCGGGTCATAGCGCTGGGAAATATCCCCAACACAAACCCTTCCCTTGATACTGATGTATACTTAGCATAGATCTGATGTAAGTCTTGTGAGTACTTTGGATGAGTATTCACAGCTGCTTTGCTACCTTATTCCCCTCTACCCTGTTGCCGCGATCAGATGACGGAGCCCCGCAGCCAGATGATCCCGCCGATGGCTACTACTACCCCGATGGAGGCTACTACTACGAGGAGACCGACGACCAGGAGTAGTTAGGAGACCCCGGGCAGGAGGCCTGCACCTTTTCGATCTAGATATTGTTGTTTTGCTAGACTTTTTAAGGCAAACTTGTCTAATTATGTCTGTACTCAGATATTATTGCTTTCACTGACTTATGTATTCGGGTCCTCGTGGCCCTGGCTCGTAATATAAAGCTTTACATTTGAATTTGTGTCTAGTGTTGTGTTGTGATATCTTCCCGTGAGTCTCCGGCCTTGATCATGCATGTCTGCGTGTATGATTAGTGCATGGTCGAGACGGGGGCGTCACAAGTTGGTATCAGAGCCGATTGCCTGTAGGAAGCCCCTTTCCAACTCCTTGGCCGAAGTTGAGTCTTGTCTTTGAAAAACTATTTTCTAACATTGTTGTGTGGCTTACGGGCCCACATCGCCAATCGAAGGGATTAGGATCTTTTATTCCTCTCCTTTACTCTGGGATTCTGATCTCAGTTCTATTTGGGTTGAAGATTTTACTAACTCTAACTCTAGGTTCTCATAACTACTTCCTCTCGGAGAGCCCCTCATTCCAGATGATGGCTTGATTCACCAGAAGATTCTGAAGATACTCTTTGATGTTTTCCCAAGACCTTTGTACCCACCGCCTTTGCAATTCCCTACCACCAATATATCCTTGTGGATAACAACATACACTTGTCGTTCATACAATCATTCCCCATTGCTTTTGTTATTACAAGATACCCCAAAACATTTTCCTATATTCCGAGAATCCATTGTGCCTATTGCCTTGCAGCTCCATTTCCGCATGAATACACCTACGAATAATTCCTCACACTTACTGGGGATTCATTCATCCCCAGTTGTTCAAGTGTTTTGCAAAATAGTTCATAATGCTATTCGATGTTCCAAAAATCCTCTACAGCCTATTGCTCTTGAAATTCTTGCCTGCTTGCATTATGGTAAATCCCATATGTCAAGTAATATTATTGGCATCCTTTGTCGCTATCATTTTGAGTCCCTTGATTCAATATGTTGCGAGTGCACGCAATCATCAGTTGATCACTATGAATTCATACTTCTGGCTCAGACTTCATTCAGGCATGCTCTGGTTTTCAGCCAATCAAACCTTGACTGATTGTGACTCTAAGTCTATTCAACTTACACATATTTGATCAGAACATCTGATTCTGGTACACTAAGCTGGAAATCACAATTCCTTTGTATTTAAGCATCGAATTATTCAGAAGTTTATATAATCCAATGCCTTTGCATTCTTTCTTCTTCTGGTTAAGAACCAATACTCACATCAGATCCTTTGTGGACCTCCAGATCCTTTATTGGATTAATATTCGACCCCGTCCTTCATATTCAATAACCTTGCGAGTTCGTCCCCTGATACATAGTGCCTTTGGTAAATTGTATCATCTGCTTTTGTCAACCATGCTCTGCTTTTGAGCTTGTGTTATTTACTCCTGAAGTTTGTGGTATATGTTCCTAAGATGCCCCAATGGGTTGAACCTACACCTTCCCTAAATCTGTGTGAACCCGGAAACTTCTACGGGTCATACTCTACTGGTATTACGCCAGATAAAATTGTAGCACTACACCTTCATTAAAAGCGACAAGTGAATAAAAGTTTATGCGTTGAAGAAGTGGGAGTTGACCTTGAACTTTGTGTTCATGCCCATGGAAACAATGTAGACCGTCATAGAAGCTTCTTGTAAAATATTTAATCATTTGAATAATTCTTTCGGTATCATTAAATTTGATCCCTTGCAATTATGGTTCCGACCATGCTGTCCTTATTCAATATATCTGAAAAGAATCCATTCCAGTGCCTCTTCTATTTTTCGACAAGGTTAAAGTATCTGTTGTCGTAGGTCAACGACCCAGATTAGCTTCTATCATGTTCTACCTTCGGGTATTACCCCCTGGTATCTCGAGGATATCATGCCATTGCACTACATCTTATTAATTTTTGATGAAGTAATACCTTTCCTTGTCTTAGTCATTCTACAGGTTCCGGGTTATTGTCAACCGAGAACACCAGTTAGTGAATCGAATCCGCACTTCAATTCAATACCCCTAGTAGTTTGTTGTTGGGAAATTTAAACTCGATCTTGTCATTACTAGACTATCGGCTACACCCTTATCATGCTACCTTTGACCATGCTACCTTGTCCTTCTTTGGTGCACGAATTCTTCAGACCGTGAGCAAGGCTTACGTCGAGTTTTTGACATCATTTTGTTGCCTGGAAAAGCAACTCCGATTCTGATCTTGCATCTCATCTATTGTTCCCATAACTTTCCACTTTGTCATTCCCTTGCTTGATGTCGTCGCTGTTCGATTGCATCCTCGTCAACCCTCTCGACAAAATGTGTTGTGATCATCATCAACATATTGACTTCTTCCAAGATGTGAATCGAATTCATGATGAGAAGTACCATCCTTTCCTCCTTGGTAATTTGTGTTGACATCAACAACATCCCTGCTTTCCTTCCAACACAGACTTGGTCATGTCTTGGTTATACTTTGAGTTCCTTGCTATTCTCGAAATTGCTCCTTGCGTATATCTTGTGATTTTCAGACCCAACCGTTACTCGAAACACCACATCATTACTACCCAAAGCATGATTGTGGTACTCCAAAAATCAACAATAACATTGGAAGCGCAATGCTAAGTGTTTCTTGATTGATTATCCAAACACCATTGTATGGGTAAACATCATGATTCTTCTTGCCCCTTTTACCTGCACTTGCTGACATGTCATGGATGTTATGATCTGCTTGTTCTTGTGAAGGAAATACTTCTAATACTTGTGTATAAACACATTTTCCTTTCCATTGGTCTGATTATTCTAATAATCACATTATCCTTTCCATTGGTTTGTTTAGCCTTTCATATAATTTATATGATCTAAGCATTAATAATTCCCTGCTTATCTAAACACCTCGCTATACAACTTTGTCGGTAAGAACATGATGTTGATGACATTTCTGTAACCACCGATGGACGAGAATTTCGGTCCGCCTCGTTTCAACGAGTAGGAAAATGGTTCTCTTCGTCCCCCGCCCTTGGTACCGACATTGTTGCCAACACAGCTGACAAATTGTTCTTTGAAAACCTTGTATCGTGATCACACAAGATGCCACCGCCCTTCTTATTCATCATGGTGGTATGAATGTTGATCACTCCGATTATGAACATCCTAATGATTTAGAAATACTCGAGTCCTTAAATGCATACTGGTGCAGTGTGCCTTATGTTTCTGTAGCCCTTGCGACTGCATATTCGAGTTGCCCATGTGATCGATTATCATTCTACCTCGAGCCTGCCATTCTATTTAATTCCTTAAGGAAACTCTCTCATTAATTGCGAAGTTTCATGTAAATGACCATGCGATCCTTGTATCCAAAATTACCCTTGAATTTGGCTTTGTATATGTTTCCGTGAGCCCCCTTCCTTGAGACGATACATTTTGGTATCACACGCAAGATTCATTCTTCGACACTCTGAACACTTTTCACATCTTGCTTTAGGCCTTAAAGGGTTGCCTACCTGAATGGAGCTACCAGTATCTTCTTAACTCACTCTCGCTATGGTTCCTGTGTTCCAAAACTCTGGAGATACTTATGTGATTCCTTCATGGGATAGCCCCAGATGATCACCCCTTGTAGAAATTCCATCGTTGCCGAGTTACGCCTTATCCTTTTCGTAAGTACAATGAAGATCATGAAGGAAGAACGATAACTTCTTCATGATTCACTGCTGCAGAGAAGATGAAGACATCAATGCCATGGACCGACCTCTTCAAGAAGATAAATCAAGATTGAGAAGACTCGTTATATTCGTAGCCATAACTTTCGCCCTTACTCTACCTCTTAAATCTCGGTACGAGATTTCTTTTAGTGGAGGAGATTTGTAACACCCCTACTGCCATGCTATACTTATTCCTTGCTAATCATGCAAATATTCACTAAGTAATTATCATATAGAAACCAACATATTTTGAAATATTTAAATTGCCTTAACATATTCAAAACTAGACCACCAACATTTATTTGAACCATTTCAATTTAAACAAAAATCTAAACTGTTCAAAAATAATTTGAAGCTTACTGTGCTAGCCCCACACCTTCCATAGTATTTATGGGAAAATCATGTACAACACAAATCATTTGGTACAAAAATAAAGTGCAAAACAGGAGAGAAAAGCAAAAAAAGAAGAAAACCAAAAAGGCCTAGCTAGTATTGTACTAGTGGGCTCTATGTGCAACAGTGCTATGGGCCCATCCCAATGGGGGTCATCCCCTTCCTCTATACAGGACAGAGGGCGTACCCCTCAAAAAAAAAGATAGAGGGCGTGGCGGCCATCCACCGGCGCCATAGCCGGCGCGGTGCACATGCCGGCCATCCCGTGTATCCTCGGCGTCCTATAAGACCTCCCGCGGCCTCCCCGAACCCTAGCTCCTCTTCCTTGTCCCCCTCGCGCCTCCCACGCTCAGGTCCGAGCTCATCCGAGCATAGATGTCGCCTCGTCGTTGTCGTGTACATGGCCATCAGTCGTCGTTCGCCGCACCGATGTGTCCAGAAGCCCGACTGTCGACTACTTCTTCGTCTACGAGGATTGGATCAAGCCAGAGCCCCCAACCTCAACAGGATCAAGCCCTCCTCCGCCTTCGGCCGCCGCACAACGTCGCCGTCGATTCGCTCGCCTCTGGCCACCCCCGCACCTCCCCGAGCTTGCTCCAGTCATCGATGTGAGCTCCTGCCGTTTTCCCCCTTTCTCCCTCTCGATTTGGTTGCCATATCCGTCGCCCGAAGCTCGCTGTGACCGCACCCGTGTAGCGCCCCTCCAAGCACGCCTTCCTGCACCTACGTGCGCTGTCCCTGCTCGCGCGCGCCCGTGTGCCCGCTGCCGCCCGCACGCGCCAGTTCGCCTGCTGCTGCACTGCTGCTGTTGTTTCTTGCTGATGCCGCCGCTACCTACTACCGTTGATGTTGCTTGTTGTGCCGCTGCTACCTGCTTCGTGCTGCTGCTAGCGCCGCTATGGCTGCTGCCTACTGCTGCGGCTGGCCATGGCCGCCGCGGCCTTGTGCTTGTGCGTGAGGGCAAGTGCCTCTGGCCGGCCCTGTTTAGTTAGATTAGGTTAATTAGCTAGTGTGTGTACCAAATGGCATGTGGCCCCATCTAATTTAAATTACTTTAGCTATTTTTATTAGCACATGTGGCACTTACATGTGGGTCTCCAACTGAACCTGTTGGCCAGTTAACCTTGACTGGACCCCCTGGCCCCCACCTGTCATGCTAATAGCTAGTTGTTGCTGTGTATAAAAGTATTTCCTATAAAAAACAAATTAATAAATAAATCTAGAAAATACTTAAAACTTTGGAAATTCATAGAAAACAAACCGTATCTCGGATGAAAATAATTCATATATAAAAATTGATTGAAAAATATGACAAATCTGAATATGTCATCCATTTGTATAACAAACTCATCTATCATAATGAACATTGACAATTTGCTACCGGATAATATCTGGAGCTGGGAAAATATTACCCAATATTTCCCTCTTCTTTTAAAATGTGTAGTAATGCATTAGGTCACATTATCACCACATTTTCCATGCCATGCATTGTGCTGCATTTGTATGCTTTATATTTATTGTTTCTTCCCCCTCCTTCTCTCCGGTAGACCCCGAGACTGCCGCTGCCACCGAGTACGACTACGTCGACGACGACCCTTCCTTCTCGGTAGAGCTTTCCCAGGCAAGCAAAACTCCCATGATCATTCCTATATCGCTCATTCTTTCTCTCTTGTGCTTGTATTAGATTTTGCTGTTGTATTCAATAGTTCCTATTGTGAAGCATATGCTGATTTTGTAACCTGTTGTTGATACTTTACCTGTTGTCCTATATGCTTAGTATAGGCTGGTTAGTGATGTATCAGAGGCCCTACACCCTTGTCCGTGTTGCCATGCTCTACTGCCGGTGATACGATCCATGTGATCGAGGTGTAGAGATCGAACACACACCAGCATCTGCCTTAGTTGTACGATTCTGCAGAGCTACTATCGAGTGCCGAGGGTGATGCCTCGTATCCCACTTACGATGATATCTCTATAATGTAACACATCGAGTGTGGTTAACCGAGGGTGATTCCTCACTCACCACTCCCGATGATGTCTCTGTCGTGCAGGTCCTCAAGCGTGAACCCATCGAGGGTGATTCCTCCAAGTTCACCTTGTCATTTTACCTCAGGTGTGAACCTATCAAGGGTGATTAATCTGAGTTTACCTTGATGCTATGGACCCACAACTACTTTAACTGTCCCCGTTAACTGTTACTGAGGGACTGAAGGGACAGGTGGTACCGCCTCGTAGAGGTGGACCTGAGTTCCCGATAGTCTCTTGATAAGTTGGGTCGGCCCCAAGGATACCCACGAGAGTTATTGACGCATCACGATCGGGCAGGCAGAGACCGCCCCACGAGAGGGATGGGCCTGGCCCTTGTCGTAAGAGCGTGAGACGGGGCGACAGGAGCACTGATCGTCACCGCAAGCTCGCAACACATTAATAGGTTTGGATATGTGATCTAGGTAGGCATCTGGCCTTCCGCACTAACCACCATGCGGGATAAGTTATGGGCACTCGGCGTCGTGCGATTCTGCCAAAAGCTCTTCAGATGTCACAGTTCAGAGATGTGGGCTGATTGTTGGGGTGGACGGTAACTGCCTATGCTTGTATAAGGAAGTGGGTATGGTTCTCGGCCAGTCGCGCAACACTCAGGAGTGCTTAAAATGACTGGCCCATGACCCCTTCACACTTAGGATGTAGACCGACGTCCTGACCTCTGTGTTGAGCCTAGGTACGACTATGGCGTGTCGATCAGCCGAGGCCAGGCATGACCCGGAAAAGTGTGTCCGACCGGAGTTAATCGAGCATGATGGGTAAGTTTGTGCACCCCTGCAGGTAAGTAATCTATTCGAATAGTTGTGTCCACAATAACGGGAGCTCAGAGTTGTATCCCGATCTATTACAACTAGAACTGGATACTTGTTACACTAAACTGATATGATGGCTCCGGGATCGCTTCCTCACTGGCTAGATGAGGAAGGATCTCTGGGCGTTGCTATTATATATTTGTTACTATATGATATGCTACTCTACTCTCTCCTCTTGCTGCAAGAGGCTAGTCTTCGTTAGGCTAGGTCTTCCCTTCTATTCTGGCATTTCTGCAGTATAGTCCTCAGACAAACCCTTCCCTTGATACTGATGCATACTTAGCATAGATCTGATGTAAGTCTTGCGAGTACTTTGCATGAGTACTCATGGTTGCTTTGCTACCTTTTTCCCCTCTACCTGGTTGCTGCGATCAAATGATGGAGCCCCGGAGCCAGATGATCCCGCCGATGGCTACTACTACCCCGATGGAGCCTACTACTATGAGGAGACCGACGACCAGGAGTAGTTAGGAGGCCACAGGCAGGAGGCCTGCGCCTCTTCGATCTAGATATCGTTGTTTTGCTAGCCTTCTTAAGGTAAACTTGTCTAATTATGTCTGTACTCAGATATTGTTGCTTTCGCTGACTTGTATTCGGGTCCTCGTGGCCCTGGCTTGAAATATAAAGCTTTATGTTTGAATTCGTGTCTAGAGTTGTGTTGTGATATCTTCCCGTGAGTCTCTGGCCTTGATCGTGCATGTTTGCGTGTATGATTAGTGCACGGTTAAGGCGGGGGCGTCACACCGGTGTGGCCGTGGCGGCGGTAATCAGTGCAACTCCGGCGTCACCAACACCGGGTCCCAGCTACGATTCGACCATCAGTACCGGCCGCCACCTTGGAGCGCCGGAACAACCCATGGACAGGGGTTGTCCATGCATGTTCCACGCGCCCCCGCTCCCAGCCTGCTCGAGTCGCGCCCTTCGACGCACCAGGCCCTCTTTGCGGCTCCCCAGCCAGGCCATGGTGCTCCTCCAGCGCCCACCTACCCGGCGCCTCCTCCCGGCTATGACGCGTACGCCGGCTATCACGCCCCGATGCCTGCCCGGGCTAGTATGACCCGGCTCTCCTAGCCGCCATCTAGTACACTCCCCCGCCTAGCTCGTACGCTGGTGGCGAGGACTAGTTCATGGACACCGGAGCATCATCTCACATGGCCGCTTATCAGGCTAACCTCTCCTCCGCCTATCCTGTCTCCACCTCCTCTCATATCATCGTCGGTAATGGTGCCGACCTCCCTATCACTCATGTCGATTTTGCTAACTTTCCCTCTACCTCTAGGCCACTATCTCTTAATAATATTCTTGTGTCTCCTGAGCTTATTCAGAATTTAGTCTGTGTTCGTAAACTTTCTCGTGACAATTCAGTAACTATGGAATTTGACAAAGTTGGTTTTTCTGTTAAGGATGCCCGCACGCGGATGATCCTCCACCGATGTGACAGTCCTGGCGATATGTACCACGTCCAGTTGTTACAGCCCTACAATTTGTTTGTAATTAGTGGCATAAGTGAGCATCATTCATCATGTTAAATTCAAGAAATTTGAATTGAGGAATATTTTGAAGCCTCAAAATTTTAAATAAAAGGGCAAAGAACCCTTGAAAATGCATTCAAAATTTCCAAAATGTTCTTTTAAATGTTCTGAGAATTTTTGCATTGGTTTAAAGCCCAACCAAAATTGAGGAACATTTTTAAGGATTATTTTTGGACTTTGAATTTAAATCATATTCTATTTGGATTGAGTTTATATTGATATTAAATAAAAATATAAAATCAAAATACCGGAAACTTTGCATGTGCACTTGGAAAGGTCCATAGTGATCACATATAAAATTTCAGAAGGTTTGGCCCTGTTTTGAAATTCGTTTGAATTTGAATCAGGGACAAATAAAAAAATAAATAAAAGAAAACAACAGGAACCTACCTAGCTTACCCGCGGCCCAGCTACTACGCGGCCCAACTGGCCCAGGCTGCCAGTCATCCCTGTCCTCTTGCCAGGAGGACGAGGGTGTGTGTTCCGCGCGCGCCGTGCACGCGCTCGCCACCTCCACCTTGTCTGGTTACCCCCTCATCACCCTGGAAGCCCTTGGCATCACCATGCACCCCCTCGGCACCCTCTCACTCGCCCCCGTCCTAATCCTCTCCTCCGCCCTCTCCCCCCTCTACTGCCCCGAGCACCCCCCGAGAGCGTCGTCGCCGTTCGCGTAGACAACGCCTCCCCCTCGTCCGCCTGTCGTGTCCCCGAGCTCTGACGTATCGTGCTGCACCCCCCTCACTGGCCCAAGCAAGGACAGAGGCCCTCCAGTGTCGCTAACATTGTCTTCCTCACCACATCGGCCGCCGGACGTCGTCCTCAAATTCACCGGCTATGAAGCGTCCCCGGCCTCTCCTTCCTCTCCATTCAAACCGTGGTGAGCCCCTGGTCAAAACCCCTCTGATCCCCTGGCCTCATACGCCCCATAGCTAGCTTCCCTACCTTGTCCGAGCACCGCCGTCCGCCATGGCCGGCAAGTCCCACGCTCCCGAGCTCTCCCGCTCGCAGCCGAGCATACCAACGCGCTCAGTGCATTTCCAGGAGCCCAAAACACCCAACCGCTGCTCCTACCGTGCTCTGTGGTGTCGCTTCGTTCAATGCTAGAACTCCGACCGCCGCCGTGAGCTCGTTTCCGGCGAGCTCCAGCCACCCTAGCTGCTGCCGCCTGCTGCAATGGATGCGCGTGAGTCCCAACGTCCTGTAGGTGCAAACTGCGCTCCAAACCATCGCCCGTAGCTCAATCCCGAGCCGACTCCGCTGTGGCTTGAGGTCGCCGCCGGCCAAACTCTGGCGAAGCCGACGTGGCAACATCTTTAGTCGGTAATGATGCCACTAACTATCCTTGCTAGCCACTGACACTGGGCCCCATCTGCTAATTAACCACTACCTAATTTTAGTTTAGGTTTAGTTAACTCCGTTTAATATTTGTGTCATTGACATGCGGGACCCACTGGGCAGATTTGACCTGGGCTTACCCCCGTTGACTTGCTAATGCAGTGATGACGCAGGGCTGACATCATAACTGATTTATGGGATTTTAAATAAATCAGAAATGATTTATTAATTTTAGAAAATGTCCAAAACTTTTAAAAAAACATAGAAAATAAACTGTAACTCCAATGAAAATAATTTATATATGAAAAATGATCAGAAAAATATGAAGAATCTGTTTATGCCATTATCATGCATGTTTCAACAAATTAACCCCACTGGTTAGGACAAATCATGACTAGGGCAAATTTGGTAAATAGATTTGGAGTTGGAATTTGCTATATATTTGAATTCCACTTCAATTAACATGACTAACCATTACATTAGGTCAATTCAGTACCTTAACATGTCATGCCATTCATTTGGTTGTGCATTGCATTGATTGTGTTCCTTCTTGTCTGTCGGTGTTTGTTCCCTCTCGGTAGTAGATGATTCCGACGTTGTTATCGTTGACAGCGATGAAGAGCTATGCTATCTTACTAAGTGCCAGGCAAGCAAACCCCCATTGAGCATTCCAGTACAATCCCACTCTCTCAATTTTGCTCTCTTTTACTACATTAGGACAACAATGATTCAACTTTTACATGTTGCGGTAGTTGAACCCATTCCTCTGCATGACCTGTCTTTGCCACAGTAAATAGTTGAAACCCACTAGCATGAGTAGGAGTTGTTTGAGCCATGATGTGACTACTCATTCATCTTGTTATGCGTGCTATGCTTAGAGTTGTGTCAGGTCTGATTCATCTAGGATGGATTGGCATGGTGGTGAACATGTCCTACTGCTGAGAGCTAAGTGTGTGAACACAATTTGGTAAAGGTAGCGATGAGAGGCCATGTAGGAGTACATGGTGGGTTGTATCATTGAAACCGTCCTCAGGAACTGAGTTCTATGTTTGTGATCCAACAACAGTTACTACCACACATTAGGCCCTGAAATATGACCCCGCTCGACTTATTAACCCCCCTGTACTCTGTCCAGGAGTGGAAAGTAGTTTTTGGTGTTTGTAGTATGTTGGAGGACGTGTGTAGTGCTGACCCTACGGGTGGGCTATGATGCGGTAGGAAAGTGGCACGGTGTACCAGGGCACCCATTTGGTGAGCTTAGGAACCCTGCACACATGGTTCGGGGCCGTAGTAGAAACCTCGGCCGGACTTCCTTGCGGATGGAACTCAAATAGGCGATAAACCTAGACTAGAGACTCGTGTGGTTGGTTAGGTCATGGTCTACACCCCCGCTGGTTTTCGCTTGAAGTTTGCTAAGCACATGACATGTGCAGGCGCTAAGTGGTGGAAACATGTGTGAAGAAGTACACCCCTCCAGAGTTATAAATGATCTATTCAGATAGTCGCTTCCTCGGATATGGACTACTTGGACAGCTTACATTGTTCATAGACAAGTTGAAATGGATACTCTAAAATGCGCAAGATAAGTGTGAGTGCTATGGATGGCCTTCTCATAGGGAGACAGGACAGAGTCCATAGTGCTGTGTTGAACTGGTGAATATGTGGACTCGTGTGTGCTTTCCCACCTCAAAGAAAATACTGGTAGTCGTAGTACACTACTACAGGATGCTGCTAACGCGACACTACAATCAGAGATCCTTCAACGAAACTGTGTGCGATGCAATAATCGCAAACGGTGATGTAAAAAAACCATCAAAAAAGATGCAAAACGTTTACGATGGCGGATACATCAAACACGGTTTGGATTTTAGTTGCGTGTGCGATGCAGGGCATACGGTTCAGTACAATGAACTATTTGTGATGAGGTCGAACAACAGAAACAGACAGCCAGATGAAGGTGTGTGCGATATACGGCATACAGTTCACTCGGATGAACTGTTTGTGATTAGGCGTAACAAAAGAAACGGTCAGCCAGATCAAGGTGTGTGTGATAGAGGGCAGACAGTTCACTCGGATGAACTGTTTGCGTTGAGCCAAGAGAACAGAAATGGTTTATATTAATTTAACAAGATGTGTGTGATACGCGGCAAACAGGTCTGTAATCAGAAATGTGTGCGAAGACCGATAATAACACAGACGATTGCTGCTAATAAGACGTGTGTGTTGTGCGATGGGATTGCATACAGAACAACAACATATATACACACACTTATAAGGACATGGTTGCATAACCAAATTAAACATCCAATTACATAGGTGGCTATTACACACATGACATTTGCACACACACCAAAGTAAACTATTACATGCATAATTACATAGGTCGCTACTACACACATGACATTTCCACACACCAAAGTAAACTATATATTACATGCATAATTAACTAGGATAAACGATCATCTGATCATCATCTACTTCTTGTGACGCTTGCCGCTACTGCTCTGCTTGTGGCTCGATCCGGCCTCGTCGATTTCGGTAACGAGGCACTTCCTCATGTCAACGATCCGCCTGTGCATCTCGTAGCATGTGTACACGCTCTTGGCCGCGAACCTGAGGTGAGGTTCATCCAGTTGCCGCATCCAGGCCCCGTGCCAGGATACGGGACTTGTTCTCTTGGCATCCTGCTTCATCTTTTCGTAGTAGGGGTCGATGATGGCCGAGGCGAGTTCAACCAAGGATTCCTTCTTCGTGCTGCCCCTGACCCTGTAGTGCTCATGGATTTCCACAAGGTTCTTGCAGGCCAAGCCTGTAACCTTGAGCGATTTTACATCGTCGGTGGTTTCCACCGTAGCGAACTTGTAGTCGGTGCTGTTGACAAACCTGGCGAAATGGTCGCAAGGCTCTGTGGCCATGCAGTAGTGGTAGATGAGGACATGATGGCGCACGCACAACTGGGCGACGGCAACCTTCTGATCTTTGCCGGGAAGACCGACGGTATACTGGAGTTCGATGCCGACCACCTTGTACTTCTCTCAAGCAAGCAACTGCTCCACGGTGTTGATGTAGTCCTCCACCACGGCCGGGTCGATGGTGTACACCACCGAGAGATCCATCTCCCTCGCATGGGTCTCCACTTTATGCTCGTCGAACTCCATTGGAGCGCCGCTAGATATCCTCTCTGTATGCGTCGTCATGGGTGTGCTTGTTGTGTTGTGGGGCGAGATCGAAAGGTTGAAGAGACTAAGGTTATAATGGCCACAGGAATTAATGGGGAAGCCGGACAGACTGGAATATCCGCACGCCCGGATGGCCGTTCTAATTTGCAGCGCGTAACTCCATCGTGCCGCACGTAACTGCATCGTGGCAACGCGCGCGGTGCAACTGCATGCATATGGGGCCCCCAACGTGATCGTGCGCAGGCCCCAACCGCTGGCAGAGCGCGTGCGCAGGGACGCGAGCAGAGCGCTCCGCGGCGCCTCAACGGCGAGCAACCGTATATATGCTTATAGCAGTTGAACACGCAAGGAAAAGCTGTCCAAAAGCCGAGCACGTGGAGGTACGCGACCAGAGCACGCCGCGGTGCCTAACGGCGAGCAGAGCGCGCCGAGGGACGCGAGCAGAGGCCGGCACAGTGATACGTGGCAAATAAGATGAACTGTGCGAGCGATGGTGGAGAAATCAAGCACGAATCATATTAGAGTTGCGTGTGTGATACGTGGCATACAGTTGATCCATCTGAGCTGTTTGTGATGGAATAAGCCGTGTGTGTTGTGGGCAAATGCTTGCTGGTATATAACCGTTTGCGATTGATGAATTCATCACCGACGGGTTACCTAGTGTGGTCCGTGTGCGATGTGATATGCTTTGTCTGCACAACATGTATGCTCTGTGTACAGAAGAACAACATATATATACTTGTAACAGGACATGATTGCAAAACCAAATTAAACATCCAATTACGTTATATAACAAATACCATAAATATTGCAAGGTTCAAATTCCAGCATTACAAGGCCCAAATTTAAGATTACAAGGTTCAAACTATTCAGACACATAAAATTCATATTCTTCAGAATCTTTTTCATGCATTATTTCTGCGAAAGGATCAGCCACCAAGAAGTCATATAGCGGCTCGATACAGTGACTTCCGAATAATCTATCATATGAAGTTACAAACTGAAATTCAGCTTATGCAGAGCATTTTCCATTCAGCTGTAGACGCCTGCGCTCTTTAGCAATCCATTCACTTCTGCGCAGTAAATATAGGACAAACCTCATTACCTTGAGCAACCTTGCTTTCTCAACAAAGAACCTGGCGAATTTAATTTTTGGTGTGGTGCCTCGGTACTTGTTAAAAGTAATTTCTATGAGATGAAGATCAAGGCATTCAATGGGATTGTTATATTCCCCAACATTTTCTACTTTCGGGCCTGCTAGTATCTGCAAACGAAGACAACATATTAGTGCCTAGCTGCAGATTTGAACACTTCGGGCCTCTTTGATTTGCAGGATTTCGAAAATACACGAAAAGAGTGAAATGCCACCTTCAATCTTTCATGATAAACTTTTATCACGAAAGCTTGTCGAGCGAAGGAATAAAACGGGTGCAACACTAGCATCTCAAAAAAATATGTATTGAAATCCTCCAAATTTCCTTTAGAAATCATTCTACATTTGTCATTGTAATCATGGGTAAAAGTAACAAAAAATTGAGCTCCGTTGTGGTTAAAAATTAACAGGAAAGGAGTATCACCTCGATGTATAGCTTCTCCGTGCAAGGAAAACATCTAAGGAATCTAACAACTTCATCCAGATCGGGGCCGACAGATTGTAGTGCCAAGATCTTCACTGTACGCAGAGGCCGGGTCAAGCTTGTGGGAATCATTTTCTGGATGACAGGCAAACATATAGATCAACAACAATTAGATAAAATGTGTTGTCCAATAGTATATAAGAAGGAGAAGAAGAAGACTGTTGTACCTGAACAGATAAAGATCCAGTAACAAGTTCGTTGAATTCAGCACACGAATAGCCCAACACTGTCAATTTCGGTGCGTGAATGACCCTGATTTTTGCTGGACCTAATTTATCAAGTACATAGAATCTCTCGAGGAAAGGCGCACTCTCAATGACAATATCGTGAAACACCTCAACTGACAGCCTTGGGTGGCGCCAGCAATGCACATAAATCGCACGGACATTCGTCGAGGTGATGTCGAGGCTACTGAACCCATCCATCGCATGAAGACGACGGTACTCGAGCGCTGTACAACCGATGAGCAAGCGCTCCAAATCCTCCTTCGAGATGCGGACGACAATGAGCTCGAGGTGCTTAAGTTTAGGGAGATGAAGAGCGCGCGCAGCATCGATCCGAGGGAAAATGCACCGCTTGAATGTAGCGCAGCGCGGTGTGGGCGCGAGGCGGAGCACGGACGGCGGCAATGAGCAAGGAGGTCTAGCATGAAGACTGAGCTCCTCGAGCCGATCCAGGGCTGGGGATAGGAACCAGTAGTGCAACCTGGGTTCGGTCTTGTTGTGGGGACTGAGCCTGCCGATAGCAAGGTGTCTGACCGGCCCAGAGTGCATGGCGAGGATGCGGGATAATGCGTCCAAGCGTTGCTGCTCCCCGCTGCAGAACTCATGGTCGACGATGATGTCTAGGGGGTGGTGTGCCAGAGGGGGCGCCACCGCCGCGAGAGGACAGTGGTCCGCATGCCATATTTGATGGGGAGGTGGGATATGATGGTTACCAACATCTCGTCGGGGAGGCTGCTGATGAAGTCCACATTCGCCGGACGCTCTTGCGGTTCTGGCTCGACCCGCCCTCGCTTGTTGGCCGGCTCGTCCTCCATCTCGCAGCAGGCGGCGATCCTCAGCGGTGGTGCTTGTAGATGAGAACGGAGGACTGTTCTACGTACCTTCCCGAGGCGGCCGAAACAAAAGTCCAAAACCAGCAATAAATTGCAGCGCTCGCGGCGTGCACGGTGGACTGCTCACTGCTGTCCCGTCTAATCAAACAGCTGCCCGCGGTAGTAAATGGTTAGTTGAACGCCCATGGTTGGACTAATACAACCGTTTGCGATAATAACGTGGTGGCTATTTGTTAAAAATGCCTAGGAAAATCAATGTATAAAAAGGCGAAACGAACCCTGAATAATTTTATATGTTTAGCACAGTTGCATGTTGCCTCTATAAAATAAATCAAGGCGGGAAGATACAACGTATGTCGTTTTGCACACAGATCATGTGACCAAGTTCCCTCTCGGAACCATGAGGCTTCTTGATAGAAGCTCCGGTTTGTATGAAAGAAAATATGGGTCAAAGCCTAGTTGAAAAGGGCAGCAATATCTAACCCCAGCTTACAAAAGGTACAAAAGCATGATGATTAATTGTTCATAAGATTTACACAAAATCCAGATTGAACAGGACAATAACAACTAACTCAACCAAAGTTTTTGGCAGTCACAATCAAATGGATCGGTCTGATCCATAAAATCAAGATCCTGGACCAGAAAATCTACTGGTACATGAAGACAAGTTGTTGTAAATAGAAGCTGAGCATGTTCAGAAGCCCTTTTGTCCACCTAAACTTCTTTTTATGCTGTTCAACGTGTCCATCCGTGAGAAAGTTTTTGTTAAAAAACTTAATCCTCATGGAGAATAGTACTCTCGCATTCAACAGGAAGAATGTGACAAAGCTAGTGTTTGCATGGTTGGATGCATATCCTTCCAGCGTTATTGTCCTCAAATGAATGTCATGAGAACTGAGAAAATCCCGTTGCTTCTTATGCCACTGATTGGTTATACCTTTTTGTCCATGTCCTTTAGCCTAAATAGACATGAAGACTGAAAACAGTTAATGTCTAAAAAAAATAGTACAGCTGAACAGTTAGTTCTAGTAAAGTATATCAATGTGCTTGATATCATCACCTCTATATACAAATTCTCCAGACATGGAAAGCATCGCAGCAAGCTGATAATCATGTTCAGATCAAAACACCACGTACTGATATGTAAGGTCTTGACAGAATCTAGCACCATTGATATGGTACCCATGGACAAACTCTTCATTGAGCATAGAACATAATATTAGTACCAAAAGCATACTCCAAGATTATATAAAACTTATGCGCACAAATGAAAAATGCAGCTTATGATTACAAAAGTGTTGATGATATAAAACTTACGCACACAAATGAAAAATGCAGCTTATGATTACAAAAGTGTTTATGATAATATACAGTACCTGAATAAGTGTGGAGCCAACCACCATCTTGTAACCTTCAAACGGATCAGAAATTACACCCAAGGTCTCCAGTTTAGGCGTAGATACCACAGTTATTTGCGAAGGTGCATAACGATAATCAAGGAGCAACCTTTGGAGTGAAGGGGCGCCTTTGATGATGAGATCCTCTCCTTTAAAGCAAATTCCAATGCTTACAAGGTGAGGCGACTTTATTTGGAGACAACGAATACGAATTTCTTTTCCAAAAACAAGCAGCAAGCGCTCCAGGGCAGGGCAGCAGGAGTGGATGATGCTGTGTAGTGAGGCCTCCGACAGATCGACCACCACAAGCGCGAGTTTTTTTAGCAGTGGGAGTCGAAGCATTTGTACCAGATTGTCTGGTAGATGACACTAGGCCAGGGTGGTGGTGTGGAGAGAGGAGGAAAACCATGAGATGGACATTGGTGGTGAGGGCACATCTACAACGCTTGGTGGACATCTATTTGCATAGTAATGGTAGAACTCAAGATGCTGGAGTTTTTCGAATTGACGGGATGTCAGCCAGGCGTCCATCATGCAGGGTATGTGCAGCAGGCGGCATGCCGGGATGCATAGGCATTGAACGGAGCCCTGGTGGGAGGAGATGATGGCTCTGTGGAGTTCAAAATCATGAATGACAGATAGCCGGCGACAGTCGAGATTAAGAGGTGCGGCGCGCCATAGAGTGCGCCACCGAGATGCGAGGACATGTGTGCGGCAGCCATCCTTGGTGGGGAGAAGGAAGATGATCTCCCCAAGGATGGCGTCTGGGAGATCGCTGATGCGGTCCGCCCGATATTCTACGGGTTCCTCAGATCCAGGGGGCGTGGCCGTTTCTGCCCGCGCTGCCGGGTGCAGGATCTACAGCCGGCGGCACCGCTAGCTGGAGCCTCATCTGTGTACATGGCCATCTGAAAAAAAAGGCAGAAACATACATGTAGGACATTCAAAATCAATTCTCAAGATCTAGAAGAAAAATAGGGCACAAACATATATGTAGGACATTCAAAATCAATTCTCAAGATCTGGCTACGAATTATTAGCATGCATGCTAACCCTAGTCGGATTATTAGCAAAAAAATCATTTGTACAGAACAAACAATTAATCACTAACCATAGATACCATTCAAACATCAATACACTACACGGATCTAACGAATCTTACTCTAATTTCATGGACTGGGTGAACATAACCAAGGGTTTCTGTTCCCAACAAAGGGGGGGGGGGGACTAACCGATTTTCCGTCGGAGTCGGAGTCATTGCCGGAGTAGCTGTGGACCTCCGGCTTCGGCAGGGGAGGCACGACGATGGTGACGAAGTCAAGGTCACGCAGCTGCCCGTGCGAGACCTCGTCGGCGGCGACAGCAACCTCTGCGCCCAGCTTCATGCGTTGCGCGGGTGCTTCACTAGCCCCGGCTTCGCCACTCCCACCGATGGTGCGCTTCGGCAAAATCCTAATACACTCCATGCGGCGGTGACAACTGTGGACGGGGTGTGCGGCCGCCTATTATGACCAGCGGATCGGGCGCGCCATTAATATGGAGCAGTGGGAGCGAGGTGGGCGGCGGTCAAAGGGCTGGCTCGCCTCCTGGTGAGCCTAGGCAGCAGACTGCTGGCATGCCTACCGTCATTTCACACAGCTACTAGCACGCCCCACGGTGAGTGCATAGCGAACACGCGCATACCTCGGCCTACCGGTCTGCCTGCTAGCATGCGCCTCGTCAACTCACGCATGCTCGTACGGCACACGGGACGCGTGCGCGGCACGTATTATATTGATTTTTCCTTTTTGATGATTAATTCTGCCGCTTTATTGCTTAACCGAAGCACGGCACGTACATTGTTGGTCTAACGCACACGGTTCGAATGAAGAGTCCGTTTGCGATATTGGTTGATAATTATTTATAATTTCCTGTATGTAAGAAGATTATATCAAAACTTGTCTCAAATTTCAAAAAAAAATATCACAGTCAATTGGTGTCCATATGACACCACGATAAGTTTCACGAATTTCAACTTAGTTTTGGATTTACTGGATTTTAAAATCAAGATTCTCGATGTTAGAAATTTCTTGCATGGGGACTAAACATGCACCCAGGGACACGTACACATATGATTTTGCAATGCAGTTTCGTGCACTATCACATGTCTCATGTAGATCAAATTTGATTTTTGCACATTTAAAGCCTTGGGAAATCAACCAATGTATAAAAAATAGACAAATGTTATCTGTCGGCATTCTGGGAACCAGGGTATCCAGACTTGCCTGCCTCCGGCCCACGGCATGGCTCCATCGACGGCCTGGTACGACCCATCTACAAGACCACCAAGACAAGACCCTCGCGAGGGGCCAAGCCTCGCGAGGCGGACGACACCAAGACCTCCCGAGGGAGCAGCCTCCCCAGGCGGCCTCCCGAAGAGCGGAGATTTCTATGCAGGTACCCAGCCTCATGAGTCTACCATGACGCAAGCCATGACAACCAAGGCAGGCGGGCGCCAGCGGGCGTAGAGGAGGCAGATTCCTCTTTGGTGCTAAGGAGGCAAGGACAGGCATGGGTTCCCGAGGAATCTGGCAAAGGTTTCCATTCCGGTGCAAGAAGACCAAGACCACCAGCACGGCAGGACGGATGTCATTGCCGAGCCCACCGCTGTGTCATGACCAGAAGCTTTGCAGGCGAAGACCACCTTTCATCAGGATAAGATGTACTACTTGTCTCCTTTCAAATTGGCCACTGTGGGATCCCTTCCCGCCTACGTTTTGGGGGAAGAGGACCGAGGCCACTATAAATATAGGTTAGCCACCACCGTAGAGGGGTCGACTGATTCCCTCACCCATAGACCTCGCGAGGTTGTTCATCCCTTGTACTAGTTCATCCTCAGCCCCTCGTGAGGCCAATCCACCACAAAGCAAGAGTAGGGTCTTACACCGCAAGGTGGCCCGAACCTGGGTAAACTGCCGTGTTCATCTTCTTCCTTGTTCGTGCGAATCAAGCTAGGCTGTGGGGCGACGGGCTGGTAGGCTGGTTAGCTTGAGTTCTTCGCACACGCCCCAGAGTTCAAACCTTTCTTGGGTCTGCGGAGCCCTGAATCCGACATTTGGCGCGCCAGGTAGGGGCGTGTCGAAGCCTCTCTTCCATCGTTCGCTCCGCCGCCGTTCCGTCGCTCCTATGGCTGACGCTCGCCGTGTCCATGCCGAGCGCCGGGCCGCTCGTGTCGCTCAGACGGCACCCATGGGCAACGGCGCCCTCGCCGCTCCGCCTCCCCGGTGGCTAACGCCACCACTGACCCTGCTGCTCGTGAACAGCAGGATTCGTCGCTGCCACCGTCCGTGTGGCGCGACGGCCGTACCGCAACTCCATCACCCACTCCAGCCATGGCGTCGTCTTCTCATGCTCGTCGCGGGCCAGCAAACGCGCAGGCTGCGCTGCTCATGGTGTGTGAGCTTCTGCGTTACCATCTGGCCAACGACCTCTACGATGACTGGCTCGGCCGCATCACCGAGCTCGTCAACGCCGCCGGTGAAGCCCCTGCACCATCCCATTTGCCCCGTCCCTCGCCGTCCCTGGCGGGCGACGTGGCTCACGGCGTGGCCCCTCCTTCTCCTCTACACGGCGTGGACCCCGAGCCCAGGCGTGAGGCACCCCAACGCGACCCGCCGTGCAGGGCGCCGGCGCGCGATGAAGCAAGCTGCCAGGTGGTGCAGCGGCCCCAAGGAGAAGCACGCGCGCTTCCAGCACCGCCGCGTCAAGACCGCGTGCCACCAGAGGCGGTGGCGCGCGGGCGCCAAGATCAAGCTCCCCCCATGCGACCGGCCCCTGTGAGTGTGGCAGGCTGCCGTGCTTTCACCCCGGAGCTGCACCGCATCATTTGGCCCGGCAAGTTCAAGCCGGATCTGCCTCCACGCTACAACGGAACTCCTGACCCCGTAGAATTTCTCCAGCTCTACGAGCTGAGCATCGAGGTGGCGAACGGCAACGACAAGGTCATGGCGAGCTGGTTCCCCATGGCCCTCAAGGATTGCGCGCGTTCTTGGCTCCTGAACCTCCCGGTGGGGTCGATCTCCTCCTGGGACGAGCTCCGAGAGTGCTTTGTCGCTAACTACCAGGGTACTCGCGGCCGCGCTCCTGCAGCAGGTGACCTGTGGCGCGTAAAGCAGCAGCCGGGCGAGACCTTGCACAAATGCATACAACGCTTCACGAACGTTCGCCTCAAGATCCCAAAGGTGTCAGACGAGGCCACCATTTTGGCGTTCTCTGATGGCGTCCGGGATGTCAAGATGAAGGAGGAGCTCGCCATACACGAGGACTTGTGTTCGGCTCTGGAGATGTTCAACATGGCAGCCAGGTGCACGAGGGCAGAGGAAGGTCACCTCTCCCTCCTGGAGCTTCCGGAGATCGATCCTGAAGACAAGAAGACCAAGGCTAAGGAAGTAAAGCGTAAGGGCCCTGCCGTGCTGGCCGCGGAGCCTGAGATGAAGCGCGGCCGTGACCATGATGAGCTTCCCAGGGGCAACCGCCCATTCTGCGTCTTCCACAACGTCCATAGCCACAACACCAACGACTGCCAGGAGCTCAGGGCAATCCGAGACGGGCGCCTCGGCCGCCGTCCTGAGCGCAGCGACCGCGGCCACGGCCGCGGAGGAGGCCGCGGTGGAGGCCGCTGGGACAACCGCGACCCCCGCCAGGACTGGCACGACCAACCCCGTGAGGACCGCTGGCAGGGCCAGCCTCGTGATGGCCCCTGGCGAGACCAGCCTCGTGGGGACCGTCCTCGGGGCAATGCCGACCTCCCTCCACTGCCACCGCCGCCAAGGAGAAACGACGACAACCACCAAGATGGTGGGGCTGGGGGCTTCCAAGAGCCTCGTGTGATCGCCTGCATCCTGGGTGGCGCTCAGGCTCCCGCCTCCCATCGCATCTTCAAGCAGTTCGCTCTGGAGGTGAACGCGACCCTTCCCAAGCTTGAGGCATCCCGTCCCCTCAGGTGGTCCAAGCACGCCATCACCTTCGACTCCATGGACCAGCTCAAGTGCTCAGCCGCCGCTGGCGCGCTCCCGATGCTCTGCACGCCAACCATCAGCAAAGTCCTCATCACCAAAACCCTCATCGATGGCGGCGCGGGGCTCAACGTTCTTTTTGTCGAGACGTTTGAGACGCTCCAAGCACCCTACGACCAGCTTCTGCCTACCAAGCCTTTCTCAGGGGTGACCGATGGCTCCACCATTCCCATAGGGCAGATCCGCCTCCCTGTCACCTTCGGCAAGCGCGACAACTACCACACCGAGCTCATCGACTTCGACGTCGCCCGCATCGGCCTCCCATACAATGCCATCCTCGGGTATCCGGCCCTCGCCAAGTTCATGGCAGCAACTCACCATGGCTACAATGTCCTCAAGATGCCAGGAAGTGGCGGTATCATCACGGTCGCCTGTGACAAAAAGGATGCGGTGTTCTCCCTCGAGCGCGCCTATCAGGCTGCGGCGGTCGAGAACTCTAACGACGAGGGCGCCATCTAGCCTCCTGAGGCCGTCCCCAAGAAGAAGAAGCAGCTCCTCCCCAAGGGCCGTCAGGAGGCTGTGGCGCCTGTTGGTCATGCCTCAGTCCCCACGCCCACTGCTGGGGCGCCTTTCCCTCTCGCATAGGAAGGCGCACCCGGTGCCCCCCTCAGGAAGGGCTCGGGGGCTCTCATCTGGAGGGCCTCTGACCTGACCAGCGCGACCAGGGAGGCGTTCGGGCACCACGTGGAGGCGTGTTTCGACGCGCGCCTCCGGGAGCAAGGCGCCAGGCGCTCAGGAGTTCATCACCAAGGCAATCGAGGAGCTTCAGGAGGCGCGAGCCATGCGTGGAGAGCGTCGCCCCACACCGCCGGGTGCAGCCGCGGCCCCTGACATGGGCGGCGAGCTGCGCGTTTGTGTCAACATTCCAGGTCTCAACAGGGCTGCTTCGCAGGGCCTCTTCTGGCCGTCCTGCGTCGGCCGGATCGAGGGCTACCCCAGTGGCTACGTTCGCATGCCGTTCGGCCTGCTGAACGTGGCCGCCTCGTACCAGCGCTTCATGCAGGGAGCCTTGGCGGCCCACGAGGCAAGGCACTGGGCAGTCCTGATGGAGAAGGCGCTGGACACTCGCGAGCCCTCCGGACCTCCAGAGCCTCCCGGGCCTCAGGAACCGGTTGGCCCGTGAGGAGCGATCTCTGCAGCACGCATCTTCAGCTACTCCAACGCTTCTACAACAATGGTGCCAGGTGACCTTTTGGTTTGTCCAACTGAGGGTGCCCCTCGGGCTGCATCATCCTCAGGCTGCTAGGGCCCGCCCTCATAGCTGCGTCATTTTGATTCATGTACTCCGGACCAGTTGTGCATGCTCAAGTTATTATGGTTGTTAACATTACGCCTGTCAACCCGTCATCTATGGGGTTGCCTTCCGCGATCCCCGCGCGTTGCTGACCCGCCCCTTGCTCATCCCGCGAGGGGGGCTGCTGGCACGACGTCTGTGCTCCGGTCCATCCCTGCAGTGCTGATAAACCTAAGAGACCGAGCTTTGGCTCGCGGCTGACCCTGCGCACGCCACCTCACCAGGTCCTTAGTGCCTTCGTCTTCTCGCAGAAAGATCATGGGAAGGATAGCAAGCGTGTATGCCCTTTGTGTTTTGTGACTAACTCGCAGGAACCTCCGGAGGCAGGACCATGAGCGGCTTTCCCAACACCTCGCCACCACGACAGGATGTCGCGCTACATGTCGTGGGGCGCAACCCCTCCTAGGTACCCCCTCGAGGCCAGCCACTCTTTTCTCGCGCAAGTCACTTGCACGTAGAAGGGGGGGCCTTGAGCACCGTGCCTCAGGGGCTCCTACCGGCTCTTGAGCCCTCACCCCCTGGCCTTGACCACGGCATCGCGATCTGGCATACCAGCGGCAGCCGAGCCTCGCTCGAGAGCCGGGTCTCGAGGACATAGAGCACCCTGACGAGTGGGAGAAATGGAGTCGGTAGGAGCCCTGTGGGTGGGTGGGGGGGGAGGGCATCAGGAGAAAGGCGCAGCCTAAAGTCACACAAGAATCTCACCTCGTGGAAAGGAAACCACCGCGGGCTTGCCAAGATAAGTTGCCTCGCATGTCCAGACGTGAACCCCATAATCGGCGTTTTGTCCCTTGCGATTTCGCTCGGGCAAGAAAACTTCCCTTTCAATCCTTCGGGAGCCGCTTGCGCGCCAAAGGGGACCTCCTGAGCATCGCGCCTTGGGGGCTCTTACCGAACCTCGGGCCGCTCACCTCCTGGCCTTGACCACGGCATCGCGACCTGGCATACCAGCGACGGCCAAAGTTTGCCTGGGGACTGGGTCCTGTCGGCGTAGAGCACTAAGCTACCGCGATAATAAAAGGGGCAACCGTGCCCAACCGAGAGACGCAAACACAACATAAGTTGGGGACGCTAACATTAAGGCAAAAGTGTCACGATCTTTACACACCATCCTGGGGCCCTTCATGATTTTTGCGCAGGAATGAAACAAAAGGAAAGGACTTCCTGAGGATCACAACCCAGGCAGTGTCACCCACGACGCCTGGCCGGCACCATTCCTCCCCTAAGCCCGAGCGCGGCGATGCGGCGGCTCATAGCAGTCGTCGTCGCTTGAGCTTGGTCCGGAGGAAGCGCCGCTGCTGCTGGAGGAATCACGGACAAGGCCAAGGGCAAGTTCACCGCCAGGGGCCTCGCCGCTTCGCTGGCCTGAAGGGGGGTCGCCGTCTCGATCGCCTCCCCTGGGGCAGCACTCCAGGCATCGGCCGTCCTCTCCGAAGACCTTGAAGAAGAGCGTCGATGCCCCGTCGTACTCAAAGTGGATGGCGTGCCTCCCCTCTGAGTTGCAGGCGTGGGCGATCGCGCCCCATCCCCGAGTCATGAAGACGTCGCCGGAGTAGACGTCCTCGACCTCCGCCTCTGAAGCTTGGCTGCAGCAGCCGTCATGCTGCAGCCACAGCTCGACGGGCCCCTTCAACGGTATCTCCCCCGCCAGGGACTACGGGAGCCGGATCCATGTGCACGGCGGCGTCGCCGCCCACACCATGAGCTCGCAGGCCGTGCCGCCGGCATGGGCCTGTGGGCAGGGTGGTCACGCGGTCTTCGCTTGTTCTCCTTCCCGGCTTCGTTCTCCGTGACGCCCGCGGCCGCTCTCGCGAGCGGGACCTTGTGCGCAGATGTCCGCACTAACGGGGAAACCCGGTAGGGCGTGTTCGTGCCAAGGTTGCGCGGTCATAGGTGGTGCGGTGGCCTCGCGAGGGCAATCGTGCCTTTTCTTCGGCGGGAGCAACTCCGGTTCTACCTGCGGGGTTTTTCCCTTCTCCGCGGTGGAGAACCTCCTCACCGGTGCCATAGAAGCTTTGGCGAGGTGGCGGGACGACGAAGAGGAAGAAAGGGTGAACGACGAGAGGATGAAGATGGGCTGGGGGCTCTGCTCCCACATTTATAGGCGAGGGAAGGCTAACCGGCGGCCTCCCATGCTCCAAGTAATGATGACCCCGCTGCATGCACCTGGCAGTTGTCAAGTCTGAGCAGTTGTCGAGGCGACGTAGGGAGGCGAAGACACCAACGTCCCGTCAAGCGCCACGCGTCGGCCTGGCCCGCAGGCAATTGGGGCCCGCAGCGCTTCGCCCTTGCCCCTTGGCTTCGCCTCGAAGCCAAGTCCGAGCATGCCTTGGGCCCGGGGGCTACAGTTGGCGTTCTGGGAACCAGGGTACCCAGACTTGCCTGCCTGTGGCCCACGGCATGGCTCCATCGACAGCCTAGTATGACCCATCTACAAGACCGCCAAGACAAGACCCTCGCGAGGGGCCAAGCCTCACGAGGCGGACAACACCAAGACCTCCCGAGGGAGCGGCCTCCCCAGGCGGCCTTCCGAGGAGCAGAGATTTCTATGCAGGTACCCAGCCTCATGAGGCTACCATGACGCAAGCCATGATGACCAAGGCAGGCGGACGCCAGCGGGCCCAGAGGAGGCAGTTTCCTCTTTGGTGCTACGGAGGCAAGGACAGGCGTGGGTTCCCGAGGAATCTGGCAAAGGTTTCCATTCCGGTGCAACAAGACCAAGACCACCAACACGGTAGGACGGATGTAATCGCTGAGCCCACCGCTGCGTCACGACCAGAAGCTTTGCAGGTGAAGACCACCTTTTGTCAGGATAAGATGTACTACTTGTCCCCTTTTAAATTGGCCACTGTGGGATCCCTTCCCGCCTAGGTTTTGGGGGAAGAGGACCGAGGCCACTATAAATATAGGTTAGCCACAACCGTAGAGGGGTCAACTGATTCCCTCACCCATAGACCTCGCGAGGTTGTTCATCCCTTGTACTAGTTCATCCTCAGCCCCTCGTGAGGCCAATCCACCACAAAGCAGGAGTAGGGTCTTACATCGCAAGGTGGCCCAAACCTGGGTAAACTGCCGTGTTCATCTTCTTCCTTGTTCGTGCAAATCAAGCTAGGCTGCGGGGCGACGGGCTGGTAGGCTGGGTAGGTTGAGTTCTTCGCACACGCCCTAGATTTTGAACCTTTCTTGGGTCTGCGGAGCCCTGAATCCGACATTATCTATTTTTTTCAATTTTCAACACTAAACTCCTTTGGTCGCATGTTCGCTGCAGAAAAAGTTTGACATGCATCTTTGGGCCACGTGCACGCGGGTCCTAGGACACTCACTCGCATGGGCCCGCGAGGTCGCCGTCCAGCACTATGACATGCGATGAGAGAGGTTAATTTGACCAACAAGGATGGTCATTTTTTGGTTTTTGTTACGTACGGTAGGAGTATATATATAGTACGCGTTGAAGAGGGTGGCCGGGGGCAATACTACGCGTCATATAGGACAGACACTCGCGTGCGATGCTTCCATCCGTGGGCCTGCGAGGTTGTCCTCCATCACTTTGATCCAACAAGGAGGTTTCTTTTTGGGTTGTGTTGCGGAAGGAGTATATAATACGCGTCGAAGAGGGGAGGAGGGGGCCGGGGCAGCACATACTACACACACATCATGAACGATCTCGCTCGGTGTGGGGACTTTTCGGTTTCCGAGGCAGGTGCCACAAAGAAGTTGTACATATTGGGTATTAAAAAGATCACCAACACATTGGGCACGTGCAGACGATGGTTTTCACTCATTTGCCTATGACTCTTCCCTCAATGGGCCTGCGAGGTCATCGTCCATCTAATATATGACACAACGAGAAAGGTAATTTGACGAACAAGGAGGATTATTTTCGGGTTGTGTTATGATACGTAGGAGTATATATTACGTGTCGAACAGGGAAGGGGGGCAACATATATATACTACGTGTCATGAACCTCAGTTCGTGTGGGGGACTTAAAGGTTTCCGAGGCAGGTGCCACATCAAAGTTCTACATATATATTAGGTATTCAAACATCACAACCACACATCTCCATACATGTGTTTGGCCCACAAGCAAGCGATGGCGGTTGTCCTCTAGCACTCACTCACGGGGTTATCGGCGAGATGCTTCGTCCATCTCTGTGTGCCCGCTTGGTTAATCACTTCGACCGACAGCGATAGAGGTTAATTTGACTTATAATTAGGAGGGGATTAAATTTTGGCTCGTCTTATACGGGTCGGTACATGCAAATATACTTCGCGCGCATGTGTACGCATGAATCCCTCCCACTGGGTCGAAGTGGGGGGGGGGGGGACGAGCACGCGACGCGTCATGAACCAGATCTATGGGGGGACTGTGCGATTTTCGGCGCATGCATGCGCCACATCAAAATGTTGTGCTTTTGGTATTCAAACATATATGCATGCATCATGCATGTCCATACATATGTTTGGGGCACATACATGTACTGGTTGTCTTTGGACACTCCATCGCTTGGTTATATATCATCGACGGCCTATATATTTGTGGGCCCGCGTGGACGTCCATCACTCGACCAACAACGCGAGAGAGGTTACTAGGGTGGATTCTTCTTCTGTTGGTTCGCATTACCGTATAGTCATACGTCGATCATGGTGAGATTCGAGACCTAAGTTCGAGGGCTCGCATACACATGAATCCCTATATATATAGCATACTACGCGTTGTGAACCCTTGCTCTGTGTGGGGACTTTCCAGTTCCAAAAGCACGCTGCCACATCAATTTTGTGCATTGGGTATATTCAAACACCACATGACACTTCATACATATGTTTGGGCCACATGCACGCAGTGGTTGTCTTCAGGCACTCCCTCGCGTGGTTATCGGCGACAAGCTAGCCTATTTTATGGGGCCGCGTGTGGAACATTCATGCATGACTTTGACCCAACAAACAAGAGAGGTTATATGACCAAGGTGGTGATTCTTCTTGGTCAGTCTTACAATACGCCTTGGTGAGATGCCCCCTCGCACTGACTCAAAGTGTGTGTGCGTGTGGGGGGGGGGCACAGTACTACTTCATACTAGATGAACCTCCGTGGGGTCGGGGATGTCCGGTTAATTTGTGATGCACATGTGCCACATCAAATTTGTGATTTGGTTACTTAAATATCACACCACATCAATTTCACACACACACACACACACACACACACACACATCGGGCCACCCGCAGGTGTGGTTCGTATGTGGTCTCACCCATCTAACGCCAGAAGAACACATCTATGGGCCCGCACACGGTCCAAATTTGATCGGAAGCAAAGGGGGGGGGGGGCGCTTGACCATGATGTACTCCTTTCGGTTTTGTGTTACGGTAGGGTGAGATGTCAGACCTAGCTATTTGGGGGCATGCTTTCATAGCTAGGATTCCCCTCCCGGCAACATGAAGTGTGTGTGTGTGTGTGTGTTTGTGGGGGGGGGGGGTGCCACATCAAAGTTGTGCATTGGGTATTTGAACATCAAACCACCCTTTTCATACATATATTTGGTCCACATGCAAGTGTGTTCGTGTTCTGACCCTTTCCCGCGTTTATTTGGCCAAATTTATAAACAGCAGACGAGTCAGACGCAGCAACCGTTTGCAATCAGGTACGAAACAAACATGGTTCCCTAGGACTACATGTGTGCCGCGCCCCTGCCCCTGTCACCCACATGATCACAGTAGATTGGGCTCCATGAGGCTTCCCTCCCCCTCTCAAAAATATCTACTCCCTCGCAATCTTGAAAATATCTACCCGCGTAGATGGTTTTTCTGTGTGATAGCACACGATTAGTATGTCTGGACCGTGTGCGATGTCTGTTACTCCCGCTCTGCTTCAATCAGTAGATCCAAATTTTTAGTAGACCCGGCATTATACTCCCGCCTACATCCCTCGCAATCTCAAAAGTATCTGCTCGGCTGGAGTGTTTTTCTGTTTGATAGCACATGATTATTATGTTTAACCGTGTGTGATGTTCGTTACTCCCGCCCCGCTCTGCTTCAATCCCTTGATCCAAATTTTCGGTAGCCCCGCCATTTTACTCCCGCCTAGTAAAATTTCAATACCCGCGGCATTTCCTCAAACACCACCTTGGACCCCCTCCACACACACACACCCCAAATCCTTCGCTCACCCCAAATCCCCCGCTCACACACATACACACCACCCCTCCCTCGCTCCAAACCTAGCTAGGTCGCCGCCGCCGCCACACCGCCTCCATCGTCAACCTCTACCAGTCTGCCCGTGCAGTTTACCCATCGATATACATACCCTCGCCGCCCTGAGTTTCTTAGATGACGCCTGCGAAATGCCCCCTTTACCAGAGATCCCAATCCCCCTTCCCCACTCCAGAGCGTCGCAGCCTAAGCCCGGCTACGCTTCCCGGGGAGCTCGAGGAGCGAATGGCCCAAAAGAGCTTTACCCCGGCCTCTTCGCCCGACGTCAGCGAGGTGGCCGCCGAGGAAGCTGACGACAATGACTGGACCTGGATTGAGCCTTTCAATCAGCGGGCTAGAGTATTCTGGCATGTCGCGGACGCCGGCTATGACATCGAGGTCATCGACACCGACGGCTTGACGCGGGCTATGTCATAGGTTAAGTTGCCCAACCCCAACCCTTCGGGTTCGATAGCTATCGATCTCATCGATGGCCCTGCCGCTGATCTCCTGCGACTCGTTATGAACAATTTTCCATCCTTCACCGCCTTGGAGCCCCTTTTGTCATTTCTAAAAGACACGTTCTGCAACACTGGCTTGGGATCCTCAGCTGGCAAGTCAGACCTCATCGACGGCGACCACGAGGAGGAGCCAATCTTTGACAAGTGAGGAAACCCATGATTTGTTTTCTTGAACCCCTTTTGTAGTGAGAACCTGTCTAGTATTTATTGCTATATTTGGTTGTTTGCATTATGCCTTGTTTATTTCTATGGTTTATGGTTGTTCGGTTGTTTGTAGTTAGCATATGTCTAGTTTCAATTGCCATCTTTGGTTGTTCGTAGTATGCCTTGTTTATTTCAGCTATTAACAGTGTGATGTTCTATATGTGCTAGTATGAACTGTGCAGTTCAATTTCATCAATACCAAATTTAACAATAGCTCTATGAATGACTATATTTGGTTGCTGTTAAGCATGTTGTACTCCCTCCGAATCTTTTTAGTTCGCATATAAGATTTGTCTAAAGTCAAGCCTCGTAAAGTTTGACCAACTTTATAGAACAAAATACCAACATTCACAATATGAAATAAATATCAGTACATGTGTCATGACTTAAATTTTCATATTGTATAACTTTAGCATGGTAGATGTTGATATTTTTTCATATAAATAAGGTCAAGCTTTATGAAGTTTGACTTCAGACAATTCTTATATGCAGACTAAAAAGGACCGGAGGGAGTATTTAACACGCCTTTCCATTTGATTTAACAATGGCACTGTTTGGATACTCTAACTAAGCTAGAGGTTAGAGTTAGTTTCTAGCTCATGACAGTTGAAAGGGAGAGAGAGAGATTGGTGGAATAGTTGATTGTATTGCTTGAGCCTCGTGGGCATATATATAGGAGTACATGGTCATCTTGGAGTACAAGTCAAGGTAGAATAAATCTTAGGCTATCCTATGTTTCCTAAATAACAATGATACTCAACAATGACTAACCCTGAACTAACTCTAGCCAAAGAGGTGTTTGGATGACAGTGTTAGATTGACAATAAATGCACTAGGAGAACTAGCCCCAATCAGCCCCTCTTGGGTGGGATAGTTGTTTTGGGTGGGTTAGACGCAACTAGCTCAAACTAGCCCTCATGTTTGGATACTTTAGGGCTATTTGAGCCCAAACTAGCTCAAACTAACTCTAACCCATGGATCCAAATAGGGCCAATAACTAGTGTACTTAGACCTGCACAATACAAGTTTGAATGACTATGTTTGCTTGTTTTTAAATATTAGGCCTGTTGCAGTTAATAACACACCTTTCCACTTCTTGTTTTTAAATATTAGGTTTTTAATAATTTGGTCTTGCACATGTAGGTCTTGCTGTCAGAGGTTTTGACCCACTGTTTGACCCTTTTTGCATATGTGGAAATGAGTTGTCCATGAATATCAGTCAAGTCAAGAAACTCAAAAAGATTGTTACGATAAAGAAATTAGCGACAAAAAACAACAAGATCTTTGTCTGCACAATGAAGAAGACATCAGTTCACTACAGGATGGTACTAACTGTTATACCTTGTCTTTTTAATTCCTTCGCGCCATTTCAAATCTAGAGAAGATATTTATGCATATCCTTGTTTTCAGGCCTTTCCAAAGTAGTTCACTGATGATTACCTCTCAAACCACCTGTATGGTCAGGAGGCGAGGAAGGTATTGAAGTGTTCCTGAAGAGGACGAAGGATGGACAGGCACTGGCCTAAAGTTGCAAAGACCTTCAACAACAATGAAGGCTCAATATTCGCCTTCCGCTTTAGCAGTTTTCTAGATGAGATCCATCTGTCTTTGTACCGTCTATGATGCTAATTTTGAAAGGTTATAAATATTGCATGTGAAACTTGGTGCTGGTGTAGTTGTGTAATGGGGTAGCTGAGTGCCGAAGCTATATGATGTTGTACTCTGATGTATTTCAATTATGAAATTCTGCTTCCTTAATATGAAAATGAAATATATTGTGTGCTTAATATGAAATGTCAATTAGATTAATAAATGGATTATTAATAATAGGGCAATTAGCCTGCTAATGGCCAATTAGCTCGCTAATTGGGTTTTTCTATTACACACGGTTATTGAGAAAACACCGTGGGCAATGACCTCAGGCAACGCACACGGTTTCTAGGAATACATCGTGTTGGATCAATGAACAATCACACACGACATCCTCTTGAAAACTGTTTGCGTTAGGCCACCTTGCGCAAACGTTTACCACATAAAAAGTGTGTGTGATGGACAGCCTTTGCCACACAGCTTCTTCTACGCACCGTGTGTGATGCATTCAATAATGCAAACGATAAAATTGTTAATATCGTGTGCAATGGCAACACTATAACAAATGATTTAATGAGGAAAATTGTGTGTGATGTACCTGCGAACGGAAACGTTTTCCTTAGAGTGACTGTGTGGGATGTATATATGAACGGAAACGTACTTCTTGGATTAACTGTGTGGGATGTACATACTAACGGAAACGTATTCCTTGGATTGACTATGTGGAATGTACATATGAATGGAAACGTTTAGCCGGGACTGACTGTGTGGGATGTACTTACGATCGGAAACGATTTGGCCTGTATAATTGTATTTTTTTTAGCACAACTGTATGTACAACCCTATTTGATCGTTCGCCCGTCGCACACGACCTCATTTTGCTGAGCGTGTGTGCCAGGAGGGCCTATCCCCGACGGTTTCTAGGTCGTGTGGGAAGGACCCTGATGACCCACAAGTATAGGGGATCTATCATAGTCCTTTTGATAAGTAAGAGTGTCGAATCCAACGAGCAGCAGAAGGAAATGACAAGTTGTTTTCAGCAAGCTGGTATTCTCTGCAAGCACTAAAATTATCGGTAACAAATAGTTTTGTGATAAGATAATTTGTAATGGGTAACAAGTAACAAGTGTAACGATGGTGCAGCAAGGTGGCCCAATCCTTTTTGTAGCAAAGGACATGCCTGGACGAACTCTTATATAAAGCAAAGCGCTCCCGAGGACACATGGGAATTATTGTCAAGTTAGTTTTCATCATGCTCATATGATTCGTGTTTGTTACTTTGATAATTTGATATGTGGGTGGACCGGTGCTTGGGTGCTGTCCTTACTTGGACAAGCCTCCCACTTATGATTAACCCCTCTCGCAAGCATCCGCAACTACGAAAGAAGAATTAAGATAAATCTAACCATAGCATGAAACATGTGGATCCAAATCAGCCCCTTACGAAGTAACACATAAACTAGGGTTTAAGCTTCTCTCACTCTAGCAACCCATCATCTACTTATTACTTCCCAATGCCTTCCCCTAGGCCCAAACAATGGTGAAGTGTCATGTAGTCGACGTTCACATAACACCACTAGAGGAAAGACAACATACATCTCATCAAAATATCGAACGAATACCAAATTCACATGATTACTTATAACAAGACTTCTCCCATGTCCTCAATAACAAATGTAACTACTCACAAAGCATATTCATGTTCATAATTAGAGGAGTAATAATTATCATTAAGGATCTGAACATATGATCTTCCATCGAATAAACCAACTAGCATCAACTACAAGGAGTAATCAACACTACTAGCAACCCACAGGTACCAATCTGAGGTTTTGAGACAAAGATCGGATACACGAGATGAACTAGGGTTTGAGAGGAGATGGTGCTGGTGAAGATGTTGATGGAGATTGACCCCCTCTCGATGAGAGGATCGTTGGTGATGACGATGGCTTCGATTTCCCCCTCCGGGAGGGAAGTTTCCCCAGCAGAACAGCTCCGCCGGAGCCCTAGATTACTTCTGCCCAGGTTCCGCCTCGAGACGGTGGCGCTTCCTCCCAAAAGCTCTCTTCTGATTTTTTTTCCAGGTAAAAACACATCATATAGCAGAAGATGGACACCGGAGGCCTGCCAGGGGGCCCACATGCCACAGGGGCGGCCCAGGGGGGTAGGGCGCCCCCCAGGCTTGTGGCCTCCTAGTGGGTCCCCTCTGGTATTTTTTCGCACAATATTTTTTATATATTCCAAAATAATTCTCCGAAAATTTTAAGGACTTTTGGAGTTGTGCAAAATAGGGCTCTCGGATTTGCTCCTTTTCCAGTCCAGAATTCCAGCTACCGGCATTCTCCCTCTTCATGTAAACCTTGTAAAATAAGAGAGAAAAGGCATAATTATTGTACCAAAATAGGTAATAACATCCCATAATGCAATAAATATCAATATAAAAGCATGATGCAAAATGCACGTATCAACTCCCCCAAGCTTAGACCTTGCTTGTCCTCAAGCGAAAGCCAAAATCGATAATCATGTCCACATGTTTAGAGATAGAGGTGTCGATAAAATAAAATATAGAAATGAAGGCATCATGATCATCTTTAGAACAGCAACATATATAGTCATATATTTTCTTATGCTAAAGTAACAATTCGTTCACAATGTAAAGTATGAATCAGAAACTTTATTGAAAACTAACAAACTATGATCTCAGTCATTGAAGCAATTGCAATTTATCATAATATCGGAAAGAGTCAATGTAAGGGCAGCTTTTGTATAGCAAGTCCACATACTCAACCATCTTTTAGTCTTTCACAATTGCTAACACTCAGACGATACTTATGAGTTCAAAGCCTCAGTTGGACACAGAGAAAGATAGGGGCTTATAATTTTGCCTCCCAACCTTTTACCTCAAGGGTAATGTCAACAATAATACTTTATGATAACCTACATCCGAGTGGATATATATATATCTGGATCTTTCCCAACATATAGTGCTTGCCAAAAAAGAAAAAGTGTAAAAAGGAAAGGTGAAGATCACCATGACTCTTGTATAAAGGTAGAAGGTAAAAGTAAAAGATAGGCCCTTCGTAGAGGGAAGCAGAGGTTGTCATGCGCTTTTATGGTTGGATGCACAAAATCTTAATGCAAAAGAACGTCACTTTATATTGCCGCTTGTGATAAAGAACTTTATTATGCAGTCCGTCGCTTTTATTTCTTCCATATCACAAGTACGTATAAAGCTTATTTTCTTCACACTAATAGATCATACATATTTAGAGAGCAATTTTTATTTCTTGCAGATCTTACTCAATCCATAGGTAGGTATGGTGGACTCTCATGGCAAAACTGGGTTAAGGGATGTTTGGATGCACAAGTAGTATCTCTACTTGGTGCAAAGGATTTGGCTAGCATAAGAGGGAAAAGCAAGCTCAACATGTTGGAAGATCCATGACAATATAACTTTTATTCGGATATAAGAAAACATAACCCATTATGTTGTCTTCCTTGTCCAACATCAACCTTTTAGCATGTCATATTTTAATGAGTGCTCACAATCACAAAAGATGTCCAAGATAGTATATTTATATGTGAGACCTCTCTTTCTTTATTACTTCCTATTAATTGCAACAATGACCAAAACTATGTTTGTCAACTCTCAACAACTTTTATTCATCATACTCTTTATATGTGAAGTCATTACTCTCCATAAGATTATTATATAATCTTTTTATTTCTTTATTCTTTTTCTCATGATCATAGCAAGAAAGCAAAGACCTCAACTCAAAACTAATCTTTATTATATAACTCTCGGACTCGATTACATAGAGGGAACATAAAGCAAAACTCAAGGCTAGATCATACTAAAAACTTTATTCTACTAAACCAAGATATAACCAAACGGATCAAACTAAGAAAAACGATAAAGGTAAAGGTGTGATGGTGATACGATACCGGGACACCTCCCCCAAGCTTGGCACAAGCCAAGGGGAGTGCCCATACCCATGTATTTAGGTCTCTTTCTTCAGAGGTGGTGATGATGGAGTTGTTGATGTTGTAGGCTTGTCCTCCATCTTCCAGGGCATAGGTTCACCATCGTAAAAAGATGAACGAGTCTCCGGGATCCTAAAATCTGCAGCCAAACTCATCCTCTTAAATCTGTATTCATACTCACAGTTTTGGTTTTGCAGGTCATAGATCTGGGCTTGGAGATGCTCGATTTTCTCATGAAGCTTGAAGATGGCCTCTCCAATGTTCTTGGCATCCAACTTGTGATCATGGGTAAATTCAGCGATCATCAAGTGATTGGCATTGAGTCCATGCTCCACCATCCCTTGGCACTTGAAGACTTGCTGCTCCATTGCTTCGGGCCTTGTCTCCACGCTTCCGGTCCTCTTTGGCCCTTCAACATCGCGGATGTGCAGCACCCCCTCACGCATATCAATGGTTTGAGGGTGTTGCAGCTGTCGGATTCAGGGCTCCGCAGACCCAAGAAAGGTTTGAACTCTGGGGTGCGTGCGAAGAACTGAATCTCCCCAGCCCGCCGACTCGTCGATCTCACCGCCTAGCTCGATGAACAAGAAAGGAAAGGGACTCAGCAGTTTACCCAGGTTTGGGCCACCTTGCGGTGTAAAACACTACTCCTGCTTTGTGGTGGATTGGCCTTGAGGTGGGCTAAGGATGAACTAGTACAGAGGGAGAACAACCTCAGGAGGAGTGTTCTTGTGCTGGTGTGAGCTGGTGAGGATCATCCCCTTCTCCCCGTCTATGGTGGTGGCCTAGCTATATTTATAGTGGCCTTGGTCCTCTTCCCTCAAAATGAAGGCGGGGAGGGATCCCACAATGGCCAAGTTTGAAGGGAGACAAGTAGTACATCTTATCCTGACGAAAGGTGGTCTTCGCCTGCAAAGCTTCTGGTCCTGACGTCGTGGTGGGCTCGGCGATGACCTCCATCCTGCCGTCCTGGTCTTGTAGCACGGGAATGGAAACCTTTGGCTGATTCCTTGGGACTCTGCATCTGCGCTTGCTTCCTTAGCACCGAAGAGGAAACCTGCTGTACTGCGCCTACTGGCGCCTGCCTGGCCTTGGTCGTCATGGCTTGCGTCATCTGAACCTCACGAGGTGGGGCTTGCATGGAAATCTCCGCTCCTCAGGAGCCGGCCTGGGGAAGCCGGTCGCTCCGGAGGTCTTGGCGTCGTCCGCCTCGCGAGGCTTGGCCCCTCGCGAGGGTCTTGTGTTGTTGATGCTGGAGAAGGGCCGTACCAGGCCGCTGATGAAGCCACGCTGTGGGCCACAGGCAGGCAAGTCTGGGTACCCCGGTTCCCAGAACACCGACAGTAGCCCCCGGGCCCAAGGCACGCTCGGACTTGGCTTTGAGGCGAAGCCAAAGGGCAAGGGCGAAGCGCCGCGGGCCCTAACCGCCTGCGGACCCAGTCGACGCGTGGCGCTTGATGGGACATGGGCGTCTCCGCTTCCCCATGCTGCCTCGGCAACCGTCCGACTTGACAATAACCTGCTGCATGCAAAAAGATCATCATCACTGGAGATCGTGGAGGCCGGCGGTTGGCCTCCCTTTGGCTATAAATGGGAGGAGGGGTGGAGCCCCCTACTCATCTCCGTCTTCCCGCTGCTTGCTTCTTCTTCTTCCCTCTCATCTCCCCATCTTGTCGAAGCACCAAGGCGCCGGATAGGAGGTTTTCTGTGACGGAGAAAGGGAAGGCCCCAAAGGAGGGGCCCCGACTCGCCGCCGCCCAAGAGAGGCCGTGGGAGACCCTGAAAGCACGCAGCGACTCCGGTGGTGGCCCCTCGAGGGCGCGGTCGCGCTCCTCCGACAGCCGGCGTCGCCTCCGGCAGCTGCGGTGGAGCTTCTTCCCGCGGCAAGGGCTGCCACGGTCGGGGCGGCTTCGGTGATGAGGGGAGGCACGCGGTGGTCGTCCGGCCGCCACGACCACGCTCCCACTCAGCCGACGCGGTCCCAGAGTTCGTCGTGTGGTCGGAGAGGCCTGTGGGCATCTGGTTCCAGCTGTCGCGCTCCTTTGCGAGCGCGCTGCCGGCCGGAGGGCCTGGCAGCCTCTGGCTGCAGGCCGAAGGCTGCTGCAGCAAGGCCTCCTGGGTGGATATCGAGGTCACCTCCACCGGCAACGTGTTTCTGAACCGCGGGTGGCAGCCGTTCGCCCGCGCACGCGGCCTGCATGGGAGGTGCACCCACCACTTTAGGTACGATGGCGCTGTGACCCTCTACATCAGGGTCTCCGAGGAAAGTGGTCGGCGCCTGGGGTGCTGCCCGGAGAGCGACAGCGACGATGAAGATGACGGCGATGGCGCCATTGCTGGCGGTGAGCTTGCCCTTGGCGACGGCCGCGCCGGCTCCAGCAGCGGGGGCTCCTCTTCCGGGCAGAGTATGAGTGATGGCGACTGCGACGAGCCGCCACGCCGCTGGGCTCGGACCGGGGAGGGCGACGAGCCGCATCGCCGGCGCGCCCCGGTGAAATAGGAGGAAGACTCCGACTGAGCTTGGGTGTCGCCGAGGCTGAGCCTCAGGAGTCGCCGTAGTTGCACAGCTTGCTTTTGTTTCTTTTTTCCTCCTGCATTGAAAGAAGTAGAGGGCCCTGTTGGGGCGTGTAATGAACCCTGGCGCTTGCGCCGTTATGCTATGCTCGTTGTTTTCATATCATGTTGTGATGTCCATGTTTCTACTAGGTGCGTTCAGGGTAACTTAGCTCGATGTGCTCGCGGTAGGCTTCCATGTCGCGAGAGCATGCCCTTCCAGGGGCATCTTCCAAGGGCTTCCTTCTTGAAAACTCAGGGGTCGTTGAGTCCTCGGGAGTCGCTGAGCCTCGGGAGGCGTCGTGTAGCTGCAGGGTTAGAAACCTCATGAAGCATCTCGTCCTACCTCGCGCAAACCCCTGACCACGGGTTGGTTGTAGCCAGCACACCGCGTCGCGATGCCCGGAGGCATGGACTTAAGATGGTGCGCATGCCCATGAGCTCGTTCAAGGGCGTCATGCGAGGATTGAGGCACCGAAGCTGGGGCAGCAAGGTTTTGGCGAGGTGTGGTCACGGGCGAGCCCGGGCGCACACACACCGTACCTAGCCCCCGCGCGCGGGGCGCGCAAGGAGGAGCGACGGGGAACTGCCGCTCTTCCTGGGACAAGGTTGGAGAGGCGAACACTGTGAAGAGAGAAGAAGAGAGAAACTTTCCAACTCTTGCATACAAAAGACGCGAAAGCTCAAAATTTCACTCAAGAAGTCGAAAACCAGCTACAGAAATCAAGCAAAAGAAAGGCCGTGTCCGGCACCTAGACTAGTCTTCTTGTCTTCCCACCAGCGCGAAGCATGGGGCCTCCACTAGGACGTGGGTGGGAGCTCCCGTGAGGCCCTGGGGTGGCACTCAGGAGACTCCGGGGCATGTACAGCCCCAACTCATTATTACGTGAGAGTGTCACGAGCGGAGACCTTCACAGGCCGGGGCCTTGCTTCATGGGTAGAACTTCCGGAGGTGCTGGATGTTCCAGGCATTCTGGATGGGGATCCCGTCCTGCGTCTCCAGGCGCGCGGCGCCAAGCCTGGAGACACGGGTAATCCTGAACGGGCCCTCCCACATGGGCGAGAGCTTATGCAGCCCTTCCCTGGAGAGCACCCGCCTCAGGACAAGATCACCCACCTCGAGCGTCCTGGAGCAGACTCTGCGGCAATGGTACTGCCACAGCGCCTGCGGGTACCTCGCTGCCCGGAGCGAGGCCTGGCGGCAGCGTTCCTCCCCCAGCACGTGGTCCATCCCCCACGAGGCGTCCTGGCGTGCCTCATCAAACGCCAAGACCCGCGTGGAGCGATGCCTGACCTCATAAGGGAGGACCACCTCGGCTCCGTAGACGAGGAAGAATGGGGTCTCACCCGTCGGCTTGGTCGCGGTGGTGCGGATGGACCATAGCACGGACTGGAGCTCATAGAGCCAGCCCCTGCCGCAGGCCTCGAGCTTCTTCTTGAAGGTCCTCGCCTTGAGGCCTCTCAGGACTTCTGCGTTGGCGCGCTCGGCCTGGCCGTTGCTCCGAGGGTGTGCCACCGAAGTGTAGCATATCTGCGTTCCAAGGTTAGCACAATATGTTTTGAAAAGGTTGCTCATGAACTGTGAGCCGTTGTCGGTGATGATGCGGTTAGGGACCCCGAAGCGGCTCACGAGGCCCTTGATGAACTTGACGGCCAAGCCGGCCAGGATGGCATGGACGGCCTCCACCTCCGCCCACTTGGTGAACTTGTCGATGGCGACGTAGAAGTAGCGGTAGCCCCGGGCGCTCGAGGGAATGGACCCAGGATGTCCAGCCCCCAGACCGTGAACGGCCATGAGAGCGGGATGGTTTGGAGTCCCTGGGCAGGCTGGTGAATCTGCTGGGCATGAAACTGACAGGCCTCACAAGATCTTACCAGCTCGGTGGCATCACTGAGCACCGTGGGCCAGTAGAATCCACTGCGGAACGCCTTTCCGACGAGGGTGCGTGATGAGGAGTGATGCCCACAGTCTCTGCCATGTATGTCGGCCAGTAGCTCGCATCCCTGCTCCTTGGAGATGCATCATAGAGAAACATCGTTTGGTCGCTTCCGGTAAAGCTCACCGTCCTGAATGCAGTACGTAGTGGCCTGGCGGGCGACTCGCTCTGCGTCTTCCTCCTTCTCTAGCAAGGTGCCTTGGAGTAGGTACGTCTTGAACTCCTCGGTCCAGCACCCCTCCTGAGGCTCGAGCGCGAGGAACAGGCGGGCTCCCGAGGTCGGGCCGCAAGCTGGGGCACCCGAGAGGGGCGCGTGGGGAAGCTCCTCCTAAAGTGGTGCTGGTGCTGTAGCGGGTGGAGCCGCCGACGGCTTGAAAAGCCGCTCCTCGAAGACGCCGGGCTCCTGAGGTAGACGTCGGGACGCCCTCTTAGCGATGTCGTCCGCCTCCTTGTTTGTGCCACGCGGTAGGTGCTGCAATTCCAAGCCCAAGAATTAATTCTCAATTTTGCGTACCTCCTCGAGGTATGCCTCCATGTGCTCGTCCTTTGGCTTGTACGCCTTGTTGGAGAAGTTGACGACGAGCTGGGAGTCGCCCCTGATGGTGAGGCGCCTTATCCCTAAGGCCGCCGCAGCCTTGAGGCCGGCGGTTAGGCCCTCGTATTCCGTGATGTTGTTGGAGACCTTCTCACCGTGCTGGAAGCAGAGCTGCAAGGCGTAGTAGAGCTTGTCTTGTGTGGGCGAGATGAGCACGGCTCCAGCCCCCGCGCCCTGACGCGCGAACGCTCCGTCGAAGTACATGGCCCAACCATCCGGTGCTTCGCTTCCAGGTGCGAGAGAACGGTCCTCACCCACTTCCCGGCCAGGGCGTCAATCCATTCTGCCACAAAGTCAGCGAGTGCCGCACCTTTGATGATCCTGGTGATGCTGAACTCTAACTGGAAAGCCTGTAGTTCGATGTTCCATTCGGCGACCCTTCCTGCGGTGTTCGGGCTCCGGAGCACCCTCTCCAAGGGGTAAGCTGAGACAACCTTGATGGGGTAACCTTGGAAGTAGTGATGCAGTTTTTGGGAGGCGACGAGGAGTGCGAGCAAAAGCTTCTGCGGCATGGGGTAACGCGCCCGAGCATCGCGCAGCATCATGCTGACGAAGTATACTGGGTGCTCGACGAGGGCGGAGGCATTGGCGGGGTCTTGCACCTCCTGAGGCTGAGGGACCTCAGGAGCTTGGTCATTGGTCGAAGCAGCCCTGGCCTCCGGAGCACCATCCTCAGGGGCTCGGCTGACCGGTGGGGTGGCCGAGGCCTCAGGAGCGCCATCCTGAGGCCGCGGCGCTTGATGGGGCGCTCCTCCTGGACTGCCACTAGCGCTGCGCTAGCAGAGTGAGGGGTGGCAGCCAGGTAGAGCACCAAGGGTTCAAAGGGGCGCGGCACCACCATCACCGGTGGGCTGGTGAGGTACCTCTTGAGGTCTTGAAAGGCCGCATCAGCCTCCAGAGTCCACTCGAACGGGCCCTTCTTTTTCATCAGCTTGAAGAAGGGGAGGGCGCGTTCTCCTAACTTGGAGATGAAGCGCCCGAGCGAGGTCACGCAGCCCGCCAGCTTCTGCATCTCCTTGAGTGTTTGGGGCGGACTCATCCTCTCTATAGCCTTGACCTTCTCTCGGTTGGCCTCGATCCCTCGGTGCGACACCAGGAAACCCAGCAGCTTGCCGGACGGGATGCCAAACACGCATTTTTCCGGGTTGAGCCGCAGGTTTACTTGGCGCAGGCTGGCGAACGTCTCTTCCAGATCTTCGATACGGGTTCTCGCCTCTCGAGATTTCACCACTATATCGTCAACGTATGCCTCAGCGTTCCTCCCGAGCTGCTGCCCCAGGGCGATGTGCATCAACCGTTGGAAGGTTGCTCCTACATTACGCAGCCCGAACGGCATGCAGGTGTAGCAGTACACCCCGCACGGGGTCAGAAAAGCCATCTTCTCAACATCCTGCACCACCATCTTGATTTGGTGATAGCCCGAGAAGGCGTCCAGGAAGCACAGTAAATCACACTCGGCGGTGGAGTCGACAATCTGGTCGATGCGCGGAGAGGGAAAGGGTCTTGAGGACAGGACTTGTTGAGGTTGGTGAAATCGACGCACATGTGCTCCTTCCCACCCTTCTTGGGGACGATAACTGGGTTTGCGAGCCAATCTGGGTGCCGCACTTCCCGAATGACGCCGGCTTCCTGCAGCTTGTGGGTTTCCTGGACGATGAACGATTGCTTCTCCGGGGCTTGCCGTCGTGCCTTCTGCTTCACTGGGCGTGCGTTGGGGCACACCATTAGGTCGTGCTCGATTACCCCACGCGGAACCCCGACCAGGTCCGCAGCTTTCCACGCAAAAACACCCTTGTTCGCGCGGAGGAAGCTGACCAGTGCCTCCTCCTGGTCCGGAGGGAGGTCGGCGCCTATGGTGAAGGTAGGGCCGGCCCCTCGGTCTTCATCGACCGGCACCTGCTTTGTTTTAGCCTTGTCTTGAGAGAACAATTGCTTTTTCTTAGTTGGCGCAGCCGCCGGGCCCTCCGGAGCCTTATCCTTGACCGGGCGCGCGGCCGCCGCAGCCTTGTAGGTGAGCTTGAGGGCCGAGAGCGCGTCCTTGGTGTCCCCCACCATGGTGAGGACGCCGCTGCTTCCCGGCATCTTCATGAGGTTGTAGCCAGGATGGGTTGCCGCCATGAACCTAGCCAGGGCCGGGTACCTGAGAATGGTGTTGTACGGGAGGCCGATGTGGGCAATGTCAAAGTCGATGAGCTCGGTGCGATAGTTGTCGCGCATGCCGAAGGTGACGGGGAGGCGGATCTGCCCTAGGGGGCAGGTGGAGCCATCATCGACCCCAGAGAAAGGCTTGGTGGGGAGGAGCCGGCCGTAGGGCACGTGAAGCAGGCCGAACGCCTCCACGGAGAGGACGTCGAGGCCGGTGCCACCGTCGATGAGGGTCCTGGTGACTGCTACGTTGCAGATGGTGGGGGTGCAGAGCATAGGGAGCGCACCGACGCTGACCGTGGTCTTGGGGTGGTCCCCTGAGTCGAAGGTGAGGTCGGCCTTAGGCGCCGCCCAGCCCGGAGGAGCTCCCCGCTACGCGCGAGTGGCACCCACTTGGTGGAAGAACTGCTTGACATGGCGATCCGAGGCTGGCACCTGCGACCCGCCGAGGATGGCCGCGACGGCATGAGGCGCCGGCACCGCAGGGCACACGATGGAGAGGTCGTCAGCGCTCGCCGGTGCCTTCTGCGCGACGTGGGCGGCGAGAGCGGCCCGGCGCTCAGCATGAACTCGAGGAGCGTCGGCCATGGGAACGATGGAACGGCGGCGAATCGGCCGGCGGAAGAGAGGCTCCGACGCACCCCTACCTGGCGCGCCAAATGTCGGATTCAGGGCTCCACGGACCCAAGAAAGGTTTGAACTCTGGGGTGCGTGCGAAGAACTCAATTTTCCTAGCCTGCTGACTTGTCGATGTCACCGCCTAGCTCGATGAACAGGAAAGGAAAGGGACTCAGCAGTTTACCCAGGTTCGGGCCACCTTGTGGTGTAAAACCCTACTCCTGCTTTGTGGTGGATTGGCCTCGAGGTGGGCTGAGGATGAACTAGTACAGAGGGAGAACAACCTCAGGAGGAGTGTTCTTGTGCTGGTGTGAGCTGGTAAGGATCATCCCCTTCTCCCCATCTATGGTGGTGGCCTAGCTATATTTATATTGGCCTCGGTCCTCTTCCCCCAAAATGAAGGTGAGAAGGGATCCCACAACGGCCAAGTTTGAAGGGAGACAAGTAGTACATCTTATCCTGATGAAAGGTGGTCTTCGCCTGCAAAGCTTATGGTCGTGACGTCGTGGTGGGCTCGGCGATGACCTCCGTCCGGCCGTCCTAGTCTTGTAGCACGGGAATGGAAACCTTTGGCTGATTCCTTGGGAATCTGCGTCTGCGCTTGCTTCCTTAGCACCAAAGAGGAAACCTGCTGTACTGCGCCTGCTGGCGCCTGCCTGGCCTTGGTCGTCATGGCTTGCGTCATCTGAACCTCACGAGGTGGGGCTTGCATGGAAATCTCCGCTCCTCAGGAGCCGGCCTAGGGAAGCCGGTCCCTCCGGAGGTCTTGGCGTCGTCCGCCTCGTGAGGCTTGGCCCCTCGCGAGAGTCTTGTGCTGTTGATGCTGGAGAAGGGCCGTACCAGGCCGCTGATGAAGCCACGCTGTGGGCCACAGGCAGGCAAGTCTGGGTACCCCGGTTCCCAGAACACCGACAGCAGCACCTCCGTGAGGTAAGGGTTGATGACCTTCTCGAAAAACTTGTCCTTGGGGGCGCTCGGAGACGTCATGACGATCAGGATCTGTCAGGAAAAACAGCTCGAAACAAGAACATGAGATATTGCCGTGGTACGGTGGTCAAAACCTTCGGGATATTATGTAATGAATTTTTACCAACCAAAAGAAGTGTTCCACAAGAAAACGGAGTCCAGAGGGCACACAAGGTGGTCACAAGCCACAGGGGCGCGCCCAGGGGGTAGGGCGCGCCCCCCAGGCTTGTCGCCTCCTCGTGCACTCTTCGGACTACTTTTAATTTTCCTAATTTTTTAAATATTCTAAAACATAGTAAAATTGCTATTGGAAAAGTTTTGGAGTCGGTTTACTTACCGTACCTCATGCCTATTCCTTTTCGGAGTCTGAAACATTCTGGAAAGTCTCCCTTATGTACTCCTCCAGTGTTATGGTATTAATAATATTGGTTTCAATATTTATGGGAGTACCTGAGATATAATGTTTGATTCTCTGCCAGTTTACCACCTTCGGGTTATTGCCTTCGGCGTTGTTAATCTTGATGGCACCGGAACGATAAACTTCCTTGATAATGTAAGGCCCTTCCCATTTAGCAATGTTGGGGATATCGCTTATCGGGAACTTATCGGTCGACCCAAGATAAGGGGTAAATCGGCCAGTTTATCGGCATATCGGCCAATTTATCGCCATATCTGCCGATTTATCGGTCGATTTATCTTATCGGTTAGACAGAGATAAGCGATAAATCAGCCAATTTATTGGCATATCGGAAGATATCTTGAACAGTGCCATTTAGAGAGAAGTTTTCCTGCAAAAAATCTTAAACGAGAATTGTATAGCAAGACATGGTCACCTACATTGAAATCACGCTTTTGTATCCTTTTGTCATGCCACCTTTTAACTTTTTCTTTAAACAACTTGGCATTCTCATAGGCTTGGGTTCTCCATTCATCAAGTGAGCTAATGTCAAATAACCTCTTTTCACTGGCAAGTTTGAAATCATAGTTGAGCTATTTAATTGCCCAATAAGCTTTATGTTCTAGTTCAAGAGGTAAGTGACATGCTTTTCCATAAACCATTTTATATGGAGACATACTCATAGGGTTTTTATAAGCAGTTCTATAAGCCCATAATGCATCATCAAGTTTCTTAGACCAATTCTTTCTAGATCTATTAACAGTCTTTTTCAGGATCAATTTAATTTCTCTATTGCTCAACTCTACTTGACCACTAGACTAAGGATGGTAAGGAGATGCAATTCTATGGTTGACATCATACTTAGCAAGCAATTTACGGAAAGCACCATGAATAAAGTGTGAACCACCATCAGTCATTAAATATCTAGGGACTCCAAACCTCGGAAAAATAACTTCTTTAAGCATTTTAATGGAAGTGTTATGATCAGCACTACTAGTTGGAATAGCTTCTACCCACTTAGTAACATAATCAACAGCAACCAAAATATGTGTATACCCATTGGAGGAAGGAAAAGGTCCCATATAATCAAAACCCCAAACATCAAATGGTTCAATAACAAGTGAATAATTCATAGGCATTTCCTAATGTCTACTAATATTACCAATTCTCTGACATTCATCACAATACAAGACATACTTACGAGCATCTTTGAAGAGAGTAGGCCAATAAAAACCAGATTGTAATACCTTGTGTGCAGTTCTATCTCCAGCATGGTGTCCTCCGTAGGCCTCGAAGTGACCCTTGCGTAGGATCTGTTCCTGTTCATGCTCAGGTACACAACGTCTAATAACACCATCTACTCCTTTATAAAGGTGTGGGTCATCCCAAAAGTAATGTCTTAAATCATAGAAGAACTTTTTCTTTTGCTGGTATGTGAAGCTAGATGGTATAAATTTAGCAACAATGTAATTAGCATAATTAGCATACCAAGGAGTATTACGAGAAGCATTTATGACGGCTAGTTGTTCATCAGGAAAGCTATCATCAAGAGGTAGTGGGTCATCAAGAATATTCTCTAACCTAGACAAGTTATCTGCTACAGGGTTCTCAGCACCCTTTCTATCAATAATATGCACATCAAATTCTTGCAGCAAGAGAACCCATCTAATAAGTCTAGGTTTAGCATCTTTCTTTTCCATAAGGTATTTAATAGCAGCATGATCGGTGTGAACAGTTACTTTAGAATCAACAATATAGGATCTGAACTTATCACAAGCAAAGACAACTGCTAAAAATTCTTTTCAGTAGTAGCATAATTTCTTTGAGCATTGTCTAGAGTTTTACTAGCATAATGAATAACATTCAACTTCTTATCAACTCTTTGTCCTAGAACATCACCAACAGCATAATCACTAGCATCATACATAATTTCAAAAGGTAGGTTCCAATCAGGTGGTTGAACAATAGGTGCAGAAATCAAGGCTTTCTTAAGGATTTCAAATGCTTCTACACAATCATCATAAAAAACAAATGGAACATATTTTTGCAAGAGATTAGTGAGAGGCCTAGAAATTTTAGAGAAGTCTTTAATAAACCTCCTATAGAAACCAGCATGACCAAGGGAACTTCTTATACCTTTGATATCTTTAGGACACGGCATTTTTTCAGTAGCATCAACTTTAGCTTTATCAACTTCAACACCTCTTTCGGAGATTTTATGTCCCAAGACGATACCGTCATTAACCATAAAGTGGCACTTCTCCCAATTCAAAACAAGATTAGTTTCTTCACATCTCTGCAAAACTCGATCAAGGTTGCTTAAGCAATCATCAAAAGAAGTTTCGTAAATGGAGAAATCATCCATGAAAACCTCAACAATTTTTCACAAAAGTCAGAGAATATAGCAATCTTACATCTTTGAAAGGTAGCAGCTGCATTACATAAACCAAAAGGCATACGTCTATAAGCAAAGGTACTGAAAGGGCAAGTAAAGGTGGTTTTTTCTTGATCCTCTTTTGACACAGGTATTTGAGAGAAACCAGAATAACCATCTAGAAAGCAGAAGTGTGTATGTTTGGATAGTCTTTCTAGCATTTGATCAATAAAAGGTAGAGGATAATGATCCTTCCTAGTAGCTTTGTTTAATTTGCGAAAATCAATTACCATTCTATAACCTGTAACAATTCTTTGTGGGTTCAATTCATTCTTATCATTAGGAACAACAGTAATACCTCCCTTCTTAGGGACACAACGAACAGGGCTCACCCATCTACTATCAGCAATAGGATAAATTATACCTGCCTCCAGAAGCTTTAGTATTTCATTTCTTACAACTTCTTTCATCTTGGGATTTAACTGTCGTTGATGATCAACAACTGGTTTAGCATCAGGCTCCATATTAATTTTGTGCTGACATAGAGTGGGACTAATGCCCTTAAGATCATCAAGAGTATATCCAATAGCAGCAAGGTGCTTCTTCAGAGTTTTCAATAATCTCTTTTCTTCATGCTCTGAAAGATTAGCACTAATAATAACATGATATATCTTCTTTTCATCAAGATAGGCATATTTCAGAGTATCAGGTAATTGTTTAAGTTCAAACACAGGATCACCCTTGGGTGGAGGAGGATCCCCGAGAATTTGAACAGGCAAGTTGTATTTCAAAATAGGCATTTGGTTAAAGAATATTTCATCTAGTTCTCTTATTTCATTCAAGAACATATCATTTTCAAGGTCTAACAAATATTGTTCTAAAGGATCAGTAGGAGGCACAACAATAGAAGCAAGACCAATAATATCATCTTTACTAGGCAATTCTTTACCATGGGGTTGTCTACGAAATTTGGAGAAATTAAAATCATGAGACAAATCCCCAAAACTTACAGTAACAGTTTCTTTTTCACAATCTATTTTGGCATTAACTGTGTTCAAGAAAGGTCTACCAAAAATAATGGGACAAAAATCATCTTGTGGGGAACCAAGAACTAGAAAATCAGTAGGGTATTTTATTTTCCAACACAAGACTTCAACATCTCTAACAATCCCAATTGGTGATATAGTATCTCTATTAGCAAGCTTATAGTGACATCAATATCTTCTATTTCAGCAGGTGCAATATCATTCATAATTTCTTGATATAAAGTAATGGGAATTGCACTCACACTAGCACCCATATCACATAAGCCATGATAACAATGATCTCCTATTTTAACAGAAACAATAGGCATGCCAACAAAGGTCTATGTTTATCTTTATCATCGGGTCTAGCAATTCTAGCAGCCTCATCACAGAAATAAATAACATGCCCATCAATATTATCAACCAAGAGATCTTTAACCATAGCAATATTAGGTTCAACTTTAATTTGTTCAGGGGCTGTACGTGTTCTAGTATAACTCTTTCGAACCACAGATGAAGCTTTAGCATGCTCCTCTATTCTAACAGGGAAAGGTGGTTTCTCAATATAAGCAGTTGGAACAATAGGATCAACATTATAAGTAATGGTTTATTCTTCAACTTTAATAGGTTCTACTACTTTCACTTCAATGGGAGGATGATATTTAAACCACTTCTCCTTAGGGAGATCAACATGAGTAGCAAACGATTCACAGAAGGAAGCTACTATCTCAGAGTCAAGTCCATATTTAGTGCTAAAATCATGAAAAGCATCGGTATCCATAAAAGATTTAACACAATCAAACTTAAGGCTTATACGTGACTCCTTACCTTCATCGAGTTCCCAATCTTCAGAGTTGTGCTTAATTCTTTCCAATAAATCCCATTTGAATTCAATAGTCTTCTTCATAAAAGAACCAGTACAAGAAGTGTCGAGCATGGATTGATCATTACGAGAAAGCCGAGCATAAAAATTCTGAATAATAATTTCTCTTGAGAGCTCATGATTGGGGCATGAATATAACATTGACTTAAGCCTCCCCCAATCTTGAGAGATACTTTCTCCTTCACGAGGCCAAAAATTATAAATATAATTCCGGTCACGATGAACTAGATGCATAGGATAAAACTTCTGATGAAATTCCAATTTCAATCGGTTGTAATTCCAAGTCCTAATATCATCGCATAGCCTATACCATGTCAATGCCTTCTCCTTCAAAGATAAAGGGAAGACCTTCTTCTTGACTTCATCCTCGGGCAAACCTGCAAGCTTAAATAATCCACAAACTTCATCCACATAGATTAGATGCATATCAGGATGTAATGTTCCATCTCCTGCATAAGGATTAGCTGGCAATTTCCCTATCATACCCGAAGGAATTTCATAATAAATATTTTCAGTAGGTTCAGTAGGTTGAGGGGCAACTCTTTGCTCTTCTGGTCGGGGTGAAGATACCCCAAACAAACCCCTCAAAGGATTATTTTCCATAGCAACAAGTGACCGTAAATTTCAGCAAACTATATAAATGTTTCCTTACCAAATTCCACATACCAAAGGCGCTTCACTCCCCGGCAACGGCACCAGAAAAGAGTCTTGATGACCCACAAGTATAGGGGATCTATCATAGTCCTTTCGATAAGTAAGAGTGTCGAACCCAACGAGGAGCAGAAGGAAATGACAAGCGGTTTTCAGCAAGGTATTCTCTGCAAGCACTGAAATCATCGGTAACAAATAGTTTTGTGATAAGATAATTTGTAACGGGTAACAAGTAACAAGTGTAACGAAGTTGCAGCAAGGTGGCCCAATCCTTTTTTAGCAAAGGACAAGCCTGGACGAACTCTTATATAAAGCAAAGCGCTCCCGAGGACACATGGGAATTATTGTCAAGTTAGTTTTCATCATGCTCATATGATTCGCGTTCGTTACTTTGATAATTTGATATGTGGGTGGATCAGTGCTTGGGTGCTGTCCTTACTTGGACAAGCCTCCCACTTATGATTAACCCCTCTCGCAAGCATCCGCAACTACGAAACAAGAATTAAGATAAATCTAACCTTAGCATGAAACATGTGGATCCAAATCACCCCCTTACGAAGCAATGCATAAACTAGGGTTTAAGCTTCTGTCACTCTAGCAACCCATCATCTACTTATTACTTCCCAATGCCTTCCCCTAGGCCCAAATAATGGTGAAGTGTCATGTTGTCGACGTTCACATAACACCACTAGAGGAAAGACAACATACATCTCATCAAAATATCGAACGAATACCAAATTCACATGATTACTTATAACAAGACTTCTCCCATGTCCTCAGGAACAAACGTAACTACTCACAAAGCATATTCATGTTCATAATCAGGGGAGTAATAATTATCATTAAGGATCTGAACATATGATCTTCCACCGAATAAACCAACTAGCATCAACTACAAGGAGTAATCAACACTACTAGCAACCCACAGGTACCAATTAGAGGTTTTGAGACAAAGATCGGATACACGAGATGAACTAGGGTTTGAGAGGAGATGGTGCTGGTGAAGATGTTGATGGAGATTGACCCCCTCTCGATGATAGGATCGTTGGTGATGACGATGGCTTCGATTTCCCCCTCCGGGAGGGAAGTTTCCCCGGCAGAACAGCTCCGCCGGAGCCCTAGATTGCTTCTGCCCAGGTTCCGCCTCGAGACAACGGCGCTTCGTCCCGAAAGCTCTCTTCTGATTTTTTCCAGGTCAAACACACATCATATAGCAGAAGGATGACACCGGAGGCCTGCCAGGGGGCCCACAAGCCACAGGGGCGCTCCCAGGGGGGTAGGGCGCGCCCCCCAGGCTTGTGGCCTCTTGGTGGGTCCCCTCTGGTATTTTCTTCACCCAATATTTTTTATATATTCCAAAATAATTCTCTGTAAATTTTTAGGACTTTTGGAGTTGTGCAGAATAGGTCTCTCAGATTTGATCCTTTTCCAGTCCAGAATTCCAGCTGCCGGCATTCTCCCTCTTCATGTAAACCTTGTAAAATCAGAGAGAAAAGGCATAAGTATTGTACCAAAATAGGTAATAACAGCCCATAATGCAATAAATATCAATATAAAAGCATGATGCAAAATTGACGTATCAGACCCCCTATTGCAGTCACTCACTTGGCGACGGTTCAGAACGCCGTCGTGGAAAGGGGTTAAAAACCGTTTGTATATCACCTCGCTGTACCAGTGGTACATGATAGCTTCTGAGTCAAAGCTTGCTTGCTGCAGTCAAACTCCACAACCCAATCATTGATACTGATGCATAAGTAGATAGTTCTGATGTAAGTCTTGCAGAGTACATTTGTACTCACGTTTGCTTAATTTATGTTTTTGCAGAGGAGACTTCAGTCTCACTGGTAGTTCCACGTGGGCTTCAATGATTAGCTTGGGAATCCCAGACAGAGGTCTAGCTCCTATGGAGGGTCTTGTAGATAGGCAGGCTTTCTAGCCTTCTTTCTTTTCAGCTGTCTGTAGTCAGATAGGATAAGCTTCCTCATGTGCTTGTTGCTTGTATGACTTTGTATGTTGGGTCACAAGACCCATGTCTGTAATATCATACTATGTATGGCTCTTTGGAGCCTCTTAAATAAAACTCTGAGTCATAGAGTTATGTTGTGATGCCATGCTGTATTTACACATATCGTGCATATTGTGTGTATGTTTTTGAAATGCACCGGTATGTGTGGGATCGGACACCTAGTTGTTTATTCTTGGTAGCCTTCCTTATGGGGAAATGCCTCATAGTGCTTCCATCCGGAACACATGGATTGACTAGCATGTGTCCTTATTTGCTCCTATGTCTGTCCCTACGGGGAAATGTCATGCGATGTTTACTGGAGTCCTTTGTAGCCTCGCTACAACTCAGTTACACTCGCCGCTGACCGACACGTGCATTGCTGGGTCATGTATGCCTGCCCCTATAAGTTTGTGCCACCTTGGTTTATGACTAGTCATGTCAGCCCAGGTTCTCTGTCATATGTATGCTAGCGACACTATCATATATGTGAGCCAAAAGGCGCAAATGGTCCCAACCAAGGTAAGGCTGCAGCCATGGGGATACCATGTGTGAGGCTGCAAAGTGATATGATGTGTTACATGCTAGATTGGTGTGACATAGGATCGGGTTCCTAACAGCTTAAAACATCTATACCAAGGATCCTGGTAACAAATCATACTACCATGATGGATAAAGATGGAGAATGCTCAAGTTCTTGTAAGCACGCTCAGTCACTAGGTTATATCCTCGATATCAATTGGAATGTGCCTTCCACTTGCCGAGTTGTTCTATAACCATAGTTTCCTTTCCAAACTGAGTATGTCATTCTTTCGAATTCCTTCAAACGATCATTTGCAAATTGCCTTAGCCTGGTGTGAAGAGTTTAAATGATCGTTGTATCAAAAGTAATTATTTTTGCCACTTAAGGAAATAATTCTACGAGTCACCTCCTCTAAGGTGCTCGTTATGGTATGAAGGGCAATTAACTCCTCGCTACTCTGAAACTAGTTCACCATCTTTTTAAGCGTGGAATTGTTGCCTACCAAATTGAACCTCAATCATCTTCTCCTTTCCACCACTTCTGATGTGTGTTTTGTATCTCAACTCAAGAGATGTTTCAATGTCACATTCCGTGAGTTGATCGTGAGTTGCTCGATCTTCGTGAGGATCGATTCTCGTAGACTTTTTTTGTTTCTACTTGTCATCATGTTTGGATGAAGTTCTCGAAGGCAAGGATGTCAAGATCAACATAACGCAATGAATCAACATCTTCGAGAAGGGCAGTTGGATCATGAAAATTGTGATACTTAGTGTCCCATGTTCCTCTTACCCTACGCTTGAATCTCGGGACGAGATTCTTGTTTAGTGGGGGTGAGTTGTTACAGCCCTAGAATTTGTTTGCAAGTAGTGGCATAAGTGAGCATCATGCATCATGTTAAAATCAAGAAATTTGAATTGTGGAATATTTGGCAGCCTCAAAATTTTAAATAAAAGGGCAAAGAACCCTTGAAAATGCATTCAAATTTTCCAAAATGTTCTTTTAAATATTCTGAGAATTTTTGCATTGGTTTAAAGCCTAACCAAAATTGAGGTACATTTTTTAAGGATTATTTTTGGACTTTGAATTTAAATTATATGAGTATATATTGCTATTAAATTAAAATATAAACTCAAAATACCTCAAACTTTGATGTGCACTTGGAAGGGTCCATAGTGATCACATATAAAATTTCAGAAGGTTTGGCCATGTTTTGAAATTGTTTTGAATTTGAATCAGGGGCCAAATAAATAAATAAATAAAAGAAAACAACAGAAAAATAAAAAGAACAAGAACCTACCTAGCTTACCCGCGGCCCAGCTACTATGCGGTCCAACTGGCCCAGGCTGCCAGTCGTCCCTGTCCTGTCGCCAGGACGAGGGCATGTGTTCCGCGTGCGCCGGGCGCGTGCTCGCCACCTCCACCCTGTCTGGTTACCCCCTCATCGCCCTGGAAGCCCCTGGCATTGCCACGCACTCCCCTCGGCTTCCTCTCAATCACCCCTGTTCCATTCCTCTCCTCCGCCTCTCCCCCCGCTGCTGCCCCGAGCACCCCCTCGAGAGCGTCATCGCCATTTGCGTAGACGCCGCCTCCCCCTCGTCAGCCCATCGTATCCCCAACTCTGACATATTGTGATGCACCCCCCTCACTGGCCCAAGCAAGGACGGAGGCCCTCCAGCGTCACCAATGTCATCTTCCTCGTTGCTTCGGCCGCCGGACGTCGTCCTCAAATTCGCCGGCTACGGAGCGTCCCCGGCCTCTCCTTCCTCCATTACCAAAAAAATACACTTCCCTGATGATACGTGTTTGTCACAGTAGGTCATGTTTTCTGTCATGCATGTACATCCATGAGGATTTTATGACAAAATCAAGATAGTCATACTTGTGCTGCCGTAGAAGTGTTCCATGACAATACTGAAATTATCATCACAGAAGTGTTCACTTCCATGATGATAAATACCGCATCATGGAAGTGTTTTCGTCAAGGGCAACCGACACGTGGCTTCCACCGTAACGGGTCGCCGTTAAGCTATCGGGTTCCAGTTAGCATCCGATAACCCGTTAACAGCCCAGACCAATGGGGATTTTCTATGTGTAAAATTCTCATTGGCCACAGGAACCACGTGTCAGCTCGTCATTGGGTCAGAGAGGCGCCTATGATATGTCGACACGTGGGACGACCCAACAGTGGCCTATTTAGCTTACAAAGGCCGACCCGTTTGACTTGGTCAAAAGCTAGCGGGCCGGCCCATGAAAAGCCCGTTAATGGTCTGCTCGCATATAGCCCATTTTACGGCCCGATAACTCATGACCCGTTATGGCGTTCCCGAATTCAGCCCAACAATGTCATGTGGGCCGTCCAGTATAATACCATCCCATTTCACTTTCGGCCCATGTATGGCCCACGACGTCTTTCGGCCCATATGAGGCCTTTCGTACCTTTGGGCCCTTTAGTGGCCCGCGGTGACTCTGGCCCATAATAAACAGTAAAAAAAATTATACCCATTAACGACCCATGATTCACATGGGCCGTTTCCAGCCCGTGTTAGCTTTTGGCCTACTGACGGCCCATACATTCTTGGGCTCCTTTCTGGCCCTCGATTACTTCCGGCCCGTTACTGACCTATTCTCCTAATGGGCCAAATTCAGCCCGTGGTTAGAATCGGCCCGTTTGTGTCCTGTTAACCCGTTGCATGGTTTCCAACCCGTCATGTATTCTCGCCCATTAACGACCCGTTATGCCCGTGACAGAATTAAGCCTTTGTTGTCTTCCTGCCTATTAACGGCTCGTTACCGTGCTGGCCCGATACCAATTACGCCCATTTACGGCCCATGTCGGCCCATGTATCCGACGGTCCGTAGGAGGCCCACAGATTCTACGGCCCGTTGGAGGCCCATTTATCCGACGGCCCGTAGGAGGCCCATTGATCCTACGGCCTGTAGCAGGCTCAAGGTTACCATGGTCCGTATCTGGCCCATGGTTGTTGCGGCCACTAGCAAACCAAGGAAAATGAAGACTATGGAAATAAATAAGCCAGAAACTAACGCTAGGCTATTAAGGCGATTGCGCATATTACATCCACTGGGCATCAAAGTTCGCCGCCAGTGCAAATATAGGGAACACCCTACACTATACAAAGATGTCTTGCTGTTTTCTTCAGTCGGTCGCTGCATGTTAAGAAAAAAAATTGTATCACAACAAAACAAATTACAACCATAAAACAAATGGAAGGTTAGCATAAAAGTTAACAGTTCGGCAGATAAATGCACCACTAGAAGTTCAGAAGCTCAGTTCATTTGACCCGACTGTTACATTTTCATGCTGCAATATCCAATGGTGCACCATAACCTTCGCCTTCATTTCTCCTAGGCTCCTGAACAACATAGCAAATGTCTGATAGTCTGGTTTCAAAACCATGCATATCTTGACGACATCGAACAATGGTTGTCCTTGTTTCACAGAGGGTCTCTGTTAGGGATTGGACTTGTGTCTAGAGCGCAGATATAACATTGTTTCAAGCTTGCATATCTTGATCATGAGGCATCTTGGACGAGATTGCCTTAACAACCAACCTAGTATTATGCAAGAACGTGCTTTTGGCACTGTTAGTGGACATGTTCTGACCCACTGCAGCAAGAGGTGACATTGCGGTTATAGTTGCCTCGTCACCTTCAGAAGGTGGCGGTTCCACCATTTGGTCCATACCTTGCTGAAAAGTTGAGTTTGTACATTAGTAGTACCAGAACAGAAGATATTAAGGAGACAGCAAAACCAAACAGAATAGCTTTTGTCTATATACAGAACTTATTCTGGTGAACCCGTGTAAAATATTAGTTGTATTTTACTGCAAAGTACATAATAAAACTAGGTTCCAAACATATGACCATGTACCATGGCTAATGTATTGTCTATTTCTTCACATTGTATTGACAACTAAGGATAAAGAGACAAAGTTTATAATACGGTAAGCATAGTATGACATCATTCATATCACAAAACAACTGAGAACAGACAAACAGACAATTGTAACATTGTGTAGATAAGTCCAGCATGGAACTAGATTATAGTTCAAGATCAAATGAACATCACTCTTCTCTTTTAAACCTTGTAAGGTGCAATGATACGCTAAGACAATTGTGTATAAATTGAAAAGAGTAATAGACATTGGCTGCAAATCGTGTAGTTCAATGCACAAGTCAGAGTAAGTAGTAGTTAAATGGCATGAGGATTAAGGACTTACAACAGCGGCTTTGACTGGTGTAGTCATGCCCTTCGTCTTGCTGGTGTGACAGTCAATTTCCACAACATTTGGTTGAGGTACTTTTTGGTCCTTGCTGGCTTTCCTCTACATTTGGAACAAGTCAATATAGATCTGATAATATGGCACAGTGAAAAGAGTGAAACAGCAGCTAGTTACAAGAGCCTCGCAGTGTGCAATATAGCTACAAGATCCTGTCATCTGTTGGAATTTCACTTTCATACAGTTGGCCTTGTTCTTTGAATAGTTCACCTACAAGAAGATAGATTTGTGAGGCACGTGCGTAAATAGGAGTTCAACATGTGATCTGATCACATATATATAATGTACTTGATACGTTGGATCAGACAAGTGTTTAACAAGGCCTCTCCAGTCTTCATACGATATATTTTCCACTGGAGATGTTTGGGCAAGCTCACTATTAGCCTTGTCTTCAAAGTGAGTTTTCCTCAAGTTATACCGATACTGTCACAGAGCAGACTTGAAAACATGGGTGCATGCTTGTCTGGTTGCATCATCTTGGCTATCCAACTTGAACCTCATATGTTGAAAATTATGGGAGTCTCATTACCAGCAACCTAGAAAGTATGGGACAGAGCAAGACGATATTACTAATTTACATACATAACCATACTTATAGATAAATGGTCGAGGAAGGTGTTAAACTGGGTTTCCTCTTTGTCATTCCTATACTGAATCCATGTTGGGAGGATATGTGCATGACACCTGTCGTGGTATCACACGGCCACCTATGGGGCCATCGGCCCCTTGTGGTTCGGCAAGGGGGAAGCGCATTGCATAAAGAGCGGAAAGCACAGAGCAGCACGGCAACGATGACACGGGCAGTTTTACCCAGGTTCGGGCCACCGCGAGGCGTAAAACCCTACTCCTGCTTTGGTGGATTAATGGAAGCACCGTGGTGGAGACGCAGCGCTCTAGCCCGGCAAGGTCGCCTTAAGGTGAGAGCAGATACGCGCGTACGAGCTTACAAGGGTCCGAATCCTTTCTAAGGTAGCCACGGCACTCCTTTTGTAGGTCCAAGGGTTACCACAATGGCAAAACAGTCATTTATCCAATGATTAGATAGCCACAATGCTATCATACCTAACTCTGCGGACAGGACAGGGCGCATTAAATGCACCACTTAGTGTCACATCGTGGCGGAGCCCGGCAAGCCTTGCCGCGCCATTCAGCCACCTTTTTGCCTGTTCGCGCGACACGTCGCCTGGACGGGTGTCATTTAGGGATGATCTTCCTCAGAAATGGCCTGCCACGTACCAAGTAATAGCCACTTAGTCACTTGGGGGCTCGACACCGCACCGATGGGTGACTTGCGTTGCTGTGAGGTGGAGCGGTGGAGCTTTGGCAGGGTAATCCGCCCTTGGTGTCCCCTGCAAGCCTGCTGGGGGAGTCTTGAGGCTTGTCTTGGGGTAACCTCAACCCGGCCAGACTCGCCTGCCCGGCAAGGGAGGCTTTTCCTTAGTGATATCTTGCTTATTTGGTTGGTCTTGGTCTTCTTGATCCGCCCTTTGATTTCTCAAAGAGCCATCTCTCCTGCATGGCCCTATCTTGAATGCTTGGTGCAGTTTGCTCTGTTGCTGTCGCGCCGGAGATCTGCCTGTCCGGGCACAAGTCAGGGGGAAACATACACCCCTGTTTGTATACCCCAACATAAGCCCCCGGGCCTGAGCCATACATGTCGCTGGGCACATTGGGTTAGGCCCCAAAACGGTGCACGGACACGTGTTGAAGATATGCTGCGCGTGCAGCAATTTGCTATGATGACCAGTCAATCCAACGTCCACTCCGCGTAATTACCGCAGGCCGTGGGGTCGTGGGACTGTGGCAGTTAATGTCAAAATGGTAACTTTCCGTGGGAAAGTAGCGATGAACCGCTCCTCTCCCCCACGTTCGCTCCCATAAAGGGGAAAAACGCGGAGAGGCGCGGCTCATTCGCACCCATTACTCCATCATTCATCTTCTTCCTCAAGCCACGCAGCGACCCCGCGCCCATTCTTGCTTCCATTCACCTTGTCTGACCATCCACCCCTCCATTGCTTATAAGGATGGGGAAGAAAACTCCTACTAACAAGGGGAAGCGTGTGGCGGCCACGAAGACAGCAGCCGCGGAAGGGAACAAGAAGAGAGCGGCAGAGTTGGATAAGAAGCGGTGGGGAGGTGTGGTTTTCTTCCTGTCGAATTTGGACAGCGATGCCCTGGTTGTGAGGTATGGATATATGTGGGGACGGAAGTTCCAAAGGGGCATGGTGCACCCAATGTTCATGCGGAGGGAAAAAAGGAGCCACCAATTGCATACCGATTCTTCTCCGCGTATTTCTTCTGCGGCCTCTGTCCCCCCTTCTCAGATTTCTTTGAGGCGATGATGGTGGTATATGGATTCCACCTCTTGGATTTCACGCCAAATGCAATGGCGTGCATGGCGATCTTCGCCCTTTTGTGCGAGAATTTTGTCAGGGTCGCCCCCAATGTAGATCTGTTCCGGCACTTCTTTGTCCCACGGGTGGAGAACAAGACCCACCATTCCGGGAACATAAGCTGGATGCCTCGGGTGGTGAGGGAAACTTGGGATTACCTTCCTGGTCGGCAGGGGGGCAGTTGGGAGGAGTGGAGGGCGGACTGGTGCTGGATCCAGGATGAGGAAGCCCCAGAGTATTGCCAGGCACGGACGGAATGCATCGAGAGTGGCAATGACTGGAGGGAATTCGGCCTTACTGATGACAGGCTTCACCGAGCACTAAACAGGATTACCCGTCTGAAGGCTGCCGGTTTAACCATTGAGCAGGTGGGAGCCGATTTCCTCTGACGCCGCATCGCGCCACTGCAGAAGAGGGACATGTTCGCCTGGCTGTACTGGGAAGCCGCGGACAGGATGCGACTGTACCCGGGCTTGGCCAACAACTTGACAGTCTATGGCCATGCTTGGCTGTGCGAACAATTGTTCGGCAGCCTTGGCCCGTTCAAATTGCCGGCAAATGTCATCCCGCTGAACATCAACTCCGCCCGGGACCAGATTCTGAAATGGATGCCAGATTGCAACGCTCATGGGGTTACAGGTGACTGGCAATTGCCCGAGCTTGATGAAGAACTTGCATGTGCCTCCAGCCTGGTGGAAAGGGCTACCAGGGTGGAGACCAATATGTTCAAGCGCACCTCGCAGGCGGAGGTGGCATTCATCAAGAGGCGGATTGAGGACGACAAAGCACTTCGGGCCGCCAGAAAAGCAAGGTCCAGAAGAGGGAGGGAGAAAGAAAAGGGGGAAGCTGAAGGTGAGGGGTCTTCCCACGGCAGGAGCGAAGGGCGAGCCACGGAAGGGGCTATCATGGATGAGCTTGCCGGGGATGAGCCTACCTAGTGCCGCTCGGGGAAGAGTGGCTTGCTGCAGGCCCCCAGGCCCTAGAACCGGACTTGGATCCTCGTCCTCGTAGGCGGCCCAGCCGGGGAGTAGCAGCCCCAGCCCCCGGGCCTGCCAAGAAGGTGAAGAAGGTCGCCTCTAAGAACGACGGGGCGGAGGTGGTGTGCCTCCATTCTTCTCGCCTTGCTGAAGCCAAGACCCCTCCCGCCAAGCGACGGGCAGTCACAGGGAGTGATTCCAGCTCCCAGTCGGATTCGAGCTCTTCGAGCAGTTCATCCTTGCCGGAGATCCTCCCGCCCAAGAAGGACTTGGAGCTACCCGGGAGTACTGTCCCCCCGGTCCTGAAGAGAGGCAGAGCGCCTCCGCTACCCAAGGAGTTCGAGCTGGCCTGCATGCTCATGGACTCAGAGTAAGAACAATATTCTCCGTTCTTATCCAAGTCTAATCATACTTGTCAATTTGCTTATTCGATCTTTCTTGTTGCCTTTGATAGGGAAGAGGAGGAGGAGGAGGAGGAGGAGGAGACCCTCATCCACCGAGCCAAGCGGCTTAGGCATGCGGAGCCGCCAAAGTCTCTGGGAGGCATGGGCCAGGCGGGGAGCAGCATGAACGATCCGGTGGCAAGCCTCCAGCCCAGCTCTCGATGCGAAGACATGGGGGTGGTTTCCCCCACCAAGGATGACGCAGAAGGGCACCCCCCATCTCCATCCAGAGAAGAAGAAGGGTCTGCCCAAGATGGGGCCTTCTAGGAGGGGCCCACTCCACCTGCTGACCGGGCTGAGGGGACCCTGACGGAAGCTCCCACGGAAAGCCCTGTCTAGGTCGACACCGTAGTTACCGGGGAAGGGGGTGGTGTCTACGTCCCGACAATCGAGGTTGCCGGGGAAAATGAAGACCCTCCACGGCAGACAACTCCTGGTAACTTATCTGTTTTTCCTTCATAACCTCGCTCCAAGTTCTTGGTTCCCCAATGCTTCTTCCTCCTCATGATTGCTGGTTTGCTTTTACTTGCAGTACCGCTGGCCGAGGAGCCCGAGTTGCTGGAGGAAGTGGCCAGCATTGGCAAAGATGCCGCAGAGGAGGCCGCCAAGATTGCTACTGTGGAGGGACAGTAACATGCTGCCGGGGATGCCCAGCATCCCTTGAAGGAAGCAGGGCAGGCTCCCTGAAGTGCGTCAGGGTCGGGGATGCTGGTTGAAGAGAAGATCCCCCTTCAAACCATGAGCCCTCCTCCATCTTTTAGCATCTCGACTGGGATCCCACAGCCAACCTCAAGCCAACTAGCACTGGTGCTTGCCCAACCCGGTCTTGGAGCCCCCAGTTCCTCGGCAGTAGCGGGTGCAGAGCTAGACAAGGAAATCCAGCGCATCATAGCGCCCCTATCTCAGCAAATCGGAGAGACTGAAGGCTCTGTTGATGCGGTCTTGGACCTGTCCTTTCTGGAGTCTGTGGCGGCGGGCATCAAAGAAATGCAGAACCGGTACGGCCAGAAGTGGCAGGCACTCAAGGAGCAGTGAAACTCCACCAAAAGCGTAGATCAGAAGCTGAGGGACAAGGGCATCTAGCTATGCGAGTGGCATGGCAAACAATTCCATGTCCTTCTGCGGCAGTAAGAGGCGATCTCCATGGCAAAGGAGGATGTCGCCGTCTGAGAAGCCCGCCTGACAGAACGCACAGCGCTTCTGGATGCCAGGGAGCAGAGCACCTCTTCTCGGGAGGAGAACCTCGAGGCCGCCCTCCGCGCTAAGGACGATGAACTGGAAGCCCTTGTACAGCAGTGTACCAAGGAGCAGGAGGACAAGCACAAGTCAGCCCTGAATGCTCTCACTACTGACTCTACCGCCCAACTGAAGAAGCTTGTTGATGATCTTGCCGCTGCATCTACTGCCAGGATTGATCTCGACCAACAGGTGGCCAAACTGATAGAAGAGCTTGTCGGGAGTGCCAAGGAAGTCACGATCCTCAAGGAGGAGGCGCAGAAAGTAGAGATCCTTCTGAAAGAGGTGCAATCACAGCTCTCTTCCAAGGGTCAAGACCTTGAGACTGCCAATGGCACCATTGAAGACATGGAGGCCAGGATTGGCACCCCGGAGAGCTCGGTCAAGTCTGGCGATGTCCGTGAGAAGTAGCTGATGAAGGATTTGCACAACGCGAGACGCCTTCGAAAGGATGCGGAGGACAAGCTGGTGAACCAATCCGAGCAGGTCGACCTTTGGATCAAAAGCCTGATCGATATCGCCGAGCACCTCACAGCCCAGGCTGCAGCAATGGGCATGGAAGGGCCAGTCTTCTCGGTTGGCGGTTATGAGGTCCCGAGCGTCAAGCTAGGGCTCTTCTTCAATGAGTTGATTGAAAGTTGAAGACCCATGAAGAAGGAAGAGACACCCTTTTCGAAAGCGAGTCTCGAAAGCTTGCCCGCAATGCCCTCTTCATGGACTTGAGCAACTTTGCATACCGCCACCCCGAACTCAACCTTGCTGATGGCTTCAGGAAGCTCCCGGCAGGTGCTGATGTTTCTGCCACTGAGAAGAAGGCTGACCTCTACGCAGACAAGGTGCTCTCCGTTCCCAGGGCTCAATAAGGCCGTAAAGCACGGCTCCGAACCATTCGCATTGGCGTTCCGCCCTGTAACAAAACATTATGCATGTCCTGTGTTTAGACATCGTACTTCTTTTGCTTGCACTGAACTGGTGTACTAATTAATTCTGAACACATGCTATCCCCCTTGCGTTTTATCCAAGGATGTTCGTATGGTTAGTTTCTTTTTATGTGTCTTAGTTGCCTGCCGGTAGCATACTGCCACGATTGCTGCGAGGAACGGGTCCTTAGCATTTGGCCGGCAAAAGTACGTCCCGGCAGGCTTTTCCTTTAGGAGCCCTTGATGCAGCCACCCGCTCCGTGAGCAGGCTCGGAACGGAGCGAGGGTGCAGGCAAACCCATTAAGGTGCCATCACATAAAAGGCTTGACCATACGAAAGAACATTGGTTTCTGGGGGATAAGCAAATGCGAATTCTGGATCTATAAAACAGCAATGATCACGTGAACTTAGCTTTTTGCTCACGCTTTTCTCCCTTCTTAGTTGCGATCGCTAGCCGCGTTCGCATATCTTGGGTGGATGGCCCTTCGCGTGCCACTATCAGACCCTCGGCAAGGGCAGGAGGGGGGCCGCAAATCTCTTGCGGGTGGTAGAACTTGGCGTAAGGTTGGGCTGGTTTCGCCCTCCTTCCACTTACAATTTTGACAATCCTACAGCGGTTGGCACAAAGGTCACGCTGATGCAGACGGCCCTGCTGGAGCGTGCTTGCCGGGGTATCAATCAACGGATTTGCGCCGGCGCTATACTCAGGATTCTCCCTTAGCAGGGCAAATGCTGAACCGAGTTTCGCGCGAGCTCATCGACGTTGACGACACTAAAACCCAGGGTGGTTCGATCGTCGACAAGTGAAAGCGGTGGAGGGAGAAACCATATACCTTACCACCTCGCACTTTTCCCTGAACGGGGCGCGCATAGTGGCCACGCTGCTCGAGCCGTTCAGGGTCGCCATGCCGTCGCCGTCCCTCGTTTTCGCCGCCGCTTGTGGCCGCAGCGGGGATAGATGACGGAAACTGGGCAAGGCGGCGAAGGAGCGATGTCGTTTCCTCCTCGAACTGGCGGGTCAGGCGCCATGAACAACAAGCCGCCGATGAAATCAATGGTGATGAAGATGACGCGCTGCTTATACTCTCGGGTTCGCGTAAACGCTTCCCCCTACCTGGTGCGCCAAAGATGTCATGGTATCACACGGCCACCTATGGGGCCATCGGCCCCTTCTGGTTCGGCAAGGGGGAAGAGCGCATTGCACAATGAGCAAAAAGCACAGAGCAGCACGGCAACAATGACACGGGCAGTTTTACCCAGGTTCGGGCCGCCACAAGGCGTAAAACCCTACTCCTGCTTTGGTGGATTAATGGAAGGACCGTGGTGGAGACGCAGCACTCTAGCCCGGCAAGGTCGCCTCGAGGCAAGAGCAGCTACGCGTGTACGAGCGTACAAGGGTCCGAATCCTTTCTAAGGTAGCCACGGCCCTCCTTTTATAGGTCAAAGGGTTACCACAATGGCAAAACAGTCATTTATCCAATGATTAGATAGCCACAGTGCTATCATACCTAACTCTGCGGACAGGACATGGCGCATTAAATGCACTGCTTAGTGTCACATCATGGCAGAGCCCGGCAAGGCTTGTTGTGCCATTCAGCCACCTTTTTGTCTGTCCGCGTGACACGTCGCCTGGACGGGTGTCATTTAGGGATGATCTTCCTCAGAAATGGCCTGCCACGTACCAAGTAACAGCCACTTAGTCACTTGGGGGCTCGACACCGCACCGATGGGTGACTTGCGTTGCTGTGAGGTGGAGCGGTGGAGCTTTGGCGGGGTAATCCGCCCTTGGCATCCCCGGCAAGCCTGCCGGGGGAGTCTTGAGGCTTGTCTTGGGGTAACCTTGACCCCGCCAGGCTCGCCTGCCCCGCAAGGGAGGTTTTCCTTAGTGATATCTTTCTTATTTGGTTGGTCTTGGTCTTCTTGATCCGCCCTTTGATTTCTCAAAGAGCCATCTCTCCTGCATGGCCCTGTCTTGAATGCTTGGTGCAGTTTGCTCTGTTGCTGTCGCACCGGAGATCTTCCTGTCCGGGCACAAGTCAGGTGGAAACATACACCCCTGTTTGTGTACCCCGACAACACCTAATGACAATGGCTGCCTCTGATACTAACTTGGCTGACTCTGTAGCATCACATGGCCTTTTTAAACCTGCCTCATAACGGATATCCATTCTTCCTCCTTTAGATTTAGTTAACCTGTTGAGCATTATCCCTGATGTCTGTTTCCTCTTGCGCCTAGGTGCTAGTTCAACAAAGAACATGGGAAGTGTTAGTGTACATCAAACTGTGAAACTACATATAAAGAAGCATGCAACTGTAACTTGACTCGAGCAACTACCTTCTTGCTGTTGAAGCTCACAAGGTTCATCTGGTCTTGCCAACTCGTCTTGTGTCAAGAGTGCTTCAGAAATAGTGTTAGGTGGCAAGGGAGCTTGGGAACTTGCTGCTACTAGAGTTACCGAACGAGTAACTCGTGTAGATGTTGGTACTATGGAAGAAGGTGCTGCAACAATTAGGGTTGTCATTGCTTGTTTGGTGGCAGCTATTCGTTTGTGTTTGGATTGTTTTGCAGCTGGTGTAGCAGGGGATACTGTGTTTGTACAATTTTCTGGTGGACTTCAACCTTCTATTGCACCATCAGTACCAGCAGAATCTGCATAATTCTTCCGCTTCCATTTCCGTGTGTCCTGAGTACTAACGCCATCCCCTACCATTCTGCGTTCCTTCCCCTTTCTCTTTGCCATGTCAAGTCAAGATGACAAGAAAAAGGAATAAAAATTTAGTTCTTCAGAACAAATTGATGCCTGATACTGACGAACTGAACTTTGATGTTAGACAACCGCATGATAGGAGGATGTAATATGTACAAAAAACAGGACGGCATGAGATAATCAGAACTATGATGTGTAAACTAAGCAGAAGATATTTCAATAAATTAGAAGCAATGCAATGCAAGGTAGACACCATATGAAAGATGTTACAAATATCGCTCTGCCAAGTTAACAGTGTCTCGTCATAACTGGTATTTAAACAAATTTGAGGCAGTACTAGAAATAAATTATATGCAAGATGCAAACAACATCACATTACCAAGTTAAAGGTCTCTCGTCATTAGTGCCATTGCATATTCACAGCTATGATGTGTAAACTAAGTAGAAGGCATTTCAAAAAATTAGAAGCAATGAAAGCTAGACACCATATGTAAGATGCAACGAATATCACTCTACCAAGTTAAAACTGCCTCATCATTAGTGCCATTTCAACAAATTAGTAGTACAAGCTAGAAAATAATGCGAGATGTAAACTATATGAGAATCCCAAGTTAAACGTGTCTTATGATAAGTGATTGTTGCAGGTTACACAACAGTAGTACTTTGATGTAAGAACATGGTGTCATAGACAGATATTGTATGTTCTAGAAACAGGAACATGTGTCTTATTCACAAGTATAATGTGTAAAGTAAGCAGATGGAATTCAACAAAATTAGAAGCAATACAAGCTAGACATCATACATAACATGCAACCACATATAACAGTGCCATGTTAGAGGGAGCACCTGTGATGGTGGACTAGGGGCGACGTGCTCATCATCAACACAACTACGTTGAGTGTCTATGCATGTGTTGTCTTCCAAATCTTGTTGGGGGGATGGCGGAGTAGAATCTGTAGAGGCCCTTTGTTTTAGTTGGTTGGAAGGAGCACCTTTATCCACTGCCTTGCTCATTTTCTTCCGCTTTATTGATTTTGCATTGTCAAGTAAAACCGACAAGAAAAAGCAATAAAATTCACTCTTCAGAACTAATTCATGCATGATACTGACAATCACTACTTTGATGTAAGGCAAACACATGATACGAGGATGGAATATGTACGAAAAATAGGACGACATGGCATATTCACAACTATTTGTGTAAACTAGGGAGAAGTAATTTAATCAAATTACAAGCAATACAAGCTAGACACCGTATGCAACATGCAAGACAATGCCACACTGCCAAGCTAGAGAAAGCACCTGGGATGCCGGTTTCGCCGGAAGACCACCATCAGTCCCCGCCTTAATTTGTTCCTTCCTCTTACTTAATTTTATTGCCTTGTCAAGTCAAACCCACAAGAAAAATGAATAAAATTTCGCTTTTCAGAACTCATTGATGCAGGATGCTGACGAGCACTACTTTAATGTAAGGCGACCTCATGATAGGACGATTGAATGTGTAAGAAAAAAGGACAGTATTGCATATTCACAGCTATGATGTGTAAACTAAGCAGAAGGCATTTCAACAAATTAGAAGCAATGAAAGCTAGACACCATATGAAAGATGCAACGAATATCACTCTACCAAGTTAAAACTATCTCGTCATAAGTATCATTTCAACAAATTAGAAGTAGTACAAGCTAGAAAAGAATGCGAGATGTAACCTATATCACACTCCCAAATTAAACGTTTCTTATGATAAGTGATTGTTGCAGGTTACACAACAGTAGTACTTTGATGTAAGAACATGGTGTCATAGACAAATATTGTATGTTCTAGAAACAAGAACATGTGTCTTTCACAAGAATAATGTGTAAAGTAAGCAGATGGAATTCAATAAAATTAGAAGCAATACAAGCTAGACATCATACATAACATGCAACCACATATAACAGTGCCAAGTTAGAGGGAGAACCTGTGATGGTGGACTAGGGGAGACGTGCTCATCATCAACACAGCTACGTTGAGTGTCTATGCATGTGTTGTCTTGCAAATCTTGTTGGGGGGATGGCAGAGTATAATCTGTAGAGGCCCTCCATTTCAGTTGGTTGGAAGGAGCACCTTTATCCACTGCCTTGCTAATTTCCTTCTGCTTTATTGATTTTGCATTGTCAAGTAAAACCGACAAGAAAAAGCAATAAAATTCACTCTTTAGAACTCATTCATGCATGATACTGAAAATCACTACTTTGATGTAAGGCAAACACATGATACGAGGATGGAATATGTACGAAAAACAAGACGACATGTCATATTCACAACTATTTGTGTAAACTAAGGAGAAGCCATTTCAACAAATTAGAAGCAATGCAAGCTAGACACCACATGAAAGATGCAACCAATATGACTCTGCCAAGTTAAAAGCGTCCCATCATAAATGGCGTTTCAACAAATTAGAAGCAGTGCATGGTATAAATCATATGAAAGATGCAACCAATATCACATTGCATATACTAAAGGTGTCTCGTCATAATTGATTGATGCGGGATACAAAAAAACAGTAGTTTTATGTAAGGACATGCTTAATAGACAGATGTACTATGTACCAAAAATAGGAAGAGATGTCACATTAACAGGTATAATGTATAAACTAAGCAGAATAGCACATGCAATTTAACCAGATTGGAAGAATTACAATCTAGACACCACATGCAACATGCAACCACATATCACGCTGCCAAGTTAGAGCAAGCACCTGCGATGGTGGTGTAGGGGAAATGCGGTCATCAACTACAGAGCTACATTCACTATCTTCATCTATCCTTGCTGTTTCTTGAGAATCATGTGGGGAGGCCGACTGCATTCTTTAAAAGAGCATCTTTTCTCACGGTAATCCACGGGCCTGACTGTCTCATCATAAGTGATTGATGAGGGATACACAAGAACATTAGTTTGATGTAAGAACATGATTAATAGACAGATGAAGTAGTATGTACCAAAAACGGGAAGGCCTGTCAGATTCAAAGGTATAATGTGTAAGCTAAGCAGATGCAATTTAACCAAATTGGAAGCAATACAAGCTAGACAGCCGGCTGGAGTGGTGAGCATGATCATCGAGGACCTGAGAGCCTGGTGGGAGGTGGGCTGCTTCGCCACCATCGTGGCTTTTTAGTTGGGTTGCAGGTGATGCCTGTCTGTGCTAGGCTTGTCACTGGCTCGGCTAGTGCCCTGACTAGCTATTTGGCACCTGGTGCTCCCGGGATGGTGGTTCAGGTAAAAAATATCTTTCCTTATCTTAATAAAGACCAACTTAGGCCTTTCAAATACAAGCTAGACACCATATGCAACATGCAACCACATATGACACCGCGAAGTTAAACCAAGCACCTTGGATGGTGGTTCATGGCGAGCGAGATCATCAACTCCAGAGCTACATTTACCGTCTCCATCTGCTCACACTGCACCCTTTAAAGTGCTGAAACGTGTCTTGCCTACCCGCGAACAAAGCTGGAGCGACTTCTCTCTTTTCTTTCGTGTTTCTATCAACAGTTTGGTAGAGACTGAAATACCCATGCATAAAAAAACAATAGCGAGAGTATGGGTGAAGTGTGTGCAGAACTAGTGCACTGTAAAAGTAGCAGATAGCAGGTGGCTGAAAAATAAATGAGAGGAGACATATGCTAGCTCTACAACATTGCATGGCAAACGAAATTAGATTCTACTCCATATGATTTTGTAATATATGAGCACAGGGATGGCTAGGAAATGCAGGTACTCCTCAAGCACACCACCACATGTGGTCCTATCAAAATAACAGTCGACTGAAAATAAATAGGTCAGTCAATTTTTTTCTAAATTGTCCGATCTACAAGGAACGGCAGATGGCCTTCATCTACCTCCCGCCAGTCACTGTTGATGATCTTTCTCGAACCGCCAGCGACCACTGGCCCAGACCCCTGCCTTCGCCGCCCCGCCATCCGCTCGACCTCACACCACCCTATGCTTCGCAGCGCCCCCAGCCATCCCTTTAAGCCCGACCGACCTCCAGATCAAAACCAGCAGCTCCTAGGCCCCACACACCCCTAAGATAAACACCGAGGCGCTGCTTCCCCGGTGTAACAGGCGGACTAGCGCCTATTACGCTGGGGAATGCTTCCTTTAATTGGGAATCAACTGACCAGGAATTGAAATCCAGGGGGCGACTATCATGGTTTTATCACGGCAGATGCCCAAGTGAAAGGACTTAGGTGCGAGGCCATCACTACGATGATTATCCTTTCGGGGTTGAGCGGGACAAGATATACGAATTTACCCAGGTTCGGCCCCTCACGGTGGAGGTAAAAGCCTACTCCTGCTCTTGTTGCTTATTGTATGAATATCGATTACAAGGGAGCGGATTCGCTTGACCTAGCTATCGATTGATTGTAACCTGACTATTCTATGCCGGGGACATGCCTTTATATACAGGTCGAGACAGCTGGCTTACAAGAGTCTGGTTCAGGTCACCATACGTGACCGATCCTAACTCTAACTCGCCTTGCCTTCTGCGACAAGTCATCGTAGGGCGGCTTACACCTCCAGGCCACGCGCCGTCTTCTATTCATGGGCTTTAAGTCGTCCCATCTTGTGAGCCACCCCTCCAGCCTTGTGCCTTGGTCCCTTGAACGTGTCTGAAGCTTAACTTCGTGAGTCGCCAACGGTCTAACCCGGCCCTTACCGGGCGGGTTATATCGTGGGGTCATATCCCCAACATTAGGCCCCAGATTGATTTGAACTTGTTCATGTCAATCTTAAACCCTTCCGTCTGGTGAATCTTCTCTTCATTTCTCTTAGTCGTGGCCTTGAAAATCTTCATAACCCGCCATAATAAAAAGATGATGTCACCTCCATGATTTCGGGAAACCCTTCATGATGTCATAATTAATCTTTGTATAGATCCGTCATTCCGTGAATCGAGGTGTCCCTTAGCTGTAAAATTTATTGTGCCTCCTCGATTTTCGCATTGGCCTTTCACTGTTCCCTTTTTTCCTTATAAATAGGCACGAGGTCCTTCTTTTTTATTTTTTACCTCGTCTCCTCCACTTCTTCTTCTTCCTCACGAGACCCTTCACGACCGGAGCCGCACCGCGCCGTCGTCCTACGCCAGCCATCTCGTTCGAGTCCACTGTGCCGTCCCGCCTTCACTGGAACTCAGCGGAGCTCCGCCGCTTCTCACTACCACCGTCAGGTACCCCTTTTCTTCCTGCTCAGATCTACATTAGGTTACTCGAGTTCATGGTGTTCGTCGGTGTTCATCCATTTCTTAGTTCACCATAGCCTGAGTAGAAAACTTGTTTCTGATCTAAAAATGCCATGGCAATACTATGGTTGTAGGTTTGACATCCATCTTGCATCTTGAACAAACTGTATTCTTTCTCAAATCCATGGGTAGCCCATTAGCACTTCCATCACCACTATTTAGGTTTAGCAATTATTTTTCTTTTTTGAACTGCCCACAGATCCGTAATTATAGACGTTCCTGTTTGAAACATGTTTGCTTCACACTTAGCGAAAATTCAACAATCCCGAACCTTAGATAACCCGTCGTTGCATCTTGGGCGGCTTATCAATATATCTGTAACCCGCCAATGATCTAGAGACTGCCTTTCTTACATAACTCACCAATGTTTAAAGCGACTTGTCTTTATACTACATTTACTCATATGACAACGATAGCGAGTCATTATTTCTTAAATAACCCGCCCTTTTATATTTCCACAGTCTTTCACTGCGCTCAGGCGGCTCATTATGTCCAAAACCACCATCTGTAATTGGGTGCCTTCCCTAGTCACCGAAACCATTCTTAAGGATTTTCAAACCATGGTCTTCTGGCGACTCAGGAGGAAATTGCCTGGCGAGTCAGTCAAGGGTGTAAATGCTAGGGTATTTTTGGAAGTTGCTCGACACCCTAATATGGGTGTGGCTCTTTATATATATAGGGGTACAACATGTACACAGATACAAAATATGGTTATGTACAGAAGCCTATACAATATACAGTCTAACACCCTCCCGCAATCTTAAATGTGGCCTGAAGTACAAAGCAAGTTAAGATTGCACCTACAACTTTCAAACTGAGGTTGTGGAAGTGGCTTCGTGAAGATGTCAGCAAGTTGATCTTTGGAGGAGATAAACTTGATATGAAGAAGCTTCTGTGCAACACGTTCCCGCAGAAAGTGATAGTCAACTTCGATGTGCTTGGTACGAGCATGGAAAACTGGATTAGATGAAAGATACGTCGCACCAATATTATCACACCAAAGAACCGGTGGCTGCTCTTGAGAGACTCCCAACTCTCTCAACAGAGACTGTACCCAAATGAGCTCAGCTGTGGCATTGGAAACCGCCTTGTACTCTGCTTCAGTGCTACTCCGAGACACTATGGCCTGCTTGCGCGAACTCCAGGTGATCAAGTTGCGACCAAAGAAGACAGCATAGCCCCCCATTGATCGCTGGTCATCCAGGCTCCCAGCCCAATCTGCATCAAAGAACGCCGAGAGAGCACTCGAGGAGGTAGACTGAAGATGCAAGCCATAGGAGATAGTATGAGAGAGATAGTGCAGTATATGCTTCACAGCTGACCAGTGTGAAGTGCGAGGAGCATGAAGATACTAGCACACACGGTTGACCACATAGGAGGTATCCGGCCATGTGATAGTCAAGTACTGCAGGCCACCAACAATACTGTGGTACTCTGTGGCATCATCTGAAGGAAGAAAGGCACCATCCAAGGCCGATAACCGATCATTCGCAGATATAGGGGTGGTAGCATGCTTGCATTGCAACATACCAGCACGTCGCAACAAGTCCAAGGAATACTTATGCTGAGTGAGAGTCAGGCCAGCAGTAAACCATGAAACCTCCAGACCAAGGAAGCAATGGAGAGCACCCAGATCCTTGATAGCAAAATGACCACCCGGAGCAGACAGCAGACGATCAGCGGCAGTCACTGAGGAGTTGATAAGAATAATGTCATCAACATAAACCAGCAGGTACATAGTAACCTCAGGACGATGGAACAGGAACAGAGATGTGTCAGCAGTGGACGGAGCAATCCAAGACGTCGAAGAACTGAGCCAAGTCGGGCATGCCATGCACGAGGAGCCTGCTTAAGTCCATAAAGCGCCTTAACAAGACAACACAAATGATGTGGACGAGCAGGATCAACAAAACCTAGAGGTTGCCGCATGTAAACCTCTTCCTCCAAGACCCCATGGAGAAAAGCATTCTGAACATCAAGCTGACGGAGAGACCACCCTTTAGCAACAACCAAGGACAGAAGCAGACAAATAGTGGTCGGTTTTACAACTGGACTGAAGGTATCCTCATAATCAAGACCATACCATTGTTTAAAACCTTTGGCCACCAACTGTGCCTTGTATCTCTCAATAGAACCATCAGCATGCTTCTTTACCTTAAACACCCACTTGGAGTCAATGATGTTGACGCCAGACACAGGAGGAGCCAAGCGCCAAGTATCGTTCCTCTGTAGTGCCTGAAACTCCTGCTCCATGGCGCTGCGCCAATGAGGAATCCGAAGAGCCACCTGAAAATGCCGAGGCTCAGCAGTGGGGTCAGCATCTGTCTGTGCCATACACGCCGCAATCCATGCAACCGTGCCGTCAGTGCGCTCCTTCGATCGAATAATACCACTCTGACTGCGCGTACGAGGATGCAGAATAGCGGTGGGTGGCGGAGGTGGCGTTGGAGACGGAGCCAATGAAGATGGCAATGACGATGCAGACCGCTCCCCAGACGCAGAGCCAGACGTGTCAGGCGACTGGCCTGGGGAGGAAGGCGTGGACGCCGGCACGATCAACGCGGGTGTGGACGCCGGCTCGGCCCCCGCGACAGAGGCTGGCGCGGGCGAAGCTGGCTCGGCCAGCTCGACCGGCTCGGTCGGCTTGACCAACGCATGGCCAGCCCCATGCTGGACCGAGGTGGCAGAGCCCAGCTTGGCTAGCTCCGTCGGCGCGCCAGGTGACGGAGGGGTGTTGCGAGCGGGCTCGGCTGACGTCTAAGGGGACGCGGGCGGCTGCTCATCCAGAAGCTCGAGACGTGCTCCTCGCCCAGTACCTGCACCATGGTTAGGTAGCAACAAGGGGGTATATGCAGCATCAACAAATTGACCAGGCAAAGGTAAAACAGATCTCTCAGGTGCAGTGGGAGTGGTGGAGGTGACCAGAAGTGCGGAAAAAGGAAAAACATTCTCATCAAACACCACATCACGAGAGATGTAGACGTGGTTAGAGGGAACATGAAGACACTTGCACCCTTTATGAAGAGAACTATAACCAAGAAACACGCACTGTTTAGACCGAAACTCCAACTTGCGTTGGTTATATGGACGAAGATGTGGCCAACACGCACACCAAAAGACCTTGAGAAATGTATAATTAGGAATTTCATTCAGCAAGAGTTCAAGTGGTGTTTTCATCTGACGGAGTCGTGTAGGGAGTCTGTTATTGAGAAAGCATGTGGTGGAAAATGCATCACTCCAAAGCTGGAAAGGAACGGAGGCATGGGCAAGCAAAGCAAGACCAGTCTCAACTATATGGCGATGCTTACGCTCAGCTACACCATTTTGCTCATGTGTATGAGGACAAGAAACACGATGTGTAATTCCAAGCTTATTAAAGAATGCATTGAGGTTGTGATACTCACCCCCCCCAATCGGATTGCACATGAATGATTTTGTGACTGAGCAGACACTCAACATGCACTTGGAATTGCAAGAAAACAGTAAACACATCAGACTTGCGTTTAAGAAGATAAAGCCAAGTGAACTGACTGTAAGCATCAATAAAACTGACATCGTAATTATGACCACTAACAGAGGTTTGGGCATGGCCCCATACATCCGAAAACACAAGTTCAAGCGGTTTATTGACTACACGACTCAACTCAGAAAAAGGAAGCTGATGATTCTTGCCTTGCTGACAGGCATCACAAACTACGTCAACATGTTTATTGGACATGACTGGAAGCTCATGACGATGAACTACATGGCGAACGATGGGAGTGGCAGGATGACCAAGGCGCGCATGCCAATGTGATGGAGACACATGAACACCACTGAAAGCACTAGGAGCTAGAGGCAGATCAAGTGCATAGAGACCATAATTGCGTAGTCGACCTCTAAGGAGTACGTCCCTCATGTCCCGGTCCTTAACAAAAAAATGAAAAGGATGAAATTCAGCAAGAACATTATTATCACGAGTAAGTTGAGGAACTGAAAGCAAACTACATGAAACAGAGGGAACACGAAGGACATTATGAAGACGTAATTGTGTGGATCGACGGGTAAGAAGTGATGCCTGACCAATATGTGAGATGTGCATACCTTCCCCATTAGTGTTGCAAACCTGATCGTGTCCATGGTATGGCTCCCGTGTAGAGATCTTGCCCATCTCGCTCGTCAGGTGATTGGTAGCTCCCGTATCCATTTACCAAGATGCATCAACTGGATAGGAAGGAGTATGCCCCTGCTCATGACTCGCTAGGGAAGCCTGCTTCTCGTTACCCTTGCCATTGTTCCTAATACCCAAGAAATCCTGCTTGAAGCGACGATGACAACGGGAGGCAAGGTGACCATCAAGTCCACACAACTGACAGGGGACCTGAGCACCACATGAAGGGCAGCAAGCACAGACTCGACCTCCCATGGAGGTAGTGGTGTTTCGTGAATTAGGAGCCGTCGACGGAGGTTTGCCACCAGTTGGTGGCTTGTAGGGCATGCCCTTCCCACGCGTTGCAGCGTTGGCGGAAGGGAAACTCGTCGTAGAGCGACGAGCCTGGATGCGCTGTTCCGTGGCAAGAAGACGCGCATACAATTCACGCGGCTGGATGGGAGTGTCACGACCATTGATATTCTCCACCAAATTATCATAGTTGTCACCCAGTCCATTGAGCACATAGAGTGAAAGTGCGTTATATCGACTAGAGGGGGGGTGAACAGGCAATTTTTACAAATTCGTCACTGAGGAATTTCAAGGTGAGGAAATTCCTAAGCGATGAACTACTTAGCAGCGGAATGAGTACTCAGATGCAAGCATAACAGAGCAGTAGCACAGTCATCATGATGAAATGAAAACAAGCACAGAGTACGAGTTGCGTAAACACAGGATAAGCAGGCTGAAGACAAACTGACTGAAGAATTTGAACTGAGGAAATTGAGAAAGTCTTCAGACAAAGTCTTCAAACAGTAATGATCAAATACATAGCAAGTATGCGAGGAAATGAAAGGGTTGAGGAAATAGAACCAGTAGCTCGGTGAAGACACTGATTTGGTAGACCAGTTCCAACTGCTGTGACAGTTGTACGTCTGGTTGGAGCGGCTAGGTATTTAAACCTGAGGACACACAGTCCCGGACACCCAGTCCTGAACACACAGTCCAGGACACCTAGTCCTCACCGTATTCTCCTTGAGCTAAGGTCACACAGACCTCACCCAACCACTCGTGGTAAGTCTTCAGGTGACTTCCAAACCTTCACATACTCGGTCACTCGGCAATCCACAATTTCCTCTTGGATGCTCTAGACCATGACGCCTAACCGTCTGGAGGATGCACAGTCCTCAAAGGTAACAAGCGTCGGTTCCACACAGGAACAATCTCTTCAGTGATGCTCAATCACTTTGGGTTTGTAGGTGTTTGGGTTTTTGGGTTTTTTCCTCACTTGATGATTTTCGCTCAAAGTCCTCGGAGGATGGGATGCTCTAAATGACAAGTGTCAATCTATTTCTTGGAGCAGCCAACCAGCTAGTGGTTGTAGAGGGCGGCTATTTATAGCCTAGGGAGCAGCCCGACATGATAAGACATAAATGCCCTTCAATGATATGACCGTTAGGTGGGTAGATATTTTGGGACAGCTGGCACGTAGCACAGCAACGGTCGGAAATTTGAGTATCAAATTCCTCAGGGCTATCATAATCCTCACTTGTAGGCAATCCGCACTGGCAAATTTCTAACTCCTCAGTCAGAACAAATTCCTCAGAGAACAGAAGAACTTCGTCTCTGTCACTGAAGAACTTGACTAAACTGTATGAGATTTCCAATGGCTTCACTCGAAAGGATTGGGTAGGTGTAGGATTTTGAGTTGAGCATCACTTGGAAACTTTTCCTTAGTTTTACCTCGACCCCCTTTAACAGTACGGTGTTTCCTATGACTCAAGAAGAAGAAAATGAAACTACGAAAACAAAAGTCTTCACGCTTCATAATCCTCGCATGAATATCAAGTCTTCAGGGTCACACCAATTTCTTCACTTTCAAAGTCTTCAAGAAAACCAAAGTCTTCAGTTGAAGACATTCATTTTTAGGGGTCGACATTCATTGTAATTAACAAACTCCTCATAGACTTATAGACCTGTGTACACTCACAAACACATTAGACCCTTAACCTATAAGTCTTCAATACACCAAAATCACTAAGGGGCACTAGATGCACTTACAATCTCCCCCTTTTTGGTGATTGATGACAATATAGGTTAAGTTTTCAACGGGGATAAACATATGAAGTGTAAATACTAATATTGAGGAATTTGATTGCAAGATATAGAGGAACTCCCCCTGAAGATGTGCATATTTGAAGAATTTGCTTTGAAATAGCAAATGCACATTGTTGAGTAATATCATGGAGATCTCCTCCTATATCTTGAAATTCATACACGCATTTATCATATGATATGAAGAATTTGAAATGCATGATGAAATATGGTGTCTGACGGAATTCAGCATGCGTGCATTAAGGTACTTGAGGAAATAAGCATGCAGAAAGCAGTTCAAAAGTATCAGACCACCATAGGACTTAAGTTTACAACTCATTAGAGCAAACACCTCAGAAGAGCAAGAGTTGAAACTTAACACAAATATAGCCCATATATAAGACCCGCTTGAAGACTAAACTGAAATTTCTCCCCCTTTGTCATCGAATGACCAAAAGGGACGAAAAATGAGGACTAACGCCCCTGAAGAATATCATCATCATGTCGATGGAGGAGCGCCAGCATTGTTGGGGTCGACTGTTGAGGTAGGGCCCGCCGCAGTGTCGTTCAAGTCTTCAGCTTCATCCGTCTCGCGCGATAAAGAATATGAACTGGCAACAAGCTGAGGAACTTTGACTTTCTTGAATTTCTTCGAAGGTGGCTGGGACCAGTCAAAGTCCTGTTGGAAGCCCATCTCCTTGAGTTCTTCAGCACTATAAAGATTAGACAGAATCGCCCAAGTGCGGTCAAAGACTTCATGCAAGTAGTAGTGATTCTTCTTCACAGTATTTTGAGTGACTGTCATGTTCTGAAGAATTGCACCAAACTGACGCTTGACCCACTTGTGATTTCGATCAACTTTCTGATGAAGACTAAGGAGAAGTTCACGATCAGTCATCACACGCGGAGCTGTGGCTTGAGGATGATGTTCTGAAGCTTTGGCGGCAGAATCTTGAGTTGCAGAGTCATCATTGGTGGAATAGGAAGTAGCTTTGCGAAACTGTCCATCCAATGGACGAGTACCTTCATCAATAACAGCAGCTTTGCCCTTCTCGTCAGCTGAGGAAATAGTCCGTTTGAGGACTTCAATAGGGGGCAAATAGCTGAGATGATTTTGAAAGTCAGCAATGTAATGAATTGAAGACCTTGATCTGATGAATCTCATGATCCAGGGAGCATAAGGCTTCAACTCAAAAGGTGACAGTGCAGCATTGGCAAAAGTCCTCATGAAGAAATCGTGGTAGTTGATAGGAATACCGTGAATGATATTGAACAGCAGATTCTTCATAATGCCAACAACTTCTTCATCATCAGAGTTGTGGCCCTTGATTGGACTGAGGGTTTTGGTCAATATGCGATAGACTGTCCTTGGCACATAGAGCAATTCCTTGACGAGGAATTTGGTCCTTGGAGCTTGGCCTGGCTTCAAAGGCTTCATCAGCACTTGCATCAGATGATCAGACAGTTCAGGTTCAACATAGAGAAGCCTAGCACCTTCAGTGGGAGGACTGACTGGGACGGCATGAAGCAATTCAGAGGCCGGTGCTTTGAAATGAGTATTATCGGTCATCCAGTCCAATACCCATGAATTGACATCATCAACATTTCCAGTAATGTGCAGCGTGACGAAGAATTGAAGAATGAGTTCTTCATTCCAATCGCAGATGTCGGTGCAGAAATGGAGTAACCCAGCGTCATGAAGAACACTGAGGACTGGTGTGAAGCAGGGCAGCGATTCCATATCTACATGAGGAATTTTCTCATGTTCAAAGATCTTATCCTTATCAACCAACAATGAGGAGTAGAAGTTCATCTGGCTTGCAGTCCAGAAACGCTTGCGACGAAGACGAGCAGAGTCATAGGGATTGTAGTCAGTGAAGAATATGTGCTCGTTGAAGAAATCCTCAGCATTAAACTTCTGCTTCTTGGAGTGAGGGTTCTGTGGCTTGGGCTGAAGATTAACAGTTGAAGAATTTACAGCCTCTTGAGGTGTAGCCACTGGAGCCACTGGCTGAGGAATTTCAGCAGCAGCCTTGGCCTTCATTTCTTCAGACATATGTACATCAGCGCTAGTGACTGGAACTTCTTCAGGTATAGAGTGAAGTGAAGCTTGACGTTCATCAGAGCCCATATGAATTTCTTCAGTTGGCACAGGGGACTGAGGAACATGATGTAGAGCGGTTGTCAGAGGTGAATTGGGGTGATGACTTTCCCAAAAGTCATCATTCAGAATAGGTGTTGTAGACCCAATATCCACATCCTCATCTTCTTCAGTTCCTTCGACGCCTGCCTCTTCAGCTGTGAACTGAGGCATGGGCGATAATACCAGCGGAGTTGAAGGGATATTATCCACTTCAATTTTTTCATCCATCTGCTCTGTCGAAGCAGCAGAAGGATCTTCGTCATAAGATTTACTTGGAATTTCATATTCCTCACCAAAGGGAATGATCTCCTTTGATGGCATGCTTGATATTGGAATAGCATCAATTGGGTTTTCAGATGAACTCCTCAAAGTCTTCAATTTCTTGGGGGCTGAAGACTCTGAAGATGCAGATGCTTTCCTTTTCTTCACAGCTGCTCGCTCTGCAGCCTTGGTTTTCTTTGCTTCTGATGCAGAAGGAAGGTTGATGCTTGTCATCGGTGCAGGAGGAGCAGAGGAAATTGGTTGAATTTCTTCAGGCACAACTGATGCAGTTGCCCTGGCTTGTTCAGATTCCTCAGGCACAGTAGCAGATGCTTCAACTGGCCTGGATTGCTCTTCAGGCGCAATATTGGAGGTTGCCCTGGCATTTTCTTTAGAGACTGGAATTTCTTCATCAGCTCTGGCGCTTTCATTTTCTTCAGCAGACTGAACAGATGTTCCAGTCTGAGGAAATTTGGGTTGCGATGAAGCTGCAACACTTGGAGTAAATCCTTTTGCCATTCTGACGAATCTGACTTTGGCACCTAGCCAATCTGCATGGAATGCATGAAATTCATCGCTGAGTGCTTTGATCTCAGCCTGCATAGTCACAAGTTCTTCAGGAGACATTTTCACAACATTGTTCTTCAGAAAACGCTCCTTCTTGTACTGAGCCTTCTTCACCTGCCTGGCCTTTTCAAATTTCCATTTTTCTTCATTTATGAAGGCCGTCAACATGTGACTTTGACCAGGAGTGAGGTTTAATTCAGGCAAAGGTGTGTTAGGGTTCTTGTGCCATAGATCAATAAAATCAAGGATCTTCCTTGGATCCAGCATGAGGGGCACAGCACTGCCTTTGGCTCTAGCGGCCCTTTGTTGTCGATCTCTGATGAGCTCAGCTAATTCTTCATCATCAGCTTCGTCTTCGCTTGACGGAACCTGAAAGGCGACTTGCTTCTTGTGAGGACTTGGCCTTGTGCCTCGTCCAGCAGTGGCCTTTTTCTTCAGCAAGGTCGGAGTTGTTGAAGACTGAGGTGGAGCTGAAGAACTTGCAGAGACTCCTGAAGCAATTGAGATTCCAGTAGTCCTTTGGCATGTGGCAAGATGCACAGGTGATGAGGACTTTGCAGGAGCAGCTGAGGATTTTGCAACCGAGGGAGTTGGAGCTGCTTTTGAGGAATTTGCTTGAGGAACAGGCCGTGAGGGCATTGCAGCTGAGGAACTTGTCTTAACAGCTGATTTCTTCAGCATAGCCTTCTTAGGCTTGATAGTAGAGGCCTCAGCGGCGGCAGCAACAGAATCTTCATTGAATTTCTTTACTGCCTCTTTAGCCACTTTGGCCAGCTTGGCTTGACGCTTAGCCTACTCCTGAGGAAATTCCTCACCTCTTCTAATGCTAGTGGGATCAGCTTCTTGGCCAGGAGCCAATGGAGGTCTTGGACATGGAGGGTTAACAGCAAATTTCTTCATGTACTTGGGAGTGACATAGCGATATTCCCTCCATTCTCTTGCCCATCTCCTCTCAATCTTCTGAATGCACACTTTGCGCTGATTGTTGTTCTCCTTGCCATGAGTTGCTTCATCAGGAGTACAATATTCATCATAGATGTCATCAGGGATCTCAAAAGCAGTATTTGTTTCTGGCCTCTTTCCTCCCTTCTGAGGTCTTTTACCATCAGCCATTTTTTTCACTTGAGGGTTTTGAACAATCGAATTTTCTGATGAGGTGTGCAATTTTTCTTCAAGGAACGCTGCAAATGAGTTAAGTTGATGAGAACCTAGAGATTCAGCAGCGGACATGTGTACCTGTGAACAGAATATAGGTGCGAAGAGTTTTGGAGAGGTCATATGCGTTCTCAGAAGATTTTCAAAAGTATCAAGTTTGAGGAAGATGACCAGGGGTGTCTTGAGTAATTTCACTAAGCATTTTTGACTTAGGTTCCAGAGTTGTGTAGATTGAAAATCCACACAATTGAGGAATCTTGAAGAAAAACGTTGCTTAGAGAAACTGATCAAGGACAGAAGCAAGTTGGTGTTTAAGAACATGAAAGTTGAAGAATAAACACCTTTTGAAGATTTTGTGGAAATCATCAGAATCAACAAGGGCAGTAAAAATAAATTTTATTTACCCTTGACGAAGAACACGACGAACTGAGAGTGGCAGTGGAGATGTTCGTCCGTTCAGATCTTCCACGCCCTAACTTGGCGATGGAAAACAGCTACGGCGGCGGCGGAGTGAGGATTTCCGCGGCCGGCGTGAGTACGACGGCGACGAGGTCGAGGCAGTGAAGCTCTTCCTCACCGGCGACGATGGAGTGTAGCGGCGGCGCTAGGTCTGAGGGCTCGAGTGAGGGAGTAAGATCGAGCGGGGTAAATGAGCTCTGAGGAGGGTGAGGGGTATTTATAGCAGAGGTGAAAAACCGCTCGTTCGAAGAAAATGGACAAACGTGCCCCTGACCCTTCTCATCCTAGCGACATGTGTCACCCACGAACTGTGAAGTGGAGATCGTGTTAGATCGAGGGTGAATAGATAAATCTTATCGAGGGATAAGGAACGGTTTGAACGGCAAAAGCCAAAAATTCAGATAAGAATATTTTAATGTTTCGTTCGCAAATTCTTCAGCTGTCAAGGACACAGTGAAGACTTTGAACGGGTTTCAAATAGAACGCACATGAAGAATTTGTGAACGGACTGGATTGAGTTTAGCATTGACGGGGAACGGGTCCGATCACATTCACTTAGAAGAAACACAACTTGAAGAATTAACAATAAGTGAATGCTGTAGAGGACAGAAAACTCAAATATATATATATATAGTCAATGAAGAACATAGACGGAAAGAGTGAAGATTTTGCAAAGTTGAAGAATTTGAAAATTTGAAGAATTTGCACAATGATGAAAAACTCAAATTTTGAAGATTTTCAACTTTTTGTGGTGGCGTGACCCACCGTATAAGAATGATGATTTCAGACACCGCATACAATTGTCGTAGGGCTCTGAGAATCAAATTCTTCATTAATTTCTTCACACTTAGAGGGTTAGTCTTCATTGATTGAAGAAAAACATTTCTTCATGTGTTGCACATCTAAGTCATCAATTTGCATAAGTGTTAGGATGTGTGTCCTTTTCAAAGGACATTCGAAGATTCTAAGATATTTAGCTCACACCGCAACTTGCTAAATCTCTTCTCATCCAAGGGCTTTGTGAAGATATCCGCTAGCTGTTCTTCAGACTTCACGGGATCAATAGAGATGTCACCCTTCAACACATGATCTCGAAGAAAATGATGACGAATCTCGATGTGCTTTGTCTTCGAGTGCTGAACTGGGTTATGAGCAATTTTGATGGCACTCTCGTTGTCGCAGTAGAGTGGCACATTCTTCACATTGATGTCGTAGTCCTTGAGGGTTTGCTTCATCCATAGCAATTGAGCACAGCAAGAACCAGCAGCAATATACTCAGCTTCAGCAGTAGAGAGTGATACGCAGTTCTGCTTCTTCGAGGACCAACATACTAAGGATCGTCCGAGGAAATGGCATGTGCCTGAAGTTGACTTGCGGTCCACACGATCACCGGCATAGTCAGAGTCAGAATATCCAATGAGATCAAAAACCGAGCCCTTGGGATACCATAATCCAAGTGTTGGAGTGTGAGCTAGATATCGAAGAATATGTTTCACAGCCTTATAGTGTGATTCCTTCGGTGTAGCTTGAAAACGGGCACACATGCAAACACTAAGCATAATATCCGGCCTAGATGCACATTGGTACAATAAAGAACCAATCATGGAGCGGTATACCTTTTGATCGAAGTCTATTCCATTTTCATCAGTGCATAGATGGCCATTTGTGGGCATAGGGATTTTGACGCCTCTGCATTCTTGCATACCGAATTTTCTCAGAACGTCCTTGAGGTATTTCTCTTGAGAAATGAAAATGCCATTATGTTGTTGACGAATTTGAAGACCTAAGAAGAATTTCAATTCTCCCATCATGGACATTTGATATTCCTCACTCATCATGTAAGCAAATTCGTCACTGTAATGTTGGTTAGTACAGCCAAAGATAATATCATCAACATATATTTGGCACACGAATAATTCATCATCATAGGTTTTGGTGAAAAGAGTTGGGTCGAGTGAACCGGGTTTGAAGCCTTTCTTCATGAGGAATTCCTTCAGAGTATCATACCACGCCCGAGGGGCCTGCTTGAGGCCATAGAGGGCCTTATTGAGTCTGAAGACTTTGTCAGGATGTTTAGGGTCTTCAAAACCTGGGGGTTGAGCAACATATTCTTCTTCCTCAAGCTTACCATTGAGGAATGCACTTTTCACATCCATTTGATATAAGATGATATTATGATGGTTAGCATAAGCAAGCAATATGCGAATAGCCTCAAGTCTAGCAACAGGTGCAAAAGTCTCATCGAAATCAATTCCTTCAACCTGTGTGTAGCCTTGAGCTACAAGACGAGCCTTGTTCCTCACCACTAGGCCATTTTCATCTTGCTTGTTGCGGTAGATCCATTTGGTACCGATGATATTGTGCTTGCATGGGTCCGGTCGCTTGACAAGCTCCCACACATTGTTCAGCTTGAATTGATGTAATTCCTCTTGCATTGCTTGAATCCATTCAGGCTCCAGAAATGCCTCATCAACTTTGGTGGGCTCTGTGATAGAGACGAAAGCAAAATGCCCACAAAAGTTAGATAAATGTGAAGCTTTTGAGCGAGTCAGAGGACCTGGTGTGTTGATGTCGTTGCTGATTCTCTCAATCTGTACTTCATTTGCAACGCGGGGATGAGCAGGTTGATGACTTTGATTTGGCTCAGCATTTTCTTCAGAGCCATTTTCTTCAGATGCGCCAGCATGCTGTTCTTCATGTTCTGGAATGATTTCTTCAGCAGATTCTTCGGTAGGAATGACATCCTCAGTAGCTTTGAACTTGATGGTTTCCTCAGGCGTCTTTTCATCTAGCACAGGAGGTAGGTGCTCTCTTTGCGAGCCGTTAGTTTCATCGATCCGCACATCTACAGTTTCAACAACCTTGTTGTGATAGGCATTGAAGACCCTGTAGGTGTGCGAGTCCTTTCCGTAACCAAGCATAAAACCTTCATGTGCTTTTGGTGCAAATTTAGAATTGTGATGTGGATCTCTAATCCAGCATTTAGCACCGAAGACTTTGAAATAACTCACATTGGGTTTCTTGTCAGTGAGGAGTTCATATGAGGTCTTCTTAAAGAATTTGTGAAGATATACCCTATTGATGATGTGGCATGCAGTATCAATTGCCTCAGGCCAGAAGTGACGAGGTGTCTTGTATTCATCAAGCATGGTGCGAGCCATCTCAACAAGAGTCCTATTCTTGCGCTCCACAACGCCATTCTGCTGAGGAGTGTATGGGGCAGATAGCTCATGAGTAATACCAAGTTCATCGAGATAGTCATCAAGACCAGTATTCTTGAACTCAGTCCCATTGTCACTACGTATATGCTTGATCTTCACGCCGAAATTCATCGAAGCCCTTGAGGAAAATCGTCTGAAGACTTCCTGCACTTCAGTCTTGTAAGTAATGACATGCACCATGTGTAACGAGAATAGTCATCAACAATGACAAAGCCATATAGAGATGCTGCATTTGTTAGTGTGGCATAATGAGTAGGGCCAAAGAGATCCATATGAAGCAATTCAAAAGGACGAGAAGTAGTCATGATAGTCTTCGAGGGGTGCTTGGCTCTGGTCATCTTTCCAGCCTCACAAGCCCCACAAAGATGATCTTTGAGGAATTTGACACCCTCGATGCCAATGACGTGCTTTTTCTTCACGAGCGTGTGTAAGTTCCTCATGCCAGCATGACCCAGTCGTCGATGCCATAGCCAGCCTTCTGAAGCTTTAGCAAGTAGACAAGTGGCAGGCTGTGGTCCTGCAGAGAAATCAACAATATACAAGTCTCCTCTCCTAAAGCCTTCGAAGACTTTGGAATTGTCAGATTCCATGAGCACTAAGCAACGATATTTGCCAAAGACAACAACCATATCAAGATCACAAAGCATTGAGACAGACATGAGGTTGAATCCGAGGGACTCGACAAGCATGACTTTATCCATGTGTCGATCCTTTGAGATTCCAACCCTACCTAGACCCAATACCTTGCTTTTGCCTTTGTCAGCGTAGGTGATATGCTTCAAGTGTGATGGAGATAAAGGAGTGTTCATCAGTAAGCTCTTGTCACCGGTCATGTGATTTGTACATCCACTATCGAGGACCCACTCAGTAGCTTTGGGTAAATCATCCTGCAGATGAATTAGTGCATCTTACGAACTCATATACTTCAGAGTGAAGAATATGACATCAAATTCATCAGACATATTTCATCAATTAAAGCAACATATGTATATATAGCAATGTGAGGACGTGAGAAATGAATAAATCATTTCTTCATGATTAGCTTGCGTCCTTTCAAGCATTTCAGGTCTCCAGCAAATTCTTCAGACGATTTAGTTCGTCTGGAGACCTGACCCTACATAAGAGATTAGTTCCTTTTCTTCACCACCCACATCTGGAGGGGTGGCAAAGAGTTCATCATTCTGCGAGCTCCATAAGAGAAAGGTGGCATAGACGCCAGACCACTTCGTTTCACATAAGAGGGGTTAGGGTAAGCATATGAGTAAGCAGAGAAATTCTTCGAGGACTTATGAACATAATGATTTGAAGAATAATGCACATACTCATAGCCCTTAGGCTTTCCCTGCGAAACAGAAGTGTTAGCACGATGATGTTCATGTGAGGACTTGGATCCATGTGAGGAATTTGATCCATAAGAGGACTTGGATCCATATGAAGACCTTGGTTCATATGAAGAATTTGATCTGGGTTCTTATTCTTCTGAAGACCTTGGTTCATGAGGACATTCACCTGAAGACTTTCGAGGCACTTTTTGGGAACCCAGATTTTCTTCATAGGGGGACCATTCCTGCAGTTAGATCCAACATATCTAGCAAATACCTCACCATTCTGATTTTTGAACAGTTTATAGTTGGAGTCAAATGACTCATCAGATGAATATGAGGATTCACAAGTAAAGCCAGATAAAGTGGATGGATCTACGGGAGGTCCCTTCGCAGCAACCCATGAGGTTTTGGGATACTGCTCCGGTTTCCTGTAGGTTCCATCAGCATTGAGTTTCCTCTCAAAGGAAATACCCTCTTTCCTAGGGTTCCTGTTCAAGATCTGCTTTTTGAGCACATCACAAAGAGTCTGATGCCCTTTGAGGCTTTTGTACATGCCTGTCACATACAATTCCTTCAACCCTGCATTTTCGTCAGTGATACTAGTGGTATCCTCAGATGAGGAATTTGTGACCACAGAGATAGTTGAAGAATTTGCAGCAATGGAAGCATTTGAACATTCAGGTGAAGAATTAGCAGTTTCACGTTCAATGCATTTCAAGCATGGTGGAATAAATTCTTCCTGAGCGGAACTGATCTGTTGAGCAAGCAAAGAATCATTTTCCTTCTGAAGATCTTCATGACTCACCCTTAGCTTCTCAAGATCTTGCTTTCTTTGAAGAAATTCATAAGAAATCTTCTCATGATCGTCTAGGAGAGTTTCATGACGACCTTGAAGGTTGTCAAACTTAGACTGTAGTTGCTGAAGATTATCAGTCAGTGTTTGAGTTCGATCCATTTCCTCACCTAACAGATCATCGCTTTTGTCTAGCATATTTTGAACCTTTTCCAAAGCCTTTTGTTGTTTAACAGCAATATTAGCAAGTTTGGAATAGCTGGGTTTGAGGTTATCATCAGATTCATCCTCACTTGATTCAGAGGAGGGATATTTGAGTACCTTGGCACCTTTTGCCATGAAGCAATAGGTAGGAGCATAGTCATCGTTGCCGTCATTAGCAGTGTTGGGGAAGCCATTTTCCTCAGTGTTGAAGATGGACTTGCTAACGTAAGCAGTAGCGAGGGCTAGGCTCGCCACACCAGAGTCTGACTCCTCAGATGCCTCCTCTTCCTCATGTTCCTCAGATTCAGCTTCAGAGTCCATTTCCTTGCCAATGAATGCCCGAGCTTTCTTGGAGCTGCTCTTCTTGTGAGATGAAGACTTTGAAGATCTTGACGATGAGGACTTTGAAGATTTCTTCTTCCTCTTAGAGTCATCTGAACTATCATCCTTGTATTTCTTCTTCTTTGATTCCTTCTCCCACTGAGGACAATCAGTAATGTAGTGACCAGGTTTCTTGCATTTATGGCAAGTTCTCTTCTTGTAATCACGGGATGAGGAATCTGATTTCATGTCATCACCTCTTGAGGATTTTCCAAATCGGCCACGTCTAGAGAACTTCTGGAATTTCCTCACGAGCATTGGTAGCTCCTGACTCAGTTCTTCAGGATCACCAAGGCTGCACCAGAATCTTCATCTTCAGATTCAGAGACTGCCTTGGCCTTCAGTGCACGAGATCTACCATAGCTCGGTCCGTAGAGATCTCTCTTCTCAGCTAGTTGGAATTCATGAGTATTTAGCCTCTCGAGGATATCAGCAGGATCAAGTGACTTGTAGTCACCACGTTCTTGAATCATCAGTGCCAGTGTATCGAATGAAGAATCGAGTGACCTCAGCAATTTCTTCACCACCTCATGGTCGGTGATGTCAGTGGCACCCAGTGCTTGAAGCTCGTTTGAAATGTCAGTGAGGCGATCAAAGGTTTGCTGAACATTTTCGTTGTCGAGTCTTTTGAAGCGGTTGAAGAGATTGCGAAGAACGTCAACTCGAGAGTCACGTTGAGTTGAGACTCCTTCGTTGACCTTGGACAGCCTATCCCAGATAAGCTTAGCTACCTCCAAAGCACTCACTCTGCCATACTGCCCTTTGCTCAGATGGCCACATATGATATTCTTCGCTTGAGAGTCGAGTTACTTGAATCTCTTCACATCAGCAGCGTTTACGGAAGGAGTGACAGAGGGAACACCCTTTTCCACAACATACCAGAGGTCGTTGTCAATTGCCTCAAGATGCATGCGCATCTTGTTCTTCCAGTAGGGGTAGTCCGTCCCATCGAAGGTAGGACACCCAGCTAAGACCTTGATCATGCCTGCAGTCGACATAACTAAAACTCCAGGTGGTTAAACCAAAATCACACAGAACAAGGGAGTACCTTGCTCTGATACCAATTGAAAGTGCGTTATATCGACTAGAGGGGGGGTGAACAGGCAATTTTTACAAATTCGTCACTGAGGAATTTCAAGGTGAGGAAATTCCTAAGCGATGAACTACTTAGCAGCGGAATGAGTACTCAGATGCAAGCATAACAGAGCAGTAGCACAGTTATCATGATGAAATGAAAACAAGCACAGAGTACAAGTAGCGTAAACACAGGATAAGCAGGCTGAAGACAAACTGACTGAAGAATTTGAACTGAGGAAATTGAGAAAGTCTTCAGACAAAGTCTTCAAACAGTAATGATCAAATACATAGCAAGTATGAGAGGAAATGAAAGGGTTGAGGAAATAGAACCAGTAGCTCGGTGAAGACACTGATTTGGTAGACCAGTTCCAACTGCTATGACAGTTGTACGTCTGGTTGGAGCGGCTAGGTATTTAAACCTGAGGACACACAGTCCCGGACACCCAGTCCTGAACACACAGTCCAGGACACCTAGTCCTCACCGTATTCTCCTTGAGCTAAGGTCACACAGACCTCGCCCAACCACTCGTGGTAAGTCTTCAGGTGACTTCCAAACCTTCACATACTCGGTCACTCGGCAATCCACAATTTCCTCTTGGATGCTCTAGACCATGACGCCTAACCGTCTGGAGGATGCACAGTCCTCAAAGGTAACAAGCGTCGGTTCCACACAGGAACAATCTCTTCAGTGATGCTCAATCACTTTGGGTTTGTAGGTGTTTGGGTTTTTGGGTTTTTCCTCACTTGATGATTTTCGCTCAAAGTCCTCGGAGGATGGGATGCTCTAAATGACAAGTGTCAATCTATTTCTTGGAGCAGCCAACCAGCTAGTGGTTGTAGAGGGTGGCTATTTATAGCCTAGGGAGCAGCCCGACATGATAAGACATAAATGCCCTTCAATGATATGACCGTTAGGTGGGTAGATATTTTGGGACAGCTGGCACGTAGCACAGCAACGGTCGGAAATTTGAGTATCAAATTCCTCAGGGCTATCATAATCCTCACTTGTAGGCAATCCGCACTGGCGAATTTCTAACTCCTCAATCAGAACAAATTCCTCAGAGAACAGAAGAACTTCATCTCTGTCACTGAAGAACTTGACTAAACTGTATGAGATTTCCAATGGCTTCACTCGAAATGATTGGGTAGGTGTAGGATTTTGAGTTGAGCATCACTTGGAAACTTTTCCTTAGTTTTACCTCGACCCCCTTTAACAGTACGGTGTTTCCTATGACTCAAGAAGAAGAAAATGAAACTACGAAAACAAAAGTCTTCACGCTTCATAATCCTCGCATGAATATCAAGTCTTCAGGGTCACACCAATTTCTTCACTTTCAAAGTCTTCAAGAAAACCAAAGTCTTCAGTTGAAGACATTCATTTTTAGGGGTCGACATTCATTGTAATTAACAAACTCCTCATAGACTTATAGACCTGTGTACACTCACAAACACATTAGACCCTTAACCTATAAGTCTTCAATACACCAAAATCACTAAGGGGCACTAGATGCACTTACAAAGAGGTGAACTCCTTCGGTCCAAGCGCCTTGCCAATGGAGGCAAGAGTGTCATCCATACCCGTCACTTTGTTGAAGTAGTCGCTGATGGTGAGATCATCAAGCTTCACCTCCCCAAGCGTAGTGCGGATGGCGTGAGCGCGCGCCTGAGACTGTGAAGCAAAACTGGTATGAAGAGCTGTCCACGCGTCCCGAGACGTAGCGGTGAAGATGACCAGTGACAAGACCCCTTCTGTAAGAGAGGACCGGATAGCAGAGAGAATGGCCTGATCCTGAGCCACTCATGCATGATGCCCCGGATGGTATGGCGGTGGGCACGACAGAGTGCCATCAACAAACCCCTCCAAGTAGCGACTGTGGAGAAGTGGCAAGACCTGAGCACACCATGACAGATAGTTATCCATTGTCAGCTTCATCAGGATGAGATGCGAAAAGTAGGACGGTGCATTAGGTACACCATAGTCCGAAGACGGCGGCGGCGCATAAAATCCCGAAGGTGAAGAACCACTCGGCAGCATGGAGGAAGCCACGAACTCCGTTGATGGACCACCGTAGGGCGCCCCGTACGAGAGAGGCATGCCATGAGGAGGCACGGTCGCCGGGGCTATCGGGTAGGTGTACGCCAACGGAGCAAAGGAGCCATATGACACTGGCAGCGCGGCTGGAGTAGACCATGGATTGGCCGTGGCAGCACCATGGGATGGTGTTGTTGCTGCAACACCGAGGGAGTGCACCGCGACCTGCTGCTGGAGACCGGGCGATGCATGGGCTGCGGTCTGCTGCTGGAGACCGGGCAATACATGGGCTGCGGTCTGCTGCTGGAGACCAGGCGTTGCATGAGAGCCCCACCAGGAAGCCGTAGGGCCATATGCTGCATGCATGGCCGCATGCAGAGCTCCATATACCACAGGATTTCCGTATGCATGCGGTGGCGGCAGAACCATAGACGAGAACAAGTCTAATAAAGGGGAGGAAGTCCCTAGACCCGGTGATGGAGAAGTTGTAGTTTTTACTGACCATATCCTCAGAGGGTTTACACCGCCTGGGTCAAAGTTCTTTCGGGAGGTCTTACATTATTTCAATCTTCATCCTCAAGACATAGGCCCAAATTCGGTGTCAAACATTTGTCACTTCCAAATTTTCTGCGAAGTCTATCTGCAAATAGAGCCCACTGTTGCTCTTTTCAAGGAATTTTCTATATAAACCGCCAGACTAAATGCACAAACGGTCGGAGTCAGAAATTGGGCGGAATCTCAATTCAGAGACGCTGAGATGGCGGCTTTCCTTCAGCCACCTTGCCAAGCCACCCTAAAGGGAGGATAACAACTTGGTTTTATTGTAAAAATACTGCCCCAGCCAATGAGAAGCCTCTGCCTGGTTATAGAGTTGATCGTCTTCCAATAGATTTTGACCCGCCAAGCAAGATTCTTCTAGAGGAGCATGCTGAAGTACTCCCACATTATTCAAAGGTCAAAGCTCTACTAGCCAATGGGCTAACTGGAGTTGATCTAACCCGGTGCTGGGTCTCTTGGAGAATTCTCCCCCTAAGCCGCCGACCTGGCTTAATGTATGAATATTCAGGCGAACCAAATGACCCTCAGCGGTATAGTTCTGAAAATTTTACTGCTGAGGAGGTCAACAAGGCTGTAAATGTGTCGGTGCAACAAACCCCCAGGTGTGTTGCCCAGACTGTACACATGCTCAAGAGCAAGGTTACGACATTCAAGACAAGGCCAAGCAGAAGAGATGGCTCTTTCAGAAATCAAAGGGCGGATCAAGAAGACCAAGACCAACCAAACAAGCAACATATCACTAAGGAAAAACCTCCCTTGCAGGGCAGGCGAGCCTGGCGGGGTCGAGGTTACCCCAAGACAAGCCTCAAGACTCCCCCGGCAGGCTTGCCGGGGACGCCAAGGGCGGATTACCCCGCCAAAGCTCCACCGCTCCACCTCACAGCAATGAAAGTCACCCATCGGTGCGGTGTCGAGCCCCCAAGTGACTAAGCAGCTGTTATTTGGTACGTGGCAGGCCATTTCTGAGGAAGATCATCCCTAAATGACACCCATCCAGGTGACATGTCGCACGGATAGGCGAAAAGGTGGCTGAATGGCACGTCAAGGCTTGCCGGGCTACGCCACGATGTGACACTAAGCGGTGCATTTAATGCGCCCTGACCTGTCCGCAGAGTTAGGTATGATAGCATTGTGGCTATCTAATCAATGGATAAATGACTATTTTGCCATTGTGGTAACCCCTTGACCTATAAAAGGAGGGCCATGGCTACCTTAGAAAGGATTCGGACCCTTGTACGCTCGTACGCGCGTAGCTGCTCCTGCCCCGAGGCGACCTTGCCGGGCTAGAGCGTTGCGTCTCCACCATGGTCCTTCCTTCACTCCACCAAAGCAGGAGTAGGGTTTTACGCCTCGCGGCGGCCTGAACCTGGGTAAAACTGCCCGTGTCATTGTTGTTGTGCTGCTCTGTGCTTTCCGCTCTTTGTGCAATGCGCTCTTCCCCCTTGCCGAACCACAAGGGACTGATGGCCCCATAGGTGGCCATGTGATACCACGACATCTTTGGCGCGCCAAGTAGGGGTAAGCGTTTGCGCGAACCCGAGAGTATAAGTAGCGCGTCATCTTCATCATCGTTTTCTTCATCAACGGCTTCATTATCCATGGCGCCCAAGAAGAAATCCGGTGCTTCAGCTCACCCGTCCACCTCGAAGGCCCCCTCACATGCGGCCACTAATGCCATGGGGGCTGCAGTGGAACATGGGAACGCCGACGCCGCGGGGAACATGACCGGCGCAGGCGGCGCCATCACCGTTCCCCCTACGGCCGAAGCAGGAGCAGAAGGCACCGGAGGAGAGCAACACCAACAACAACCCGGCGGCCATGCTCCGCAAGGTGCGGGTGGGGAGAACGCTCCGTCTCCGCCTCCCCACCTCGCCGAGGAACACAGCCGCAGTGGTGGCGCTCGCCCTGAAGCGGATCGTAATCACCTGGCTGCCCCCGCCACGGGTGCGGCTACGGGGCCTGTGCCACCCCTAGGACAAGCTATCCGAGACGATGCACCGAATGGGGTCGTCAACCCCCAAGCGCATCCATCTCGTCGTCATGCCGCCCTGGCGACTAGCTCGCGGCGGCGAGAACATGGCGCCGCCACTACAGGCACCATCAGAAGTCGGGCGACGTCGCGATCCATGTCGTCGTCCATGCCAAGCACCGCTTCGAAGGCCATGGCGCGGGCCCAGCTCTTGTTGAGACTTTGCCAGCGGCCAATCAAATGGATGACTGGAGGGCCACTATCCAGAGCTTTATTGGTTTCGCTGAGGCGGGAGGATCATAGTAGGCAGGCCCGCCACGGCCTCCACCAATGGTGGCAACGGCCCAAGCCACTGGCCGCACCGAGGGCCGTTCCGATGGTGCAGTCCCCTCCACGACAGCCAGCGTAGGGGGCACAACCAGGGCCACGCGACCAAGAAATGCAACAAGAAACGCAAGGATAAAGCAGTGATGGCTGTTGAAGGAGCGAGCACTCCTAGTACCGGCAAGAAGGCCAAGACCGAGGCTCCCGGCAAGGAAGTTGCCGCGTGCGCTGACTGCCGGGAGGCCGCGGCTGCCGAGAAGGCTGGGAAGGCTGACGGGCCATACTGCAAGATCCATCGGACTAAGGGACACGATCTTCAAGAGTGTCATCAAGTTGAGCAGCTCGTCAAGCAGCAGAAAGCTGAGTACGAGAAGCGTGACAAAGAGAGAGACCAATATGTTGCTGGCGGGAAGGGCCGAGGTGGCGGAGGAGGTCGCCCCGGCAAGGCCCCTCAGTATCAAGGGAAACTGGCTAGAGGCCGTGAGAAGAAGGGATGCGATGATGGGAGTGATGAAGGAGATGAAGAGGAAACCAGCGAGCAGAAGTTCCAGAAGGCCACTGACGCCCTATGCATTGACGGAGGTGCGTCCTTGCACTCCTCTCACCGACAGCTCAAACAGTGGGCACGTGAGGTCAATGCCGTGGAGCTAGCGACAGATTCTCGGAAACCGCTCAAGTGGTCCCGCACGCCCATCATCTTTGATGAAGAGGATCACCCTGACCGCACCACTGCGGTAGGATGTTTGCCATTGTTGGTTTCACCAATGATTCGCAACCTCAAAGTCACAAAGATGTTGGTTGACGGTGGGGCCGGGTTGAATCTGATATCTCCCAAGGGCATCAGCAAGCTCCAGATAGCAGATGAAGAGCTCAAGGTTACCGGTACTTTCCAAGGCATCAACCCCGGCAGGAGTCATCCTAAGGGGAAGATCACGCTGCGGGTAACGTTCGGGGGGGGGGGAGCTGAACTACCGGACCAAGAAGATCATGTTTGATGTGGTTGACCTCCCCCTGCCATATAGTGGAATCCTTGGCCGGCCTGCCCTGGCAAAATTCATGGTGGCATCCCACTATGCCTACAACACTCTAAAGATGCCAGGACCGATGGGCGTCATTTCCATTCCATCATACAAGAAGGACGCAGTCATATGCATGGATAAGATGTACCGGGAAGCAGTCGCTGCAGAGGCTACAGAAGCTACTGCTCCTGCCAAGGAAACCAAGAAAAGGAAGAAAGCTAGCAAGGACGCCAGCAAAGAATCTGAGAAGCAGTCGCTGCAGAGGCCGCAGAAGCTACTGCTCCCGCCAAGGAAACCAAGAAAGGGAAGAAAGCTAGCAAGGACGCCAGCAAAGAATCCGGGAAGCGCACCTCTTCGGATTGTGCTGCGCCTGTTGATGATTTGCCGGAGAGTTCCAATAGCAAGAGATCAAAGGTTGCTGCGCCTGCTGTGAAGAAGGTCCCGGCAGGGTTGGTTGGCGCTGATGGTACATTTACTATCAGCTCCACCCTTGATGACAAATAGGAAAGCGCGCTCGTTGCCTTCCTGCGGGCGAATGTCGATGTGTTTGCTTGGCCACCATCTGACATCCCCGGTGTTCCCAGGGAGGTAATCAAGCACCGCCTTGCTGTCTGCCCACATGCCCGACCCGTCAAACAAAAGGTCCGAAAGCAAGCTTTGGAGCGGCTGCAGTTTATTGCCGAGGAGATCAAGAAACTCGAAGCTACTGGTTTGGTTAGAGGGGTATTGCGTCCAACTTGGTTGGCAAATCCAGTGGTGGTGCGCAAGGTGAATGGGAAATGGAGGCTTTGTATAGATTGCACAGATCTGAATAAAGCATGCCCGAAGGACCCATTCCCCTTGCCGCGCATCGATCAGATTGTGGATTCCACCTCTGGATGTGACGTACTTTCCTTCTTGGATGCCTACTCCGGGTACCACCAGATTTTCATGTCCGAGGAAGATGAAGAGAAGATCGCGTTTATAACCCCATGCAGCACGTACTGCTTTGTACGTATGCCCTTTAGGTTAAAAAGCGCTGGATCCACTTTCGCGAGAGTAGTACAGATTGGCTTTAAGTCCCAGTTGCAAAGGAATATTGAAGCCTACATGGATGATATAGTGGTCAAAACCAAGGACAAATCAACTCTCATTCAAGACTTGGCAGAGACCTTTGCAAATCTACGCAAGATCAACTTGAAGCTGAACCCAAAGAAGTGTGTGTTTGGCGTTCCTTCCAGCAAGCTTCTTGGCTTCTTTGTGTCCCACCGGGGGATAGAGGCCAACCCCGAGAAGATCAAGGCAATTGAGTAGATTCAAGCACCCAAGACAGTTAAAGACGTGAGGCGTTTGACTGGATGTGTTGCCGCACGAAGCAGGTTCATTTCCAAGTCCGCCGAACGCGCCCTACCGTTCTTCAAAATCTTGAAGAAGGTTGGGCCCATGGAGTGGACCCCGAAGGCAGACGCTGCGCTGTAGGATCTGAAGACCTATCTTTCCTCTGTCCCCACCTTAGTCGCTCCAAAACCACAAGAACCGTTGATGCTATACTTAGCGGCAACCAATCAAGTGGTTAGCGCAGCGCTGGTGGTGCAGCGGGAAGTAGATGAAGATGCAGCTGCAACTGCCGTCCCCTCTGGAGAAGGAAGTGAACTCGCCCCGGCAAGGTCAGAGGCAGATCAGAACACGGAGGAGCGGGGTAATGGAGACAACTCCAAGGTCGCGGCAAGGAAGAAAGTGGTGCAACGGCCAATGTACTTCATCAGCTCCCTGTTGCAGGGGGCTAGGTCAAGGTACTCTAGCGTGCAAAAGTTGATTTTTGGCCTCATCATGGCCTCAAGGAAACTGCGCCACTACTTCCAAGCCCACGAGATCACGGTTGTCACCCGCTTCCCCTTGCAACGCATACTGAGGAACCCTGAGGCCACTGGAAGGATAGTGGAATGGGATTTGGAGTTATCCAGCTTTGGTTTGAAGTTCGAGAGCACGTCAACCATTCAGAGCAGAGCACTGGTGGAGTTTATTGCGGAATGGACACCTACCCCTGACGAAGACCTGTTGGAGACAGTTATCCCCGGCAAGGAAGCGCCCCAAGAATGGATCATGTACTTTGATGGTGCCTTCTCCCTACAAGGTGCAGGAGCTGGCATGCTTCTTGTTGCTCCCTCTGGGGAGCACCTCAAGTACGTGGTTCAAATGCATTTCCCCCGGGAGAAGGCTACCAACAATACAGCAGAATATGAAGGACTCCTTGTCAGGCTCAGGATCGCAACAGAATCGGGAATCAAGAAGTTGATCATTCGTGGAGATTCGCAACTTGTGGTGAGGCAAGTGAACAAGGATTATCAAAGCCCATTGATGGAGGCATACGCCGAGGAAGTGAGAAAGTTGGAGGAGCGCTTTGACGGATTGCAAACAGAGCACATACCGCATGCGGAAAATAGCATTGCTGATCATCTGTCAAAGTGCGCTGCACAAAAACTCCCTGTGGAACCTGGGACTTTTGTTCTCCATCTGACTCAACCCTCCGTATCCCCGGCAACAATGGCCAAGAATAGGAGGAAACTGGACTCTGGCAGGCCTCTCCCGGTAGAGCCCTCTGGGGCCGCCGGCAGAGAGCTTGGCGGGAACAACTCCCCTTCGATTGGTGAGCTGCACCCTCCCGCCAAACTACCAATCTCTGCGGTCGAGGAGTGCGCTCCCATGAATGAGGAGGTGCCGCTGGTCCTCGTTGCCGAGCCTCAGGCTCCAACTTGGGCGCGTCACATAGTCCATTTCCTCCAAACAGGAGAACTTCCCGAAGAGCAAGAAGAAGCTGAAAGAGTAGCCCGGAGGGCCAGTATGTATTAGTTCGTTGATGACACCCTATACAGAAGAAGGCCCAATGGGGTGAAATTGAAGTGCATTTGCCGGGAAGAAGGAAAGGAACTGTTAGCAGAGATACACAAGGGCATATGCGGCTCCCACATTGGATCAAGGGCCCTGGTTGGAAAAGCCTTCCGGCAAGGTTTTTACTGGCCCACGACCCTCCAAGATGCAATTGAGCTAGTCACCAAATGTGAAGCCTGCCAGTTCCACTCCAAGAATATCCATCAGCCTACTCAAGCTCCCCAAACGATCCCTTTGTCATGGCCCTTCTCGGTCTGGGGGCTCGACATCTTGGGCCCCTTCCCCCGTGCTACCGGGGGCTTTGAGTTCTTATTCGTCGCTATCGACAAGTTCACAAAGTGGCCAGAGGTGGAGCCCATGAGGAAGGTGACCGCACAGTCATCTATCAACTTCTTGAAAGGATTGGTGTGCCATTTCGGAGTGCCTGCCAGGATCATTACTGATAACGGCACCCAATTGACAAGCCGTGCCTTCATGCAATACGTTCATGCCCTTGGAAGCAAAGTCTCGTTTGCCACTGTTGCCCATCCCAGAAGCAACGGACAAGCTGAGAGGGCAAATGCTGAAGTGCTGTGAGGACTCAAGACAAGAACATTTGATAGGATACAGAAGTGCGGCAGGCGATGGATCGACGAGCTGCCGGTGGTTCTTTGGTTCCTCCATACGACACCAAATCGAGCTACCGGGCAGACTCCCTTCTCCCTAGTCTATGGGGCAGAAGCAGTTATCCCCACGGAACTCATATACGGATCACCTCGAGTGCTTTCCTACGATGAAGTAGCGTAGGAACAGCACCGGCGTGACGATGTTGTGCTACTTGAGGACAACCATCTCCGGGCTGCTACGCGTGCTGCACGCTACCAGCAAGCCCTGCGTCGCTATCACAGCCACAGGGTTCATGCCCGGAGCCTTGAGGAAGGCGACCTTGTCCTTGGGCATGTTTAGTCCGCCAAGGGTGTAAACAAGTTGACGCCGAAGTGGGAAGGCCCTTACCGGGTAGTACAAGTCACCAGACCCGGCGCAGTCCGTCTGGAGACCGGAGATGGCATTCAGTTGCAAAACTCATGGAACATTGAGCATCTCCGTAAGTTCTACCTGTAAGGCACGGCTGCTGGGCCCTGCCCGGCAGCCACCCTTTTGTACAAGCCTTGTCGATGTTGTATGTAACCCTTTGTACAAAGCCAGGCACAGACCTTGAGCAACAGATGAATAAACGAAGCGCTGGGGGGCCCCCGACAAGATTGCATGCATGCATAAGCATAGCATGATCATGTAGATGAGGTCGCATGTAGCACTGTTTTCATCTGCACTAAGTTTCAGGGTTCTTGCCGTGGACTTGGTCCCGAAGAGAAGAAATGGAGACAAGCCTACACAGCGATCCCCGGCAAGCCAAACAGATAAGTTTCTTCTTATCCATACCTGTTCTGTAAGGTAAAAACTTGTGCTTATGAAAACCTCTCTACCTTCGAAACATAGGTGCTCCCATCCTTTGTCCCGAACGTTGCTTCGGGCAAGGTGGTCGCAGTTGCCTTTGATGGAGAGGGTTCAATGAGGGGCCGGTCCCTTTTTATAGTTTTATGCCTGGCAGGCCTTGCCCCACGGCAGCAAACTAATGGTACCGGCAGGATAGTTTGCCAGGGGAAACTTGTTTACTTGAACATATAGAGGCACCTCACCTCTGCATGGACATGATACATGCACAAGTACCCGGCAAGGCTTGTCTTTTTCATTAATATGCTGATAAGCAAGTACATATCTTACAGAACGCAAACATGGATAAAGAAGTTTACATAATTTAGACTAAAGTTTGGCAAGTGCCTACATGTTTTAGACTGAAAAAAGATAAGTACCCCGTAATCCCTTTCTTGTCCCTCTCCTCCTAGAGACTACAGTGGGAGGTGGAGAGGGCAAAAGGAGTGCCTGAGCGGAAGTCCAGCCCGATCCCGTCAGGGCTTGCTGGACGCAGTCTGACAAGATCGGGAGTGGCGAGGCTGCGAAGGAGAGGGGCAGAGGTAGCAGCTCGGTGGTGCCCTGGTCACCACCTCCAGGACTAGCAAGAAGCCCCAACACAAGCAACGGCGGGGAGAACCACCGGAGCTCAGCTGGAAGACTGCTGGAGGAGGCGAAGAAACCAAGAGAGCGACCCCCTCCCCGGCAACCGTCCTAAAGAGGCTGGTGATGATGGTGCCGGGGAGGGAGGGGAAGGGCGGAAAGATGAGGCAGCGGGCCGGCAGTACGAGACAAAGGCGTCAGTGCCATCGTACTCCGACCTGACGGCCTGCCACCTGCCTTCTCCGTCTTCCCTCGTTCTTTCTTCATCACCACCACTCCAGGAGGACGCCGGCCCCTCGGGCCGACACCTCCCCCGGAGAAACAGCAGGCGACGGCGGCGTCTGAGGCGTGCAAGGAGCATTGCTCCCCACCTAGGAGGGCAAGAAGGTGCCGCCGTCTTCAACGATCGCCCCGACTCCGCCGGAAGGAGCAATGCTGGGATTACCAAAGATCCCGAGCGCTGCACCCCAGGCAGGCTCCGGGAGCCCCAGGAGCCTCATCGTCAAGTTAACGAACCTCAGTGTCCTGTAGCCAGGGCAAGCACTCTCCACCAAGTGGCCGGCTCGTGTGGGAAAGACGAGCGCCTCACCATCTCGGAGGAGCGTAACGCCACCCACGCTGTGGGCAGTTCTGTGCCTACACGCCCGACCGCTGCATCTCCTGTGCCCTCGGACCAGACTCACTCCCCCAGCGTCAATGCGAGCGTTCGGCATCATCGACCCCAAGCTGGAGCCCGGGGCCCGACCCCGACCTCTCCCCCTCAACATTACAAAGAAGAAGGCAAGAAATAAAGAAAGAGAGGTGCGTGGATGGACGCCTTTTGCTTCATCCTTGCCCCCCTCTTTTACAGGCGAGCTGGGGCTGGGGGCTGATCCCTTGCCCCCGCCCAGAGGGGTCTCTTTCTGATCCGACCCGTCCAAGCTACCACCAACGGCCGGATCCGATCACCGCCCCTCTCCACCAATTCGAGGAAGACTGAGCCCCTGCCATGACTCTCCCTCCTGCACCATGCGCCTCCGTCACCTACCCCACTCAATGCATGCAGCATACGTGGCAAAGGATAAGGATGTGGTGGGAGGAGTGAATTGGCAGTTACTCCCCTGTGCGTTAAAGTCATTCACGGGCCACTACAAAGGTGGCCCCACTGCAATTGTCATCACGCGATGCGCGGGAAAACCGAAAACTGACTCAAGCACAGGTTAATGGAGAAGCAATGAAGATCTCAAAGGATGAGCTACCACAACCCGCTCGCCTGTGTACTAGACAGGGCCTACCCCGACGACGCTCGGCAGCGCGTTCAGACCATGCCCGGGGGCTCCTGTCGGTGCAACAAACCCCCAGGTGTGTTGCCCAGACTGTACACAGGCTCAAGAGCAAGGTTACGACATTTAAGACAAGGCCAAGCAGAAGAGATGGCTCTTTGAGAAATCAAAGGGCGGATCAAGAAGACCAAGACCAACCAAACAAGCAAGATATCACTAAGGAAAAACCTCCCTTGCCGGGCAGGCTAGCCTGGCGGGGTCGAGGTTACCCCAAGACAAGCCTCAAGACTCCCCCGGCAGGCTTGCCGGGGATGCCAAGGGCGGATTACCCTGCCAAAGCTCCACCGCTCCACCTCACAGCAACGCAAGTCACCCATCGGTGCGGTGTCGAGCCACCAAGTGACTAAGCAACTGTTATTTGGTACGTGGCAGGCCATTTCTGAGGAAGATCATCCCTAAATGAAACCCGTCCAGGCGACGTGTCAAACGGACAGGTGAAAAGGTGGCTGAATGGCACGACAAGGCTTGCTGGGCTACGCCACGATGTGACACTAAGCGGTGCATTTAATGCGCCCTGACCTGTCCGCAGAGTAAGGAATGATAGCAGTTTGGTTATCTAATCTTGGATAAATGACTGTTTTGCCATTGTGGTAACCCCTTGACCTATAAAAGGAGGGCCGTGGCTACCTTAGAAAGGATTCGGACCCTTGTACGCTCGTACGCGTGTAGCTGCTCCCGCCCCGAGGTGACCTTGCCGGGCTAGAGCGTTGCGTCTCCATCATGGTCCTTCCATCAATCCATCAAAGCAGGAGTAGGGTTTTACGCCTTGCAGCGGCCCGAACCTGGGTAAAACTGCCCGTGTCATCGTTGTCGTGCTGCTCTGTGCTTTCCGCTCTTTGTGCAATGCGCTCTTCCCCCTTACCGAACCACAAGGAGCCGATGGCCCCATAGGTGGCCATGTGATACCACGAAAAAAGGTTTTTTTGGGGAATCTACCGATAACTGCAATAAGACAGGGCTGGCACCATTCTATAAGCTCAACCCGGCCCCACTTGTAAGTATTCATTTACATCCGGCTTAAATATCTTTTAACTCTCTCTGTGTCTCACTGGTTAACCATTTTTTATTACATAGACCAACTCTGCTTTTTGGAACAGAAAGATAAAGACTACTGTGGCCAAAACCAGGACTGGCCCGAAGTCAAAGAAGAACAAGCCAGCTGTTGTAGTTCAGCCGGCTGCTATGGGTGAGTCAGCTGATGCCGACGATCAATCAGAGGTAGAACTCAACTCTCTTGGTCGATTCTTTATTGAATTAGCTGACGCCTCTTGTTCTTAGGATGAGCCTGCCACAAGTCGGGCTGACGACACTGAGGTAATTCCTATCTCTTCCGGCTCAGACTCCGCACCTCCAGAAAGAATATGGCGGCTCGTCCGGAAAGTAAAGTTTTCTCATACAGATGCTCACTTAGATCCACACTTTATTTTGAAGAAAACTCAGCATGAGCTAAGATGCCAGACTCGGAGTGGCGGCTCAGGCGATTTAATGGCCGGATTAACTCATGAACCCTCTTCCCGTAAGCGGCATGCTGAGGTGGCACACAGTCCAACTCCTTCTTTACCCAAAGTTGGTCTTATGAGACATCCTCTTAACCCTTCTGACTCCAATTACCATGAGTGGCCACCTTCTTCAGGCGGCTCATCTTCAACCCAGCAGCCTGTCTTCATTGTAAACCTAGGGTGAGTACTTGCATTTATTGATAGCTTAAAACTTATTGTCATATATGTCATAATATTCCAATGTAATCACAGCGTTAAAGCCAAGGATAAGAAAAGAAAGGTTGGCCACTCTTCCAAGGCCGCCAAAGTCCCTGAGTCGGAGGAACAGGTGCTGGTAACCCCTGAGGTTAACACCAAAAACCCTGAAGAGCCTCACAATGAACAAGATGACCCGCCTCCACAGACTGACGCAGTGGCCTCTGAAGCCATGGATATTGAAGCTAACCCAGCGAATAATTGTAACCCGCCAAGTCCTATTCCTTCTTCAACTCCTGTCATGTCAACTGAAGAGACTCCTCCTAAGAAGAACAGTGATAACATTTCTATCATTAGGGTGAGTCAGAAAACACCCAAGACCTCCATCGTGCTAGCTAAACACTCAGCCAAAGAAGAGTCGCCCTTGCTGGAAAAGGGCAAAACAAAACTTGAATTGCCGAACTATGAGGCACTTAGCGCAGAAGAGGTGTATGCAGGCTATTTGAGCCGCTTAACTACAAGCCGGGACATGGAGGCCGGCCTGGTACATATAATGAAGAATAAGTATGAGGTATGCTTAATTTTTCTCCTATTATGTCCCTGTACGTAGCCCCCAAGTCATGACCATAGGAAAATCTTTGAGTATGGTGAAGGCTTGAAGAAAAATCTATAGATTCAAAATTGTAGCCCCCAAGGGCCGGGTTATCATGCAAATGATAAGCCGGTTCTTTCAAGTATAACTTCTTTGAAGAATCACCTGTAGCCCCTAAGGGCCAGGTTATCATGCAAATGATAAGCCGGTTCTTTCAAGTATAACTTCTTTGAAGAATCACCTGTAGCCCCCAAGGGCCGGCTTATCATCATGAGATGAGCCAGGTCTTCTTTAGTATAAATTGAAAAGAGCGACGTACATTAGCCCCCAAGTGCCAAGGATATTGCTTGCAATGTGCTTGGGACTTAAATAGTCTTGCCCTAACATCTGTGTCAAAGGCCGACTTAACCAAACCAACAAACTCATACTGTTCCTTTTGAATGATAACCCTCTGTTTATAATTTGCAGGAAGCATTAAGCCTGGGCGAGTCAGATCTGGTCGGCTTAAAAAAGAACTTAGAGTCTGAACAAGCGGAACACGCCAAAGTTGGATCAAGCTTGAAGTCTTCGTTAGAGGACTTAGAAAAAGTGAAGGCCAATTTTGACGCTGAAAGATCTGCCTTGGAAACTGAGAAGGCCGCCTTATTAAAGCGCGCAGAAGACGCTGAGAACCAACTTAAGCCGGTGGCTGCAGAATTGGCCGGCTTAAAACATCACATCTCTCAAATGACTGCTGCTATCTTTGGTAAGTAAGATTGTCAATTAATTGAATAACTTGCCCGGCGACTTGAAAAATATAATGCTACCTCACCTCACAACTCTTGCTGTGAATGCATTACAGGTGGTAGAAGTGCCAGCCTTTGGCAAAGTGTATTAATGAAGCTGAAAGCCGTCTACTCCTTAACGGAGAAATTATATGCCAGCAGCCTTCGTACTCTTGTGGCTGCATCCAATGGCAAAAAGCCGCCAAAACTCATGAAAGATGTGCTGGACCAATTGTCCACAATGCCTAAGCAAATTGAAGAGTTGAAACTGTCAGCCGCCCGTGCAGGGGCAATGACTACGCTAAGCCAGGCTAAGGCTTATCAATCAGAGCTGGACCCAACAGAAATGGCTGGTGGGTGTCCGGAGTATAACGATGATGGGTCTATTTTTAGTGAAGCAGATTTCGCCAGATGTGTTAAAGAAATGCGGACTTTGGTGTGTCAACTTGCCCAAGAGCTGGATCTGAAGAAGTATCAGCCGGCATATGACAGCGGCAACACTCAAATCAAGGCGCCTTCTATCAATGTTGTTGATTTGACTCCTCAAAGGTGTAAGCATATCTTTGCCCCTGATATTGACCCTTCTCCTGTCATGAATGATGAAGCAATCTTCGAAGCCTTAAATAGTATCGACTGGATGTCGGACAATCTTCATATTGCAAGCGACGAAGAGCTGGCACAGGATAACCCGATAGCTTCCACTACAAGACGCGAGGATGACGTTAACCCGGCAGGGCATAACCCGGACAGCACAGAGGCTGGCTCAAAGGAGTAATCTAACTCCATAAAGACTTGTTTGAAAAACTTTTGGGCTCAACTGTAGCCTTGTAATAGCCTTAGCATAAAATAGTTGGTTGCCTTTGTCGGCATTCTGGGAACCAGGGTACCCAGACTTGCCAGCTTGCGGCCCACTGCGTGGCTCCATCGACGGCCTGGTACGGCCCATCTACAAGACCACCAAGACGAGACCCTCGCGAGGGGCCAAGCCTCGCGACACGGACAACGTCAAGACCTCTTGAAGGAGCGGCCTCCCCAGGCGGCCTCCCCAGGCGGCCTCCCGAGGAGCGGAGATTTCTATGCAGGTACCCAGCCTCATGAGGCTACCCTGACACAAGCCGGGACGACCAAGGCAGGCGGGCGCCAGCGGGCGCAGAGGAGGCAGTTTCCTCTTTGGTGCTAAGGAGGCAAGGACAGGCGTGGGTTCCCGAGGAATCTCGCAAAGGTTTCCATTCCGGTGCAACGAGACCAAGGCCGCCAGCACAGCAGGACAGATGTCATCGCCGAGCCCACCACTGCGTCACGACCAGAAGCTTTGCAGGCGAAGACCACCTTTCGTCAGGATAAGATGTACTACTTGTCCCCTTTCAAATTGGCCACTGTGGGATTCCTTCCCGCCTACGTTTTGGGGGAAGAGGACCGAGGCCACTATAAATATAGGTTAGCCACCACCGTAGAACGGGTCGACTCATTCCCTCACCTATAGACCTCACGAGGTTGTTCATCCCTTGTACTAGTTCAGCCTCAGCCCCTCGTGAGGCCCATCCACCACAAAGTAGGAGTAGGGTCTTACACCGCAAGGTGGCCCGAACCTGGGTAAACTGCCATGTTCATCTTCTTCCTTGTTCGTGTGAATCGAACTAGGCTACGGGGCGACAGGCTGGTAGGCTAGATAGGTTGAGTTCTTCGCACACGCCCCAGAGTTTGAACTTTTCTTGGGTCCGCGGAGCCCTGAATCCAAAATTTGGTGCGCCAGGTAGGGGCGTGTCGAAGCCTTACCTCTTTACCAACCACGTCCTATCCTCGCTTGGCCATGACGAGATCCGATCAGATCCGCGCCGAGCCGTGGGCCGTGCGCTCCGGTTAAGCTGTGCCGTTCCGCCATGACGTCCCTCGTCGTGCCCCGTTTTCCTTGGCGTACCGTCGTCAACGACAAGGTTTGCCGTTGTCACCCCTCACGCGGCGCGGCAGGCAAGCCGCCGCGCTCTTGATCGGCACCCACACGGCTCCGCCCCACCACACCCACCGGGGGCTGACAGGCAAGTAGGCCGCGCTCCTCACGGTGTGCGAATTACTGCGCTACCGCCCTGCAGAGGGCGACCACGCCGCTTGGCTCCACCGGGTTGCCGAGCTGCTTGATGTCGCTTGCGGGGGTGCGGACCCCCTCTGCCCCTCACCTGTGCCTCGACTCTTGCTGCAGGCTTGGGCATGCCTTCGTAGCATCCGCTCAAGGAAAGAACCCGGAGTGCTGGGCGGCGAAAAGGAGGCGGATGAGACTCCCCCTCGAGCTTCAGGCGGGGTAAGCGGCCCGCAGAGGGAGGCCTACGGGCTGCCTCCTGGCCGTCGTGATGCGGCGGCAAGGTGGTGACCGACGAGCCCGAAGAATCTGCGGGTCGGAGGAAGATAGGCCTTCACTGGTATGGCCCTCCAGACCGTCAAGGTCTCTCGAGGCCTGGGGGCTGCAAGCGGGGCCTCGATCGCTGAGACAAATACTTTCAGAACATATTTTTTGCTAACCTTGGAGCGCAGGATACTCGCATCCGATAACATGCCCGCGAGGCGACAACCGGATTGTGCGTGCTAGGACACGCCCGGTAAGGCGGCACCTCGGACCAGGATGGAGCCCCGGGAGCCCAGGGGCCGAAGGGGCTCAGGAGGGCCCCAAAAGTGGGCGTCGCGAGCCGACCAAGTGGCCCACGGCCGATGCGGTGGCACGTTGTGCCGCTCGCCCGCGGTTCCTAGTATGGAGGCCCCGCCCAGGGCTGCTGGCGCTCAGGCTTGCCAGTGCACAGCCCACGGCGAGAGGCGGGGCCCCCGATCAGGAAGCAGGCGGCTGCCTTACGCCCCCTCAAGTCTCCGTTCGTGACACTCTCACGTAATAATGAGTGGGGCTGTACATGCCCCGGAGTCTCCTGAGTGCTGCCCCTGAGCCTCATGAGGGCTCCCACCCACGTCTCAGTGGAAGCCCCATGCTCCGCGCTAGCAGACAACACGGTCCCCCAATGGCTATGCCCACATCCAGTGGAAGCCCCATGCTCCGCGCAGGCGGACGACACGGTCCCTCAATGACTATGCCCACACCCAGTGGAAGCCCCATGCTCCGCACTGAAGGGAAGACTAGAAGACTAACATAGGTGCCAGACGCGGCCGTTCTTTGCCTTCTCTTATAGCCGAATCTGTTATTTCTTGGAATAAACTTGCAGCCCTTGCGTTTTTGCTGAAAAAAGGGGGTTCCTGGTTTTTTCTTCTAGCTGTTTCCCCTTCGCTTGGTTTCTGTTTTTGCGAAAGATGGCGGGCACCTATGGCTCACTCCATCGCACCCCGCGAGCGGGGGCTGGGCATGGTGCGCACGCTTGGGTCGCCCGGCGGCACTAAAGACGCCCTAAGGGCCCAGGCCACAGCAGTTGTGGCCTTGCCCGCGCGCACACCTCTCTGGATCCTCGCGCGGCGCTCTCGAGCGAGCTAGCAGGCGCGCATTACCCGGGGCCCTTGACAGGCGCCCTCTTCCGGACCTTGAATCGGGCACCGCGACCAGGCACGACAGTGACAGCCACCCCTACTCAGGGGTCGCGAGTGCGCGAAAAGTAAAAAGAGGGGCGACAACAGGGAGTGCAAATACCACTCAATACATCGCAGAAAAAGTTCTTCCAAAAATACTTTCGCATCCCCACGGGGTCACATTCAAAGTTTTGACAGGAAAACAGGGAAATACAAGCCTAGCGAGATGCGCTATCATCGTCTTCGCTGCCACCATCGTCATCGTCAGCCCCGCCATCTTCGACCGCAGGCACGACAGCGTCATCGGCAGCGGCAAGTTCCATGATCAGGTCGTCCACGTGATCTCCCACCCAGCTCGCCAGGACGCCTTGGATTGCTCCAGGTACGGGGGCTATCACGGCATCGAAATCAAAGTCAGGATCGGAGTGAAGAAGGTGGCTAAAGACGCGTGAGAACGCGCGCCCAAGAAGGTCGCGACTCTTCTCTTCGACGAGTTGGCGTGCCCTCGCGGCCCCGCCTTCGAGGCGAGCCACGACCTGGGTGAAGAAGCTGAGGTAGCTGGCATCGTCGGCTTCGAGCGGGTGGGAGATGTTCTCGTCGCAAATGTTGCTCAGGGCCTGGTTAGCCCTGCGCCCGAGGGCCTCAAACATCAAGGAGAGCTCAAGCTGCAGCACTCGGCGGCGGCCCACTTCGTCCGAGGCTTTCTCTACAAGGGATGAAACGCCTTCAACCTGCTGATGGAGGAAGGATAGCTCGGCTTCAGCAGTAGTCCGAGCTGCCTCAGCGGCTTTCTCACGCTACTCCGCCGTAGCTAGCTTCTCCTTGAGGGCATCGGCCTTACCCTGCAGCTCATCGCGCCACATGCGGAAGCGAGCCTCCTAGAGCTCCAACTTTCGGCGATATTCCTCGGCAAGGGTCCTGCGGATCCCTGCCACCTTCTCATCGACCTCTTGCTGGATCTTTGCCTCCCGATAAGTGAGGGCATCCTCGGCAACGGCCACTTGCCGCTCCATCACTTCCAGTCACTCGCGTTTCAGGTTTAGCTCCATCTCCTCCAGCGCTAGTGTGTCTTCGAGCGTGCGGGGCCTTGCTTCGCTCGTGGACAGCCCGACCGCCAGGGCGGCGAGCACGGCCGTGCGCGCCCGGACTTGTTGCTCGAGGATGGCGTTGGAAGCTTGGAGCTCCCTCTCGGGCGCCTCCCCCGCTTCACGCCAGCGGTCTGCAGCTCAGGCCTCCTCCAAGGCACGATCACGAGCCTCCCTCGCCGCGGCCAGGGGCCCCTCCGCCTCCGCTCGGGCATGCTCGCGCTATAGGCGACCGAAGTTGATGGTGACTTGTAGCTGGCGCCATTCGCGCGCCAGACGCAGGTGCTCTGCCTTGAGGCAGGCGTCAACGTCGCTGAGCTCCACCCCGAGGCGCCCCAGCGCACTCGATGCCTCTTGAAGAAGGCCGTGCCGGATGGTGCTGCGCCCGCGTGCGAGCTCCAACACACGGCCTGGGCTTTCCTTTGCGCCCCAGTCAGTCGGAGAGGCGCGCGAGGCCTCGCCTGCCTCGAGCAGGAGCCCGGGGGCTGAAGCTCCCTCGCCCGATCCTGCGGCCCGAGATCGGGCCCAACGCAGACTCGCCCCACTGCTTGGGCATGGCGACGTCCCGCATGGTGCCCGACTACCAGCGAGGATCAGCGCGGGAGCCCTCGGCATAGCCCCCGTGCCCCAGAGGTTGCTTCGGAAGAAGGACGCCGGGAGCGCAAGCCTGCGGGCCCCCGGGGGCGACACTCGCTCATGTACAGACGCCACCTCGTGCGTAGCCGCCCGGCTCGTGAGGCCTAAGGCCGCGACGGGACCGGTGCCCTCCGGAGGTCACGCTCGGGACGCGCTCGCTCCCGCAACGGGAGGGATCCTGAGGGGCAAAAGTCAGACGAAGACGCAATATGAAAGAGTCATGAGAAGGGCAAGGTACTTACTCGTCCACAGCTATCCACTTGCTCCTTTTCAGGGTCCTTGGGACAAGGTTGCGGCGGCTCCCGGGCTCTTTCCTCTTGCGGGATGCCCCGGGATCCATAGAAGACGTGCTGGGGGCCGGCGTGTGGCCCTCCACGGCGGGGACAGCAGCTGCATCCGCGGGCGGGGCTCCTCCCTCGCCGCCCATGGGGCTGGAGGCGAATGCCTCAGGAGCGCATGGTGGCGCCCGCTCCCCTGCGATCACCTTGGGAGCGCACACCTCGGGGCCTACGTGCGCGGGAGTCACCAAGAGGGGGTTGTCGCAAGGCCCCTCGTGGCCCTCGGGGAGCAGCCCCCACTCGTCGAAGCACGACATCTTCTTGGCGAAGGCTCCCCCCTTCGGGTGATCGTAGAGAGGGAATCTGTCCGGAGGGAGCACGGCGGGTTCTTCGCCGGTCAGGAGGCAGAGCACTACGCGCAGGGTGCTGGAAGAAAGAGGAGGCAGCTGGAGCCTCATATCATCCGCGGGGCCGGTAAAAGCCCACATCGGGCGGGAAGGGCGCTGAAGCGGGGCGATGCGCCGCCGGGTGAACTCCCTCACCACCATCGCCATCGTCACCCCCACCTCCTTCAGGCTGGCCAGCCTAGTCATGACCCGGGCGAGCCGCAGGTCGACTAGCCTTGTGTGCTCCCACCCGGAGCTTGGCTTCACGGGGGCAGAGGGGATCAGGAGTAGGGGGCTGTACACGGTGGCGTCTATGTACACCCACTGCCTCTGGAACCCCCTCGCATCCGGGCGGAGCGTGGGGTCGATGCCGGAGCCAGCGGTCGCCGCCACCGCCTGAAGTGACACACACCCCGAGCGTTACTCGCCGTCGACCAGCTAGAGCGAGAAGAAGTGGCGGAGCAAGGCCACAGACGGGGCAATGCCCGTGAAGGCCTCGCACAGGAATGCGAAAGTAGAGAGGAGGACGATGGATCTGGGATCCAGATGTAGCGCGTGGATTTGGTAGTGCAAGAGCATGGCGTTGAAGAAATCGGAGAACAGAGGCAGCAGGCCGGCGAGAAGGGCGTGGAGATGAAGAGGGATCTCGGTGGCCTCCATGTCAGCTAAAGTCTGGGAGGCAGGCCAGATCTTCGTTGCCTTCCACTCGTTGGAATCAGCAGAGATGGCGTGCCGGACCTTATCTAGCCCCTCCTGGTTGATCACCATGGACCGGCCCAGCGCTGGTTCCGGCCTCGGCGAGGGCTCCAAGGCCGCAGGGGTCTTGCCCTTCTTCTTCCTGGGAGCCATGGCGGCAAGGTAGATTGGAGCTGTCGCAGAATCTGGCAAAGAGGGCGCAAGTTTGCGAGGAGGAGGAGAAGCAGAAGGCAAGCGCACAGCGGGGCAATGATGGCTTGGGTGCGTGCGCCAGGCAGTTGTCAAGCCCGAGCAGTTACCGAGGCGGCATGGGCAAGCAGAGGCGCCCACGCCCCGTCAAGCGCCACACATTGGCTTGGTCCGCAGGCGATTGGGGCCAGCGGCGCTTCGCCCTTGCCCCTTGGCTTCGCCTCGAAGCCAAGTCTGAGCGTGCCTTGGGCCCGGGGGCTACTATCAGCGTTCTGGGAACCAGGGTACCCAGACTTACCAGCCTGCGGCCCACCATGTGGCTCCATCGACGGCCTGGTACGACCCATCTACAAGACCACCAAGACGAGACCCTCATGAGGGGCCAAGCCTCGGGAGGCGGACGACGTCAAGACCTCCCGAAGGAGCGGCCTCCCTAGGCGGCCTCCCGAGGAGCGGAGATTTCTATGCAGGTACCCAGCCTCATGAGGCTACCATGACGCAAGCCATGACGACCAAGGCAGGCGGGCGCCAGTAGGCACAGAGGAGGCAGTTTCCTCTTTAGTGCTAAGGAGGCAAGGACAGGCGTGGGTTCCCGAGGAATCTGGCAAAGGTTTCCATTCCGGTGCAACGAGACCAAGGCCGCCAGCACAGCAGGACGGATGTCATCGCCGATCCCACCGCTGCGTCAGGATAACATGTACTACTTGTCCCCTTTCAAATTGGCCACTGTGGGATCCCTTCCCGCCTATGTTTTGGGGGAAGAGGACCGAGGCCACTATAAATATAGGTTAGCCACCACCATAGAATGGGTCGACTCATTCCCTCACCCATAGACCTCGTGAGATTGTTCATCCCTTGTACTAGTTCATCCTCAGCCCCACGTGAGGCCAATCCACCACAAAGCAGGAGTAGGGTCTTACACCGCAAGGTGGCCCGAACCTGGGTAAACTACCGCGTTCATCTTCTTTCTTGTTCGTGTGAATCGAGCTAGGCTGCAGGGCGACGGGCTGGTAGGCTGGATAGGTTGAGTTCTTTGCACACACCCCAGAGTTCGAACCTTTCTTGGGTCTGCGGAGCCCTGAATCTGGCAGCGTTGTCACGCCTTCGTGCATGTTTTTTAACTGATGATCAAACAGCTGTATGATCAACCTTCATTGTATGCTGGTCAAGTTACATATGCAGCTTTTCTTTGTACCAGCTTTGAATTCAGGTGCTTTCTTGATATTTTGACATATAATCTGTAAGGGGTCCGTCAATTCCTGTACTGGCGACTTATAATCAAAAACCAAGGCGGGTTAATGACCCAATGCCTTATAGTCATGAAGAATTTGAAGGAATCACCTGGCGGCTCATGGCCTCAATATGCTTAACGCTGATCAATGTTAACCCGGACCTTCTTTGATCCAGGGACTTATAGCCTGCATATGAATATGTGTAAAAACATAAAATTCCTGTAAAGACAAAAACAGAGAATATAAACATGTATATCTCAATGTTGATAAATCGGCTTTTAAGGCGCGACGAAAAAAGACTGGCCTCTTAAGGCTCAGATCTTGCTTTCATGAAGCATGGCTTAATACCCTTTCTTCCCGTGAGCCGGCTCTCGCATGACATAATCCACCGTTTTAACCTTAACTAGTTCAGGGTCATATAGATTGACTGTTAAGAGTACGGCGGGTCACTTAGTGGAGTAGCAACAAGCAGACGGGTGAGTTTATCCTCGCTTTCTGTAAGCCGGCTTTCACGTGACATAAGCCGCCGTTTTAACTTTGACTAGTTCAGGGTCATAAAAGATTGACTGTCAAGAGTACAGCGGGTTACCTGTTGGAGGAGCATCAAGCATACAGGCAGGTTTAACCCATAATATGGCGTTTATTTGCAAGTCAAGAGGGTAAGAAAGCTAAACTCGGTGAGTTGGAAGCCCCCAAGTGACCTTATGATCAATTAATAAAGACTCATGCACAGAAAATATGAGATGAAACGACAGAGGCCCCGAATTTTTGGGATGCCGGCTTTATTACGTTGATCATAAAAAGATATATACATTGACAAATTTATGTACAATGAAGAGAGCTAGTGGCTCAAGTGTAGTAAGGCCGAAGATGAGCAATGTTCCAAGGCCTGTTGGTCTCCTCAGAGGCACGTGACTTATTGTGCTCACGTATGTCGATAAGATAATAAGACCCATTGTTGAGGTTCTTGCTGACCATAAAAGGTCCTTCCCAAGGGGGTGATAGCTTATGCATGCCTGTCTGATCTTGAATCAAACGGAGCACTAAGTCGCCCTCTTGAAACGTCCGGCTTCAAACTCTACGGCTATGATAGCGACGCAGGTCTTGTTGGTAAATCGCCGATCGTGCTGCTGTGAGATCACGTTCTTCATCCAAGGCGTCGAGAGTGTTCTGACGCAACTGCTTCCACATAAGCTGCCACCCTGGGCGAGTCATGACGAATATCACTTGGAAGAACAGCCTCAGCACCATAAACCATGAAGAAGGGTGTGTAGCATGTTGATCTGTTGGGGGTGGTCCTGATACTCCAAAGAACAGCAAGAAGCTCTTCAACCCAACAACCCGGCGTTCGCTCCAAAGGAACCATAAGCCGGGGTTTGATCCCACATAATATCTCTTGGTTAGCACATTCTGCCTGACCATTGGACTGTGGATGAGCCACCGATGACACATCAAGACGAATGTGCTCTCTTTGACAAAATTCCTTCATAGCACCTTTAGTCAGATTTGTGCCATTATCAGTGATGATACTATGAGGATAACCAAAGCGGAAGATCAGTTTTTTAACAAACTAAACTACAGTCGCTGCTTCACAGTTGCTAACTGGCTCTGCTTCAATCCACTTGGTAAACTTGTCAACTACCACCAAAAGGTGGGTCTTCTTGTCTTTAGACCTCTTGAACAGCCCAATCATATCAAGCCCCCAGACCGCAAATGGCCAAGTGATGGGAATCATCCGTAACTCCTGAGCCAGAACATGAGCTTGCCTTGCAAATTTCTGACACCCATCACACTTGCTAATGATGTCCTCTGCATCAGCGTGAGCTGTCAACCAGAAAAACCCATGATGAAAAGCTTTAGCCACCAAAGATCATGACCCGGCATGATGACCACAATCACCTACATGAATTTCTTGTAGGATCTCACGTCCTTCTTCAGGAGAAACACAATGTTGGAACATGTGACACCCTGGATTTTGCCCATTTCTTTTTTCTTTTTATTTTGGTTTGGATTTGCTTTTCTGTGGCTTAGTAGTCCTGAAACCTGGAGAGATCACCCTTGATTCCTCTCCCAAGTGGCTTGCCAACCTCAAAATCATCCCAAGACCTTGTCATTTCCATCTTGGACCAATCCCAATATTCTTTTCTTGGGAATATTCCTTTTTCTATTAAAGGAATAACCCTGTCAGCTCTGAGTTGTGAAGCAACTCATATTTCTATCATTCCCAAAATTCCCAAATAATTCTCATAAATCCTTTGGGACATATCTTATCCAGATATGTCAAAATATTCCTTGCCATGTTCAAAAATAATCCACCAAAATTCCTTTTCTGATTCTGCCCTAGTTGTCAGTTTGTGAAGCAAGTACCCTTTATATTGGCCTACTTGCTCTCAAACTTTTTGGGCATTCTTTCCTATCCATATCATTGCCACATGCCAAAATTCAACTTTATTTGGATATTAAATCTCTCTTGGCTAATTTCCAAAGTTTCTGGGCAACTAGAATCTTTGTGAAGCAAGTGCTAGCTAGGAGTATCCAAATGATTTGAAATTTTTCAAGCACCTCCAATTGCCCAAATAATGACTCTTACACAAGTTTCAACCCTATGCAATCATCTATGTGATCACAGCATCAAATCTTTGTTTCTGGTAATTATTATGGGTTGTGAAGCAACTATAATTTTTATTGCTCCATAATTCATGAATAATTTCTAGAACATGCTTCTACCCATATCTAACTTCTCCACCAAGTTTTGGCCCAATTCAGTAATCCAATTGCCCTGTGCAAATTTTGCAAGTTTCTGGACAGAGAGGATGCTTGTGAAGCAAGTACCATTATGGCTTGTCCATTTGGTATGAAATTTCCACAGCATCATTACATGTCCAAATAATCAAGCCTTGCCAAATTTCAGACCAATTGGATACTCCATGTGAGTGGCACTTCAAGATTGGCATTCTGGACCAGGTTATGCAGTTGTTAAGCAACTATGTTAAACCCTGGTCCATTTCCCTTAAAATTCCACATAATAGTATTCCTTCCTATCCCAAACCTCCCAGACATCTCAGTTGGACCTTATACCTCTTCTGTTGATCACAACATTCATCAAACAGTTTGCTACAGCAACCTTTCAGTGAGAATTCCCATAAACCCTTGGACTTTCTCGTTGATCTATCACCTTCACGGTGCCTTGGGGAGCAAGGTCCCTTAGCTAGACAACATTTTGGGTGCCAGAAAGCACTGCATGCCACTATGCACGCGGTGACCACCGTTTTGGCACACAGTGGACGCGTGCCGAACGCCGTTTGCTCGGGGCCCCTCCTCTCCTTGTTGGTTTCGCGCGATTAGTCTTGTCCCACAGCTTTCCCTCGCTGTCTTCTTCTCCCCAGACCTCTCTCCCCCTCCAGTCCCATCCTCGCCGCTCCGCGACGAGCTCCGCCCTATTCTGCCCGTAGCCGCCGTTGGCGTTTTCTCCGTCTCGAGCCTTCCCGAGCTCGCCTGAGCCCTCCTGAGCGCTCCCGAGCCCTCTCCGACGCCCCTCAACCCTCCTGGAATCCTCTCCCTTCTCCTGGCGAGCTCTGGAAGAGCCGAGACCCCGGGGCACGCGTCGCCGCGGCCAAGGCTCGGCCACCCTCGCCGCCCGCCTATAAATAGGCCGCCCCGAGCCCCTTCCAGCACCACAGCCCCCTCTCCGCCCTCCCAGACTTCTCCCCGACCAACCCATGGAGCTTGAGGAGCCCTCCTGCTCCACCACGGCCGCCATTACCGCCGCCCTCCTCGGCTCCAATTCGAGCCAACCGGAGCTCCCCCTTCCCTTCTCTATCCACCCGAGGACCACCTCAACCACGGCGAAGCTCTTCCCGATCTCCTCCTCACCTCTCCGCCACCGCAGCCCCGTGCCCGATCTGCGCCCGCGCCGCCGTCCACCATAGGCCAAGCCGCCGCCGTTTCGTAGCTCTTTGGCATCCGTACTGTGCGGGTACGGGTGCGGCTCGGTCCCATGAGCTCGCCGGTGGTCGGAACGCGACGAACGGTGGCCGGAGCCACCGGCGGCCGTCGCCAGAATCGCCCTGCCTCTGCCACGCGCGGGCGAGAAGGAGGAAGAAGACGGCGCCTCCTCCCCTGGCCGCTTGCGGGCCCTACGGCCCCACCGGTCAGCGACCAGTGGCTCGGCCCCGCCCCGCCACGTCGTTTAAGTGAGGCTGGGCACGGGTGGGCCGGCCCAGTGGCGACAGCAGCCTCGCAACCCGGCTGGCGCGCGCGCCCCAGCCGCTTTCGGCCCGTATAGCCCAGACAGCACAGTGCATCTTAATCTTTTTCCAGAAAAAAAAACTGCTGAGGACCCAGAAGTAAATATTTATTTTACAAAAAGGTCCTTCTGCAGTCAAGCTATCACATCTTTTTGCTCGGGACTCCGAATCAGGTGAAACCAGCGCCCACTTCTTCGTCTCATCGAGCCCGTTCCGATGGTGTCATTCTCATGCTGTGTTGACACAGCAGAAATGACCATTTTGCCCTTGCCCGTAAACAGCCCCTACGGGAGGGAACTGTTTCCGGCAACCGTCTCCGCGGCCTCTCCGCACTCCTTTCCGATGATTCCTTCATCTCCAGGCAAGCCACAACCCTCATCTGCATAATTGCAATGCAATATCATAGTTTAATTAATTACTTTAATAGCAAGAATGTTATCTGTAGCATGGATTGGATTATGACATGCATGAGTAGATGTTGAATACCAGATTGTTAATGACTAGTAGTTTACCCACTCGTTGAGGTTATGATGTTGAGATTACCGTCTATGATTATTTTGGGATTTCATCCGGCATTTGTGGATATGAACTAGTAGCAGTAGCCTAAGCATGCCGGTTATTGGATTACTATGATATCGGAGTATCAGCTGTGACAAAAAGATTGTTCGGGGATAAGATGCCTAATTTGACCAACTAAGTTAACTTGATGAAACAACCTGGTAATAAGTGAACTTAGTTGGTTGATCGAGAGTCACCTGTCCAGGCTTATTCGTGCAGCCACATTTGCCGGTATGGGACGGCCTTGACTTGGTCTGACCGCGTGCTCTTCCACCGGTACCTCCAAAGAGGGAGGGTTATGCGCGCGCGCTACCCTGGCCCGGTAGGCGGCGATAACCCTGTGAGCCCAGTTGAGTTATCGGATCCAGGTCCCCGTTTGGGACAGTTTGTTTGGCCAGGACGCTGGCAGGTGTCTTGAGGACACGGGGCCACCCAGGGCTTGACTCCAAGAAGGAGTATGATTGCCGGTCGTACGATGGAAGAGTCACGGGTCAGTCGGGTTTCGTCGGAACGTCGTTGGTCCACCCGAATGGGAGCACGAGGCCATGAGTTCCGTAGTGTGGGTAAAGTGTACAACCTCTACAGAGTGTTAAATCTATTCGAATAGCCGTGTCCACGGTATTGGACAGCCCGTCCAGACCTCTATAGGAGATCAACCGTTATAATGACAGTGATAAGGAAGGAACTCATCTGAGTATGGTAACAGTCGGATATCATGCCATGGGCAAGTATTGGTAACGATCTCGAGGATGATCGTTGGATGTTCTTGGAGTGATCATGAGTTGGTCACCAGAATGCAGGAAGAGTAGCTTGTTATTGCTCATTTCAACCATTCCTTCGGTAACAATAAATCTTAACTTAATCTTGATTGTTGTGATGTTGTCTTGCCTTAATGCTGATGTTTGTTGTGAGCTTGCGAGTACATTCAAAGTACTCACCTGGCGTGTCATGCCAGTTTGCAGGTCATGCCATGACTGCTTGTTTGTCGAAGATGTTGATTGCGCGAGCTAGGATACGCGTTCTAGCCAGAGTCCCTGCGGAGTGGAGTCCATCACCGCCGACGTTGTTCCGCTGCCGAGAGATACTCCGCCTCCTCAGGTCGATCCGCTGTTAGCATAGAGCTATTTTGAGCAGGCGTAGTGTCGCCGTGTTGATGTAATCTTTGTAACCATATTTATAGCAATAAAGAGCTGATTTGTTCTATGCCAACAGTGCCGTATTCCAGTGGACTTGTCCCTGGGACTGGAATACGGGGCGTTCCGGTTTCCTTTGAGCCGGGGTGCCACAGGAGTTGGTATCAGAGCAGGTCTGGCTATAGGACGCGCAGTCTAGGTGCGAGCGTTAGAACCGGTAGTATAGAGTCTAGTTGGTTTGCTGCACTTGTTTGTTGCATTTGTTTGCTGCATAGCATGCATATAGACTAGTTATCACTAACGATTGATCTGGTGAGTATAGGTGGCAATCCACTACCTGTACCCTCTAGTTGCATATCTTTTCTTGGTGGTTGGTGTCATCTTCGTCCCAGCGGAGTGATGCCTAGGTGCTTGGTGTATCGATCCTTTGCAGGATTGATGCACAGGTACCACACCGGTTTATCCTTTTCAGCTATCCCTATGGTTCGGTGATAGAGATGTTTCTATCCCGGATCGTGCCATCCCTCTAGCCGCGTTGGCAACCCTTACTGATCTTGGCTATCAGAAAAGGGCAATGCCAGCAAGCCTTTCTTTTCATCGCTATCCTTCCCTGCCATCCACTCCCTGAACAAGTATGGTTTCTTTCGTACGCTTGATGACGATGTGGTCGTGACCTCTGTGTCCCGATCCATGATCATCAAGTCCGTCCTCGCCTCAGTATCCTTCCAGCTGCAACCAGTGTTAAGCCGTGTTTGGTGTACCTTTGTTTACACCAACTCCTTCCACACCTTGACTTCCTTTCGTGCACATCGCCACAGCATGTTAGACCGTAGTACCGGAGTCTCCGCGAGATTTGTGTGCTTAGGTAGGCATGCATATCATTGTTGTGGATAGCTGTAATATATGATATTGCTGGTGTGTGATCTTAGTGCTTTGTGTGCTTTTATTTCTATCGTTGGGCCCTTGGTGTTACCTTATTTCCCCTTATGGAAATTGCTCCCCGACACCGGACTCAAAGAAATCAGTGAAGAGACAGTTAGTTGGAGTCTCAGCTCAACAATATGGAATTTTCCGCTGACTGCCTGATATCGGGAAATACCTAGCCTGACTACCAATGGTATTTTGGATTGATTATTAGCATCCAGTATGCATCATTGCAACCTTCACAGCAGAAACATTAAGGAATAGATATATGCACTCAGTCCGTATGTGGCAAAAAGGAAGCCTCAGAGTACAAGATACTCCCCAGACAGTTGGCAGCATATGACAATGCATCCCAAGAGTCAGGTCCGCAACCGTTGGTCGGAATGCAAGAACCAGTCAGGACACAAGCCTGCCTAAGAAATCAAGTGCCAGCTACACATGTTTTTATGGAAATGATGAACATGCTGCCAAGGTTACATGAGTTACTCAGACCATGATGTCAGCCCGGTTTCAATTATCATACCTGTGCTTGTCTGCGTAGTAGCGAGCTGTATGGGACGCTACTGAACCCTTGCCTGCCTTTCTTTAGTAACGGCACCACGCCTGTGTACTGAGCTGTTTACGGCCGTCCGGGGTGGATGCCAATTTTTATTTCTTTTGTTAGTAACTGGCCCGTGTTCTGAGCTGCTTTTCGGCCGTCTCGGACAGTTGTTGAATTTCTTTCCGTAGCGGTGACCCTATGCTCTGAGCTGTTTCTCGGCCATCTTAGGGAGCTGCTACTTTCTTCTTATCGAGACCGTCTCATGCTCTGAGCTGCTTTTCAGCCGTCTTGAGTTGGGGTTGAGTTACTCCAGTAATGTCCCAGATCTGAGTTGTAAAGACCGTTCTGGTGGCTACTGGTTTATTTGCCGATTTCATCCAAGGGTTCAGATAGTCGTTACCCTACAGCTACAACTTGTAAAGTAATATGCCTGCCGGAATGTTGCATCTGGCAGTACCCATGGTCACCCGAAGAATCGAGAATACATAAGGCCAAGCTCTTTCAGCTAAGGATCCAGGTAAAGAAAACCATAATGAAGGACCAAGATTGGCCATACAGATATGATAATGGTTACATGATCAACTTGGTACAAATGCCAGAATAGACTGGTTCGATACTGGTCACCATGGGGATACACACCACGGGGTCTAATCTATTTGCAAGAACCCCATATCGAGTCAACCCGCTCAGCCAACTAAATATTCCCAGAATCATCAGAAGAGAATAGTCAAGCCTGTCAGACTGAGCACTCAGAAGGATGAGCAACAGTCTCACAGCACATGTCCTCACATATGGGAAGCAGATAAAGAATAACCTGCCGTGAACAAGATTCTGCTGCCAGGACCACTGTCAGTCCAGTCTATGGATAATATCACCGTACACCTTTATGCTGGTCACGACAGGTGACAATTAAATCTTTGGTACGAATGTGATACCTGAGATAGTACAGATACCAAAGATGATTCAGTAAACCATGCGAGAAGGAGAACGATATGAATCACAGTACTATTTCAAACTTGGAGGACATACAGCCCTTTGAGGACACCCAAGCACGATGAGTAAAAGATTTCATGTCCCTCGAGAGGATCTGTTCACGAGTCAATGGACGATCATCCGTATTGGACTTCATCACAACACGTCCATAAGGAACAACTCTCGGGCTTGCGAGAAGGACGGGTATTGTAGTCAGGATAATTCATTGCACCTAGGCAGGCCATTGGACATAAAAGGATTAAAGTCAGAATAATATATGAGGAAAGACCTGTCAGAATGAGAATCCAGTGAAACGAATCACATCAGGGCCAGGCAGTCAGTCCGAGTAACCAGCGGGAGCAGAATACAAAGGTATAAAGGAAACCCGAGTGGGAAACGGTTTCCTCAAAGGGGAATATTCAGGTTTAACCCCTGAGCAACCAAATCTTGAGGACGAGATTTCCTTAAGGGGGGTAGGTTTGTGACACCCTGGATTTTGCCCATTTCTTTTTTCTTTTTATTTTGGTCTGGATTTGCTTTTCTGTGGCTTAGTAGTCCTGAAACCTAGAGAGATCACCCTTGATTCCTCTCCCAAGTGGCTTGGCAACCTCAAAATCATCCCAAGACCTTGTCATTTCCATCTTGGACCAATCCCAATATTCTTTTCTTGGGAATATTCCTTTTTCTATTAAAGGAATAACCCTGTCAGCTCTGAGTTGTGAAGCAACTCATATTTCTATCATTCCCAAAATTCCCAAATAATTCTCATAAATCCTTTGGGACATATCTTATCCAGATATGTCAAAATATTCCTTGCCATGTTCAAAAATAATCCACCAAAATTCCTTTTCTGATTCTGCCCTAGTTGTCAGTTTGTGAAGCAAGTACCCTTTATATTGGCCTACTTGCTCTCAAACTTTTTGGGCATTCTTTCCTATCCATATCATTGCCACATGCCAAAATTCAACTTTATTTGGATATTAAATCTCTCTTGGCTAATTTCCAAAGTTTCTAGGCAACTAGAATCTTTGTGAAGCAAGTGCTAGCTAGGAGTATCCAAATGATTTGAAATTTTTCAAGCACCTCCAATTGCCCAAATAATGACTCTTACACAAGTTTCAACCCTATGCAATCATCTATGTGATCACAGCATCAAATCTTTGTTTCTGGTAATTATTATGGGTTGTGAAGCAACTATAATTTTTATTGCTCCATAATTCATGAATAATTTCCAGAACATGCTTCTACCCATATCTAACTTCTCCACCAAGTTTTGGCCCAATTCAGTAATCCAATTGCCCTGTGCAAATTTTGCAAGTTTCTGGACAGAGAGGATGCTTGTGAAGCAAGTACCATTATGGCTTGTCCATTTGGTATGAAATTTCCACAGCATCATTACATGTCCAAATAATCAAGCCTTGCCAAATTTCAGACCAATTGGATACTCCATGTGAGTGGCACTTCAAGATTGGCATTCTGGACCAGGTTATGCAGTTGTTAAGCAACTATGTTAAACCCTGGTCCATTTCCCTTAAAATTCCACATAATAGTATTCCTTCCTATCCCAAACCTCCTAGACATCTCAGTTGGACCTAATACCTCTTCTGTTGATCACAACATTCATCAAACAGTTTGCTACAGCAACCTTTCAGTGAGAATTCCCATAAACCCTTGGACTTTCTCGTTGATCTATCACCTTCACGGTGCCTTGGGGAGCAAGGTCCCTTAGCTAGACAACATTTTGGGTGCCAGAAAGCACTGCATGCCACTGTGCACGCGGTGACCACCGTTTTGGCACGCAGTGGACGCGTGCCGAACGCCGTTTGCTCGGGGCCCCTCCTCTCCTTGTCGGTTTCGCGCGATTAGTCTTGTCCCACAACTTTCCCTCGCTGTCTTCTTCTCCCCAGACCTCTCTCCCCCTCCAGTCCCATCCTCGCCGCTCCGCGACGAGCTCCGCCCTATTCTGCCCGTAGCCGCCGTTGGCGTTTTCTCCGTCTCGAGCCTTCCCGAGCTCGCCTGAGCCCTCCTGAGCGCTCCCGAGCCCTCTCCGACGCCCCTCAACCCTCCTGGAATCCTCTCCCTTCTCCTGGCGAGCTCTGGAAGAGCCGAGACCCCGGGGCACGCGTCGCCGCGGCCAAGGCTCGGCCACCCTCGCCGCCCGCCTATAAATAGGCCGCCCCGAGCCCCTTCCAGCACCACAGCCCCCTCTCCGCCCTCCCAGACTTCTCCCCGACCAACCCATGGAGCTTGAGGAGCCCTCCTGCTCCACCACGGCCGCCATTACCGCCGCCCTCCTCGGCTCCAATTCGAGCCAACCGGAGCTCCCCCTTCCCTTCTCTATCCACCCGAGGACCACCTCAACCACGGCGAAGCTCTTCCCGATCTCCTCCTCACCTCTCCGCCACCGCAGCCCCGTGCCCGATCTGCGCCCGAGCCGCCGTCCACCGTAGGCCAAGCCGCCGCCGTTCCGTAGCTCTTTGGCATCCGTACTGTGCGGGTACGGGTGCGGCTCGGTCCCATGAGCTCGCCGGTGGTCGGAACGCGACGAACGGTGGCCGGAGCCGCCGGCGGCCGTCGCCAGAATCGCCCTGCCTCTGCCACGCGCGGGCGAGAAGGAGGAAGAAGACGGCGCCTCCTCCCCTGGCCGCTTGCGGGCCCTACGGCCCCACCGGTCAGCGACCAGTGGCTCGGCCCCGCCCCGCCACGTCGTTTAAGTGAGGCTGGGCACGGGTGGGCCGGCCCAGTGGCGACAGCAGCCTCGCAACCCGGCTGGCGCGCGCGCCCCAGCCGCTTTCGGCCCGTATAGCCCAGCCAGCACAGTGCATCTTAATCTTTTTCCAGAAAAAAAAACTGCTGAGGACCCAGAAGTAAATATTTATTTATACAGAAAGGTCCTTCTGCAGTCAAGCTATCACATCTTTTTGCTCGGGACTCCGAATCAGGTGAAACCAGCGCCCACTTCTTCGTCTCATAGAGCCTGTTCCGATGGTGTCATTCTCATGCTGTGTTGACACAGCAGAAATGACCATTTTGCCCTTGCCCGTAAACAGCCCCTACGGGAGGGAACTGTTTCCGGCAACCGTCTCCGCGGCCTCTCCGCACTCCTTTCCGATGATTCCTTCATCTCCAGGCAAGCCACAACCCTCATCTGCATAATTGCAATGCAATATCATAGTTTAATTAATTACTTTAATAGCAAGAATGTTATCTGTAGCATGGATTGGATTATGACATGCATGAGTAGATGTTGAATACCGGATTGTTAATGACTAGTAGTTTACCCACTCGTTGAGGTTATGATGTTGAGATTACCGTCTATGATTATTTTGGGATTTCATCCGGCATTTTTGGATATGAACTAGTAGCAGTAGCCTAAGCATGCCGGTTATTGGATTACTATGATATCGGAGTATCAGCTGTGACAGAAAGATTGTTCGGGGATAAGATGCCTAATTTGACCAAATAAGTTAACTTGATGAAACAACCTGGTAATAAGTGAACTTAGTTGGTTGATCGAGAGTCACCTGTCCGGGCTTATTCGTGCAGCCACATTTGCCGGTATGGGACGGCCTTGACTTGGTCTGACCGCGTGCTCTTCCACCGGTACCTCCAAAGAGGGAGGGTTATGCGCGCGCGCTACCCTGGCCCGGTAGGCGGCGATAACCCTGTGAGCCCAGTTGAGTTATTGGATCCAGGTCCCCGTTTGGGACAGTTTGTTTGGCCAGGATGCTGGCAGGTGTCTTGAGGACACGGGGCCACCCAGGGCTTGACTCCAAGAAGGAGTATGATTGCCGGTCGTACGATGGAAGAGTCACGGGTCAGTCGGGTTTCGTCGGAACGTTGTTGGTCCACCCGAATGGGAGCACGAGGCCATGAGTTCCGTAGTGTGGGTAAAGTGTACAACCTCTGCAGAGTGTTAAATCTATTCGAATAGCCGTGTCCACGGTATTGGACAGCCCGTCCAGACCTCTATAGGAGATCAACCGTTATAATGACAGTGATAAGGAAGGAACTCATCTGAGTACGGTAACAGTCGGATATCATGCCATGGGCAAGTATTGGTAACGACCTCGAGGATGATCGTTGGATGTTCTTGGAGTGATCATGAGTTGGTCACCAGAATGCAGGAAGAGTAGCTTGTTATTGCTCATTTCAACCATTCCTTCGGTAACAATAAATCTTAACTTAATCTTGATTGTTGTGATGTTGTCTTGCCTTAATGCTGATGTTTGTTGTGAGCTTGCGAGTACATTCAAAGTACTCACCTGGCGTGTCATGCCAGTTTGCAGGTCATGCCATGACTGCTTGTTTGTCGAAGATGTTGATTGCGCGAGCTAGGATACGCGTTCTAGCCAGAGTCCCTGCGGAGTGGAGTCCATCACCGCCGACGTTGTTCCGCTGCCGAGAGATACTCCGCCTCCTCAGGTCGATCCGCTGTTAGCATAGAGCTATTTTGAGCAGGCGTAGTGTCGCCGTGTTGATGTAATCTTTGTAACCATATTTATAGCAATAAAGAGCTGATTTGTTCTATGCCAACAGTGCCGTATTCCAGTGGACTTGTCCCTGGGACTGGAATACGGGGCGTTCCGGTTTCCTCTGAGCCGGGGTGCCACAGAACACGCCAGTCAAACTACATCTATGTAACTCGCCATTGACAATGGTGATGGACTTGGATCGCCTTGTGATCTGCCTTGCCAGATTTTCATCATCTGGTAACTCGCGTTGGGTCAGGTAAGCCAGATAAGGCATCGTCCAGTCCGGGATGGCACGAAGAGCCGCCACCAACTGTCCCTTTGGGTCAGGAATGGCAAGATCCTCCTCTGAAGGTATTTTAACAGAAGGATTATGCAGTACATCAAGAAACACATTAGGGGGAACAGGCTTACGATGTGATCCGAGCCGAGATAGTGCATCAGCCGCCTCATTTTTCCCTCGGTCTATGTGATCCACCTGATAACCCTTAAAGTGACCGGCAATGTTATCAACTGCCTGACGATAAGCCGCCATAAGCGGGTCTTTAGAATTCCACTTTCCTGAAACCTGCTATGTCACTAAATCTGAGTCGCCCAAACATCTAACCCGGCTCAAGTTCATCTCCTTGGCCATTCGGAGTCCATGGAGCAAAGCTTCATACTCAGCTGCATTGTTAGTACAAGGGAACATGAGCCTTAAGACATAACAAAATTTATCACCTCGTGGAGATTCCAAGATAACTCCAGCCGTCGAGCCTTCCAACTGCCTGGATCCATCAAAATGTATGGTCCAATATGTATTATCAGACTTCTCCTCAGGTGTTTGCAACTATGTCCATTCATTTATGAAATCCACCAAAGCTTGAGACTTGATGGCTGTTCTGGGCACATACTTCAGATGATGTGGCCCAAGCTCAATTACCCACTTAGCAACCTGGCCTGTAGCCTCTCTGTTCTGAATTACATCACCAAGTGGAGCAGAACTGACCACCGTGATTAGATGTCCAAGGAAATAATGCTTAAGTTTACGGCTGGCCATGAACACCACAAATACCAGCTTCTACCAATGCGCGTATCGCTGCTTGGATTCTGTTAAAACCTCACTGACATAATAAGCCGGCCACTGGACTGGATACTCTTTACCCGCCTCCTTGCGTTCCATGACAACTGCCACACTGACGGCTTTATTATTAGCCACCATGTATAGGAGCAAAGGCTCTTTGTCTATGGGAGCAGCCAAGATGGGCGGCTCAGCCAACTGCTTCTTGAGCGCCTCAAACGCCTCATTAGCTGCATCGCTCCAGACGAAATGATCAGTCTTCTTCATCATCTGATACAAAGGAATCGCCTTCTCTCTAAGGCAGCTTATGAACCAGCTCAGGGCTACAATGCGACCCGCCAGGCGTTGAACATCGTTGATACAAGCCGGCCTAGAAAGGGAGGTAATAGCCGCAATCTTCTCCGGGTTAGCCTCAATGCCCCGCTCTGAGACCAGGAAACCTAGCAATTTGCCTGCTAGCACGCCAAAAACTCACTTGGCTGGGTTAAGCATCATTTTGTACACCCTGAGATTATCAAAGGTCTCCTTTAGATCATCAAGTAAGGTTTCTTTCTTCCTTGACTTAACCACAATATCATCCACATAAGCATGAACATTCCGACCAATTTGCTTGTGGAAGCAATTCTGAACACAACACTGTTAAGTCGCCAGGGCACTCTTGAGCCCAAAAGGCATAGACACATAAAAGAAAGCTCCAAAGGGGGTGATGAAAGCTGTCTTTTCCTGATCTGCCACTGCCATCTTGATCTGATGGTAACCGGAGTACGCATCTAGGAAGCACAAACTCTCACATCCCGTCGTGGCATCAACGATTTGGTCAATGCGAGGGAGAGCAAATGGATCAGCCGGACACGCCTTGTTAAGATCTGTGTAGTCCACACACATACGCCAAGTGCCATTTTTCTTGAGCACAAGTACCGGGTTAGCCAACCACTGAGGGTGGAATACCTCAATTATGAACCTGGAAACTAGGAGCCGGGCCACTTCTTCCTGAATAGCCTTACGTCTCTCCTCATTAAAACGACGAAGGAACTAGTGAACAGGTTTCATTTTAGGATCAATATTAAGTTGGTGCTCAGCGAACTCTCTCGGTACACCTGGCATGTCAGAAGGCTTCCATGCAAAGATGTCCCAATTCTCACGGATGAATTTGATGAGCGCGCTTTCCTATTTGGGATCCATCCCTGTCCCAATGGTGAACTACTGAGAAGAACCACCAGGGACAAAATCAACTTGCTGTGTATCCTTTGCCGACTTAAATTTAAGTGGCGGGTCTGTCTCTGTGGTGGGCTTGTTCAGAGGGGTCATATCAGCCGGGTCAACATTATCCTTATAATACTTGAGCTCCTCCATGGCACAAGCCGACTTTGCATAAGCCACATCTCCTTCCTCGCACTCCAAGGCGAGTTTACGATTCCCATGAACTGTTATTGTCCCCTCTGGCCCTGGCATCTTAAGTTGCAGATATACATAACAAGGGCAAGCCATGAATTTGGCGTAAGCCGGCCGTCCAAATAAAGCATGATAAGGACTTTTAATCTTAACTACCTCAAACCACATTGTCTCCGCTCTGTAGTTAGACTCATCTCCAAAAGCCACTTCCAAAGCAATCTTTCCCACTGGGTAAGCCGACTTGCCAGGCCCCACTCCATGAAATACCGTGGAAGACGGCTTAAGATCCTTGTCCGTTAGGCTCATCCGATGGAAAGTATCATAGTACAATATGTTGATGCTGCTGCCACCATCCATAAGCACCTTGGTGAATTTATAACCTCCCACTTGAGGGGTTACCACTGGTGCTAAATGACCCGGATCATCAACCCGGGCCGGGTGATCCGCCCGACTCCATGTTATCATCTGTTTTGACCACCATAAATACTGAGGCACTGCCGGCTCAACCGTGTTGACTGCTCGCTTATGGACCTTCCGGTCACGCTTGCACGTGTTCATAGTGAAGACATGATACAGGGCCCCATTAAGCTGCTTTGGATTACTCTGATACCCTGACTGGGTATTTTGCTGTTGATTACCCTGACAGATTGTTGACTATGACCACCATTGTTACCTTGACCCTGATAGCCAGAATTTGAGCCGCCACCACCACAGCCGGAGCCCTAAAAACCAGATCGTGACCTACCGGGCGGCCCATTATTATTACCATGATGCCGGTTAAAACTCTGATTCCTGAACTCTCGCATGATATAACAATCCTTCCCGGCATGAGTAGACGACTTGTTAGGATAACTGTGTTTCGGACACGGGTCATTGAGCATTGCCTCAAGATTGAAAGGTTTTCCTCCACTGAAAGGTGGCTTGCCATTACCGTTGTGACGCTTGTTTTTAAACTTGACATTGGTGTTAGCCACAAAATCTGACCCGCCATCGGAGTACTTGCGCTTCCCCCCATTGTTTTGGTTATTCTGATTACCTTGCTGAGCCAAGGCGTGTTGCTGCTGGCCCTTGCCACTACCGTTTTTCTTGCCCTTACCAGATTTATCATCATCAGAGCTTGGATCCTTGGTAGTATAAGAGTCGCCATACCTGGTAAGCACATCCATGAGCTTGCCCATATCAGTACACTTATGCTTGAGCCGCCCTAACTTCTGCTTAAGGCGGTCAAAGTGACAGTTTTTCTCCAAGAGCAGCACAGCTTGAGCCGCCCCAATACTCTCTGAAAAATGTATGATGGTCGCAACCCGGCATGCCCAATGATGAGCTGACTCATCCTCTCGCTGCACACAGTGCTCCAAATCAACAATTGTCATTGGCTGCTTACAAGTTCCTTGGAAATTCTTGATAAAGCTGTCCTTCAACTCCGCCTAAGTATTGATAGAGTTGGGGGCAAGTTCTTTAACCATGTACGAGCCAGTCCCTCCAACATCATAGTGAAATATTTGGCACAGACTGCATCATTGACGTCCAACATCTCCATGGCTAGCTCGTAACTCTCAACCCAAGCCTCTGGAGGGAGATCTGCTATGTAATTGGGCACCTTGCGAGGGCCCTTTAAATCTTTGGGCAAGCGTTCGTTACGCAAAGCCGGCACTAGGCACGCTACTCCAATGGTCCTGGAATTTGACCCGACTCCCACCGAGGCTGAAGGGGTCACAGGAGGCTACTGATAAGCCCCCTGGTTAGCCGCCGCCGCCTCACGGCGGCCTCTGGCCTCATCCACAATTGACTGAGTGTCAGTCCTCGGGTTAAGGGGCGGGTTATCACGGGGCGGGTTACGACGTCGCTCACTGCTGGAGACCGCGGGCGACTCAACATGCCGACTGTAACTGCGACTTGGGAGGGGAGTCTAATGCACACGATCATGGCTGTATGAATACTTTTCCTACTACGCAACCGCTGTTTGAAGGAGCTCAATAGCATTCCGTGCTTCCACTGCAATCGGTGACTCTCAAGTAATAGGGAGCGCATTGAGCCGGGTAACCACTGCTATCATGTTATCCACCGGGTTAGAAAAATGACTCGGTGGTGTTGCAAAACGCTGAGGCGGGGTCTGACCCCTATGGGTCGGCTCTGGCTGATGAGGCTGAGCCGCCACCCTATTGTTGGGCGCCTCTACAGTTGGAACAACCGGTGGAGTACTCGGTCCTGCCCTCGACGTGTTGAACAGATTCATGGGTTCATAATTTAAAGGCAAACGGGTCTGGTGCCTCCTCTGAAGGACTGCATTGGAGGCGTTCTGGTCCAGACTTAAACGCCAAGCCTCTGCTTTCAAGCGTTCCGACTCAGCATTAATCTGAGCCTACACTGTTGCCATCCGGGTGTTTTCAGCATTGATATCTTCTTGGGCCTTGGTCATCTACTCCCTAAGCTTTGCCATCTCTGCATTATGCTCCGCTTGGTTCTCCGCCGTGACCTCAGTCCCCATTAAGGTTGTCAACTCATTCATCAACTCAGACAAGACCTAAGCCGGCGATCTGACTGAGCCAGATCCTGAGGGGTCAGTAGCTGCTGTCGCTCCAGCCGCCGTGCTGTTGAGAGCCAGTGCCGTTCCTGCCATAACAATGGTGGCTCGGCACGGTGGTTCGTAGGGGTACGGAATACTATCACCATCGGAACAGCCCCCAAGTCCGCTGTTTTGAAGCTGGTAGATGGATTCCGTCTCTCTGGTCGAGGACTCATCACCTGAGTAGATGAGAGTCTCTCCTCCATATGCGGAACTTTCCGCAAGTTCCACACCTTGCATGAAGCCCACAAAGACGTGCCTCCACCCGGCTTGGTCCCGGGCGGGTTGCGTGCGCCGAGCCGGCTCGATGATGTCGGCGCAGATGTCCGGTTCAGTCTCAGATCCGCTGATCTTGCCGATGAAGACATGGATTCCGCACAAGGGGACCCGGTACCCGTACTCAATTGAATCGGCCTAGGGGCCCCAACCAGCGTCGTCGATGTAGAGCTTGCCGCGATGACTCTTTGTCATCCCGCAAACGGCATATCCCTCGATCCCTGGGAAAGAGCCCTTCAAGAACTCGAAACCACCGTGCACTGGCCCCATGGTGGGCGCCAACTGTCGTGGTTTTATCACGGCAGATGCCCTAGTTAAAGGACTGAGGTGCGAGGCCATCGCTACGGTGATTAACTTGTCGGGGTTGAGCGGGACGAGCGACACGAATTTACCCAGGTTCGGCCCCTCACGGTGGAGGTAAAAGCCTACTCCTGCTCTTGTTGCTTATTGTATGAATATCAATTACAAGGGAGTGGATTCGCTTGACCTAGCTATCGATTGATTGTAACCTGTCTATTCTATGCCGGGGACTCGCCTTTATATATTGGTCGAGACCGCCGGCTTACAAGAGTCCGGGTCAGGACACCATACATGACCGATCCTATCTCTAACTCACCTTGCCTTCTGCGACAAGTCATCGTAGGGCGGCTTACACCTCCAGGCCACGCGCTGTCTTCTGGTCTTGGGCTTTAAGTCGGCCCATCTTGTGAGCCGCCCCTCCGGCCCTGTGCCTTGGTCACTTGGACGTGTCTGAAGCTTAACTTCGTGAGTCACCAATGGTCTAACCTGGCCCTTACCGGGTGGGTTATATCGTGGGGTCATATCCCCAATAGCGACGGACCTCTAGCTAAGGTGAAATAGTATATGAGGAGAAACCTTGTGCATCATGAGTTACTAGGAACATCTAGTATCAGGAAGAAGGTGCAGGAAGAAGCGGTCAACTAGTGTCTTCTGTGGGATGAATACCATGCAAGCAGACACGTAAGATTTGCACGAATAAGGGAAGAGGAGTACCAGTTCCGGTTGCCAGTGCTATGTCCTCCTGATTTTGCGGTGATGTTCTTCTTTTTACTGGGGGAACCGATGTGGTGCCGGAGGGTGGGGCCTTGGACGAACCCATGGACAAATTGATGACTATGTTGCGGTGGCCGTCTGTCAGCGGAGGGAAAGCAGATCCGAGGAGGCGAAGGACGGCGTAGTGGGAACAACTCCGGTGCGGTGGACGGTGGCGACATTGGAGCGGCAGCGGTGAGGCGCAGGACGGCGTGGTTGAACTGGCTTGGGTACGGCGCACGTCGGCGTCCTGGAGGAAGCTCGGCCTCGGCTTCAACTAGTAGCCATGGAGGGCGTTGCTGTTGCGGTTGCGGTGGACGAGGACGTCGGGGTATCGGCTTCGGCGTGATGGAGGAGGGCGATGGTTGATGGGTGGGATGGGGTGGCGGACGGAGGACGCCGGGGTTTCACGGCTGGTGGAGAGGTAGTTTTGGCGCCCACGGAGTACGAATGGGGAATCAGACAGGGGGCAGGGGGAGCTAAGGGGGAACCATGTTTCGGTCTGGGACGCACTTGTTTTTTTTAACAGATGGGACGTGCTTGTTTGAAATTTGGGGAAAGTACAAACTTTGCCCCCCTCTTAAATTTCTGACCTACTGCGGGTCGGGGGTAGGACGGTAATCCCATGTGTCCCAAATAGTGGGCGGGAGCAATTTCGGCCGAGCGCATGTGTATTTAGGCGGCCCGGTTGCGTGACGTCTAGATGAAGTTACAAACCTACCCCGGTTTAGAGCTTTGGACGTCGGGCCGGTAGGTTTCACGGGTCGGAGTTAGAAAAGTAATTTCCTTCTACCAAACATTGGTCTCACACGGTTTCGGGCGAGTAGAGGCTCTTTTGGCGCTTCATTCGAAATTTTGAAACAGAAGCATTCATGTTTAGAGTACTCTTGAACTTTGAGGATTGACCTAAATAGACAACGTTAAATTTGACCTTGTATGTTCAAAAACCTCATTAAATTATGCGCTTCTTTTTGAAATTTTGACTCTTGAAAATCCTATAACTACGATTATTTTGGAATGGAGGAGGTAAAATTGAATCTATTTTGTACACAACTATATATGTTGTTATGTATAAAAGCAGAGCAAAGATTGGTGCCCCCATAATTTAGGTATGATTTACAAATACCATGATCTCAAATTCAAATAATTGAATGGACTTCATGTTGAATTCAAATTTTTTAAACCACCTAAAGTTGAATTCAAATGTATGCTAGTTCCTAGCTAGCTATTTAGAATGTTCATTGTGTAAATTTTGTATTTATAATGTGCTTTACATACACAACATGAACTATACTCATGTTTATATTCGAATTGCTAAAGCGATGCATTGTCTGGACTTCAAAATACTGACTCTATGGATCAATTATGTCAAATAATAACATAGACATGCTCAAATTCGATAGAATATAGATGTCTGATGGATCAATGACCGTTCCTTATGCGAATTGCAAATATCATGATCCCATCCTAATATTTGGATACAATTTATATTTTTAATCAATGTGTACATCAGTCTTTTACATGTGGATTCACTCTCCATAGGCCCCTCCTCTCACATGCGCTAACTTTCTCTCTCACACATACGCGCACACGGTGTATATCCATCGGGGGTCTCTCACACATGCTCACACGCTCTCTCTCGAGGTGTCATTCTCGCACACATGCTCTAGATATCACCCTCCCTCCCTCTCACAACCATTTACGACTGTTTTCACTAACCTTTATCACAAGCACTCTTCCTCTCACACGCATACACATGCACGATCCCATCTACCCTTTCTCTATACATAGACCTGCCTACGTGTCTCCCGCACGCACATTATCTTTAGGCCTATCTCACACGCATTGTCTCCACCTCTCTTCCAAATTGACGAATATGATTCCAGCAGAGCATTGTGTAGGATGCCCCTTAAAGTTAGGTTGGATGAATGGTAATATCAGAGACAAGGGGTTACCTTAGTCCGGGGACCTAAGGTTACAAATCCTAGCCAGCTTTGTCAGTGGACACAGAGTCTTTCACGGCTTTGGTATCTTTGTCTTGTACGACTAGTCCTCCATGGGTCTCCCTGAATGCGTAACAGGCCGACCAATGTGGCGCAGGATAGAACCGACCCAAGGGCCTCACCTCGGCCCACCGGACCTCATGCGGTGACACACCCTCTGCCCCTAGGTCTTGTTATCTTCTCACACCCACACATACCAACACAGACACCGCACAAACTATTTCTCCTCATGCCTCTATCCCCTCCCCCTTGCATGTACACACTCAAGGGCATCTCTTGTCATGACATCCTATTCATCTCTCTCTCTCTAGACCTCTCTCATTTCTCGTGATATCTCTCCCTCGTCGCCCCCCCCCCCCCCCCCCCGCCGGCCCCTCTATCCATGCCTCTCTCGAATACGTACACATACCCTCTCTAGGCCCTGCCATATATGTCAACTACACATTCACATATGTTACATCTTATCACGTACCCCATTGATCTAAAAAGCCCTCTCTTCACGTTTACTTCGCATACAACATTCCTTTTGAATAAAACCACACAAAGTGTGGCCAAAAATTTATTTTAGAAATTTTACATATATACAACATTACAAAGTTATATGGAGTATGAAATTAATTTGCATTGCATGGTGCACCCAATGATATTTATTCCGCACTGTGAATTTTTATATTTTTATACTATATATGAAGTTAGTCATAATAAAGAGAAACGAAGAGCATCTCTCTCTCCATCGCACACACCCCCTCTACGCCCCTTTCACGTACGCACACAAACTATCTCTAGGTCCTCTAAAAGTACGCCCCCAGCACATTCATGCATGTTTCATCTTTCTCTCGCGATATATACAACGACGATCACTGTATTTCAAGCGAAAGCACGATACATACATTGTACATCATTATCCACTCATTACAGTCACCATTTATGTTTTGTGGTTATTATACAGTCACGGGCTCACCGTACAACTCTGTATTTGTTCAAGACACAACTAGTTGGCCAGTTAAACGCTCCACGTGGCACATCTAGTGTTGCATCACATTATCTCACTACCATTGGGCCCACCTATCGGCGTGTATAAGAACGAAAACAAACGATAAAAAAATATTGGACGGTGGGTATTCGAAGTCATGACCGCGGGCACAACAGACAAGGTGGCCTTCTATTGGTATGCTGAGCCGTCTGTTTTAATACACATGAGCTAGTGTGGTGATTATACACACACGCATGCATGAACACGAACTGCATGCATGCAACACTCACACGTACACATGCAGACACGCAACACTCACACGCACACATGCACGCACGCAACACTCACACTCACACACGCACGCATGCATGCACACACCACACGACCAACACACACGCTCATGCTCAATTGCTCAACCTACACATGCATGCGCACACATCAGGCCCTGATAGACACATACACAACCAGGTGGTTCCCGCGCACGGGTTGGAGTCTTGTCGCGCCTGTCTAAATTTGTGTTTATCTTACTTTTTTCCTCTGCGAACTGACAGGTGGGACCCACAAGGAACGTGGTCAATTTAACCACTCAATATAGTGCCACACAGACTATTTGGCCGGTCAACAGAGTGCAATCCGATGCTGAACGGTGAGCAAGTGACCGTATAATCACCGCAAAACGTATATAGTGACCGTAATGAGCGTATTCTGAAGTCCGGTGATTGTATTACGCTTTTCGCTCGCCAGTGTATTTATCTCTTCTCTCGCTCTCTCTGTGGAGCCGAGTAGGCCAACGTGACAGTGCCTAAATTGGCGCACGCCACCCCATTATTGTTGTACTAGTTTCGTAAGAGTGAACAAGCATTCACATCTACCATACAAACTGTAGATACGAGTTATAAATGCTATGAAGACGAATACAAATATTTGAATCCACTTTATGCCCAATTTCTCTCTGTAGGCCCTCCAAAAGAACATCTCTACACGTTCTCGCATGTTACATGGAACAACTATGCAATACAGCACTACTACACTCTAACATAATAAATCATATGTGTTTTTAGTTTTACTAGATATCATATTGTTACTTAATTATTCAGTTTGCATACATTAAAATTGCCTTTGAAATGTATGGCTAGTATCATCTAGTGATATGAAAGGTCAGACTACACACACACACACAAGGGCCCATTACACATTCAAGCATTTCACATCTTTCTCTCGCTCTCTGTGTCAAACTGACTATGCCAAACGACCCTTTCTCTCGCTTCTCCCTCATATTCTTCAAGTTAACCATGTGTTGCTTCTGCCGTTGTTCTGCCTCATGTGGGACGCGGATTGGCTTGGTAAATCACTGACACGTGGGACCGCATGTTAGCAAACTGCTAGGCTAACGTCCTCAAAAAATAAGAAACCTCCCCCGCCTTCCGCGCGGCAAAATCACCTCCTTTTTACTAGTCTTGATATATTTTTTTAGATCAATATAATCGAGATTTGTATAGATAGCACCAAGGAGCAAAACCAAGTGGTACGCTTAAGGGCATCCACAATGTGTAGCCAAATGTGAAAATAGCTTTTAGCATCGATGGGAACCATTGTGGAGGGTGCTGCCAAAGCCAAAAAGAGGGAAATGAAGCTCCCTAATTGATTAATTGAAGGAATAGAAAAATGCAACCTCTCTCCTCTTTCTCCCGTGCTTGGACGCGTGTATAGAGCACAGAGTCTACTCCCCTGTCCCTTCTATCACAAATCACAAAGTAGTGAGGCATCAAATCACAAAGCACGGACGAAGTAACCATCATTTCACTCTTTGCTAACTTCGCTTCTCCATCGTCTTCTTTGAGAAACCACCTTTACCGCACTAAGCTGGACGGACAATGCTATTGTGCTAGTAGTAGTACATTTAGGCCTCCTTTGGTTCAACGGACTTCCTGGATGCAAAGAAGGCGGATGTCTCGGCTTGCAGGCGGCACTTGCGAATGACTCACCATGGTCTGCCTCAATGGTGTGCTCCGTCGAACGCACTTCAGCAAAGCCACAGCGTTCGAGATATCGTCGACGTCACCGCAATGGGGAAGGAAGTCAAATAGTTACTACCTCCATTTTTTGTATACAAGACCAGTATCAAAATTACAATTTGCAGAAGGCCACTAACACTAATTGAGGCAAAATTGATGGGGTTTGCCTCATACTAGCAACCAAGGACATTAATATACCCTTGCATGCATGCGAAAGTGAGAAGGTTGGTTTGCATGGTGCTGCATTAATCAAGCAATGAGGAGTGAGATGGTTAGCTCTTTGGGCGTTGGACAAAAAATAACGCATTAATTGACACGTCAAACAAGGATTTGTATCGATCGATCCCGCGAAGGAAAACCCCACCTTTCTTTTTTATCACGATACGTACTTGTATCCTGTTTGGGTCTAGGCCTTGCATTGCCATACTTTGCCACACATTTTTGCCAAGCTTGCCTAAAGTTTTTCAAAATGAAAAGGAGGTACACTTGTGCACGCCTTTCACGGTCGCACCGCACCCTCACACAGTCGCTCCTGCACGCCACAAACCCAACCAAGGGAACGCACCCTCACTGACACATGCTACCGCATGTGATCAAACCAAACTCAGCCATCCTACCGCTGACACCTAATTTCGTTCATACAGTATGTTTATCCAACCGCATGTTGGGGAAGATCTGCGCGGCCCGTGCGGTGGTCTGTTGGGGAAGAAGAAGAGGTTAGGAAGAAGAAGGGTTAGGAGACGTAGGATATTCATTCAACCGCCTGAAATGGTCGACTGATCCAAATGATGAAAGTTAGGTGACTTGCATAAATATATGTTTTTACACAGCAAAAGATCCCTAAAAACAACAACATAAAGAAAAACTATTACTGCTCATGGAATGAGCCAGCCTTGTCATCTTTGGCTGCCGGCGCGAACCAGCCGTAGCTGCCGACGTGTGTCTCCGCACCGTGGTTGTCCTCGGCCTCCAGCTACTCATTCACGCGGAGCGTGCGGGCACTCTGCACAGACGCGAGCACCAGCCAGCTCATGTCCACGACATTCGGTTCCGCCTGCAGGAGGGTGTTAGGACCGAGAGTATATCAACCAGAAGGGGGTGAATGGGAGATTCAAAATTTCTTTTGAAAGTATTGAAACTTATCCCAATCACAACAGCGGAATAGAATAGTGAATGAAAAGAGCAGGATTAATATTCTTCGTCAGAAGCATACTCCTCGATGAAAGATGTAATGACAGTATGAGTACGGGAAATGATAGGTTTAACTACGATGAGAGTGATGCAGTATGCAAACAGATGCAGTAGAACAAGACTAAACATGTCACATACCGAGAAACAATACAATGCAATGATTACACAGGTAAATAGAGAAAATGAAGGTCATAAGCAAATACAAGTTGTGAGAATGTGACACAATGAATAAGATGATATATAAGGTAGGCTGCAGAAGGAAATGATCAGAAAGACTATCGGCACAGAGCAGGTATAAGAACTGCTGAAGGAATTGCAGTGAAGGAAATAGAACCAGTGGTGCTCGATGGTGACAGAAAGATTTGGTAGACCAGTTCACTCTTCTACCAAAGAGCTACATCTGGTTGGAGGGCCTGTGACTTAACACAGAAGATAAACTCTCTTCACCCTATTCTCCTTCAATGCAGAGCTGATCAGACTCAGGTTGATTTCACTCGTGGTAGATCCTTGTCGGCGATCTCCAAACCTTCGGTCGACCTTCGCGAACCACAATCACTCTTGGTTGCTGAAGATTGGGCTCGGTGAAGACAACAACTCTTCATCACTCGAACCAAAACCTATCCGTCTAGGGAGTGCCTAGATCTCAAGAGTAATAGGTACAAGAACTCTCACTCAGAACTACTGTGATGCTAAACCACTGTCTAAGCTTGGGCTCTTGGTTTTTCTCTCGGTGGATCTTAAACTCAAATCACTCAGAGAGGGGTTGCTCAAATCAATCTTCTCAGAAATCTCAAGCAGAGCAGCCAACGGACAACGTTGGAGCGGGGTGGCTATTTATAGCCGCAGCCTTCCCTGATGGGAAATGACCAAATTAGACATCGGGATCAGCCAATGGCCAAACAACACGAGTCCAACGGTCGGATTTGAGCACAACGGTAACATTGCTTGCGGATTAAGAAATGCTAACTCCTCGGTCTGAGACAAATCTCTCGCAGCGAAGAAAAACGCAGTCTCTTGCTGACAAGTATTTGCTCAGAACACAAAGATATTTCTCTCACAACTTTCATAGGTTTTGGCTAAGCATCACAGCGGATGTAAGCATCGAGAACCTATACCCCCTCTTTATAGTACGGAGGTCCTATGACTCAAAAGAATGAAAGAGGAACAAGGAAATGAACACTACATCTTCACTTTGTCTTCGACTTCCATCACTGTACTCAATTTCTTCGGACGACAGTACCGAATCAAAAGCTTCTCTTCAGCAGTAAACTTTCGACGGGTCAATTTCTTCACATCAATCTTCTCGACTATATGACTTCAACACATATAGCTCATTCCTCTCTTCAGCGCAGATATGCTTCGGTGAAGTTCCTCGAACTCAGCACCGGAGACAGGATTCTCTTCGATTGTGTATGAACTTTTTCTCTCTGTATGCACTAGCAAACAAATCAGTCCATACATGTTTCTGTCAACAATCTCCAAAACACAAGGTAGGCAGATATTGCACTAACAATCTCCCCCTTTTTGGACGATTGTTGACAAAACATATTACATCGAAGAATAGATAATGAATGGAATGTAATGCAAAGAGTAATGAACGTCGAGAGATAAATACGAAGATAAGTTATTCTCCCCCTTAAGATATGCTTGAGATCATGAAGAACCGAAGGGAGATGAAATTATTCTTCGTATGAGTGCCATTGAATTTATGAATACATGCTTGACTTCTTTCAATGCACTCGACGGTGTCTGAGATGATTCCTGTTACACAAATCTTCGAAAAGAATTAGTTTTAAGATAAGCTTTGAAAGATTAGTGACTCGGGATATTGCATGAGGTTTTCTCAGAACACAATTTGAATCCACACGAGATATAATTTTCCTGCATGATTGATATACGATGCACTCAGAGCAAGAAAACAGTAAAAATACATTGCTCGGAGTGGATATGCTTCGGATGTGGTTTCCCTGTCATAAAGAGATAATAGCGAGGGTAAACACTTTGTCAGTGAGTCATACGACCTTCACATCGTAAGGCATAAAAGCTTAAACTGGCATTCTCTTCCTGCAAGGTTAGATAATGAAGGATAAAAATCAGCACATATCCAACCACAAGAGACATAAATTGTTTAGTACTCGAAGTACTTTTCCCCCTTGATGATTTCCTGTTCTTATTTAAGAGGTAAATATGTTCCCTATGATATCGATAATTATCAAAGATAATCGTTCATGGAAAAACACATTTGATGGTGCCTGCAAATAGATAGTACGAAGCAAATAACATTGCAGGCAGGGGGATTATTAACGTTACATGACGACCGAGTTTTTCAACACCATAAGCAGTGCGATAAGTTCATGAAGCAAATTGTTTGAGGGAAAACCAAAAGTGCGAATGAAGACATCCTGCAAGAACCCCGATAAACTATCACTCGATGTTATTCTCCCCCTTTTTGTCAACAAGTGTCAAAAAGGAATAAGAAGACATACGAGGAATTACTCCATGGGAGAATCCTCAAAATCAGAATTAAAACAACTCGACGAATCGGAGTCTGAAGAATGAGGAATGGTCGAGGCAGAAGCAGGGGTGGCAGTCTGGGCTTTGGAAGGCTTGGAGCGATGAACATCTGGCTTGAAGATAACAGTGCTGGCTGTATCTACAATTTCAACAGCATGATTGACAAACAACAGATCCGTTGAAGCACAACATTGTGGGAGCTCTGGAGTTTGCCTTCGGATGCGCGGAACAGCAAGCAAGTCCAGATAGTTATAATCCTTCAGAATACCCTTTTTGGCTAAATCTTTGTGACAATAATGCTTTCTCAACAAAGTCCATGATCGCTTCTTTGCTTCCTTCTCATGAAGAAGAATCTGGCGAGTTTGATTCTGAAGCAAATTCAGCTCAGTCATTAGTTCCACCTTTTTCTTTCTATCCAGCTTGATATGGCTTTCCAGAGTCTGTTCTGTGCGAATACAAATCTCATAGAGAGATGGATTTTCCTCGCGAGGGATTTCAACCCTGGCTTTCTTAACTTTCGGAACATTTTCAGAAGCAGATGCATTTTCAGCAGTGTCAACTAGTTCCTTCCCTTTTCCACTATCCTTCACAATGCGCAAGGTGTCACGAACTGGTGGCATGAAAGTCTTCGGAATATAAGCCCAGAAGAATTTCTCATTGGTGAGCTGCTCGATGGCGAACATAATCCAAGGAGCATAGGGCCTTAGAGACTGAGGGCTATCTGCTGCACATGCAAGGTTTCGAATGAAAAGATCAGGAATGTCAAACTTGATTCCTTGAGACATGGCCACAAGTGCATTCCCCACAATGCCTTTGATGGATTTTGGCCTATTTGTTGGCGTGATAGTATTGCACAGAATGTGAAATAGAACTTTGTTGTCATAAGCCAACTTCTTCGGATCAACATCAATGCATTCGTCACCTACCATGGTGGGATCCATCTGGATGTGGAGTTGTGCTTCGGACACCTCCCAGAAATGCAGCATGTGCTCTCTATCCTTCTCAAACTCACATTGAGGAATATTTGTCAAGGCTAGAAAATGATCTGTCGAACATTTAATCCTTTCTCGGCCAGTCATCCATTCAAGCGTCGAGGTTGAGGTATTTCCAAGCTCTCCTGAGATGTATAGTGTGGCATAAAACTGAAGGATGATCTCTTTGTTCCAGCCGTGATTGAAGCGCATGAATCCCTTCAGTAGAGCATGTTCAATATGCTCAATTGCATGATGGAAATAGGGCATTTTCTCAAGTTCAGCGAAGTCCAATGTCTTGTGATTGAAAATTCTGCGCTTGCCAAACAAGATCCGAGCATAATAGACAGCTTGTTCTTCAGTCCAAAACCTCGATGACAATGAAGTCCTTTCTCCTTCGTAAGGGCTGACCCCAAACAATGCGAGCTTCAAGGAATGAATCTGTTCATTGAATGTGGGGCCATTGGGGCCGAACTCAGCTGGAAATAGTGGAAATAACTCCTGGGGATTTTTCCGAATTTCTTCGTCACTGATTTCCATCGGCTGAACATCATCAAAAGCTGGCGCATTCTTATTTATAGATTTTAAAGGAGCAAGTGGCCTTTTTGCTTTCTCTGGAGCTGATGGCATGGCAGCACTGGTCTGTCCTTCACTTTCCTTCACTGGAACTTCTTCAGCGGCTTTTTCATTCTCAGGCACTAGGGCCTTTTCTTTCGGTGAACTCTCAAAAATGGGTGGCACGACAACTTCTTCAGTACCTTGATTCACAAATTGTTCTCCTTCAGTCTGGTTGTGGCAACACTGGTGGTACAACTGCTTGAGCTTCTACTTCGTGAGCCATAGGCTCTTCCAATTGCTTTTCTTCTTGTTCTAGCTGTGAAGCCAAAGAACCAGGAGCGAGATCAGCCTCCATCTGGGTAGGAGCACCAAATGAGGAGACCTGGGTGGTATTTCCTCGGGAAGCAACTTGCTCCCTCTCAACCTTATCACCCTCCATGATGGATCCGGAGGGCTCAATATGACTTTCCTTCAAAGGCGATGAGACTACCTTTTCCATCTCAATTTCTTCGTCAACTCTTTCTTCAGGAGCATGTTGCTCGAACATGACATTTTCTTCGTCAGGATTGACTAGAAACATATCCACCACATCAGATTCTTGCGTAGCTGAGGTAGGAATGATAACTACCGCAACCATAGTATGTTGCTCGGTTTCTTCCTCGGAACAAGGGGATGGTGGTATCTGTTGTAGTGGGACACTTGAGTCAATAGGTGCATCAGTCATTACAGATTGGACACGACATTCCTTGATAGCTTTTGGCTTGCTGGCTCTTGCCTGAGCTCTCTGACGCTTCTCTTCTCTTTCTCTTCGTCGAGCAAGATCTGCTTGATGCTTGATCTCATCATTTCTACGATCACAAAGCTGAGAAACATCCAACTTCAACTTAGAATGCCACTCAATCTTGTTGTTCCTCATAACAGTGAGGGCTTTGGTGATCTCAAGAATTTCCTTGTTCACGTCTTTTCTTTTAGACTCAGATTTAGCATCCCTCCTTATTTGCTCAAGGAGTTTCTTGTCCTCGATAGCTTGATTGAGTTCCTTGGTGATTTCTCTCAGCTCAGAGAAGTGCTTTGCTACCATCTTGGTAACATCTTTAGGCAGACCCAAAATGCTCAATTCAGTTGGATTTGCATCATAGGAAGCACCTTCAATGATGTCAAACATAAGATCAAAATCATATTCCTCTATGGAAGCAGGAACATTTGTCTTGGCCTTCTTGGAAACAGCAACAACTTTTTCATCACGTAGCAACTTCCTCTTCGCGGCAAGGGTAGCAGAACCCGAAGGTTTATCTGATGCCACAGTAGCAAGCCTCGGTGATGATCTCAATGGAGGCGAAACCTTTGCTGGAGAGGGAGTTTGGTACGGCTTATCAAGCAGAGATCTTTGATCGTACATGGGAATTTCTTCGCCAACATTATCATCAGAGGAATCATCAGATGAGGCAGATGCTGCCTTCCTTAACTTTCTGGCAACAGACTTCTTCTTCGAAGCTCGAGTAGAAACAGACTTCCTCTTCTTCTTCTTCTTTTCTTTTCAGGCAGACACCCTTTCCTTCTTCTCTTGCACATCTTGTTGAGTTAACTCAACATTTCGTTGTTCCACCTGATTCTTCCTCACTGCTCTTGACTCACGCTTGGCCTTGGCCTTTTCCCTCTTTGCAACCTCCTCAGGGAAATCAACAATCGTCTTTAAGGAATTAGCATGAGCATTGGGAGGAGGAGCTGGCCTTACTTTTTCATCATCCTGTCCAAGGCAGCCCTCTGAAATGCAATCATTCCAGGGAGGAGTGAATGCAAATAGAATCTGAAATTTTCTTCGGATGTTCTCATGGTTGAACCACTTCTACGCCCAGTGGCGGCGAATCTTCTGCAGCCTGTTGTTTCTTTCTTTGGCAGTTTCTACTTTAGGTGGAGTTTTGTAAGTTTCAGGGTTAGACATTTCAGCCGCGGTGTTCCTTTCTCTACCACGACCACCCTTCTTGGGATTTCCATCAGAGAATAGGGTCTTGGAGTCAGTGACTAGCTCATCCTCTGGCTGACTTTGAGCTGAGGGAATATCATCGTCTTCTTCAGCAGATTTTGATTCAGGTTTCTTCTTCTTCGGGGCTTTTGGTAGCTTGGCTGATTTTCTTTCAGCCACCTTTGCTTTATCAGCCATACGTGGCTGCTGTGGAATTTCTTCCTCGAACCCAGAATGCTCTTTCGAACTGTTTGCCATGACCACTCTTGAGAGAAAAACAAACGAGCAAGAGAAAAATAGGAAGAAGTCACAAACATGCACAGAAGCATTTTGATTCAAAACAGATAATTTTCGGAAACAACAAGGAACCCATGGTATACGCTTTGGAAGATAACATCGAGAGAATTGCAATATGCCCTAAGACAGAATAACAACTCCTCTAATCTTTCGATGTATACCTTAAGAACCCTAGATCCAAACACACTGGTACGAGGAACTACTACAAACCGTACAAGTCATGACTTAGTGAAGCCTAAAGATCTACCGCAAGTAAATAAAACAAGATAAATGGCGTCGGGATGAACAACCCTAGAACAGAAGAGGGATAGGGCTAGTTCCAGATCTGTATACCCCAACTTGGCAATACAGATCAACTACGACAGCGCGGGAGAGAAGAAGTACCGCACTGGCGTGACCAACGGTGACGGGGCTTCGCCGGAGTTGCACGGCAAGGCTCGTCATCGAGGCTGCTTCGAGCTCAGGCTCGGACGGAGAACGAGAGGAGAGGTTTGATGCCGAACAGTGAGAGAACAGAGGAGGAAGAGGCCTGGATGGGGGTTTATATAGCCCGAGGGTGAAACCGCTCCCTCCAAAATCTACGGCCGAAAAACCAGGGACGTTCCACATTCAACGGACGAGATCACGAACGTGAGATCATGGGCACGTGTCAACCGTTTCCTGCAAAAATCTCGGTAATTGAACAGAATGCCGAAGGGTTTGAGGAAGCGCAAGCGCCAAAACAGAGTGAATTTCGAAGTGGATTTCATTCGTGACCAAGGACGTCGGTATTGAAATTACCTTCAGATCAAGTTGCATGTTTATGACGAAAAACAACCGAGTAAGAAGAAAGAAGAGACTGACTCAAAACAAAAACAAAAACCAAATGAAAGAAAACACAAAGCACAAACATTACAAATGAAAACACAGAGATTTAAGCACCAACAATGATTGATCTCAGGGCTTATGATAGATGACATATCCCTGAGAGAATTCCCTTTCCCTGCATGAGATGGTTAGTTCTTCTTCACAACCCACACTTGCGTGGGAGGTGAGAATCTCATTTGCTTGGACTGAGTAAGGATATTCCTTCGGTGAGGCCTGTGAGACACCTGTGCATTTTGATGATAATCATATGAATATGCATTGAAGTTATTTCCGGATACATGAATGTAATGATTTGTAAAGGTGCACATGTACTCGTTCTGACACAGGGTAGGATGATAATCATTCGAGAATGATACTCGTGCAGACTGAGAATGATATCCATTTCCTCGTCGAGAGTTATCCTGCACAGTCAGGTTAGCAGTGACAGACAAATTTTCAACAATGCACTTCTTTACCCATATTTGCTTCTTGGGTGAACCTATCCTGCAGTTAGTTTCAACATATCGAGTGAAAACCTTACCATTCTGTTGTTTGAAGATTTTGTAACTTGAGTCATCAGACTCGTCAGTATCAACAGAAATGGGTGAATAATAACCAGTTAGAGTTTCATGTTCGAGGGTTTTACTCTTTGCACGAACCCAAGTTGTTCGAGGATAATGCTCAGGAGTCCAATAGGATCCATCCACATTGATTTTCTTTTCTAAACCTAATCCTTCTTTCTGAGGATTTTTGTGCAGTATGGACTTCTTGAGCACATCACATAGGGTTTGATGCCCTTTTAGGCTCCTCAGCATTCCAGTCTCAAGTAAGCCCTTTAACCTGCAATTTTCTTCAGTGATAGCAGCAAAATCCTTGGCAGAGGGGTTAGTAGTACCAACTTCAGTAGTAGCAATATTCTCTATGACAGCATTAGAGGTTTCAGCATGAAAATCAGCATTGCTACGTTCTAGGCATTTTAAGCATGGAGGTACAAAATCATCAGGAAGTTGAACAGATTGCTTGGCGAAGAGAGAAGCTTTCTCTAATACCAGCTCGTTATGAGATTATTTCAGTGACACCAGTTCTTGATTCCTGTTAAGGAGTTCATTTGATAAATACTCGTAGTCAGCTGTAAGTGAGTCATATCGATTGGTAAGATCATTAACAGTTAATGAAAAAGCATCTTGCTCTTTGATCAACTTTTGATTCTTCTCCATCTCTTCGACCAGTAATCCTTCTGTTTTCCTGAGATTTCTCTCAAGCATTTCAATTTCATCATGTTGGGATTTAGCGATCTTGACCAGCTTGGCATAAGAAATATATTCAGGTGAATATTCATTCATGGATTTTTGGTGTTTTGCTGATACCTGATCCTTTGATGATTTTTCCATGAGACAGAAGGCGATTGGTTCATCATCGCTTGAATCACCATCACCAGTGCTTGATTCATAGGATTTCTTTGATGATTTAATGGCAACATATGCATTGCTTCTCCCAATTCATTTGTAGAATTCTTCATCATCTGATGCAGTGTCAGTTGCTTCCTCTTCGGTGTCCAGAGTTAGATCAGCACAAGCTCTATTTAGCCATGACATCCTCTTCATATTTGATTCAATGGTAGCTCTTGCTTTCACATCAGTGACTGGTCTCGTCGAAGAAGATGAGGAAGAAGCAATTTTCTTCGAGAGCTTAGTGTGATGATCCACTCGAGTAAAACCACTGCAGTGCAGATATTTCCATCTGTTGCTAGGTTTTCCTTCCCAGCTAGGACAATCAGCAATGAGATGACCGTATAATTTGCACTTTAAGCACTTCATATCTTTTAGAGGCAATCTTCTTCTTGACGATTCTGGCGCGTCAACCTCATCATCATTTGTGAGGCAGAGATTGTCTTTTGAGATCACTTAGTCTTTGAGTGAGCATTTCAAGTTCTATGGTGATAGTGTGTTGATTCTCAACATCTTCTCCTTCTTCAGAACTTCCATAGTGTGAGAGAATTTCTCCTTCACTTTCCGAAGGAGATTCTTGATTGGCATTTTCCAGTTCCATCTTTCCTTCATGAATTGACAGTAGTGTCATGATCTCAACATAGTGAAGCTCTTCATAGTCTGATCTTTGTTTGATTTCAGCTACAATGGGATCGAAGGATTCATCAAGAGCATTCAGAAGCTTGTTGACAACATCTCTATCAGTGATATCAATTACTCCATGCTGATGCAGTCTTTCGACAATGTTAGTCAGTCGATCAGTGAGCTCCATAGCACTTTCCTTTCGAAAGCTTCTGAATCCGGTGAACATGGCATGAAGCATTTGAATGTGGGGATCTGATCTGGCAACAAGTTCTTCATGAGCGTTGTTGATAGCATCCCAAATTTTCTTTGCGGTATTGAGCCTTTGGAACCGAAAGAAGATGTCATTTGATAGACTGTTGTAGATGATATCTTTTGCTTGAGCATCCAACTACAGATTTGCTTTATCATCGGAAGTCAGATCCTTCTGTTGCTGAATGGTATAGCCATCTTCCACAATTTGCCATAGATCATAGTTGGTGGCTTGAATTCTGATTCTCATTCGTTCCTTCCAGTAGAGGTAGTCATTTCCATCAAAGATAGGAAATCTTTCAGAGTGCGAGGATCTACCAGCATACGACATACTCAAAACTCCAAGGACATTAGACCTTTAATAAACAGAGAGAGGGAGAACCTGCTCTGATACCAATTGTTAGTACCGAGAGTATATCGAGCAGAGGGGGTGAATGGGAGATTCAAAATTTCTTTCGAAAGTATTGAAACTTATCCCAATCACAGCAGCGGAATAGAATAGTGAATGAAAAGAGCATGATCAATCTTCTTTGTCGGAAGCATACTCCTCGATGAAAGATGTAATGATAGTACGAGTACGGGAAATGATAGGTTTAACTACGATGAGAGTGATGCAGTATGCAAACAGATGCAGTAGAACAAGACTCAACATGGCACATACCAAGAAACAATACATTGCAATGATTACACAAGTAAACAGAGAAAATGAAGGTCATAAGCAAATACAAGTTCTGAGAATGTGACACAATGAATAAGATGATATATAAGGTAGATTGCAGAAGGAAATGATCAGAAAGACTATCGGCACAGAGCACGTATAAGAACTGCTGAAGGAATTGCAGTGAAGGAAATAGAACCAGTGGTGCTCGATGGCGACAGAAAGATTTGGTATAGACCAGTTCACTCTTCTGCCAAAGAGCTACGTCTGGTTGGAGGGGTTGTGACTTAACACGGAAGATAAACTCTCTTCACCCTATTCTCCTTCAACGTGGAGCTGATCAGACTCAGGTTGATTTCACTCGTGGTAGATCCTTGTCGGTGATCTCCAAACCTTCGGTCGACCTTCACGAACCACAATCACTCTTGGTTTCTAAAGATCAGGCTCGGTGAAGACAACAACTCTTCATCACTCGAACCAAAACCTATCCGTCTAAAGAGTGCACAGCTCTCAAGAGTAATAGGTACAAGAACTCTCACTCAGAACTACTGTGATGCTAAACCACTGTCTAATCTTGGGCTCTTGGTTTTTCTCTCGGTGGATCTTAAACTCAAATCACTCGGAGAGGGGTTGCTCAAATCAATCTTCTCAGAAATCTCAAGCGGAGCAGCCAACGGACAACGTTGGAGCGGGGTGGCTATTTATAGCCGTAGCCTTCCCTGATGGGAAATGACCAAATTAGACATCGGGATCAGCCAATGGCCAAACGACACGAGTCCAATGGTCAGATTTGAGCACAACGGTAACATTGCTTGCAGAGCAAGAAATGCTAACTCCTCGGTCTGAGACAAATCTCTCGCAGTGAAGAAGAACACAGTCTCTTGCTGACAAGTATTTGCTTGGAACACAATGAGATTTGTCTCACAACTTTCATAGGTTTTGGCTAAGCATCACAACGGATCTAAGCATCGAGAACCTATACCCCTCTTAATAGTACGGAGGTCCTATGACTCAAAAGAATGAAAGAGGAACAACGAAATGAATACTATGTCTTCACTTTGTCTTCGACTTCGATCGCTGCAGTCAATTTCTTCGGACGACAGTACCGAATCAAAAGCTTCGCTTCAGCAGTAAACTTTTGAGGGGTCGATTTCTTCACATCAATCTTCTCGAATATATGACTTCAACACATATAGCTCATTCCTCTCTTCAGCGTAGATATGCTTTGGTGAAGTTCCTCGAACTCATCACCGGAGACAGCATTCTTTTCGACTGTGTATGAACTTTTTCTCTCTATATGCATTAGCAAACAAATCAGTCCATACCCGTATATGTCAACAATCTCCAAAACACAAGGTAGGCAGATATTGCACCAACAGAGGGCCTTGATGGTAGCGGCATCCACGCGCTCCACGTCGAGTTGAGCCTCAGCCGCCCAGTTCAAGTCCAGGATGTCTGGTTCCGCCTGCAAGAGGGCCTCGATGGCAGCGGCATCCGCGCGCTCCACGTCAAGTTGAGCCTTCGCCGTCCGGTTCATGTCCACGACATCAGATTCCGCCTGCATGAGGGCCTCGATGGCAGCAGCATCCGTGCACTCCGCGTTGAGTTGAGCCTCCACCTCCCGGTGCTCCTTTAGGATCGCCAGGTTGAACCGCTGGTCCGCCTGCACCATGGGGGACCCGGACGCCGGCACCAAGTCGACGTCCATCATCTCATACGCATCGGGGGCCTTCTGCGCCGTGACCTCCGCCATGAACATTGGATCGGCTTCCTCCTCCTCGGAGCTTGGCTCCAGAGAACTCGGGGATTGGCCCGCCGCAAAGCAAGCTTGGGAATGGAGGTCTGTGGGGCCGACCGCCACCGTGATTTCTGCGCGGCGCTCCAGTGTCAGCATCTTGTAGTACGTGATCTTGCGGCGCACCATGGCTTTCTGGTGAACTAGGGGACGGCTGATGCGGACTAGGGGATCGAAAGGTGGGAGAATGGGCTGGAGAGGAGGTGTGGTTTTGGGGCAGTGGTGAGCGGCCGGCAAGTAGCTGGCGTAGGCCGAGCAACGAAGGTTCCGGTGGGAATAGTGGTTCTGGTGACAACCGGTCAATCGGTTTTGACTGTGCGGAGTTTGCAAAGCCAGACGGCTGGAGCCTGGAAAGTTGTGGGGTGGGATGGGACCAAAGTTTCGGAGTTTCATGTGGCAGCAGCCCGGACCTGCCCACCGTTCCTGTCGACGACGAGGCAGTGACTTCGTAAATCTCAAGATGCTATGCCAGCTCAGTCTCTCGAAGGTGCTCATAGGGGTAGGGTGTGCGTGTGTGCGTTCATAGGGCTGAGTGTATGCATGCATGTACGAGCGCTTGCGTCTATACTGTGTTAAAAAAAGGAGTACTCGGAAGTATGCAAGTTCATAAGGAACGGACGGTGTACATCACTCTTGTCGCGTTCACGTTGCACCCCGGCACGATGGACCCTGCACGTCGCTCACCGAATGGAACGCGCTTTGTCTTGCATTTTCGCTCACTTGTGGGACCGCAGTTGAGAGCAAACTGATGGTAGGCAAACTTTCCCCCTCCCCCCCCCCACCGCGGGGTTGGACATCCCTCCCCCTCCCCCGCCCACGTTGGCTTAATTTACTACTCCACTCCACTAGTACTACTACTCCTACTACTATTGGACAGGGAGCTTCAAAAAAAGTTGTAATATTGGACTGGCTATACGTGGTGAAATCCTAGTAGGAAGAGCATGCACGAGAACAATCATTCACGTGTTTGAATACAAATTGGAAACCATTTCTGTTTGAATACAAATCTAGGAGTACGTACGAATCTAACAATATTGATTGGGCGTTGTTGAATGTTGATACTTTTTTCTGTAAGTTTGATCAAAGTAGAGATACTTTGACTACACACAAAACTTATATGTAAACCAAAAAGGATCGGAGGGAGTATATTGTATGTTCAAAACCGAAACAAACATTGAATACCCTAAATGTGGGCACGTACCGGGCACACCTCAATTATTCCTTCAAACAGTCGGACACCTAAATTAGCACACCATCCGGCTACTTAATCAAGTGTTATGCTTCACGAGTTGAAAAGGAAAAGGGTGGTACTGTACCCAAAACCACCACACTTGGGGCTAGGGTAACAACTTGGTATTGTACCACATTTGAACCAGGGCACAAAAACCACCTGTTCTGCGCCTAATGCGTAACGCGGAGCACTGACTCTCGAATTTGGCTGGGAAAATAGGGAAACCTACATGTGGGGCACACCTGTCGGGATAACGTGGCGTAGACTAGTCCAATAGAGGAGCTGGCCCACGACCTCCTCGCCACCGGCAACCGTTCATGTGGGTAGTGGGGGCCAGTAATGTGGCGCAGCTCCCGCACAGCCTTTGGACATGACGACCGCGGTGAGTGACATGCTCATTGTCACTAGACACGCTCAGCTTCAGGGTGGCAAGGGTGGTGCTACCATTGTGGCATGACCAGCAGATCAACACCCGACTCGTCGAGGATGCACGGGGTGCCGAAGTGAGCGCTCGTCGCGACCCATCCGCGGAGTGTTCAAGCGCGGCCAACTGCATCCCTGGGACCTGAGACCATGTCGGGTCATCTTGCTTTTTCAATGACATGTGGGATCGCATGTGAGCAAAGGGTATCTCCAACGTTGCCACGCCCGCAGCTAACTACCCTGGCACACAAAAAACCCTCGTCCCTCGCGTCGTCGCACGCGTGCGTTCCCAGCTGGTGGCAGCTAGCCGCATTCATGTCGTTCGTCTGTATGCCATCATTAAGCAGACTCACTGCCCGAGGAACCAACTCTGGCGACTTATGGACGCACTCAGACGCTTGGCCTCACCGGAATGCGCTACTTAAAGCGGCAACGCCTAGCTAAACTCCACACCATAGCGCATCCTCCTACCTGGCACCACATCCACCATGACCGCGAGTGGAAACGCTCTACAGGAGAGATTGTCTTCGGGGATGAAGCTCGAGGTCGCCGCCCTCGCTCAATTCGCCGCTCGCAACGCAATAACGGCGTAGCCGAACACGGACGCAACCGCACAAGCAGTGGCCTGATGACCCACTAGTATAGGGGATCAATCGTAGTCCTTTCAATAAATAAGAGTGTCGAACCCAATGAGGAGCAGAAGGAAATGACAAGTGGTTTTCAGCAAGGTAATTTCTGCAAGCATTGAAATTGTCTGTAATAGGTAGTTTGATAGCAAGATAATTTGTAACAAGCAAGTAACAGTAATGGTAAATAAAGTGCAGCAAGGTAGCCCAATCCTTTTGTGGCAAAGGACAGACCAAAACGGTCTCAGATAATAAGCAAAGCGTTCTTGAGGGTACACGGGAATTTCATCTAGTCACTTTCATCATGTTGGTTTGATTTGCGTGGTCAACGTGGTCAACAAATGACAGTCATCAAAAGAGGACTTTAGGCGTTGAGGCTGACAGCTGGACCCACTAGCTATATCTTCGGACACAAGGAAGTGCCTCCATATTAGGTGCAAAAAAATGATCCCTCCCCCTGACAGCTGGGACCCACCAGCTATATCTTCGGACGCAAGGAAGTGCCTCCATATTAGGCGCGAAAAAAATGATTCTTCCCCCTGATAGCTGGGACCCACAAGCTATATCTTCGCATGCAAGGAAGTGCGTCCTTATCCTCCCTGACAGCTGGGACCCACCCGATCGAAGCGTACGTAGCGTTGTCTGTCTGGTCGCGAACGTGCATGTACATACTGGTCGATCGATCTCTCTGCAACGATGAACCGTGGCCAAGCAACACTACTAGGGAAAAGCCTAGCAGTAGCGCGGGTTTTAGGCGTATCAGTAGTACGGGGACCCGTGCTACTGATACGGCACTACAGCTAACTTGTAGCAGTAGCGCGTGTTGATCCGCGCTACTGCTATACATGGGTAGCAGTAGCGAGCTTTACAGGAACACGCTGCTGGTAATAGCTGTAGCGCTTTACAGTAAGCCGCGCTACTGCTAAGTGCGCACTGCTGCTAACTTTATTCCCCTCGCTACTGCTAGTTTTATTAGTTTCTGTTTTTTTCTGCATATTTGTTTTGTATTTGTACAGGCTTTATACAATAATCTCTAGCATATCATACACATACAAATGTAATCATAGCATACACATACAAATAGTCTCATCAAACCGTGTCATCATCATAATCATCATCCAACACAAAGTGGTCTCTCGTCATCATCTCGAAAATAGTGATACAAGTCTCGAATACTTGCAACTACATCGTCATCCATCTAAACAATGATATACACGAGAAGAGCTATCACTATGAATGAGAGCAGAACTATGCAGTACATGAGGCGGCAGTTATGAGTCCTCTCTCGCGCTAGCGTGAACCTCAAGTAACAAGCTTCTGCTTCTTGTCTGCTTTTGAAGCCTTTATGGCTGGCGCCCAAGACCTGCTCCACTTGCGCCTGACACTCGGGCCACTCGTCGTACACTCCCGGAACCTTCCCTTTGTACACGACATAGTACTGCTTCTTCGCCATCAAGAATCTAGGTACCTGTTAGAGATGCATCTTGATCAAGAGAATGTACAATCATATGCAACAAAATATACTTGAGCAACACGAAAAAGAAAGGGTTAGCAACTAGATGCAACATATAGTAAACATAAATAAAAAAAGCAGTTTCATCGTACGTAAACTAATTAACTAGGGGTACGCAGGTCATCGTACCCAAACTAACAAAGTAGAGTTATGCAAGTTCGGCAGGGACCATGGACATCACAAAGTTTCATCGCTACAGAAAGTATACAAGTTCAACCGACACATATCATCATCATCGGCATCACAAATCACTAGATCTTCCATCCTTCCGTATCATCGAGGATGCACCCTAGCTTCTTGAACGGCTTGAGGTCCTGACGTTGCATGCCTATGCGAGTTTAGACGTCAGCTCGTGATATAGGGCCGTGGTGGAACATCCCCTTCTCTTCGATGACTTCATTCATGATGATCGTCGCAATGTCCCTTTGGATGCGAAAGAAGTCATCTCTAAGTTTATAATCCGCTTCTCCTTGAGATTCTACCCACTTGTGGATATGATCATCACTTCTGGTTGTCATGCGAAGCTTTTGGTGATCCCTTCTGAACTCCATCATGAGATGGAGGAGGTAGAATCCATCGTTCCTGCTTGGTTTTGGGACATGGATGCAGCAGAAGTTAGTTTCATGCGAGAAACCCGTCTTGCGGTTCCTTTGTTTCCTGATCTACAGGTGGCCACCCCTCAAGCTGAAGCCTTGGAGAGCATCATCTAGAATACTCATTACATGGGTGAAGTCCTTCTTCTCGTAGTTTCTGGTAGGGTCGAAATACACGGCGTGGGAGACTCGCGGGTAAAGAACGATAAGCATGGCGCGCTCGTTGCTGCGGGGAAAAACACCTCAAATTATTCTCCATATGAGCGAGAAGGAATGATTGAAATGTATGAAAGGGTTGTCCGGCACTGACTTACATTGGATGATAAGGCATGAGGACAATTTCCTGGTCCTTATTCTGTACCATGAAGTTTTCGAGGTACTCCCTAGCAGTTTTACGCTCAAAGTCGCCGAGACTCAAGAAGGACTCGTGCATGTAGTATGGATCCGCCACACAGATTTGCGAGACTTCTTCTCTCTTCATGACGGAGCTCATATGTAGCGCAAAAAGGCGGACGATTGTAAAATCGAGCCGCCTTGTTAGAAACATCTCGAAGATATGCTCAAACCGCAAGAAGAACACCTCCGCGGGTCGTGTGTCGACGTAGCACTTCCCCTCAGGCACACGAGCCGTGTATGTCGGATATCCTGGATCCTTCGAGGCTAGTAGGCTTTTCTTAGTCGACAGCACATGGTCGTGCAGTCTCCTGAGATCCCCTGAGGTTGCCTCCAGTGGTTTTGGCGGTAGCATCGGCTCACCCGCGACATGGAACATAGCCGCACCTTTGACGGGTACACGCTCTTCAAAATCTGTCGTCTAGCTGCTATGTGCTCTGGCTTGTTTGTAGGTAGCAGAGCCTTTCTTCACCGGTCTCCTCCTCTCCTTTTTCTTGGGCTGACCTTCCAGACCCTTCCTTAACCCCTGCCCCGGTGTTGTCGGGCTAAGCACTATACGACCCTCGGCAAGTTGAGCCTATGTTGAGGCGGCATCTTCAGGCGTGTCCTGTGAGGATTGCATGAAGAGAGACTTCTTGCAATCAACCCTGCTAGGACGTTCCTGCCCGTGCAGATCATCCATCTCCTCATCAGCATGCTGATAGCCCGAGTCGTCATAAGGGTGACTCATCAATTCTAAGTCATCATCATTGGCGCCTGTATTGAGGAACTGAAGAGGGTCCTCGTCCATCTCATCATCCATTCTTTGTTCTACGGGGAAGATTACATCAGCCACTATTGGACCCCCTTCCTCGCATCATCCGCCGCTCTCACCCGGTACTACAGGCGCTGGTAATTGTGTAGGCGGGGTGGTGGTGTTCATACCTGCTTGCGCTTGTGTGGTTATTGGTATGCTCTCGGCCGGCTCCAGACGAAGAAGATTCTTCGGCCATAGCAGCACCCAACCCTTGCAGTTTCCAAGCCGCGATGGGGTCTCTTTGTCCTCTCCCCCTAGCCATACTGGAGGAGGCAAATCCTCGTACCCCGATTTCACACTCGACAAGGTAACCCTGAAGTGCCCACCGGGCATCGGCTGGCCGTGGAACGTGAGTTCCAAGGGCTTCGTTATCACCGCCTTTCCCACGTCCACCTTCTGGCCTTTGATCAAGTAGAGTACGGTGCACGGGGTTTCATCGGCCTGCAAAGACATGTCTGCGGCGTAAAACATCCGAAAGGCAACGAAAACGGAATATTCTAAATATATGTTGGTGCGACATGTAATTACCATGAGGGCGTCGAGCTCAGCCAAAGACGAAGGTCCGCCTAGTGCACCAGAGACTGAGGACGGGCTGCTATGAGCGGGTGCGGGAGCAGGCGCGGTTGCGTGAGCAGGTGATGGTGCGGTTGTGTTGTTCACCAAGTTGCTCCCGATGAAGCTGGGCATGGGGAAATCATCTACCGTCTTGTCTAGATTTTCCTTCGTCCAGTTGATGATAGCCAGGATCAAGTTAGTAGCGAAATCATTTCTGCAGGCAACTACAGGTGCAGCGACTGCCTGTTGTAGCAACTCATTTTTCTCCTCGGCTGCTTTTTTCGCGTCCTCAGCTGCTTTTTTCTCGAACGCAAGCTTCACCTTCTCGTCGATGTCCACCTGACTGAACTTCTTTTTCTGCTTCTTGTCCTCCGGGCCCTTGTTGTAAAATATCTTCCACGTGGCGCCATCTCCGGCGCCGTGCACACGTCCATATTGCGGCCGCTGGTCCAAAGGGAGTCCCTTAAGTTTGTTCAAGGCCCGATTGAGAAGGGTGTCCCACTTGGGCCTCATCGACAAAGACTGGCTTTCGGCTACAAGCTTGTGTTGCTTGTCCTGCAGAAGGAACGTGAACCATTTACGAATGTGTAGTCGACTTGATTAGAAGCTAAATGTAAGGTGGTAAAAGAATAATTACCAGTATTCTAACCAATTTCCTCGTGATCGGGTCCATGTAAAAAACCTTCTTTTCCTTGTCCCACTTGTAGCGGGCCCTGATGAAGTCACACTCCAAGGGGTTGGTGAACTTCACGAAGGGTTCTGGGAGACCCGCAGCTTCATGTTCCGCGTCCTCCTTATCCCATATGGGCCTTTTGACAAGGTACCCATGGCTTCCGAGGCGTTGGTTCCCCGTGTTCCTTTGTTGAAGGCTATTGAATTTCGCAGCCTTAGCCTTGGCTGCCTCGGTAGCGCAAGTGTCCTTGAACTTTTGGAACTCCTCTTCCGTAAGTGTCGGATTTTCCTCCAGAATCTTGGACAGGGGTTCCTCAGCCTCAATAGCTCGTTTCACCCTCCCTTTCCAGGAGGCCAAATCATTGCTGAACATGCCCATGGCATGATTGTTAATCTTTTTCATCTTCAGATCATCCCACGAGTGTTCTATGTCATCATCCCAGTCGGGGAACTTGAATCTCTTGTGCAGCTTCGTCAGGAGCAACTGCTTCAAATGTTCTTAACCCTTAAGTCATCGTCGTTGATGCTCACGCATTCCCGTAGGATGCATCCGACTTGGTTCCCATAGCACTTGAGAGGTTCTTCCGGCTCTAATGGCTCAAACTTGCCAGGGGCCATCTTTGTGATCACCAGTCGTTCGATGCCGAGTTTGTTAGGTTTTCGTATCCTCTGCTTCTTCTGCTTCTTCTTTTTGGTAGCGGCTTCAGTGCCGGTACCTTCCCCGCCGGTATCTTCCCCGCCGGTACCTTCCCCGCCGGTCTCGGCGCCGCCATCGGTGCCGGCGCCGTCGATGTCGGTGTCAGTAGCATCATCGAGGCCGTCCTGCAAACCTTGACTGTGCTTAGCAGACAAAAAGTCGAGGTACTGTTGTTCACCCTCATAATCCATCTCGTCTGCATCGTGGTCAGAAGGCCCGGTTACTTCGTTGTTCGACATGTTTCCTATGATTAAGTCTAGTTGTTTAATTCTTAAACTATAAAAAAATAAGTAATGACATAAAAAAAGGTCTATGGTTCGCCAGAATGTCGTTTCCCAGCAAATCCCAACACTCGATATGCCTACTTTCTAGCACAAGTCATGCCAAAATTCACGGGAAATTTTGGCATGACCTTTGCTAAAAAGTGGACATATCGAGCACCTGAAATTCACCGGAATGGAAATGAATCAACATTCCAGCGAAACATAGGCCACTCGGATCATTTACCCTGCACATAACCATCATTTTCCTAACATCACATGTCCAAAATATCACATGTCCAAATTCCAAACATCACATGTCCACATATCAGATGTCCACTTCAAATTTGCATATAACAGCAAGAAAAATATAGAACTTGAAGAAAATGCAAGAAGTCCTTTTTCTTCACAATATTTGAAACTAAATTCAGCCTACCTAAATTTCTATCCTAATTTGAAACCTAGCTAAATTTTTGTCCTAATTTGAAAACCTAGTTAATTTCATACTAATTAACTAGGTTCATACTACCTAATCTATCCTAGGGTTCATACAAATTCACCTAGGGTTAATCAATTCAATTTTATATTTAAATAGCAATAATTGCTTTAACTAAAAAAATTAAATACCTAGAATTCTGTTAACTACACCTAAAACACCTAAAATACCTAGAATTCATTTAACCCATACTAATTCTGTTTTTTTAACTAGGGTTCATACCAACTAATTAACTATAGGGATCATACTAGCTATTTCATCTACACATTTTCTGAAATTTAAATTCACAATTTTCTAAATTTTTAATTCACAACATCATTTTCTGAATTTTGAATTCACACAAGCTACTATTTCTCAATTGTAAATTAAACCTAGCTATTTCATGAACCCTAGAACCCTAGAACCTAACTACAAAACCTAACTACATGAACCCTAGAACCCTTAGGCAAAGAGACAGAGAGAGAGAAGGAGGGGCAGAGGACTTACAAGGGCTAGGGGAGACATCAGCGGCGAGGTGGAGCTCGGGGGAGATGCCGGCGGCGAGGTGGAGCTCTGGGGAGACGGGTGCGGGCGGCGACGAAGGGCGGCGGCGGGCGGCGACGGAGGGCGACGGCAGGCGACAGAGGGTGATGGCGGCGGCGGAGGAGAGGGATCGAATGGGGAATGGGATGGAGGAAAGAAGTGGAGGAGGAAGCCCGCACGGGGGTTATGTCAAGATAGCAGTAGCGCGTTTCTATAAAACGTGCTATAGCTAAAGTAGCTATAGCGCATTTTAGGAAAAAGCGCTACTGCTACCTAACGTAGCTATAGCGCTTTTTAGGAAAAACCGCTACTGCTACCTGACGTAGCTATGGCGCATTTACATAAACGCGCTACTACTATCACCAGTAGCTATAGAGCTTTTCCTCAACCCGTGCTACTGCTCTTCTTTTCTTTCCCTGTTTGTTTCTTCTATTTTCTTTTCCTTTTTTTTTCCGAGAGCAGGAACGAAGGGAAGGTGATACAATGTATATAACTAAGGTGATATATATTGCATCATTTGACGGTTAAGTGTGTATACAAAATAGGAACATATATTACATCATTTGACCCATGCATAACGGTTAAGTGTGTACACAAAATAGGAACATATATATTACATCATTTGACAGATAACGGTTTCTCGATCAGCGTCGACGTTTTTGTTTTTGAGTGAGCTTCTTTCCCTTCTTGTTCATTGACGAATAATTGAGCCCCTCATTGTTACTTTTCCTTTTCCATGGAGTACGATCTTTCTTAGGTAATGTAGTATTGATTCTTCTTTTGACGTATACTTCATCGTCATCGTCATCTTCCCTCATCGGGTTGTCGTACTGGTCGTAGTCTTCCTCGTTGGCGACTCCATCCATTCCTATGATGTTCCTTTTGCCTCTCCTCACGACAACACGGCTGGGATTGCTCGGGTCGGTTATGAAGAAGCATTGTGTCACGTGCTTAGCGTGTACCCATGGCTCATTTTTTGCGATGGCGTTCATGGTAGCGCTCTTGGCGTCAGGTATAGTCATGGAAGTGAAATACCAGTTTCTCTTTCGACATTCTTAGCCCATCTGACACTAAACATCGTCACGCTATGCAGTCCAGAGTAGTTAAGCTCTCAGATATCCTCGACCCTTCCATAAAATCTCTTAGTTGCGCCGTTGTCGCTGCCGGTCATGCATTCCATCGTCACCCCTGAGTTCTGAAAATCACTATTCATATCTTTGGCCTCCGTGTAGAACGTATATCCGTTGATATCGTATGCCTGATAGGTCACGAGGTTGGCCGAGGGGCCATGTGCTAAGGCGTATATGAGCAATCCGTCCTTAGAGCCCTCTTCCGGGGGATTAGCAAGAATATGCTCTTTGAACCAATGCAGGAAAGTGGAGTTGTGCTCTCTAGTAACTTCGGCGTCCGTCCTGCATATCCCCCGGTCACGATGCTTCTTTGCGATGGTTTCTTTGTGCAGTGTCACGAAAGGATCTACCTCGTCTAGGTGTTGTAGCACTACTAAGTTTACTCTGTCAAAGTCGTTGCATTGATCCGAGTAGGCCACATGCAGTTCCCTGCGACCGTTGGAGTGACCTTCTCCTTCGAGCCTCCCAAGGTGCTTCTTAATGGGCAAACCAACACCAGACCGGTCTCCGCCATATAGATAATTCTCGCAGAAAGAGATACACTCTTGTGTCAGATAGCCTTGGACGATGCTTCCATCCGGATGGGACATGTTACGAACGAATCCTTTGAATACCCCATTCATCCTCTCGAACGGCATCATGTTATGCAGGAATGACGGCCCCAAGTCTATTATGTCATCCACAATATGGGCACACAGATGCACCATGACGTCAAAGAACGCGGGCGGGAAGTACATCTCAAGCTCATTTAGTATCACAATGATCTCTTCCTATAGCCTTTGAAGCTGCTTCACACTGATCGACTTTCGAGAGATGACATCAAAAAAGTTGCAGAGACCAATAAGCATGTCACGGACGTGCTTGTCCATTATCCCTCTAAGGGCAATAGGTAGTATCTGCGTCATCATCACATGACAGTCATGGGACTTCATCTCAGTGAACCTTTTCTTCTTCGTGTCTAGAAATCTACTTATCTTCCCACAGTAACCGTAACTAACTTAGCCGGACTTAAGGTGAAGCAAGAAGGGGCAATAATCCTCTTCCTTCACTTTTTTGCCCTTCTTCTCCTGCGCCTCCATCTCCGTCTCTGTATCCTCTGACTTTTTACGGGGCGGCATTTGCAAATCTGCCCTAATTTTCAAATCTTGCAAGTCTCTTCTTGCCTTCGGCCCATCCTTGGTCTTATCCGGCATGTTCATTAGTGTCGCAAGCAAGCTCTCAAGGACATTCTTACAGATATGCATTTGATCAAGGCAATGTGGCGTGTCGAGTTTGTGCCAATACTCCAAGTCCCAGAAAACAGACCTCGTCTTCCATACCTTCAGCAACGGCTCCGGCGCCTTTTTCATCATCTTTCCCGGCGCGGGGCACTATTCCTAGTTTTTAAACAGCTCATCGATTTCGGCGCCGCTCCGCTTACGTGGAGGTCCTCGATGCTCAGCCTCACCATTGAATAGATCTCCACGGTTTCTCCACGGGTCGTCCTTCTCGAGCCATCTTTGATGCCCCATGTACACGATTTTCCCAGACCCGCCTTCTTTCGTTGATGTTAGCTACTAAGACATCATATCATCCATGCACCGCATGCATCCGCCATATCCATGGCACACCTGGTCTGCGACATATCCGTAACCGAGATAGTCATGCACCGTCGTGATCAGTGCGGCTCTCATATAGAAATACTCGCCTTTGCTGGCGTCCCATGTCTTAGCCGGTGTTTTCCATAACATGTCTAACTCCTCTTGAAGTAGCCCCAGATACAGATTAATATTATTTCTCGGTTGTTTCGGCCCTTGAATCAGCATGCTCATGTGTATGTACTTCGACTTCATGCACAACCAGGGGGAATGTTGTACATCCATACAAACACGAGCCATGTGCTATGGTTGGTGTTCTGGTTGCCAAACGGATTCATGCCATCGGTATACACGCCAACCACGATGTTCCTTGCATCACATGCGAAATATCGATATTCACCGTTGAACGCTCTCCATTGGCTTCCATCCATGAGGTGTCTGAGCTTCGGATCATCTCCATCGTCGGGCTTTGTCCTCTCTGAGTGTCAACGCATGAGCTTTGCTTCCTTGGGATCTACAAAATAACATTGCAGACGAGGAGTGATCGGTAAGTACCATACAACTTTCTGGGGAGATTTCTTCCTGGCCTTCTTGTATCGAGAAGCATTGCACACCGGACAGCTGGTTTTTTCCGCGTGCTCCTTCCGATAAATTATGCAATCATTGATGCATGCATGGTATCTAACGTGCGGCAGATCAAGAGGGCACACGATCTTCTTGGCCTCATCCACACTAGTAGGACATAGATTCCCCGCAGGAAGAACATCCTTTAGGTACTTGAGAAGCTCATCGAGGCTAGTGTTGGTCCATTTGTTTTTAGCCTTCGTCTTCACAAGTTCAAGCGTGAAACTCAAGCGGGTCACCTCGGGATCGCAACCGTCATACAATGGAGTGTTTGAGTCTACCACCAGTTGCTGCAGCTTGGCATCCTCTCTAGAAGCAGCTCTGTCAGTACTTGTCTCCTTGCGAAGAAGTTCTTGAACATGAGGGTCCTACATGATTGAACTTAGTACCAACGAAGTCTGCGGCGTGGAGTCCATGTTTTGTCCGCCGCCATGTCCGGCCTCTTCTCCGCCGCCATTGTCTATCATCTCTTCATCTTCCCCCATGTCGTCATTGCATGCCCCGTCGGCGTCCTCATCATCATCATCATCTTCTTCAATTATCCACCGAGTATAACCATCCATGAAACCAGTAATGAGCAGGTGCGCCATCACACGACCATCCTCATAGGGGTCGAGCCAAACTCCTCCTTTGCATCTTCGACACGGACATATAATCTCTGTCCGGTTATTTTCATTCATGTCCTGCACCACCGACCGCAACCACCTTTCCACCATCGTTCCACTGACCATCATGAACGGCTGCATGGTAATAATAAACAAATTGATTATAAAAATGCATGCATGCATCAAAGTCATACAAAAATTTGGCATGACCTTCCCTAAAAATAGGACATATAGAGTTTGCCTGAAATTCGCCGAAACGAAAATAAATCGACATTTCAGCAAAACATAGGCAACTCAAGCACAATTCGGCAGCAACTCATGCCACACACACAATTTCCATCATATCGCTCAATTATGTCATATCGCACACATACACATATTTCCATTCTTGCCAAAGCACAAATTTCTAATCACCTATCTCGAGATAGAGCACGGTGATGCTGATGTCGATCGGTGTCGCACACACCTAGGGAATGATCAAAAGTGGACAAAGCTTACTTCTTGACATGGCTATATCTAGTTAGGGAGGCACATAGGTCACTTCACTAAATGCTAGATCTACCTAGCCAGTTTGGGAAGGAGATGAGTTCAACTAGTGGAGGGGGAAGGAAAAATAGAAAGGAGATGCATTAATGGAGGTGGTGTAGTTAGCTAGGAGCAATAAAGAGAGAGAAAGAGAGGTAGAAGAAGGAGGGTAATGGGGGGAGAAGTAGTGAGGAAGAAGCAAAGTGAGGGAGAGAGGAGGTGGGAGCTAGGGGAAAGTGAAGGAAGAGGGGATGGGGGAGGGGGAAGGAAAAAGGTGGTGGCTGCGATTTAGTCGTAGCGCGGGGGCGTAAAACGCGTTGCTGCTAAGAAGATAGCAGTAGCGCGCCCCCGGGAGGGGCGCTACTGCTAAGTGGGGCCTGCCATGTGGCCAGGTTCAAACTTAGTCGTAGCACCCTACCCAAAAAGTGTGCTACTACTATACAGTTAGCAGTAGCGCGGTTATCTGAGGCGCGCTACTACTAAACCTAGCATGCCGGCAATGATGGGGCAATTTTATTAGTAGCACTTTTTTTCACTGCCGCGCTACAGCTAAGTCGATAGCAGAAGCGCCTATTCTTGACACGCACTACGGCTAAGTAGCAGTAGCGCCTCTTTTTATCCGGCGCTACTGCTAAGGTTCTGTGTATAAGGTTTTCCCTAGTAGTGCAAGCAGTGGGACGTGTAGTAGTAGAGCCCCTGACGTAGCAGTTCAGGCAGTCCAGTCTAAACTGTGTGCATGTATGTACAGCCAGATGCCAAAAAGACGGTCACATACGTACATACGAGCAAGGTCTTGAACGCCTACTCGCGCATACGTACGGCTAGGGCTCGTGTACATAGCCAACCGGCTTGGATGGAACAGCCGAAATGGGGCTTGGCATACCGCAGAATGGAGGAAACAGCCTTCTATTCGATCGCCTATGGTCGAAACAGGATCCTATTCATCGGGAGGGGTCTGGCGTACCGCAAAACGAAGGAAACAGACTTCTGTTCAAGCGCCTACGGTCGAAACGGGGTCCTGTTCATTGGGAGGGGTGCGCCGTACCGCAAAACGGAGCAAACAGACTTCTATTGGAGCGCCTACCGTCGAAACGGGGTCCTATTCATCGGGAGGGGTGTGGCGTACCGCAAAACGGGACTCCACGGGCTACTGTTCATCCACCATCAAATGCCGCTCGCTCCATCCTCCACGGGTACTGTTCATCCACCGTCGTTCTCCAGCCTCCACCAGCTACTGTTCATAGAGCCTCCACGGGGTCCTGTTCATCCACCCCCAACTGGCTGGGGTGCGGCGGCGTCCTCGTGGTCCTCTTCATCCAGCGGCAACGGCATACTACCACGGGGGTCCTGTTCATCCAACCCCCATTGGGAACTGTTCATCCACAGCCAACCAACCGACTTGACTCACCACATCTCGACTCATTCTATGTACCGTGTGCACGGTAGCAATGATCATTGTTCATCGAGAGGCAACCCAACACCGGCTAGCTATGTCTCGCACGAGGGCTCGATCAGCTTCAGTAAGGAGCAGTAGTGATCGATCGCTCGGGTTCAGTTAGCAGCAGCAGCGAAGGAATCGCTCGGGTTCAGTCAGCAGCGAATGAATCACTCGGGTTTAGTTAACAGCCAAGGGATCGATCGCTCGGGTTCAGTAACGTAGCTAGTGTGATCGCTCGGGTTCAGTTAGCCAACGCCTCGCACACACGCGCATACACAAGATAAATGCGCAAACCACAGTGCATTGCTCGGCACTGACCACCCACCGTAACCGGGAACTCCCCGATATTTTCCTCGCCCTCGCTTCTACCATGATTTTTTCAGTCATGGACGGCCCAAAGAATGTCATGCAGGTGCGTCTCTGGCCCGCCCAGGACGAAAAGCCCATTTTCTGTCATGATTTTTTGTCATAGAAGTAGGAGCCCGCCACATCTATGATAATAAGTGTTTTTGTCACAATTATCGTCATAGAAGTGTCATAAGCTTGATAGAAAAAAATTCGTTTGGGCCAAAATGTCATGGATGTGTCTTTTTTTGTAGTGCTCTCCACTCAAACCGTGGTGAGCCCCTGGTCAAAACCCCTCTGATCCCCTGGCCTCGTACGCCCCTAGCTAGCTTCCCCACCTTGGTCGAGCGTCACTGTCCCCCATGGCCGGCAAGTCCCATGCTCCTGAGCTCTCCCGCTCGCAGCCGAGCATACCAACACGCTCAGTGCGTTTCCAGGAGCCCAAAACACCCAACTGTTGCTCCTACCGTGCTCTGTGGCGTCGTTTCGGTCGATGCACAAACTTCTGCCACCGTTGCGAGCTCATTTCTCGCAAGCTCCGGCCATCCTAGCTGTTGCCACCTGCTGCAAAGGATGCACGCGAGTCCCAACATCCCGTAGCTGCAAATTGCGCTCCAAATCATCGCCCGTAGCTCAATCCCGAGCCGACTCCACCGTGGCTTGAGGTCACCCCCGGCCAAACGCTGGCGAAGCCGACGTGGCGACATCATTAGTCGCTAATGATGCCACTAACTATCCTTGCTAGCCACTGACACTGGGCCCCATCTGCTAATTAACCACTTCCTAATTTTAGTTTAGGTTTAGTTAAATTCGTTTAATCTCTGTGTCATTGACACGCGGGACCCACTGGTCAGATTTTGAACTAGGCTGACCCCCGTTGACCTGCGGATGCAGTGATGACACAGGGCTGACATCATAACTGATTTTTGGGATTTTAAATAAATCAGAAATGATTTATTAATTCAGAAAATGTCCAAAACTTCTAAAAATCATAGAAAATAAATTGTAACTCCAAAGAAAATAATTTATATATGAAAAATGATCAAAAAAATATGAAGAATTTGTTTATGCCATGATCATGCATGTTTGAACAAGTTAACCCCACTGATTAGGACATATCATGATTAGGGCAAATTTTGTAAATAGATTTGGAGTTGGAATTTGCTATATAATTGAATTCCACTTCAATTAACATGACTAACCATTACATTAGGTCAATTCAGTACCTTAACATTTCATGCCATTCATTTGGTTGTGCATTGCATTGATTGTGTTCCTTCTTGTTTGCCGGTGTTTGTTCCTTCTCGGTAGAATACGATTCTGATGTTGTGATCGTTGACATCGATGAAGAGCTATGCTATCTTCCGAAGTGCCAGGCAAGCAAACCCCCATTGAGCATTCCGATACAATCCCACTCTCTTGCTCTTGTTCTCTTTTACTGCATTAGGACAACAATGATTCAACTGTTACATGTTGCGGTAGTTGAACCCATTCCTCTGCATGATCTGTCTTTGCCATAGTAAATAGTTGAAACCCACTAGCATGAGTAGGAGTTGTTTGAGCCATGATGTGCCTACTCATTCATGCTTGCTTGTTATGCCTGTTATGCTTAGAGTTGTGTCAGGTCTGATTCATGTTGGATGGATTGGGATGGTGGTGGACATGTCCTACTACTGAGAGCTAAGTGTGTGAACACGATTTGGTAAAGGTAGCGATAAGAGGCCATGTAGGAGTACATGGTGGGTTGTCTCATTGAAACCGTCCTTAGGAACTGAGTTCTATGTTTGTGATCCAACAACAGAACTACCACACATTGGGCCTTGAAATATGACCCCGCTTGACTTATTAACCCCATGTACTCTGTCTAGAAGTTGCAAGTAGTTTCTGGTGTTTGTAGTATGCTGGAGGCCGTGCGTAGCGCTGACCCTACGGGTGGACTATGATGCGGTAGGCAAGTGGCACGGTGTACCAGGGCACCCATTTGGTGGGCTTGGGAACCCTGCACACATCGTTTAGGGTCATAGTGGAAACCTCGGCCGGACTTCCTTGTGGATGGAACTCAAATAGGCGATAAACCTGGACTAGAGACTCGTGTGGTTGGTTAGGTTGTGGTCTACACCCCCGCCGGTTTTCACTTGAAGTTTGCCGTGCACATGACGTGTGCAGGCGCTAAGTGGTGGAAACATATGTGAAGAAGTACACCCCTGTGATACATCTCCATCGTATCTATAATTTTTGATTGTTTCATCTAAATATTTTACAACTTTCATATACTTTTGGCAACATTTTATATTATTTTTGGGACTAACATATTGATCCAGTGCCTAGTGCCAGTTCCTGTTTGTTGCATGTTTTTTATTTCGCGGAATATCCATATCAAATGAAGTCCAAACGCGATAAAAAATTTACGAAGATTTATTTTGGAATATATGTGATTTTTGGGAAGAGGAATCAACGCAAGACAGTGCCCGAGGTGGCCACGAGGCACCAGGAGCACCTCGTAAGTTGGTTGACCCCCTTCTTTCGCCGCAAGAAAGATAATATCCGTAAAAAAATCATGTTAAAATTTTAGCCCAATCGGAGTTAGGGATCTCTGAGAATTTAAGAAATGGTGAAGGGCCAGAAAACAGGAATGCGAAACAGAAGAGAACAGAGAGAGAGATCCAATCTCAGAGGGGATCCTTCCCCTCCGCCGCCATGGAGACCATGGACCAGGTGGGAAACCCTCCTTCCATCTAGGGGGGAGGCCTAGCAAGAAGAAGAAGGAGGGGGATCTCTCCCCCTCTCTCCCGGTGGCGCCAGAACACCGCCAGAGCAATCATCATGACGGTGATCTACACCAACAACTTCACCGTCGTCATCACCAACTCTCTCTCCCCCTCTATGCAGTGGTGTAATGCCTCTTCTCCCCGCTGTAATCTCTACTTAAACATGGTGCTTCATGCCACATATTATTATCCAATGACGTGTTGCCACCCTATGATGTTTGAGTAGATTCGTTTTGTCCTATGGGTTCATTGATGATTGTGATTGGTTTCAGTTGTTTGTTATATTTTGGTGTTGTCCTATGGTGCCCTCTGTGTCGTGCAAGCGTGTGGATTACCGCTGTAGGGTGTTGCAATACGTTCATCATTCGCTTATAGTGGGTGGCGAGAGTGACAGAAGCTTATACCCGAGTAAGGGTCTTGTTGCGTATGGGAGTAAAGAGGACTTGACACTTAATGCTATGGTTGGGTTTTACCTTAATGATCTTTGGTAGTTGCGGATGCTTGCTAGAGTTACAATCATAAGTGCATATGATCCAAGTACGGAAAGTATGTTAGCTCGCCTCCCCCTCACATAAAATTGCAATAATGATTATTGGTCTAGTTATCAATTGCCTAGGGAAAAATCATTCTCTTGTGTAACAGAAAGCTCTCTACTAAACAACTAACTTTTATTATCTTGCAAATTACTCGTAGTTTTATTCTCGCTAAGTACATCTAGTTTTATTCTTGCAAACCTAGCCTATCACCTACAAAATAGTTTCATACTTGTTCTAGGTAAAGCGAATGTTAAGTGTGCGTAGAGTTGTATCGGTGATTGATAGAACTTGAAGGGAATATTAATTCTACCTTTAGCTCCTCATTGGGCTTGACACTCTTATTTATTGAAAAAGCTACAATTGATCCCCTATACTTGTGGGTTATCACCCTGCAGGGTTATAAATGATCTATCTGGGTAGCCGCGTCCTCGGATATGGACTACTTGGAAAGCTTACATTGTTCATAGACAAGTTGAAATGGATACTCTAAAATGCGCAAGGTAAGTGTGAGTGCTATGGATGGCCTTCTCATAGGGAGACGGGACAGAGTCCATAGTGGTGTATTGAACTGGAGAATATGTGGACTCGTGTGCGCTTTCCCACCTCAAAGAAAATACTGGTAGTCGTAGTACAAGATAGCCACTGAGTCAAAGCTGGCTTGCTGCAGTCAAACTCCACAACCCCATCTTGATACTGATGCATAAGTAGATAGTTCTGATGTAAGTCTTGCTGAGTACATTTGTACTGAGGTTTGCTTAATTTATGTTTTTGCAGAGGAGACTTTAGTCTCATTAGTAGTTCCAGGTGGGCTTCAATGATTAGCTCAGGAATCCCAGACAGAGGTCTGGCTCCTATGGAGAGTCTTGTAGATAGACAGGCTTCCTAGCCTTCTTCCTTTTCAGCTATCTGTACTCAGACAGGATAAGCTTTCGCATGTGCTTGTTGCTTGTATGACTTTGTATGTTGGGTCATGAGACCCATGTCTGTAATATCATACTATGTATGGCTCTTCGGAGCCTCTTAAATAAAACTCTGAGTCGTAGAGTTATGTTGTGATGCCATGTTGTATTTACACATATCGTGCATATTGTGTGTATGTTTTTGAAATGCACTAGTATGTGTGGGATGCGAAACCTAGTTGTTTATTCTTGGTAGCCTTCCTTATGGAGAAATGCCTCCTAGTGCTTCCATCCGGAACACATGGATTGACCGGCATGTGTACTTCTTTGCTCCTGTGTCTGTCCCTACAGGGAAATGTCACGCGGTATTTATTGGAGTCCTTTTTAGCCTCGCTACGACTCGGTTACACTCGCTGCTGACCAACACGGACATTTCTGGGTCATGTATGCCTGTCCTTGTAAGTTTGTGCCACCTTGGTTTATGACTAGTCATATCGGCCCGGATTCTCTGTCATATGGAAGCTAGCGACACTATCATATATGTGAGCCAAAAGGCACAAACGGTCCCAGCCAAGGTAAGGCTATGTGGCGCGCCGCCTGATTACCACTGTAGCCAGACGGTCGCCATGCATGCCAGCCCAGGAAATCACTCTGGCATGTGCGTTTACAACAAGTATCATGAACATAGGCATTTCTATTAATGGATATATAAGTCTTACATGATATATTACAAGAGGGATGTCAGCGGAAAAGCTCTATCTAAGGCAGCATGGTCTTGGTGCGGCTCCAATCCACAGGGATCTGACTGGGTTACTCTCCTAGCCCGCGAACGCTCCAGCTCCTCGACAATGGACGACGGATCCTTAGGTGAACCTGGCCACGTTAAAGGCCGCTGAGTACTTGAATGTACTCGCAAGCAAACCAACTAACATATACACCAAGCAAAGCAATCCATGGCATTCAAGCATGCATTTGTTATTAGAGCAACATTAATTATTATGGCATAGCATACCTATCTAGCAATATTAATTATCATGACATAACAGGATTATCCAGTGTGATACTACTAAAGTAAAGTAAAGCATGGCAAGTAAATAATTCATACTCTGAACATTCTCATGATCCAATCCATATCTGAACCAAATCCAATCCAAGTCTATCGGTCATTCGACCGTCTCTTCTCATAGCCATCGTACGGCTATCATTCATATCCCTGACATCATCTGATGTCTATACATCTGCGCTACAATTCTGACAAACTTACTCACTTTTGGGTTGCCTTACAACCCTCAGAATACTCATGATCCACTGAGTATTTCAGGGTATAAGACGAGTTCTTCCATCATTATTATCATTACTATGGTTGACCACCTAGTGAGGCCTGGACGGACTGTCCAATACCGTGGACGTGGCTATTCGAATAGATTCTACACTCTGCAGAGGTTGCGCACTTTACCCACACCATGAAGCACCTGGCCTCATGATCCCATTCGGGTGGACCAGTGTTGCTCCAATGAAACCTTCCGAACCCGTGACTCCTCCATCACACCACCGGCAATCATCCTCCCCCGGAGTCCTGCCCTGGGTGGCCCCTGTGTCACCTCGTGACACCTGCCACCATCGTGGCCAAACAAACTGTCCCAAACGGGGACTCCCGGGTTAAACAATCAACTGGGCTTACAAGGTTATCGCCGCCTACCGGGCCAGGGTAGCGCGCGGGCATAACCTTCCCTGTTTGGTGGTACCGATGAAAGAGCACGAAGCCAAACCAAGTCAAGGCCGTCCCATACCGGCGAATGTGGCTGCACGGATAAGTCCGGACAGGTGACTCTGGATCAACCGACTAGGTTTAGCTTAGCCATCAATTAGCAAGCATGGTTATCTATCACTATAACTTGGGATGGCAGCAACTAAGCATTTAAATAAATTACTTTGAATTATCACATAGCAAACTAATGCAAGTAATGTAAACAGGAAGTGCAATCTAGCAGAAGTTTCATTATTTCTATCACAGGCATAATCATTAATTAAACACGCAAGAATAACACAGAGCAATGCTTTAGGGCATATATCAGATGGTCGGCTTACCTGGGGTCGAAGAATACTCCTGGAGAAGTGCGGAGAGCCCGCGGAAAGGATCGTCGGAAACTATTCTCTCTCGAAGGGGCTGATAGAAGGGCAAGGGAAAAATGGTCATTTTCACAGTGCGGAAACATTATGAAAATGACCTCATCGGAACAGGCTCGACGAACTGAAGACGTGAGCGTTAGTTTCACCTAAATCGGAGTTACGAGCGAAAAGTTATGGCCGTTCATTGTTTAGGCAGAAAATAAATAAAATGTATTCATTTTCGCTCTAAACCAGTGAATGTCCGCAATATAAGCCTTTCGGCCGCCAGCTGAGAATTGAAAGCGCATTTGGCAGAATACGCTTTCGGAGTTGGGAAAGCGCACTTTGCGTAGGGCGCCTCCACTTAAACCCGCGGGCCCGGCCTCTGGGTCACTTACAGGTGGCCCCCACCCCACCTTCTCTCTCCTCCTCCTTTCTTCTTCTTCCTCCCTCCTCCTCCCCGATGCAGCCACTAGGAGCTTCGGCTCCAGTGAGGTGCGGGCGCTCCGATGAGCCTCTCGGCCCGGCGATGGCCCGGGCAGGGTCACCGGCGACTGCCGCACCCGGTGGTTAGCAGTACGGGCGGCGGGGGTGGCTGGGAGAGCGGCGGTGGGGAGAGGCAGTAGGCGGCGGACGGACTCGGAGTGGAGGCCATGGCCATCCCCGAGACAAAATGGAGGCGGGAAGGGAGGCATGGTGGTGGTGGTGGTGAGCTACAGCGACTAGGGCAGCAATGGGGCACGGGGATGAGTGAATTTAGGCGAGAGGGAGCGGCGGCCATGGCGGCGATGCTGAGCGGGGAGAGAGGGAGAGTTCAAGGCTCAGGCTTGGGGGTTTCTAGGGAGGGAGAGGGGAGCTGTTGCGGGTGTGGTGTGAGCTCGAGAGAGCTCTGGCCTTTAGCTATATATAGCCGGCCGAGGGCAACGGATGAGGATGGCAGTCGTGGTGGTCTTAGCTTGGCACTAGCGCTCCGGCGAGGTGGCAAGCACCTGGTGGTGCTGACCTGACAGTGCCAGAGGGAGGGACTGCGCTGGCGAGCTCGAGAGGGTTCGGGGAGGAAGAAGACAGCGGAGGGGAGGCGACAGAGAGGTTCACGCGGGGGACAGTGCCGCGGCGATGACTGCCGTGGCGCGAGGAGGAAGGGAGAGGAGGGAAGAAGGTGCTGGAGAGGGGCACGTGGACGCAGGGGAGCCGTAGGACATGCTCGGACAAACCGAGGACGGCCGGAGCGAGATGGCCGACGCGACGACCATGTAGAGCACAGTTTCTGCGTGCAGCTCACACGGTCACCAGCGCTCTGGCTGCTCTGGAAGGCTCCTGCATGTCCAAGCTTGTCCAACAAGTGTACCACTGCTCAAATAGAGGAGCTATGTGGATGGAATCATCTAGCAAGCTCTGAGGAGAGTGAAACTTGCATAGTAAGATTCTGACAGCAAGGTATTTGTAGTGATTTCTGGATAGATCCATGAGTGAAATGAGCTGGAATTTGGCATGGAGCAAGGATCTACCAAGGTGAAGGCCCTGGTAAAATTTGAGGTCATTTGGATAAGAACTGAGGACACTCGTTGTAGAATGGACCTGATGTAGGGTGGAACCCTAGATGGCCGATCTTTCACGAAAGGAGCGGATCCCGCGATGAACACGAAGAACACGAGGAGAAATCACGAGGGAAAACACGAGAGAATCACTCAAACCAACAAGATTCGATTACACATGTGCTAGATCCTCGAAACACAAAGAGATACACGATCCGAATCCAACAAAGGATGATACATAGGATAACCGGTTCTTCTCCGTGAGGAGGTCTTGAGTTCTTCCTGTAAGGGGTCTTGAATCTAGGTGGATCTTCTCCGTAGAGGCACGTCTCTCTCGGAGGAGCAGATCCAGATGGATGAGCAAAGCTCTATCTCTCAAATGAGCTATCACTTCGCTAACCCTAATACAGAGCTAGGAGATGAGTATTTATAGTCCAAGGGGTAAGTAGGGGATACATGGGTCGAAACCCCTTTCACTGCGCACAGGCAGGGCGGTAGTACCGGTCCTGGGGGTGGTAGTACCGGTCATGGAGCGGTTGCACCGCTGGAGCTCAGGTGCTGGCTCCTGGAGGTGTTTCTGGAGGTGCTTGGCGGTTGTACCGGTGATTGGAGCGGTTGTACCAGTCTGATGGCTGTTACAGGGATAAACCGGTGCTGTACCGGCCTTGCACCACTCGATCACAGAAGCTTGGGCGGTACATGAGCGGTTGTACCGCTCGAGCGGTAGTTGGGCGGTTGTACCGCCCTTTCTGGACTGGGCAGACCCTCTTCATACTCTCGATGTCCACCTTGCACCATAACTTCTCCTTGGTTGGTTCCTTGGTACCTAAGCACACAAAGAATCCCCGTTTGAGGTAGTAGCCATGTCTCAAGTGAGTCAAAGGGGAGTTCAACAAGGAGAGAGTTAACCTCGTTCTCGATAGCCCTTGCACGAGCTCGTGTCATCGGTCCATGTGGTGTCTTGGGAGACGAAGGTAGGTCCATGGGGATGACCGTGGGATGCTCCGCATCATCTCCCCCTCTTGGGAAAGATCCGACCTCGGATCGAAAACTTCATCACCATGGTATGGAGAGAGGTCTTGGACATTGAAGATGTCGCTCATGTTGTACTTGTCGCATGGGAGGTCGAGCTTGTAAGCATTGTTGTTGAAGCATTCTAGCACCTTGAAGGGTCCGTCGGCTCGGGGTAGAAGCTTGGACTTGCGTTGATGGGGGAAGCGGTCCTTGCGAAGGTGTAGCCACACAAGATATCTAATGTTGAATATCATGGGTTTCTTGTTGATGTTGAGCTTGGTCGCGAGTCATTGTGCTTGGTGCTCGATGGTGTTCCTTGTATCTTCATGCACCTTCTTGAGATAGTTCGCTCGTGCACTCGCGTCCATGTTAATGCGCTCTTGTAGTGGAAGAGGTAGAATGTCCAATGGGGACAAAGGGTTGAAACCGTAGACGACCACAAAGGGGGACTTGCCGGTAGTCGAATGTCTTGCACGATTGTAGGTGTACTCGGCGATGGGTAGACACTCCTCCCACTCCTTTATGTTCCGCTTGATCAACACGTGTAGTAGAGTGGAGAGCGTTCGGTTCGTCACCTCCGTTTGGCCGTCGGTTTGTGGATGGTATGCCGAAGAGAACAAGAGCTTTATTCCGAGCTTGGCGCATAGAGTCTTCCAAAAGTAACTCAAGAACTTGATGTCGCGGTTCGAGACAATAGTCTTGGGCACTCCATGTAGTCGTAAGATTTCCCTACAAAAAAGATTTGCAACATGTGAAGCATCGTCTATCTTGTTGCAAGGAATGAAATGAGCCATCTTGGAGAATTGATCCACAACAACAAACACGGAATCTTTGCCATTTCGAGTCCTAGGCAAACCAAGCACAAAATCCATACTAATATCTTCCCATGAGTGGTACGGAATTGGAAGTGGCATATATAGACCATGGGATTGAGCTTTAGACTTAGCTTTGCGACATGTAGAGCATCGGTTGGTGAAGCGTGAGACGTAGCGGAACATCTTGGGCCAAAAGTAATTCTTGGAGAGCATAGCAAATGTCTTGTCACGTCCAAAGTGTCCCATTAATCCTCCTCCATGAGATTCTTGCAAAAGTAACAAACGAAGAGAAGACTCGGGAATACATAGTTTGTTAGCTCTCATAAGATAATCATCTTTGATGTAATAGCATTCCCAAGATGTATGCGTCAAACATTTAGCATAAGGAATAGCAAAAGTAGGATCATGCGCACACAAGTCTTTTATGTGCTCAAAACCAATGACATTCAATTCAAGTTTAGTAATAAGCATGCATTTGCAGGAAAGGGCATCCGCCACAACATTTTCTGTGCCTTTGGTGTATTTGATGACATAAGGAAATGACTCAATGAATTCACTCCACGTAGCATGACGCTTGTTCAACTTAGTTTGACCCTTAAGGTACTTAAGCATTTCATGGTCGGTATGAATGACAAATTCATGAGGGCGAAGATAATGTTCCCACTCACGCAAAACTCGCACTAAAGCATATAGCTCTTTGTCATATATGGGGTAATTGAGTTGCGCTCCGGAAAGTTTCTCACTAAAGTAAGCAATTGGGTGCTTCTCTTGCGTTAACACACCTCCTATGCCATTACCGCTAGCATCGTAATGAACTTCAAAAGTTTTGTCAAAGTTGGGTAATGCAAGCACGGGAGCATGAGTAAGCAAATTCTTAAGTTCATTAAATGCGGCATCTTGAGGTGGTCCCCAAACAAAGGGTGCATTTTTCTTACTTAAAGCATGCAAAGGTGAAGCAATGGTGCTAAAATCCTTCACAAATCTACGATAGAAACCGGCTAAACCAAGAAAACTACTCACTTGTTGCAAGTTGGTTGGTTGGGGCCAAGTTTTAATAGCATTGATCTTAGATTCATCTACATGCACACCCTTAGAAGACACTACGAAACCCAAGAAAACAAGCTTATCAACACCAAAAAGGCATTTATCCGTATTAGCATAAAGTCGCTCTTTCCTAAGGGTATGCAACACGGTTCTAAGATGGGTGACATGATCTTTGAGAGATTTGCTAAATACAAGAATATCGTCAAAGTAAACCACAACCAATACACCAATATAGGGGCGAAGAACAAAATGCATGACTCGCATGAAAGTACCGGGTGCTTCGGATAAACCCATTGGTATAACAAGCCATTCATATAAGCCAAATTTGGTCTTAAATGCGGTTTTCCATTCGTCACCTTCTTGGATGCGTATTTGATAGTAGCCACTTTTAAGATCAATTTTAGAGAAAATGGTAGCTCCGCTAAGCTCATCTAGCATATTATCTAGGCGTGGAATGGGGTAATGATATCGCATGGTAATAGCATTGATAGGACGACAATCGGAACACATGCGAAATGTACCTTCTTTCTTGGGAACAAGGATTACCGGGACGGCACAAGGGCTCAAGCTTTCGCGTACATGGCCTTTGTCAATGAGTTGTTGTACTTGCCGTTGGATCTCCTTGGTTTCCTCGGGGTTGACGCGGTAGGGAGCCTTGTTAGGAAGAGGTGCTCCGGTGATGAGGTCGATGCGGTGTTCGATGCCTCGTAGAGGAGGTAGACCCGGAGGTAGCTCGTCGGGGAAACATCTTGGAATTCCTGCAATAGAGAAGATAACACTAACGGTAGATTGTGAGAGTTGTTAGTTTTGGGTGCCTCATCCTTGCATAAAAGGACATAGTGCATAACACTTGATGGGTTCTCACACACTTCTCTCATCTCACTTTTGGTGGCAAATAGGACTAGGTTTTTCTTGTCGCTCACCATGGAGGCACTCGATTTGGGCTTGTGGCGCTCACTCTCTTTATGGTGGTTCGCTCTCTCACTATTCTCTCCATGATGGGTGGCTTGCTTGTCGGTGATCACTTGACTTGGAGACATAGGTTGTAGCACATACTCCTTCCCTTTCATCTTGAAGCTATAGTGATTCGTCCGCCCGTTATGGATGACACCTCGGTCAAATTGCCATGGCCGTCCAAGAAGGAGGTGGCAAACGGACATCGGAATGACATCACACTCCAGAGTGTCTTCGTAAGCTCCGATCTTGAAGGAAACTTGTACCATATGCTCGACTTGGATAGTGCCGGAGTCGCTTAGCCATTGAACCTTGTAGGGATGTGGGTGCTTCATCTTGACTAATTGGAGCTTGGAGCATAGTTCTTCACTTGCCAAGTTATGGCAACTCCCTCCATCAATGATGACCTTCACGGACCTTCCATTGATGCCGGCCTTGGTGTGGAAGATATGGCATCTTTGGTCTTCTTCTTGTTGATGTTGAAGAGTCAAGACCTTGGAAACAACAAGAGCGGGGCTCGGATCTTCGTCACAAAAGACTTGATCATATTCATCGTCGTTCACTTGCCGGTGCATGGCCACTTGCTCAAGGGCTTCCATTTCGCCTTCACTCATTGAGTCGTAGGTACCGTCATTGTTGAAGATCATGGTGCGCTTGTTGGTACACTCGAAGGACTTGTGGCCTCGGCCGCCGCATGTGAAGCACTTGATTGAACTTGTCTTGATGGTCTCATCGGTTGGAGTTGTAGATGATGAAGCTCTCGGCTTGGAGTAGGAGGACGACTTGAGGTTGTCGAAGTTTTCTTGTAACTTGACTTGTCGACGTTGCTTGTAGAAGGCTTTGTTGAGGTAGAAGTTGTTGGAGTCGTTGAAGCTTGGGTGTTGGAGAAGCCATAGGACTTGGATGGGAACTTGGCATACTTGAAGTCATCTTGCACTTGACGTTCCGCTTTGGTAGCTTGATGAACTAGCTCGATGAGGTTCGAGTATGGTTGGAAGTTGGCGATCTTCTTGATAGGATGATTGAGTCCATTCAAGAAATGTGCCATCGTTTGCTCATCATCTTCCGTGACATTGGCTCGTATCATGGCAATCTCCATTTCCTTGTAGTACTCTTCAACGCTCTTGGTTCCTTGCTTGAGGTGTTGGAGTTTCTTGAAGAGGTCGCGGTTGTAGTAGGTTGGCATAAAACGTGCTCTCAAGACATCCTTCATTTGCGCCCAAGTGGTGATTGGTGGTTCACCTCTTGCCTTGCGGCGCTCAATGACTTGCTCCCACCAAATGAGGACATAGTCTTGGAACTCAAGCGATGCCATGGCGATCTTATTCTCTTCCTCATAGTTGTGCAAACAAAAGATCTTGTCAACCTTCAATGCCCATGAAAGGTACTCTTCGGGATCATTGCTTCCGGAAAACTTGGGAATGGTGAACTTGAGTTTGCCGTAGTGTTGCTCTTCATTGTGTTGGGGTTTAGGGTGATTACGTCCTTGACGAGGAGGATTGTCTCCCTCAACTTGCTCTTGGCATGGAGGATTTCCATTGTCTGGTTGCTCTTGTTGAACTTGAGGTTCTTGTCGAGCTTGTGGAGGAGCTTGTCGAGCTTGACGATGCACTCAAGCTTGATAGTCCCTCTCTTGAACTTCTTCGCGAAGTGCTTCTTCTTGCTCGCGCCTTTGGCGGTTGCGTGCGGCAACGGCGTGACTTGTGTCATGGAGTGCATGTTGTGCCTCAAGTGCTTGAGCTTCTCGCCGTAGTTGTTCTTGACGTTGCGCCTCGGCATCTTGTTCGTCTTGGTGTAGGCGTGCTCGTTCTTCCTCTTGTTGGCGTAGACGTTTTCATTCTCGTGCTTGCGCAAAGGTAGCTTGGTTTTGGCGATGTCGATGCTCTTGCACTCGAAGTTGCTCTTGAGAATCGGTTCCGTGTAGAGGATTGTGGTTTGCTTGACGGTCTTGGCACGCGGCTTGGCGAAGAGTGTTCGACGTCGGTGTACTTGAATTGTCGGAGGAGTGTCGACTTGAGTGGCTCCGTCTTGAATAGGACGATGAGGTAGAAGAGCGGTTAGCCATCATGGTTCGAATATCCACCTTGAGAGAGGCCATGGATGTGTCGAAGTAGTCTCTTGTACGTTGTTCGGATTGTCGTAAGTCGGTGGCGAGGTTGTTGATGCGGTCGCCCAAAGCTTGTTGTTCTTGATGCAAAGCTCGTTGTGCACCAAAGAGGTGGCTCTTGGTGACATAGGTGTTCGGGTCATCGTCTTGCTCGATGAAGAGTGGGTTGGTAGAGGAACTTGGCCTATCCATCATTCCAAGGAAATATGTGAGTGGGAGAAAGAGAAGAACTTATACCAAATGTACCTTGACCGATGTTGAAGATGGATCAATGATCACTCAAATGTGGAACAAGGAAATCGCACAATTGGTACCGATTCTTGTCGGTTTCTCACACCTACACAAATAAAAGCTTATGATGGAGCTCGGTTAGGATGGTGGCACAAAATTCGATGCAATTGTTAGTGAGCCTCAATAATGTTGGAAGAGATTCACAAGTTTGCAAATGCAACAAGTAGAACAAGCGAGTAGTGATACACGAAAACACACACGCAAATAGATAAATGGGGTCATGCAACCAAAAATGAGCGGAAAATGTGGAATCCACGGAAAATGCTCTTGTTGCACAACACTAGAGAGACGCTAGCATGATTGCACGATAGGCGAATACAAAACTTGTGCACAACCTACTAAGCAAAAATGCAACAACTTCTATCCCAAGTATGCTATATGTATTGTGTTCCGATGATATGATCCAAGATGATCGAGTATGACAATCTTAATGTAGTATGATGCTATGGTTCTTGCTTATAAGCTCATTGCTTATCTTTTCCTTTTGCTTAAAAGCTTGCTTGGCTCTTTCTCTTTTGAGCTCTTTCTCATGCAAGACTTCACGAACCGAGATAGCAATTGTGTATGCTATGACAACCTTGTGACACAAGAGATGATACCAAGATATGCACCAGGATGAAATGGTATGTATGCTATGGGAAGTATGATCACTAATGTGCACAAGTAACGTTGCCAGCAATACTCAAAGGCTAGTCTCGATGGGTAAGTGACGCAAAAGTTAGGCTATTGGGTTATCAATGCAATGGCAAGAATGTACTATGATGGGATAGCACAATACCAAGATGATATAGAGGTTACCGTTGATGGTATGTGAAGTGTAAGCAAGAACGGTTGTTGTCGATGACGAAGATGAGCGGCGGTGATGTCGTTGTTGAACCGTCCCGAAGTAGCCGAAACACGTTAGGAAACGGGAACCGCAACTCAAATTCTCAAAGCAAAATGTGTCGAAACTTGTCGGAATTGGTAGCGGGTAAGCGATGGTGGTTGCGGAAAGTGGTGGTGGTATGCGGAAGTATTGGTGTTGGCCCGGTCAAAATTTGGCGAAAGTTAGGCGGAAGATCGAGTGGTGGTTTCGAAGTTGGCAATGCGGAAATGGTGGTGGTGCTAGCAAAGATGCCAAAGTTCCAATAATTTGATGGAGTCAAATGATGTTGTGACCTATCTATGTGGATGGGGTGTATCAATAGCTATCCAACGAGCTAAAGAACGTCAAAATCCGAGTCCGAATGAATTAGTTATGGTCAAAACTATCAATCAGCTGAGGCTGAAACTGGGAGGGGCGGTTGTGCCACTTGCGAGGGCGGTTGTACCGCTCCTGGAGCGACCTGGGGTTCAAGTTTTTGGCTGGCAGGAATATCAGGGGATGGGGGGAAGCAGTTGTACCGCCTTTGGGGGCCGGTTGTACCGCTCTTGTCGGGAAATGTGGGCGGAAATTGATGATTTCGGTGGCAAAATTGCTAAGAATTCAAGGGTGGAAGGTGGGGAAACTTATGTGGGAGCTAGATCTACGAGTAGCACATGAAATGCGTGGATCAAATCCAACAAAACATCATCACACCAACAAATCACAAAAAAAAAATTGGGAGGGCTATTTTTGTGGGGATTTTTGAATTTGGGACAAAATCAACAAAATTAGGCTAGAAAACAAAGAGGAGAGGCTCTGAAATCGTGATCAACGTGGCTCCTGATACCAAGATGATGTAGGGTGGAACCCTAGATGGCCGATCTTTCACGAAAGGAGCGGATCCCGCGATGAACACGAAGAACATGAGGAGAAATCACGAGGGAAAACACGAGAGAATCACTCAAACCAACAAGATTCGATTACACATGTGCTAGATCCTCGAAACACAAAGAGATACACGATCCGAATCCAACAAAGGATGATACATAGGGTAACCGGTTCTTCTCCGTGAGGAGGTCTTGAGTTCTTCCCGTAAGGGGTCTTGAATCCAGGTGGATCTTCTCCGTAGAGGCACGTCTCTCTCGGAGGAGCAGATCCAGATGGATGAGCAAAGCTCTATCTCTCAAATGAGCTATCACTTCACTAACCCTAATACAGAGCTAGGAGACGAGTATTTATAGTCCAAGGGGTAAGTAGAGGATACATGGGTCGAAACCCCTTTCACTGCGCACAGGCAGGGCGGTAGTACCGGTCCTGGGGGCGGTAGTACCGGTCATGGAGTGGTTCCACCGCTGGGAGCTCAGGTGCTGGCCCCTGGAGGTGTTTTCGGAGGTGCTTGGCGGTTGTACCGGTGATTGGAGCGGTTGTACCAGTCTGATGGCTGTTACGGGGATAAACCGGTGCTGTACCAGCCTTGCACCACTCGATCACAGAAGCTTGGGCTGTTGTTGGGTGGTACATGAGCAGTTGTACTGCTCGAGCGGTAGTTGGGCGGTTGTTGGGCGGTTGTACCGCCCTTTCTGGACTGGGCAGACCCTCTTCATACTCTCGATGTCCACCTTGCACCATAACTTCTCCTTGGTTGGTTCCTTGGTACCTAAGCACACAAAGCATCTCCGTTTGAGGTAGTAGCCATGTCTCAAGTGAGTCAAAGGGGAGTTCAACAAGGAGAGAGTTAACCTTGTTCTTGATAGCCCTTGCATGAGCTCGTGTCATCGGTCCATGTGGTGTCTTGGGAGACGAAGGTAGGTCCATGGGGATGACCGTGGGAAGCTCCTCATCAGGACCCAACCGGTCAGAAATGCAAACTTTGATGTGGCACTCACATACTAGCTTGCATTGAGCTAAAATTTGGAGGAGGTGAGTGATTTGAACATATGAAGCCACTGTAAAAGTTTCATACCATTTGGGTACACCAAAATGGTACATGCTTCACAGAGGTTCCAAATGGACAGAAACTTGGGAAATTTGCTGTGGAAGAATGGATAGATGGATTGAGCTGATTTTGGGATTCCATGAGAGATTTATCAATGTTAATCACCATGAAATTTTTTATCTCAAATAGATAAAGGAATGAAGCACTTCCTTTGCAATTTGCCCAACTAGACAGAATTTGCAAATTGATGTTGTGCTCAAAATCTGAACTATGGAACTTGAGTTCTTGATGGAAATGGTGAAGATAAGAATAGAAGAAGCTCCACAATTTATTTGGGATTTTTCCTGGCTACCAAAATGGTAGTTCCTTTAGAAACTGCCCAAAATGCAATATTGGCTTTAAATAGGAAAATGCAATATCCCCTATTTAATTATGGCCAATATTTTTATGGGAGCTCAATATGATCACAAATAATATCTCCACAAGTTTTCATGAACTTTGAAGATGGATAGATATTTTCCTGGATTTAATTCCTTTAACTGGCAGAAAAAGGAATTAATTATAAATGAAAAATATTGCAAATGACTTGGCAATATTTTTGCATATCCAAGGTTTATAGATGTGGGATGATCACTGGGAAAATTTTTTGGAAGGCATCAGATCAAAGGAAATTGGGGTTCCTTTGTAATGGAAGAAGTTAGGGTTTCCCTTCCGATAACTCAGAAGGTAGGGTTTCGGCAGCAAAACCCCGAGAATAGATCTTGGGTGGTAAGGTTGAACTGAAGAGAATCTCGGGTTGGATAGGGAAGCAAAGGTTGTATGACCATCTTCATATACCCAGGAGCGAGAGAAAATCCAATAACACCAAGAAAAAAGACGGGAGTCAAATCCCGCGAAGGAAAAAAACAGGAGCGAAAACCAGGGTGTTACAGGCTACAGTCGTGGGGATACCGTGCGTGAGGCCGCAAAGTGATATGATGTGTTACATGCTAGATCGGTGTGACGTAGGATCCTGGTAACACATCATACTACCATGATGGATAAAAATGGAGAATGCTCAAGTTCTTGTAAGCACGCTCATCACTAGGTTATATCCTCAGTATCAATTGGAATGTGCCTTCCACTTGCCAAGTTCTTCTATAACCATAGTTTCCTTTCCAAACTAAGTATGTCATTCTTTTGAATTCCTTCAAACGATCATTTGCAAATTGCCTTAGCCTGGTGTGAAGAGTTTCAATGATCGTTGTATCAAAAGTAATATTACAAGCATAAAGCTTTATATTACAAGCCAGGGCCACGAAGGCTCGAGTACATAAGTCAGCGGAAGCAACAACATCTGAGTACAGACATAAGTAAACAAGTCTGCCTTAAGAAGGCTAGCAAAACAACGACATCTAGATCAAAAAGGCGCTGGCCTCCTGCCTGGGGCCTCCTAACTACTCCTGGTCGTCGGTGGTCTCCATGTAGTAGTAGGCTCCGTCGGGGTAGTAGTAGTCATCGGCAAGATCAGCTGGCTCCTGGGCTCCGTCATCTGATCACAGCAACCAGGTAGAGGGGAAAAGGTAGCAAAGCAACCATGAGTACTCATCCAAAGTACTCGCAAGACTTACATCAGAACTATGCTAAGTATGCATCGATATCAATGGAAAGGGGCTGTATCTGTGGACTATACTGTAGAAATGCCAGAATAGAAGGGAAGGCCTAGCCTATCGAAGACTAGCACCTTGCAGCGTCTCGCAGCATTAGAAGAGTGCATATTAGTATAACATAAGTAATAAGTATGTAGTAGCAATGCCCAGAGATCCTTCCTCTACTCCCTGCGAGAAAGCGATCTCGGAGCCATCATATCCATTTAGTGTCACAAGTATCCAGTTCTAGTTGTAGTAGATCGGGATACAACTCCGAGCGTCCGTTGCCGTGGACACAGCTATTGGAATAGATATACTTCCCTGCAGGGGTGCACCAACTTACCCAACACGCTCGATTAACTCCGGTCGGACACACTGTTCGAGTCATGCCCGGCCTCGGCTCACCGTAGTCCTACCTAGGCTCAACAGAGAGGTCAGCACACCGGTCTACATCCTAAGCGCTCAAGGGTCTTGGGCCCATCGCCCTTTGCACTCATGCATGTTGCGTACGCGACGTGGAGCAGACCCACCCCCTTATACAAGCGCAGGTGGTTACCGTCCAACCGGGCGCGCGCCGCTAAACTGCTGACGTCAGTGAGATTTTGGAAGAATCGTACGACGTCGAGTGCCCATACTTATTCCCGTGTGGTGGTTAGTGCGAAAAGGCCAGATACCCACTCAGATCACATATCCAAACCCGTTAGTTTCTTGGGAGCGCGCAGAGACGATCAGTGATCCTGTCGCCCTGTCTCGCGGACTTACGGCAAGGGCCAGGCCCATCCCTCTCTAGGGTGGTCTCTGCCTACCCGGCCATGCCGCGTATCTCGCGGGTACCCTCGTGGTCAACTCGACTTATCCAGAGACTGTCGGGAACTCAGGTCCACCTCTACCGGGGCGGTACCACCTGTCCCTTCAGCCCCACAGTAACAGTTAACGGGGTAACAGTTAAAGGTAACAGTGTGTCCTTACCATCAAGGTGAACTCAGAGGAATCAACCTCGATAGGTTCACACCTGAGATACAATGTCAAGGTGAACTTGGAGGAATCACCCTCAGTAGGTTCACACTTGAAGAGGTGCACGATAGAGACATCATCGGGAGTGGTGAGTGGGGGATCACCCTCGACTAACCACACTCGATGTGCTACACTACAGAGATATCATCTTAAGTGGGATACGAGGCATCACCCTGGATACTCGATAGTAGCTCCGCAGAGTCGTACAACTAAGGGGGTGTCGGTGATGTGTCCGTCTCTACTCGTTGATCACCTTGATCGAGTCACCGGTTAACAAAGCGGGGCAACAAGGACAAGGGTGAGGGGTCACTGATGGATCACTAACCAACCTATACTAAGCATATAGGATATCAGGTAAAGTAACAACAATAGGTTACAAAAGCAGGCTATGCATCAGAATAGGAGCTATCGAAAAACAGTAGCAAAATCTAATGCAAGCATGAGAGAGAAAGAATGGGTGATAGGAATGATCAAGGGGGTTTTGCTTGCCTGGAAGCTCTGAGGAAAGTGGCTGGACGTCTGTAGCGTAGTCGTGCACAGCAGCGTCAGCCTCGGTCTCGGGGTCTACCAAAGAAGAAGAGGGGAAGAAACAGTAAATACAAGCACTCAGATGCATCACAGATGCATGACAAGTCGGTACATTATGCTAGGGGAGACCTAATGCAGTACTAAGTGTTTTAGACGGAGCGGGAAAATATTCGGGAATATTTTCCCAACTCTAGACAATTATCGATATATTGAGCTGGAGGGGAAGGTTCCATGTTTGCAGTGATGGGGGCATGTGACAGGTGTGTGGACGGTATATTCAGATTCGTCTTGTTTTTCTGATCATTTTTCATATATAAATTATTTTCATCGGAGTTACGGATTATTTTATATGATTTTTCAAGTTTAAAAAAATTTTCTGCAAATATTTTAATTCAAAAATAAGTATCTAAATACTTTTGTCACATGGGGTTGTGCTAGCCAGAGGTATGACAGTGGGGCTAGGGGATCCAGTCAATAGGGTCAGTGGACCCACATGTAAGTGTCAGAGGGGCAAATTAATTAGTCTAAACTAATTTAAAGTAGTGGGGCCACATGTCATTGACAATATACTAAAATAAAGGCTTAATTAGCATGAGGATTAGTGCTAATTGGTTTATGCTAATTAAACCGGCTGAGCCCCACATGGCATAGGGCCAACCGGCCTCCTGGCTGGGCAAGCACGGGCGCCTGCGTGCGAGCGGCCATGTCCACGCCCAGGGGCGAGCACAGCAGCGGCCAACGGTGGTAGCAGAGCAGCTCATGGGCGCGAGCGAGTGGTGCTAGGTAGCGGCAGGCAGGGCGCGGCTGGGCACGGGCACGCACGGCCAAGCAGGGGAGGCGGGCGCGGCGTGGGCGCACGGGGGGACGCGGTAGGGGCGCAGCGGCTGTGGCCGGGCGCGAGCGGGCGCGTCCTGGCATGGGCGGGGGTGGTCAGGCGTAAGCGGGTGCATCCTGGCATGGGACAGCGGTGGTCAGGCATGAGCGAGCACGGAGGCAGATGCGTCCTGGCGCGGGCGACGGCTGCCGGGAGCGGGCGGCTGCGCGGGCTTGCGGGGCAGTGGGAGCAGGAGGAGGCAGCAGCAGCGGTAGTAGCAGAGAGCAGCCCGGGCGTGAAAGCATAGCTCGGGCATGGCGGCCATGGTGATGCACGGGCGGCTACGACGATGAAAATGAGAGGAGGATAGGGGGTTTTGGAAAAGTGGCTCACAGAAAGGCCGGGGGTGCGACTACGACGAATTTGTTGATGGCGTCGCGGTGGCCGGAGGTGGAAGAAGATCTTGATCCTCATGATGCCACGGCTCCCGGCTTGATCTTCTACTTGTAGGAGACGTAGATGAGGTATGAGAAGCTTCTGGACATGCTCGCAGGGGCCGGGAAGCTTGGTGGGCGTGAGAACAACGGTGACCATGGCGAGGGTGCTTCGGGCGTGCGTGGGAAGTGGGTAGCGGCGCAGGGGAGAGGGCGGAGATCGAGCTAGGGTTTGGGGGAGGGGTGTTGGAGCTGTTTTAACACCGCAGGGGGGCAGGGGATGGACGACACATGGCAAAGGCCGGCCATGGTGCCATGGATCCCCTGCCACGAGCCCCTCATGCCTCTTGTAGCGAGGTGGGAGACAAGTGTGGGTTGGGCCTTCCAGCCCCCACTTGGGCCTTTTTTCCTTTTTTTTAATTGTTTCCTTTTTCATTTCTTTTATTATTTTATGTTTTATTATTTCATCACTGTTTTCTATTAAATTTAGCAACTAATTGATTTTTGTTAAATGTGAAAACTGGCACATAAATATTAGGCAATATATTGAAGAGGCCCACAAAGTTTGAGATTAAATGGAAATTTATAAATATTTGTTTATTTTGAAATGGCTATTTTATTTAATGTTGGACCACTTTATAATTTTCTAGGGATTACTAGGTGAGTCAAATGATGTTGGTTTTAACATGGCAATGATGAGGGGAAATTTTAGAATAATGCAAACATTTTTGTTTTCCTATTTGAAGAAATATTATTTTTGACTTTATTTTAAATTTGAATTTGACTTTGATTTTTCTCAAGTGGCAACTTGGCTTAGTCAAACTTGATGACATGGCAACATTAGTGTGATGTTACTGTAGCATGGCACTGGGGGTGTTATAATCGGTGTGACGTAGGATCGGGGTCCTGACACCAGTCTCCATCATCATCCCGCACTGGCCCTCTCGCGCTTTCTACCGGCATCGATCTTTGGCACGCCCGCCTTGGTCATCCTAGCTCCACCGCACTTTGTCAAATAATGAAGGATTTTTCTTTTTAATGTAATAAAATGGATGCTCACTCTTGTCAAGCATACCATCTAGGCAAACATGTCAGACTACCTTTTAGTATTTCTTCGTCCACAGTTGCATCGTTTCCTTTTGAGTTGACTCATAGTGGTGTTTGGACCTCTCCCGTTCCTAGTAACACTGGTTTTCTATACTATCTCATTATCTTGGATGACTACTCTCAATTTGTGTGGACCTTTCCGTTACGTAAGAAATCGGATGTTCCCGCCACCCTCATTGCTTTTTACTCTTATGTCTCCACACAATTTGGTCGCCCTATTCATGCTCTCCAAACCGACAATGGGAAAGAATTTGACAACATCACTATTCGCCACCCTCATTTCTTTTTACTCTTATGTCTCCACACAATTTGGTCGCCCTATTCGTGCTCTCCACTCATGGCACTGTTTCTCGTCTTACTTGTCCTTACACCTCGCAAAAGAAGGGTAGGGCCGAGCGCATCCTTCTCACTCTTAACGACTGTGTCCGCACCCTTCTTTTCCATGCCTACATGCCACCCCGCTTTTGGCCAGATGCCCTCACCACCGCCACCCTCCTCATTAATCTTCGCCCTTGTCTTACCCGATGGAGCTACCCTCCTCATCATCTTCTCTTCGGTTCTCCTCCCTCTTATGACGGTCTTAGGATTTTCGGTTGTCTTTGTTACCCTAGCATCGCTGCCACCACCCCTCATAAACTTGCCCCTCGATCCCTTCCTTGTGTCTTCCTCGGTTACCCGGCTAACACTAAAGGCTATCGATGCTATGATCCGGTCTCCCACCACGTCATCACCTCCCGGCATGTTTCCTTCGACGAACAATGTTTTCCTTTTCAACAGGAACATGTGGTGGCTCCCTCTCCGGCGATCGGTTCTTTCTTGACCAACTCTTCTTGCCGTGGTGTTGTACCTGGGGCTAGTGCGCCCCCGGTCTCCGCGGCAGGTCCCGACGACGCTGACTGCGCTAGCCTTGCCGGCCCCGCCGGCCTCTGTGTCGGTATCACCGGCCTCGCCGGTCTCCTCATCAGCTGGCTCACTGGCCTCTTCGCCCTCTGGAGTGGCGGCTACCTCCGAAGAGGCCACTGCGGTCATGCAGCTCACCGGTCCCATCACTCGGGCACGCATGGGTATCCGCCGGCCGAGCCTCCAGTACTCCACGGATGAGTACGCCTGTGCGGCTTCTACTGCACTATCGTCACCACTTCCAACCTCCGCCCGTGCGACCCTTCACAACCCACTGTGGTTTGCCGTGATGTAGGAGGAGTTTGATGCCCTGCAGCGCAATCACACTTGGCAGTTTGTCCCACGTCCCTGTAACGTCAACATCATCACCGGGAAGTGGGTCTTCAAGCACAAGCTTCATCCTGACGGTACTCTCGATCGCTACAAAGTGCGTTGGGTGGTTCATGGTTTCTGTCAGCACACTGGCATCGACTTCACGGATACTTTTGCCACGGTTGTTAAACCTGGGACAATTCATACCGTTCTTCAGCTCCCGGTGTTCCGCGCATGGCCGGTGCACCAGATGGACGTCTCCAATGCCTTCCTCCACTGTCATCTCGAGGAGCAGGTGTATTGCTAGTAGCCCACAAGGTTCGTCGACAACACTTACCCGGAGCATGTTTGCCTGCTTTCTCGCTCATTGTACAGGCTCAAGCAGGCTCCCCGCGCCTGGTACCAGTGCATCACAACATTTCTTCATCAGCTCGGCTTCCGCTCCACTCGCCCCGATGCTTCACTACTCGTCTACTGCCAGGGTGATGCGACAGCCTATCTGCTGCTCTATGTCAATGACATCATCCTGACAGCGTGCTCTACCACTCTTCGTTGACAGCTCACTGACCGTCTTCATGCTGAGTTCGCCATTAAGGACTTGGGTCCCCTGCACTACTTCCTCGGGATCGAGGTTCTTCGCCATGCAGATGGCTTCTTTCTTCATCAGTGGAAGTACGCTCATGAGCTCCTTGAGCGCACTGGGATGCTTAATTGTAAACCCGCAGCCACACCTGTCAATACAAAGGCCAAGCTCTCTGCCACTGATGGCTCTCCGGCTCCGGATGCTTCGTTCTACCGGTCTATCATTGGTGCTCTCTAGTACCTCACCCTTACACGACTAGAGCTTCAGTATGCCATTTAGCGGGTGTGTCTCCACATGCATGCTCCTCATGATGCTCACTGGACTTCGATGAAGCGGATACTACGTTACATCCACGACACTATGGATCTTGGGTTGTCACTTCAGGATTCAACCGCTCTGGACATCACTGCTTACTCTGATGCTGACTGGGCCGGCTGCCCTGACCCACGGCGCTCCACTTTGGGATATTGTGTTTACCCTGGCCCGTCGCTTATCTCTAGGTCATCCAAGCGACAACCCACCTTCTCTCGCTCTAGTGCTGAGGCCGAGTATCGCTTGGTAGCTAGCGTGGTTGCTGAGTGCTCATGGCTTTGCCAGCTTCTGCATGAGCTTTTGTCATCGGTTGATAAGGTCACCATTGTCTATCGTGACAATGTCTCCGCCGTCTACCTCTCCGCTAATCCGGTTCATCATCGACGCACCAAGCACATTGAGCTTGATACCCATTTTGTTCGGGAACAGGCAGCCCTTCGTCGTATATGTGTTCTATACATTCCCACCACTACAAAAAAAAAGACACATCCGTGACATTTTGGCTCGAACAAGAACTTTTTGTGTCATGGTTATGACACTTCTATGATGATAATTGTGACAAAAACACGTATCATCATAGATGTGGTGGGCTCCTACTTATATGACAAAAAATCATGATAGAAAATGGGCTTTTCATCCTGGGCGGGCCGGGGACGCACCTGCATGACATTCTTTGGGCTGTCCATGACAAAAAAAATCATGGTAGAAGTAAGGGCGAGGAAATTTTCGCGGAGTTCCCGGTTATGGTGGGTGGTCGAGGCCGAGCGATGCAGTACTGTGGTTGCGCATTTCTCTCATACGCGCGATTGCAATGCGAGGCGCTCACTAACTGAACCCGAGCGAGGCGTTCGCTTACTGAACCCGAGCGAGGCGTTCGCTTACTGAACCCGAGCAATGGATCGATCCCACTATGTACTTAAGCTGATCGATCCCTTCGCTGCTAACTGAACCCGAGCGATTCCTTCGCTGGTGCTGCTAACTGAACCCGAGTGATCGATCGCTGCTGCTGCTTATACGTACTGAAGCCGATCGAGCCCCCATGCGCAACGTAGCCACCCGGTGTGTTGGGTTGCCTCTCGATGAATAGTTCCCATTGCTGCCGCGCGCGTGATACGTAGAATGAGTTGAGACATGGTGAGTCCAGCCGGTTGGTTGGTTGTGGATGAACAGTTCCCGGTGGGGGTTGGATGAACAGGACCCCGGCCATGTGTAGGTGGTTGCCACCGGATGAACAAGACCCCGTGGTAGTAGTTTGTTTCCCCTGGATGAACAGGACCCCGAGGAGGCCGTGTCGTGGTACGCCACACCCAGCCGGTTGGGGGTGGATGAACAGGACCCCGTGGAGGCTGGATGAACAGTAGCCGGTGGAGGCTGGATGGACAGTAGCCGTGGATGAACAGTGTCTGGTGGAGGCTGGAGGAAGTCGCAGTGGATGAGCAGTAGCAGGTGGAGGCTGGAGGAAGTTGACGGTGGATGAACAGTATCCCGTGGAGTCCTGTTTTGTGGTACGCCACACTCCTCCGGATGAACAGGACCCCGTTTCGACCGTAGGCACTGGAAGAGAAGTCTGTTTCCTCCGTTTTGCGGTATGCCAGACGCCTCTCGATGAACAGGACCCCGTTTCGATCGTAGGCGGTCGAACAGAAGTGTGTTTCCTCCGTTTTGCAGTATGCCAGACCCCTCCTGATGAACAGGACCCCGTTTCAAATGTAGGCGGTCGAAGAGAACTCTGTTTCCTCCATTTTGCGGGACGCGAGACCCCGAGTCGATGAACAGGACCCCGTTTCGGCTGTTCCGTCCAAGCCGGGTTGGCTCCCGATGAACAGGACGCATTCCAACCTAGTCGTTTGGCTCCAGATGAACACGGCGTGGTTTCCTACGTATGGTTCGCGACCAGACAGACAAAACTATGTACATGTTCGACCGGTTGGGTCCCAACTGTCACGGAGGATAAGGAGGTACTTCCTTGCGTGCGAAGATATAGCTGGTGGGTCCCAGCTGTTAGGGGAGGAATCATTTTTTTTGCTCGTAATAAGGGAACACACTTCCTTGCATGCGAAGATGTATCTGGTGGATCCCAGCTGTCAGGGAGAGAAAACATTATTTTTGTGTGTAAAAAGAATGCAGTTGCATGCATGCGTCCATGGGTGTGGTGCGTCCCCACTGTCAGCCTCTCCATGTACAGTCATCTTCCAATGACTCTCATTTGTTGACCACACCGTGCCGAGCGCACCAAGGCCGATGGACGTTGGCGAGACCCCAGACGGGAATGACCCAGAGATGGGGATAACATGGCAGTGCAGTCACAGATGGAGAGCAGTGTGAAACTTGACTGGTTCGGGTGCGGGGTGGGCCTACACTCGGCGGAGAATAACAGGAGGTGCGGAGGAGTGGAGGGATGGCCTGGCCATCGGTGGGGTAGCGTTTCGCTGTGAGGCGTGCGAAGCAGCGCCGCTAGACGCCGGAGGTTGGAGCAGGCGGTCCCGGCAGCGCTGGAGGAAGAAGACGAGAGATTGAAGAAGAATGCCAGCCGTCGGATGTAAATCCAACGCCTTGCTTAGGCTTCGACCTTTGTTTTTTTGCGAAAGTGCTTAGGCTTTCGACCTATTGGCCCACATGTCAGCCAGTCCATTTGGCTTTTGTTTTTTTAGTCCATTTGCTGGGATGGGTGAAACTATGATGTAGCGTCTATGCAGCCCATTTATATAGTATGTTAGAATTTAAAGCCCATTTCTGTTTTTTTTAATTCCACAAACTTGCTGGGCTGGGTGAAAATATCATGTTGGGCTGGCCGGAGAAATGTTATAAAAATATAAACATGTGATTGCATGTCTATTACTGCATTGGTCAGTAAAATCTTAGCAACCTTATGTACGCAATCACCAGGAATTAACTTGCCAACTTATTGTTAAACAATTATTATTAATACTATTTTGTAAGAACTTTCGATTTACCAAATAAAATATTATTTTAATTTGATGAGTTGATAGGACGTGGGGTATTATTATTTTTTAGGCTAGACGTGGGACAGCTGAGTTGGTTCTAGGGAAAAGTACTAGGAGAAAAATCAGATTACATCAAAAAAGAAAGCGGGAGAAAATTCAGATATAGGATTAATAAAAAAGAAAAATAAAGGAAGTGGGAAGGTCTATACATAGGTTGGATGAAGGACAGGTCAAACGGAACATTATGTTGTTTCTATTATATATATGTAATAAAATAATATATATATATATAACATAGGTTCAGTTTGGCATTCTTATAGAAAAATAGAACCGAGCTGTGCATTGTCTTGAAAAAACAAACATAACTTGGGCTGCTGATGTTATAGAAAAGCTAGACTGGGAGGACCAGAGGCCGCTTGATATCTACTGGACCCCCCAAAAAAAGTAGAAACCTACAGGATCAACTGTGTCTGCATGTCGTGGGTTGCGCATGTTAAACAACAAAATCTAGGCCATGGACCTGGTGGGCCCGGACTATCAGCCTCTCGATGAACAGTCATCTCCCGATTCCTCTCATTTGTTGACCATGTTGGGAACGATAGGCAGTGGTGCCGCGGCGAGAGCACCAACATGGAGGATGACATCGAGACCTCGGACCGGAACGAACCGGAGCCGGGGAAGACGCAGGCGAAGGGGAGTACGAGGGTTGACTTGTTCAGGTGCAGGGTGGACCGGTGGAGCTGCCCCCGCCGGAGAATGTGTGGGAGTAGAGGGATGGCCTGGCTAGTGCCATAGGCTAGGATGGGTCACCGAGGCGTGCGTGGCAGCGCCGCCAGCCGCTGTAGGAAGAGGATGAAAGATTGAAAAAAATAAAGAAAAACAAATGGATAGGTGGTCGGTCCCAGATGTCTGTGTACTAGACCTGCTGGGTCCACCTGAGAAGGGGAATATGTTGGGAGCAAGGCGATTCAAAGCACGGCAGCCCAGTGAACTAGTTACATACATAAGCAAATAGGCACCCCAAAAAAGCAAACAGGTTAATGGGTTCTTAGACGAAATATTTTGGATAAAATAGATAATTACGACACATAGGCTAATGCATGAAACACTCAATGGATAAAAGTGCTTAAACAGATAAAGTACACCATCTAGACCTTCCTGGCACGCTTGATCATGACGTTGCGGCTGTCCGTGTACTCCTCGGTTATGGGAAGCAGACACGCCCTCATGTCCAAGATCTGCCTGTACATGCCGTAGCATGTGTATGCGTCCTTGGCCGCGTAGGTGATGTAGGCTAGATTCAGAGGTACCTCCCACGTGTTTAGGTCCTTCATATCCACGTCTTCTTTCATGTTGGCATAGCAGGGGTCGATGATGGCTGCGGCAAGGTCAACCACGGAGTCCTTCTCCTGCCCGTTGCGGATGATCCTGTATTGCTTCTGGATGTCGACGAGCTTGTTGCATCGGATGGCCGAATCGTAAAGCAAAGTCGCGTTCTTCCTACTCTCCACCGTAGCAAAGGTGCAGTCGGTGGTGCCAATGAAATGGGCAAATGCTCCAAAACCTCTGATGGCCCTAAAGCAGTGGTAGACGAGAACCTCATCCTGCACGCATACCTGGGCGACGGCGATCTGCTGGTGCCTATCAGGAAACAAATGGACGGGCACAAGGTCTAGTCCCACGACCTTGTGCTTCTCCTCCTATAGGTACTGCTTGAACTTGGTGAGGCAGAGCTTCATCGAGTCTGGATCGTTGGTGTACATCACATTCAACTTGGTGCTGCCATGGGTCTGAACGGCGAACTCAAAGGTGAACTCCTTGCTGAAGTCCATATCCAGCAGGCTCACCCCTCGGATCGCCATTGGATTCTCTTCTCACGCAGAGTTAATGTGGCAGTTCTCATTTTGTGCGGATTTGTGGCAGGGGGAGATGAAGTCGAACGGTGTGTACTGGGGTACTGGGGGGCGACACCACGACAGCAGCAGTTCGTTTTTTCAATCTTGGGGAGCTGCACTCGACGGTGGACATAGTGGGTAGGCGGCAACAGCAGCTCGTTTTTTAACTCTTGGGGAACTGCATTCAACGGTAAACTAAGTGGGTACAGGCGGCAGCAGTTACTACCCCTCCCTCGTCCGCTGCACGCTCGGTAGAACATGCCTCCTCGACGCATTCAAACGCCTCCATTAAACCCACGTGGAAGCCGAGAAAACTATTCTGGCCACACGTTCGGTCACGAGCGGGTCGGTATTGGTACTGTAATAGCAAGTGTTAGTGGTCACTTTACTTAAATTTTATTCACTTTAATTAAATTTTATCCTTAAAACAAGCAAAGCATTGGCTCGTTGTATCAGTGCCATAAGATCAACATGCACAACAATTAGAATTATTATTCTCAGGATGCACACAATCAGCTCATTTGCCGCACTTTCACAGACAATACTACCAAGTTCGAACAGCTTGTTATGGTTGTTGTCCTCTGCATCATCATGTCGTGTTTCCCAGCTTGCAAGATTCACGACCAACAAATAAGAATCAAATAATAAGTACAAGAAAGATGCCTACACATCTCAATGATTCACAGATCAGAGCCAATAGTTACTGTACAACTAAAACGTTGTGAGAATGCAAGCAAATAAATAAAATCGATCGATGGTTCATGTAAGCAATTTGACTCAAGGATTTGTTGAAACATTGAAACCAGTCCTGTTTACGGCCACACATGTGAAACATTGGCAGATGAATATGTTCTGCATCACTGGTGCCATTACCACTTCCAATATATGCATAAGCGGGTCGCCAACTTCGCGAATGCTTTGACCATCCCAACATCTGTAATTAAGTATTCATGTTTGCACAGATAAAGAAATAGCATGATTACAATAATAGTGGAACTAGTTGAAGCAACTTTATTTTCAAAACGAGAAAAGATTGCGATAGAATAGCTTTATTAATAAAATACAACGTTAGCACGGTATGACAAAGCACGATCATGTGGATAAAGGACAATACTGACCTGTGTGAGATGACTTTGGGAGATCAAGTTATTCTTCAGGTCCCCGTATCTTGCCATGAAGGTGATTCATTGACATCTATTAACAACCTCAGTGTGGCAGTAGAAGGAGGGGCGTCGACTCATTTCAATCTCGTTTTTTGTGTAGTTCAACTAAAATTATGGCCCTCGCCATGCCGCGAGGGAGATAGGGGGCCCGTGCCACCTCGATGGTAGGCGTGATTGACTCAACTAGTTTAGTGCACATGCTATGTGATAGATGCAGTGCACATGGACTTGATTATGCTGGATGCCCCTTCTGCAAGTTATGTACATTGGTAATGAAATGGTAGCTAAGACAGTAGCTCTATTTTAAATGTTTTACTTCATTTTATCAGTGGCAGTAGCGGTGCCAAAAGATTGCCTCAAATTATTAATGGCATTAAATTAAGATGCAAAAATAATATCATTATTGCTTTCTCATAGCAGTGCAAAAATAGTAGCACAATATCACTAGCAAGAACATACCCGGTCATAGGAACCATAACTGAGATAGGGGTCCTACACCACCACGACGGTAAGCCTAATGGACTCAACCAGTTTAGTACTCGGTTCTCTCGGATATGCCTTCTGCAAGTGGTGAACCTGCAGATCCACTCGGATGATTCAACTCGTATGACCTTTTTGTTGGAAATATGCCCTAGAGGCAATAATAAAATGGTTATTATTATATTTCCTTGTTCATGATAATTGTCTATTGTTCATGCTATAATTGTATTAACCGGAAACCGTAATACATGTGTGAATACATAGATCACAGCATGTCCCTAGTAAGCCTCTAGTTGACTAGCTCGTTGATCAATAGATGGTTATGGTTTCCTAACCATGGACATTGGATGTCATTGATAACGGGATCACATCATTAGGAGAATGATGTGATGGACAAGACCCAATCCTAAGCATAGCACAAGATCGTGTAGTTCGTTTGCTAGAGCTTTTCTAATGTCAAGTATCATTTCCTTAGACCATGAGATTGTGCAACTCCTGGATACCGTAGGAATGCTTTGGGTGTATCAAACGTCACAACGTAACTGGGTGGCCATAAAGGTGCACTACAGGTATCTCCGAAAGTGTCTGTTGGGTTGGCACGAATCGAGACTGGGATTTGTCACTCCGTATGATGGAGAGGTATCTCTGGGCCCACTCGGTAATGCATCATCATAATGAGCTCAATGTGACTAAAGAGTTAGCCACGGGATCATGCGTTACGGAACAAGTAAAGAGACTTGCCGGTAACGAGATTGAACGAGGTATGGGGATACCGACGATCGAATCTCGGGCAAGTAACATACCGATGGACAAAGGGAATTGTATACGGGATTGATTGAATCCTCGACATCGTGGTTCATCCGATGAGATCATCGTGGAACATGTGGGAGCCAACATGGGTATCCAGATCCCGCTGTTGGTTATTGGCCGGAGAGATGTCTCGGTCATGTCTGCATGGTTCCCGAACCCGTAGGGTCTACACACTTAAGGTTCGGTGATGCTAGAGTTGTTATGGGAAATTGTATATGGTTACCGAAGGTTGTTCGGAGTCCCGGATGAGATCCCGGACGTCACGAGGAGTTCCGGAATGGTCCGGAGGTGAAGAATTATATATGGGAAGTCCAGTTTCAGTCCCCGGAATGGTTTCGGGGGTTATCGGTATTGTACCGGGACCACCGGAAGGTGTCCGGGGGTCCATCGGGTGGGGCCACCTGCCCCAGTGGGCCAAGTGGGCTGAGCAAGGGAGGGAACCAGCCCCTGGTGGGCTGGTGCACCCCCCCAAGGGGCCCAAGGCGCCTAGGGTTGAAAACCCTAGGGGGTGGGGGCGCCTCCCACCAAACTTGGGGGGCAAGTCCCCCCCTTGGCCGCCGCCCCCCTTAGCTGGGATCTAAGGGGGCCGGCCCCCTCTCCCCTTCACCCTATAAATAGAGGGGGGGTGGGAGGGCAGCAGCACCCCTTCCCTGGCGTAGCCCTCCCCCTCTCCAACACCTCCTCCTCCTCCGTAGTGCTTGGCGAAGCCCTGTCGGAGAACCACAAGCTCCACCACCACGCCGTCGTGCTGCCGGAGCTCTTCCTCAACTTCTCCTCTTCCCTTGCTGGATCAAGAAGGAGGAGACGTCCCTAGGCTGTACGTGTGTTGAACGCGGAGGCGCCGTCCGTTCGGCGCTAGATCGGATCTTCCGCGATTTGAATCGCCGCGAGTACGACTCCATCATCTGTGTTCCTTGTAACGCTTCCGCTTAGCGATCTTCAAGGGTATGAAGATGCACTCCCTCTCTCTCGTTGCAAGCTTCTCCTAGATTGATCTTGGTGATACGTAGGAAAAAATTTGATTTACTACAACGTTCCCCTATAGTGGCATCATGAGCTAGGTCTATGCGTAGATTCTTTGCACGAGTAGAACACAAGTAGTTGTGGGCGATGATTTGTTCAATTTGCTTACCGTTACTAGTCCTATCTTGATTCGGCGGCATTGTGGGATGAAGCGGCCCGGACCGACCTTACACGTACGCTTATGTGAGACAGGTTCCACCGACTGACATGCACTTGATGCATAAGGTGGCTAGCGGGTGTCTGTCTCTCCCACTTTAGTCGGATCGGATTCGATGAAGAGGGTCCTTATGAAGGGTAAATAGCAATTGGCATATCACCGTTGTGGCTTTTGCGTAGGTAAGAAACGTTCTTGCTAGAAACCCATAGCAGCCACGTAAAACATGCAACAACAATTAGAGGACGTCTAACTTGTTTTTGCAGGGTATGCTATGTGATGTGATATGGCCAAAAAGGATGTGATGAATTATATATGTGATGTATGAGATTGATCATGTTCTTGTAATAGGAATCACGACTTGCATGTCGATGAATATGACAACCGGCAGGAGCCATAGGAGTTGTCTCAATTTATTGTATGACCTGCGTGTCAATGTAAAGGCCATGTAATTACTTTACTTTATTGCTAACCGTTAGCCATAGTAGTATAAGTAATAGTTGGCGAGACAACTTCATGAAGACACAATGATGGAGATCATGATGATGGAGATCATGGTGTCATGCCGGTGACGATGGTGATCATGCCGTGCCTTGAAGATGGAGATCAAAAGCGCAAGATGATATTGGCCATATCATGTCACTTTATGATTTGCATGTGATGTTTGTCATGTTTACATCTTATTTGCTTAGAACGACGGTAGCATAAATAAGATGATCCCTCACTAAAATTTCAAGAAATGTGTTCCCCCTAACTGTGCACCGTTGCGAAGGTTCGTTGTTTCGAAGCACCACGTGATGATCGGGTGTGATAGATTCTAACGTTCGCATACAACGGGTGTAAGCTAGATTTACACATGCGAAACACTTAGGTTGACTTGACGAGCCTAGCATGTACAGACATGGCCTCGGAACACGAGAGACCGAAAGGTCGAACATGAGTCGTATAGTAGATGCGATCAACATGGAGATGTTCACCGTTGATGACTAGTCCGTCTCACGTGATGATCGAACACGGCCTAGTCGATTCGGATCATGCATCACTTGGATGACTAGAGGGATGTCTATCTGAGTGGGAGTTCATTAAATAATTTGATTAGATGAACTTGATTATCATGAACTTAGTCTAAAAATTGTCTTTACAATCTATCCTATAGATCAAATGGCCCACGCTAATGTTGCCCTCAACTTCAACGCGTTCCTAGAGAAAACCAAGCTGAAAGACGATGGTAGTAACTATACGGACTGGGTCCGTAACTTGAGGATCATCCTCATAGCTGCCAAGAAAGCATATGTCCTTGAAGCACCGCTAGGTGACGCACCCATTTTCCCAGCAACTCAAGACGTTATGAACGCCTGGCAGTCGTGTAGTGATGATTACTCCCTGGTTCAGTGCGGCATGCTTTACAGCTTAGAATCGGGGCTCCAAAAGCGTTTTGAGCAGCACGGAGCATATGAGATGTTCCAAGAGCTGAAAATGGTTTTCCAAGCTCATGCCCAAGTCGAGAGATATGAAGTCTCTGACAAGTTCTACAGTTGTAAGATGGAGGAAAACAGTTCTGTCAGCGAGCATATACTCAAAATGTCTGGGTTGCACAACCGCTTGTCTCAGCTGGGAGTTAATCTTCCAGATGATTCGGTCATTGACAGGATCCTCCAGTCGCTTCCACCTAGCTACAAGAGCTTTGTGATGAACTACAATATGCAAGGGATGGAGAAGTCCATTCCCGAGTTATATTCAATGCTGAAATCAGCGGAGGTGGAAATCAAGAAGGAACATCAAGTGTTGATGGTGAATAAGACCACTAGTTTCAAGAAAGGCAAGGGTAAGAAGAACTTCAAGAAGGACGGCAAGGGAGTTGCCACCCCCGGCAAGCCAGTTGTCGGGAAGAAGCCAAAGAATGGACCCAAGCCTGAGACTGAGTGCTTTTATTGCAAGGGAAATGGTCACTGGAAGCGGAACTGCCCCAAGTACTTAGCGGATAAGAAGGCCGGCAATACCAAAGGTATATATGATATACATGTTATTGATGTGTACCTTACCAGCGCTCGTAGTAGCTCCTGGGTATTTGATACCGGTGCGGTTGCTCACATTTGTAACTCAAAACAGGAGCTGCGGAATAAGCGGAGACTGGCGAAGGACGAGGTGACGATGCGCGTCGGGAATGGTTCCAAGGTCGATGTGATCGCCGTCGGCACGCTACATCTACATCTACCTTCGGGATTAGTTTTAAACCTCAATAATTGTTATTTAGTACCAGCTTTGAGCATGAACATTGTATCAGGATCTCATTTGATGCGAGATGGCTACTCATTTAAATCCGAGAATAATGGTTGTTCTATTTATATGAGGGATATGTTTTATGGTCATGCCCCGCTGGTCAATGGTTTATTTTTATTGAATCTCGAACATGATGTCACACATATTCATAGTGTGAATGCCAAGAAATGTAAGGTTGATAATGATAGTCCCACATACTTGTGGCACTGCCGCCTTGGTCACATTGGTGTCAAGCACATGAAGAAACTCCATGCAGATGGACTTTTGGAGTCTCTTGATTATGAATCATTTGACACGTGCGAACCATGCCTCATGGGCAAAATGACCAAAACTCCGTTCTCCGGAACAATGGAACGAGCAACCAACTTGTTGGAAATAATACATACTGATGTATGCGGTCCAATGAGTGTTGAGGCTCGCGGTGGCTATCGTTATGTTCTCATCCTCACTGATGACTTAAGTAGATATGGGTATGTCTACTTAATGAAACACAAGTCTAAGACCTTTGAAAAGTTCAAGGAATTTCAGAGTGAGGTAGAGAATCAACGTGACAGGAAAATAAAGTTCTTACGATCAGATCGTGGAGGAGAATATTTGAGTCACGAGTTTGGCACGCACTTAAGGAAATGTGGAATTGTTTCACAACTCACGCCGCCTGGAACACCTCAGTGAAATGGTGTGTCCGAACATCGTAATCGCACTCTATTGGATATGGTGCGATCTATGATGTCTCTTACCGATCTACCGCTATCATTTTGGGGTTACGCTTTAGAGACTGCCGCATTCACTTTAAATAGGGCACCGTCTAAATCCGTTGAGACGACACCGTATGAATTATGGTTTGGGAAGAAACCTAAGCTGTCGTTTCTGAAAGTTTGGGGATGCGATGCTTATGTCAAGAAACTTCAACCTGAAAAGCTCGAACCCAAATCGAAAAAATGCGTCTTCATAGGATACCCTAAGGAAACTATTGGGTATACCTTCTACCTTAGATCCGAAGGCAAGATCTTTGTTGCCAAGAATGGATCCTTTCTGGAGAAAGAGTTTCTCTCGAAAAAAGTAAGTGGGAGGAAAGTAGAACTTGATGAGGTACCCCCTCTTGAACCGGAGAGTAGCGCAGCTCAGGAAGATGTTTCTGTGGTGCCTGCACCGACTAGAGAGGAAGTTAATGATGATGATCATGAAACTTCGGATCAAGTTGCTACTAAACTTCGTAGGTCCACGAGGACACGTTCCGCACCAGAGTGGTACGGCAACCCTGTCCTGGAAATCATGTTGTTAGACAACGGTGAACCTTCGAACTATGAAGAAGCGATGGTGGGCCCGGATTCCAACAAATGGCTTGAAGCCATGAAATCCGAGATAGGATCCATGTATGAGAACAAAGTATGGACTTTGGTGGACTTGCCCGATGATCGGCGAGCCATAGAAAATAAATGGATCTTTAAGAAGAAGACTGACGCGGATGGTAATGTGACCGTCTATAAGGCTTGGCTTGTCGCTAAGGGTTATCGACAAGTTCAAGGGGTTGACTACGATGAGACCTTCTCACCCGTAGCGAAGCTGAAGTCCGTCCGAATCATGTTAGCAATTGCCGCATTCTATGATTATGAAATCTGGCAAATGGACGTCAAAACGGCATTCCTTAATGGTTTCCTTAAGGAAGAATTGTATATGATGCAGCCGGAAGGTTTTGTCAATCCTAAGAATGCTGACAAGGTATGCAAGCTCCAGCGCTCCATCTATGGGCTGGTGCAGGCATCTCGGAGTTGGAACATTCGCTTTGATGAAATGATCAAAGCGTTTGGGTTTATACAGACTTATGGAGAAGCCTGTATTTACAAGAAAGTGAGTGGGAACTCTGTAGCATTTCTCATATTATATGTGGACGACATATTATTGATGGGAAATGATATAGAACTTTTGGAAAGCATAAAGGCCTACTTGAATAAGTGTTTTTCAATGAAGGACCTTGGAGAAGCTGCTTACATATTAGGCATCAAGATCTATAGAGATAGATCGAGACGCCACATTGGTCTTTCACAAAGCACATACCTTGACAAGATATTGAAGAAGTTCAATATGGATCAGTCCAAGAAGGGGTTCTTGCCTGTATTGCAAGGTGTGAGATTGAGCACAGCTCAACGCCCGACCTCGGCAGTAGAAAGAGAAAAGATGAGTGTCATCCCCTATGCCTCGGCCATAGGCTCTATTATGTATGCCATGTTGTGTACCAGACCTGATGTGAACCTTGCCATAAGTTTGGTAGGGAGGTACCAAAGTGATCCCGGTATGGAACACTGGACAGCGGTCAAGAATATCCTGAAGTACCTGAAAAGGACTAAGGATATGTTTCTCGTTTATGGAGGTGCCGAAGAGCTCGTCGTAAAGGGTTACGTCGACGCTAGCTTTGACACAGATCTGGATGACTCCAAGTCACAAACCGGATACGTGTATATTTTGAATGGTGGGGCAATCAGCTGGTGCAGTTGCAAGCAAAGCGTCATGGCGGGATCTACATGTGAAGCGGAGTACATAGCTGCTTCGGAAGCAGCGCAGGAAGGAGTCTGGATGAAGGAGTTTATCACCGACCTAGGAGTGGTTCCCAATGCGTCGGGCCCGATGACTCTCTTCTGTGACAACACTGGAGCTATTGCCATTGCCAAGGAGCCCAGGTTTCACAAGAAGATCAAGCACATCAAGCGCCGCTTCAACTCCATTCGTGAATATATTCAAGATGGAGATATAGATATTTGTAAAGTAAATACGGATCTGAATGTCGCGGATCCGTTGACTGAACCTCTTCCTCGGGCAAAACATGATCAGCACCAGAACTCTATGGGTGTTCGATTCATCACAATGTAACTAGATTATTGACTCTAGTGCAAGTGGGAGACTGTTGGAAATATGCCCTAGAGGCAATAATAAAATGGTTATTATTATATTTCCTTGTTCATGATAATTGTCTATTGTTCATGCTATAATTGTATTAACCGGAAACCGTAATACATGTGTGAATACATAGATCACAGCATGTCCCTAGTAAGCCTCTAGTTGACTAGCTTGTTGATCAATAGATGGTTATGGTTTCCTAACCATGGACATTGGATGTCATTGATAACGGGATCACATCATTAGGAGAATGATGTGATGGACAAGACCCAATCCTAAGCATAGCACAAGATCGTGTAGTTCGTTTGCTAGAGCTTTTCTAATGTCAAGTATCATTTCCTTAGACCATGAGATTGTGCAACTCCCAGATACCGTAGGAATGCTTTGGGTGTATCAAACGTCACAACGTAACTGGGTGACCATAAACGTGCACTACAGGTATCTCTGAAAGTGTCTGTTGGGTTGGCACGAATCGAGACTGGGATTTGTCACTCCGTATGACGGAGAGGTATCTCTGGGCCCACTCGGTAATGCATCATCATAATGAGCTCAATGTGACTAAAGAGTTAGCCACGGGATCATGCGTTACGGAACGAGTAAAGAGACTTGCCGGTAACGAGATTGAACGAGGTATGGGGATACCGACGATCGAATCTCGGGCAAGTAACATACCGATGGACAAAGGGAATTGTATACGGGATTGATTGAATCCTCGACATCGTGGTTCATCCGATTAGATCATCATGGAACATGTGGGAGCCAACATGGGTATCCAGATCCCGCTGTTGGTTATTGGCTGGAGAGATGTCTCGGTCATGTCTGCATGGTTCCTGAACCCATAGGGTCTACACACTTAAGGTTCGGTGACGCTAGAGTTTTATGGGAAATTGTATGTGGTTACCGAAGGTTGTTCGGAGTCCCGGATGAGATCCCGAACGTCACGAGGAGTTCCGGAATGGTCTAGAGGTGAAGAATTATATATGGGAAGTCCAGTTTCAGTCACCGGAATGGTTTCGGGGGTTATCGGTATTGTACCGGGACCACCGGAAGGTGTCCGGGGGTCCACCGGGTGGGGCCACCTGCCCCGGTGGGCCAAGTGGGCTGAGCAAGGGAGGGAACCAGCCCCTGGTGGGCTGGTGCACCCCCCCCCCAAGGGGCCCAAGGCGCCTAGGGTTGAAAACCCTAGGGGGTGGGGGCGCCTCCCACCAAACTTGGGGGGCAAGTCCCCCCCTTGCCCCCCCCCTTAGATGGGATCTAAGGGGGCCGGCCCCCTCTCCGCTTCACCCTATAAATAGAGGGGGGGTGGGAGGGCAGCAGCACCCCTTCCCTGGCGCAGCCCTCCCCCTCTCCAACACCTCCTCCTCCTCCGTAGTGCTTGGCGAAGCCCTGTCGGAGAACCACAAGCTCCACCACCACGCCGTCGTGCTGCCGGAGCTCTTCCTCAACTTCTCCTCTTCCCTTACTGGATCAAGAAGGAGGAGACGTCCCCGGGCTGTACGTGTGTTGAACGCGGAGGCGCCGTCCATTCGGCGCTAGATCGGATCTTCCGCGATTTGAATCGCCGCGAGTACGACTCTATCATCCGCGTTCCTTGTAACGCTTCCGCTTAGCGATCTTCAAGGGTATGAAGATGCACTCCCTCTCTCTCGTTGCAAGCTTCTCCTAGATTGATCTTGGTGATACATAGGAAATTTTTTGATTTACTACTACGTTCCCCTACACTTTTTGTGCAGTTCACCTACAATGAAGCAATGTTTGCATCATGCAGCTAGCAAGAAGTACATGGTCTCATGAGCTGGCAGCTGCTTCTTCAAAAGTTGAACTAAAATTGAGCAACATTAAGGTTGGCTGTCATGCTCATGCAAGGTGCAACTATAATTTGCTTATCCTTTTGTGCAGTTCCACTAAAATCAAGTGCCATTGTGGTGACAGTGGCGGCTAATCTTGCAAAGGCAAATAAACTGTTGCATGAGATTACCTGCAGAGTTAGCCGAAGAGGTTAGGAACTCCAATCACCCTTTGTGCAGTTCCACTAAAATCGATAGACGTTGCCCGTGTGACATTTTAGTAGAACTGCACAAGACACTCTTTCAAAAAAAAGTGTTTTGTGCAGTTCACCAAAAGGTCACAATAGCAACGACGTGAAATGGATATCCCTATCTGCACAAAAAGATAGAAACAAAACAGTTACTGGTCAATAACCAGATATGAAACATACACGAAATTGAAAGAAGCATCTTCATTATCTTCATGGCAATCACGCAAGGACGGTAGAAATTTTTAAACGCCAGCATTACTTCATATTACCGGAAGCATTACGATCAACAATGACATTGGTTAAATATGGCATTACTTTAATGGTGGTGGCATTGCTTGTTTTACCAGCTGCATTAGATTAATAGCAGCTAAAGAGTTGGTATAAGGGCATGGGACAGTGGGGACACCAAGACATTCCCCAACGTAAAGAAGCAACTTACTTATCATACTGGGAAAAATAGCAGGAGTCCCATTTGTAACACAGTTTGATTGCATCATATTACTGGAGGCATTAGATTAATAATAATATTGGTTAGACATGTCCTTACTGTAATAGTGGGATTGCTTCAATTTACAAGCGCCCTTACATTAACAACAGCAAAAATTTGGTATAAGGGCATGCGACAGTGGACGCATCAGCACAATGTACGTACAAGGAGGCATAAAGTGGTGATGCCGAGTTTGTTCATACTCTGCGAGGGCAGCAAATCTAACCCTAGACACCTTTTACTATGTGAGGGTAGCAAATCTAATCCTGGACATACTCTGTTGACTTGTCCCCCAGCCGCCACTTTCTATCCTTTTTTCAACCAATAATAGATATGTTCCTTATCCAGTCTGTACTTCCTTTTCCCTTTATTTCCCTTTTCAACCAAGAGACCGGTTGGGTATCCAGTCTCTAAAAATTTCCCCCTGTTATTTCCTCTTTGAATCAAGTCCTAGATTCATGCTACAACTCCCCCCCCCTTTCTTCCCTGTTTGAACCAAGTCCTAGATTCGACTGCATGAAGTAGCTTTACCTCTAATAATACTAAAAATTTAGGTGGCTTTGGAAGAGCTGGTGGAAGTAGAAAAAGATCCACATGCAACCACGTGGGGAGCTGGGGCAGTAGAGCAAGGCCGTTTTCAAAGGAAGTTATACCTGAGGGTCGTCAGGATGTGGCTAGGAGGGCGGCGGGAGGTCGGATCTGCCCACAATACGACACGGAGGAAGAAGGGGTCCAAGGACCTCCCGAGCCGGCGCTGTGTCGGAAAGAACGACACGGGCAGAGGATCAGGACCCGCTGGCAGCTATGGGTTTCCTCCCTCGCCACCGATGACCGCATGAACGATGCACCTAGTCCCCTACACACCCCGGCCGAAGGGATCCGGCCGGATCTGTGACCAGCGGTGAGCAAAGAGAAAATGTCGCTACTGCTGTCTTGTTTAGATCTGGAGAGGATGAGAGAATGAAGAGAGCAACCCTAGTAAAGCAACCGCTCAGGCTCCTTCCTATATATATAGTGGAGTGATTATCTTTTTCTCTCCACAACAAGAGTATCAATTTGTGTATGTGGCATTAAAGAAAAGGAACTCTCTATTTAACGTGACTAACTGCACGTCGCACTTTCTACTGTACTGTAGTACTTACTACTAGTAGTAGTATTGTTCACTTGTGGACCCGGGGCCTCCATTCATTGAACAACCCCACGGGTGAATAAACATATACTAGTATTTATATAGAACGAACAACCTCGAACAATTTTGGCTTTGAGATATCGATGGTACAGTTCGACCACATTGCATCAATGGACTCAGTACTTTGAAGTAACCTATACGTATAAACACATGCACGGTTTACATTCTGAATCGCTAGCTAGAGCTTGAACTGTATTTGTTTACATGTACCACCTTTTTCTTTTGGTTTTCTGCTCCATGGCGCAATTCATCGATACAAAATTATAGGAGTATTTAAAAGTCGAGGGCGGGGCTTTTCCTGGGCAGTACGCGCGGTAGTTTCGCCTAGCCGGTTTGACACAGAGGCGAGGAAGGTGAGGGAGTAGCGGATTCAACTTACTGCTGGAAAGGTAGGGCTGTGTGATTTGACGACTCGTTACTGCTGGAAAGATGGGGTCCTATGATATGACTGCTCATTATAGTCATTATTATTGCGGTGCTACGACTGGGGTGAGGCTCCCCTTTCGTTCCCCACTCTAATCTGGTGCATGACACATCGACCCAGATGCTGGCTCTCCCACATGTCGGCGACATAAGAAGGAGCAAAGAATCATCAGGTATATATAGTACTACGTAGTATATACTACTCACATCGGAGGTGTGCGAAACACGGCAGCCCAGTGAACCAGCAGGCGATAGGCCATAGAAAACAATGTGGTGATATGGCCATAAAAAACAATGTACTACAGTCCAGTCTCTAGCATGTACAATACTCCTCTTCCTCCTCTCGGTTCATCGCCATCATACTTTCCCCATTCATGTGTTTTCAGTATCCTGCGAATCAAAGAGGCCCTTAGACTGGTTTAGGTCCGGTCATTTTTTTTCAATGTGTTATGTCCAAAATTTAATGAGCATGCTCCGGTTTCTATGAAAATAATCCGGTTTGCATGTAGTAATTCATTTATTTATTTATTCTTCTGCGGGGGTTTTCATGTAATTCGTCAGGTCCGAAATGTAAAGTACGTCGGCATGGTTGCATATGCTCCGAGTCCTGCATGCACTACGACCCAGCTGTTATATGTCCCACATGTCGGCGAAAGGAAGCACGTGGAAATAGCCTAGGAGTACAAATAGGAGGAAAAATGTGTGAAAAATTATGTACTAAGAAGCGTAACTGCAGTTCGAATAGGAGACCTAAAGTGATGATAGGCATAGGTCGCACGCACCCAACTATTGGTACTAGACGTACGAGTACTCAATACTCCTATTCTATCAACACGAGTCCCATCTGACAACAACGTCCATGCTACAGCTAGCTCTTCACCCTCGTTTCTCTCTTCTAATTCTATCTCAGCCAACGCGCGGTGGGCGGGGTGGGGATTTGCCGATAATCGGTTTGCTCAACTGCGGCCCCACCTGCCAGTGAAAATGCTAAGACAACAAGCGTTCCCTAGCTTGAGCGGCGTACCCGACAGACCGTGTGGGGGTGCGGCGCAACGCAGCAGTCTTTACCTTTTTACTCATAGAAAGAAAATGCCAAGCCAATGCGTGCTGAGCGGCAAGCCAGAACGACAGTGTGGGGTGCGACGCGAACAACGCAGGCCTGTTGTACTTGTTCCACTTTCTCGTTTTGAACTCGTGACATGTAACGCTCAGTTTTGAATTTATAAGTTTGGTTGTCACGCCAATATATATACTCCCTCCATGTAGGTTGGGTCTCGTACGTAAATATGAAGTCAAAATTTGGCACAAAACACGATGGTGACCAGTCTACCTCATAATCTGTGCGAAATTTTGACCATAAATTTGACTAACAAAATTTTCATGCATGTCGCCAAAATTATATCATTGAAAACTATGTTCAAATACGAATCCAACGATATAATTTTTTTTACATGCACTAACACTTTGTCAGTTAAATCTTTGGTCAAAATTTAGCACAAATTACAAAAGGGACTAACAAACCAGGACGTAGGTAGTAAACTGGGACTAAGACAGTGATACTACATATAATTAACACCAAATAAGAGCAAGGGATCACACATGTCATTTATGACTCGAATAAAAATGCCATACACTAACACATTAAGGCCACGAGGCGATGCAGTTCTGGTTACAGGAGGCAAGAAGAAAGATGCATCCATCGACGACCTCCTCCTCCTCGACTCAAGGCGCCGCCCACCGAATGGTAGCTGAGGAGCAGTGGCTTTCATGGCCAGGTCAACGTGCTTCTGAACAATGGCGTCCAAAGATTCCAGCCGGTCGAAGAAGGCCAACATCTTTGCATCCTCCCTGGCCTTGTATTGGCCTATGTAGACGATTTCCTCGTAGACATGGATCTGTAGGTCGACGGTTTCTTGCATGGCGAGGTGCTGCACAGCGAGCGCAGCCTCAAGGTGCACATTCTTCATCGCGACCTCCGGCAGCAGCAGGGCCACCAGTGCTTGAAAGAGTTCATCACCATGGAGGCCGATGAGGGTGGCAGGCAATGAGGAGCCTGGGCGCGCGGGCTGGAGGAGTACAGCAAGGTCGTTCGTGCGCTTCTTGACGGCAGTGAACTTGCGGATGGAGTGGACCATCATCTCGTCCATGCGAGAGGCGAAGCCAGTGTCGACGAGGGCTATGACGCCGGCGGTCGCCAGCAGCGTCTAGAAACACTGCATGGTGCGGGGCCGCAGGCCGGCGTCTTGGACGATCTGGCACAGCCGACTGCCGCTCGCGTCCATTGACGCCATGGGTGCTTGTGGCTTCTGGTCACTTGGTCTTGGTCTTGGATTGGAGTGAGCAGTGTTGCGCAGACTAGGTCTCTATGATTTGGTAGACGGATTGGAGTGGTGGGGCGCCTTTATATCAGAGTCCAAACTGCATTGCATTCACATCGTGTTGTCTCCATTCTGCTTCTCCAATTAATTCCCTATGCATGCTAATTGAATGAGGATGCATCATTGACCGTTCAACATTTCGGGAACCGCTACCCTCTCCCTCGTTGGCATTCAAGGCGTATCAATGTAAATGTGTGTCAAAAAGAGACTAGTCATGAGTAGTACTACTACATTGTGCACCGTGATTAAGGCGGAGAGGAAAATGAGAGAATTTAATATTTATTTGCTAATTAATACCATTGCATGCAATGAACTGACCGCTGCATGCCGTGTTAGGTAGTCTCAAGGCATTAAAAACATACATGGCCCACGTCTCTTATTGGTTGATTCCTATTCATGTCTAGAAACAAGAAACATGGTCGGATTTCTTTTGGGATTATTTGATTTTTGTAAGATGACTAAAACTAGCAATCGCCACAATAACCGTAAGATCTGCATCCGACAGTGGCACCTATTGGACGCAAACAGCAATAGAAAAGAATTGCCACAAAACTGCCACACCACACCCCTCCCCTACACATAAGACTGCCACGCAAGCATTCGCAACTGCCATGTTCGGGTTGCGCTTGGCTCTTCGCCTCTTCGAGAAGTCGAATAATGATGTTACTACTTCTACAGTAATGAATCAACTGCTGCATGTCCACCGTGTGGGGGAGGGAGAGCTTGTTGTAAGCAAAAGCTTGTCCTCGTCTACCAGTGCTTGAATGGCCTAAACTTCTATTGTAGTGCTCTGCTACTAGTTCAATCAGTTTCGTCAGTAAAATTCAGTTTTGACAGTAAAATTCAGTTTCGACTGTAAAGTTCAGTTTCTTCAGTTAAGTTCAGAGTCAACAGTATTTACAGCATATGTTGGAGCGGCCGTGGCGCGGCTGATGCATTTTACATCTAGCATTTTTTGGTGATGTATTTTACATCATCTATTGCATATTTTATTGGAATCCCACTTCAGATTAATGTTGTCTGTCTTGTCCTGCTTCAGCCCCGCCATCGTACACCTCACCGGAGCTGCTCCAACGACTGAGCCGTCCATCACAGCAGAGCAGTACCCTCGGCGCCGTCTCCAGAGGCCTCAGATCTTCTTCCCCGCCTCCGACAGTCACACCAGCATCACCATCCTCCACGTCCAACCCAATGATGTTGAGGTCGACAAGCCTATGCCAAAGAGATTGTACACTCGTCGCATCACTTTTTTTACTCTACATTCATGTCGATCCCTCAGGGATCCTTTGTTAAAAATATGCCCTAGAGGCAATAGTAAAGTGGTTATTTTATATTTCCTTAATCATTATAAAGGTTTATTATTCATGTTATAATTGTATTGATCAGAAACTTCAATACATGTGTTAATACATAAACAAATACTAAGTCCCTAGTAAGCCTCTACTAGACTAGCTCGTTGATCAAAAGATGGTTAAGGTTTCCTAACCATAGACATGTGTTGTCACTTGACAACGGGATCACATCATTAGGAGAATGATGTGATGGACAAGACCCATCTGTTAGCTTAGCATATGATCGTTCAGTTTATCGCTACTGCTTTCTTAATGTCAAATACATATTCCTTCAACCATGAGATCATGCAACTCCCAGATACCGGAGGAATACCTTGTGTGCTATCAAACGTCACTTCGTAACTGGGTGATCATAAAGGTGCTCTACAGGTATCTCCGAAGGTGTCTGTTGGGTTGGCATGAATAGAGATTGGGATTTGTCACTCCGTATGACAGAGAGGTATCTCTGGGCCCTCTCGGTAATACAGCAGCATAAGAAGCTTGCGAGCAAAGTGGCTAAGGAGTTAGTTACAATATGATGTATTACGGAATGAGTAAATAGACTTACCGGTAACAAGATTGAACTAGGTATGGAGATACCGACGGTCGAATCTCGGGCAAGTAACATACCGACAGACAAAGGGAACTATGTATGTTGTCATAAAGGTTTGACCGATAAAGATCTTCATAGAATATGTAGGAACCAATATGGACATCCAGGTCCCACTATTTTTTATTGACCAGAGAAGCGTCTCGGTCATGTCTACATCATTCTCGAACCCATAGGGTCCACACGCTTAACGTTCATTGACGATATAGTACTATATGAGTTATGTATGTTGGTGACCGAATGTTGTTCGGAGTCCCGGATGAGATCACGGACATGACAAGGAGCTCCGAAATGGTCCGGAGGTAAAGATTGATATATAGGATGAAGGTATTCGGGTTTTGGAAAGGTTTTAGAATGCACCGGATTACCATCGGAGTGCCGAAAGGGGTTCTGGGAGGCCACCGTTAGGTTATACCTATTTGGTGGGCCTCATGGGCCAAGGAGGGAGGCTCACCAGCCCACAAGGGGGCTGGGCACGCTCCACCTCCCCTGACTACGCGCCAGAAGGAAGGAGGAGGCGCCCTAGGGCAGTCGCCCCCCCCCCCCCTTTCCTTCCCCCACGCACCATATATGGAAGGAGGGCGCGCCTAGGGTAGCTGCCGGCCCCTTGGGGCGCACCCTAGGGCTGCCTCTCCTCTCACTCCACCTATATATATGTGAGGAGGGGAGGGGGCACCACACACCACGAATCCCCAAGCCGTGTGCCAGTGCCCTCTCTCCCTCTAGTTCGTCCTCCGCTCTAAATCCATTGTGCTTGGTGAAGCCCTGTTGAAAAGCTTCACCACTACCATCACTACGCCATCGTGCTGCCAAAACTCATCTACTACTTCGCCTCTCTTATTGGATCGAGAAGGCGAGGACGTCATTGAGCTGAACGTGTGGTGAACGCGGAGGTGCCGTGCGTTCGGTGCTTGATCGGAACGGATCATGAAGTTGTACGACTACATCAACCGCGTTGATAAACACTTCCGCTTGGTGATCTACAAGGGTATGTAGATGCTCTCCCCCTCTCATAGCTATGCATCTCCATGGATAGATCTTGCATGTGCGTAGAATATTTTTTGTTTTCCATGCAACATTCCCCAACAGTGGCATCATGAGCCAGGTCTATGCGTAGATGATATGCACGAGTAGAACACAAAGGAGTTGTGGGTGGTGATGTTTATATTGCTTACTACCTATGTCTTATTTTGATTCGGCGGTATTGTGGGATGAAGCGGCTCGGACCAACCTTACATGTCCACGTACATGGGACTGGTTCCACCGACTAACATGCAACTTGTTTTGCATAAAGGTGGCTGGCGGGTGTCTGTCTCTCCTACTTTAGTTGAATCTAATTTGACTACGGCGGTCCTTGCAGAAGGTTAAATAGCAACTTGATAATCACTGTTGTGGTTTTGCGTAGGTAAGAACGGTTCTTGCTTGTTGCCCATAGCATCCACGTAAAACTTGCAACAACAAAGTAGAGGACATCTAACTTGTTTTTGCAGGGCATGTTGTGATGTGATATGGTCGAGACATGATGTGATATATGTTGATGTATGAGATGATCATGTTTTGTAATAAGTTCACGACTTGCATGTCGATGAGTAAGACAACCGACAGGAGCCTTAGGGTTGTCTTTAACTATTGTATGACCTGCGTGTCAATAAATAAGCGCCATGTAATTGCTTTACTTTATCGCTATGCGTTAGCAATAGTTGGCGAGACGACCCCGACGCAACGATGGAGATCAAGGTGTCGTGCCGGTACGATGGAGATCATGCCGTTGCTTTGGAGATGGAGATCAAAAGCACAAGATGATGATGGCCATATCATGTCACGTATTTTGATTGCATGTGATGTTTATCCTTTATGCATCTTATTTTGCTTAGAACGACGGTAGCATTATAAGATGATCCCTTCACTTAATTTCAAGATAATGTTCTCCCCGAGTATGCACCATTGCCAAAGTTCATCGTTTTGAAGCACCTCATGATGATCGGGTGTGATAGATTCTACATTCACATACAACGGGTGTAAGCCAGTTTTGCACATGCAGAATACTTGGGTTAAACTTGACAAGCCTAGCATGTACAGACATGGTCTCGGAACACTAGAGACCGAAAGGTCGAACATGAGTCATATAGTAGATATGATCAACATGGAGATGTTCACCATTGAAGACTACCCCATCTCACATGATGATCGGGCATGGGTTACTTGATTTGGATCATGTATCACTTAGACAACTTGAGGGATGTTGATTTAAGTGGGAGTTCATTAGTAATTTGATTATTTGAACTAAAATTTATCATGAACTTAGTCCTAATAGTCTTTGCAAATCTATGTTGTAGATCAATGGCCCATGCTACCATTCCCTTGAATTTTAATGCGTTCCTAGAGAAAGCTAAGTTGAAAGATGATGGTAGCAACTACACGGACTGGGTTCGTAACTGGAGGATTATCCTCATTGCTGCACAAAAGAATTATGTCCTTGATGCACCGCTAGGTGATAGACCTGTTGTAGGAGCTGATGCAGACGTTATGAATGTCTGGCAGGCTCGTTCTGATGACTACTCGATAGTTTAGTGTTTCATGCTTTACGGATTAGAACCGGGACTTCAAAAGCGTTTTGAACGCCACAGAGCATATAAGATGTTCCAAGAGCGGAAGTTGATATTTCAAGCTAATGCCCAGGTTGAGAGATATGAAGTCTCCAACAAGTTCTTTAGTTGTAAAATGGAGGAGAATAGTTCTGTCAGTGAACACATACTCCGAATGTCTGGGTACCACAACCACTTGACTCAGCTGGGAACTGATCTTCCAGTTGAGAGAGTTATTGACAGAGTTCTTCAATCACTACCACCAAGCTACAAAGGCTTCGTGATGAACTATAATATGCAAGGGATGACAAAAAGGATTCCTGAACTCTTCACGATGCTGAAATCAGCGGAGGTAGAAATCGAGAAAGAGCATCAAGTGTTGATGGTTAACAAAACCACCAGTTTTAAGAAAAAGGGCAAGGGAAAGAAAGGGAACTTCAAGAAGATTGGCAAGCAAGTTGTCGCTCCCGTGAAAAAGGCCAAAGCTGGACCCAAGCCTGAAACTGAGTGCTTCTACTGCAAAGGAAATGGTCACTGGAAGCGGAACTGCCCCAAGTACTTGGCAGATAAGAAGAATGGCGAAGTGAACAAAGGTATATTTGATATACATGTTATTGATGTGTTCCTTACTAATGCTCATAGTAGCACCTGGGTATTTGATACTGGTTCGGTTGCTCATATTTTTAACTCGAAATAGGAGCTGTGGAATAAACGAAGATTGGCTAACGACGAGGTGACGATGCGTGTAGGAAATGGTTCCAAGGTTGATGTGATCGTCGTCGGCACACTACCTCAACATCTACCTTCGGGATTAGTTTTAGACCTCAATAATTGTTATTTGGTGCCAGCGTTGAGCATGAACATTATATCTGGATCTTGTTTATTGCGAGACGGTTATTCATTTAAGTCAAAGAATAATGGTTGTTCTATTTATATGAGTAACATCTTTTATGGTCATGCACCCTTAGTGAATGGTCTATTCTTGTTGAATCTCGATCATAGTGATACACATATTCATAATATTGATGCCAAAAGATGTAAAGTTGATAATGATAGTGCAACATACTTGTGGCACTACTGTTTAGGTCATATTGGTGTAAAGCGCATGAAGAAACTCCATGTGGATGGACTTTTGGAATCACTTGATTATGAATCATTTGATACTTGCGAACCATGCCTCATGGGTAAGATGACTAAAACTCCGTTCTCTGGAACAATGGAGCGAGCTAATGACTTATTGGAAATAATACATACCGATGAGTGTTGAAGCACGCGGCGGGTATCATTATTTTCGGACCTTCACAGATGATTTGAGTAGGTATGGATATATCTACTTGATGAAACACAAGTCTGAAACATTTGAAAAGTTCAAAGAATTTCAGAGTGAAGTGGAAAATCATCGTAATAAGAAAATAAAATTTCTACGATCTGATCGCGGAGGTGAATATTTGAGTTACGAGTTTGGCTTTCATTTAAGACAGTGTGGAATTTTTTCACAACTCATGCCACCTGGAACACCACAGCGTAATGGTGTGTCTGAACGTCGTAACCGTAATTTATTAGATATGGTGCGTTCTATGATGTCTCTTACATATTTGCCTCTATCGTTTTAGGGTTATGCATTAGAGACATCTGCATTCACGTTAAATAGGGCACCGTCTAAATCCGTTGAGACGACACCGTATGAACTATGGTGTGGCAAGAAACCTAAGATGTCGTTTCTTAAAGTTTGGGGATGTGACGCTTATGTCAAAAGGCTTCAGCCTGATAAGCTCGAACCCAAAGCGGAGAAGTGTGTCTTCATAGGATACCCTAAAGAAACTATTGGGTATACCTTCTACCACAGATCCGAAGGCAAGATCTTTGTTGCTAAGAATGGGTCATTTCTAGAGAAGGAGTTTCTCTCGAAAGAAGTGAGTGGGAGGAAAGTAGAACTTGATGAGGTAATTGTACCTTCTCTCGAATTGGAAATTAGCACATCAGAGAAAACCGTTCCCGTGATGCCTACACCAACTAGAGAAGAAGCTAATGATGATGATCATGAAACTTCAGATCAAGTTACTACTGAACCTCGTAGGTCGACCAGAACACGTACCGCACCACAGTGGTACTGTAATCATGTCCTGGAAGTCATATTGTTAGACAATGGCGAACCTACGAACTATGAAGAAGCTATGATGAGCCCAGATTCTGACAAATGGATTGAGGCCATGAAATCTGAGATAGGATCCATGTATGAGAACAAAGTGTGGACTTTGGTGGACTTGCCCGATGATCAGCAAGCCATTGAGAATAAACGGATCTTCAAGAGGAAGACGGACGGTGATGGTAATATCACTGTCTACAAAGCTCGACTTGTCGCAAAAGGTTTTCGACAAGTTCAAGGGGTTGACTACGATGAGACTTTCTCACCCGTAGCGATGCTTAAGTCTGTCAGAATCATGTTAGCAATTGCCGCATTTTATGATTATGAAATCTGGCAAATGGACGTCAAAACTGCATTCCTTAACGGGTTTCTTAAAAAAGAGTTGTATATGATGCAACTAGAAGGTTTTGTTGATCCTAAAGGTGCTAACAAAGTGCGCAAGCTCCAGCGATCCACCTATGGACTGGTGCAAGCATCTCGGAGTTGGAATATGCGCTTTGATGAGGTGATCAAAGCATTTGTTTTATACAGACTTACGGTGAATCCTGTATTTACAAGAAAGTGAGTGGGAGCTCTGTAGCATTTCTGATATTATATGTGGATGACATATTGCTGATTGGAAATGATATAGAATTTCTGGATAGCATAAAAGGATATTTGAATAAGAATTTTTCAATGAAAGACCTCGATGAAGCTGCTTACATATTGGGCATTAAGATCAATAGGGATAGATCGAGACGCTTAATAGGACTTTCACAAAGCACATACCTTGACAAAGTTCTGAAGAAGTTCAAAATGGACCAGTCAAAGAAAGGGTTCTTGCCTGTGTTGCAAGGTGTGAAATTGAGTCAGACTCAAAGTCCGACCACGGCAGAAGATAGAGAGAGAATTAAAGTCATTCCCTATGCCTCAGCCATAGGTTCTATAATGTATGACATGTTGTGTCCCAGACCTGATGTGTGCCTTGCCATAAGTTTGGCAGGGAGGTACCAAAGTAATCCAGGAGTGGATCACTAGACAGCGGTCAAGAATATCCTGAATTACCTAAAAAGGACCAAGGATATGTTTCTCGTTTATGGAGGTGACGAAGAGCTCATCGTAAAGGGTTACGTCCTAGCTTCGACACAGATCTGGATGACTCTAAGTCACAAACCGTATACATATTTATATTGAATGGTGGAGCTGTCAGTTGGTGCAGTTCTAAGCAGAGCGTCGTGGCGGGATCTACATGTGAAGCGGAGTACATAGCTGCTTCGGAAGCAGCACATGCACTGGTACAGCGAGGTGCTATACAAACGGTTTTTAACCCCTTTCCGCGATGACATTTTGAACCGTCGCCAAGTGAGTGAGTGCGATAGGGGGGTCCTTCCCACATGACCCAAAAACTGTCGGGGATAGGGAGCCTTGATGCATACAGTTGTCCCTATAAAATTGTTTCTGATATCTCGAATATCCCAAATGCTCCATCCTTGCTACTCGTTTGTGCTCGCATTGCCATCGCAGTCGGTATTCTATGGTGCTACGTTTACGATGCGCGGCCCATCATAAACAGTTCATGATTATAGAACGTGTATGATAAGCAGACAATCACACACATTCACTTTTCCTGAACCGTATGCGATAACTAATTAAGAAGATTAGCTAATCACCGTACGAGTGTCGGATAGGATTATGAAATGTCGGACCGTCGTAACATCGTCGTACATGATAACTATCGCACATGCTATTCTGTGGTGTAACGTTTATGATGCGTACCACATCAGAAATAGTTCATGATTGCAAATCATGTACGATAAGGCAACTATCACAAACGTTTAGTTTGCCCTCACCATTTGTGATATTGTCTGACATCACACACGCTTTGCAAATGGCAACTGTATGCATGCTCGCACACGTTTCCTCTCTGTGAACCGTGTCGGATTGTGGTGTATATCACAAACATTTGTGTTTTACTGACCGTGTGCGCCGTAACAACCTGCAGAGCGTAATTTCACTGTAATTTAATTGCTGCTATTTAAAATTGTACCTGATTAGAATTTGAAAGTATGCTATAGCTTTATTCATATCCATCAGGTTCAAACAACCAATGCATTATTTGATTCACAGGTACATATGTTCAAGAATTGCATAAGCACCAAATAATGAATGATGAACCACAGTTGTATACTTGTACTATTAAAGACGGTAAAAAAAAGAGGTGAAATACATTCTGGTTGCTGAACAAGGTGAAGCGGAATGCCCATATTGTGCCCTCCTCCATGCAGAAGGCACGCACGACTCTAGTCCAACCCCTTGTGATGGCCGACCGCCCATCCTTCACTGTCTTCATGAACACATCTAGATAGTCATCGTGTTCTGGTAGAAATACTTTAACCTTTGCATGCCCACCAATCATGTAGTTTGAGAGGTAATCTTGAGTAAACTGCTTTGGGAACCATTGCAAAGGAAAAAGATTCAGACATTGTCATCTAACACAACTCATTATGGGCAGTAAAAAGAAGGCTGCAGAGTTCTTACTTACCATCCTGCAGTTCGCTGTTGTCTTGGATAAAGTGTAAACAAATAGTTTAATTGCCATGTTTTGACCCATTTTACTAACAATCTTTATCAGCTTCCTCACTTGATGCTGGTTCATCAATATCTCATTGCCCCATACGCAGAAAGGGTCGAAGCGCGGATCTTTACCAATGACATATGTACCTAAAAGCACCAAGTTAATATTAGAAGCTAAATAGCAATTGCACAATGATGTAGTACAACACTCCCTCCGTCCCATTATATAATATCTTATAACATCCAATATACTCACATATTGGATGAATTAACATCTTATATTATGGCCGGAGGGAGTTTATTGCATTTTTACAAATTATCGGCTGATTAACTGTTGTTGTGTTGTTGTTGTTGTTGCTGCTCTTCTATGTATATCTAGACATCATGAGAACATTAAGGTAACACTCTTCCTTGTTGCTATGTAGCCTAGGATTGCATATTTAGACATTCAGTATAGTGCAAGTTGCTATGTAGCCTCAGATATGTTACATATGGCCCTAGTTAACCTAACGATAAATGGTTTACAGATATATTCAGTTAAAAGTCCGATTCACCGATTAATCCTTTATCAGCCCCCGGCCTATATGGTACGAGCTACCGATATCCTGAACAGTGAGTATATATAAGCCATGGGATGAAACTAACCTCGATGGAAAACATCAGTCGTTCCCAAAATTATCCTGTGTAAGTACATCGAGAGGCATGTTAAGCACAACAGGCCTAACATTTAACAACAAGCAAATGTAGTCATTCAAACTGGTATTGTGCTGGTCTAAGTACACTGGTTATTGTTAAATAAAAATGGAAAGGTGTGTTAACTACAACATGCTTAGCAGCAACCAAATGTAGTCATTCATAGTGGTATTGATGAAATTGAACTGCACAGTTCATACTTGCACATATAGAACATCATGTTGTGAATAATTCGAATAAACAAGGCATATTACAAACAACCAAAGATAGCATTTGGAACTGGACATATGCTAACTACAAACAACCGAACAACCAACAAACTTTAAAAGAGGCATATGCTAGCTATAACAGGCTTAATAGCAAGCAAATATATGCATTCCTATCGGTATGTTTAAAACTGGTATTAATGAAAATGTACTGCACAGTAAATAGTTGCACATATAGAGCATCAAATTGTGAACAACTGAAATAAACAAGACATACTGCAAACAACCAAATATAGCAATTAAAACTGGACATATTCTCACTACACTACAAAAGGGGCTCGACAAAACAAATCATGGGTTCCCCCTGTGAAGAGGCACGGCAAAACAAATCATGGGTTTCCTCACCTGTCATGGATGGGCTCGTTCCCGTGGGAAGAGCACGGACCCTGGGTGCGCTCCATGTTGTCGCAGATGGGCTCCTTCCTCTTGGAAGAGCACGGTTGTAGGGTGCCCTCCCTGATGTCGCAGATGGGCTCTTTCCCCTTGGAAGAGCTAGAAAGGGTGCCCTCCTCATGGTCGCCATCGATGAGGTCTGACTTGGCAGTTGTGGATCCCAAGCCAGCGTCGCAGAACATGTCCTTCAGAAATGACAAAAGGGGCTTGATGGCGATGTAGGATGGCAAATTCTTGACAGCGAGCCAGAGGAGATCAGCGGCGGGGCCATGGACGAGATCGACGGTAATTGAACCCGAGGGGTTGGGGGTGTGCCACTTAACCTGTGACATAGCCCGCGTCAGGCCATCGCTGTCGACAACCTCGATGACGTAGCCGGCGTTCGTGACATACCCGCATACTCTAGCCCGCTGATTGAGAGCCTGCGGCCAGTAATGTTCGTCAGCTTCCTCGGCGGCCACCTCGGCGACGTCGGGCGAAGAGGCCATGATACACCTCTTTTGGGCCAGTTGCTCCTTGAGCTCCACGGGAAGCGTAACCGGGCTTAGGTTGTGACGCTCTGGAGTGGGGGATGGGGATCTGTGGGAAAGGGGGTGCTTGGCAGGCATCATCTAAGAAACTCAGGGCGGCCTGGGTATCGAGATCGGTGGGTAAGCTGCACGGGCAAACCGGCAGATGTTGACAATGGAGGCCTTGCGGCGGCGGCGGTGACCTTGCTAGGGTTTCAAGCGAGGGAGGGGTTGAGGTGGGTGGGTGTGTGTGCGCGCGCGCGCACGCGCATGCCCGAGGAATTTTTGGGGTGTCTGGGGAAGTGTTTGAGGAAATGACGCAACTACTAAAAAATTTACTACGCGGGAGTAAAATGTCGGGGCTATTGAAAATTTGGATGATGCATCGCACACAGTCCCGAAATAACAACCGTGTGTTATGAAACGGAAAAACCCTCGAGCCGGGCAGATATTTTCGAGGGATGCAGGCGGGACCGGGAACAACAAACATCACACGCGGTCGAAACATAATAACCGTGTGTTATCAAACAGAAAAACCCTGCAGGCGGGTAGATATTTTTGAGAGGGGAAGCCTCGTGGAGCCCAATGTACTGTACTGATGTGCATGACAGGGGCACCGGCGTGGCACACGGTTAGTGTGAGTGAACCGTGTCTGTTGCGTCATCCGACTTGTCTAATGTTCGTAAATTTGGCAAAAATGATGCGGGAAAGTGTCAGAACATGAACACACTTGCATGTGGACCAAATATATGTATGAAAAGGGTGGTTTGATGTTCAAATACCAAATGCACAACTTTGATGTAGCACCTATCTCACAAAACGCACGGTATTGCTTGTCCCCCCCCCCTCGTGTCGGTAGGAGGGGAATCCTAAGCTATGAACGCATGCCCGCCCCCACGGAGGTTCACCTAGCAAAATGTGAAGTAGCAGTCCCCCCCATCAAACACACACACACACACACACACACACACTTTCATTCGGCGGGAGAGGGCATCTCACCAAAATGTATCGTAAAACGGACCAAGAATAATCCACCTTGGTCGTACAACCTCTCTCTTGTTGTTGGTCAAAGTGATGGACGTCCATGCGACCCCAGAGATGGGCTAGTTCGCCAATAATCATGCAAGTAGCTAGTCCCCGAAGACAACCACTGCCTACATGTGGCCCAAACATATGTATGGGGTGTTCATGTTTGAATACACAATGGAACAACTTTGTTGTGGCACCGTGCTTTGGAACCAGAAATCCCCACACGAAACAAGGGTTAGTTGACGACGCATTGTATATATGTATGTCACACCACACTTCGAGCCGATGACGGGGATTCATGCATGCATGCATAGTATGCGCTCAAACTTAGGTCTGAATCTCACCATGACCTACTACGATAACACGAACCAAAGGATGAATCCACCATGGTAACCTATCTCGTTGTCAGTCAAAAAGTGATCATGGATGTCCACGCGGGCCCACGAATATATAGGCTTGTCGCCGATAACCACGTGAGGGAGTGTACCATTCGAAGACAACCACTACATGCAAATGTGTGTATGGAGGTGATGCGTGCATGCATGTTTGAATACCATTCACAACATTGATGTGGCGTGTGCGTCGAAAATTGTACAGTCCCCACACAGAGCGAGATCGGTTCATGAGGTGTCATGGTACTGCCCACTTCGACTCGATGGGAGGGATTCATGCGTACACATGCATGTGTGCTCAAACTATATCATGTCATCCCAGAACATGACCTATATACCGTAATACAACCCAAAAAATAATCCCCTTGATATGTCCATTTTGCATCATGCTTTTATATTGATATTTATTGCATTATGGGCTGTTATTACACATTCTAGCACAATACTTATGCCTTTTCTCTCTTATTTTACAAGATTCATATGAAGAGGGAGAATGCCGGCAGCTGGAATTCTGGGCTGGAAAAGGAGCAAATCTGAGAGACCTATTCTGCACAACTCCAAAACCCCTGAAACTTCACGGAGAATTATTTTGGAATATATAAAAAATATTGGGCGAAGAAAGCACCTGAGGGGACCCACCAGGCAGCCACAAGGATGGGGGCGCGCCCTACCCCCTGGGCGCGCCTCCCTACCTTGTGGGCCACCAGGCAGGCCCCCAATGCCCATCTTCTGCTATATGATGTGTTTTGACCTGAAAAAAATCAAGAAGGAATCTTTCGAGATGAAGCGCCGCCGTCTCAAGGTGGAACCTGGGTAGAACCAATCTAGGGCTCCGGCGGAGCTGTTCTGCCGGAGAAACTTCCCTCCAGGAGGGGGAAATCGAAGCCAACATCTTCACCAGCACCATCTCCTCTCAAACCCTAGTTTATCTCTTGTATCCGATCTTTGTCTCAAAACCTCCGGTTGGTACTTGTGGGTTGCTAGTAGTGTTGATTACTCCTTGTAGTTGATGCTAGTTGGTTTATTCGGTGGAAGATCATATGTTCAGATCCTTAATGCTATTCAATACCCCTCTGATTATGAACATGAATATGCTTTGTGAGTAGTTACGATTGTTCCTGAGGACATGGGAGAAGTCTTGTTATAAGTAATCATGTGAATTTGGTATTCGTTCGATATTTTGATGAGATGTATGTTGTCTTTCCTCTAGTGGTGTTATGTGAACGTCGACTACATGACACTTCACCATGATTTGGGCCTAGGGGAAGGCATTGGGAAGTAATAAGTAGATGATGGGTTGCTAGAGTGACAGAAGCTTAAACCCTAGTTTATGCGGTGCTTCGTAAGGGGCTGATTTGGATCCATATGTTTCATGCTATGGTTAGATTTATCTTAATTCTTCTTTCGTAGTTGCGGATGCTTGCGAGAGGGGTTAATCATAAGTGGGAGGCTTGTCCAAGTAAGGGCAGCACCCAATCACCGGTCCACCCACATATCAAATTATCAAAGTAACGAACGTGAATCATATAAGCATGATGAAAACTAGCTTGACAGTAATTCCCATGTGTCCTCGGGAGCGCTTTGCTTTATATAAGAGTTTGTCCAGGCTTGTCCTTTGCTACAAAAAGGATTGGGCCACCTTGCTGCACCTTAGTTACTTTTGTTACTTTTTACCCGTTACGAATTATCTTATCACACAACTATCTGTTACCGATAATTTCAGTGCTTGCAGAGAATACCTTGCTGAAAACCGCTTGTCATTTCCTTCTGCTCCTCGTTAGGTTCGACACTCTTACTTATCGAAAGGACTACGATAGATCCCCTATACTTGTGGGTCATCAAGACTCTTTTCTGGCATCGTTGCCGGGGAGTGAAGCGCCTTTGGTAAGTGGAATTTGGTAAGGAAACATTATATAGTGTGCTGAAATTTACTTTCACTTGTCACTATGGAAAATAATCCTTTGAGGGGCTTGTTCGGGGTATCTTCACCTCGACCGGAAGAGCAAAGAGTTTCTCCTCAACATACTGCACCTACTAAAAATATTTATTATGAAATTCCTTCAGGTATGCTAGAGAAACTGCTAGCTAATCCTTATGCAGGAGATGGAACATTACATCCCGATATGCACCTAATCTATGTGGATGAAGTTTGTGGATTATTTAAGCTTGCAGGTTTGCCCGAGGATGATGTCAAGAAGAAGTTCTTCCCTTTATCTTTGAAGGGAAAGGCATTGACATGGTATAGGCTATGTGATGATATTGGATCATGGAACTACAACCGATTGAAATTGGAATTTCATCAAAAGTTTTATCCTATGCATCTGGTTCATCGTGATCAGAATTATATTTATTATTTTTGGCCTCGTGAAGGAGAAAGTATCGCTCAAGCTTGGGGGAGGCTTAAGTCAATGTTATATTCATGCACCAATCATGAGCTCTCAAGGGAAATTATTATTCAGAATTTTTATGCTTGGCTTTCTCATAACGATCAATCCATGCTCGATACTTCTTGTACTGGTTCTTTTATGAAGAAGTCTATCGAATTCCAATGGGATTTATTGGAAAGAATCAAACACAACTCTGAAGATTGGGAACTCGATGAAGGTAAGGAGTCAGGTATAAACCTTAAGTTTGATTGTGTTAAATCTTTCATGGATACCGATGCTTTTCGTGATTTTAGCACTAAATATGGACTTGACTCTGAGATAGTAGCTTCCTTTTGTGAATCATTTGCTACTCATGTTGATCTCCCTAAGGAGAAGTGGGTTAAATATCATCCTCCCATTGAAGTAAAAGTAGTAGAACCTATTAAAGTTGAAGAAGAAACTATTACTTATAATGTTGATCCTATTGTTCCTACTGCTTATATTGAGAAATCACCTTTTCCTGTTAGAATAAAGGATCATGCTAAAGCTTCAACTGTGGTTCGTAAGAGTAATATTAGAACACCTACACCCCCTGAACAAATTAAAGTTGAGCCTAGTATTGCTATGGTTAAAGATCTCTTGGTCGATAATATTGATGAGCATGTTATTTATTTCTGTGGTGAAGCTGCTAGAATTGCTAAACCTGATATTAAAGATAAACATAGACCCGTTGTTGGCATGCCTGTTGTTTCTGTTAAAATAGGAGATCATTGCTATCATGGTTTATGTGATATGGGTGCTAGTGTGAGTGCAATTCCTTATACCTTATATCGAGAAATTATGAATGATATTGCACTTGCTGAGATAGAAGATATTGATGTTACTATTAAACTTGCCAATAGAGATACTATATCACCAATTGGGATTGTTAGAGATGTTGAAGTCTTGTGTGGGAAAATAAAATACCCTACTGATTTTCTTGTTCTTAGTTCCCCACAAGATGATTTTTGTCCCATTATATTTGGTAGACCTTTCTTGAATACTGTTAATGCTAGGATAGACTGTGAGAAAGAAATTGTTACTGTAAGCTTTGGGGATGTGTCTCATGATTTTAATTTCTCTAAATTTTGTAGACAACCCCATGATAAAGAATTGCCTAGTAAAGATGAAATAATTGGTCTTGCTTCTATTGATGTGCCTCCTACCGATCCTTTAGAACAATATTTGCTAGATCATGAAAATGATATGTTTATGAATGAAAGAAAGGAATTAGATGAAATATTCTTTAACCAAATGCCTGTTTTGAAACACAATTTGCCTGTTGAAATCCTTGGAGATCCTCCTCCACCCAAGGGTGATCCCGTGTTTGAGCTTAAACAATTACCAGATACTTTGAAATATGCTTATCTTGATGAAAAGAAGATATATCCTGTTATTATTATTGCTAACCTTTCAGAGCATGAAGAAAAGAAATTATTGAAAACTCTGAGGAAGCACCGTGCTGCTATTGGATATACTCTTGATGATCTTAAGGGCATTAGTCCCACTCTATGTCAGCACAAAATTAATATGGAGCCTGATGCTAAACCAGTTGTTGCTCACCAACGACGGTTAAATCCTAAGATGAAGGAAGTGGTAAGAAATGAAATACTAAAACTTCTGGAGGTAGGTATAATTTATCCTACTGCTGATAGTAGATGGGTAAGTCTTGTTCATTGTGTCCCTAAGAAGGGAGGTATTACTGTTGTTCCTAATGATAAGAATGAATTAATTCCACAAAGAATTGTTACAGGTTATAGAATGGTAATTGATTTTCGCAAATTAAACAAAGCTACTAGAAAAGATCATTACCCTCTACCTTTTATTGATCAAATGCTAGAAAGATTATCCAAACATACACATTTTTCCTTTCTAGATGGTTATTCTGGTTTTTCTCAAATACCTGTGTCAAAAGAGGACCAAGAAAAGACCACTTTTACTTGCCCTTTCGGTACCTTTGCTTATAGGCGTATGCCTTTTGGTTTATGCAATGCACCTGCTACCTTTCAAAGATGTATGATGGCTATATTCTCTGACTTTTGTGAAAAGATTGTTGAGGTTTTCATGGATGATTTCTCCGTTTACGGAACTTCTTTTGATGATTGCTTAAGCAACCTTGATCAAGTTTTGCAGAGATGTGAAGAAACTAATCTTGTCTTGAATTGGGAGAAGTGCCACTTTATGGTTAATGAAGGTATTGTCTTGGGGCATAAAATTTCTGAAAGAGGTATTGAAGTTGATAAAGCTAAAGTAGATGCTATTGAAAAGATGCCGTGTCCTAAAGATATCAAAGGTATAAGAAGTTTCCTTGGTCATGCTGGTTTCTATAGGAGGTTTATTAAAGACTTCTCTAAAATTTCTAGGCCTCTCACTAATCTCTTGCAAAAAGATGTTCCTTTTGTTTTTTATGATGATTGTGTAGAAGCATTTGAAATACTTAAGAAAGCCTTGATTTCTGCACCTATTGTTCAGCCACCTGATTGGAATTTACCCTTTGAAATTATGTGTGATGCTAGTGATTATGCTATTGGTGCTGTTCTAGGGCAAAGAGTTGATAAGAAATTAAATGTTATTCATTATGCTAGTAAAACTCTAGACAGTGCCCAGAGAAATTATGCTACTACTGAAAAAGAATTTTTAGCAGTTGTTTTTGCTTGTGATAAGTTCAGATCTTATATTGTTGATTCCAAAGTAACTGTTCACACTGATCATGCTGCTATTAAATACCTTATGGAAAAGAAAGATACTAAACCTAGACTTATTAGATGGGTTCTCTTACTGCAAGAATTTGATTTGCATATTATTGATAGAAAGGGAGCTGAGAACCCCATTGCAGACAACTTGTCTAGGTTAGAAAATGTTCTTGATGACCCACTACCTATTGATGATAGCTTTCCTGATGAGCAATTAGCTGTCATAAATGCTTCTCGTAATACTCCATGGTATGCTGATTATGCTAATTACATTGTTGCTAAATTTATACCACCTAGTTTCACATACCAGCAAAATAAAAAGGTTTTCTATGATTTAAGACATTACTTTTGGGATGAACCACACCTTTATAAAGAAGGAGTAGATGGTGTTATTAGACGTTGTGTACCTGAGCATGAACAGGAACAGATCCTACGCAAGTGCCACTCCGAAGCTTATGGAGGACACCATGCTGGAGATAGAACTGCACACAAGGTATTGCAATCTGGTTTTTGTTGGCCTACTCTCTTCAAGGATGCTCGTAAGTTTGTCTTGTCTTGTGATGAATGCCAGAGAATTGGCAATATTAGTAGACGTCAGGAAATGCCTATGAATTATTCACTTGTTATTGAACCATTTGATGTTTGGGGCTTTGATTATATGGGACCTTTTCCTTCCTCTAATGGGTATACACATATTTTAGTTGCTGTTGATTATGTTACTAAGTGGGTAGAAGCTTTTCCAACTAGTAGTGCTGATCATAACACTTCTATTAAGATGCTTAAAGAAGTTATTTTTCTGAGGTTTGGAGTCCCTAGATATTTAATGACTGATGGTGGTTCACATTTTATTCATGGTGCTTTCCGTAAAATGCTTGCTAAATATGATGTCAACCATAGAATTGCTTCTCCATATCACCCTCAGTCTAGTGGTCAAGTAGAATTGAGCAATAGAGAGATTAAATTAATTTTGCAAAAGACTGTTAATAGATCTAGAAAGAATTGGTCTAAGAAACTTGATGATGCATTATGGGCTTATAGAACTGCTTATAAAAATCCTATGGGTATGTCTCCGTATAAAATGGTTTATGGAAAAGCATGTCACTTACCTCTTGAACTAGAACATAAAGCGTATTGGGCTATTAAAGAGCTCAACTATGATTTCAAACTTGCCGGTGAGAAGAGGTTATTTTACATTAGCTCACTTGATGAATGGAGAACCCAAGCTTATGAGAATGCCAAGTTGTTTAAATAAAAAGTTAAAAGATGGCATGACAAAAGGATACAAAAGCATGATTTTAATGTAGGTGATCATGTTTTGCTATACAACTCTCGTTTAAGATTTTTTATAGGAAAGCTTCTCTCTAAATGGGAAGGTCCTTACATTATCGAAGAGGTCTATCGTTCCGGTGCCATTAAGATCAACAATGCCGAAGGCACCAACCCGAAGGTGGTAAACGGTCAAAGAATCAAACATTATATTTCAGGTACTCCCATAAATGTCGAGACGAATATTATCAATACCGTAACACCGGAGGAGTATAGAAGGGACACTTTCCAGAACGTTTCAGACTCCGAAAAGGAATAGGTATGTGGTACGGTACGTAAACCGACTCCAAAACTGTTCTAATGGCAAATTTTCTCCGTTTTGGAATATTTAAAAAATTTGGAAAATTAAAAGTAGTCCGAAAAGTGCACGAGGCAGCGATAAGGTAGGGAGGCGCGCCCTACCCCCCTGGATGCGCCCCCCACCCTTGCCGCCACCTCGTGTGCCCTCCGGACTCCGTTTTCTTGCACAATACTTCTTTTAGTCGGTAAAAATTCACTATATAATCTCCCGAAGGTTTTGACCACCGTACCACGGCAAAATTTCCTGTTTTTGTTTTGAGCTATTTTCTGCCAGAGTTTTCAAGGCCAGGCATCATGTCTTCCCCTCCTCCAACAATGGGGACGACGATGCTTGGCTAATGAAGATAGAGATGAAGAAAGAAGAACTTGGGGAAACCAACAAGGGTGATGAAATCAAGAAGGTCGCGGTGGATCAAGTTCCGACAGCAGAAGAAGAAGAAGACACCCTTCAACCATACTACGATCATCTTACCCCTACTGAAATTGAAGCTTTTAAGATCTTTAAGATAGTTTGTGTGCAAAATAAATATCTCACTCATGAAAATATTCTATTGCAAGAGCATATCGTCTCCCTCCAGAGCATCATTCGCAGATTGGAGAATCTCCTGCGCTCGGAGTGCGGCACTACATCATATACTCCATCATCACCACCTCCGAAGAAAGAGATCTAAATACATGGGTATGGGCACTCCCCTTGGCAACTGCCAAGCTTGGGGGAGGCGCCCCGGTATTGTTTCACCATCACACCTTTACTTTTATAGTTTTTCTTAGTTCGATCCTTTTGGTTATATCTTGCTCTCGTAGAATAAAGTTTTAGTATGATCTAGCTTCGAGTTTTGCTTCAAGATCTATCTATGTAATCGAGTTCGTGAGTTATATATAATAAAGAGTAGTTTTGAGTTGAGGGCTTTGCTTTCTTGCTATGATCTTGAGGGAATTTAATAAAAGAAAGAATAAAAATAAATAAAAAGATCGTATAATGATCTTATGGAGGGTGATAACTTCACATACAAAGAGTATGATGAATAAAAGTTGTTGAGAGTTGACAAACATAGTTTTGGTCATTGTTGCAATTAATAGGAAGTAATAAAGAAAGAGAGGTTTCACATATAAATATACTATCTTGGACATCTTTTGTAATTGTGAGCACTCATTAAAATAAGACATGCTAAAAAGTTGATGTTGGACAAGGAAGACAACATAATGGGTTATGTTTTCTTATATCCGAATAGAAGTTATAGTGTCTTGGATCCTCCAACATGTTGAGCTTGCTTTTCCCTCTTATGCTAGCCAAATCCTTTGCACCAAGTAGAGATACTACTTGTGGATCCAAACATTCCTTAAACCAGTTTTGCCATGAGAGTCCACCATACCTACCTATGGATTTAGTAAGATCCTTCAAGTAAGTTGTCATCGGTGCAAGCAATAAAAATTGCTCTCTAAATATGTATGATCTATTAGTGTGAAGAAAATAAGCTTTATACGAACTTGTGATATGGAAGAAATAAAAGCGACGGACTGCATAATAAAGTTCTTTATCACAAGCGGCAATATAAAGTGACGTTCTTTTGCATTAAGATTTTGTGCATCCAACAATAAAAGCGCATGACAACCTCTGCTTCCCTCTGTGAAGGGCCTATCTTTTACTTTTATCCTCTACCCTTATACAAGAGTCATGGTGATCTTCACCTTTCCTTTTTACACTTTTTCTTTTGGCAAGCACTATGTGTTGGAGAAGGATCCAGATATATATATCCACTTGGATGTAGGTTATCATAAAGTATTATTGTTGACATTACCCTTGAGGTAAAAGGTTGGGAGGCGAAACTATAAGCCCCTATCTTTCTCTGTGTCTGACTGAGGCTTCGAACCCATAAGTATCGCATGAGTGTTAGCAATTGTGAAAGATTAAATGATAGTTGAATATGTGGACTTGCTGAAAAGCTCTTGAATTGACTCTTTCCGATGTTATGATAAATTGCAATTGCTTCAATGGCTGAGATCATAGTTTGTTAGTTTTCAATGAAATTTCCGATTCATACTTTACCTTGTGAATGAATTGTTACTTTAGCATAAGAAATTATATGACAATATTTGTTGTTGTTCTAAAGATGATCATGATGCCCTCATGTCCGTATTTTATTTTATTGACACCTCTATCTCTAAACATGTGGACATATTTTTTGATTTTGGCTTTCGCTTGAGGATAAGCGAGGTCTAAGCTTGGGGGAGTTGATACGTCCATTTTGCATCATGCTTTTATATTGATATTTATTGCATTATGGGTTGTTATTACACATTGTAGCACAATACTTATGCCTTTTCTCTCTTATTTTACAAGATTCATATGAAGAGGGAGAATGCCGGCAGCTGGAATTCTGAGCTGGAAAAGGAGCAAATCTGAGAGACCTATTCTGCACAACTCCAAAAGCCCTTAAACTTCACGGAGAATTATTTTGGAATATATAAAAAAATTGGGCGAAGAAACGAGGGGACCCACCAAGCAGCCACAAGGGTGGGGGGCGCGCCCTACCCCCCTGGGCGTGCCTTCCTACCTTGTGGGCCACCTGGCAGGCCCCCGATGCCCATCTTCTGCTATATGATGTGTTTTGACCTGAAAAAAATCAAGAAGGAAGCTTTCGGGACAAAGCGCCGCCGTCTCGAGGCGGAACCTGGGCAGAACCAATCTAGGGCTCCGACGGAGCTGTTCTGCCGGAGAAACTTCCCTCCGGGAGGGGGAAATCGAAGCCAACATCTTCACCAGCACCATCTCCTCTCAAACCCTAGTTCATCTCTTGTATCCGATCTTTGTCTCAAAACCTCAGATTGGTACCTGTGGGTTGCTAGTAGTGTTGATTACTCCTTGTAGTTGATGCTAGTTGGTTTATTTGGTGGAAGATCATATGTTCAGATCCTTAATGCTATTCAATACCCCTCTAATTATGAACATGAATATGCTTTGTGAGTAGTTACGATTGTTCCTGAGGACATGGGAGAAGTCTTGTTATAAGTAATCATGTGAATTTGGTATTCGTTCGATATTTTGATGAGATGTATGTTGTCTTTCCTCTAGTGGTGTTATGTGAACGTCGACTACATGACACTTCACCATGATTTGGGCCTAGGGGAAGGCATTGGGAAGTAATAAGTAGATGATGGGTTGCTAGAGTGACAGAAGCTTAGACCCTAGTTTATGCGTTGTTTCATAAGGGGCTGATTGGATCCATATGTTTCATGCTATGGTTAGATTTATCTTAATTCTTCTTTCGTAGTTGCGGATGCTTGCGAGAGGGGTTAATCATAAGTGGGAGGCTTGTCCAAGTAAGGGCAGCACCCAAGCACCAGTCCACCCACATATCAAATTATCAAAGTAACGAATGTGAATCATATGAGCATGATGAAAACTAGCTTGACAGTAATTCCCATGTGTCCTCGGGAGCGCTTTGCTTTATATAAGAGTTTGTCCAGGCTTGTCCTTTGCTACAAAAAGGATTGGGCCACCTTGCTGCACCTTAGTTATTTTTGTTACTTGTTACCCGTTACGAATTATCTTATCACACAACTATCTGTTACCGATAATTTCAGTGCTTGCAGAGAATACCTTGCTGAAAACCGCTTGTCATTTCCTTCTGCTCCTCGTTAGGTTTGACACTCTTACTTATCGAAAGGACTACAATAGATCCCCTATACTTGTGGGTCATCAGCCCTCCTAAGTCAAATTAACCTCTCTCGTTGTCGAGCAAAGTAGTGATGGACCAAGCAGGCCCACATATGGAAAGCATCGATGTCGCTGATAACCGCATGAGTGGGTGCCAGAGGGCAACCACCATCGCTTTGAATGTGGGCCAAACATATGTATGGAGAGGTGTGTGTGGTTGTGATGTTTGAATACCCAAAATGCACAACTTTGATGTGGCACATGCCTCAAAAACCGTAAAGTCCCCACACAGAGCGAGGTTCATGAAGCGTACTACATATGTTGGTCCCCTTCCCCCTCTTCAACGCATACTATATGCTCCTACCGTAATACAAACCAAAAAGAATCCTCCTTGATGGTGAAATTAATTAACCTCCCCCGATGTAGGTCAAAGTGATGCATGCATCGACGACGACCTCGCGGGCCCACAGATGGAAGCGTCACACTTGAGTGTCCTAGGATAACCATCGCCTGCATGCATGTGGCCCAAAGAGGTGCTGTGTGATGTTTGAATAGCCAATGCACAACTTTGATGTGGCACGTGCCTCGGAAACCAAAAAGTCCTGACACTGAGTGAGGTGTGTTCACGGACGCGTACGTAGTATATATGCTAGTCCCCTCCCACCTCTTCGACGCGTACTATATACTCCCACCATAACACAAACAAAAAATAATCAACCTTGCTGGTCAAATTAACCTCTCAGTCGGCTGTTGGTCGAAGTGATGGACGACGACCTCGCGGGCCCACAGAAAGCGTCACATGCGAGTGAGTGTCGTGTAGGACAACCACCGACTGCATGTGGCCAAAACATGTATGTATGAAAGGGTTGTGTAATGTTTTAAATAACGAATTCACGACTTTGATGTGGCACCTGCCTCACAAAACTGCCAACCCACGCTGTTGCTCACGACTCGTAGTGTCTTGCCAGCCCCCCCACCCCCACCCCAGGCGCGCGCACACACACACACCGCGCATCCATCACAACTACGATGCATGTTAAATTTTCCCGTGGTGAACATATGTTACCAAAGGAGGGACGTTTTAATTTTGAAAAAAAAACAGAGATCATTAAGACATTTTAGTACATTGATTGATTTTCTAGGGGTATAATCTGCAAAAATCAAATTTGAGCTACATGCACATGTGATAGTGCACCTAAATGGATTGGAAAAACACATGTGTCTCACTGGGTGCATGTTTACTCCCCGTGCAAGAAATTTCAAACATTGAGAATCTTGATTTTTAAAATCTAGTACATCCAAAACTTATTTGAAATTCAGGGAACTTATCATGTTGTCATATGGATACCAATACACAATGGTATTGTACCTTTTTTGTCAAATTTGAGACAAGTTTTGATGTAATCTTTATCTTCTTACAAACGGGAGATTATTAACAATTGGGAACCAATATTGCAAACAGATTATTTATTCAAACTATGGGCGTTAGACCAACAATGGATACGTGCCATGCTTCAGTTAAGCAAAATAAAGTGGCAACATTAATCATCAAAATAGAAAAACAATATATGTGCCGCCACGTGATGTGTGTGCCTTGCGAGTAGGCGTGAGTTGACGGGACACATGCGAGCAGTCTGCCGTGCAAGCAGACCAAGAGGCGTGCGTGCGAGTGTGTGAATTGACGGGAGGCGTGCTCACTGCGCAGTGTCATCGGGAGGCATGCGAGTAGCTGTGTGAAATGACGGTAGGCATGCCAGCAGTCCGGTGCGCAGGCTCACCGGGAGGCGAGCCAGCGGTTCGACCGCCGCCCGCCTCTCGCCCACTACTCCATATTAATGGCGTGCCCGAGCGGCCGCACCCCCCATCCTCGCCACACACACAATCCTCTCTCTCCACCTGCATCCTCGATGCCGCTCTCAGTCCTCAAAGCCATCAGTGTATGAGGATGCCGCCGAAGCGCCCCATCGGAGGGAGTGGCGACGCCGGGGCTGCTGAAGCACCAGAGCACGGCGTGAAGATGGAGACAGAGGTTGTCGTCGCCGCCGACGAGGTATCACTGCACCTTGACATCGTCTATGGCGTCGTGCTTCCACAGCCGGAGCCGGAGGTCCACACCGACTCCAGCAACGACTCCAATGACGACGGAGAACCGGTTAGTCATCTATACCCATTTATGTGTCAAATACATCCTAGGGTTTCTCTGGCTACTCCTGCCTCCCCCTTTTTGGAATAGAAATCCTATGGTTATGTTCTCTCAATCCATGAAATCTGAGTAAGTTTTGTTAGATCCGTGTAGTGTATTGATTGTTTGAATGGTACAAATGATAAGTCATTAGTTGTTTCATCTGTGCAAATGATTTATGCTAATAATCCGACTAGGGTTAGTGTTCGTGCTAATAATTCCTAGCCAGGTCTTGACAATTGATTTTGAATGACCTACATATATGTTTGTGCCATTTTTTTTTCAAGATTGGTGTGTACATAGACGATTGTGCTTAAAAATTGAACCATAATCTCTGGATATGTCTAAAAAAAGCCATAAATTCCTAATCCTACTTTACGGCATGTAAACATTGATTTGATGCCAAATTTTGGCAACTGCCAAATGTTCGCTAGAGATTAGTTTGTATTCCAAATTTGACGCCACATTTTTTTACTATATGTATAGGTGCTATCTAACGATGTCGACAACAAGGATGAAGATGGCCAGAGGAGGTACAAGAGGCAAATCCTCAGGGAGCTTTATGCGCGAATGCATAACAAGCATATTAGGACCTGGAACGGGGGCTATCGATGCCCATTTTGCAACCAAAAGCTTCATGACGCGTATCAAAGTGTTTTGGCGCATGCAAGAGGACGAGCCATTGGCTCCTTCAGGCAGAAGTATTCTCGCAGGGTGGCGCACGCCGCGTACACTGAGTACCTGGAGAAGCTTCACGATCGTGCCGACAGATGAGATGAGATGTGGGATTGAACTATGTATGGCTATGTAGTGTCTTAATTATCAATGTGCTTGAGTATGCTTAATGACGGTTGAACTATATATGGTTGAACTATGCTTGTGTATGACTTATTATCTATGCCCTGTTTAATATATGTTTACTTATGTCTAAATGTGGGATATGGATGCACTCAGTTCGGTTGATGGAATTTTATGAATATTAGGGTGAATTTTTAGCGTGGGTAAAACTTTCAGATTCAACCGACGAAGGAAAAGTGGAACCACCCTGAAACATGGTTATTTTCCCAAATTGAAACTGTGTGCAATGACTTCCATTTTCCCAGTTACGTCAATCACACATGGTTGGCTCTAGCAAACTGTTGCCTCCGAAACTCTTTGTGGGACAGAAAACCCTCACCACCCAATTCAAAAAGGAAAAAAGAAAACCCTCGCCACCCAATTCAAAAAGGAAAAAAGAAAACCCTCACCATCCCCACGTCACAAAAACCCTCACCCCGCCCGCCACCCCCTCCGGTCCCCATTCACACCTGCACAAGCTCCTCTGCGACTCTGCATGGCACCGCCTATCGCCGCGGCAACCACTTAGCTCGACGCCTATCGCCGCCACCAGGCTGTCGGCAAACCCCGCCACATTTTGCCACTTCCGCTTGCCGCCGCCTATCGCCATCAACTTTCTCGACGCTGCTCGCCGTCGACCCAGCTCCGCCCGATTGGGGAATCCATCGTATTGAGGTTTTTTTTCTCATGGACAACATGGTAACTAATTTAATGAGATATTCTCTCATCTCTTATCCCAGTTCATCTGCCTCCTTTAATCACCCGGTCAAAATCGCCGTTAATTCATTTTTATTCGAGCTGATTTGAGGGTTTTCTTTCATTCATAGAGTGTACAGTGCGCAGACACATCAGGACTTTGTGGCCTCGGCCAGGCATCCGTGGAGTTCCATCTCACCGTACCAGATGACTTGAGGATGCGCGCGGAATGTTCAATCTCACCCTACATCGGTTGGCCTGGCCTACTTTCCTGAACATATACTATATATTGCTACATTTGGATAAAAGGTGCCACATGCAGCATATACGTCAAAGAGGATTTTTTTTCCCTCTTCTTTCTATATTAGGCAAATTCATGATGTATTGTCTTTCGATTACTCTCATATTTCCATGACATCATGGTTACCCTATCTATTTAATTATAGATTTTTGTCCTTTGATTTCAACTACTGTACAGTTCTTTCAATTTCGCCCATATTTGCATGTTACCATATTCTTTAACAATCCTACCATTTTCTGCAGCATGTCGCATGCTATGCAACAGCATCTGTAGTACACAATCTTGCCCTTTACATAAATCAAGACAACAGGGATGTCATACTGAACACAAACCATGGATTTATAATCGTTGCTTCTATAAGACTTGATGAATGTGGTCACTCCTATTTTGGCACGGGCCTTTCGACAGAAATTTCTAAGTTTTATGTACTGAAAGCTGGCACTAAAATTGCGCTACGCATAAAAAAGCCTGGTCATGAGATATATGCTAACTTCCCCGACGATATCATCCGTCTAGACTTTGTTTGAAGTAAGTGTTCTTTTCAAGTATCTGCATGTTGACTTACCCAGCAATATCAAAGGAATTGTGTAGTATTTAAGCAACCAATTGTTATTCCATTTTCTTACTCTATTCGTACCTACTAGCTTGTAGTTACCAATAAACATATATTTTGCCCTGTTTTAACTAAATATTCCCTGTACTCCCACTTCTATCAGAAAGCACCGCTGACGAGGAGACTCCGAAGGTGGAGAACGGGGCTGCCAACAAGCGGAGGCGAGTCAAGCAAGAATAGCAAGCGACTCTAGCAGGCCTAGACTTCATCAGCAGCCTCCCCGATGATATGTTGATAGTCATCATCTCCCTCCTCCACATCAAATATGGGGCGCGGATAACCGTCCTTTCCCAGCGGTGGCGCCCCCTATGGCACTCCACCCCTCTCGACCTCATCGAGACCCACGAGCTCTGCCATGGCTATCTCAAAAGCTTGGATGCGTTCTCCCATATCCTCGGCAGTCACCATGGCCCAACCAGAGGCCTTAGCATGGGCAAGTTCCATTCCAACGGCAAGGACCGAGCCAAGCTTGACGAGTGGTTCCGATCCCCCGCCCTAGATCAGCTCGAGGAGCTCACTTTTAATGATGGGCATATGCGCTCACTTCCAATGTCCGCGCTCCTCCTCACGCCCATGTTGCGCGTCGCCAAGTTCATGAACTGCCATTCCCCCCTCCCCCTTAATGACGCGCCCGCTCTTATTCTACCATGACTGAAGCACCTCGAGCTTGTCACCGTCTGCCTCCCAAACGGTGACATGGAGTGCCTGCTCCATGGTTGTACTGCACTCGAGTACCTTCGTCTTCAGGCGATCAATGGGTTGAGTAGCTTCCACATCACCTCCATGACTCTCCGGACTATTTATGTGTGTTGCTGGTGCTGCAACAAGACATCACAAAATGTGTACCATGGTATGGTCATTGAGGACACACCTTCACTTGAGAGATTACTTGTAGTTGATCAAGAAGGTCTAACAAGAATCAATGTCATTTCTGCGCCGAAATTGACAGTGGTGGGCTACTCGTCTGACAAATACTCCGAACTTGTTATTGGATCCACACCCGTTCAGGTACAACAGTCGCCTTCTACCTCTCCTTCTTGAAATTAACACTATTTCTAATTTTGAAGATGTATGTTCGTCTATCATCCATAAAATGATTCCGACAAGCTTGACCCCGAATCTGTGCACAGTGAAGGTCTTGGCACTAGAATCTATCGGCCCCAACCTAGACCAAGTTCTCAGTTTCCTGATATGCTTTCCGTGCCTGGAGAAGCTATATATCGAGGTGATGTTCCTTTCCTGTTAAATGTTAACCATAAGGGAGTTCAATTTTTGGCACCTTTTCCCAAGTTTACAATGACAATGTACTATGATTTCTGAAGGAATTTTGGAGGATTTCAGTACATACATGTTTCCCCCCCCCCCCCCCATATTGGTTGCTTGATCCATATGGTTACAATCCATAAGCATTTCTCTTTTGGATTCATCTGTACTAGTTTTCTTAGGGAATTTTTCATCCACTCCAACCTCTTGAGAAGAAGGCTGCATTTTTCTAGATTGTAATCAAATGCCCATGTTAATCATGTCGGATCGAAGAGGGTACGTTAGTGCATTTTACAAATCCTGCAAACCAAATAGGCCTGTAGTAGTGTTCAAAACTGCATGTAGGCACTAACACGTTTTCTTCTTTTGTAGATAAGATTAGGCCCGGTGGTGGATAATGTGATACAATATAACAATGACATTGAATGCCTAGATCTACATCTCTCAGAAATCACTTTGAACTCATACCGAGGGACCTTACCGGAGATTATATTCGCCAGGTTCTTTGTTGTCAGAGCAAGGGTGCTGAAGGTAATGAGGTTTGCCCTACATTTTTTTTGCAAAAATGAATGGTTTGTTGATCAGCGCCGGTGGCTGCAGCAGAATGGAAAAGGCTCCGAAAAAGCTGAATTTCCTTTTGGAACTTCAAATGACAGAGTAATCGGAAGTCATTGTGTCAACCCCATACATGACTTCTCAATGGCTAATCCCTTTGCAAAAATGATGAGGTTCCGAAACCAGCCTTACAAGTGGTAATATTAGTTTGAACCTCTCTTATATCCATGTTCAGTGGATCAGCGCGGGCGTTTGCAGTTGAATGAGCTAAATTTCATTTCTAATATCAATTTGAACCTTGTAATCTTCGAATTTGAGCCATATAACTCTGGAATTTGAACCTTGTAATATTTCGAGCTTTTGTGGTACAATCATTGAAATGGCATCGTATGAGACTCATATATTGGTAGTACTATTTTGACCTTAATATGTAATGGACTTAGATTTTATTAACCATTCTCGAATGTGTTTCGCTTGTCGATCTCATCGCAAACGATCTGTATAGCTAACTCGACTGCGATCTTCGACATTATTGCACACAGTTGGTTTCTTCAACCGTGTGCCCTATAGAGCGTAGAATTAATTATCGCACTCGAGTGTCCATCATCACCCTTCTGTGTAACTTTGACCTCATCAGCCACGGGTAAACTTATGATCGAAGTCATTCCACACACTTCATTTTTACAAAGCTTTTTGCCAATAAACGTCCACGATTTGCCCCTCTTCTAGCTGACGCGTGGCCAAACTAGTCGGGTGGGAAGCTTGCGCGGTAAAATGCGCAGTTGCGCAGGAACAGGCTCACCAACAATACATTTGGCGCCTCTTCGAGCCCACACGTGGTCAAACGAAACACGTGCGGGGTGCTCAAGCGTGCACTGGAATCCTCCGCTATGAATGCGGTGACAAGACGTGACGATTACAGGCCGGTCGGGCCCCATTTATTACATCAGCCATTTAACCCTTGTGCCTCTTCAACCATTCGATTGTGCCCCAGTATTGCAGGAAGCACACCCACCATGACAAATTCTTAGAGGGCCGGGTATCCTGCGCGGCTCCCATGGTGCTCCGAGCGGCTGACGATGATGAGCAGCAGTTCACCATGCATGCCGTGGTGGACACCCACAGAAGGTTCACGGAGCTCTTGGTGGTGTACACCAATAACCCGGTCTGGATGGAGCACTCCATCCACGTCATGGAGTTGTTGCTTGCTGAGGAGAAGTACAAGGTAGTCGGGTTCGACCTCGAGTACACCCGCGCTTGTGTCGGGCCTCGTCCCAAGGTCGTCGTCGCCCAGATGTGCGTGCGCAATCACGTCCTCTTCTACCACTACTGCCTGGCCACAAGGCCTTGCGAGCATTTCGCCAGGTTTGTTTATGGACATCACCAACGATGTAAAGGTGCTCAAGAATTTGGGCATTGCCTGCCAGAATCTTGTCGACATCCAGGGCCAATACAAGATCTGGGGCAACAAGAAGCATGAGAAGGACTCGCTGGTTCACCTCGCCGAGGCCATCATCGACCCCTACTACAGAGACATGAAGGAATCCTGCAACAAGGACAAGCGTGCCTGGCACTCGGCCTGGATGGAGAAACTCGACAAAGCTCATGTCGTGTACGCGGCCAAGGAGGCGTACACGAGCTACGAGATGTACAGGTGGATCGTTGACATGAGGAAGTGCCTCCTTCCCCAAAACGGCCAGGGATCCAGCCGGAAGAAGAGAAATGGCAAGAGTCATCACAACAAGAAGTAGATGATTAGATCCTCGTTTCTCCTAGTTTAGTATGCATGTAATTGCTTACTTTGGTGTGTGGAAATGTTATGTGTGTAGTCACTTATGTAATTGTATGCTTAATTTGGTTATGCAATGTTGTTCTTATAAGTATATATGTTGATGCTCTGTAGACAGAGCGTAGATGTTGTGCGGACAGAGCAAATCACATCGCACACGGACTAAACAGTGGAGCCCGTCGGTGATGATTTCATCAATCACTCACAATTGTATACCAGCAATCGTTTGCTCACAACACACAGGGCTTGTTAACAGGAATCATCTGTGTTCTTATCGGTCTTCCCACACATTTCTGATTACTGACATGTTTCCCGCGTATCACACACATCTTCTTAAGTTGAACCATTTCTGTTGTGTTGGCTAATCGCAAACAGTTCATCCGAGTGAACTGTATGCCGTATATCGCACACACCTTGATTTGGCTGACTGTTTCTGTTGTGTTGCCTATTCACAAATAGTTCATCCGAGTGAACTATATGCCGTATATCGCACACACCTTCATCTATCTGACCGTTTATGCTGTTATGATCATCGCAAACAGTTAATTCGAGTGAACCGTATGCCCCGCATCGCACACGCAACTAAAATCTGAACCGTGTTTGATGTATCCGCCATCGCAAATGTTTTGCATCTTTTTTTATAGTTTTTTTACATATTCATTTGCGATTAATGCATCGCACACAGTTTCGTCGAAGGGTCTTTGATTGTAGTGTCGCATTAGCAGCATCCTGCTGTAGTGATGAAGGAGTTCATATCCGATCTGGGTGTAATACCCAGTGCATCGGGTCCAATGACAATCTTTTGTGACAACACTGGAGCAATTGCCTTAGAGAAGGAGTCCAGGTTTCACAAGAGAACCAAACACATCAAGTGACGCTTCAACTCCATTCGTGAAAAGGTCAAGGATGGAGACATAGAAATTTCCAAAGTACACACGCATCTGAATGTGGCAGACCCGTTGACTAAACCTCTTCCGCAGGCAAAACATGATCAGCACCAAGACTCCATGGGTGTTAGATTCATTACTATGTAATCTAGATTATTGACTCTAGTGCAAGTGGGAGACTGTTGGAAATATGCCTTACAGGCAATAATAAAGTGGTTATTATTATATTTCCTTAATCATGATAAAGGTTTATTATTCATGCTATAATTGTATTGATCGGAAACTTAAATACATGTGTGAATACATAAACAAATACTAAGTCCCTAGTAAGCCTCTACTAGACTAGCTTGTTGATCAAAAGATGGTTAAGGTTTCCTAACCATAGACATGTGTTGTCACTTGATAATGGGATCACATCATTAGGAGAATGATGTGATGGACAAGACCCATCCGTTAGCTTAGCATATGATCATTCAGTTTATTGCTACTGCTTTCTTAATGTCAAATACATATTCCTTCGACCATGAGATCATGCAACTACAGGATACCAGAGGAATACCATGTGTGCTATCAAACGTCACTTCATAACTGGATGATCATAAAGGTGCTCTACAGGTATCTCCGAAGGTGTCTGTTGGGTTGGCGTGAATCGAGATTGGGATTTGTCGCTCCATATGATGGAGAGGTATCACTGGGCCCTCACAGTAATACAGCATCATAAGAAGCTTGCAAGCAAAGTGACTAAGGAGTTAGTTACAAGATGATGTATTATGGAACGAGTAAAGAGACTTGCCGGTAACGAGATTGAACTAAGTATGGAGATACCGACGATCGAATCTTGGGCAAGTAACATACCGACAGACAAAGGGAACTACGTATGTTGTCATAAAGGTTCGACCGATAAAGATCTTCGTAGAATATATAGGAACCAATATGGACATCCAGGTCCCACTATTGGTTATTGACCGGAGAAGCGTCTCGGTCATGTCTACATCATTCTCGAACCCGTAGGGTCCGCACGCTTAACGTTCATTGACGATATAGTACTATATGAGTTATGTATGTTGGTGACCGAATGTTGTTTGGAGTCCCGGATGAGATCACGGACATGACGAGGAGCTCTAGAATGGTCCGGAGGTAAAGATTGATATATAGGATGAAGGTATTCAGGTTTCGGAATGCACCAGATTAACATCGGAGTGCCGGAAGGGGTTCCGGAAGGCCACCGGTAGGTTATACCTATTTGGTAGGCCTCATGGGCCAAGGAGGGAGGCGCACCAGCCCACAAGGGGGCAGGCGCGCTCCACCTCCCCTGCTCGTGCGCCAGAAGGAAGGAGGAGGCACCCTAGGGCAGCCGCCCCTCTTCCTTCCCCCCACGCACCATATATGGAAGGGGGGCCTAGGCAGGCGCCTAGTGGAGCCGCCAGCCCCTTGTGGCGTGCCCTAGGGCTGCCTCTCCTCCCCCTCCACCTATATATATGTGAGTAGGGGAGGGGGCACCACACACCACGAATCCCCAAGCCGTGTGTCGGTGCCCCCTCTCCCTCTAGTTCGTCCTCCGCTCTAAATCCGTTGTGCTTGGCGAAGCACTGCGGAAAAGTTTCACCACTACCGTCACCACACCGTCGTGCTACCGGAACTCATCTACTACTTCACCTCTCTTGCTGGATAGAGAAGGCGAGGACGTCATCGAGCTAAACGTGTGCTGAACGCGGAGGTGCCGTGCGTTCTGTGCTTGATCGAAACGGGTCGTGAAGTTGTACGACTACATCAACCACATTGATAAACGCTTCCGCTTAGCGATCTACAAGGGTATGTAGATGCTCTCCCCCTCTCGTGGCTATGTATCTCCATGGATAGATCTTACGTGTGCGTAGAAAAAAAATTGTTTTCCATGCAACGTTCCCCAACATCCTTTGGTTCAAAGCAGTTGCAAATCTAGAAAGAAATGAATCATGGTCACAAAGTTAACAGGGAGAAAACTAAATGCTCTTTTGAACCACAATTTGAATCAGTTTAGCAAGAAAGCCATTATATGATATTCATGTGGGCCAAATAAGCTCACAAAATTTTTCGAGGGCAGGCTTCAGCCTGTTGAAGACTTCCTACTAGAATCACCACTGGTTCAAAGAAAAAGTGAAGGAAAACAGAGGAATTGGAAACTTTCCTATGGTACTACTATTCATGCATTTGGTTAGAAGGAATGGAGCAAAGCAAAACTGGAGGATTATTTTTCCTTTGGTGTCTCTTTCAAAGAAATAACGTAGGAATTTTAATATCCACTTGGACGTCCTTTCCAAATTAATATGCATGAAGAACATGACTAAGTGCATTACTGGCATAATAAGATTCTTATTTTACATTTTCATGTGGTTTGACTTTAATTTGACCATGTTTCTCCATTCTTGTGTTCTTCCAATTCATGTGAACCAAACACCCACGTTGACAGAAATCCTGTGTTTGCAAATGCTCTATTTTGCATGTGCATTCCTATCCTATTCCTGTGTTTTTCCTGTCCCTGCATTTTTAGAATCCTCTAATTCTAAGGAGCCCTTACAGATTTACTTCATTTTCAGATAGGTGTCGAAGAAAACTCTGTGTGTTTTGTCCCGCTCCTTTCGTGCCGTCATCCACCCCACCTGAGGTCCACCGTCGATGGAAGCGTCCACCGCAGCAGAGATCCCCCCTGCAGACCTTCTTTCGCCGCCTCAGACCATCTTCCCCGTTGCCGGTAGCCATGCCAACTACATTACCATCATCGACGGAGCAGATGAACCTGAGGACTACATAGTTCCGAAAGAGAGGTCACACTCTTTTGTGTCTACTTATGTTATACATCGATTATTATTACCTGCTACTTTATCGTCCTGTTCACCTCTTAGACTTCGAGTCATGTCCAAACTAATGTTCAAACTTGAGTTTTAAAATGCCTGTGGGGCACATATCGAGGCAGCAATGAATAGTATCTATGTCTACTATCTGGTTCATCTCGGGTCTTCTATGTGGTTCATGTTGGGTGGGCAACAAAGAGGTAGATGAGCCATCGTCTATCTTTTTAAACCGAAGCTATCATCTGCTTGCTATCATTAGTTTTGGATCTATCCACTCGTTTGCTACCATCAGTCTTGATTTCTGCAAGCACCCCTTAGGCCTTACATAATCTAACTATGTTTTTGTAATTATGCATGTCAGTTATTGTACGCAATCATACTGAACATGTAGAGAAAAAGAGAAGACCGTTGCGTGGAATATAATATCATGCAGACGCCGCTCCATGGTGGGCGCGGTGGGGCCCCCCCTCCCCCCATTCCAGATTGTATTCTAGAGGAAGATAAATGTTCAGAGGGGGATTCAGAGGGAGTCGACCACTCCTATTTACCCCCCCCCCCCAAGGTGTTTGCTCTAACCTGGCATGCTGATGTTGGTCATATCATGCATATTGCGCCTTGCATTGCATACTTTATACATCTTATATGTCATCAGCTTAGTTTAGATTTGCTTTATGTGAATGCCACCTGTTTGGTTTCTATATCATATATGTGAATTATGCAATGCTATCTTGTTTAGCCAGGCATAGTATACGTGAATCATGCAATGCCATCCTGTTAAACTAGTCATTGTATATGTGGATTGTATCGTGCCATACTATTTTTTTCATCATGTATTCCATTTATCGACAATGTTTGTACATTCATCTACTCTTCCTGTGCATCAGCCATTTGAGTTGGTGATGGGAAAATCTGGAGTGAAAACAAGGTCTTCTGAGCAGTCAGTGCTACCTGTTGATGTAGATTTCTTGCTGGTTACAGATAGCTCCTCGAAGGAGGATTCAAAGACAGATGACCAGTCGTATCCCTCCCCCTCCCCCTGAGGTGTATGCTCTAACTTGGCAGGGTTATATTGCTCATATCATGCATATGGTGTCTTGCATTGCCATGCCATCTGCTTATATAAGACATGCTTTGTGTGAATGCCTCCTGTTTACTTTCTGTATCAGTTATGTGAATTATGCAATGCCATGTTTTTTAGCCAGTTATCATATATGTGGATTATGAAGGAAATATGCCCTAGAGGCAATAATAAAGTTATTATTTATTTCCTTATTTCATCATAAATGTTTATTATTCATACTAGAATTGTATTAACCGGAAACTTAGTACATGTGTGAATACATAGACAAATAGAGTGTCCCTAGTATGCCTCTACTAGACTAGCTCGTTAATCAAAGATGGTTAAGTTTCCTAGCCATGGACATGTGTTGTCATTTGATGAACGGGATCACATCATTAGGAGAATAATGTGATGGACAAGACCCATCCGTTAGCTTAGCATGATGATCGTTTAGTTTGTTGCTATTGCTTTCTTCATGACTTATACATGTTCCTATGACTATGAGATTATGCAACTCCCGAATACCGGAGGAACATCTTGTGTGCTATCAAACGTCACAACATAACTGGGTGATTATAAAGATGATCTACAGGTGTCTCCGAAGGTGTTTGTTGAGTTGGCATAGATCAAGATTAGGATTTGTCACTTCGAGTATCGGAGAGGTATCTCTGGGCCCTCTCGGTAATGCACATCATATGAAGCCTTGCAAGCAATATGACTAATGAGTTGAGTTAGTTACGGGATGATGCACTATGGAACGAGTAAAGAGACTTGCCGGTAACGAGATTGAACTAGGTATGATGATACCGACGATCGAATCTCGGGCAAGTAACATACCGATGACAAAGGGAATAAACGTATGTTGTTATGCGGTTTGACCGATAAAGATCTTCGTAGAATATGTAGGAGCCAATATGAGCATCCAGGTTCCGCTATTGTTTATTGACCGTAGATGTGTCTCGGTCATGTCTACATAGTTCTCGAACCCGTAGGGTCCGCACGCTTAACGTTCGATGACGATTTGTATTATGAGTTTATGTGATTTGATGACCGAAGTTTGTTCGGAGTCCTGGATGAGATCGGGGACATGATGACGAGTCTCGAAATGGTCAAGAGGTAAAGATCGATATATTGGAAGGCTATATTCGGACATCGGAAAGGTTCTGAGTGATTCGGGCATTTTTCGGAGTACCGGGGAGTTACGGGAATTCACCGGGAGAAGTAATGGGCCTTATTGGGCCATACGGGAAATAGAAGGCAGCAGCCAGGAGGTGGCGCCCCCCCCCCCCCCCCAAGCCCAGTCCGAATTGGACAAGGGGTTGGGGGCGCAGCCCCCCTCTTTTCCCCTCTCCTTTAGGTGGAATCCTACTAGGACTTGGAGTCCTAGTAGGACTCCCCTCTCCCTTGGCACGCCCCCTCTAGGGCCGGCCACCTCCTCCCTCCCTCCTTTATATACGTGGAGAAGGGGGCACCCTAGAACACACAAGTTGATTGTTTAACCGTGTGCGGTGCCCCCCTCCACAGATTTCCACCTCGGTCATATTGTCGTAGTGCTTAGGCGAAGCCCTGCGTCGGTAACTTCATCATCACCGTCACCACGCCGTCGTGCTGACGAAACTCTCCCTCGGCCTCAGCTGGATCAAGAGTACGAGGGACGTCACCAAGCTGAACGTGTGCAGATCGCGGAGGTGCCGTACGTTTGGTACTTGGATCGGTTGGATCGTGAAGACGTTCAACAACATCAACCGCATTACTTAACGCTTCCGCTTTCAGTCTATGAGGGTACGTGGACACACTCTCCCCGCTCGTTGCTATGCTTCTCCTAGATAGATCTTGCGTGATCGTAGGAAATTTTTTTGAAATACTACGTTCCCCAACAGTGGCATCCGAGCCAGGTCTATGCGTAGATGATATGCACGAGTAGAACACAAAGGAGTTGTGGGCGTGGGTGTATACATATTGCTTGCTGTTACTAGTTGTTACTTGGTTCAGCGGTATTGTGAGATGAAGCGGCTCGGACCGACATTACACGTACGCTTACGCGAGACTGGTTTCACCGCTGCGAGCACTCGTTGCTTAAAGGTGACCGGCGGGTGTCTGTCTCTCTCACTTTAGTTGAACCGGTTTCAATGAAGAGGGTTCTTTTGGAAGATCAAAAAGCAATCACTACACCACGTTGTGGTATTGATGCATAGGTAAGAACGGTTCTTGCTAGAAGCCCGTAGCAGCCACGTAAAACTTGCAACAACAAAGTAGAGGACGTCTAACTTGTTTTTGCAGGGCTTGCTGTGATGTGATATGGTCAAGACATGATGTGATATAATTTGTTGTATGAGATGATCATGTTTTGTAACAAAGTTATCGGCAACCGGCAGGAGCCATATGGTTGTCGCTTTATTATATGCAATGCAATCGCCATGTAATTGCTTTACTTTATCACTAAGTGGTAGCGATAGTCGTAGAAGCAATAAGTTGGCGAGACGACAACGATGCTACGATGGAGATCATGCTGGGGCGCCGGTGACGATGAAGATCAAGCTGGGGCGCCGGTGACGATGGTGATCATGACGGTGCTTTGGAGATGGAGATCAAAGGCACAAGATGATGATGGCCATATCATATCACTTATATTGAATTGCATGTGATGTTAATCCTTTTATGCATCTTATTTTGCTTAGTACGGCGGTAGCATTATAAGATGATCTCTCACTAAATTTCAAGGTACAAGTGTTCTCCCTGAGTATGCACCGTTGCTACAGTTCGTCGTGCCGAGACACCACGTGATGATCGGGTGTGATAAGCTCTACGTTCACATACAACGGGTGCAAGCCAATTTTGCACACGCAGAATACTCGGGTTAAACTTGATGAGCCTAGCATATGCAGATATGGCCTCGGAACACTGAGACCGAAAGGTCGAACGTGAATCATATAGTAGATATGATCAACATGGTGATGTTCACCATTGAAAACTACTCCATCTCACGTGATGATCGGACATGGTTTAGTTGATTTGGATCACGTGATCACTTAGATGATTAGAGGGATGTCTATCTAAGTGGGAGTTCTTAAGTAATATGATTAATTGAACTTTAATTTATCATGAACTTAGTCCTGGTAGTATTTGCAAATTATGTTGTAGATCAATAGCTCGCGTATAGCTCCCCTGTTTTATTTTCGATATGTTCTTAGAGAAAACTAAGTTGAAAGATGATAGTAGCAATGATGCGGACTCGTTCCGTGATCTGAGGTTTATCCTCATTGCTGCACAGAAGAATTATGTCCTTGATGCACCGCTAGGTGACAGAACTATTGCAGGAGCAGATGCAGACGTTATGAATGTTTGACAAGCTCGGTATGATGACTACTTGATAGTTTAGTGCACCATGCTTTACGGCTTAGAATCGGGACTTCAAAAACGTTTTGAACGACATGGAGCATATGAGATGTTCCAAGAGTTGAAATCGGTATTTCAGACTCATGCCCGTGTCGAGAGGTATGAGACCTCTGACAAGTACTTCGCCTACAAGATGGAGGGGAATAGCTCAACCAGTGAGCATGTGCTCAGAATGTCTGAGTACTACAGTTGCTTGAATCAAGTGGGAGTTAATCTTCCGGATAAGATAGTAATTGACGAAATTCTCTAGTCACTATCACCAAGTTACTGGAACTTCGTGATGAACTATAATATGCAAGGGATGACAAAAACGATTCCCGAGCTCTTCGTGATGCTGAAATCAACGAAGGTAGAAATCAAGAAAGAGCATCAACTGTTGATGGTTAACAAGACCACTAGTTTCAAGAAAAGGGCAAAGGGAAGAAGGGGAACTTCAAGAAGAATAGCAAGCAAGTTGCTACTCCCGGGAAGAAGCCCAAGTCTGGACCTAAGCCTGAAACTGAGTGCTTCTACTGCAAAAGGACTGGTCACTGGAAGCAGAACTGCCCCAAGTATTTGGCGGATAAGAAGGATGGCAAAGTGAACAAAAGTATATTTGATATACATGTTATTGATGTGTATTTTACTAGTGTTCATAGTAGCCCCTGGGTATTTGATACTGGTTCAGTTGCTAACATTAGTAACTCGAAACAGGAGTTGCAAAATGAACAGAGACTAGTTAATGACGAGGTGACGATGGGTGTTGGAAGTGATTCCAAGGTTGATAAGATCACCATCGCACACTCCCTCTATTTTCGGGATTAGTGTTGAACCTAAATAAATGTTATTTGGTGTTTGCGTTGAGCATGAATATGATTGGATCATGTTTATTGCAAAATAAAAGTTATTTGGTGTTTGCGTTGAGCATGAATATGATTGGATCATGTTTATTACAATACGGTTATTCATTTAAGTCAGAGAATAATTGTTGTTCTGTTTACATGAATAAAAACCTTCTATGGTCATACACCCAATGTAAATGGTTTATTGAATCTCGATCGTAGTGATACACATATTCATAATATTGAAGCCAAAAGATGCAAAGTTAGTAATGATAGTGCAACTTATTTGTGGCACTGTCGTTTAGGTCATATTGGTGTAAAGCGCATGAAGAAACTCCATACTGATGGACTTTTGGAATCACTTGATTATGAATCATTTGATGCTTACGAACCATGCCTCATGGGCAAGATGACTAAAACTCCGTTCTCCGGAACAATGGAGCGAGCTACGAACTTATTGGAAATAATACATACCGATGTATGCGGTCCGATGAGTATTGAGGCTCGCAGCGGGTATCGTTATTTTCTTCACAGATGATTTGAGCAGATATGGGTATATCTACTTAATGAAACACAAGTCTGAAATGTTTGAAAAGTTCAAAGAATTTCAGAGTGAAGTGGAAAATCATTGTAACAAGAAAATAAAGTTTCTACGATCTGATCATGGAGGCAAATATTTGAGTTACGAGTTTGGTCTTCAATTAAAACAATGTGGAATAGTTTCACAAACTCATGCCACCTGGAACACCACAGCATAATGGTGTGTCTGAATGTCATAACCGTACTTTATTGGATATAGTGCAATCTATGATGTCTCTTACCGATTTACCACTATCGTTTTGGGGTTATGCATTAGAGACAGCTGCATTCACGTTAAATAGGGCAACATCTAAATCCGTTGAGATGGCACCATATGAACTGTGGTTTGGCAAGAAACCTAAGCTGTCGTTTCTTAAAGTTTGGGGTTGCAATGCTTATGTGAAAAGTTTTAACCTGATAAGCTCAAACCCAAATCGGAGAAATGCGTCTTCATAGGATACCCAAAGGAGACTGTTGGGTACACCTTCTATCACAGATCCGAAGGCAAGATATTCGTTGCTAAGAATGGATCCTTCCTAGAGAAGGAGTTTCTCTCAAAAGAAGTGAGTGGGAGGAAAGTAGAACTTGATGAGGTAATTGTACCTTCTCCCGAATTGGAAAGTAGTTTATCACAGAAATCAGTTCCAGTGATTCCTACACCAATTAGTGAGGAAACTAATGATGATGATCATGAAACTTCAGATCAAGTTACTACAGAACCTCGTAGGTCAACCAGAGTACGTTCCGCACCAGAGTGGTACGGTAATCCTGATCTGGAAATCATGTTACTAGACCATGATGAACCTACGAACTATGAGGAAGCGATGATGAGCCCAGATTCCGATAAATAGCTTGAGGCCATGAAATCTGAGATAGGATCCATGTATGAGAACAAAGTATGGACTTTGACTGACTTGCCCGATGATCGGCGAGCCATTGAGAAAATATGGATCTTCAAGAGGAAGATAGACGCTGATAGTAGTGTTACTATCTACAAAGCTCAAATTGTCGCAAAAGTTTTTCGACAAGTTCAAGGTGTTGACTACGATGAGATTTTCTCACTCGTATCGATGCTTAAAGTCTGTCCGAATCATGTTAGCAATTGCCGCATTTTATGAAATCTGGCAAATGGATGTCAAAACTACATTCCTTAATGGAATTTTTAAAGAAGAAGTTCTATATGATGCAACCAGAAGGTTTTATCAATCCTAAAGGTGCTAACAAAATGTGCAAGCATCTCGGAGTTGGAATATACGCTTTGATGAAGTGATCAAAGCATATGGTTTTATACAGACTTACGGTGAAGCCTGTATTTACAAGAAAGTGAGTGGGAGCTCTGTAGCATTTCTGATATTATATGTGGATGACATATTGTTGATTGGAAATGATATAGAATTTCTGGATAGCATAAAAGGATACTTGAATAAGAATTTTTCAATAAAAAGGACCTCGGTGAAGCTGCTTAAGTATTGAGCATCAAGATCTATAGGGATAGATCGAGATGTTTAATAGGACTTTCACAAAGCACATACCTTGACAAGATTTTGAAGAAGTTCAAAATGGATCAATCAAAGAAGGAGTTTCTTGCCTGTGTTACAAGGTGTAAAATTGAGTAAGACTAAAAACCCGACCCCAGCAGAAGATAGAAAGAGAATGAAAGTCATTCCCTATGCCTCAGTCATAGGTTCTATAAAGTATGCCATGCTATGTACCAGACCAGTTGTGTGCCTTGCTATGAGTTTAGCAAGGAGGTACGATAGTGATCCAGGGATAGATCACTGGATAGCGGTCAAAGTTATCCTTAGTTACCTAAGAGGACTAAGGAAATATTTCTCGGTTATGGAGGTGATAAAAGAGTTCGTCGTAAAAGGTTACATCGATGCAAGCTTTTACACCGATCCAGATGACTCAAAGTCTCAATCTGGATACATATTGAAAGTGGGAGCAATTAGCTAGAGTAGCTCCGTGCAGAGCATTGTAGACATAGAAATTTGCAAAATACATACGGATCTGAATGTGGCAGACCCGTTGACTAAACTTCTCTCACAAGCAAAACTTGATCACACCTTAGTACTCTTTGGGTGTTAATCACATGGTGATGTGAACTAGATTATTGACTCTAGTAAACCTTTTGAGTGTTGGTCACATAAGCGATGTGAACTATGGGTGTTAATCACATGGTGATGTGAACTATTGGTGTTAAATCACATGGCGATGTGAACTAGATTATTGACTCTAGTGCAAGTGGGAGACTGAAGGAAATATGCCCTAGAGGCAATAATAAAGTTATTATTTATTTCCTTCTTTCATGATAAATGTTTATTATTCATGCTAGAATTGTATTAACCGGAAACTTAGTACATGTGTGAATACATAGACAAACAGAGTGTCCCTAGTATGCCTCTACTAGACTAGCTCGTTAATCAAAGATGGTTAAGTTTCCTAGCCATGGACATGTGTTGTCATTTGATGAACGGGATCACATCATTAGGAGAATGATGTGATGGACAAGACCCATCCGTTAGCTTAGCATGGTGATCGTTTAGTTTGTTGCTATTGCTTTCTTCATGACTTATACATGTTCCTATGACTATGAGATTATGCAACTCCCGAATACCGGAGGAACACCTTGTGTGCTATCAAACGTCACAACGTAACTGGGTGATTATAAAGATGCTCTACAGGTGTCTCCGAAGGTGTTTGTTGAGTTGGCATAGATCGAGATTAGGATTTGTCACTCCGAGTATCGGAGAGGTATCTCTGGGCCCTCTCGGTAATGCACATCATATGAAGCCTTGCAAGCAATGTGACTAATGAGTTAGTTACGGGATGATGCACTACGAAACGAGTAAAGAGACTTGCCGGTAACGAGATTGAACTAGGTATGATGATACCGACGATCGAATCTCGGGCAAGTAACATACCGATGACAAAGGGAATAAACGTATGTTGTTATGCGGTTTGACCGATAAAGATCTTCGTAGAATATGTAGGAGCCAATATAAGCATCCAGGTTCCGCTATTGGTTATTGACCGTAGATGTGTCTCAGTCATGTCTACATAGTTCTCGAACCCGTAGGGTCCGCACGCTTAACGTTCGATGACGATTTGTATTATGAGTTTATGTGATTTGATGACCGAAGTTTGTTCGGAGTCCCGGATGAGATCGGGGACATGACGAGGAGTCTCGAAATGGTCGAGAGGTAAAGATCGATATATTGGAAGGCTATATTCGGACATCGGAAAGGTTCCGAGTGATTCGGGCATTTTTGGGTGAGTAACGGGGAGTTACGGGAATTCACCGGGAGAAGTAATGGGCCTATTGGGCCATACGGGAAATAGAAGGCAGCAGCCAGGAGGTGGGCCCCCCCCCCCCCCCCCCAAGCCCAGTCCGATGGACAAGGTGTTGGGGGCGCAGCCCCCCTCTTTTCCCCTCTCCTTTAGGTGGAATCCTACTAGGACTTGGAGTCCTAGTAGGACTCCCCTCTCCCTTGGCGCGCCCCCTCTAGGGCCGGCCACCTCCTCCCTCCCTCCTTTATATACGTGGGGAAGGGGGCACCCTTGAACACACAAGTTGATTGTTTAACCGTGTGCGGTGCCCCTCTCCACAGATTTCCACCTCGGTCATATTATCGTAGTGCTTAAGCGAAGCCCTGCGTCGGTAACTTCATCATCACCGTCACCACGCCGTCGTGCTGATGAAACTCTCCCTCGGCCTCAGCTGGATCAAGAGTACGAGGGACGTCACCGAGCTGAACGTGTGCAGATCGCGGAGGTGCCGTACGTTAGGTACTTGGATCGGTTGGATCGTGAAGACGTTCGACAACATCAACCGTGTTACTTAACGCTTCCGCTTTTGGTCTACGAGGGTACGTGGACACACTCTCCCCGCTCGTTGCTATGCTTCTCCTAGATAGATCTTGCGTGATCGTAGGAATTTTTTTTGAAATACTATGTTCCCCAACAGATTATGCACCGCCATCCTGTGTAGCCAGGCATCATATATGTGAATTATCTCATGCCATCCTTTTTTCATTACATATTCCATTTGTCGATAATTTGTGTATATTGAACTACTCTTCATGTGCATCAGCCATTTGAGCCGGTTATGGAAAAATCTGGAGTGAAAACAAGGTCTTCAGAGCAGACAATGGTACCTGTTGAAGCATATATCTCGATGGTTACAGCTAGCTCCTCAGAGGAGGATTCAGAGACAGATGACCAGTCCTATATCCCACCTGAGGTGTATGCTTTAACTTGCAATGTTTATATTTCTCATATCATGTATATGGTGTCTTGCATTGCTTAGTTTAGACATCATATACACAATATTCAATGCCATCTTCTTAGTTTAGAGATCATACATGCGAGTGCCAGCTGCTTAGTATATGAATCAATTATGTGAATTATATCATGCCATCCTGTATACTTAGACAACACGTATGTGAATTATTTCATCCCAACCTATTTTAGAAAGACATCATGTAGTTATGTCATGTCATCCTGTTTAGATACTCATCATATGTTGAATTATGCCATTATATCCTGCTAAGTTATCCATCATATATCTAAAACTGTGTCATGCTATCCTGTTTAGTTAGCCATCATATACGTGAAATTGTGTCATGCTGTCATGTTTGGTTAGACAACATATATGTGAATTACCACATCTGTCTATCATACAATGTCTGTACATTCAATTTCTTTTCTTGTTTATCAGCCATTTGAATTGGAGGGGGTGATGGCAGTATCTAAGGGAGTAAAAACCCGTTCTTCACAAAAGACGATGCTACCCGTCAATGCAGATAGAACCATGGTTGTACTGGCCCACGAACTAGCCTCACCACACATAATCGAGACTCTTCCAGATTGTACACCTACACCGTTGGATAGAGAACCAGCTACACCACATCTAACCCTAACCCCAGCAGATAGTAACCCACTTCTAGTTGACACAGCACCATGTCCACCATAGAGTACCCCCACACGAGCAGTTTGTAAGGCAACTGCAGTGCCCAAAGCACGAAGACCACCACACCGAACCCAAACTCCATGTTTAAAGCAGAAGAGCAACTGTTCTCAGGTCAGATTTCATAGCTATGGTGCATACTCCTTTGCTCTTGCATCACTGTATTTACTCATACCAACTAATTTCGAATTTGAAGGATCCAATTGAAACTCCAATGGCACAACAGGTATGTTTTAAACATATTTATTTAACTGGATTGCTGATGTGTCTTAAAAAGATACGATTTGAACTGTGTCTGTATCTTGATTTGGCAACGTAAACTAGAATGATATAGACAATACAGTGACCATAGTACATAGATATGTGTTTGTTTCATGTTGTTATCATGTCCACCTTACTACTGAACTGGTTTACCAAAATGAGTTTCATATACTACATGCTAAACCTGTGATGTGTCTGCATGTTTCTCTTGTAGAATGCGAACAGAATATTGGAGAAGAGCACCCCATTATGCTATGGTAGAGAAAGTAATGCAGATAAGGTTCAAGATAGTGAGACAACCCTGTTAGTCTCCAAGAAAGGTGATAAAAACTATCTTGTAGACAGTGAGACAACCCCAAAGTCCTGCGTTGATGTAGTGTTTGAGTTCCTGGCCGCTACCGCTGGCACAAGCTCTTTGAACTTGCTGCCTGAATCAAATTGGCTTTTCAGTCTCAGCTACAAGCTGAAAGGCATCAGTCAGCTGTGCTGCGGCAAGAAGCCGAAGGACTGAGGAAGTCCCTGCAGAATTCAGATGCATACTTTCTGGTGCACCAGCAAGCGTTGGAGGATTTTAGCGCCAAACAAGAGAAAGCTAATAAGCTTGCTAAGCTTCTTGCCAGCATGGTGGTTATCCAGGATATCATTTCTTGAGCTCTTCTGAAGTGGTTTCAGTTCTGGACTTGTTTTGCTGTCGCGTTTATTTGCATTGGTGGCCAATTTAGACGCCTAGTGTATGTAATATGCTACTTTGTTCACTATATTTGCTCTGGTGGCGAACTTTGATGCCCAGTGGATGTAATATTTGTAATAGCCATAATAGACTAGCATAAGTTGCTTGCTTATTTATTTCCTTATTGTCTTGCTTATTTTTTGCTTGTAGTCACTACAGTTCTTTTTCCGTGGTAACCTTTTTATTTAGAATTAGGCCACAATAACCATGGGCAACATACGGATCATTGTAACCATGGTCCTGCTACCTGCTGTAGTGACCATGGCCCTCCTAATTAAGGTCTGTATGATCCATGGGCCTTCTATGGGCCGTAGAATCAGTGGGCCTTCTACGGGCCGTATGATTGATTGGTCAAACATGGGCCGTACTATTTATGGACCAATAGTGGTCCGCAATGTGGGCCATAAACGATCTAGAATGGGAATCGTCTGTTTATGGGCCGACCATAACGGGCCGTTAATAGGCCGGTATGTATAACGGGCTTAATTCTATCGACGGGCATAACGGGTCGTTAATGGGCCGTATTAGATGACGCTATGAAAATGGCCCACTGGATTAACAGGCAACAAACGGGCCGACTGTAACCACGGGCTGAATTTGGCCCATCAGCGGAATAGGCTAGTAACGGGCCGTAATTAATCATATGCTGGAAATGAGCCCAAGAATAAATGGGCCCTTAGAAGGCCAAAAGGTAACGCGGGCTGGAAACGGCCCAACGGAATAATGGGTCGTTAATGGGTATAAAGTGATTAACTGTTCATTATGGGCCAGTTTCACCACGGGTCGTTAAAGGGCCCTGATTTACAAAGGGCCTCGTATGGGCCGAAAGACGTCATGGGCCATACATGGGCCGGAAGTTACAATGGGCTGGAATCATATTGGAGGGCCCAGATGACGCTACTGGGCCTAATTCGGATAGGCCATAACGGCCCACGACTTAGCGGCCTGTAAATGGGCTATATGCGAACAGGCCATTAACAGGCTTTCGTGGCCCGGCCTGCTACCTTTTGACCAAGTCAAACGGGTCGGCCTTTTGACCTAAATGGACCACTGTTGGGCCAAGCCACGTGTCGACATATCATAGGCGTGTCCTGTCCATTCACTGGATGAAATTTGTCCAAACACAGAGCTGACACGTTGTTCCTTCAGCCAATGAGAATTTTACACGTGGAAAATCGCCATTGATCGTTGCTGTTAAAGGGTTATCGGATCCAAAGCCGGACCCGATAGCTTAACAGCGACCCGTTACGGTGGATGCCACGTGTCGGTTACCCCTGACAAAAACACTTTCATGACGCGCTATTTATCGTCATGGATGTAACACCCCCTGTATTAAGCTACAGTGATCACCCTTTTGATGAGGCCATGTCATCATGATTAATAGTGCATAATCATCATTAGCATCATATTGCATTTCAACTCCTAAGTCAAATTCAAATTTAAATGAAAGTGGAATATAAAAGTTGTCCAACATAGAAACTAAAATGTCAGATAAATAACAAATATTCCAGAGGCTATTCTAAAATTGAAACCAACATCATTGGAATTGGATAAGTGACTCGAACAACCTCAAACAGTGGATAAAGATAATATTTAATAACCATTTATTAAATCTGAAATAAATATGGAATTATATTTTGTCCAAACTAATTTTAGGTGTTAGGGAATAATGCACTGGTATTTATGAAATAGGTCACACTTTTTACAAAAACCATTTGGGGCCTAAACATTTAACAGTAGAGAAAAGAAAAGAAACAGAAAAGGATAAAGGAGCAACCCCCCCCCCCCACGGCCCAACTGGCCGAAGCCCAGCCGGCCGCCCACCTGCGTCGCCCCTGGCCTATGGCCCCCCGGCCGAACCCTAGCCCCCTCCCGATCCACATTCCCCCCCCCCCCCCCGGTCGCCCCTCCCTCGGCTGGATCTGGATCGGCATCCCCCGATCCCGTCCGCCCCGTCGCCGACGCCGCTCGCCGACCCCGCCCCATCGCCGCCTCCCCTCGTCAACCACACGCCGCAGCACCGCCGCCTCCCCGTCTTCCTCCCGAGCCCGCGCCTCCCCGCCGGCCTGCACCTCGTCTCGTCGCCGTCGTCGCCGACGACCTCGTCCCCGACGTGCCCTCGCTCGGCGCCGACCCAGCGCGCTCGCCCCGCCGCGCCCGACCGCGCCCCGTCTCCGCCTCGTCTCCGACGCCGTCGCGGACCGCCGTCGCCCTTGGACCTCGCCGCCTCGCCGGACTCCACCGATGCCGGCCTCCCCGTCGACCCGTCGTCTCCGGCCTCCACCCCGAGCCCCTCCTCGCGCTCGACGCCGACGCCCCGCCTCGACCCCGTCGCCGACCCCCCCTCCACGAGCTCGAGCCCGCTGCCCTGACCCTGCACCCGCGGTGAGGGCCACGCCCTCCCTCTCTCTCTGTCGCCGTCGTCGCCCCGTACCTGGCCCGCTCCAGCCGCTCGCCGCGCTCGCCCCTCCCGAGTCGCACGCGCGCGCGCGCCTGCCGTTCCTCCCGCTCGCCCCTGCTGCTGTTGCCGCGCCGCGCATCGGCCGAGCCCCGTCGCCAGCGCCTCGCCCATGCCCGCTCCGGCCCCTGCCTCGCCTCCGCGCGCCCTGCACCGCGCGCCGCCGCCCGTTGCCGCTCCGGCCACCGCGCCGCCCCGCTCGCCTCCGGCTCCCCGCAGCCGCGCGCTAACCTCGCCCGCGCCACGCCCGGCTCGCTCGCCGGCCGCGCGGTTCTGCTGCGCCGCCGCCCGCTCGCCCGTGCGCGCGCGCGCGTTGACCCCCCCACCGCGCGGACGCGTCCGGCTCTGGACGGGCACAGCGCGGACGAGTCCGGCTGTGCCACTGTCCAGTGGGCCCCCCAGAACGTTTTAATAAAAGAAAAAGAAAGAAATAAAAATAAATAAATAATTAAAATAATTAAAATAAATAATTAATTAATTAGTTAATTAATCCTGATTAGGTTAATCTAATTAACTAATTAGTGTTAATTAAACAGTAATTAGTAATTAACTTAATTAACTGCTGACGTCAGCATGATGTCATGCTGACGTCATCAATCACTGTTTTGGATAATTCGAATTAAATATTTAAAGAAAATTTAGAAATTGTTTTAAACTTTAGAAAATCATATTAAATAAACCGTAACTCCGATGAAAATATTTTATACATGAAACTTGCTCAGAACGACGATACGAACCCGAATACATCCTCCGTATTCCCGTCAGATGCCCGCAGCTATAAGAACGTTGAACAATTAGACCGATTTCGATAAATGAATAGTGTCCAACCCTAATTAAATAAATCCGAATAAATTCCTAAATTAACTAAATCGCTTAGTTAGGCTGTATATCACCCTGGCCCTGCGTTTAGACATGTCCTGCATCCCTGTTGCATCATTGCCGTGTGTTTACTGTTTCTTCCCCCTCTTCTCTTCGGTAGACTACGAGACCGACGCAGCTGCTGGTGCCCCGACCGACTACGTTGTTGACGACCCCTACTTGCCAGAGCAACCAGGCAAGCCCCCCCCTTGATCACCAGATATCGCCTATTCTTCTCTATACTGCTTGCATTAGAGTAGTGTAGCCTGTTACTGCTTTCGGTTAATCCTATTCTGCTGCATAGCCTGTCATTGTTGCTACTGCTGTTGATACCTTACCTGCAATCCTAAATGCCTAGTGTAGGATGCTAGTTTGTCATCAGTGGCCCTACATTCTCGTCTGTCTGCTATGCTACATTATTGGGCCGTGCTCGCCACGGGTGGCGATTGCGGATATGTATACTACTTATTACATGTGACATCAGATGGATACTAAAGTCGAGTCGGCTCAAGGAGCACCCGCAGGTGATTCACGAATGGGGGCTGAAAGGATTGGCCTCCTCGACGGCCCCCTAAGTGACTCTTTGTTGTGGAGCGGCAGGGCAGGTTGTGACCACCTAGGAGAGAGGTGGGCTTGGCCCTGGTCGTCGTCCGCGGTGATCTCATAATAACACGTTTAACGAGATTGGATATTTGATCTGAGTCTGGCCACTGGCCTATACGCACTAACCAACTACGCAGGAGTAGTTATGGGTATCCCGGCGTCGTGGTATCAGCTGAAGCCTTCTTGACGTCAGCGACTGAGCGGCGCGCGCCGTGTTGGACCGCGATAACGTAACCGCCGTGATCGTGTGGGTTGCTAGGTCTGCTCGCGGCCGCGTACGCAACGTGCAGGAGCGCACTGGGCAATGGGCCCAGACCCCAGAGTGCCTAGGATTAGTCCGGCGTGCTGACCTCTCTGTTGAGCCTAGGTGGGGCTGCGACGTGTGGATCTTCCGAGGCCGGGCATGACCCAGGAAAGTGTGTCCGGCCAAAGGGGATCGAGCGTGTTGGGGAATATGTGGTGCACCCCTGCAGGGAAGTTTATCTATTCGAATAGCCGTGTCCCTCGGTAAAAGGACGACCCGGAGTTGTATTCCGACCTCATGACAACTAGAAATGGATACTTAATAAAACACACCCTTACAAGTGACAGATATAACCCGGTGGTCGCTCTCTCGCATGGTGGCGACGAGAGGATCGACGGGTAGGATTATGCTATACGTTGTTGCTTGGTTAACTTCCAACTAATCTCTTCTATTGCTTCAAGATGGAGGCTGCCAGAAGCGTAGTCTTTGACAGGACTAGCTATCCCCCTCTTATTCTGGCATTCTGCAGTTCAGTCCACCGATATTGCCTCTTTACACATATACCATGCATATGTAGTATAGATCCTTGCTTGCGAGTACTTTGGATGAGTACTCACGGTTGCTTTCCCCCTCCTTTCCCCCTTTCCCTTCTTGCTGGTTGTCGCAACCAGATGTTGGAGCCCAGGAGCCAGACGCCACCTACGACGACTACTACCACCAGGGCGGAGCCTACTACTACGTCCAGGACGCCGACGACCAGGAGTAGTTAGGAGGATCCCAGGCAGGAGGCCCTGCGCCTGTTCGATCTGTTGTATCCCTGTTTGTGCTAGCCATCTTATGGCACCTTGTTTAACCTATGTCTGTACTCAGATATTGTTGCTTCCGCTGACTCGTCTATGATCGAGCATTTGTATTCGAGCCCTCGTGGCCCCTGGCTTGTATTATGATGCTTGTATGACTTATTTTTGTTTTAGAGTTGTGTTGTGATATCTTCCCGTGAGTCCCTGATCTTGATCGTACACGTTTGCGTGCATGATTAGTGTACGATTGAATCGGGGGCGTCACAATGGAAGTGGTCACATCCGTGATGATAATTTAAGTATTGTCATGGAATACTTCTACGACAGCACAGGTATGACTATCTTGATTCTGTCATAAAATCGTCATGGATGTACATGCATGATAGAAAACGTGACCTACTGTGACAAACACGTACACGGAAGTGTTTCTTTTTGTAGTGCACCTCCCAAGAATTTTTTGACATCATGACCAAGGGGTTGCCTACCGCGTCCTTCAAGGAGTTCCGGTACAGCCTTTGCATCGGCTCTGGCGACGCTTTGACTGTAGCCTGCAGGGGGGTGTTGAGATGTATATTGTGCATGTGTATTTCCTGTACAAAAAGCCCTCCTCCTTCCTTGTATAGTGAGGACGTGGCTAGCCGTTGTACTTATATATACGTGCATATGCACCCGATGAATATATCGTGAGTTGCACCAATGCTCTACAGGTACTGTCGATGGTTGTTTGTGTGGTTCTCCTATTGGTTCGATAACCTTGGTTCGCTACTGAGGTAAATATTATCCGCTACTATATTGCTTCACCCTTCCTCTTCGGGGAAAAACCCAATGCAGCTCACAAGTAGCAACATCCATATGCCATATCTCAGAATCGAAATATGCAGCAATAGCCATCATAATCCGCATAGACTTCAGCATAGCTACCGGCGAGAAAGTCTCATCCTAATCAACTCCCTCAACTTGCAAAAAACCCTTTTCCAACTAGCCTTGCTTTATGGATGGTAGGACTACCATCTGCATCTGTTTTTCTCTTGAAGATCCATTTACACTGTATGGGTTTCACACCCCCTGGAAGATCGACCAAGTTCCAAGCTTGATTCTCGTACATGGACTCTATTTTGGATTGCATAACTTTGAGTCATTCTTTTGAGCTGGGCGCCACCATCGCTTCTCTGTAGTGCACGGGTTCATCTTCTTCTAAGATGAATACTTCATTATGAAACCATTCAGAAGGTTTGATAACTCTTCCTGACATGCGCGGTTCAGTTATAGTTTTAACCAGAGTTTCTACAAATGGTGTAGTAACTTCTGGTTCAATTGTGTGGATAACTTTTGGAACAGATTCCGTTTTGTTAGTCCTGATCACTTCTGAAGATTCAGTAATCTCATCAAGTTGTACTGTCCTCCCACTTACTTCTTTAGTGAGAAACCCCTTCTCGAGAAAGTGTCCATTCTTAGGGACAAACACTTTGTCTTCGGACTTTTGGTAGAAGGAATACCCTATTGTTTCTTTGGGATAACCTACAAAATAACATTTGTCTGCCTTGGGACCGAGCTTATTTGGCTATAAACATTTTACATACGTCTCGTAGCCCCAAATCTTGAGATGCGACAAATTGGGTTTCATCCTATTCCATAACTCATATGGTTTCGTCTCAACAGACTTAGACGATACTCTGTTCAGTGTTTATGTTGTTGTTTCAAGTGCATATCCCTAGAATGATAACAGCAGATCGGTAAACGGCATCATTGACCTCCACATGTCTAGCAAGGTTCGGTTACGCCTTTCTGATACTCCATTTCTCTGTGGAGTTCCAGGAGAAGTAAGTTGTGAGACAATTCCACAATCACTTAGATGTTTGCTAAACTCATAAATCAGATATTAGATGCAAGGTATGGCACTGGCCATACAACAACGGACTTGCTGATCCTTGTTCAATATGATTCTTATTGAAGCTCTATCTACCATGACCGATGATACTCTTTCCCGGTCGGCGTATGGTCATTTAGCTGCTGAGATTAAGGCCCTTATCGAAGGGAGGGAGTTTGTTCCACTGAAAATTAGAAGAGAACAAAACAAGTAGCAAATCGATTGGCTGTTTACAATCGTACTGAGTTTTGCATGGTTGTTTGGATGAACAAAGGTCCTCAATGTGTTGAGGAATTGTTGCCTCTGGATTGTAAACCCTATTACATTGGAATGAAACTCCCCTTTTCCTTGTAATTTTCTTTTCTAGCATCAAATATGGTAGGAGGTGCATCTGCACATGGCAGCGTGAACGATCACAGTTCTGGGACTGATAATGTTGATGAAAGTCAACAGTGATGTTCTATGATTGATCTTTCTATTTAGGCTTTATGTGTTGATGTCCTTGTTTAGGTGAACCATTTGTTATGTCTACTTTGAACCATTTACTATGTTTCAATTTGAATTTGAATTTCAAATCAAATTTAAAAATCATGTATTTGAAATGAGTATCAAGTATGCGTGTCAAAAATAAATTGTTTGAATTATTATGATGAATAGTATATGCATGCATGTGCATTTGTATGGTTGTTTAATGGAAACTAGAAAAAAGAAATTTTTGGGAGAGATGTTTACCACAACTGAGAAAACACCTCACCTGTTAAGTTTCCATAAATTTTATGAACATCCCACAACAAAAATAGTTTTATGGGATTTTTTTGCAGGGATCGTTGAGATGCTCTTAGAGCATCTACAGCCAAGTGCCCCAAAGCTGCCTCAAATGCCCGGGTGGGCCACCCGGTCACTGACCGGTCACGAAACTGCGATCCAGGCGGGCTCCTTAAACGGGCCTCAAACGCCCGGCCTGACCGGCACCCCTCATATCCAGCCCAAATATGGGATGGATGAGCGTCCGCCGACCTTGCTGCAGGTCGTAGCGGTCCCACCAGCAGCGATGGAAACTCCTCCCTCTCTCATCGGTGCACCCAAATTTTAGTCCCACATCGCCGCGCGAGGCGGACGCCGACCGGCTTAAGTAGCCGCGCCGACGGATGTCGGCAAACTTGTGTGTTGTTGTGTAGGCCTATCAATTCTCGCTGTGTGAACAAGATAACTTGACACTAGATTGAATTCATCAACTGATGATTGTTCATCGGGTGTCAAGTTCGTCTCGTTCATGTACGTTGATACCCCTACTACAATGATAGTAGATTTTTATTTTATTCACTGAGTTTTATCGACACATTGTGATTCATAAAAAGCAAAAGCAATGCTGACATGAATGTTTCCCTTGTTAAGGATATAGACCCTGACTATGAATCTTCTATGTGATAGTGATGGTCTATCTTCTTAACAAAGGATGCAATGATGTCTGAAGCTTATCGTTTCTGGATGACCTAGCTATTTAAGCCGGTCGACTAGCTTGTCATGCAGCGAGGTGGGACTATTATTACAGATGTGAAAATCTAAGTATGAGCAATTTTTGATGTGTTTTGTCAGCCAACTGGTCCAAGACGGTCGGAATGATCGCCGTGCATGGCCCTGCATGTAATAGATGTTTTGAAAATAGGGTATGTGGGTGTAAATGGTAAAATTTAAGGTCCACCCGGTCACTATCCGCCAGAGGCGTCTGCGGGCCAAATTTGCAACCTCTGGCTGTAGATGCTCTTACCTCTTCTTTACTGTAAAAAATCAACATGCATGTCTGACCCATATCCAAATCCATATCCATTTATCCTGATCCAGATGCAGACCTATAAAAAATGCAATATGCATGTCTGACATGTTTATGCACTATAGCCATTTCTCAAAGAAGTGCTATTAGTATATTGTGCCGGCAAAAAACACATATTTGACCTATTGGCGAAATCAATTCACGATCTGAACTGCCCTTGAAAAAAATTCACAAACTGACCGTTTTGTGTGGCACCTGACAGCTAGGCGCCACACTATACTGTGCAGCGCCTGGCTGTTAGGCGCCACACGTCGGGCCAGCGTGGCAGCCCGGGGCCAGGCGTGGCCCCATATCCAGCCCTGCAGCGCCTAAGGGATAGGCGCCACACATGTAATGTGCAGCGCCTAAGTGCTAGGCGCCACAAATGTAATGTGCAGCGCCCAGCCCTTAGGCGCCGCACTGTCTGTGTGTCACTTAGGCTGCCCCCCACCCCCCACCCCACCCACACCCGAAGCTAAGCGCCCCCCCCCCCTCTCCCCTCTCTCAAATCCTTCTCAAATCTTACAAATCCGGAGTATTTGTCCGTGGATTTCGAAGCCAACCCCTCCCTTAAGGTAATCTCATCCGATCCCCTCGTTTTCATCCATAGGAATTGTCACATTTGCTCAAATCTTGCTAGTTTGGGGAAACCCTAGTTGTTGCTTGGATTTGGAAATTTGTGTTGAAACATGTTATGTTTCTTTGCCAATTTGCTAGGGTTAGGCTTCCTACTATGCTAGGGTTAGGGTTATGTGTGTTGTTATGTTGGGGTTAGGGTTATGCTATGGTTAGGGTTGTGGTTATTGTTAAGTGGGGGTTGGGGTTATTGTTTCATATCTATGTTAGGGCTTATGTATTTTGTGCAAATATTCGGTTAAGTACTTATTGGATATATGTGTGTTTTTGATTATTTTAGGGATGGGAAGGACATGTGTTTATCTTCATCATGTGGATAAAGAGGCCTTTTTGAAAGGCAATGTTGAGCCGGACCCGGATGAGCTTGACATGGTGTTTGAGAGTAGTCTTAGCTATGCGGATGTCTTGGAACAAGTGAGGAAGGATTTGAATTGGATGGACCCAAGTGATGTTGTTGAGTTGGAGGGAAGGCATAATGTTGGTTTTGGAATGCACATCCGTTGGAAGACAATGTGTGTGAACTCCGAGCAACGTTGGGTTGCATACAAGGAGACGGTTGCCGAATCTCTAAACAAGGCTCTTGAGTTATTTGCCTCCAAGAAGGTTGAGTCTAGTTTGCATTTGGACTTGAACCGGAACCACTCCCCGTTGGTTGCTAGTACTCCCCCACCCATGAACCAAGATCAAATGAGTGAACCTCATTTGACGCAACAAGTTTGGCCAACATTGAGCCCGATTTCAAACAACCAAAATGAAGCTTTTCAAGAGGCAAATGATGAGTACGAGGAGGATGACAACGAAGTTGATCTCCATGACAACAATGTGGGTGATCTCGACAAATATCATGTGCAAGAGACAATGGACCAATCCATCCCTTTTTCCCGTTCATATGCATCGGACTCGGATGATGATGGTCCCGATGAAGAAGTTGATGAGGAGGGGTTCACGGCGAAGGAGGCCGAAGCATTTAAGAAGGTATTCCGGCGGGATCACAAGACACCATTGTTCAAGGATCTTAGTCTCGTGGATGAAGCCGTTGTAGATGGTGGCAAATGTATATCTCTTGGAGCTAGGCCAAGTTCTCACCGTGATTTGGAAGACGGCAAGAACGGGATATATCCCGGTTGTGAATTTGGATCCTTCTTGGAATGAGAGATGACTGATGTAATGTCCTCGTTACCTGCTCAGGCGTAATCATGTCCAACTCGGCGATGTACTTTTGGTACATGAGATTGACATTGTTCGTCATCTCGGATACCACATCCCACTTGTAAGCCAAAGTGGGGCGCCGTAAATTGTCATCTTCATCCCAAGAATTAAACTTGATGCTCTTCGGGCGTCCAACAGGCAGACGCTCCCAGCTCCATACAGAAAGTAGAAGCAGATTACCACCAATGCATGCACTATCTGTGATCCTGCAACACGCATCGTCCAGCTACATATAAAAGAAAACAATGTTAACTTGACAGCAAGGTTGCATTGCTAATGAAGAAATGAATTGATAACAAAACAAACCAACTACCTGTCGGTACAAGTAGGCAAGAGTCGCTGAACCCCAGCTCCATCTTCTATCAAAGACGGTCAACGCCTTCAGCCACATCCATGGAGCGTTCTTGCCCGTGGCGTCAGGAAACAAAGTCCTCGAGATAACTTACCACATATAGACACGAGCATGTGTCTGGATCACATCATCAGTGGCATCCGCAGGGCAATGCGCAAAGTTTGCTTGAATCCACGTGAAAGCAGCTCCGGCTGCTTTCCTTTCCTTCTTCTTCTTCTCTTGTCCCTCCTCTACATCAGCCTCAGCCTCAGCCTCGGTAGGAGCCATACCGATAAGAGCAATCATCTGTTGGCGCCACCCATCAGAATCGGTGCTCATACAGAGAGGCATCCCGTTGATAGGAAGACCGGTGATCAAGGAGACACCCTGGAGCGTCACGGTCATCTCCCCAGTCCGAAGATGGAAACTGTGCGTCTCCGGCCTCCACCGATCAGCAAGAGAGGACACCGGTGGAGCGTTGAGGTTCGGCGTGGACCGGCTGACCAACTGAATCCATGGGAGGAGTCCTGCCTGCTGGATGTAGGGTGTGTACCGCTCATCGTAGGGCATGGCAGCACCAGAGACCCCGTGATACCGAATCTTCAGAGGTTCAAGCTTCTGCAAAAAACAAGTAATGATAAATCTTAGGGCATGCCAATTTCAACTAAAGGCAAATTTGCAAAATATTTAGATTGCTCATTATTACCTTCCCCTTCTCGCGCATCATGTAGGCCCGGTGTCGTGTGTCATAGGCATCGTCGAGAAGGCAAACCATCCTTACAAAGTTCAAACAATAAACATATATGAGTTCATCTCAAATATCGGTATACACTAAACATCTCATATGTTTTCATCTAAACATCTCATATGTATTCATCTACAAGAATCTCAACATCTCCTTCTCACACAATGAATAAATGATTTACAATACTCACTTGAAAAATTCTCATATATATCTCCTATGTCATATGTATCTAAAAAAACTCAACATCTCATATTTCAAATAAACTCAACATCTCATATATATCTAAAAAAAAACTCAACATCTCATATATAGCTACAAAACTCAACATCTCATAATTATCTACAAACTAGGCATCTCATATATATCTAAAAAAACTAAACAATCTAGGGTTTCACTAACAAGAATCATATATTGTGAACTAATGAACAATACTAGGGTAGTACCACTATGACTACACATCCTAAATCACAACACCCAATCTTGGACAAATAAAGATCCAAACCAAGCAAATCAAGGGTTCCACCCAATCTTGGACAAATCTCTAAAATGGCAACGAATTTACGGAGGAAAAAAAAAGGGAACGGAGGAGTTTACCTAGTAGGAGGGATTAGAGATCGATTCCACGGTTGAAATCTCCAGATCTGAGAGGAGTATGGGGGGGATCCAAGGGGGCGCCGTCGCTGCTCTCTGTTGACAGAGAGCAACTGCCTGGGAGAGGGAAGAACTGCCTGGGGAGGGCTGGCCGGATGCGGCTTAAGTCAATGTGCAGCGCCTAAGCGCTAGGCGCTGCACATTATACTGTGTGGCGCCTAGCGCTTAGGCGCTGCACGGCTGGCTGTGGGGCCGCGCCTGGCCCCGGGCTGCCACGCTGGCCGGGCGTGCGGCGCCTAAAACCAAGGCGTTGCATAGGTGTAGTGCAGCGCCCGGCTGTCAGGCGCCACTCAAAACGGTCAGTTTGTGAATTTCTTTTAAAGACAGTTCAAATCATGAATTGATTTCGTCGACAGGTCAAATATGTGTTTTTTTGGCTATTGTGGCAGGATCACATGTCTGCAACACTATTAATTCAGAATCGTCGACAAGGTGCGCAAAACCGAAGACTGACACACGTGAGAAAGAAAGCGCTAGAAAGATGGCGAGTGGACGCACAACAGCTGCGTCCGTCCGCGGTCCCCGCTTCGCCGGCGCCGGCCGCCGCGGCGCCCTCCTCCTCGCGCTGCTCCTCGCCGCCGCGGCCGCTTTACTCCCAGTAGCCGAGCCTTCCTGCCCCCGAGGTCTCCCCTTCCTTTTTCAGTTTACTTCTGCAGTTCTTGGAACTTCCGTTCTCGATCAACACTTCACATTTACTAGCCAAGATCATATTTAAAACTTACAAACTGACCTAAGTTCCCAGTGATTTTGAAGGTTACCGGTGAATTTAATATAGCAATGAGATTTCAGTCAGTTCGAGCCAATTGAACTCCAGATCTAAGTGCCTTAGACAGTTCAGTTCTAGCAACTGCTAGCTAAATGCATCGAGTTCTAGCCATCTAGTGTGCCCACCCAAGCTAATCTCTGTTCCAGCAAGTGCTAACTAACTGTATCCAGTGTATGCAGCCAAATTGACCTCAGTTCTAAGAAGTGCTAACTGTATCTACCGTTGTATCCAGACAATTCAGTCGTGAAAGATATAAACAAAATGCACCAGAGCAACTACGGAATTGGAGGATTCTCGCATATAACCGTTGCCGGCGCGCTAGCTCACGGCACGAAGGAGGTGAGCAATCAATCCAGGAACCAAGCTGTACCTTGAGCTTTTCCATTCCTTGGTCTATGAAGTTACGCAAGCCTTTACTTGGATGTACTTCATGTATAGATATGGTTTCGTTGGTTCATCTATATTGGGCAATGTGTCGATCTAGATGGAGCTGTTCTTTCTTGCTTATTATGTGAAATGCTTTCCTCTAGGTGGAGGTGTGGCTCCAAACAATTAGTGCGGGCCAGAGGACACCGATCCACAGACACTCGTGTGAGGAGGTCTTTGTTGTCCTCAAAGGGAGAGGCACTCTCTTGCTGGGGTCGACCTCACTGCCGTACCCGGGAACGCCCCAGGAGATTCCTGTCTTTCAGAATAGCACATTCACAGTTCCTGTAAATGATCCACACCAGGTAAAGATGATGGATGGCTGCCATTATTATTCAGCACACTCGTAGTCATCAAACCATAACTAGATTTTAAGATTATGGATGGGAATCCATTTGCATGCTAGTGTTTACACCATGCTCCTTTTGATTGCAGGTTTGGAATTCTGATGAACATGAAGATTTACAGGTGCTTGTGATCATATCGCGCCCACCTGTGAAGATGTATGTATACCTTGCTTGAATGTCTTATCTTGTTAGTTGAGAACATAAACTGAATTGATTTGTTCATATCCATCACTGTAGAGTAACGTGTGTTGGGTGCTATACACACATGTTGTCAAAACCAATTTTATCCCAAAACCGCTGCTTGTACAGTGCTGAAAAAAAAAAACAGTTTCAAAGGTGGAAAAATGGCATAGTGTTTTATTTTTGACAATTTTCTTCCTTTAAAATCCCACATTTTAAGTTCGAACACAATATAAGTACCAAGAACCTTTTCATATCTCCTCATTAAGTACAACAAAACATCGATGACTTAATTTCCAAATCTTACAAAGTAAATACCTGTAATTTGAAATGAACATTGAAACACTGTCACAGATCGCTCGACAGGCTCTCTACGAATATTCCTGTGATGTTGTGTCCAGTTGTCACACATTTTACATCTTAATTGGATATGAGCAATGCATCTATGGATGTGAAATACTACTCTAGTGTTTTTTATATCGGAAATGTTGCTTGTTGTAGATTTTTGTATGACGATTGGAGCATGCCTCACACGGCAGCGAAACTGAAGTTCCCCTTCGTCTGGGATGAGGACTGCTTAGACGCACCTAAAGATGAACTGTAGGTTGGAAAGTGCTTACATGGCAGCGCATTGGTCTCAGTCAGCGTACTGATGAAGTGCGGTCTACAGCTTGCCTGCCTCTCAATAATAATGCGCATGTCTGTAACATCCTTTCTATTGGAACAACATTTTCGTCACGGATCATGTACTTGAGAGCATGAAGCAGCCTTCTGCAGCAAGAACTATTTCCAAATTTTGAATTACCACTGTATTCTACTAGTAGTAGACTGCAAGCGTTGCTGGTCTTGGTGAGAGGGCCATTGTTCAGCAGATTTGGTGTTGAATCCTAAACAAAATTTTCAACTCTGCATCCTATGGCTAACATGAGTGAATCTAATCCCTTCAACTTGGTAAACGGCTACGAAGCAATTAAATTACTTACTATAGAGCATAAATTAGTCAGAGTGGTATCCTGATTGATAAGTACATAGCGAAAAGAAGCCAGGCTAACCTGAAGAGTTGGAATGGCATAGCAAAGCTTAAATGAGCGACTTCTTGGCTCCCAAGTAATCTGGGCTCGCAACTCTGCTCATATTAGCTGTGCGGCACGGGAAGCAAGGAACCATTCATTTGCGTTTGCGGAGCGGAGCAGAGCAGAGCAGTGCGGAGGGCATGGAAGCCTCGCGGTTCGGCTTCGGCCGCGACATGGCGGCGGCGTTCAAGTTCGACCCCACCGACGCCGACATCGTCGCCTCCTACCTCCTCCCCCGCGCGATCGGCCTCGACGACAAGGCCCACGGCCACGGGCGCGCCGTCATCGACGACGACCCCATCAGCCTCCCGCCGTGGGACCTCATGGAGAAGCACAACCACGGGACCAGCCACCAGGCCTTCTTCTTCGGGCCTCCCAGGAACGGGGGCCGCGTCACGCGCGTCGTCAAGGGCGGCGGCACGTGGCAAGGGCAGAATGGCAGCGTTGGGACCGTCACCCTGTTCTGCGATGGCGCCCGCGCCGGCGAGGTGGACATCAGCTACAGGAGGTACGACCTCACCTACAAGCGCGCGGGCGACAAGGCCCCCAGCGGCTGGGTCATGAGCGAGTACCAGATCACCTCGCCGCCGCTCTTGAGCACGGTGCTCACCCGCATCAGATTGACCGTCGCCGCCAGGGAGCAGAGGAAGCGACAGCCGGCCGACCCGGAGGTGCGTAAGGATCGACGCGTCGTGCGTGCGTTCGGGGAACTTGGGGGCGAATTCGTCCCTGATTTAGTGATTTGGGGATCCGTTAACTGAAGGTGTTGTTTCTTCTTCTTCTTCTTCTTCTTCAGGCGTTTGCTCGGCAGGGCCCTGACAAGGTGCTGGCCGTCGCAGCCGCTGCCGCCGCCGCCGCCGTCGCCGAACATCAACGTGTTTCACCAGCGCCAGTGCAGCCAGGCCCTGACCCGCAAGCCGGCGATGGTGCTCTCTACCATGGCGATACTAGCGTCACCGGCGTGGGGGAGAACGGTGGGCACTACACTGTTCCGCTTCTGCTCAACGGCCAAGAGTACTACAAGGACAAGAGCCGCGTCAAACGCAAACGGCGGCGATATGGGGCATGAGCCATCCTGATCGAACCTGAATCCAATCGGGAGACGCCCGCCCGTACATTTGGATCACGGAATAGCATGTATGTCATCTGTTTCTAACATTGTTTTTGTGGATCCTTGGTTCTTGACATTCCTGGTTTTTTAATCGGGAAGGATATATGGCCTGATTTTGGGACACGATATCGATCATGTTGGGTCCTGGGTCATGTCGATGGATTGCTTTTTGAGACCGTCCTGGGTCATGTTGGGTCCTGGGACGTGGTTTGGTGTTCTTTTTTGGGATTAATTAGCACACTGGGGTACACCTGATTAATTAGCTACCTCTGCATATGTGCGTAGTCGACAGTCTACACAGAGGCTAATGAACATTGTTGGTTTTCTTGATTGGAAGCCGCTGACGCTGTTGGGACTTGTGATATAGGCACTTGGACGTACCTGGTTGTATATCTTGCCCTGAGGATGTAGCCATGCTGGCAAACCTCATTAACAAATCTCATGTTTTGCTTGTGTGATTGCTTGTCCTCGACGGATCAATGTTTGCCTTGAAATATTCTAACAAGTAGTATCATGAGCAAAAAATTCGAAGAGGCCACATAAATTATTCTAGACGAATTGACAGTCGTTTATTGTGTAGAAGGGAGGTCCGAAACTACGGTGCTTGGGTTTTTGTGCTTGGAAGACGATTTAGTATATGGGGAGAAGCCCTCGTAATCATGCCCCAAGGATGTAGCCATGTTTTTTTCTTTTTTTGCGGGAAAAAAACTTGTATTACTCAATCAAAATGTCATTACAATCATCCCTAACAATCTTCAGGACCTCCAGCGGCCCTGACCCCAACCAGGTCACAGTTCTACCGCTAGTTCTGGCAAAGGATGCCAGCTTATCACTAGCTTTATTACAAGAACGAGGAACGTGAGAAATACAAGTATTATGACTACTAAGTAACTGTTTAATATCTTGCACCAAGTGAGCATACATGGATCGATCAACCACCTTTCTTTGGATCATGTTTACTGCGTTGATAGAATCCAGCTCAATGATAATAGGTAGATCACACATTTGCAAAGAAATTGAGAGACCTTCCTTACACGCACATAGTTCCGCTTCTAACGCATCTCGACATGAATAAAGTCTCCTGCATGCCGAGTAGATAATAGCCCCAGTCTCACTTCTGAGAATCATGCCCGCACCGGCCTTGCCCAAAGAGACATAAGAACCATCCGCATTTAGCCTTGCACTACCATGGGTTGGAGGCACCCACCTGGGTATAGCGCCCGAAGATGGAACAGTATTAGTGCCAACTACTGATACATAAGTTATAGGCGTCTTTCCTCTGCACGGATCAACTTCCGAATTCAGTTTAAGGCCAATAATTGAGTCCATATAACTCTGAAGAAAGCGAGCAGAGACCACAAGTGGAGGAGCTGGTTTATTGTGTACGACTTCGTTACGGACATACCAAATCCTCCACAGGGTCATTAGTACCATGCATCTTGCTAATTGATCCAATGGTTCAAGAACCTGGAACAGCCATTCTTGAGCAAACCTTGCTAACAAATCTCGAGCATGTTGGCGAACCTTGCTAACAAATCTCGATGCCATGCTCGTGCTTCTGTGATTGTTTGTCTTCGACGGATCAACCTTCGCCTATCATGAGCAATATTTTCGAAGTGGCTACATAAGTTATTCTATAGGAGCTGACAGTTGTTCATGGTGTAGATAAGAGGTCAGGAGCTATGGTGCTTGCGTTTTTGTGTTCGAAAGACAATTTAATACATGGGAAGGAGCGCCCGTAATCATATGCCCCAAGGATGAAGCCTTTTTAGCTAACCTCATTAACAAATATCAATGTCGTGCTCATGCTCATGCTTGTCCTCGATGGTTAAAATATTCGAATAAGTAATATCATGAGCAAGATTTTTGAAGAGGCCATGTAAGTTATTCTAAAGGAGTTGACAGTTATTTATGGTATAGACGAGAGGTCCGAAGCTGCGGTGCTTGGGTCTTTGTGTTTGGAAGACAATTTAATTAGTATATGGGGAGGAGCACCCGTAGTCATGCCTCAATGATGTAGCCATGTTTATGAACCTCGTTAACAAATCTCGATGTCGTACTCGTGCTTTCGTGATTGTTTGTCCTCAACGGATCAATGTTCACCTTGAAATATTTTAACAAGTAGTATCTTGACCAAAAATTTTAAGGAGGCTCCATAAATTATTCTAGAGGAGTTGACAGTAGTAGACGAGAGGTCTAAAGCTACGATGCTTGGGTTTTTGTGTTTGATCTACTCCCTCCGTTTCTAAATATAAGACATTTTAGAGATTTTAATATCGGAAATCCAACTCGGTGCCCAGGCTCATCTGCTCTCGGTCAGAAAAAAATCAAAACAAATATTAGAAAAATTCAACAAAATCCATTTTTTTTGTGTGGTAGATAATTTGATGCGTGAGGTCCGCTCCAAATTTCAACTCATTTGGTCATCTGAGCAGCTCTCCGCAAAAAAGACAAATCGGGTCAGAACAGTGTGTGAACAGTAAACTTTTTTACAGACCCTGATTTTGTCTTTTTTGCCGAGAGCTGCTCAAATGTCCAAATGAGTTGAAATTCGGAGTGGACCTCACGCATCAAATTATCTGCCACACAAAAAAAATTGGATTTTTAAAAAAATTTCTAGTATTTGTTTTGATTTTTTTCGTCAGCGCGGGTGCAGTTGAGCCTGGGAGCAGAAACGCCGTGTCCAATATGAACTATACATACGGATATATAGGCATATTTTAGAGTGTAAATTCACTCATTTTGCTTCGTTTGTAGTCTATATTGAAATCTCTAAAAGGACTTATATTTAGGAACGGAGGAAGCGACCCTAGTCATGCCGCGAGGATGTAGCCATGCTGGTGTAACTTTGTTAACAAATCTTGATGTTGTGCTCGTTCTTGTGTGATCATAGAGTGGTATGCACTCACAATTGCAAGATCAAAAATGAAAAAGCAATTTTGAGTGCTTTTCCGCATATGTAACATATAATTGACCTTAAAGTCTAATATGTCAAATGGAGATCCAAGAACACCAACTCCCCAAAGGGAAAGGCAGTGGTCGAGGCCACTATGTTTGAGTGTTTAGCTTGGTGCAATGAAGTTGTATCTTGAGCTCAATAACCAAAACTCTTTATTGAAGCACATTTGTGATCAAAGTGACTATAGTGAATGAATTTTCCATTTATGCATAACAGAAAAGTGGGTGTTCATGAAAGGAACAACAACCCCCTTATGTCCATGCATAATAAAAAGTGTGTGTGTGTTCACAACACTCGCCTTATCTCATGCATAATAAGAGAAGTGTGTGTTCATGAAAGGAACAACAAAACACACCTTATGTCTTCTGCTCACTCCACCCTAAATGCGCCTCCGTGTGTACGTAGCTAGTCGTCAACCATGTAAAACTCATGCTTTTCTAAAATGATACGCAATTGCAAAATGGAAGAAGAAAAGAGAACGATCTTCGTCCTCCTCTGCTTTCTACCTGCTCCCCTCTGTTCTTCCCCAAATCCCTGACCCCTGCCGCTAGGCTATCTCCCTCTTTTCTCCTCCAATCAGGGACATAACAGCATAGCCCAGGGAGGAGACGCCGCAGCGAAGCACGCTAGTGTGATTCTGTGAGTCCACACATGCAACAAGCGCATATTGTGTTCCCATGGAACATACAGGAGCAAAGAAGGCTAGAGCTGAAAGAAAGACACCACAAGGTAGCAAGACCAAATAAACATTCTCATCTGGTGGTGAAGTTCCAACATCACATGAAAAAATTGGATTATTCACTCTGCAACCAGAGCAGCTGACCATTACGGTCGTTATCACGGACAAGAATCATGCATGTCCCTGCACTTGCGGATAAATACAGATGATGGGAAATGAAATGAAGTCCACGATATCATACCAACTATCCACGTTAAAAGTTACACAGGGCAATGGCAGATTTCTACAGATGCATCTTCGCCCACTCTCATAGGCTTCTCTCCACAAAATCCCAGATCCTCTCCTCCATATAGATCCGGTCGTCTAGCTGGCGTGGCATGTGCCTCTCGTCAGGGAAGAGGAGGATCTCGTACGACTTGCGTTCCGCCATCAAACTGTTGATGAGCCTAGCCGTGTGCCTGAAATGCACGTTCTCGTCAATCATCCCGTGGATGAGGAGCAGCTTCCCCCTGAGATTCTTCACATGGTGCATGATTGACCCGTACTCGTAAGCATCGCTGTGCTCTGAGGGCAGTCCCAGGTACTTCTCCGTGTAAAAGGTATCATAACCGTCCCATGCAGTCACTGGGGCGCCAGACACGGCACAGCAGAACGTGTCGGAAAACCTCGATAGGCACATTGCTGAGAGAAAACCACCGTAACTCCAGCCATACAGACCAATATGTCCAGGCTTCGCAAGGCCTTGCTTTATTAACCACTCAGTACCAGCTAGTTGATCCTCAGCATCGACACGACCAATGTTGTACTTAAGCTGTCCCTCAAAATGCAAACCTCGCCTTGCAGATCCCCGGTTGTCCATCTGCCAGAATATGTATTGTCATGAGACCAGTGGTAGATATAGGTCATGCCTGGGATGCAAGCTATAGCATCTAATCCAATTATGTAATGACACCATGGTTTGCAATTGTTAGGGGCACGACAGACACAGCAAGTGCATAATAACAGGGTTCCGAATTTAAGCCATCACCCCGTTTGAAGATCGACCACTACCATCAATAAATTTACTTCTATATACAAATGTGCTGGAAAAAGTTGGCACCCTAAAAAAAATCTAGCAGATTCCCTAAAAAAATCCTTCACTTTGTTAGTTTGTTTGCTTGTACTTGATCACTTCTTTTATGGGTTGTCATAGGTTAATGTTGGGTTTCATCTCTAGCCTACCAAGATTGCTTGGGACAAAAGGCTCTGTTGTTGCTGTTGTAAAGAAATGCTACCTAACAAAACCATGCTGAACGAAATAATAATGTTTACCTTCCAGACTAATATTCCCTTGCTTCGTAGATACTGAGCCCTCATGTCAACAGTGCTAATCCATGAATCACTAACGAGCTGGACACTGGGACCACCATAAACATTAACAAGTGTTTTGTAGGGAGGCGGTCCATATTTCTTCTCATCGGGAAGATAGAGAGTTCCATAAAATGAAGTCCCATCCTTTCCTGTAAACTGGACCATCTCTGGAGCCAGCTGCTGAAACTTTTTAAGTGGCTGAACTGTTAGTGGCTGCTCATACAGAGGCATTATTACACTTCCATCAAGCAAAGAACATAGCAGGATCACAGGTGGTGATTTTACTGAGTCATACACATCAATAAACCTTAGCAACTGATGGTCAAGAATTACTGAATGCCGTCCAGTTCCACGAGTCAACCTCTTAGGGGCTTGTAATGGAAGGCTCCAATCAGGAAAGAGGTTGGTGCAGTACAGATTTGTCTCCAATGGTCCATCCAGTGTTCCAGTAAAATATACAAGTCCAGAACTCTCATTGACACCAGCAATTTGGTCGACCAACCAGTCACCTTGCGTGATAGGGCCTAAGCACTCACCATTCTTGTCATGAAGATACAAGTGTCTAAATCCTGTCTTCTCACTGGCCCAAATAAACCCACCTGGATGTTTACTACTCACTCCATTGTCTAGAGGAGTGAAACAATCATGTAATGTTATCCATATATCATGCTCTTCTTCGAGTAAGACTTCCCTTTTACCGGTGGCAATATCAAACTTAAGTAGCTTAAGTTTTGTGTGAGCTCTATTGAGAACTTGAACAGCAAGAGCATTATGATGCATCCAGTTAACTCTAGCTAGATATTCTTCATCACCATGTGCACCATTTGGTTCTCCACAAAGGAGATCCATCCAGGTTACCTCTCCTCCACCGGAAGAAACAACTCCAAGTCGCACTTTAACATTGGCTGCTCCAGCAAAGGGGTAAGCATGATCTTCTTGAGCATCTAGACCAACAGAACTTTTGCCCTGATGCATAATTCTGTATGGTGGAATGGCAGATGAATCTACTTCAGTAAAGGCAAGGTGTTTACTATCAGGAGACCACCAAAAACCCATCTTCCTTTCCATCTCTTCCTAAATTGAGGAATGCAAAGTATTAGATAGCAGTCATAAAAAAAATTCATACTAATGCTAATGGATTGCCCTCTAAGTACCTGTGCAATATACTCAGCAAGTCCATGGACCTGAAAAGAGAGAGCAAATACAAATGTTAGATTTTGTGTTTTTCCACACTTACCCAGTATATACAGTTGTAAGAATAACGTTAGCAAAAGAACATGCATGATGCATAGTTACATTCATCAATGATTGATGATGATGAATTATTGGTGGAAGGGGGTGAACACTCTTTAGCAGCTTAAGAACGTGAATTAAGCTTGCTAGTTACCAGCCAGACATAAGCCACCTGTTTGGCCCTGGATTTAGGCTATTTTTGTAGCAGGCCAAAAATTAAACTGGATTAAGATTAAGAATTCCTTACTGACAAGAGACTGACACGGAACATCTGAACAACAACACATTAATGATTAGACAGATGATAATAATTAGCATAAACTTTCAGTTTGAAGGATGGTCATGTCAACCTACATCCAGAGCATAAAGCACTAAGAAACATCTATGAAGTCAAACTTTATAAACTTTGACCAACTTTATAGAAAAATATATTAACATATATAATACCAAATCAATACCATTAGACACATCATTGAATATATTTTCACATCATATAGGTATATTATTGTAAATGTTTATATTGTTTTCTATAAACTTGGTCAAACTTTACAAAGTTTGAGTTCAGTCAAAGCTAATATGCGTAGTAAATAAAAACGGAGGGAGTAACATTTTGCTGCCTGCTGAACAAAACTGGACATGGTAACACATGGCAACGGCAAACATGCTCTTATTAAAATACTATTTGCAACAGAAAAGCAAGGAACTACCTTTCCACTTTCTCTTGCACCGTAGGTCAATTGCCTCGTTTCGCCATCATCAAAACCGAAGTTATATGTCTTGCACTGCAGTTCATCATCCCTGACATATGCAATCATGGTCCCATCTGGAGATAGATGTGGGTCAATAATTGGTGATGTGGAAGAACTTTGTAGCTTGAGTACTGGTTCAGAGCCAGACAGGTCCTGAAAGTAAACCTATTGAAAAAGAAAACGTTAGTTATACATCTCTTGTGAAATCTAGTATCTTCAGAGTTGTAGAAGTATTTTCAGAAGCATCAAACCCTCTATGCATGTTAGCACTAAAGTAACCATAAATGAAAAGAAACAGCATAGTTGCCAAGTTTCATTTCTTTAGACCAAAAAGGAAATTACTACTCCCTCCGTTCCTTTATGTAAGGTGCATTTTTTTGGGCGCGGTGACCAAGGCAGATATTTGAGAAGAATTTTGGACAAAAATACCCTTAGCTTATTAGGTAGTTAGCAGGTTAATTAGTGACAATTAAATAATTAGCGGCCTAATAAAAGGCAACTAAATCTCGCTGCACCAGAATAAAATCAATCGGTGGGATGGGAGAGAGAGAAATGTGAGTGCATGCAATCAGGTAGAGATATTCTTCTTTTACTACCTTCCTATTGGGAATATGTAGTACTTTTTATCTAAAGCATGTAATGGATGGAGGAAGGGCACGCATGGAAAACTGCGAGGAAAATAGAAATACACCTTACATTATGAATTTTTTGGTAAAAACTAATACACCTTATATAAAGGAACGGAGGGAGTATTAGAATCATAAGACAGCAGTTACCTAGTAAAACAAAACTAGAATTGGATAAAATGGCTAGCCAGGAAAAAACTGAAAATATTCAAGAACCAGAGAATACCCATGTAAAAAAACAGAATCATCAAACAATAGTTATACAATGATTAGGAGCCATATTTCACAATACTGCAGAGCAGACAAATGTTGTATATGAGTGGGAGAACATACTCCCAGGAGTATAGAATCATTTTCCTATATATACTCCTACACATCCGGGGGGAGATAGACACACACACACTCACTAACTCACTCACTCTACACGTCACAGTACTTACATCTGCATCTCATATACTACAGTGGTATAACTACATTATAATTTTGAGTATGGTCATATACAGTTCCTAAGATATTCCAAAGTGAACTCAGTGAAAAAATTGCAAGTGAGCCCCACAGTCTTTAGTATATTTTAAACTTTGTACATTGTATTACTACTTCCGGTCCTGAGGTCAATAGTTCTTTCATGTGAGGGGTCGATAGTTTGATTTGTCCTGAAATATTTCATTTCATTTTGGGGGGAGGCGGTCACAGTTGCAGTTTTTCTGCTGAATCGAGTCCCGGCTGAGAGGCTAGTCAGAATGATGCCATTTGAGGGGTGGCACGGGAGGAAGCCTGCTGTCCATCATCATCGCACCTTTCGATCTGTGGTGTACGTCAAGCTCGTAGCTCCACAAGCTCAACGGCCGCAGCTCCACCATGATCTTCATCGGCTACGACAAGCATATTAAGGGCTACCGCACCTACAATCCGATGAACGTAACCTGCGATGTCATCTTTGATGAAGAGGCGAGCTGGATTGGGAGGCTAGCAACTCAGATCATCCCTGCAACGACCTCATCATCACAATGACCAAGCAAGTTGCTCTTGCCGCATGAAGTACAGCTGCAGGGGGGAGCACATTCCCCTGTTCCTGCACCAGCCCCTGCTCCGCAGCCATCTCCAGCATTACTGCTGGCAACACCAAGCCCAACGTTGTAGCCGACGCAACCTGAGTTCGTGTCATCGCCGCCAATGACAACGAGCAGGTAGACCCGTCTCATGACGACAAACCGCTGCGCTACCGACCATGCTCGGCAACGCCACTGTTCCTGAACAGGCGGGATGCAAGCTCATCGGGGACACACTCTATCTCGTGTGTGAAGAAGAGCCACGCTGCTTCAAGAAATAAAGGGATTCCACATGAGTGATCTTGGGCTCCTCTCCTTCTACCTGGGGATCAAGGTACACCAATGCAAGGATGGGATCACTTTGAATCAGGGGAACTACGCCGCATGCATCCTTGACATTGCTGGGCCAAGGAACTGCAATCCCTCGCCCACACCCATGGAGGAGCAACTAAAATTGAGTCGTGAGAGCACAACCGAGGAGGTTGATGCCACTGTGTACCGGAGGATCATTTGATGTTTGCAGTACCTCATCCATACATGGCCTGATCTTGCCTTCTCGGTGAGTTATGTGAGAAGATTTATGGAGCGCCCCATGATGGAACAGATGGGCGCCTTGAAGCAGCTGCTACGCTACATCGCCGGCATAAATCGGCTAAATCACCAGCATAATTGACTACAGTCTCTCCTACCCACGCGGATCAGGGAAAGGAAAACAGGTTGGCTACTCCGACAGCGACCAAACCAGGGACATTGACACAGGGAAGACTGGAAGATCATTTCTTCCTCGGTGGAGCCTGGTAAGCTGGCAATCAGCCAAGCAGCGGGGTGTGCCTGTCTTGCTGCGATGCAGGGTATGTCGCTACAGTAACGGCGGAAAGCCAAGCCATCTGGCTGGCAAGATTGCTTGGCAATCTGAAGAGGAAGAGAGTTGACAACGTCAAAGCTGAAGATCGACAACATGTCCGCGCTGGCAATCAGCACGAACCAATTTTCCCAGAGCAGAGCAAGCATATGAACGTATCATCCGTGACAATGGGCGCATCCCTGCTTATTTTGTCAGCGCCAAAGACTAGCTTGCAGACAACCTACCAAAGGCATTAGGGCAAGCTCGCTTCCATGCTTCCATGAGCTTATTGTAAGGATTCAAATGGTCAAGGAAACATACAAGGTTTTTTTTTGGGCAGGGGGGATGTTAGCTGTAATCCTTGTGCCTTTTACTTTAATAGTGGCAGCTGGTAGTCAGTCTGACTTTTGCCTGTACTGCCAGCTGCTACAGTGGAATGGTCGGTTTAGCAACCAACTTGCCTACGTACTATAGATAGACCTTCAGGCAAACAATACAAGCTACAACTTCACAAAATAACACTCCTGCGTTCAGCTCCTAGTCTGATTCTAACACAAATTACCAAAAAAGTAGTATATACACTACCCAAATATTCTTATATACTACCTCCGTTCCTAAATATTTGTCTTTCGAGAGATTTCAACAAGTGACTACATACGGAGCAAAATGAGTGAATCTACAATCTACAATATGTCTATATACATCCGTATGTGGTAGTCCATTTGAAATCTCTAAAAAGACAAATATTTAGGAACAGAGGGAGTAGTACTTTAGTGATCTAAACGCTCTTATATTTCTTTACAGAGGGAGTACTTCCTCTGTAACTTTTTAAGACGTTTTTAGAGTCCATGACAGTGTCAAAAAACGTCTTATATTAAGTTAAAGCGGGAGTGCATAGAACAGCTACATACCCTCCGGTGTGAAAGATACTACCTGCAATGTATAAATCACATGTCGAACATCTGATGCTATCATGTTAGTGTAATGAATGATCCGTGTTATTATGAAGGTTGTTTTCCATCCTAATATTGATCTAAAAAAGACATATGAATTCTGATAAATGTGCCTGCCAGATTAAGAACATCCAATCCATTTTTTGTGCAGTTGGTTAAAAACATATCTATCAAGCCTGGACTGGCATCAGAAGACATGGCATGAGAAGACAGGGTGATCTCCAAAGGGGAGAATCAAGGAGGGCAAGAAGTAGATTAGTGCCAAGTAGCATTTCAGGGAAGACCGGAAGACTGCACGCTGGACTGGCTAATTTTAGACTTGCAGGTGAGGTAGAGTGAGGGAATAGCTATACAGCCGAGGCACTGCTGTGATGTGACAGATTATCACTGGAGAAAGTAAAAGTGAATTCTCTCCAATTATCTGCTTCCTCTCCAAATTCTGCTTCAACACCTCACATCATTTTTTCTTGTTCTGTGTTCTATTCCAATCCGATCATAGGCAGGGTTTTAACAATACTGAACAAGGCAATACAACCTTTTCCATCATATGCAAACAAGATGTCAGCAAGAACTACTCTATGTGCGATAACTTGGCAGGATTTCTATATGGTACTAGTGAGTTTTGCTCTCCCTACCAAGTGGGTCAGCAGGTTTGTGATTCTCATCTACTCCCTCCGTTCCCAAATATAAGTCTTTTTAGAGATTCCAACAAGTGACTACATACGGAGCAAAATGAGTGAATCTACACTCTAAAATATGTCTATATACATCCGTATGTTGTAGTCCATTTGAAATGTCTAAAAAGACTTATATTTAGGAACAGAGGGAGTACTAACGTGCATCATACATTCATCATAAAAAAATTATCATATGTATAGCAGTGTTGCATGTCAGCTACCTAATCCCCCAATACAAGATGCGGCACTATAAGATGAATACAGCATGCAAGATCACAACACAAATCTGCAGAAAGTTAAGCTACCAAATTCAATCCAATTCAATGGGGTGACACATTCATGCAGTTAACCAATAGCTGAAGGGTTAAGAGAAATTACGAACCCCTGAGGGAAGGGGCACGACAATGCCCGCACGAGAAGAGGGGCCACCAGACCGACGGGCACGCCACTCGTACCGAGTGACCCCAAGGCCGCGCTCCCGGGAACGCTCGCGGCGTAGCCGCTCCTCAGCGGATAGATTGCCCTCCTCGAGCCCGCCGCCGTCAGGGGGGGCGAAGAGCAGCTCCTGCCGGCCCTTGGCGGGGTCGAAGGTGAACACCTTGCGGTGGAGCGTTCCGTCGGGGCTGTACAAGAACGCCACTCGCCGGTCGTCGGGGCTAAAGCTGAGCGCCACCGGCGCCCCGTAGCCAGGCAGGGGGTGCTGCACGATATCCTCCACCCGCATGCTGAGGCACCCACCAGATTCCTCAATGCCTCCGCAGTCACCGCTGCTGCCGGCGGCGATGGAGCCGGCTAGGGGCATCTCCGTCTCGCGGCGCGGCTTCTTGCGGTTGTGCTGATCCGACCTCTCCGCCCCCACCACGTCAAGCGATCGCATCGACCGCGAATCAACCGCCGGTAGCTCGGGACCGGCCTCCAGAGATCGCGGTTTGTTTCTTGGGGTTCTTTCCAGGGCGTAATACCGTGATCTTGCGGACGGAGGACAAGAGAAGTGGGATCTCTCCGCCGTGAAGCCAAGAAACGCCGAGCCCTCCCCGCCAGAGAGGTCGGAGAAGGGTCGCCGGAGGGGCGAGGAGGCCGCCGCTTCGGGAAGGGAGAGGAGGGGAAGTGATTTTGCGTTGGAGTCTGGTCGTTGGTTGTTCCAAGGAGCATATCCTTATATTTGTAAAAAAATGTTCGGCCTATTTCGCATTTTGGTTGGATTATAATTTTGTTAAACGGGTATTGTTGTTGACTTGGTTCTCTGCAATCGTACTATCCTCGACATGGATAAGGGCCTCTTTAATTCAAAGGATTCTTGTAGTAGAATTTTTTTCCCTATGTTAATCCATTTATTTATTGTTTTAAATTTTATAGGAATTTTCCTAAGAATTTCCTTGTACCACATATATTTCATAGAAATGTTGGAATCCACTTAGGGCTCTTTTGATTCGGAGGAATTTCATAGGATTAGAATCCTTACGATTTTTTCATGCATAGACTATTTGATTCGTAGAATTGAAATCCATAGAAAAATTCCAAAGGATTGCTTTGCACTCTATTTTGAAGAAAAAAATATCATCCACTCAAAAATAATTGTGCAATTTCTTTGTATTTTTGTGATACCAAACACTCTCTAGTCCAAATTCATATGGTTTGTTAATTCGAGTGAACATGACACTTCAGTCATGTATTTTTCTATGGGAAATGATATCCCGCGAATGTTCGTTGGGAGCGTCAGTCCAACGAACGCCTCACAGACCGTTGGATATAAGGCACAAACTTGGAGAGGGTTGAGTCGCCACGCCACGTTTTTATGAGCGTTTGCTATAACCTGTTTTTCGACGAACGTTTCCCCTTAGTATTCCTTATCCACGCTCACACATCTCACTCACTCTCTCATTTTCCTCCCCAATCCAATGTGCCATGGCGATTCTCTCAGGGGGAGAAGCAGCCGGGACAGGTGTTATTCGGTGGCGAGTTTCTACCAGAGTGGCCTTTGGAGGAGGCTGACGGTCTCCAAGTACTCTTGCAGGAGGACGACGATAGGCGTCATCTGGATGGCGGCCCAAGAAGCGACGGGGTCGGGCACTCGAAGGACCTCGAGCAGCCACGCCCGCTTCATTCATCGATGAGCTGAGCGGAGGGACATCACGGTGGTGTCGGCTGCCCAAGACTGATGAGGACATTCCTACCAAAGTTACACCATAGCCCTTGCTACTACACATATTGAACCAATTACTAGAGTTTGTACACATAATTACATTATCACGTACGTTTGTTTCTTGGTAATGTTTCTAATGCTAACGAGAATATGTTGCTGCCTAAATTGGATATATTTGTGTTGCTTAGGAATGAAGGGCCTAGCAAGGAGGATGAACATGTTGGAAATATGCCCTAGAGAAAATAAAATTTGTATTATTATATTTCCATATTCATTATTAAAGTTTATATTTCTATGTTATAATTGTATTACTTCTTGCATATGAGATTTAGAGGAAAACCAAAATACATGTGTGGAAATGTAAATATCAAATGATCCCTAGTCATGCCTCTAAGACTAGTTCATGTATTGATGATCATCTTGTTTACCTGGTCATGAGCATTGTTATTGTAGCAAGGATGCTATCAACAAAGAACACATTGTTACCGGAACAATGGTGTTTGATAGAACCAACTTATGAATTACTGAGAGATATTATCGTTGCTATGTTGTCGGTATTTTCATATAACTTGTTCATGATTACTTAATTCCTTAGACCATGAGAATATCATATGCCAACAAACCGGATGGTTACTTTAGGGTTACCGAATGTCACTCTGTAACCAAATGTGAATAAAGGTAACTTATGGGTGTACCGAAAACATATGCCATAGTATCGATGGTTCAAGACTGGGATTTGCTCCTCTCATGATAGAGAGATACTCTCTAGGCCAGCTCGTGTTATGGTATCATTGTCGTCTAGCTATACACTTGTGGTGGTGATCACCGGATACCGGAACATGGACACGAATAAAGAGAATGAAACTGGTAATGAGGATCACTGATATAGTGATCAAGGAGTTGATCACAAGGATACCAATTATCTCAGCTCGGGTTTTGTAAACGTATCGCACAACAAAGGAAACAGTGTTCGTAAATAAAGGTTCGCTCGAGAACTTCATGAATATACGGGAGTTAATAAGGGTGTCCAAATCTCGCTGTTAACTATTGTCGGGAAGGTGTTCTGGGACATGTCCGCTTATTTTAGAACCTATAGGGTCACACGCTTGACGGGTGTAGGATCGTAAGTAGGTCTAGAGGGGGGTGATTAGACTACTTGACCAAATAAAACCTAGCATTTTCCCAATTTTAGTTGTAGGCAAGTTTTAACAATAATCACAAGCCAAGCAACACCCTACACATGCAAGTCTCGATAGTAGTGAAAGAAATATGCCCTAGAGGCAATAATAAAGTTGTTATTTATATTTCCTTATATCATGATAAATGTTTATTATTCATGCTAGAATTGTATTAACCAGAAACTTAATACATGTGTGAATACATAGACAAACAAAGTGTCACTAGTATGCCTCTACTAGACTAGCTCGTTAATCAAAGATGGTTAAGTTTCCTAGCCATAGACATGAGTTGTCATTTGATGAATGGGATCACATCATTAGAGAATGATGTGATTGACAAGACCCATCGGTTAGCTTAGCACGATGATCGTTTAGTTTGCTGCTATTGCTTTCTTCATGACTTATACATGTTCCTCTGACTATGAGATTATGCAACTCCCGAATACCGGAGGAACACCTTGTGTGCTATCAAACGTCACAAACGTAACTGGGTGATTATAAAGATGCTCTACAGGTGTCTCCGATGGTGTTTGTTGAGTTGGCATAGATCGAGATTAGGATTTGTCACTCCGATTGTCGGAGAGGTATCTCTGGGCCCTCTCGGTAATGCACATCATATGAAGCCTTGCAAGCAATGTGACTAATGAGTTAGTTACGAGATGATGCATTACGGAACGAGTAAAGAGACTTGCCGGTAACAAGATTGAACTAGGTATGATGATACCGACGATCGAATCTCGGGCAAGTAACATACCGATGACAAAGGGAACAACGTATGTTGTTATGCGGTTTGACCGATAAAGATCTTCGTAAAATATGTGGGAGCCAATATGAGCATCTAGGTTCCGCTATTGGTTATTGACCGGAGATGAGTCTCGGTCATGTCTACATAGTTCTCGAACCCGTAGGGTCCGCACGCTTAACGTTCGATGACGATCGGTATTATGAGTTTATGTGTTTTGATGTACCGAAGGTAGTTCGGAGTCCCGGATGAGATCACGGACATGACGAGGAGTCTCGAAATGGTCGAGACATAAAGATTGATATATTGGATGACTATATTCGGACATCGGAAATGTTCCGGTGAAGTTTCGGATAAAACCGGAGTGCCGGAGGGGTTACCGGAACCCCCCGGGGGAACTAATGGGCCTCATGGGCCTTAGTGGAGAGAGAGAGGGGCGGCCAGGGCAGGCCGCGTGCCCCCTCCCCCTTGGGTCTGAATTGGCTAGGGAAGGGGGGGCGGCGCCCCCCTTTCCTTCTCCCTCTCCCTCTCCTTCCTTCCCCCTCTCTCCCTCTTGGTGGAATCCTATTAGGACTAGTAGTCCTAGTAGGACTCCCCTGGTGGGGCGCGCCCTATGAGGGCCGGCCGGCCTCCCCCTTGCTCCTTTATATACGGGGGCAGGGGGGCACCCTAGGACATACAAGTTGATTGTTTTAGCCGTGTGCGGTGCCCCCCTCCACAGATTTCCACCTCGGCCATATTTTCGGAGAGCTTAGGCGAAGCCCTGCCGGAATCACTTCATCATCACCGTCACCACGCCGTCGTGCTGACGAAACTCTCCTTCGGCCTCAACTGGATCAAGAGTTCGAGGGACGTCACCGAGCTGAACGTGTGCAGATCGCGGAGGTGCCGTACGTTCGGTACTTGGATCGGTTGGATCGCGAAGACGTTCGACTACATCAACCGCGTTACTAAACGCCTCCGCTTTCGGTCTACGAGGGTACGTGGACACACTCTCCCCGCTCGTTGCTATGCTTCTCCTAGATAGATCTTGCGTGATCGTAGGATTTTTTTTGAAATACTACGTTCCCCAACAGTGGCATCTGAGCCAGGTCTATGAGTAGATGTTATATGCACGAGTAGAACACAAAGAGTTGTGGGCGATAATAGTCATACTGCTTACCAGCATGTCATACTTTGATTCGGCGGTATTGTTGGATGAAGCGGCTCAGACCGACATTACGCGTACGCTTACGCGAGACTGGTTCTACCGACGTGCTTCGCACACAGGTGGCTAGTGGGTGTCAGTTTCTCCAACTTTAGTTGAATCGAGTGTGACTACGCCCGGTCCTTGTTGAAGGTTAAAACAGCACACTTGACAAAAAATCGTTGTGGTTTTGATGCGTAGGTAAGAACGATTCTTGCTCAGCCCGTAGCAGCCACGTAAAACTTGCAACAACAAAGTAGAGGACGTCTAACTTGTTTTTGCAGGGCTTGCTATGATGTGATATGGTCAAGACATGATGTGATATAATTTATTGTATGAGATGATCATGTTTTGTAACAGAGTTATCGGCAACCGGGAGGAGCCATATGGTTGTCGCTTTATTGTATGCAATGCAATCGCCATGTAATTGCTTTACTTTATCACTAAGCAGTAGCGATAGTCGTAGAAGCAATAAGTTGGCGAGACGACAACGATGCTTCGATGGAGATCATGCTGGGGCGCCGGTAACGATGGAGATCAAGCTGGGGCGCCGGTGACGATGAAGATCATGACGGTGCTTCGATGATGGAGATTAAGAGCACAAGATGATGATGGCCATATCATGTCACATATTTAATTGCATGTGATGTTAATCCTATTATGCATCTTATTTTGCTTAGTACGTCGGTAGCATTATAAGATGATCTCTCACTAAATTTCAAGGTATAAGTGTTCTCCCTGAGTATGCACCATTGCTACAGTTCGTCGTGCCAAGACACCACGTGATGATCGGGTGTGATAAGCTCTACGTTCACATACAACGGGTGCAAGCCAGTTTTGCACATGCAGAATACTCGGGTTAAACTTGACGAGCCTAGCATATGCAGATATGGCCTCGGAACACTGAGACCGAAAGGTCGAGCGTGAATCATATAGTAGATATGATCAACATAGTGATGTTCACCATTGAAAACTACTCCATCTCACGTGATGATCGGACATGGTTTAGTTGATTTGGATCACGTGATCACTTAGATGATTAGAGGGATGTCTATCTAAGTGGGAGTTCTTAAGTAATATGATTAATTGAACTTTAATTTATCATGAACTTAGTACCTGATAGTATTTTGCATGTCTATGTTGTTGTAGATCAATGGCACGTGCTACCGTTCCTTTGAATTTTAATGTGTTCCTAGAGAAAGCTAAGTTGAAAGATGATGGTAGCAACTACACGGACTGGGTCCGTAACTTGAGGATTATCCTCATTGCTGCACAGAAGAATTATGTCCTAGAAGCACCGCTAGGTGCTAGGCCTGCTGCAGACGCTACTGATGACGTTAAGAACGTCTGGCAGAGCAAAGCTGATGACTACTCGATAGTTCAGTGTGCCATGCTTTACAGCTTAGAACCGGGACTTCAACGACGTTTTGAACATCATGGAGCATATGAGATGTTCCAGGAGTTGAAGTTAATATTTCAAGCAAATGCCCGGATTGAGAGAATATGAAGTCTCCAATAAGTTCTATAGCTGCAAAATGGAGGAGAATAGTTCTGTCAGTGATCATATACTCAAAATGTCTGGGTATCGTAATCACTTGACTCAACTGGGAGTTAATCTTCCGGTTGATAGTGTCATTGACAGAGTTCTTCAATCACTGCCACCAAGCTACAAGAGCTTCGTGATGAACTATAATATGCAAGGGATGGATAAGACAATTCCCTAGCTCTTCGCAATGCTAAAGGCTGCGGAGGTAGAAATCAAAAAGGAGCATCAAGTGTTGATGGTCAACAAGACCACCAGTTTCAAGAAAAAGGGTAAAGGGAAGAAGGGGAACTTCAAGAAGAACGGCAAGCAAGTTGCTGCTCAAGTGAAGAAGCCTAAGTCTGGACCTAAGCCTAATACTGAGTGCTTCTACTGCAAAGGGACTGGTCACTGGAAACGGAACTGCCCCAAGTATTTGGCGGATAAGAAGGATGGCAAAGTGAACAAAGGTATATGTGATATACATGTTATTGATGTGTACCTTACTAATGCTCGCAGTAGTGCCTGGGTATTTCATACTGGTTATGTTGCTAATATTTGCAACTCGAAACAGGGACTACGGATTAAGCGAAGATTGGCTAAGGACGAGGTGACGATGCGTGTGGGAAATGGTTCCAAAGTCGATGTGATCGCCGTCGGCACGCTACCTCTACATCTACCTTCGGGATTAGTTTTAGACCTGAATAATTGTTATTTGGTGCCAGCGTTAAGCATGAACATTATATCTAGATCTTGTTTGATGCGAGACGGTTATTCATTTAAATCTGAGAATAATGGTTGTTCTATTTATATGAGTAATATCTTTTATGGTCATGCACCCTTGAAGAGTGGTCTATTTTTGTTGAATCTCGATAGTAGTGATACACATATTCCTAATATTGAAACCAAAAGATGTAGAGTTGATAATGATAGTGCAACTTATTTGTGGCACTGCCGTTTGGGTCATATTGGTGTAAAGCGCATGAAGAAACTCCATACTGATGGACTTTTGGAATCACTTGATTATGAATCACTTGGTACTTGCGAACCATGCCTCATGGGCAAGATGACTAAGGCTGTGTTTGTTTGGGCTTCAGTTTCGACAGATTCAGCTGTGAACTTGTTGTGCTGGCAAAACTGTTGTGCTGAGGAAACAGCTGCAGTGAAGGTTAGCTGTTTGGCAACGTAGCTGTGAAAACGACTGTGGGCTGGTGAAAATGCTATGTTTCAGGAGGAGGGACGAAGGGAGAGATAGGTCGTGCCTGCGGCGACATTTATGACATAATTACGACCAAACGCCAAAAGCAGAGAGTCTAGGGAAACAACTTTGGCTGTAAAGTACCCCGAGACGTGCTTTGGGCTGTTACACTGAAAATACCCCGAAACAGTTTTGGGTTGTGGTTCCACAACTGTTCTAAAATAGCTGTTTGTTTCAGTTTCAGTTTTTTCCAATCTAAAAACTGCTCCCAAAGCTGAAACAAACAGGGCCTAAAACTCCGTTCTCCAGAACAATGGAGCGAGCAACAGATTTATTGGAAATAATACATACTGATGTATGCGGTCCGATAAATATTGAGGCTCGCGGAGGGTATCGTTATTTTCTGACCTTCACAGATGATTTGAGCAGATATGGGTATATCTACTTGATGAAACATAAGTCTGAAACATTTGAAAAGTTCAAAGAATTTCAGAGTGAAGTGGAAAATCATCGTAACAAGAAAATAAAGTTTCTGCGATCCGATCGTGGAGGAGAATATTTGAGTTACGAGTTTGGTCTTCATTTGAAACAATGCGGAATAGTTTCGCAACTCACGCCACCCGGAACACCACAGCGCAATGGTGTGTCCGAACGTCGTAACCGCACTTTATTAGATATGGTGCGATCTATGATGTCTCTTACTGATTTACCGCTATCGTTTTGGGGTTATGCTTTAGAGACAGCTGCATTCACGTTAAATAGGGCACCATCTAAATCCGTTGAGACGACACCTTATGAACTGTGGTTTGGCAAGAAACCCAAGTTGTCGTTTCTTAAAGTTTGGGGCTGCGATGCTTATGTGAAAAAGCTTCAACCTGATAAGCTCGAACCCAAATCGGAGAAATGTTTCTTCATAGGATACCCAAAGGAGACTATTGGGTACACCTTCTATCACAGATCCGAAGGCAAGACATTCGTTGCTAAGAATGGATCCTTTCTAGAGAAGGAGTTTCTCTCGAAAGAAGTGAGTGGGAGGAAAGTAGAACTTGATGAGGTAACTGTACCTGCTCCCTTATTGGAAAGTAGTTCATCACAGAAATCAGTTCCTGTGACTCCTACACCAATTAGTGAGGAAGCTAATGATGATGATCATGTAACTTCATATCAAGTTACTACCGAACCTCGTAGGTCAACCAGAGTAAGATCCGCACCAGAGTGGTACGGTAATCCTGTTCTGGAGGTCATGTTACTTGACCATGACGAACCTACGAACTATGAGGAAGCGATGATGAGCCCAGATTCCGCGAAATGGCTTGAGGCCATGAAATCTGAGATGGGATCCATGTATGAGAACAAAGTGTGGACTTTGGTTGACTTGCCCGATGATCGGCAAGCCATAGAGAATAAATGGATCTTTAAGAAGAAGACTGACGCTGACGGTAATGTTACTGTCTACAAAGCTTGACTTGTTGCAAAAGGTTTTCGACAAGTTCAAGGAGTTGACTACGATGAGACCTTCTCACCCGTAGTGATGCTTAAGTCCGTCCGAATCATGTTAGCAATTGCCGCATTTTATGATTATGAAATTTGACAAATGGATGTAAAAACTGCATTCCTGAATGGTTTTCTGGAAGAAGAGTTGTATATGATACAACCCGAAGGTTTTATCGATCCAAAGGATGCTAACAAAGTGTGCAAGCTCCAGCGATCCATTTATGGACTGGTGCAAGCATCTCGGAGTTGGAATAAACGTTTTGATAGTGTGATCAAAGCATATGCTTTTATACAGACTTTTGGAGAAGCCTGTATTTACAAGAAAGTCAGTGGGAGCTCTGTAGCATTTCTAATATTATATGTGGATGACATATTGTTGATTGGAAATGATATAGAATTTCTGGATAGCATAAAAGGATACTTGAATAAAAGTTTTTCAATGGAAGACCTCGGTGAAGCTGCTTATATATTGGGCATCAAGATCTATAGAGATAGATCAAGACGCTTAATTGGACTTTCACAAAGCACATACCTTGATAAAGTTTTGAAGAAGTTCAAAATGGATCAAGCAAAGAAAGGGTTCTTGCCTATGTTGCAAGGTGTGAAGTTGAGTAAGACTCAATGCCCGACCACTGTAGAAGATGGAGAGAAAATGAAAGTCATTCCCTATGCCTCCGCCATAGGTTCTATCATGTATGCAATGCTGTGTACCAGACCTGATGTGTGCCTTGCTATAAGTTTAGCAGGGAGGTACCAAAGTAATCCAGGAGTGGATCACTGGACAGCGGTTAAGAACATCCTGAAATACCTGAAAGGACTAAGGATATGTTTCTCGTTTATGGAGGTGACAAAGATCTTGTCGTAAGTGGTTACGTTGATGCAAGTTTTGACACTGATCCGGATGACTCTAAGTCACAAACCGGATACGTATTTATATTGAACGGTGGAGCTGTCAGTTGGTGCAGTTCTAAGCAAAGCGTCGTGGCGGGATCTACGTGTGAAGCGGAGTACATAGCTGCTTCGGAAGCAGCGAATGAAGGAGTCTGGATGAAGGAGTTCATATCCGATCTAGGTGTCATACCTAGTGCATCGGGTCCAATGAAAATCTTTTGTGACAATACTGGTGCAATTGCCTTGGCAAAGGAATCCAGATTTCACAAGAGAACCAAGCACATCAAGAGACGCTTCAATTCCATCCGCGATAAAGTAAAGGAGGAAGACATAGAGATTTGCAAAATACATACGGATCTGAATGTTGCAGACCCGTTGACTAAGCCTCTCTCACGAGCAAAACATGATCAGCACCAAGACTCCATGGGTGTTAGAATCATTACTGTGTAATCTAGATTATTGACTCTAGTGCAAGTGGGAGACTGAAAGAAATATGCCCTAGAGGCAATAATAAAGTTGTCATTTATATTTCCTTATATCATGATAAATGTTTATTATTCATGCTAGAATTGTATTAACCGGAAACTTAATACATGTGTGAATACATAGACAAACAAAGTGTCACTAGTATGCCTCTACTAGACTAGCTCGTTAATCAAAGATGGTTAAGTTTCCTAGCCATAGACATGAGTTGTCATTTGATGAACGGGATCACATCATTAGAGAATGATGTGATTGACAAGACCCATCGGTTAGCTTAGCACGATGATCGTTTAGTTTGCTGCTATTGCTTTCTTCATGACTTATACATGTTCCTCTGACTATGAGATTATGCAACTCCCGAATACCGGAGGAACACCTTGTGTGCTATCAAACGTCACAACATAACTGGGTGATTATAAAGATGCTCTACAGGTGTCTCCAATGGTGTTTGTTGAGTTGGCATAGATCGAGATTAGGATTTGTCACTCCGATTGTCGGAGAGGTATCTCTGGGCCCTCGCGGTAATGCACATCATATGAAGCCTTGCAAGCAATGTGACTAATGAGTTAGTTATGAGATGATGCATTACGGAACGAGTAAAGAGACTTGCCGGTAACAAGATTGAACTAGGTATGATGATACCGACGATCGAATCTCGGGCAAGTAACATACCGATGACAAAGGGAACAACGTATGTTGTTATGCGGTTTGACCGATAAAGATCTTCGTAGAATATGTGGGAGCCAATATGAGCATCTAGGTTCCGCTATTGGTTATTGACCGGAGATGAGTCTGGGTCATGTCTACATAGTTCTCGAACCCGTAGGGTCCGCACGCTTAACGTTCGATGGCGATTGGTATTATGAGTTTACGTGTTTTGATGTATCGAAGGTAGTTCGGAGTCCTGGATGAGATCACAGACATGACGAGGAGTCTTGAAATGGTCGAGACATAAAGATTGATATATTGGATGACTATATTCGGACATCGGAAATGTTCCGGTGAAGTTTCGGATAAAACCGGAGTGACGGAGGGGTTACCGGAACCCCCCAGGGGAACTAATGGGCCTCATGGGCCTTAGTGAGAGAGAGAGAGGGGCGGCCAGGGCAGGCCGCGCGCCCCTCCCCCTTGGGTCCGAATTGGACTAGGGAAGGGGGGGCGGCGCCCCCCTTTCCTTCTCCCTCTCCCTCTCCTTCCTTCCCCCTCTCTCCCTCTTGGTGGAATCCTACTAGGACTAGTAGTCCTAGTAGGACTCCCCTGGTGGGGCACGCCCTAGGAGGGCTGGACGGCCTCCCCCTTGCTCCTTTATATACGGGGGCAGGGGGCACCCTAGGACATACAAGTTGATTGTTTTAGCCGTGTGCGGTGCCCCCCTCCACAGATTTCCACCTCGGTCATATTTTCGGAGAGCTTAGGCGAAGCCCTGCCGGAATCACTTCATCATCACCGTCACCACGCCGTCGTGCTGACGAAACTCTCCTTCGGCCTCAACTGGATCAAGAGTTCGAGGGACGTCACCGAGCTGAACGTGTGCAGATCGCGGAGGTGCCGTACGTTCGGTACTTGAATCGGTTGGATCGCGAAGACGTTCGACTACATCAACCGCGTTACTAAAAGCTTCCGCTTTCGGTCTACGAGGGTACGTGGACACACTCTCCTCGCTCGTTGCTATGCTTCTCCTAGATAGATCTTGCGTGATCGTAGGAATTTTTTTGAAATACTACGTTCGCCAACAAGTAGGCAGCGGAAAGTAAAGACATTGCATATGAACGTAAACGAGGGGATCGGTGATATCAAACGCAATGAAGACACGGTGATTTTTGGCGTGGTTTTGATAGGTTGTGCTATCGTACATCCACGTTGATGGAGACTTCAACCCACAGAGGGTAACGGTTGCACGAGTCCATGAAGGGCTCCACCCACGAAGCTTCCACGAAGAAGCAACTTTGTCTATTCCACCATGGCTTACGCCCACGAAGGACTAGCCTTACTCAGGGTAGATCTTCATGAACTAGGTGATCTCCTTGCCCTTACAAAGTCCTTGGTTCAACTCCACAAGTTTTGGAGGCTCCCAAGTGACACCTAACCAATCTAGGAGACATCACTCTCCAAAAGGTAATATATGTTGTTGTTGATGATGAACTCCTTGCTCTTGTGCTTCAAAAGATAGTCTTCTCAACACTCAATCGCTCTCTCACATATTTGGCATGGTGGTGAGAGAAGGATTGGAGTGGAAAGCAACTTGAGGGGGCTAGAAATCAAGCAGTACTGCAGGATGGTCCAAACGCGACACATGAATCAGAGACCCTTCAACCAAACTGTGTGCGATGCATTAATCGCAAATGGTGTTATAATAAAACCGTCACCAATAAGACGAGTTGCGTGCTATGACGGAGACATCAAGCATGATTCAGATTAGAGTTACATGTGTGATATGTGGCATACAGTTGATCCATACGAACTGTTTGCAATGAGCCAAAAAACAGAAACGGTCAGCCATATCAAAGTGTGTGCGATAAACGACATACAATTCACTTGGATGAACTGTTTTTTATTAGGCAACACAACAGAAATGGTCGGCCAGATCAAGGTGTGTGTGATAGATGGCATATAGTTCACTCGGATGAACTGTTTGCGATGAACCAAAACAACAGAAATGGTTCAACTTAACAAGATGTGTGTGATACGCGGCAAACAGGTAACTCAGATGAACTGTTTGTGATGATAAAAATAACACAAACGTTTACAAGTGAGAAGTGACAATATGTGTGTGATACCAGACAAACAGGTCACTCGGATGAACTGTTTGCGATGATAAAAAATAACACAAACGATTCGGCGTAACAAGGTGTGTGTGATACCCGACAAACAGGTCAGTAATCAGAGTTGTGTAGTAAAACAGACCAACAATAACACATACGATTCATGCTAATAAGCACCTGATTCAGAAAATGATTGCACAAATTATCGTTCGTACTCATGCATAATCAACCAAACAACATAATAGCGGCATTACATATTAGCAAGGTTCAGAAAACAACAAAATATAAATAGCTACTCGTCAGGGTTGTTGCGGGGCAGGCCTGTTGGTGCGACGATGTTCAAATATTCTCTGCACTGATGCAAAATCTTCTCTCGGAAGGAAGGGTCGAGATTCGGCTCGGCAACGACCATGTCCTTGAACATTTGATAGGCCCGGCCATTCGTCTACTCCTGCTCCATCATAGTAGCTCCGGGCTCAGGGAAAATCCCGTCCACAACCATACATGCGCGTGCGACGCGGCCTTGACTGACATGTTCCAAGCGGCCGTAAACAACAAAGACATCAACTACGTGTGCTGCTAGAGCTCTAGCAGACCCTAAGGAGGCTGCCACCCTTACCACGGTGAAATCTGTGATGCCCCTGGCTTAATCATGCACTAATCATACATGCAAATGCACACGATCAAGCCTAAGGACTCACTTGAAGAAATCACAACACAACTCTAAAACATAAATAAAGGCATACAAGCATTATATTACAAGCCAGGGCCTCGAGGGCTCGAATACATAAGCTTGATGTCAACAAGCATCAGCGGAAGCGTTAGATATCTGAGTACAAATATAAAAGAAAGACAGATAAGCCTTCAAGAAGGCGTAGCAAAAGAAAACACTACGATCAAAAAGGCGCAGGCCTCCTGCCTGGGACCCTCCGAACCTACTCCTGGTCGTCGGTCAACTCGAAGTAGTAACCACCCTCGGGGTGGTAGTAGTAGTCATCGGGGGGGGGGGCAGCTGTCTCAGGGGCTCTGTCATCTGGTTGCATCAAACGAATATGGGGAAAAAGAGGAAGCAAAGCAACCGTGAGTACTCATCCGAAGTACTCAGCAAGCAAGGATCTACACTACATATGCAACATTATCAAAGAAAGGCTGTATATGTGGACTAGGCTGCAGAAATGCCAGAATAGAGAGAAGGCCTAGTCCTATCGAAGACTAGCATCTTTAGCGGTCTTGCAGCATTAGAAGAGTGTAGATTAGAACAGTACAAAGTAGTAGTAGCATTAAGTATCAACCTCGGCCAGAGATCCTTTCTCGACTCCCTGCAAGAAAGCAATCCCAGAGCCCTAGTATCCATATCTCAATCCATCATTAAGTTCTAGTTGTATCGATCGGGATACAACTCTGAGCGTCCGTTACCGAGGATCCGGCTATGCATATATGTTTTCTTCCCTGCAGGGGTGCACCAACTTACCCACCACGCTCGCTTAACTCCGGCCGGACACACTTTTCTGGGTCATGCCCGGCCTCGGCTAAACAACACGCCGCAACCCGACCTAGGCTTAACAGAGAGGTCAACACGCCGGACTAACCTATGCCCCTAGGGGTCTTGGCCCATCGCCCCGGGAACTCCTGCATGTTACGTGCACCGCCAGTGAGCAGACCTAGCAACCCCTTAATACAAGCGCGGTTGCGTTCCCAGTCCAACCCAGCATGTGCCGCTCAGTCACTGACGTCCATTAAGCTTCGGCTGATGCATACGACGCAGAGTGCCCATAACTTATCCCACGTGATGGTTAGTGCTATCGGGCCAGAGGCCCACTCGGATCAAATATCCAAATCATTAGTGTATTGGGGTTTGCGGTAATGAGCAGAGACTCACGATCGATGTGACCCCATCGCCCCGTCTCGAGGACTTGCGGCAAGGGCCAAGAATGCCTGGCCACGCCTCGTAATTATCTCACGGGCACCCTCCAGGTCAACCCGTCTCCACAACACTCGCCGGTACCCCTCAGGGCCGACCCGATGTCATCGTGGATCTGTGTTAAGTCAAAGTAACCGTGTGTCCAAACACCAGGGGGAAACCCAAGGAATCACCCTCGATGGATTCCACCTGATGTAGTCGTCAAGGTGAACTCGGAGGAATCACCCTCGATGGGTTCACACTTGAGGTGTCGCACGACAGCGTCGTTATCGGGAGTGGTGAAGGAGGAATCACCCTCGATGACCATGACCAAATAGCTACTCTACAGAGTTAACATCAGAAGTGCTACACGAGGTATCACCCTCGGCACTCAATAGTAACGCTGCAGTGTCGTACAACTAAGGGGGGTGATGTGCGGTGCTGGGGCCTGGTTGTCGATCATGTTGATCGAGTCATCTGATAATCCAGCGGGGCAACTAGGACAAAGTGGGGTCTCTGATGGGTCTCTATCCAGCCTATACGAAGCAGTTTAGGATAAGCAGGTAGGTATCAACAGCAGTTACAAAAACAGGCTATGCATCAGAAATAGGATAAACAGTAGCAACAACAATTTCTAATGCAAGCATAAGAGAGAAAGAATAGGCGATATCGGCATGTTCAAAGGGGGGGTGCTTGCCTGGTTGCTCTGCGGCAAAGGCAGGGTCATCAGTGGTGTCGTCGGTCTCCGGAGCTGCGTCGGTCTCAAGGACTATGTCGGTACCGGGATCTACCGAGAGAGAAGAGGGGGAGGAAACAAATAAACACACAACAATCATATGCAACACAGAGTATGCTATGCTAACGTGCAGTGCAGGGTTACCTAAAGACATGTCTAAATCATTTTAGTTATTTTAGGATTTAAGTTGGAATTATTAACCGGTGTATATGCACTATTCATCTATCGAAAACAGGCTAAAAGTTGCGGGTTCACCTCCGTAGTGGGTCCCGACACAGAAATAGATAGCACGGTTGGGTTCGTCTCGTTTTTCTGATCAACTTTCATGTATAAAGTTTTTCCATCCGAGTTACGGATTATTTTCTACGAATTTTAAAAGATTAAAGCATTATCTGGAATTATTTATATTATCAGAAATCTATTAATGCGTCAGCATGATGTCAGCAATGCGTCAGCAGTCAGCTGAGCTGCTGATTGGTCAAACTGATAGGTGGGGCCCACCTGTCAGCCTCTGTGGGACTAACAGTGAACTAATTTAAACTAATAGAGCTAATTAGTGGAGTGGGCCCCATTAGTCAGTGACTAATTAGTGATTAAATCTAATTAATAGATTAATTAACATTTTATTTATTTACAAAACCAGTTAAATTAGTGCGAGCCCACATGTCAGTGGCCCACGCTGCACAGTCAGCAGGGTTGACCCAGTCAACCCTGACTGGTGGACCCGCTGGGCCCACGGGCAGCATCACAGGGGTGGGCCCCACCGGTGCCAGCTCAGCGGAGTGCCGGAGACGAGCTTCGGCGAGCTCCCGCGGCGGCGTTCTCGCCGGAGAGGCTCAGAAATCGGCTATAGAGGGCCGTTTTGCGTGCGACTACTCGCATTCGAACTGGCACTTGATGCCGCGTCTGATGGTGGCGGCGCCGGACCTAATGGTCGTCGGAAACAGTGATGGCGACGAGGCCAGCGGCGCCGGTGTTTGGGTGGTTCACGGCTACGGCGAAGCAGGGCTCGGGGAGGCACGCGCGTGCATGCGTTGCGCTCACGGGAAGGGGCTGAGCATGCATGCGTGCTCAAACGAGCGTGACGGCTACTAGAACGACGGCGACGAGCTACGCGGCGGAGCACGGCTCGGCCATCTCCGGCGACAGTGCCAGAGGCGGCAAAACGGGGAGGAGACAGAGGGGAATCGCGGCGGAGCTCACCTAGCGGCTCACGAAAGGCCTTTGGGGGGTTTTGTAGTTGCAGAGAGCGTCGCCAGAGCCGGAGAGGATCGGCGGCGGTCGAAGATGGGGATGAAGGGGACTTGGCGTTGCAGTGCCCTCTAGCTCCAGCTGAGGCCACCAGGCGAAGGAGTCGACCCCAGCGGAGCTCACCGACAGGGTCAGCGGGCACAGGGCCGCCGGTGGCCGCGGCAAACGATGGAGGACGGCGGCGACCGCGCTCGGTGGCGGTGGATCTGGGAGGAGAGAGGGGAGGAGAGCGAGCAGAGCGAGGGCGGAGTGGATGAGGATGGCCAGGGGGACGAGGGGGTCCTTATCCCCTCGCCATCGCTGTAGCGGTGCCGTGTCGTCGTCTCACCGGCGCGCGCGCGCGCAGCCACGGGCGAGTCGACACGGGATGGGGGGTAGAGGAGGACGGCGACTGTGCGCGGGGCAGGCTGGGCTGGCTGGGCCTGCCACTGTACACTAAGGCCCAGTCAGTCCAGGCCTTTTCATTTAATTTTCTGCTTTTCTTTTTACAGAAGATTTTGGGAATAAAAAGAGGTGCCAAATGCATTTAGTAAAATGTGAAACTTGTCCACAAAAATATCATGCATTATTCTGTACTGCCATAAAAAGTTTGGACAAGTTTTGATTCCATTTGGAATTTTCAAAAATGGAAATGGCATTAATAGTGCTGTTTTGGCACTGTTTTAAATGCTTAGGCCCATTTTGAGTTGATGGTGATGTTGTTTTCCTTAACAACAAATGTTTTGGATTATTTGCTGGTTGGTGAACATTTTTCCAGCAACTTTTGAGCAACTTCAATTTGCTCTTAGAATTTGAATTGATTTCCGAGAAGGAATTTGAAATGAGATATTAACCATTGTGATCAAGCAATGCAAAGGAGGATGACTTGGCACTGATCATAAGGGATTACTGTAGTGTGATGCTGGGGATGTTACAAAATCCGTGCGTGCCGCCAACTCCAAGGCAACAACGGCCTCATCATAGCGTGCCGCCCAGGCCACGGCCTCAACCACGTGTTCCACGTACAGAACCATGCGTGCCCCCCAATAGATCTGCAGCAACCGCCAACTCTTTCGCGCTTGCCACCAAGGCTGTCGCACCCTCATTAGCGTGTACCGCCGCCGGAGCCCACGCGTATGAGCTGCGTCTCCCTCGTGCCTTCCACGATGGAGAGGGTGGTTCGAGTTTCTGAGGACATGTGTGATGTGGAGGATTTTGTGAAGGCGAGGACAGAGGAGAGAAGAAGGCTGGATTTGGGGGTTGCGAGAGGAAAGAGACGATATAGAGCGAAGAGAGGATATTTATTATGTCCCTAACCCTTGCAGACAGTTTCTACAGTTGTTTCGTGTGCGATTATGTGTGTAGAAAAAAAATGTAAATGAGTTGTTTGCGATGGCTAGGAGCATCGAACACAATGCGTGGTGCGAGTACTCATGTGTGATGATTTGTAAGTTACACATATGTGTCCTTATGTTAAACGTATGTGATAGCACATGACACAGCATACGGTTGTGCGCTGGGAATTGTGTGCTCCACTTAGTATTTCCGTGCTCCAATGAAGACTTCCCATGCAAGGACCACCCGCAGGGGTAAATTGTAAAACCCTCAATCCCCTAGCCAGCTACTAGCTATAAATAACAACAACAATGGCCGGTGGCGTCGACTAACTACTGATCCCCTTGCTAGTTAGTTACCCACACATATCGGCATACCCCCAACGGCAACCGACATGATGGAGTTGGGCGACGGCGAAATCGAGGCTGGCGGCGCGATGGTCGGCTTGGCGGTCGACAGCCATGCCGCCGCCTCTCCCGACGATGGCCAGAGGAAGCAGGATACGCGACACGAGAAAGCCGCCAGATTAGCTAGGGTTGTCCTGAAAGCGGACAAGGATCACCAACGGGCTATACTGCTGGCTCAGTGCAGAGTGCGGCGGATGGTGCGGGCGGCGGAGCAGGAACCACGACGATGCAAGGATAACTGCGGTAGTGGCAGCGGACGCACGAGGCGCGGGCTTATGTCCCAGATGGAGGAGGGAGCAGCACCGGACGTCGCCGGGGCATGCCTGGGGGCCATGACGGCAGCCTTGGCGAGAGCCAACGTCGTTTCACCGAACATCGCTGGGGCAGGCCCGGCGGTCGCGGTAGCCCTGGTGAGCACTGTGCCCGAGGTAGTACTGGCGATCACCGATGTTGAGGCTGCCCCAGCCTCGATTGATCAAGATGTGTGTAGGTCATCGACTTGGTGGCCTCCTCATCTCCTGAGCCCAGGATCGACACGCTGATGGATGATGGCAGCTGTGCGTGCTAGGTCGACGTCAGGTGCACAATAGCTCTTTTGTGCGTGCGCGGTTCATTATATTCTTGTAAATTAGCGAGCTAATGATTTGTAAATTACTCGTCGAACTAGGCACTAGACCAGTTTGAGCATATATATATATATGCTCGATTGATTTGTTCATGCATCTCAAATATGTCAATTGTATGGGCTGGCCTATCTATATATTATCTCAATTTGCAATATGGACAATTAATATGCAAATGCCTTCTGGACATCGGTGTTGATCGCCATGTCGAAAACATGGACATCTTCTACTCTATCGAGCACACGCTTAAACTGAATGTACTATGTACGATACTAATATTTTTCATGAAAATTTAAGAACTTGGCAAACAACATTTGAGTAACATAATATAGTGGTGACACTATTTGACAAAAGGCGGATCTAGGTAACACGGTACTTAAAAATTCTGAACTTAACAATTTTGACAACCATATGGTCCATATCTACATACTTAACATAGTAACAACTAGCACATTTTAAGAGGCAGAGGGCCAACAACCACAATTATCCGCTTGATTACGGTGACTCGGCATCTCGTCAATGAAAAGGAAGAACCCTCCTGTACCTTGGTAGAGCATGAGTAGAACAGTGTCTCCAATTTTTCAATGTGGATGCATTGCCATGACAAGCGAGAACTTATTAATTTGAATGATTCCATTTCTGCGGGAAATGCAATATCTTTAGCAGGCACAAGTGTAATTCGACCACGCTGGAAAATCGATTCAGGAACAACTGCAGGCAATTTCTGTTGTAATAAAGAATAAAAACCAATTGTAACATATCGTTGAACCTATATATAGTTTATGAACATCAACATAAAAATAAGACTTTGTACCAGCATTTTGTGCACACAATTGGTCTTGTTCAATGTGTGCACCAGTGGTAGAATTAATCCCATCCTAAATCCAGCATTCATACGTTGTGCTATCTCTGTCAGATTATCAACAAATTTTATGGCATGCTCCAAATCTTTCTAGTGAAATTTGGTACGCCGAGTAACATACAGATCATTAAATATACATCCAATATATCCTGCTTAAAAGGTGCAAACAGATTATTTATTCAGAACGTGGCAGAAGAATAGTGGGCATAAATTAGTAATTAGAATTTGTTACTGGCTAGGATAGAGTCAGAAAATGAATTCACAGTTGGTTGCTTAAATAGTGATCAGTTAGTCAGAACAAATACCCAATTTTGCTACGTAATATGCCAACATGGAGAAAGTTGAAAGAACACTAACCTAGATCAGACTGTGATCAGTTGATGACGTTGGGGAAGTAAACATCCATGTTAATTAGACCAGGCTGTGGTGCATGCACTAAAAATTTATTGCCAGCTTTCAGTTCATAAAACTTAGAAATTTTTCTCCAAATGTCCGCATCAAAATAGGAGTGACCATCTTTATCAATTTTTACCCTAACTATCATTGTAAATCCATGTTGCATTGTCAATATGACATCCATGGAGTCATCAACATAGTAAAGGCCAAGACTTCCTTCTACATGTGTTCTTGCAAATCAAGGGATGTACTGCTTGAAATGATAATTAGGATTGTTACATATATTGAAATAACAAAGCAACATGCAAATATGGGAGTAATTGATAGAATATAGCAATATATAGCTGAAAGCAAAGTACAAAAATATATAATTAAAAAAATAATGTAACAAAGATTTCATGCAAATATGAGAGCAACTGAAAGAACAATACATCATTAATTTGCCTAATTTAGAAAAAAAATCGTCTTCGATGTCTAGGCTGCATGTGGCACCGTATCTTTTATCCAAATGTAGCAATATATGATATATGTTCATAAATTTAGGCCATGCCAACCATGGTAGGGTGAGATTGAACATACCGAGCACTCCCTGAAGTCATCTAGTATGGTGAGATAGAACCTTGTTTCCGACTGGCCGCGACCACACTGGCCAGATTTATGCTCACACTGTGGACACTTGAATGAAAACCCTCGAATCAGCTAGAAGAAAAATGAATCCATGGCGATCTCCGCCTGTTGATTAACATGGACAGACGGACTGCAATAAGAGATGAGCAAATATTTCGCTAATTAATTACCTTCTCCATGAGAAAAATCCCCGGCCCAAGCCCGCGAAAAATCCTACAGAAAACCCCAATCGACAAGTGTCTAGCAAGTCAGTGCAGATAGGCGGCAACACGCGGTAGGGGCAAAATCCTGTGTCGTTTGGAGCGCGACCGCCGCCCGCCGACGACAGTCTTCAAGCTTAGGGGTGGCCGTCGCGATAGAAGTTGATGACGTGCAGAGTTGCGGAGGAGCGCACGGCGAGTGAGTGGGGACGAAGGGGGGAGGGGGTGAGGGTTTTCTTTTTTCCTTTTTGTCGTGTGGGTGAACGCACACGGTTCGCAGAGGCGACAGAGATGAATCATGTGCGATAATAAATAACCAAGATTGAAGGGGAATCCAGAACAGGAACGCGAAACAGAAGAGAACAGAAATAGAGATCCAATCTAGGGGGCTCCCGCCCCTCCGCCGCCATAGCAGCCATGGACCAGAGGGGGAACTCTCCTCCCATCTAGGGGGGGACAAGGAGGAAGAAGAAGGAGGGGGGCTCCCTTCCCCTCTCTCTCGGTGGCGCGGGAGTGCCACCGGGGCAAGGATCGTGATGGCAATCTACACCAACAACCTTGCTACCGTCAGCACGAACTTTCTCCCCCTCTATGCAGCGGTGTAACACCTCTTCTCCCCGCTGTAATCTCTACTTAAACATGGTTCTTCATGCTTCATATTATTATCCAATGATGTGTTGCCATCCTATGATGTTTGAGTAGATTCGTTTTGTCCTATGGGTTGATTGATGATCGTGATTGGTTTGAGTTGTATGTTTTATTTTGGTGTTGTCCTATGGTGCCCTCCGTGTCGCCCAAGCGTGTGGGATTCCCGCTGTAAGGTGTTGTAATATGTTCATGATTCTCTTATAGTGGGTGGCGAGAGTGATAGAAGCTTATACCCGAGTAAGGGGGTTGTTGCGTATGGGATAAAGAGGACTTGATACTTAATGTTATGGTTGGGTTTTACCTTAATGATCTTTGGTAGTTTCGGATGCTTGCTAGAGTTCCAATCATAAGTGCATATGATCCAAGTATGAAAATTATGTTAGCTCATGCCTCTCGCTCATATAAAATTTCAATAATGATTACCGGTCTAGTTATCGATTGCCTAGGGACAAATAACTTTCTTGTATTACAAAACCTCTCTACTAAACAACTAACTTTTATTATCTTGCAAATTATTCGTAGTTTTATTCTTGCTAAAAGTATTTCTAGTTTTATCCTTGCAAACTTATCCTATCACACCTACAAAATAGTTTCATACTTGTTCTAGGTAAAGCGAACGTTAAAGTGTGCGTAGAGTTGTATCGGTGGTCAATAGAACTTGAGGGAATATTGATTCTACCTTTAGCTCCTTGTTGTGTTCGACACTCTTACTTATCGAAAGAGGCTACAATTGATCCCCTATACTTGTGGGTTATCACACCCCAAAAAAGAAAGGCCGGAAGCGCAAAGGCAAAGTAGTGATGGTCGTGGAAGGATCTGGTAACTCCAGGCCCGCCAAGAAAACCAAAGCAGAGACCTCCGGCAAGGAAGCTGCGTGCGTGCGCTGATTGCCAGGTAGCCGCGGCGGGCGAGAAAGCCGGCAAGTCTGACGAGCCATACTGCAAGATTCACCGTACTAAGGGTCACGACCTCCAGGAGTGCCGACAAGTTGAACAGCTGGTCGAAAAGTAGAAAGCTGAGTATGAGAAACGCGACAAGGAGAAGGGCCAAGATGGTACTGGTGGATCCGGCAAGAAGAGCCGCGGTGGCCGGGGAGGGCATCGCGGCAAGGCCAATCAGCAGAAAGAAAAACCTGCTAGAGGCCGTGAAAAGAAAGTTGAAGATGATGAGAGAGAAGAGGAAGATGACGATGAGTGAGCAAGAATTCCAAAAAGCAACGGAAGCCATGTGCATTGACGGGGGTGTGTCTTTGCATTCCTCTCATAGCCAGCTGAAGCAGTGGGCGCGTGAGGTCAATGCAGCGGAACCCAACGGCAGATGCCCAGAAACCCCTCAAGTGGTCACACACGCCTATAATTTTCGACGCCGAGGACCACCCTGATAGCACAACTGCGGTCGGGTGCTTGCCGTTGTTGGTTTCACCAACAATTCGCAGCCTCAAGGTCACGAAAGTGCTAGTTGATGGTGGGGCCGGCTTGAACTTGATCTCTCCAGAAGTGATCGAGAGGTTACAAATTTCTGATGAAGAGCTCGAGAAAACTGGGACATTCCAAGGAATCAACCCGGGAAGAAGCCGACCCAAGGGGAAGATCACACTGCCAGTGATGTTTGGTGGGGAACTGAACTATAGGACAGACAAAGTAGTGTTTGATGCTGTCAAAATCCCCTTGCCGTTTAATGGAATTCTTGGTCGCCCAGCTCTGGCTAAGTTTATGGCAGTGTCACATTACGCCTATAACACATTGAAGATGTCAGGGCCAATGGGTGTCATCTCCATCAACTCGGATAAGAAAGATGCAGTCATATGCATGGACAAGCTCTATAGGGATGCGGTTGCAGTAGAGGCCACCATGGCAACAGCTCCCGCCAAGGGAAGAAAGAGCAAGAAGCACGGCAAGACATCTTGCAAGAATTCCGGGAAGCACACCTCCTCAGAGTGTTGCGCGTCTGTTGAAGACTTGCCGGAAAGCTCTGGTGGCAAGAAACCCAAAGCCACTGCACCTGCAACAAAGAAGGTGCCAGCAAAGGAGGACGACACTGATGGTACTTTCACCGTCAGTGCCACCCTTGACAGTAAATAGGAAAGCGCGCTCATTGCCTTCCTGTGGGCGAATGTCGACGTGTTTGCATGGCAACCGTCTGACATCCCCAGCGTTCCCAGGGATGCCTGTCCCCATGCTCGGCCCGTCAAGCAGAAGGTCAGAAAGCAAGCTTTGGAACGACAACAATTCATTGTAGAAGAAATCAAGAAACTTGAAGCAGTTGGTTTGGTTAGAGGTGTGCTACACCCAACTTGGTTGGCAAACCCAGTTGTAGCACGCAAGGCAAATGGGAAGTGGAGACTTTGTATTGACTACACTGATCTCAACAAAGCATGTCCAAAGGATCCTTTTCCCTTGCCACGTATTGATCAAATTGTAGACTCCACTGCTGGCTGTGATTTGCTCTCATTCCTTGATGCATATTCTGGGTACCATCAAGTATTCATGGCTAAGGAAGATGAGGAGAAAACCACATTCATTACTCCATGTGGCACATACTGCTTCGTGCGTATGCCTTTCAAACTAAAGAGTGATGGTTCAATGTTTGCAAGAGCAGTCCAAATTAGTTTTGAACCGCAGCTGCACAGGAATGTGGAAGCTTATATGGATGATATAGTGGTCAAGACCAAGGGCAAATCTACCCACATTCAAGATTTGGAAGAAACATTTGCGAACTTGCGCAAAATCAACATGGAGCTCAACCCTGAGAAGTGTGTGTTTGGTGTCCCATCCGGCAAACTTCTCGGGTTCTTTATATCTCAGCGAGGAATTGAGGCCAATCTTGACAAGATCAAGGCAATCGAGCAGATTCAAGCGCCTAAAACCGTCAAGGATGTGCGGTGCCTTGCTGACTGTGTTGCTGCTTTAAGTAGGTTCATTTCAAGATCCGCTGAGCGCACCCTGCCATTTTTCAAGATATTGAAAAAGGCAGGTCCAGTAAAATGGACTCTGGAAGTGGAGGCTGCGCTGCAGGATCTGAAAAGGTAACTATCCTCCGCGCCAGCGCTAGTTGCGCCTAAACCCTAGAAAATGTTGCTGCTATACCTAGCAGCAACGAACCAGGTGGTCAGTGCCATGCTAGTGGCGTAGAGGGAAGCTGATGACGAAGGAGCAACGACGACAAGCCTATCCCACGACAAGCCTGAATCCTCTCCGGCAAGATCCAGCATCGACAAATCAGAAACAACGCAAGCAAATGAAGCCAATCAACAGATAGTGCCCAAGAAGAAGGTGGCGCAGCGACCAGTATACTTTGTTAGTTCCCTTCTACAAGGGGCTAGATCAAGGTACTCTGGGGTGCAGAAATTGCTTTTCGACCTTCTCATGGCCTCGAGAAAGCTGCGCCACTACTTCCAAGCACATGAGATCATTGTCGTCACTCGCTTCCCGTTGCAACGCATTTTGAGAAATCCAGAAGCAACTGACAGAATAATGGAGTGGGCATTGGAATTGTCAAGCTTTGCACTCAAGTTTGAAAGTACTTCAACTATTCAAAGCAGAGCCTTGGCGGAATTCATCGCATAAAGGACGCCAATGCAAGATGAAGAAGTTCAGGAATCAGCTCTCCCCGGCAAGGAAACTGAGAAAGAATGGGTCATGTGCTTTGACGATGCCTTCTCGCTGCAAGGCATCGGTGCTGGAGTGCTGCTTGTCGCACCCACCGGAGAGCACCTCAAGTATGTGGTTCAAATGCAGTTTCCCACGGAAGAAGAAACCAACAACACTGCAGAGTATGAAGGGCTCATTGCCGACCTCAGGATTGCAATAGAGTTGGGAATCAGGAAGTTGATCATTCATGGAGATTCGTAGCTTGTTGTGAAGCAAGTGAATAAAGACTATCAAAGCCCTTTGATGAAAGCGTGCGTAGAAGAGGTGAGGAAATTGGAGGAACACTTTGACGGATTGCAAACAAAGCACGTCCCCCGTGCGAAAAACAGCATTGTTGATCATCTGTCAAAGTGTGCCACTCAAAAGCTACCTGTGGAACCAGGACTTTTGTGCTCCGTTTGAATCAGCCATCAGTCACTCCATCAATGCGAGCCAACAAGAGAAGAAAGTTGAACACCGACAAGTATTTTTCGGCAGAACTCCCACGAGCCGCCGACAAGAATGTTGCTGGGAACAACGACACCACTGTTGGTGAGCAGCGGCCTCGCGTAGAACCTCAGGTTCTTGCCGCTGAAGCAAGCGCTCCCACGGCCAAAGAAATGCCTTTGGCTCTTGTCGTCGATCCACAAGCTCCGGCATGGGAGCAACACATAGTTCATTTCCTTCAAACAGGAGAACTTCCTGATGAACAAGAAGAAGCTGAAAAAGTAGCCCGTCAGTCAAGTATGTACCAGTTTGTGGATAACATTCTGCACAGAAAGAGACCGAGCGGTGTGAAATTAATGTGCATTTGTCAGTAAGATGGATTAAGGTTGTTGACAGAAGTACATAGAGGCATATGTGGCTCTCACATAGGATCAAGAGCCCTTGTCGGCAAAGTTTTCCGGCAGAGTTTCTATTGGCCCACTGCTCTCCAGGATGCGACTGAGCTAGTCACCAAATGGGAAGCATGCCAGTTCCATTCAAAGAATATACATCAGCCAACTCAAGCTCTCCAAACGATCCCTCTCTCCTGGCCCTTTTCGGTCTGGGGGCTCGATATCTTGGGCCACTACTGCAGGATGGTCCAAACGCGACACTACAACCAGAGACCCTTCGAGGAAACTATGTGCGATGCATTAATCGCAAACGATGTTGTAAGAAAACCGTAAAAAATGACACGAAACGTTTACGATGGCGGAGACATCAAACACGATTCATATTATAGTTGTGTGTGCGATGGGTGTGCTACTTCTTGAGCTTGCGTTGATTTTTCCCTTGAAGAGGAAAGGGTGATGCAGCAAAGTAGAGATAAGTATTTCCCTCAGTTAAGAACCAAGGTATCAATCCAGTAGGAGGCACAAGCAAGTCTCCAATCTATGCACCTGCACAAACTAACAAACACTTGCACTCAACGCGAAAAAGGGGTTGTCAATCCCTTCACGGTCTCGAACAAGAGTGAGATCTAATAGAGATAGGTATAAAAGATAAATAAAAAGGCAAACTAAAGTAAATATAAATAAATTGCAGCAAGGTATTTTTGGGTTTTTGGGTTTATAGATCTGAAAATATATAATGGAAAATAGACCCGGGGGCCATAGGTTTCACTAGAGGCTTCTCTCTTGAAGATAGCATACAATGGGTAAACAAATTACTTTTGAGCAATTGATAGAAAAGTGCAAAGTTATGACGATATCTAAGGCAATGATCTTGAATATAGGCATCATGTCCGTGACAAGTAGACCGAAATGATTCTACATCTACTACTATTACTCCACACATCGACTGCTATCCATTATGCATCTAGAGTATTAAGTTCATAAGAACGGAGTAACGCTTTAAGCAAGATGATATGATGTAGAGGGGTAAACTCAATCAATATGATATAAACCCCATCTTTTTATCCTCGATGGCAACAATACAATATGTGCCTCGCTGCCCCTTCTATCACTGGGTGAGGACACCGCAAGATTGAACCCAAAACTAAGCACCTCTCCCATTGCAAGAAAAACCAATCTAGTTGGCCAAACCAAACTGATAGTTCAAAGAGAAATACAAAGATATCTTAATCATGCATAAAAGAGTTTAGAGAAGACTCAAATAATATTCATAGATAATCTGATCATAAATCCACAATTCATCGGATCTCAACAAACGCACCACAAAAAAGTATTACATCGAATAGATGTCCAAGAACATCGAGGAGAACATTGTATTGAAGATCAAAGAGAGAGAAGAAGCCATCTAGCTACTAGCTATGGACCCGTAGGTCTGTGGTAAACTACTCACACATCTTCAGAAGGGCAACAAGGTTTATGTAGAGGCCCTCCGTGATCGAATCCCCCTCCGGTAGATCGCCGAAAAAGGCCCCAAGATGGGATCTCACGGGAATAGAGGCTTGCGGCGGCGGAAAAGTATTTTGGTGGACGCTTCTGATGGTTTCGAAATATTTGGGAATTTATATTGCAAAGATTAGGGTTAGGAGACCTCCGAGGGGCCCACAAGCCCTCAGGGCACCCCCCCTATGGCACGCCTGGCAGGCTTGTGGCCTCCTCTGGAACCTTCTGGCCCCCTCTCCAAGTCCTCTGGGTGTCTTCTGGTCCAAGAAAAATCATCGCGAAAGTTTTATTCCGTTTGGACTCCGTTTGGTATTCCTTTTCTATAAAACTCAAAAACAAGGAAAAACAGAAACTGGCACTGGGCTCTAGGTTAGTAAGTTAGTCCCAAAAATAATATAAAATAGCATATTAATGCATATAAAACATCCAAAATAGATAATATAATAGCATGGAACAATCAAATATAGATACATTGGAGACGTATCAGGTTGGCATACGGTTCACTCCAATGAACTGTTTGCGATGAGCCAGAACAACAGAAACGGGCAGCCAAATAAAGGTGTGTGCGATATACGGCATATAGTTCACTCGGATGAACTGTTTGTGATTAGGCAACACAACAGAAATGATCACCCAGATCAAGGTGTGTGCGATAGAGGGCATACAGTTCACTCAGATGAACTGTTTGCGTTGAGCCAAGAGAACATAAACATTTCATGTAAACAAGATGTGTGTGATACGCAGCAAGCATGTCCGTAATCAGAAATGTGTGCGAAGACCGATAATAACACAGATGATTGCTGCTAATAAGTTGTGTGTGTGGTGGGCAAACGCTTCCTGGTATACAAATGTCAGCGATTGATGAATTCATCATCGACCGTTTCCCTAGTATGGTCCATGTGCGATGTGATTGCATACAGAACAACAACATATATACAAATAAGAACATGATTGCATAACCAAATTAAACATCCAATTACATAGGTGGCTAGTACACGCATGGCATTTGCACACACCAAAGTAAACTACTACATGCATAATTAACTAGGATAAACAATCAATTGATCATCATCTACTTCTTCTTGTGACGCTCGCTGCCACTGCTCTGCTGGTGGCTCGATCCGGCCTCGTCGATTATGGGAAGTAGGCACTCCCTCACGTCAACGGTCTGCCTGTGCATCTCGTAGCATGTGTACACGTTCTTGGCCACGAACCTGAGGTGAGGTTCATCCAGTTGCCGCATCCAGGCCCTGTGCCAGGATACGGGGTGTGTTCTATTGGCATACTGCTTCATATTTTCGTAGTAGGGGTCGATGATGGCCGAGGCGAGTTCAACCAGGGAGTCCTTCTTCATGCTGCCCCGGACCTTGTAGAGGCCACGAATTTCGACAAGGTTCTTGCAGGCCAAGCCCGTAACCTTGAGCGCTTTTACATCGTCGGTGGTTTCCACCATAGCGAACTTGTAGTCGGTGCTGTTGACAAACCTGGTGAAACGGTCGCAATTCTCTGTGGCCATGCAGTAGTGGTAGATGAGGACATGATGGTGGACACACAACTGGGCAACGGCAACCTTCTGATCTTTCCCGGGATGACCGCCAGTGTACTGGAGGTTGATGTCGACCACTTTGTACTTGTCTCGAGCAAGCAACTACCCCACGATGTTGATGTAGTCCACCACCACGACCGGGTTGATGGTGTACACCACCAAGAGATCTGTCTCCCTCGTGTGGGTTTCCACTTTATGCACGCTGAACTCCATTGGAGCTCCGCTAGATATCCTCTCTGTATGTGTCGTCGTGGGTGTGCTTGTTGTATTGTGGGGCACGATCGAAAGGTTGAAGAGGCTAAGGTTATAATGGCCGCGGGAATTAATGGGGAAGCCGGACGGCCTGGAATATCTGCACGCCTGGATGGCAGTTTTAATTTCCAGCGCGTAAGTCCATCGTGCCGCACGTAACTGCATCATGGCAACACGCGCGACGCAATCGCATGCATATGGGGCCCCCAAGGTGATCGTGCGCCAGCCCCAACCGCTGGCAGAGTGCGCTCGGAGGGACGCGAGCAGAGCACTCCCCGGCCGCCTCAACGGCGAGCAATCATATGCAAATAGCGTAGTTGAACACGCAGGGAAAAGCCGTCCACAAGCCGAGCACATGGAGGGAGGCGAGCAAAGCGCGCCGCGGTGCCTAACGCCGAGCAGAGCGCACCAAAGGACGCGAGCAGAGGCCGGCACGATGAGGTGAACTCGGGAAACTGACAGGGGTGCACCGGCTAATTGTGTGGGTAGACCAATAATAACAAATACATTTCCTGCTAATAACCTGTGTGTGTTCTTGGCAAACGACGCTTGCTGGTAAATTATTATCTGCCATTCATGAAATCATCATCGGCATGTTCCTTAGTTTAATCATTTGCCATGATTTGCTCTCTCTGCACAACATCTACGCTCTCTGTGTACAGAACAATATTCTTTACTATGAATAGTGTGCTATGCTGGGCACACAAGTATATGTATCATAGCCTTAGGCGAGCAATGTGCCCGCACGCGTCGTGCTAGCTCGATGTTCCTTCTATGCTAAGTTTCCATTAATTGATGGCATTTTATGAACACGCCATAATTTCCCGTCATTTCCTCATTGTTTTCCCGCCGCCACCTAGTGATATTGCACATAAACCTAGGTGGCGCGCGACACACCGAGGCAACAAGCGCAGCCTAGGCCATCCACCTTTTCCAAGCATGCCAACCCACCGAAGCGCCGCTTCTGCCATCAACCTCCTCAACAAGGAAAACGAGAAGGCGCCACAGCCCGTCAAGGCCGAGGGTGTCCCCGGCAACGCAATGGATGACGTCGTGCTGCGCGTCATCGCCAGGGTTGAGCAGACCCTTGACGCACGATGCTTTAGCGCCGTAGATCAAGATAGGCATATCAGTGCCGAGATGCTGTAGCTCGCAGCACAACATGATCGATGGTGCGCCGCAGAGCAAGCTAGGCGCGTCCGCGTCGATAGACTGTGGCTCGCCGCACAACGAGACCGTTGGAGCACCGCATAGCGAGAGGCGCAGCGCGCCGCACAGCAAGAGCGGATCCATCGGCGCTTGCCTGCTGTCGACAGGGCATCGCAGCTGGGTACACGGCCCGTCAGTAGCCCCATTCCTTGCCAGGAGTGGATAGAGGCCTCTGCGTCGTACTTGCACCAGAGGCCGGCCGTGCCGTACTTGCACCGGACGCCCTCCACACCGTTCGCATGGGTCGCGCCGTTTGCCTTGTCCGCGACCCGCTCGATGCCAACGCGCTGGTCGCTAGGCTCGACCGCCTCCTTGGCCCAGGTGTCCACTTAGGCGCAGTAGAGGAACATGGCCATCGCATCCTCGAACTAGTGATCTTCGATGAAATAGCCAACTTGGAGCTCGAGATAGCGCTCCAGATGTACCGTGAGCATGTCGATCGCTTGGACAAACGCTTGCACAAGTTCAGGCAGAGCCAAGAGCTACCGTAGGCAAGGGCTGCTGGTCATGGATGCGTTTTATTTTGTTGAGTCATTTTGACGTGGATCGCTATGTATTCACAACAATCATAATATTGCTTTGTTTCATGGGTCTTTTACATTTGTATCCCTAACTCGAACCCACTACTCAGATTTTCCCCTAATTTCGAAGCCTGCTCAAATTTGCTGCTCTGCCGTTAGGTGCCCTTACAGAAATGCCCTTCTCCGTCGTTCCTGTTCGGTCAAAGGGCTTTGACCGTCTCGAAAAAATAGCAAAAAATCAAAAAAATCTAAAAATTTGTGGGATCAAAGATACTCAGCTGCCCAAGGTGCATGCAAATTTTCGTGCTATTTAGACATACCAGGAGCTCGTGGCAAAGGAAAACAATAAATCTGTACGCCTGTGAATAGTAAATTCAAAAAAATAGCAAGAAAATTCAAAAAATATGAATTTCTTTGGCATCCAAGATGCTCGAGTGCGCAAGGTGTGTGCAAAATTTTGATGTGTTCGGACACTGTAGGAGCTCGTGGAGGAAAAAACAAAATTTGGCTCGGAAAAAACTTTGAAAAAATACACTATTTTGGTTTTTTTGCTAGAGCTCCTCGCATGTCATTTGATAACAAAATTTTGCACGCACCTTGCGCACCCGAGCATCTTGGATGCCAAAAAAATTCATATTTTTTTGAGTTTTCTTGCTATTTTTTTGAATTTACTATTCACAAGCATACAAATTTATTGTTTTCCTTTGCCACGAGCTCCTGGTATGTCTAAATAGCACGAGAATTTGCATGCACCTTGTGCACCTGAGTATCTTTGATCCCACAAAATTTCTTATTTTTTTGATTTTTTTGCTATTTTTTCTCAGACGGTCAAAGCCCTTTGACCGGATGGTAACGGTGCAGAAGGGCATTTCTGTAAGGGCACCTAACGGCAGATGGGCAAATTTGAGCAAGCTTGGAAATCAGGGGCAAATCTGAGTAGGTGGTTCGAGTTATGGACATAAATGCAAATGGCCCTTATTTCAATGTGTGTACTCTGTTTTCCGTTCTTATATATTTTTATGTTTCATTGTGTGTATATATATATGCTTTCCATTCTGTATATGTGGATGATAATAGGTAGATACAAATTAGTATACGAAAACATATAGAAAATGGAATTCATAATATATATTAATTATTCGTTGGTTCATCACAAAATATATATAGTATCATCACATATACGTGATGATACTTAACTACTATGTACAATGCATAAAATTAAAAATGAACAATACTAAAACTAATAATCCCTCCTCAGGGGGTCAGTATTCCGGCAGCCCCTCGCGAGCAGCTCCCTGGTGCGCGACGTCTTCCCAGCATGGAGGCAGTACTCCGCCTCCTCCGCTTCGCAGCACTTGACATACCGATCTGCTTCTTGCTGGCGGACGAGCGCGAACGATCTTGCCATTTCGTTGGGCGCCCACCGGAGCTCCTCGTCGATGGCACGCTAGAGCTTATCGGCCCACCTCCACGCAGCAATGAGGCACCTGTTGCCTTTGGCCTTCTTGGCGAAGTGCCCGTCTTCGTACACCTCCTCCGCACGTCGACACGCCCGCCCCCAAAGCTCCACCGCCTCCTTTTGCCAGGCGGCACACGCCGCCTGGTACCTGGCCTCCTTCTCCGCCATCTCCTTCTTGAACGTCACTTGCCTAGCTTTCTTAGCCGGCAGCAGCGACTTCCACAGACAAAGATTGTACTGGCCCCAAAACCACTCCAAAGTTGGGGGGTCCAGCATAATCTCGTCCGGCGGCCCGTAGGGGTCCTCCTCGTCGTTGCTCTTCGATTGAACGTCCTCGAGGGGGGGGGGAGGCACCTCCTCGTCGGTGTGTGGGCAGATCGGCGGCGCCATGGGGGAGATTTGTGTGTGTGTGAGAGAGAGAGGGAGGGGGAGCAAGGACATGATGTAGATGAGAATGCAGGCGGGACGACGTGAGCAAGGTAGTATTTATTGGCGGCCAGAATCTAGATCAATGGGAAAAGTACACATGTCGGTCACTAGAATTTACGAGTACTGTAGTTTGAATTGCACATGATTCCCGCAGCAAAAGTCGTGTGTGAACTTAATCGCTGACGGTTTCCAATACAGAACCACGTCTGATAATAACCCATGCCACTCACCTTCCAAACCTCAAGGCGCGAAATAAAGTGCCAATCGTGTGTGGCCCGGTTGTCTTGCCAGGTATTTACATTTTCTTTACTCATATAAGGCACGAATGCTTATTTTGTGTTACCATGACACTCAATGCTTGTGTCCAAGACATGACACAAATATGTTTGAAAATTCCTTCCAATTTACTGCACATGGAATTAACTCGCACACAAGTACACAAATATGATTTTTCAAACCGTTATGGTTTGCTGTTGCATGTACATGTAGTTCAAATTTGAATTACAGTCATTAAATGGCTAGAAAATCACTTAAATGTCTTAAAAAGGTTAAATGACCCCTGGAAATTTCCAAATTTTAACATGACAGTTGTATTAGTGCACGTTAACGGTAGAAAAAGTTTGAAGGCCATACGAGGAAGCTAATGTCAGTTTGTCGTCAAACATGCATTGTTCCCTCTCGGAACCACGAGCTTTCTAGTTAGTTGCTCTGGTTTGTGAGGGGTGTGTGTCCAAACTTTCGTCAAACAGGCCAATTTTTTTTACCACAACATCTTGGTGCCATGCCATTACGTCAAGCAAGTTTCATGTATTTCTGATCATTTTTTTATTTTTTGGAATTTAAATGCCATGGCACTCGATGCTTGTGTCCAAGTCGTGACACCAATATGTTTGAAAATTCCTTCCAATTTACGGCACATGAAATTAACTCGCACACAAGTACACAAATATGATTGTTCAAACCGTTATGGTTAGCTGTTGCATGTACATGTAGTTCAAATTTGAATTACGACCATTAAATGGCTAGAAAATCACTTAAATTTCTTTAAAAGGTCAAATGACCCCTAAAAATTTCCAAATTTTAACATGATAGTTGTATTAGTGCATGTTAATGGTAGAAAAAGTTTGAAGGACATAAGAGGAAGCTATCACCGGTTCGTCAACAAACATGCATTGTTCCCTCTCGGAACCACGAGCCTTCCAGTGAGTTGCTCCGGTTTGTGAGGGGTGTTTGCCCAAACTTTCGTCAAACGGGTCAATTTTTTCACCACAACATCTTGGTGCCATGCCATTACGTCAAGCAAGGTTTCATGTATTTCTGATCATTTTGAATTTTTTGGAATTTAAATGCCATGGCACTTGATGCTTGTGTCCAAGCCATGACACCAATATGTTTGAAAATTCCTTCCAATTTACGGCACATGGAATTAACTTGCACACAAGTACACAAATATGATTTTTCAAACTGTTATGGTTAGCTGTTGCATGTACATGTAGTTCAAATTTGAATTACGGTCATTAAATGGCTAGAAAAACACTTAAATGTCTTTAAAAGGTCAAATGACCCCTGAAAATTTCCAAATTTTAACTTGACAGTTGTATTAGTGCACGTTAACGGTATAAAAAGTTTGAAGGCCATAAGAGGAAGCTATCACCGGTTCGTCAACAAACATGCATTGTTCCCTCTCTTAGAACCACGAGCCTTCAAGTGAGTTGCTCCAGTCTGTGAGGGGTGTGTGTCCAAACTTCCGTCAAATAGGCCAAATTTTTTACACAGCATCTTGGTGCCATGTCATTACATCAAGCAAGGTTTCATGTATTTCTGATCATTTTTTATTTTTTTAGAATTTAAATGCCATGGCACTCGATGCTTGTGTCCAAGCCGTGACACCAATATGTTTGAAAATTCCTTCCAATTTACTGCAAATGACATTAACTCGCACACAACTACACAAATATGATTTTTCAAACCATTATGGTTAGCTGTTGCATGTACATATACTTCAAATTTGAATTACGGTCATTATATGGCCAGAAAATCACTTAAATTTCTTAAAATGGTCAAATGACCCCTGAAAATTTCCAAATTTTAACATGACAGTTGTATTAGTGCACGTTAATGGTAGAAAAAGTTAGAAGGCCATAAGAAGAAGCTACCGCCGGTTCGTCATCAAACATATATTGTTCCCTCTCGGAACCACGAGCCATCTAGTGAGTTTGCTCCGGTTTGTGAGGGGCGTGTGTGCAAACTTTTGCCAAACAGGACAATTTTTTTTACCACAACATCTTGGTGCCATGCCATTACGTCAAGCAAGGTTTCATGTATTTCTGATTATTTTTGAATGTTTTGGAATTTAAATGCCATGGCACTCGATGCTTGTGTCCAAGCTGTGACACCACTATGTTCGAAAATTCCTTTCAATTTACTTCACATGGAATTAACTCGCACACAAGTACACAAATTTGATTTTTCAAACAGTTATGGTTAGTTGTTGCATGTACATGTAGTTCAAATTTGAGTTATGGTCATTAAATGACTAGAAAATCACTTAAATGTCTTAAAAAGGTCAAATGACCCCTAAAATCCAAATTTTAACATGACAATTGTATTAGTGCTCTTTAAAGGTAGAAAAAGTTTGAAGGCCATAAGAGGAAGCTATCGCCGGTTCTTCATCAAACATGCATTGTTCCCTCTCGGAACCACGAGCCTTCTAGTGAGTTGCTCCGGTTTGTGAGGGGTGTGTGTCCAATCTTTCGCCAAATAGACCAATTTTTTTACCACAGCATCTTGGTGCCATGCCATTACGTCAAGCAAGGTTTCTTTTATTTTTGATCATTTTTGAATTTTTTGGAATTTAAATGCCATGGTACTCGATGCTTGTGTCCAAGCCGTGACACCAATATGTTTAAAAATTCCTTCCAATTTACTGCACATGGAATTAACTCACACACAAGTACACAAATATGATTTTTTGAACCATTATGGTTAGATGTTGCATGTATCTGTAGTTCAAATTTGAATTACGGTCATTAAATGGCTATAAAATCACTTAAATGTCTTAAAAATGTCAAATGAACCCTTATAATTTCCAAATTTTAACATGACAGTTGTATTAGTACATTTTAACGGTACAAAACTTTCTCGTACATTTAAAATACCATCCGTTGCCACTATACTCCAAATTTGTCTTTCACAGCTACTACAAAAAATCAATAACATCATACACAATTTGTTGTAAGAACCGTTTGCGATGAAAATCCATGGGTCTATTTAAGTCTTCCTCCATAAGCTTCGCCAACTTCGTCTGCTCTAGTGCCGGTCACCCCCGAATCCCCGATCCCCATTCCCCAACCCCTTCTTGCAAAGAATGACGCCGTGGAGACGCTTCGTGAGGGCTCGTATGGTGGCTGCATCCTTCCCGAGCGCCACCGCGTGCACCGAGAGCGCGGCCGCCTACGCCGAGAGCGCGGCCGCATCCGCCATGAGGGCGTTTGCGGCAGCCGACAGGGCAGTTGTAACAGCTGAGATGGCTGCAGTAGCTGCTGCGATGGAGACTACAAACGCCAAGAGCACTCGAGCAGCCGTCCGTGCCGCCCATGTCGCCCTGGCCCGGGGTGAGGCCATCCACACCAAGATCGAAGACGCCCATGCCAAGATATTCTAGGCCTCCTCGGAATCTAGCATGCATCCCACGTCAGAAAAGGCGGTTGAGGCCATGGAGCACCTGCTTCCTCATGAGATCGCTGAACGGGAGCTGGAGATGCAGGAGGCGGCGGAGATCGAGTAGCGCCGGGAGGAGTTGCGCGTGTTTGAGGAGGAGGTAGAGAATAGCATGTCCGTCGAGGAATCAGAGGTGGAGTACCCACATGAGCTTTGGCGCAGCCACTACTACGAGTACTACAACCTTGAGGGCAGTGCCGAGGACAAGGACAATGACGACAACGCGGTCGACTTAGCCTGGGGGACGTGGAGTCCACCAACGGTGGCTTGTCGCCGGGACAAGTCATCGACGTCTCATCTTACACCGGTGAGGCATAGGGCGGCACGCCGGCGGCTTTGTTAAAACTTTGCGTACTTAGCCTTTGTTTCTAACGTTGGTCTTTTGTTAGAGCAATGTTTAGGTCAATTGGCTCTGCTTAATTACTAAAATTGCTCGATTCAGTAAGTGTGGTTGCTGTGATGTAGGCTCTTTTGTGTACCCAAATTAGCACGTGATGTTAAATTATGCAATGACATGGATGAGCATAGTACCCAGGGAAATTTCCACCAAAATTTGACGATCAAACTCATCGCATGCATGTAAAGCAGAAGAATCGTTTGCAATGCACACATTCGTTTGAATGGTGTCCAGCGGCACCTGCACAAAGTTTCCCTCCACCTTTCAAATTTTTGGCCTACCTCCGAAATATCTAGCTCCCCCCTCCCACCCCCTTTTCTCCTCGACCACAAGTCACATTTCCCCTGTTTCCTCCCTTCCTTCCCAAGCTATAGCTGCTTCCTCGCTCTCGCCGTCTCACATCCGACCACCGCGGTCGCAATGGTCTTCTTCAATGACCTCTCCAGTGGTTCCTTCTTCGATGACGACTCTTTCACCACCCACACATGCCTCTCTCCTATCTCTCGGGTTATGATTTGGAATTAAGTATTTTTAACCCGACAGCCGATTTGGGTCATTTCTTCCTCTTGTATCTCCCTAGGACCATTACTTGCAACGAATGGAGCGGGGTGGCTGAAGATCTGCCTGCTCGTCGTCACCATCAATCTCCATGCGTGAAGTTAGTTGTGTTTGAATCTATGGACAGTGGGAGGAATTTTCTGGCATGTGCAGAGAAGGCTAGCCCCACTTTTGTTGTTACAAATCATTTGTTAGATGTGATTCAGACACTCTCACCGTGCTATGTTATGCCGGATGTGTTTAAGACAGTGTCACAATTTCTACCTAGTATCTAAAAATGTTGCCATCTCATCAGCGGTGCCATTAGAAAATTATTTGGCACCACTTTAGCAGTTTGTGCAGCCAATTTTGCTCCACACATCCGAGCAACCAAGCAGTAAAATACTAAAACTTTATGACACGAAGGAACTAGGCATCAGAGCAACTAGGTGCTCCGAAGTCCGGTTCCCTGAAATTTTCCTCTGGTATCTGCTCGACAGTGCAGGGCACCGGTGCCAAATGTAGCAACAATTGTCTTGACACCAGTTTTGGCATACATAGTGGACGGCCTTAGTGATATTAGTTCTATGTTACTAAATTTGTGCATGTACACACTTGTTAGTATCAATTTGATGTCTACACTGCCGCTATGTTGTTGTAGTTATATTTAGCTTCCGCGTAAAATGTTCAATTTGTTATTTATAGTACAGGACTAAGAACTTGTAGCGTTGTTGCAGTTAATTATAGCTTGTGATGTTTCTGAATTTGGTTGTTGTCTCAGTAGCAATTAATTCATTTGCACATTGATCTTTTTGAGAAGATATGTCATAATTAACATGTTTCTTCAGTTTTCCAAAATATGTATGTGGTGATTTTCTATGTTGCTAGAAACCCATTTTCCCTACAATTGTTACTGATTTAGTTTTAAATATTATAGGATGAACTGAAGTGTTCTTACCTGCCGTGGGTTAATCAAGAGTGGCCACAGTCTTTGAAGATGTGCCTAGCAAAGCTCTGGAGCATGTATGAGGAAGAGAACAGAGATAGGCTTAGAGAAAGTGTTGTCAACCCTGAAGAATATTTCAAGATGTGGGAAAAAATAGGAAGATGGAGAATGAGCTCAGATATTTTAATTAGACTATGCTAAGATGGTGTTGGTGAAGGAGGAGGCACTTTCCCAGTTGGTGTGCAAAACATGTTCTTACTGAACTGAAAGCAGAGGTGGAGAAGACGAACCTGGTTGATCATGCATCAGTTGATTAGGGAAATGAATATATTTGTTCTAATATTGTGCTTATGAAGGTGAACTAGCTGTATGTTGTACTGTGCTGTTGTCATGTAGCTATCGTACTGTGATGTTAAAATATATTTATGTGCCTGGAATGAAATTGGCAAACAGTTGTTTGATATGAAATCTAATTTTGCGTAATACTTGAATTATTAATTGTAAACTAATAAACCTGCTAAATGGGTCATGGAACATTACAAATGGTTCTAGCAGTAAAAGCGTGTGTGATGGATAGCCCAATGCCATACAGTTTTCTTCATCAAAACGTGTGTGATATAGTTGAATAAAGCAAACGGTTAACGGAGGCAGAGCGTGTGTGATCGTTACACCTATCACACACGAGGCTATACATAAAACTGTGTGGGGTGTACATATGAACGGAAACGTTTGTCTGGGATTCACTGTGTGGGATGTGCATACGAACGGAAACGTTCGTCTGGGATTCACTATGTGGGATGTGCAGACGAACGGAAGCGTTTGTCTGAGATTCACTATGTGGGATATACATACGAACGGAGTTTCTCTGGGATTCATTGTGTGGGATGTACTTACGAACGGAAATGATTGGGCCTGTATAATTGTATGCGATGGCTAGCCTGATCGCACACGAGCTCATTTTGCCCATCGTGTGTGACCGGAGGGCCTATCCCCGATGGTTTCTGGGTTGTGTGGGAAGGACCCCCTTATCGCCCACACTGGCAAGGCCACGGTTTAAAATGTCCTCGTGGAAAGGAGTTAAACCCGTTTGTATAGCAGCTCATTGTACTAGTGGCCCCTTCCCCCGTGCTACCGGGGGCTTTGAGTTCTTGTACGTTGCTATCAACAAGTTCACAAAGTGGCTTGAAGTGGAGCCAGTGAGAAAGGTAACAGCACAGTCAGTCGTCAAGTTCTTCAAAGGGCTAGTTTGCCGTTTCTGGGTTCCTAACAAAATCATCACCAACAAAGTCACCCAGTTCACGAGCCGCACCTTCATGCAGTACATCCAAAGCCTTGGAAGCAAGGTTTGTTTCACCTCCATTGCTCACCTGCGAAGCAACGGGCAAGCAGAACGGACAAATGTTGATGTGCTGCGTGGTCTCAAGACAAGAACCTTTGACAGGTTGCACAAGTATGGAAGACGCTAGATCGATGAGTTGCCGGTGGTTCTTTGGTCACTCAGAACGACACCAAATCAAACTACTGGCCAGACACCCTTCTCCCTCGTTTATGGTGCAGAAGCAGTGCTGCCCACGGAGCTCACATACGGTTCACCTCGAGTGCTTGCCTATTGTCGGTGCAACAACCCCTGGTGTATGTTGCCCTGACTATACACAGGCTCAAGGGCAAGGTTCCAGCATCCAAGACAAGGCCAGGCAGGAGAGATAGCTCTTTAAGGAATCAAAGGGCGGATCAAGAAGACCAAGACAAGCCTAGACAGTGAGATATCACCAAGGGAAAAGCCTCCCTTGCCGGGCAGGCGAGCCTGGTCAGGTCGAGGCCACCCCAAGAGCAAGTCCCAAGACCTCCCCGACAAGGGTTGCCGGGACGCTGGCGGCCTGCTATCCCGCCAGGGTTCCACCGCTCCACCGCACAGTGACACAAGTCGCTTATCGGTGCGGTGTCGAGCCCCCAAGTGAATAAGTGGCAGTCATTCGGCACGTGGCAACCATTTCTGATGAAGATCACCCCTAAATGACACCTGTCCTGAAGCGTGTCACGCAGGCAGGCGAGAAGGTGGTTGAATGTCACGGCAAGGCTTGTCGGGCTGCATCCACGACATGGCACTAAGCGATGCATTTAATGCACCTTATCCTGTCTGCAGAGTTAGGTATGATAGCACTGTGGCTATCTAATCACTGGATAATGACTGTTTTGCCACTGTGGTAACCCCTTTACCTATAAAAGGAGGGCCGTGGCAACCTTAGAGAGGATTCGGACCCTTGTAGACTCATACGCGCGTAGCTGCTCTCCCCGAGGCGACCTTGCCGGGCTTGAGTACTGCGCGTTCATCACAATCTTCCACTCAATCCACCAAAGCAGGAGTAGGGTTTTACGCCTTGCGGTGGCCCAAACCTGGGTAAAAACCACCCGCGTCACCATTGCCGTGCTGTTCTATGACCTCCACTCTTTGTGCAATGTGCCCTTCCCCCTTGCCGAACCACAAAGGGGCCGATGGCCCCATAGGTGATCATGTCGAACCACGACATCTTTGGCGCGCCAGGTAGGGGGAGCGCTTGTGCGAACCCGAGGACGTAAACCGTGCGTCGATCTTCATCACCATCTCCTTTGACGACGGCGTCATCACCCATGGCGCCCAAGAAAAAGTCCGGTGCAGCAACCCATCCTTCCACCTCGAAGGCCTCCTTGCATGCAGCCACCGATCCCATGGGGGCTGCGGTGGCGTCGGGGGACGCAAACGCCGCGGGGGACGCGACCGGCGCAGGCGGCGCCATCGTCGTTCCTCCCATGGCTGAGGTGGGAGCAGGAGGCGCCGGAGGAGGACAGCGTCAACAACATCCTAGAGGCCACGCTCCACAAGATGCGGGAGGGGAGAACATCCAATTCCCGCCTCTCCACCTCACTGGAGAACGCAGCCGCAGCGATGGCACCCACTCCGGCGCGAACCGCGACCTCCTAGCTGCCCCTGCTACGGGTGCAGCTACGAGGCACACGCCTTCCCCAGTACAAGGTGATCAAGACGAAGCGCCGAACGGAGCCGTCAACCCCCAAGCGCGTCCTTCTCGTCGTCACTCCGCCCTCGCGACTGGCTCGCGACGGCGAGAACGCGACGCCGCCACTACCGGTACCATCAGGAGTCGGGCGACATCATGATCTGCGTCATCATCCATGCCAAGTATTGCTTCGGAGGCCATGGCTCGAGCCCAGCTCCTATTGAGATTCCCGCCAGCGGCCGACCAAATGGATGAATGGAGAGCCACCATTCAAAGTTTGATTGGTTTCGCTGAGGCAGGGGGATCGCAATGAGTGGGCTCGCCACGGCATCTGCAGGCGGCGACAACGGCCCGAGCCGCTGGCCGTGCTGAAGGGCCCAACCTCACGGTGCAGTCCCCCCCACGATAGCCAGCACAGGGGCCGCAGCCAGAGCTGCACAACCAAGAACACGAAGAGGTGTCGATGGCTTCATCTGATCCTCGAGCCCATCGAGATCAGCAGCAGGTCCTGGAGGACAGGCGGAGGGAAGACGCGCGCGTTACCATAGAACGACGCTGCGATACCCACCGCCAGTCTGACAGGCGCAATGGCCCCAATGTCGACGAGCCTGTGCCCAGTGGATACGGATACCTACCCTTCGAGGTTGGGTGCCCTGCCTTCACTCGCGAGCTGCGGCAAGTCCGTTGGCCATCTGCACGTGCTTTCAAGCTGGAGATACCAGAGAAATACGATGGAAGACTGAACCCGACAGAGTTCTTGAGCATCTACACCATTGCTGTTCAAGCCGCTGGCGGAAGAGCTGAAAAGGTATTCACCAACTACTTCCCTTTGGCGCTCAAGCCAAATGTGAGGTCGTGGCTGATGCACTTGCCGGAGAACTCCATCTCGACTTGGGCTAATCTGTGCCACGAGTTTGTTGGTGCCTTCACGGGCGGCCATCAAGAACCAGGGTGGCCCAGCGATTTGCATCTCCTTCCATAAAAGGAAGGGGAGAGTTTACGGAAGTACATGCAGAGGTTCAACCAGGTGCACAGGAACATTCCAGATATCCACCCGGCAGCTGTGATTGCCGCGTTCCAGTCCAATGTGCTCAACCACAGGATACGTTCCAAAATGAACGTCCGGTTGCCCAAGACTGTGAATGAGCTTTACACCTTGGCAGATAAGTGTGCTCGTACGGAGGAGGGGAGGCGTCTCCCCGGAGAAGAGGATGGCCTTGACGTCGACTCGAAAGATGACGACAATGCCGCCGACCAGAAGAAGAAGAACAAGAAACGCAACAAGAAGCGCAAGAAGAAAGCAGTGCTCGTTGTCGAGGGGTCGGGTACTCCGAGTACCAGCAAGAAGGCCAAGGCCGAAGCCCCCAGCAAGTAGGTTGTCGCGTGAACCGACTGCCCGGAGGCCGCGGCAGCCGAGAAGGCTGGGAGGGCTGATGGGCCGTACTGCAAGATCCATCGAACCAAAGGCCATGATCTACAAGAATGTCACCAAGTTGAGCAACTCGTCAAGAAGCAGAAGGCTGAATACGAGAAGCGTGATAGGGAGAGAGACCAAGATGGCGTTGGCGGGAAGGGCCGAGGCGGCCGAGGAGGCCACCCTGGCAAGGTCCCCCAACATCAGGGAAGACCCGCTAAAGGCCATGAGAAGAAGGAGTGTGGTGACGAAAGTGATGAAGGGGATGAAGAGGAAACCAGTGAGCAAGAGTTTCAGAAAGCCACTGACGCCCTATGCATTGACGGAGGTGCGTCCTTGCACTCCTCTCACCGCCAACTGAAACAATGGGCGCGTGAGGTAAATGCTGTGGAGCCAGCGACGGACTCCTGGAAACCACTCAAATGGTCTCACACGCCCATCATCTTTGACGAAGAGGATCACCCTGACCGCATCACTTTGGTAGGGTGCTTGCCGTTGTTGGTTTCACCAACAATCCGCAACCTCAAGGTCACAAAGATGTTGGTTGATGGCGGGGCCGGGTTGAATCTGATTTCCCCCAAGGTGCTCAGCAAGCTACTGATAACAGATGAAGAGCTCAAAGTTACTGGCACGTTTCAATGAATCAACCCCGGCAGGAGTCGTCCAAAGGGGAAGATCACGCTGCCAGTGACATTTGGAGGGGAGTTGAACTACCGGACCGAGAATATCGTGTTCGATGTGGTCAAACTTCTGTTGCCATATAATGGGATACTCGGGCGACCTGCCCTGGCAAAGTCCATGGCGGCATCCCACTATGCCTACAACACCCTGAAGATGCCAGGACCGATGGGCATCATTTCTATCCCATCAGACAAGAAGGACGCGATCATATGCGTAGACAAGATGTACCGGGAGGCGGTCGCTGCCGAGGCCGCGGAAGCTGCAATCCCTGCCAAGGAAAACAAACAAGGGAGAAAAGCTAGCAAGGATGCCGGCAAGGAATCCGGGAAGCGCGCCTCTTCGGAGTACGCTGCACCCGTCGATGATTTGCCAGAGAGTTCTACTAGCAAGAGATCCAAGGTTGCCGCACCCGCTGTGAAGAAGGTCCCGGCAGGGCTGGTTGGCATTGATGGTACACTCACTATCAGCTCCACCCTTGACGACAAATAGGAAAGCGCGCTTGTTGCCTTCCTGCGGGCGAATGTCGATGTGTTTGCTTGGCAACCATCTGACATCCTCGGTGTTCCCAGGGAGGTAATCAAGCACCACCTTGCTGTCTGCCCTCATGCCCGGCCCGTCAAGCAGAAGGTCCGGAAGCAAGCCTTGGAGCGGCAGCATTTCATTGCCGAGGAGATCAAGAAACTTGAGGCAGCTGGTTTGGTCAGAGGAGTATTGCACCCAACATGGTTGGCAAATCTAGTGGTGGTGCGCAAGGCGAATGGGAAATGGAGGCTTTGCATAGATTTCAGAGATCTGAATAAAGCATGCCCGAAGGACCCGTTCCCCTTGCCGCGCATCGACCAGATCATGGATTCCACCTCCGGGTGTGATCTTCTTTCCTTCTTGGATGCCTACTCCGGGTACCACCAAATTTTCATGTCCAAAGAAGACGAGGAGAAGACAGGGTTCATAACCCCCTGTGGCACGTACTGCTTCGTACGGATGCCCTTCGAATTAAAGAGCACTGGATCCACTTTTGCAAGGGCAGTGCAGATAGGGTTTGAGTCTCAGCTACACAGGAATATTGAAGCTTACATGGATGACATAGTGGTCAAAACCAAGGACAAGTCAACTCTCATTCAGGACTTGGAAGAGACCTTTGCAAATCTGTGCAAGATCAACTTGAAACTAAACCCAGAGAAGTGTGTGTTTGGTGTTCCTTCCGGCAAGCTACTTGGCTTCTTCGTGTCCCACCGGGGGATAGAGGCCAACCCCGACAAGATCAAGGCGATCGAGCAGATTCAAGCACCCAGGACAGTTAAAGATGTGAGGCGTTTGACTAGATGTGTTGCCGCGCTAAGCAGGTTCATTTCCAAGTCTGCCGAGTGTGCCTTGCCGTTCTTCAAAATCTTGAAGAAGGCAGGGCCCATGGAGTGGACCCTGGAGGCAGAAGCTGCACTGCAAGATTTGAAGACCTATCTTTCCTCTGTTCCCACCTTAGTCGCTCCTAAACTGCAAGAGCCGTTGCTGCTATACATAGCAGCAACCAATCAAGTGGTTAGTGCAACACTGGTGGCGCAGCGGCAAGTAGATGAAGGAGTGTCGGTGTACTAAGTATTGGGCCACTAGTACCCCGTACTTGTGCACGGGCAGTTGTAGCCATCCTTGCGGCAAGGCTTGCCGGGATCAGCTCGAGGTCGATTCAAGCCATCAAGGAAATCATCAAGTCAGAGACCTGAGGATCAGGAGTTAATAAGGACTGAAATTCGAAGGCCAGCTTCCCCAGCAAGATCCTTGCCGGGATGGCCCGTGGAGCCCGGCGAGCCTCGGTGCCCAGCAAGGCTTGGTTCCCAGCAAAGCTTGGCGCCCGGCAAGCCCTGGCACCCGGCAAGGTTTGGTGCCCGGCAAGGATCGGCGCCTGGCGAGATTCTACCACTGTGCCACCGCTTCGGCACAGTAATGTGTCTGACATTCTGGGTCCTTCTCTGGATGCGTGGCAACGCGCCAGTGGAGGAGAGCTTAAGCGGTGCTGATGGGATGGCCCCTTTTTCCATCCCCAAGAAAGTGAGGACACCTAAACGGACACCTCACGGTGCATTAAATGCGCTTGTCCTAATCCATCAGGGGTTAGGTATGATACCCTGTAGCTACTTTACACCTCAATGTATGTACATTTTGCCACTGTGGAGACCCCTTTGAGCATATAAAAGGAGGCCCAAGGCAACTGCTACCTAGGAGGAGATTTTCTGGCCCATTCTGCATGCGTAGCTGCTCTTTGAACGTACTGTTCATTGCGAGCGCTCCTGAAGGCTGGGCTCAAGAACATCAATAAGAACACAAAGCAGGAGTAGGGTTTTACGCTGATCAGCGGCCCGAACCTGGGTAAAAACCTCGCGCGTCGATCACTGGTTCTGCTCTTTGCGTATACCTCTCCCCCCCGCCGAATCGTAAAGGGATCTCTCGGGATCCCATAGGTGTCGTGCCCCGACATCTTTGGCGCGCCAGGTAGGGGGATTGAAGGTTGCGTGAACCTGATCTGGTGGTCGGCGCCCTAGCTTCTTCATCATCTTCATCATCATGCCGCCCAAGAAGAAGAGCGCTGCGACAGCGCAACCGTCCGGGTCCGTTTTGCCTGTGCCTCCACAAACAGGCGACGGTGCGGGTGCAGAAGGAAGAGGACTAGAACCCCCGCGGCGTTCTGGTGACCCAAGCCAAGCGAGCGGTATCGTTCGCAGTGGCAGTGGTAACTTGCGCGCCGCTGGATCTAGAGATGGTGTTGTGTTGCCTACGGGTGGCACAACTAACTCTAGGGATCGAAGGGCGCCTGCTGGAGCTCCCGCGCCGGCGCAAGCATCGCAACCTACTTAGGTCGTGCGAGATGAGCGACATCATGGCACTGGTGGTTTGGGGCGTCCCCGCAAAAAGGTTTCTGCGCATAGATCCCAAGATGCGCGGGACCAGCATGCACACCAAGCTACCAGCGGAGGTGGTACGCGGTCGCGTGACCGTGGCGGTGCTCCTTCTAACTTGGTTAGGAGTCAGAGCACCTCACGTACCTCGCACTTGTCGCCGCCACCTACGCCAGCGAAAGCCTTGGCACGTGCGCAACTGCTCCTTGATTTTCCTCCCGCCCCGGAGAAGATGGAGGAGTGGCGAGCTACTATCCAGAGCCTTATCGGCTTCGCCAACAAGGATGGACCGCAAGAGGCAGGGCCCTCGCAGCGGAGGCCCATCAATCCGGCGCGAGCCGGTGCAGAGAAAACCGGAGGTGGTGCAACTATAGTGCACTCCCCTCCGCGGCATCAGCGGCGGCCGACAACTCAGCAAGTCGACCGCCATGAAGAAGTTTCCACGGCGTCGTCCGATCCACGGATGCGCCGTGATCAGCGTCTGGTTCTCCAGGAATGAGGCAAAGAGGATGCTCGAACAACCATCGAGCGGCGACGGGAAGCGTGCTATCACTCTGATAAGCGCGCGGGGCCGGCTGTCGACGAGCCTGCGCTAGGGGACGTAGGAGACTTGCCTTATGAGGTAGGGACTCCAGCGTTTACCCGTGAGCTGCGGCAAGTCCGGTGGCCCAATTCCCGAACCTTTAAGCCAGAGGTTCCGGAGAAGTATGACGGAAAGACCCATCCCTCGGAGTTCCTGAGCATCTACACCATTGCGGTGCAGGCTGCCAGGGGCCGAGATGACAAGATACTTGCCAACTACTTCCTGTTGGTGCTCAAGCCCAACGTCAGGTCGTGGTTGATGCATCTGCCGGAGAATTCCATTTCTTCCTGGTCAGATATGTGCCATCAGTTTGTTGGCGCCTTCGTTGGAGGCCACCAAGCTCCTGGCCAAGAGAGCGATTTGCACATCATCCCTCAGAAGAAGGGCGAGTCCCTGCGCAAGTTTATGCAGAGGTTCAGCCGAGTGCAGTACAACATTCCCGACGTTCATCCTGCCGCTATCATTAGCGCGTTCCACCAGAACGTGCGTAACCGCAGAATGCGGGAAGAGCTGGCGATGAACAAAGTCAGGAGTGTTGCTGAGCTTTATGCTCTGGCCGACAAGTGCGCTCGAGCTGAAGAGGGGAGGAAACTCCCCGGTGAGGCTGTTGGCACGGCAGGCGACTCCGAGGATGAAGACGCCGCGGCCCCGTCAAGGAAAGGCCGGCGGCGGAACAGGAAGCGCGGAGGCAAGGCCGTGCTTGCTGTCGAAGAATCCGACAACCCCGGCGCCGCCAAGAAGGCCAAGGTTGGTGACCCCGGCAAGGATCTTGCCGGGTGCCCTTCCTGTCAGGCCTTGGCGGCTGCCGACAAGTCGGAGAACTCCGGCAAGCAGTATTGCAAGATCCATCGCACTAAGGGCCACGATCTCCAGAACTGCCGGCAAGTTGAGCAGCTTGCCGAGAAGCAGAGGGCCGAATACGAGAGGCGAGACAAGGAGAAGGCCCAAGATGGTGCTGAGGGGTCCGGCAAGAAACGCGGTGGCCGAGGGGGTCGCCGCGGCAAGGCCAAGCAGCAGAAGGATTGGCCCGCTCGCGGCCGAGATAAAGAAGGAGATGATGATGAGGAAGATGATGAATCCAGTGAGCAGGAATTCCAGAAGGCTACGGAGGCTATGTGCATTGATGGGGGTGCCTCGCTGCATTCTTCCCACCGCCAACTTAAACAGTGGATGCGGGAGGTTAATGCGGCAGAGCCATCCCCCGATGCGTGTAGGCCTCTGAAGTGGTCCAGCACGCCTATCATCTTTGACGCCGAGGATCACCCTGATCGCACAACTGCGGTCGGGTGTTTGCCATTGTTGGTTTCCCCGACAATTCGCAACCTCAAGGTGACAAAGATGTTAGTTGACGGCGGGGCCGGCCTAAACTTAATCTCACCAGATGTGCTCACAAAGCTTCAGATTCCCGACGAAGATCTCGAGGAAACGGGTACGTTTCAAGGGGTCAATCCGGGAAGAACCCAGCCTAAGGGCAAGATCACGCTGCCGGTAACATTCGACAGCGAGTTTAACTTCAGGACCGAAAAGGTGGTGTTTGATGTCGCCAAGATCCCCATGTCATACAATGGGATCCTTGGTCGGCCAGCGCTGGCTAAGTTTATGGCGGCATCACACTACGCGTACAATGTGTTGAAGATGCCCGGGCCGTTGAGCATCATTACTATCCATTCCGATAAGAAGGACGCGCTCATCTGTGCCGACCAACTTTACCGGGAAGCAGTTGCAGCACCTGCCGTCAAGGCATCTGCTCCTGCCACTGGAACTCCCGGGGGGAAGAAGAAGACCGGCAAGAACCTTGGTGCGAACTCCGGCAAGCGCACCTCCTCGGAGTGCTGCGCTTCCGTCGAGGACGTACCAGAGAGTTCCACCGGCAAGAACAAGAAATCCAAGGCTGCTCTGCCGGAAACCAAGAAGGTGCCTGCCAGGGAGGACGGAACGGGGGGAACTTTCACCATAAGTTCCACCCTAGATGACAAATAGGAAAGCGCGCTCGTTGCTTTCCTGCGGGCGAATGTCGACGTGTTTGCATGGCAACCGTCTGACATCCCCGGTGTTCCCAGGAAAGTGATTGAGCACCACCTTGCTGTCTGTCCTCATGCGCGGCCCGTCAAGCAGAGGGTCAGGAAGCAGGCCTTGGAGCGGCAAGAATTCATCGCCGAAGAAATTAAGAAGTTGGAGGCGGCAGGACTGGTTAAAGGAGTGCTTCATCCAACCTGGTTGACCAATCCGGTTGTAGTGCGGAAAGCGAATGGGAAATGGAGGCTTTGTATCAATTATACAGATATCAATAAAGCTTGTCCAAAAGATCCCTTTCCCTTGCCGCGCATCGACCAGATTGTGGATGCCACCACTGGTTGTGATCTCCTGTCCTTCCTTGATGCCTATTCAGGGTATCATCAGATTTTTATGGCAAAGGAAGATGAAGAGAAGACCACCTTTATCACCCCATGTGGTACGTATTGTTTTATACGAATGCCTTTCGGGTTGAAAAGTGCTGGTTCAACATTCGCCAGAGCAATCCAGATTGGTTTTGAGCCACAACTCCATAGAAATATGGAGGCATATATGGATGATATAGTGGTCAAAACCAAGGATAAAGCAACGCTCATTCAAGACTTAGAAGAAACATTTGCAAACTTGCGCAAGATCAACTTGAAGCTCAATCCTGAGAAGTGCGTGTTCGGTGTTCCTTCCGGCAAGCTCCTCGGATTCTTTGTATCTTGCCGGGGAATCGAAGCGAACCCCGACAAGATCAAGGCCATTGAGCAAATTGAAGCGCCGAGACGCGTCAAGGATGTGCGTCGTCTTGCCGGCTGTGTTGCTGCTCTAAGCAGGTTTATTTCCAAATATGCTGAGCGCGCCCTGCCCTTCTTCAAAATTTTGAAGAAGGCAGGTCCAATAAAATGGACTCCGGAAGCGGAGGCAGCGCTGCAAGATTTGAAGAAATACCTTTCTTCTCCGCCGACGCTAGTCGCGCCTAAACCACAAGAGCCGTTGCTGCTGTATCTGGCGGCAACAAATCAAGTGGTTAGTGCTGCGCTGGTGGCACAGAGAGAAGCTGATGAGGAAGCAACACCAGCGGCAGGACCGCCAAGTGACGCGGCAAGATCTTCCCCGGCAAGGGTTGATCCCGGTAAGACAGGATCTGCGCAAACAGAAGAACCCGTGCAGAAGAAGAAGGTGGTGCAGCGCCCGGTTTATTTTGTTAGCTCTCTTTTACAAGGGGCTAGGTCAAGATATTCTGGGGTGCAGAAGCTGCTTTTTGGCCTCCTTATGGCCTCAAGGAAGCTGCGCCACTATTTTCAAGCACATGAGATTACCATCGTCACTCGCTTTCCGTTACAACGGATTTTGCAAAATCCGGAGGCAACTGGCAGGATCGTGGAGTGGGCGTTGGAGCTGTCCAGCTTTGGCCTTAAGTTTGAAAGCACTTCGACAATTCGGAGTAGGGCCTTGGCGGAATTCATTGCAGGATGGACCCCGACGCTAGACGAAGAAGTTCAAGAAACAACTCTCCCCGGCAAGGAAATCGATCAGCAATGGATTATGTACTTTGACTGGGCTTTCTTGCTGCAAGGCGCCGGCGCTGGCGTGCTGCTTGTTGCACCCACCGGAGAGCACCTCAAGTACGTAGTCCAAATGCACTTTCCCCGGGAGAGTTCGACCAACAACACTGCAGAATACGAGGGTTTGCTTGCCGGTCTTAGGATCGCGGCAGACCTTGGTATCAAAAATCTCGTCATCAAAGGCGATTCACAGCTTGTCGTTAGGCAGGTTAACAAGAGCTATCAAAGTCCATTGATGCAAGCCTACGTAGATGAAGTGAGGAAATTGGAAGAGCGCTTTGACGGTCTCCAAATGGAGCACGTTCCTCGTGCCGAGAACAATATTGCTGACGACCTGTCAAAGCGTGCTGCCCTCAAGTTGCCTGTGGAACCAAGAACTTTTGTGCTCCAATTGACTCAACCATCCGTGGCGCCATCAATGCGGCAAGAAAAAAGAAGGAAGTTGAACTCTGGCCAGTACTTCCCGGCAGGGCTCCCCGGAGCCGCCGGCAAGGAAGTTGCCGGGATCGACACGCCTGCCGGGGAACAACAGGCTCCGATAGGGCCTCAGGCCCTCGTTGTCGAGACAAGCGTTCCCCCGGCAGAGGAGATGCCTTTAGTCCCAGTTGTCGAGCCTCAGGCTCCAGCATGGGCACAACACATTGTCCATTTCCTTCAGACAGGTGAACTCCCTGAGGAACAAGAAGAAGCGGAGAGAGTAGCCCGTCGGTCTGTTATGTACAAGTTCGTCGATGACGTCCTATACAGAAAGAGACCAAACGGTGTGAAATTGAAGTGCATTCCTCGGGAGGATGGACTAGAGCTGTTGGCGGAGATACATGGAGGCATGTGTGGCTCTCACATAGGGTCAAGAGCGCTTGCCGGAAAGGCATTCCGGCAAGGTTTCTTTTGGCCTACCACCCTCCAGGATGCGACTGCACTAGTAACCAAGTGTGAAGCGTGCCAGTTTCATTCGAAGAAATTACATCAGCCAGCTCAAGCTCTTCAAACAATCCCTCTCTCCTGGCCATTTTCGGTCTGGGGGCTCGACATACTGGGCCCTTTCCCCCGTGCTGCCGGGGGCTTTGAGTACTTGTACGTTGCTATCGACAAGTTCGCAAAGTGGCCGGAGGTGGAAGCAATGAGGAAGGTGACAGCGCAGTCGGCTGTCAAGTTCTTCAAGGGAATTGTTTGCCGTTTCGGTGTGCCTAATAGGATCATCACCGACAATGGCACGCAGTTCACAAGTCGCACCTTCATGCAGTACGTCCAAGACCTTGGCGGCAAGATTTGTTTTGCCTCTGTTGCTCACCCGAGAAGCAACGGCCAAGCAGAGAGGGCCAATGCTGAAGTGCTGCGCGGTCTCAGGACCAGAACTTTTGACAGGCTGAAAAAGTGCGGAAGACGCTGGATTGATGAGTTGCCGGCGGTTCTTTGGTCAATCAGAACGACGTCAAATCGAGCCACCGGCCAAACGCCCTTCGCTCTGGTCTACGGAGCGGAGGCAGTTCTCCCCACGGAACTCATATACGGATCTCCTCGAGTACTCGCTTATGATGAGCTCGAGCAAGAGCAACTGCGGCAAGATGACGCTGTGCTCCTTGAGGAGAATCGTCTTCAGGCTGCTGTGCGAGCTGCACGCTACCAGCAAGCTTTGCACCGCTATCATAGCCACAAATTTCATGCCCGAAGCCTTGAGGAAGGCGACCTTGTTCTTCGACGGATTCAGTCCGCCAAGAATTCAAACAAGTTGACGCCAAAGTGGGAAGGCCCCTATCGGGTAGTACGAGTCACCAGGCCCGGCGCTGTCCGCCTAGAGACCGAAGATGGCGTTCCAGTGAGCAATTCCTGGAATATCGAACATCTTCGCAAGTTCTATCCATAGGGCACGGTTGCCGGGGGCTCCCGGCAACCACCCTTTTTGTACAAGTCTTGCCGGCAAGGCATGTGATCCTTTGTACAAAGCCAGGCGCGGACCCTGAGCACAGATGAATAAATTTAAGTGTTGTACATTCCCTTATTGATTCCCATGTTCATATTCATATATGCATGTTTGTCTAAGATGTTGTATGACACCTGATCCCGGTAAGTTCTAACGAACCGCCAAGGTTTCATCCCTTTATTTTCTCTTCTTTCTTTTTCTCAAAGACAGAAGGATTCCTCGCGTGCACATTTGCCGGGGGGGGAGGGAGATATGAATACCAGTTGGTGACATTCGGAATCGATGCTTGCCGGAGGAAGAACAAAGCCAGAAAACTAAGTCCTAAAAACTTAGAGCAAGTTTTTTTTAATTACCAAGTTATTTCCTTGGACGATTCCGATTCTTGTATGGAAAATCTGCACGCGAAGGAACCCTTGCTGTAATCGGTTGCGCCCTTATTTTGTTTCGAGTCCGCTCAACGATTTAAGTGGCTGCACTGAGAACACCAAGGAGTCTTGCCGGCCGCTGCGCCTCCGGCAGGCTGCTGAAGTCTCGCACCCAGCGCTCGCGACAGGTTGCGCGTCGGCAAGTTTTTCAGTAAGCGTAGGATGAACTCCGTACATTAAGGAATCAGACAAGGAAAATAGCAAGCATGAGCCTAAACATAGTCAAATTATATTGCATCCATGAGTTGCCGCAGTTCTAACTTGAGACTTAATTGTCTTTTACATGAGATGATGGCGGCAAGAATAAAAGGGAAGCACTCAATCCCTGCGCTGGCCTTCGATCCTTTTGATGGAGTCCACCTTCTCAAGGATTGGCACGATGCACTTTTCAAGCGCCTCAACATTTGCATCCTTTGGCAGATGGCTGAGTGCGCTGGAGAGGTCGATGCCGGGATTGCTGTGCACCACTTTGATGAGCACCTTGCGAAGGACGGCCCGGCAAAGCCGGCGAGTCTCGTACGCCAGTTGGGTCGCCCGGCTGGACTGGAGCGCCCTCAACGCGTTGATGATGCTTTCAAAGAACATCATCAACCTGGCACTTGGAGATATTCTTTCCTCGGAAGAATATCTGAAGTTCGACAAGCCCATGGTTGACAGTTCTGCGGTAAGCTTCTCCGCGGTGGCGATGAGACGGCCAGTCCAGATCTCCACTCCCTTCTCGTACTCGTTTTGGGCAGCAGCGGCGCTCTTGAGCAGGTTCCTCTCTCCTTGGAGATCCTTGAGTAGAGCCTTCTCACGGGCCTTGCCGGCCTCGAGAGACTTCTGCAGCGTGGTCAGCTTCAGCTCCAGAACCGCAATACTATCAGCTGCAGAGGAGAGCTGCTTGGTCTTGTCGGACAGGGCAACTTGCATCTCCGCCAAGGAGTGGAGGGTTTTTTCCCTGTCCCCCTTGAGCGTCGAGAGCTCCTTGCCGTGCTCTTCGAGATCTGTTTCCAGCCTCTTCACTTTGTCGCTCAGCTCGTTCTTGGCGGCCTCTGTAGCTTCGGCAGCATCGACGGCCTCCTTGAGCTTGCCGGCATGACTTGCAGTCAGAGCTTCGAGCGCCTCCTTGTGTTTCTGCTCCAGCTCCTAGGTCCGCTGCGCGACAAGATTTTTGATGTCTTCATCCTTGCTACGAAGCTTGGCGGCAAGCGCCTGCTCGCGTGCGGTGAGATCTTCTTCGTAAGCATCAAGAGCAACGCGGTGCCCCGTCAGGAGAGCATCTTCGGCAGCAATCCTTTGAACAGCTTCATCATGTGCCTTCTCCATATCTGATTGCTTCAGGAGGATCTCATTCCATTGCTGGCTCACTTGTTCTCGGCCGGCAACCAGCTCTTGGAGGGCCTCGGCGTGCCAGATTTGCATTTGTGCGACGCGCCTTTGAAAATCCGCTTCAGCTACCTCAACAACTGCCATTCTGGAGTCCGCCTTCTCTTTTCGGGCACGATGGAGAGCCTGGAATTTGCGGAAGTTCTCGCCCATGGCCTGAAGGAGCTGATCCTCTTCAGACTTGCCGCTGCTAGCGCTGGGATCGTCAATGACTTCGAGCCCGGCAGCGGCAATAATTTCCTCGAAAATTTCTCCTTCGGCTGGTGCCTCAGTGCTTGCCATCCCTGGCAAGTTGATGAATAGATTCTCGCCAACCTTGAGATACTTGCTGGATGAGGGGCCTTCAGATGTTGATGGCTGGTCTTCAGTGGCCGCCTCACCAGTGACAGGGGGCTCTGTGGCCGGTGCAGCGCCTGGCGCTCCTGCGGCAGGAATGCTGTCAGTGTGGTCCTCAACCTCCCTGTCGCCCTCTTCAGCAGGTTCTTTGGCAATTTCCTCTTGTGCTGTCTTGGCGGCCTCCCCGTCAAGAGCACCACCAGCCCCGGCAACGTCATCCTTGGTGGCCTCGCTGGCAGCGATCCTGTCCGCTTCGACGGCGGCATCCCTGGCGGTCTCCTCGATGATGACGTCGACGTCCATATGTTCCATCACAGGGAACTCTGAAGGGAGAAGGAGGAAGACAGAATAAGATCGAGGTTTGGATTTTGAAGTGACTAAAGATAAAGAGATAAGAGGGAAAGAATAACAAGCACTCTGAGGCAATCGAGTACCTGCGTCGGGCTGTCGAGAGGTGGCTTCGCCTCTCCCGGCAACTCCGGTTGCCGGGGGTGGGTTGCCGGAGTCCGTGCTTGTCGGCTCCTCCTCAACCAGGACAGGCTCGTCGGCAGGATCTCTTGCTGGGGATGTGCTTGTGGGAAGAGCGGTCGATGAAGGAGGCACAATGGGGATATCTTCTCCTTGTTGCCGTCCTTCTCCTGTGAACCCAAAGATATCAGCGGCAAGAATGAAAGCCTCGGCACCAGCCAGCAGAAAAAGGGACGATGGACTTACGCTGGGGGCTGTGCTGGGGGCTGTGTTGAGGACTGGACTCCGGGCTGACAACGACAGTTTCCAGCATGCTCGTGGAGCCCGCCGGGGGCTCGTCGCCCGTAGAAGTCCTTGACCTTTTCGCCATCCTCTCCAGCAAAGTTTCTGTGTCACTGTAGAAACGATACAAGCAAGTCAGTAAGATTGACACAAATTGGAAGGTAGAAGCTGTGGCAACTACTCACTCTTCTTCCTCTCGCTCTGGACTAAAGCCGGAGATGTCGAAGTCGACCTCCGTTGCGGTGTTTGAGTGGGGAGGCAGAGGAGGGGTCCTAGGCCGCTTGGCTGTGGCAGGCGCTGGGGCAGCCTCCAGCGCGGCAGTACGAGACCCTCCTGCCGCCCCAGCAGTGGTCGCTGGTGTGGGTCTCGCGCGCCGCGCGGGCTATTGACGAGCCCCCTGCCACGGTCCAGTCTTGCCGGCCACTTTCTTGCCGGGGGATTCGCCGCTCGAAGTAGGCTGGCTTGCCGCGATGCCTGATGCAGCTTTCCGAAGGACACGCTTTGTCTTCTTCGGGGGCGAGGGCTCTTCTCGCATCTCCTCTTCGGCCGTGTCTTCGCCGGATGAGCTCTCAACGGCTGCGCCGCCTTCTTCTCCGGCAACCTTGTTCTCCTCGGCAGGCTTTGCCTCCACTACTACCTCTGCGTTGCTGGCTTCCCACTCTGTGAAGCCAACGTCGCCGGCCTCCGCGGCAAGATTCGCCTCCTCCACTCTGGTAGCGATGTAGGCTACCTCCTGATCAGTGGTGGCGCAGATAAGATCTGACTCTTGCCGGACAGGCTTCTCCGTCAAATTGTCAAAGAACTTCTGCGCTTCTTCCTTGCTTGGCTCGACCCAGGTCGGGTCAAGGCCGTGGGCGTTGAACATCGGCAAGAAGGCAATGATTGACCCCAAGGCAGAGTTGTTGCACAAGGGGACGATCCTTGCCGGCAGCCGGTGCTTGTCTTCGCGCTGGAATAACTTTTGGCGGAGAGCGCCAAGCTGCATAGCGGTCAGATTGTTGTTCAGCTCGGGGCGCAGCCTCATGACATCTGCCGCGTTCTTGTACTCCCAGGCTGGCCTTCCCCTGTTCTGCAGAGGGGCGATGCAGCGATGGAGAAAGTCGAAGCCTATCATCTCCATTGTCAGCCCGGCAGCCTTCAAGCGAAGGATCCTGGTAGTGGCGATTGTGAGCTTCTCGTCTTCTACGGCGAGATCGCCCCAATCCTTGCCGCGGACCACCTTCTGTCGCCGGGGGTGACAAAAAGGATGAGGATCTGCTTCCTGGATCCAGCACCATTTGGCCCGCCACTCGTCCCACTTTTCGCGGTAAACTCCCTCTGGGTATATCTCTTTGTTCCAAGCCCTTGGAATCCAGGCAATAGATCCAGAGAGAGCCTCTCCTTTTTGGATACGAGGGTAGAAATAATGGCGGAAAAGAGTAGAATTGGGGATCACGCCAGCGAAACTCTCACAGAGATGGGCAAAGATAGACATGCAAAATACGGCATTCGGCGTGAAATCGAGAAGGCGGAAGCCGTATGTGTACATGACGTCATTGAAGAAATCAGAAAAGGGGGGACAGAGCTCGCAATAGAAATATGCAGTGAAGAAGGGGTATCTGTCCGATCCACCTTTGGAACAAGCACCTGGGATTACGCGTGTGGCGGGGTGAGCTTGCGTTCCCTTCGCCCACATGCATTGGTATCGCCCCTTCAAAGTCTCGGCGTCGAGCGTCGGAGGGAAGACGACGAGCCTCTTCCGCATCTTCACCAGTTCGCTCTCCGGAACTTCGGCTTTCGCCTCCTTGTCCGTGCCCTTGCCTTTGCTGGCCTTGGGTGGCATGGCGACTGTGAGGACGGAAGCAGGGGGCGGAGCGAGCGCGGGAGCAGCGGGCGGAAGAGGAAAAAGGTTTTGCTCTAAGCTCGAGAAGAGGAAGGTGATGGCGATGGCCAGATTGGGAAGAAGAGGGGGGTAAATAGGTTTGTGCCTCTGCGACTTCTCCTTTTTATGGGGAAGGAGCGGGGCCGCCTTATTTATCCCCCAATATGAGTGCGCCTCTATAGGCGCGAGACAGTTTGCAGCCTTTTTTTTGGCACGCTTCCCACGTCGCGCGCTCCGTGCGCGTAGTGGGGGGCATAGTAAAACGAGATATTTACGAGCAGTTAATTCCCTGCCACGCGTGCCCGTGCACTGTTTGGGCCTAGCCCAACAACGCCTCGCACTCGTGTATGGCCTAGGCCCGGGGGCTCCTGTCGGTGTACTAAGTATTGAGCCACTAGTACCCCGTACTTGTGCATGGGCAGTTGTAGCCATCCTTGCGGCAAGGCTTGCCGGGATCAGCTCGAGGTCGATTCAAGCCATCAAGGAAATCATCAAGTCAGAGACCTGAGGATCAGGAGTTAATAAGGACTGAAATTCGAAGGCCAGCTTCCCCGGCAAGATCCTTGCCGGGATGGCCCGTGGAGCCCGGCGAGCCTCGGCGCCCGGCAAGCCCTGGCGCCCGGCAAGGTTTGGTGCCCGGCAAGGATCGGCGCCTGGCGAGATTCTACCACTGTGCCACCGCTTCGACACAGTAACGTGTCTGACATTCTGGGTCCTTCTCTGGATGCGTGGCAACGCGCCAGTGGAGGAGAGCTTAAGCGGTGCTGATGGGATGGCCCCTTTTTCCATCCCCAAGAAAGTGAGGACACCTAAACGGACACCTCACGGTGCATTAAATGCGCTTGTCCTAATCCGTCAGGGGTTAGGTATGATACCCTGTAGCTACTTTACACCTCAATGTATGTACATTTTGCCACTGTGGAGACCCCTTTGAGCATATAAAAGGAGGCCCAAGGCAACTGCTACCTAGGAGGAGATTTTCTGGCCCATTCTGCATGCGTAGCTGCTCTTTGAACGTACTGTTCATTGCGAGCGCTCCTGAAGGCTGGGCTCAAGAACATCAATAAGAACACAAAGCAGGAGTAGGGTTTTACGCTGATCAGCGGCCCGAACCTGGGTAAAAACCTCGCGCGTTGATCACTGGTTCTGCTCTTTGCGTATACCTCTCCCCCCTACCGAATCGTAAAGGGATCTCTCGGGATCCCATAGGTGTCGTGCCCCGACAAGGAGCAGCCGCGACTACCGTCCTCTCCGGAGGGGAAAGTGAACTCATCCCGGCAAGGTCAGATACAGATCAGGACAAAGAGGAGCGAAGCGACGGAGACAATTCTAGGATCACGGCAAGGAAAAAGGTGGTGCAGTGGCCAGTGTACTTTGTCAGCTCCCTACTGCAGGGGGCTAGATCAAGGTATTCTGGCATGCAAAAGTTGATCTTCGGCCTCATCATGGCCTCAAGGAAACTGCACCATTACTTTCAAGCCCATGAGATCACGGTTGTCACCCGCTTCCCCTTACAGCGCATACTGAGGAACCCTGAGGCCACCGGCAGAATAGTGGAATGGGCTTTGGAGTTTTCAAGCTTTGGTTTGAAGTTTGAGAGCACATCAACCATTCAGAGCAGAGCACTGGCAGAGTTTATTGCGGAATGGACGCCTACCCCAGACGAAGAGGCACTGGAAATGGTTATCCCCAGTAAGGAAGCACCCCAAGAATGGATCATGTACTTTGATGGTGCCTTCTCACTACATGGTGTAGGAGCTGGCGTGTTCCTCATCGCACCCACTAGAGAGCACCTCAAGTATGTGATCCAGATGCATTTCCCCCGGGAGAAGGCAACTAACAGCACTGCAGAGTACGAAGGACTCCTTGCCAGGCTCAGGATCGGGACAGAGTTGGGGATTAAGAAGATGATCATACGAGGAGACTCACAGCTTGTGGTGAGGCAAGTGAACAAGGATTATCAGAGTCCATTGATGAAGGCATACGCGGAGCAAGTGAGAAAGCTGGAGGAGCGCTTTGACGGATTGCAAACAGAGCACGTACCCCGTGCGGAAAACAACATTGCTGATCATCTGTCAAAGTGCGCTGCGCAAAAGCTTCATGTGGAACCAAGGACTTTTGTTCTCCACCTGACTCAGCCCTCCGTATCCCCGGCAACAATGGCGAGAAAAAGGAGGAAACTGGACTCCGGCAAGCCTCTCCCGGCAGAGCTTCCAGAAGCCCCTGGTAGAGAGGTTGGCGGGAACAACTCCACTTCGCTTGGCGAGCAGCACCCTCCCACCGAACTACCAATCCTCGCGGTTGAGGCATGTGCTCCCACGAACGAGGAGGCGCCGCTAGCCCTTGTTGTCGAGCCTCAGGCTCCAACTTGGGCGCGGCACATAGTCCGTTACCTCCAAACAGGAGAACTTCCTGAAGAGCAAGAAGAAGCTGAAAGAGTAGCCCGGAGGGCCAGTATGTATCAGTTCGTCGATGACGCACTATACAGAAGGAGGCCCATTGGTGTGAAATTTAAGTGCATTTGCCGGGGAGAGGGGAAGGAACTGTTGGCAGAGATACACGGAGGCATGTGCGGCTCTCATATTGGATCAAGGGCCTTGGTTGGAAAAGCTTTCCGGCAAGGTTTCTACTGGCCCACGGCCCTCCAAGATGCAATCGAGCTAGTCACCAGATGTGAAGCCTGCCAGTTCCACTCCAAGAATATCCATCAACCTGCTCAAGCTCTCCAGATGATCCCTTTGTCATGGCCCTTTTTGGTCTGGGGCTCGACATTTTGGGCCCCTTCCCCCGTGCTACCGGGGGCTTTGAGTTCTTGTACGTCGCCATTGACAAGTTCTCGAAGTGGCTGGAGGTGGAGCCCGTGAGGAAGGTGACCGCACAGTCAACTATCAAGTTCTTGAAAGGACTGGTGTGCCGCTTCGGAGTACCTGCCAGGGTCACCACTGACAACGGCACCCAGTTCATGAGCCGCGCCTTCATGCAATACGTTCAAGCCCTCGGAAGCAAGGTTTCATTCACCTCTGTTGGTCATCCCAGAAGCAATGGACAAGCTGAGAGGGTGAATGCTGAAGTGCTGCGAGGACTCAAGACAAGAACATTTGATAGGCTGCAGAAATGCGGCAGGCGCTGGATTGATGAGCTGCCATTGGTTCTTTGGTCCCTCCGTACGACACCAAATCGAGCTACCGGCCGGACTCCCTTCTCCCTAGTCTATGGGGCAGAAGAATTGATCCCCACGGAACTCATATATGGGTCACCTCAAGTACTTGCCTACGATGAAGTAGAGCAAGAGCAGCACCGGCATGATGATGCCGTGCTCCTCGAGAAGAACCGTCTCTGGGCTGTTACGCGTGCTGCACACTATCAGCAAGCCCTGCGCCGCTATCATAGCCGCAGGGTTCACCCCTGGAGCCTTGAGGAAGGCGACCTTGTCCTTAGGTGCGTTCAGTCTGCCAAGGGTGCAAACAAGTTGACGCCGAAGTGGGAAGGCCCTTACCGGGTAGTTCGAGTCACCAGACCTGGCGCAGTCCGTCTGGAGACCGGAGATGGCACTCAATTGCAAAACTCATGGAATATTGAGCATCTCCGTAAGTTCTACCTGTAAGGCGCGGCTGTCGGGCCCTGCCCGGGAGCCACCCTTTTGTACAAGCCTTGCCGATGCTGCATGTAACCCTTTGTACAAAGCCAGGAGCAGACCCTGAGCAGCAGATAAATAAACGAAGCGCTGGGGGCCCCAAAAAAACTTGCATGCATGCATAGCATAACATGAGCATGGCATGATCATGTAGATAAGGTCATATGCAGCTTTGTTTTCTTGGACTAAACTGCAGGGCTCTTGCCGCGGACTCGGTCCCGAAAAGAAGAAATGGAAACAAGCCTGCATATCGATCCCCGACAAGCCAAACAGATAAGTTCCTTCTTATCCATACACGTTCTATAAGAAGCAAAACTTGTGCATATAGAAACCCCGTCACCTTTGAAGCATAGGTGCTCCCGTCCTTTGACTCGAACATTGCTTCGGTCAAGGTGGTTGTAGTGGCCTTTGGCGGAGAGGGTTCAATAGGGGGGCTGGTCCCTTTTTATAGTTTCTAGCCTGGCAGGCCAAGCCCCGCGGTAACAAACAAAGGGCACCGGCAGGATAGCTTGCCGGAGAAAACTTGTTTACATGTACATATAGAGGCATTCCACCTCTGCATGGATGTAATACATGCACAAGTACCCGGCAAAGCTTGTCTTTTTCATTAATGTGCGAATAAGAAAGTACAGATATTACAGAACACAAACATGGATAAAGAAGATTACATATTTGAGACTAAAGTTTGGCAAATGCCTACATGTTTTAGACTAAAAAAAGATAAGTGCCCCGTAATCCCTTTCTTGTCCCTCTCCTCCTAGGAACTACAACGGGAGGCGAGGAGGGCAAAAGGAGTGCCTGAGCAGAAGCCCAGCCTGACCTCGTCAGAACCCGCGAGACGGGGTCTGACAAGATCGAGAGGGCGCGGGTGAAGGTGATGGATGGGGGAGTGACTAGGCGACGCCCTGATCACCGCCACCAAGGCCAGCAGGATGCGGCACGCGAATGAAGCCGGAGCCACGAGGAAGCCTGCCGGGGTCCAGCTGGAAGACTGCTGGAGGAGGCAAGGGTGCCACCCGCACCCAACACCCGGCAAATCGCCTTGCCGGGGAGGAGATGCAGGTGCAGATGGCGGTGCCACCGGCTGACGATGACAGTGCAGCTGGTGTTCAGCCGGAATCAGAGCCGTCGTCCTCCCCACCGGCTTCGTCGTCATCGCTGTCACTGTCCTCCTCGTCGCTATCGCTCGAGGAGGAGCTTTCGTCGTCAGTCGAGCTCTCCGCGCAGCACCCTAAGCGAGCACCCGAGCGTCCGAAGACCTTGACAAAGAGTAGGGTGGCGTCCATTAACTTGAAATGGAGGATGTGCCTGGCCGCCAAGCTATGGGCACGGGCAAAAGTCTTCCAGCCATGCCGGAGAAGCATGACATGAGGAGCGGGGAACTCCTCGTCCGCACGCATGCTGCCGTTACAGCAGCCCCTCATGTGCAGCCTCAACCCCGTCGGCTGCTCAATCTCCATCACCCTTGCAAATGGAGTAGGAAGCCGAAGACAGCTGCGCGGGGGCCCTCGCAGCTTGACGATGAACTCCAGCGGCTGGTTCCCGACGTGGCCTTCATTGGGGTCCTGAGCAGCCGGAGGAGGTGCGATCAAAGCACTACCTCATCCTCCTCGACCCCGAGCGCCACGACGACCATGTCCTCATCCTCTCCTGCCTTCCCTCACAATGGGCTCTGCTCCCGCGTCCCCAATAGGAGGAGGGAGGCGCTGTCGAGCAGAAGCCCTCGTCGCCGCCACTAGAGTGCCACCACGACCTCTCCCCCTCACCATGATGGAAAAGCAATGCCAGAAGAGAGGAGGAAGAGATAGGTGTGAGCCAGCACCTTGGCTACTTTCCCTCTTTATAGGCGAACGGGGCTGGGGGCTGGCCCCTTACCAAGGAGCCAACCACCCCGCTCTGCCAATCCGACTCCTCCGCACCACCAACGGCTCATGGAATCAGGGCCGACCCTGTGCGCCAATCCATGGCGCCTGTCTTTTTGCCATAGCGCGCATTTCCATGCTCCTCGTGTCCGCCACCAACCCTGCGCAATGCATGCAGCATACATGGCGAAAACGCCAGAAGTAGAGAAGCTAGTGGAATGGCAGTTTCCACTCCGTGAACGTGGGACGTCGGTAGCCACGAATTGTGGCTTAAACTCCCCCATAATGTCTTGCACGACGCACGGGAGAACCAGAAACTGACTCAAGCGCAGAATAATGAAGAGGCAAAGAAAATACCAAGGGATGAGCTACCACCAACTCTTCGCCTGTGTACTAGATAGGGCCTACCCCAACGACGCTCAACAGCGCGTTCGCGCCAGGCCCCTGGGCTCCTGTCGATGCAACAAACCCCTGGTGTATGTTGCGCTGACTGTACACAGGCTCAAGGGCAAGGTTCAAGCATCCAAGACAGGGCCAGGCAGGAGAGATAGCTCTTTGAGGAATCAAAGGGCAGATCAAGAAGACTAAGACAACCCTAGACAGCGAGATATCACCAAGGGAAAAGCCTCCCTTGCCGGGCAGGTGAGCCTGGTCAGGTCGAGGCCACCCCAAGAGCAAGTCCCAAGACCTCCCCGGCAAGGGTTGCCGGGACGCTGGCGGCCTGCTACCCCGCCAGGGTTCCACCGCTCCACCTCACAGTGACACAAGTCGCTTATCGGTGCGGTATCGAGCCCCCAAGTGAATAAGTGGCAGTCATTCGGCACGTGGCAGCCATTTCTGATGAAGATCACCCCTAAATGACACCCGTCCAGAGGCGTGTCACGTAAGCAGGCGAGAAGGTGGTTGAATGCACGGCAAGGCTTGCCGGGCTGCATCCACGACGTGACACTAAGCGGTGCATTTAATGCACCTTGTCCTGTCTGCAGAGTTAGGTATGATAGCACTGTGGCTATCTAATCACTGGATAATGATTGTTTTGCCACTGTGGTAACCCCTTTACCTATAAAAGGAGGGCCGTGGCAACCTTAGAGAGGATTTAGACCCTTGTAGACTCATACGCACGTAGCTGCTCTCCCCGAGGCGACCTTGCCGGGCTTGAGTACTGCGCGTTCATCACAGTCTTCCACTCAATCCACCAAAGCAGGAGTAGGGTTTTACACCTCGCGGCGGCCCGAACCTGGGTAAAAACCACCCACATCACCATTGCCGTGCTGTTCTACGACCTCCGCTCTTTGTGCAACGTGCCCTTCCTCCTTGCCGAACCACAAAGGGGCCGATGGCCCCATAGGTGATCGTGTCGAACCACGACACCTATGATGAGGCAGAGCAAGAGCAGCTGCTGCAAGATGACGCAATGCTCCTTGAGGAGGATTGCCTTCAGGCGGATGTGCGAGTTGCATGCTACCAGCAAGCTTTGCGCCACTACCATAGCCGCAAAGTTCATGCCCGAAGCTTTTAGGAAGGCGACCTTGTTCTTCGGCGCGTTCAGTCCACCAAAGGATCAAACAAGTTGACGCCAAAGTGGGAGGGCCCTTATCGGGTAGTACGAGTCACCAGACCGAGAGCGGTCTATCTGGAGACTGAAGATGGCATCTGAGTGTACAACTCGTGGAATATTGAGCATCTTCGTAAGTTCTACCAATAAGGCGCAGTTGCCGGAGATGGTGGAAGGAATACCATTTAAATGGTGTCGGCGTTAGTGTTCATTTCATACGACAAGAAGTACAGCAAAGAAAGCTAAGTTAAAAAAATTCAACTAAAATTTCCTTGTTACACTTTGCGATTCCCCTTGCACCATTCTGTGTTCGTATGAGAAACCTACACGTGAAGGAATCTTGCCGTGACCATTCATGCTCCAATCTCACCTCGAGTCCACTTGACAAGGTTCTTGTAGCTGCGTTGGGATCGGCAGGATATCTTGTTGGTGGCGGCATTGCCGGCAGGCTGCTAAGGACCCATTCCTCGAAGCGCTCGCGACAAGAGCGTGCACCGGCAAGTTTCCAGGCCGCGTAGGGTGAGGGATCAAAATCATACGAAGATATAAACAAGCAAAGGGTATAACAAGCATTCGTCTGAGCATTATAAATAGCAAATATTTATTAAGGGATGCTCAATAACATTTTTCTTAACCCTTTTTCCCAGGGTTTACATTGAGTGCAACGCAGGGCAAAAGGGGCGCCTAGGCGAGGCCCGGCTCGCTCCCGGCAAGCCAAATGATGGTGCTGTCGGCGCTCAGCTGGAGCCGCAGCTGTCGTCCTCGGTCTTGACGCTTGGGGACCTGCCGTCGTCGTCTTCACCATCATCCTCCTCATCGCTTTCGCTGGAGGCGGTGTCTCTATTGCTCGAGCTCTCTACGCAGCACTCCATGCGAGCTCCTGAAGCACCAAAGAACCTCATGGCGAGCGTGTCAGATTCAACTAGCTTGAAGCGGAGAAGATGCCCCTGCCCCAAATAACGGGCATAGACGAAGGATTTCCAGCCGCGCGTGAAGTACATTGCGCCGTTGGCAGAGAACTCGACATTTACCCAGACGGAGCCATTGCAGTAGCCGTCCACGCACAGCCACAAGCCACGCGGTTGGTCGACCTCCATCACCCTAGCGAAGGGACGAGGAAGCCACAGCCGGCTTCGTGGCCGGTCGCGCAGCTCCACGACGAACTTGAGTGATGTATCCTCCATATGGCCGTCTGCTGGAGGTGGAACGGCCGGAGGCGAGACGACGAGCGCTCCACTGTGGCCACCCTGGCCCCGAGCGCCCTGTCTTCCATGACCTCGAGCCGCTGCCCCTCCGTGGGCAATGGATCTAGTTTATGCAGTTGCGGCCGAGGCATGATGCCGGGAAGAAGCTCTCGTGGTAGCAACGGAAGCATGAGGTCGATGATATGTCTCCAATGTATCCAATGTTCAAGAAATCATTAACTGGTAGCTGCTCGGTCGGTTTAGGAGTAATGATTAATCAGTGAATTAGCCTATTAACTAGAATAATCGGTCGACCATTAATTGGTAGATTGAATAGGAACCTGACAATATATATATCTAGTTTTTTATGTATTATACCATACTCTCATGCTCCCATCTATGTAATATACCAAAACATGTTGTCATACACATATAAAAAGCATAGAGAGGAGGTAAATATTATTAATCGTAGCTATTAAGGAGCAGGATGGGGCTTGAAGGGGTTACAGGCCAAACATTCGGGCTTTGTTTGCCCACCCATTAATGGACCACCAGGGATTAATCGACCTAAACACAGATTAAACGGTCTAACTGGCCAACTAATCAGCATGCCAAGTTAACACGACAAATAGGTGCTATTTGATTTGGCCACGCTATGAGTAGCGATAACTGGCCCGTTAACTGATTAATCGTGTGAACTCTTGAACAGTGAACCTATCTATAATTTTTGATTGTTCCATGCTGTTATATTATCATTCTTGGATGTTTTACATTCATTTACTATCAACTTTATATCATTTTTTGGGACTAACCTATTGACATAGTGCCCAGTGCCAGTTGCTGTTTTTTGCTTTTTTTACTTTGCAGAATATCCATATTGTTAGGACCGAGAGTATATCGACCAGAGGGGGGGTGAATGGGAGATTCATAAATTCTTTCGAATGTTTTGAACTGATCCCAAACACAGCAGTGGAAATAAGGTTCAGTAGATATGAAATCAATCACGCACACTATTGAGGAATGAATCCATAGATATAGGATGCAATAATGGTTTGAGCATATGATATAACAGGTTTGATGATAACGATGGTAATGCTATATGCCAACAGATACAAAAACATACCAGAGTACTCAACTAGAACTGCGATGGACTACTATGAAGAATAACTATAATGAGGTAAATGATCACAGCACAAAAAATAACTGGGACTAGGATTGCGAGACAGAATGATGAGGGTGCAACAAAGTGAGCAATGAAAGATAGCAGTCACAGCAACAAAGGAGTCAAAAGATATGCAACAGAATACAACAGATCAGATAACTATCATCACAGAGCACATATGAATACTGCCGAAAGTAAAGCAGTGAAGTAAATTGAACCAGTGGTGCTCGATGGCGACAGAGAGATTTGGTAGACCAGTTCACCATTCTGCCAAAGGGCTACGTCTGGTTGGAGGGGCTGTGACTTAACACGGAAGATAAACTCTCTTCACCCTATTCTCCTTCAAGTTGAAGCTGATCAGACTTCAGTTGATTTCACTCATGGTAGATACTTGTCGGCGATCTCCAAACCTTTGGCCGACCTTTGCAAACCACAATCACTCTTGGTTGCTGAAGATCTAGCTCGGTTAAGACAACAACTCGTCAACACTCGAGCAGAAACCTATCCGTCTAGAGAGTGCACAGCTCTTAAGAGTAATAGGTACAAGAACTCTAACTCAGAACTACTGTGATGCTAAACCACTATCTATGTTTGGGCTCTTGATTTTCTCTCAGTGGATCTTAAACTCAAATCACTCGGGGAGGGGTTGCTCAAATCAATCTTCTCAGAAATCTCAAGCGGAGCAGCCAACGAACAACGTTGGAGTGGGGTGGCTATTTATAGCCGCAGCCTTCCCTGATGGGAAATGACCAAATTGGACATGTGGAGCAGCCAATGGCCGAACGACACGAGTCCAACGGTCAAAATTTGAGCACAATGGTAACATTACTTGCGAGGTAAGTAATGCTAACTCCTCAGTCCGAAAGATATCTCCTGCAGCACGAAGAATAACGTCTACTGCTACCACGTAATCATTCAAAGCATAAAGAGATTTCTCTCGCATGTTTCATAGGTTTTGGGCTAAGCATCACAGTGGATCTAAGCTTCGAGAACCTATACCCCTCTTCATAGTATGGAGGTCCTATGACTCAAATGAACGAAAGAAGAACAACAAAAAGAATACTATGTCTTCAATTTGTCTTCGACTTCCGCTCATTGCAGTCAATTTGTTCGGACAACACCGAACCAAATGCTTTCCTTCAGCAGTAAACTTTCGAGGGGTTGAAAGCACAAGTGCTCCCTGGGTGATTTTGGTAATTAATGTCAACATATTTCTTGTTGGACTAATATCTTCATCTAGTATATTTTAGAAAGTTCAACAATGGCGTGGCATAAACAAGAGGATGTGGAACCCCTTCAAGATACTAAGGACAAAGATTGGCAACAGCTCAAGACTCTTCATTTCTATTTCAGTGATCCAAGATCACATTGAGTCCATAGGGAAAGCCAATACTATTAAAAGGGGATGAGGTGTTGCTTAATGGTCTACTTGCTCAAAATGCTTAGTGATATGCTCCAAAGCCCTCAACCACTTTCTCATTTCCAAATGTGTCCAAAACCTAAAGTCAAACTCGGCCCCACCGATTTGATCTATCCGGCACCACCGAGTTTCTTTGACATAGCCACTGCCAGAAACCCTAATCAATTCGGTCTCACCGATCGGGATCTCGGTCTCACCGAGATGGCAATGCAAACTCTCTGTTTCCCTTCGTAATGTTTCGGTCTTACCGAAATGAGCGATCGGTCCCACCGAGTTCGCAATGGAAACTCTTTGTTTCCTGTTGTAATTATTTCGGTCTCACCGAAATATGCAATCGGTCCCACCGAGTTTGCCTGACCAACTCTCTGTTTAACTCATTGCTGAAATTAGTCCCACCGAGTTCATGCAATCGGTCACACCGAGATGAGGTCTTGCCCTAACCCTAGCACATCGGTCCCACCGAGTTGATCATGTCAGTCCCACCGAGAATCCTAACGTTCACATTTTGAACTAGATCGGTCTCATCGAGTTCTTCTATTGGGTCTAACCGAGTTGGGTCAAATGTGTGTAACGATTGAATTTTGTGTGGAGGCTATATATACCCATCCATCCCCTTCTCTATTCAAGAGAGAGCCATCAGATCGTGCCTACACTTCCACTACTCATTTTCTGAGAGAGAACCACCTACTCATGTGTTGAGATCAAGACATTCCAATCCAACCACAAGAATCTTGATCTCTAGCCTTTCCCAAGTTTGTTTCCACTCAAACCATCTTTCCACCATAGCCAAATCTGTGAGAGAGAGTTGAGTGTTGGGGAGACTATCATTTGAAGCGCAAGAGCAAGGATTTCATCATCAACACACCATTTATTACCTTTTGGAGAGTGGTGTCTCCTAGATTGGTTAGGTGTCACTTGGGAGCCTCCGACAAGATTGTGGAGTTTAACCAAGGAGTTTGTAAGGGCAAGGAGATCGCCTACTTCGTGAAGATCTACCCGAGTGAGGCAAGTCCTTCGTGGGCGATGGCCATGGTGGGATAGACAAGGTTGCTTCTTCGTGGACCCTTCATGGGTGGAGCCCTCCATGGACTCGCGCAGCCGTTACCCTTTGTGGGTTGAAGTCTCCACCAACGTGGATGTACGATAGCACCACCTATCGGAACCACGCCAAAAATCTCCGTGTCTTCATTGCGTTTGCACACTCAAATCCCATCCCTTTACTTTCTTGCAAATAGCATGCTTTACTCTTTCCGCTGCTCATACTCTTGTCATGCTTGCTTGAAATGTATTGTGAATGCTTAAACTTGTGGTAGAACTCCACCTCAACTTGAAGAACTTAAAAACTGCTACTTTCGCTTGTTGAGGGTCTAATCACCCCCCCCCCCTCTAGACACCTCTTCTCGATCCTTTTAGGGGTTAATTCCTTCACATCAATCTTCTCATCTACATGTCTTCAACATATGTATCTATTTCTTCTCTGTAACGCAGATATACTTCGGTGAAGTTCCTCGAACTTAGCACCGAAGACAGCATTCTCTTCGGTTTTGTATGGACTATTTCTCTCTGTATGCACTAGCAAACAAATCAGTCCATATGTGTTTCTGTCAACAATCTCCAAAACATAGGTAGACAGATATTGCACAAACAATCTCCCCCTTTTTGGACGGTTGTTGACAAAATAGATCACATCGAAGGATAGATAATGAATGGAATGTAATGCGAAGGATAATAGAAGATTAGAGATAATTATGAAGATAAAACACGCTCCCCCTGAAGGTATGCATCAGAGCATAAAATGAAGCCTGAAGGTAGCGAGATAATTCTTCGTATGAGTGACATTGACTTATGACCTTATTCGAAGATTCTTTTAATGCACTCGACAGTGTCTAAGATAATTCCTGTCACACAATCTTTGAAATGAATTAGATAGATATAGTGAGTACTTTGAAATGATTTGTGACGAAGGATATAACATGAAGGTTTTCTCAGAGCACAATTTGAATCCACACGAGATGTAATATTCCTGCAAGTTAGATATTCGAGTATGATCAGAGGAAAATAAGCATGAGTGAATTGCTCATAGTGGATAAACTTCAGATGTGGTTTTCCTGCAATAGAGATGATTGAAGGATAATAAGCATAGCATATCCAACCATGACAGATATCGTTCATCCATTACTCAAAGTACTTCTCCCCATTTATACTATTACTTGATGATTTTCTGTCCTTGTAGAACTGTTACTTTCCCTGCATGATAGATAATAATCGAGAATAATCATTGCACAGGAGTAAACTTTCGATAATACCTGCAAACAGATAGGTGGAAGCAAATAATATTGCAGGGGGGTTATTAACGTTACATGGCGACCGAGTATTTCAGCACCACAAGTGGTGCGATAAGTTCAACAAGCAAATTGTTCGAGGGAAACCAAAATGTTCGAGTGCGAAAAGCAAATGGCGAATGAAAAACACCCTGCAAATACCTCGTTCATCTATCACTCAATGTACTTCTCCCCCTTTTATCAACAAGTGTAAAAAAGAAAGAGAAAACATATGAGGAACTGCTCATCCGGAGTGTCCTCAGAATCAGAATTGAAACTGCTCGATGAATCAGAATCCGCAGAGTGAGGAATGGTCGAGGCAGAAGCAGGAGTAGTAGCATGGCCTTAAGAAGAAATGTTGCGATGAACATCTGGCTTGTGGATGAGTGTTCCAGCTGTGTCTTCAATTTCATCATCTGGTCCAACAAACAATAGGTCAGTTGAAGCTCAGGAGTTTGCCTTCGGATGCGAGGAACAACCAGTAAATCCAGGTAGTCATAATCATTCTTGATGCCTTTGTGAAGCAGCTGCTTGCGAGAATAATGCTGCCTTAGAAGATTCCAGGAGTGCTTCTTTGCCTCCCTCTCATGCAGAAGGGTTTGGCGAACATAATTATGAAGCAAGTTCAACTCAGTCATCATCTCCACCTTTTCTTTTTGATCAAGCTTCATGCGGCTTTCCAGAGCTTGCTGTGTGCGAATGCAGATTTTATACAGAGAAGGATTTTCATTCTGAGGGATTTCAACCATAGCTTTCTTAACCTTCGGAGCAGAGTCAGATGCAGATGCAGTACCAGCAACATCAACGGGTGCCTTTCCTTTTCCAATATCTTTCACAATACAGAGAGTGTCACGTACTGGTGGCATGAATACTTTTGGAACATAAGGGTAGAAGAATTTCTCATTTATGAGCTGCTCAATTGCATACATAATCCATGGGGCAAATGGCTTCAATGATTGGGGGCTGTCAGCAGCACAAGCCAAAATGCGACTGAATAGATCTGGAACATTGAACCATATTCCCTGAGAGATGGCCAGAAGAGCATTTCCCATGATGCCTTTGATAGAATCTGGTCTGTTGGTTGGTGTGAGGGAATTGCATAGCACATGAAACATCACTTTGTTTTGATAGGCCAACTTCTTGGGATCAACATCAATGCATTCATCTCAAACCAAATTGGGGTCCATCAGCATGTGGAGTTGTTCTTCGGACACTTCCCAGTAGTGCAGCCTATGTTCACGACCTTTATCAAACTCACACCAAGGAAGATTTAGCAAGGCTAAAAAATGATCTGTCAAGCATTTGATCTTTTCCCTTCTAGTCATCCATTCAAGGATCCATGTTGAGCTATTTTCAAGTTCACCAGAGATGTACAACGTAGCATAGAACTGATGGATTACCTCTCGATTCCATCCATGATTGAAACAAAGAAAACCCTTTAGGAATGCATGCTCAAAATGCTCGATGGCATGGTGGAAGCAGGGTATCTCTTCGAGCTTAGCAAAGTTCAGAATCTTGTGATTGAAAACCCGATTCTTTCCGAATAAAATTCGGGCATAGTACACAGCCTGTTCTTCAGTCCAGAATCTGGGTGAAAGTCAAGTTCTCTCTCCTTCATAGGGACTGGTTCCAAAGAATGCTCGCTTCGAAATATGAAGCTGCTCATTGAATGTAGGACCATTTGAGCCATACTCAGTAGGGAACAGGGGAAACGATTCCTGCGGATGCTTCAGATTTTCTTCATCGCTTGTTTCCATGGGCCGAACATCATCAGATGTTGGCAAATCTTCATCGATAGGCTTTAGTGGATCTAGGGGTCTTTTCATCTTTTCTGGCATAGATGTCATTGGAGCATTGGTCTGACCTTCATTTTCTTTTGCTGGAACTCCTTTAGTGTTTTTCTGACTCTCAGGCACTAGGGCCTTTTCTTTCGGAGCATTTTCAACGGAGGGAGGCATGACAACCTCTTCGGACACTTGGGTCACAACTGCATCTTTTTCGGTCTCCTGGGGCACAACAGGTGGTACAACTTTTTCGTGAGCCATGGGCTCTTCAGGTTTCTTTTCTTCCTCTTCTAGCTGCGAGGCAGTAGAAGCAGGAGCAGGATCAACCTCCATCTGAGTAGGGGCATCAGATGAGGTGACCGGGGTGGAATTTTTTCGGGAAGCAATTTGCTCCCCCTCAATCTTATCATCCTCCTTGTTGGATCCAGAGGGCTCAACTGAGATTTCCTTCGCTGGCGATGAAACTGCCTTCTGAACCTCAATCTCTTCATCAACTTTCTCTTCTGGGGCTTCTTGCTCGGGCTGGACATTTTCTTCATCAGGATTGTTCAGAAAGACATCAATAACATCAGTCTCTTGAGCAACTGAGGTGGGAATGATAACCACCGTAGGCTCAGCTTGATGCATGGGATCATCCTCGTGAGGAGGAGATGGTGGTATCTGCTGCAGAGGTGCACTAGAGTCGAAAGGAGCATTAGTTGCAATATTTTGAATACGGCGATGTGAGATTGCCTTCGGTTTGTTTGCTCTTGCCTTTGCCTTCTGACGCTTTTCCTCTTTTATTCTTCATCGAGCAAGATCTGCTTGACGTTTGATCTCATCATTTCTTCGATCACACAGCTGAGACACATCCATCTTTAGCCTTGAGTGCCACTCAATCTTATTATTCCTCATAACAGTGAGAGCTTTTGTGAGCTCAAGAATTTCTTTGTTCAGCTCCTTCCTTTCAGATTTTGTGCTAGCATCTCTCCTTATTTGCTCGAGAGTTTTCTTGTCCTCGACAGGTTGGTTCAGTTTCTTGGTAATCTTTCCTAGCTCAGCAAAGTGTTTTGTTACCAGCTTGGTAGCATCATTAGGAAGACCCAAAACGCTCAAATTAGCTGATTTTGCATCGTAGGCAGCACTTTCAATAAGATCAATCATAAGATCGAAGTCATATTTCTATTCCTCTATGGAAGCAGGAACATTTGTTTTGGCCTTCTTGGCAAAAAACAACAGCTTTCTCTTCGGGGCATGAGCTTTGTTTTCGCAGAGGGAGCAGCAGAACCCGAAGGTTTGTCCGATACTGGAGCACGAGCAATCCTTGGTGACATTCTCAACGGAGGTGAAACTTTTGCTGGTGAGGGAGTTTGATATGGATTGTCAAGAAAAGCTCATTGATCATACATAGGTATTTCATCGGCAACATTTTCATCAAAGGAATCATCAGACGAGGCAGAGGCTGCCTTCTTGAATTTTCTGGCAACTGATTTCTTTCTGGAGGCTCGAGGGGAAACTGACTTCCTTGCCTTTCTTTCCTTCCGGGCAGTGGCCCGTTCCTTCTTCTCTTGAACATCTTGCTGGGTCAACTCAATGTTTCTTTGTTCCACTTGATTCTTTTTCGCGGCCCTGGCTTCACGCTTGGACTTGGCCTTTGCTCTCTTTTCCACTTCTTCGGGAAAATCAGCAATTGTTTCCAATGAGTCAGCGTGAGCATTTGCAGGAGGAGGTGGCCTGTCTTTTTCATCATCTGGGCCGAGGCAACCTTCAGCGATGCAGTCATTCCAGGGTGGAGTGAATGCGAACAGGATCTAATATTTCCTTCAGACATTCTCATGATTGAACCATTTCTTCGCCCAGTGATGGCGAATCCTTTGCAGCATGTTATTTCTTTCGGTTGCGGTTTCAACTCCTGGTTGAGTTTTATAAGTCTCGGGATCAGACATCTCGGCAACAATATTCCTTTCTCTACCACGACCACCCTTCTTGGGATTTCCATCAGAGAATAAAGTCTTTGAATCGGTGATCTGTTCATCCTCGGGCTGACTGTGCGCCGAGGGAATATCATCTTCCTCTTCTTTGGATTCAAATTCAGACTTCTTTTTTGGTATCTTTGGTGGCCTTGATGGTTTTGCTGCACCAGTCAATCTCTTTCGTTCAGCCATTTGAGGCACCTGAGGGATTTCTTCTTCAGAACCATACTGCTCTTCCGAGCTTTGTGCCATGACCAATCCTGAGAGAAAAACAAAACAAAGAGAGGGAAAACAGGAAAGAGTCACAAACATGCACAGAAGCATTTTGACTGAAACAGAAAGTTTTTCGGAGGCAGCAAAGGAATCCATGGTATAAGTATTTGGAAGACATCATCGATAGAATTGCAGCATGCCATATAAGGTAGAGTAATAACTATCTAATCTTTCGAAATAATACGCATGAACCCTAGATCCAAGATTGCTAGTACAAGGGAAAACTACAAACCGTACCAGTCATAACTTAGGGAACCCTAAAGATCTACCGCAAGCAAAAATAAGCAAGAGAAATATGCATCGGTAAGAACAGCCCTAGAACAGAGAAGAGGACAGGGCTAGCTCCAGATCCATGTGCCCTAACTTGGCAGCAAAGATCACCTACGGCAATGCGGAGGAGAGGATGTACCGCACTGGCGCGACCAACGACGGCGAGGCTTCACCGGAGTTGCACGGCGAGGCACGCCGACGGCGTTGCTTCGAGCTCGGGCTCGGGAGGAGAGCGAGAAAGGGTTTGAGGATGAAATATGGGAGAATAGAGGAAGAAGACGCCTGGAGGGGGTGTATATATATAGCCCGTGGCAGAACTGCTTCCTCTGAAATCTACGGCCGAAAAGCCGGGACGTTCCACATTCAACGCACGAGATCACGATCATGAGATCGTGGGCACGTGTCAACCGTTTCCGGCGAAATTCTCGGAAATTGAACGAAAGCCCGAAAGGTTTGAAGAAGGGCAAGTGCCACAACTGATAAGTGTTCGAAGTTGATTTCATTCATGACCAAGGACGCCGGATTGAAATCTTCTTCAGATCAAGTTGCATGTTTATGACGGACAGCATAGACTGGAAAGAGTGAGGGATAATAGAGTCCGAATCAAAACACTCAGTTAAAAGAGAGAAAAACACAAAACCAAAGAGTTATGAGTGAGTTGACATTCAAACAACACATAAACACAATGAAAGACAAAGAGGCGAGCGAAAACACACTGAACTAGCACCAACAATATATATCTCAGGAAAAAGGATAAGCGAGAGGAATTCCTAAGATATTATCTGCAAGAAAGGGTTAGTTCTTTTTCGCAACCCACACTTGTGTGGGCAACGAGGATCTCATTTTCTTTGTTTGAGTAGGAACATTCTTTCGTCGAGATTTGTAAATCACCTGTGCACTTCGAGAGTAATCATATGAATATGCATTAAAGTTGTTTCCATAGACATGAGTATAATGATTTGAAGAGGTACGCATGCACTCCTTCTGTCGAAGGTTTGATCGATTCCCATTTGAGAATTTTCCAGCGCCATTCTGCGAATGATAATCAATGTTTCGAGGAGAATTACTCTGCATGTTCAAGTTAGCAGTGACAGATAGATTTTTAATGGTACACTTCTTCACCCAAATTTGCTTCTTGGGTGAGCCAGTCCTGTGGTTAGTACCAACATATCGAGCAAATACCTTACCATTCTGTTGTTTGAAGAATTTGTAGTTCGAGTCATCAGACTCATTAGAAACAACAGTGATGGGAGTATCATATCCTGACAAAATGGCAGGTTTGAGTGTTTTGCTCTTAGCAAGAACCCAGCTCGTTCGAGGATACTGTTCGGGAGTCCAATAGGTTCCATCAATGTTGAGTTTTCTTCCAAAACCCAATCCTTCCTTTCGAGGATTTTTATGCAATATTAACTTCTTGAGCACATCACAGAGGGTTTGATGCCCTTTTAGGCTCCTTAGCATTCCTGTCTCAAGCAAGTCCTTTAGCCTGCAATTTTCTCCAGTAACAGCAGGAAGTTCCTTGGAAGAGGGGTTAGTGATATCATTCATAGTAGTTGCAATATTCTCAACGATAGCATTAGAAGTTTCAGCACGAGAATCAGCATTACTACATTCTAAGCATTTTAAGCAAGGAGGCTCAAAATCATCAGGAAGCCGAACAGATTTCTCGGCGAAGAGAGAAGCTTTTTCTTCCGCAAGCGCGTTATGAGAATCCTTCAGAGACTCGAGTTCTTGATTCCTGTTAAGGAGTTTAGCAGATAAACTCTCGAAGTCTACTGAAAGAGAATCATATTTGTTAGAAAGATCATCAATAGTTGAAGAAAAAGCGCCATGCTCCTCCATCAACTTTTGATTCTTCTCCATCTCTTCAACCAGTAATCCTTTAGTTTTCCTAAGATTCTTCTCAAGCATTTTAAGTTCATCATATTGAGATTTTGTAATCTTGACCAGTCTAGCATAGGCAATGTATTCAGGAGAATATCCACTCATGGATTTTTGGTGTTTTGCTGATACCTGATCCTTAGATGATTTTGCCATGAGACAAAATATGATTGGTTCATCATCACTTGAGGCATCATCATCGGAGTCTGAATCGAGTGAATTTTCTGATGATTCATAGGCGATGAAGGCATTGCTCCTTCCTATCCTTCTTTGAAGCTCTTCATCATCTGATTCAGAGTCTGTTGCCTCTTTTTCAGAATCTAGGGTCGTATCAGCACATGCTCTATTAAGCCGTGATATTCTCTTCATATTTGATTTGATGGTTGCTCTGGCTTTCACGTCAGTGACTGGTCTCGTCAAAGAAGATGAGGATGGTTCATTTTTCTTCGAGAGCTTAGTGTGACGATCCATTCGTGTGAATCCACTGTAGTGAAGATATTTCCATCTGTTGCGAGGTTTTCCTTCCTAGCTAGGACACTCTGCTATAAGATGACCGAATTGTTTGCTCTTGAAGCACTTCATTTCTTTCAGAGATAACCTTCTTGATGATTCAGATGAGGTTTCACTAGAGGCTTCTCTCATGAAGGCAAATAATATGGTGGGTGAACAAATTACTGTCGAGCAATTGATAGAAAAGCGCAAAGTTATGACGATATCCAAGGCAATGATTTTGCATATAGGCATCATGTCTGTGTCAAGTAGACCGACTCCTGCCTGCATCTACTACTATTACTCCACACATCGACCGCTATCCAGCATGCATCTAGAGTATTAAGTTCATAAAGAACAGAGTAACACCTTAAGTAAGATGACATGATGTAGAGGAATTAACTCAAGCAATATGTTGAAAACCCCATCTTTTTATCCTCGATGGCAACAGTGCAATACGTGTCTCGCTACCCCTACTTTGTCATTGTGTGAAATCACGCAAGATTGAACCCAAAGCTAAGCACCTATCCCATTGCAAGAAAAACCAATCTAGTTGGCCAAACCAAACCGATAATTCGAAGAGAAATACAAAGATATTAAATCATGCATAAAAGAATTCAGAGAAGATTCAAAAAATATTCATAGATAAACTGATCATAGATCCACAATTCATCAGATCTCGACAAACACACCGCAAAAGAAGATTACATCGGATAGATCTCCAAAAACATCAAGGAGAACGTTGTATTGAGAATCAAAGAGAGAGAAGAAGCCATCTAGCTACTAGCTATGGACCCGTAGGTCTGAGGTAAACTACTCACGCATCATCGGAAGGGCAATGGAGTTGATGTAGAGGCCCTCCGTGATCGATTCCCCCTCCAGCGGGATGCCGAAAAAGGCCCGAAGATGGGATCTCACGGGAACAGAAGGTTGTGGTGGTGGAAAAGTGTTTTCGTGGATGCCTTTGGTGGTTCTGGAATATATGTGAATATATAGGAGGAAGAGCTAGGTCAGGAGGTCACCGAGGGGCCCACAAGGTAGCCCCCCCCTAGGGCACGCTCTCCACCCTTGTCGCCGCCTCGTGGCTCTTCTGACTTGGACTCCAAGTCCCCTGGTTGTCTTCTGGTCCAAGAAAAATCATCATGAAGTTTTATTCCGTTTGGTATTTGTTTTTCTGCGAGGCTCAAAAACAAGAAAAAAACAAAATCTGGCACTGGGCTCTAGGTTAATAGGTTAGTCCCAAAAATAATATAAAATAGCATATTAATGCATATAAAACATCCAAAACAAATAATATAATAGCATGGAACAATAAAAAATTATAGATACGTTGGAGACGTATCAAGCATCCACAAGCTTAATTCCTGCTCGTCCTTGAGTAGGTAAATGATAAAAACAGAATTTTTGATGCGGAATGCTACCTAACATACTTATCCATGTAATTTTCTTTATTGTGGCATGAATGTTTAGATCCATAAGATTCAAAACAAAAGTTTAATATTAACATAAAAACAATAATACTTCAAGCATACTAATAAAGCAATCATGTCTTCTCAAAATAACATGGCCAAAGAAAGTTATCCCTACAAAATCATATAGTCTGGCTATGCTCCATCTTCATCACACAAAGTACTCAAATCATGCACAACCCCAATGACAAGCCAAGCAATTGTTTCATACTTTTGATGTTCTCAAACCTTTTCAACTTTCACGCAATACATGAGCGTGAGCCATGGACATAGCACTATAGGTGGAATAGAATATGGTGGTTGTGGAGAAGACAAAAAAGAAGGAGATAGTCTCACATCAACTAGGCGTATCAACGGGCTATGGAGATTCCCATCAATAGATATCAATGTGAGTGAGTAGGGATTGCCATGCAACGGATGCACTAGAGCTATAAGTTTATGAAAGCACAAAAAGAAACTAAGTGGGTGTGCATCCAACTTGCTTGCTCACGAAGACCTAGGGCAATTTGAGGAAGCCCGTCATTGGAATATACAAGCCAAGTTTTATAATGAAAAATTCCCACTAGTATATGAAAGTGACAACATAGGAGACTCTCTATCATGAAGATCATGGTGCTACTTTGAAGCACAAGTGTGGAAAAAGGATAGTAACATTGCCCCTTCTCTCTTTTCTCTCATTTTTTTCGTGGGCTTCTTTGGCCTCTTTTATTTTATTTGTGGGCTTCGTTGGCCTCTTTTATTTTTTTCCTCACATGGGACAATGCTCTAATAATGAAGATCATCACACTTTTATTTACTTACAACTCAAGAATTACAACTCGATACTTAGAACAAAATATGACTCTATATGAATGCCTCCGGCGGTGTACCGGGATGTGCAAGGACTCAAGAGTGACATGTATAAAAATTATGAACGGTGGCTTTGCCACAAATACTATGTCAACTACATGATCATGCAAAGCAATATGACAATGATGGAGCGTGTCATAATAAAACGGAACGGTGGAAAGTTGCATGGCAATATATCTCGGAATGGCTGTGGAAATGCCATAATAGGTAAGTATGGTGGCTGTTTTCAGGAAGGTAAAAGGTAGGTGTGTGGCACCGGCGAAAGTTGCGCGGTACTAGAGAGGCTAGCAAAGGTGGAAGGGTGAGAGTGCGCATAATCCATGGACTCAACATTAGTCATAAAGAAATCACATACTTATTGCAAAAATCTATTAGTCATCGAAACGAAGTACTACGCGCATGCTCCTAGGGGGATAGATTGGTCGGAAAAGACCATCGCTCGTCCCCGACGGCCACTCATAAGGAAGACAATCAATAAATACCTCATGCTCCAACTTCGTTACATAACGGTTCACCATACGTGCATGCTACGGGAATCACAAACTTTAACACAAGTATTTCTACAGTCCACAATTAATCACTAGCATGACTCTAATATCACCATCTTTATATCTCAAAACAATCATAAGGAATCAAACTTCACATAGTATTCAATGCACTTTATATGAAAGTTTTTATTATATCCCTCTTGGATGCCTATCATATTAGGACTAAATTTATAACCAAAGAAAATTACCATGCTGTTTAGGAAGACTCTCAAAATAATATAAGTGAAGCATGAGAGTTCAATATTTTCTATAAAATAAAACCACCGCCGTGCTCTAAAAAGATATAAGTGAAGCACTAGAGCAAAATTGCCTAGCTCAAAAGATATAAGTGAAGCACATAGAGTATTCTAATAAATCACGATTCATGTGTGTCCCTCTCAAAAGGTGTGTACAGTAAGGATGATTGTGGCAAACTAAAAGCAAAGACTCATATCATACAAGACGCTCCAAGCAAAACACATATCATGTGGTGAATAAAAATATAGCCTCAAGTAAATTTACGGATAGACGAAGACGAAAGAGGGGATGCCTTCCGGGGCATCCCCAAGCTTAGGCTCTTGGTTGTCCTTGAATATTACCTTGGGGTGCCTTGGGCATCCCCAAGCTTAGGCTCTTGCCATTCCTTATTCCATAGTCCATCAAATCTTTACCCAAAACTTGAAAACTTCACAACACAAAACTCAACAGAAAACTCGTGAGATCCGTTAGTACAAGAAAAATAAAATCACCACTTTTGGTACTGTTGTGAACTCATTCTTTATTTATATTGGTGTAATATCTACTGTATTACAACTTCTCCATGGTTCATACCCCCCGATATTACCCATAGATTCATCAAAATAAGCAAACAACACAAAGAAAACAGAATCTGTCAAAAACAGAACAGTCTACGAAGATCTTAATTGTTCTAATACTTATGTAACTCTAAAAATTCTGAAAAATTAGGAAAACATATAAAATTTGTATATAAATCTGTTTTAAAAAATTCAGGGTTTGTCAACTCTCCAGTGAAATATTAAAATTCTGTGACTGGACGCAAAAGTTTCTGTTTTTCAGCAAGATCAAATCAACTATCACCGTAAGCCATCCCAAAGGTCTTACTTGGCACAAACACTAATTAAAACACCAAAACACATCTAACCAGAGGCTAGATGAAAAATTTATTGGTAAAAACAGAAAATAAAAATATTGGGTTGTCTCCCAACAAGCGCTTTTCTTTAAAGCCTTTTAGCTAGGCATTGAAATTTCGATGATGCTCACATGAAAGACAAGAATTGAAGCACAAAGAGAGCATCATAAAGTACGTGAAAAACAAGTTTAAGTCTAACATACTTCCTATGCATAGGCTTTTTATAAGCAAACAAATTATCAAGACAAGTAAAAACTAGCATATGCAAGGAAGAAGAAAGAAACAATAGCAATCTCAACATAACGAGAGGTAATTTAGTAACATGAGGATTTCCACAACCATATTTTCCTCTCTCATAATAATTACATATAGGATCATAATCAAATTCAACAATATAGCTATCACATAAAATTTTCTCTTTAAGATCCTCATGCATGCAAAGTTGGCGCTCTTCCAAAATAGTGGGATCAACATAAAATAAAGTCATTACTTCTCCAAGCCCACTTTTATCAAAGATTTCATAAGATCGACCAATCTCCAAAGTAGTGGGATCATTAATTCCTAAAGTTGACACTCTTCCAAACCCACTTTCAATATTATAGCAAACATAATCATCATGAGGCTTAAGTAAATTTTCAAGATCATAAGAAGCATTATCACCCCAATCATGATCATTGCAATAAGTATCGGACATAGCAAAACTAGCATCCCCATGCTTAGGGTTTTGCATATTATTAGCACAATTGACATTAATAGAATTTATAATAACATCATTGCAATCATGCTTTTGATTCAAGGAACTATCAAGTATGGGTGCAATAGCAATAATCTCATGTTTAACATAAGGAACTATAGAAAATTCATCTCCATAAATATTGGCATCATGGCCATAAGAATAGCAAGCATCATGTTAATCAAGGGATATTTCAATCAAATCATCGGAATCATAATTATCTATAGATTCATGCATATCATTATTTTCTTCCAAAGCAACGGTCATTCTCTCAATAAATTCTTTGACATAGACATTATGAGCATAGTTTTCATAGCAATATTTAAGTATGTCAAATTTTTCAGATTTGTAAAGAGTAATATCATACTTTTCAATCAAAGAAGCAACTTCATAAGCACCCTTAAAAGCAACAAATTCTTCAATTTGTTTGATATCATAGTAATTGTAAACACCTTTTTCATAAGAAGATAAGATTTCATTATCATTAAACTCACATAGGTAGGGAAGGTGTTTTTTAGGGTTCTTAGAGCAACAAGTAAACTCACAAAGTTCACAAAGATTCCAAGCATAACATAGCAAACAATTTATTTGATTCCATAAGAGTCTCCCTTTTTCAGACAAACGGTGACGCACAAAATGAGCATGATCATCTAAAGATTTTCCCTCAACTAAACTAGTTGGGGTTTCAGCACGAGCACATATGGATCGACGATGATCCAAGTAGAAAACTTTAAGTGGATCCATAAACTTTGTTTCTGATTTTCAATAAACACACAATGATAACAAGCAAACAAGCAAACGAGCTAAGTAAGACATAAAGGCAAACGAAAAGACGAACGGAAGAAGGGCGAATAAAAAGGCAAATATTTTTGAAAATCGTTTTAGAAGTGGGGGAGAGGAAAACGAGAGGCAAATGGCGAATAATGTAATGCAAGAGATGAGAGTTTATGATGGGTACTTGGTATGTCTTGACTTGGCGTAGATCTCCCCGACAACGGCGCCAGAAATTCTTCCTACTACTTCTTGAGCTTGCGTTGATTTTTTCCTTGAAGAGGAAAGGGTGATGCAGCACAGTAGAGGTAAGTATTTCCCTCAGTTAAGAACCAAGGTATCAATCCAGTAGGAGAAGAACGCACAAATCACCAACACCTACACAAACAATCAAACACTTGCACCCAACACGATAAAGGGGTTGTCAATCCCTTCACGGTCAATTACAAAAGTGAGATCTGATAGAGATAGATAAACGAAAGATAAAATATTTTTGGGTTTTTTGGTATATAGATCTAAAAATAAAAGATTGCAAAATAGTAGATCGGAAAGTAATATGATGGAAAATAGACCCGGGGGCCATAGGTTTCACTAGAGGCTTCTCTCATGAAGGCAAATAATACGGTGGGTGAACAAATTACTGTCGAGCAATTGATAGAAAAGCGCAAAGTTATGAAGATATCCAAGGCAATGATTTTGCATATAGGCATCACGTCCGTGTCAAGTAGACCGACTCCTGCCTGCATCTACTACTATTACTCCACACATCGACCGCTATCCAGCATGCATAGAGTATTAAGTTCATAAAGAACGGAGTAACACCTTAAGTAAGATGACATGATGTAGAGGAATTAACTCAAGCAATATGATGAAAACCCCATCTTTTTATCCTCGATGGCAACAATGCAATACATGTCTCGCTACCCCTACTTTGTCACTGGGTGAAATCACGCAAGATTGAACCCAAAGCTAAGCACCTCTCCCATTGCAAGAAAAACCAATCTAGTTGGCCAAACCAAACCGATAATTCGAAGAGAAATACAAAGATATTAAATCATGCATAAAAGAATTCAGAGAAGATTCAAATAATATTCATAGATAAGCTGATCATAAATCCACAATTCATCAGATCTTGACAAACACACCGCAAAAGAAGATTACATTAGATAGATCTCCAAAAAACATCAACGAGAACGTTGTATTGAGAAGCAAAGAGAGAGAAGAAGCCATCTAGCTACTAGCTATGGACCCGTAGGTCTGAGGTAAACTACTCACGCATCATCGGAAGGGCAATGGAGTTGATGTAGAAGCCCTCCGTGATCGATTCCCCCTCCGGCGGGATGCCGGAAAAGGCCCCAAGATGGGATCTCATGGGAACAGAAGGTTGCGATGGTGGAAAAGTGTTTTCGTGGATGCCTCTGGTGGTTCTGGACTATATGTGAATATATAGGAGGAAGAGCTAGGCCAAGAGGTCACCGAGGGGCCCACAAGGTAGGGGGGCACCCTCCCCCAGGGCATGCCCTCCACCCTTGTCGCCGCCTCGTGGCTCTTCTGACTTGGACTCCAAGTCCCCTGGGTGTCTTCTGGCCCAAGAAAAATCATCGTGAAGTTTTATTCCGTTTGGACTCTGTTTGGTATTCCTTTTCTGCGAGGCTCAAAAACAAGAAAAAACAGAAACTGGCACAGGGCTCTAGGTTAATAGGTTAGTCCCAAAAATAATATAAAATAGCATATTAATGCATATAAAACATCCAAAACAGATAATATAATAGCATGGAACAATAAAAAATTATAGATACATTGGAGACGTATCAATCGGTGAGTTCCATAGCACTCTCCTTACGGAGACTCCTGAAGCCAGCAAACATAGCACGAAGCATTTGAGTGTGAGGATCTGATCTGGCAATGAATTCTTCATGAGCATTTTTGATAGCATCCCAAAGTTGCTTGGCAGTGTTGAGCTTTTGGAACCGAAAGAAAATGTCTTTCGAGAGACTGCTACAGATGATATCTTTTGCTTGAGCATCCAACTGCAGATTGGCTTTGTCATCGGAATTTGGATCATTCGATTGCTGAATAGTGAAGCCACTTTCCACAATCTGCCACAGATCATAGTTGATAGCTTGAATTCTAATTCTCATTCTTTCCTTCCAGTAGAGATAGTCATTTCCATCAAAGATGCGAAATCTTTCAGAGTGCGAGGATCTACCTGCATACGACATACTCAAAACTCCAAGGACGTTAGACCTTTAATAACCAGAGACAGGGAGTACCTGCTCTGTTACCAATTGTTAGGACTGAGAGTATATCGACCAGAGGGGGGTGAATGGGAGATTCAAAAATTCTTTCGAATGTTTTGAACTGATCCCAAACACAACAGCGGAAATACAGTTCGGTAGATATGAAATCAATCACGCACACTATTGAGGAATGAATCCATAGATATAGGATGCAATAATGGTTCGACCATATGATATAACAGGCTTGATGATAACGATGGTAATGCAATATGCCAACAGATACAAAAACATACCAGAGTACTCAACTAGAACTGCGATGGACTACTACGAAGAATAACTATAATGAGGTAAATGATCACAGCACAAAAAATAACTAGGACTAGGATTGCGAGACAGAATGATGAGGGTGCAACAAAGTGAGCAATGGGATAACAGTCACAGCAACAAAGGAGCCGAAAGATATGCAACAGAATACAACAGATCAGATAACTATCGTCATAGAGCACATATGAATACTGCCGAAAGTAAAGCAGTGAAGTAAATTGAACCAGTGGTGCTCGATGGCGACAGAGAGATTTGGTAGACCAGTTCACCCTTCTGCCAAAGGTCTACGTCTGGTTGGAGGGGCTATGACTTAACACGGAAGATAAACTCTCTTCACCCTATTCTCCTTCAACTCAAAGCTGATCAGACTTCAGTTGATTTCACTCGTGGTAGATACTTGTCGGCGATCTCCAAACCTTCGGCCGACCTTCGCAAACCACAATCACTCTTGGTTGCTGAAGATCTAGCTTGGAGAAGACAACAACACTTCAACACTCGAGCGGAAACATATCCGTCTAGAGAGTGCGCAGCTCTCAAGAGTAATAGGTACAAGAACTCTAACTCATAACTACTGTGATGCTAAACCATTGTCTAAGTTTGGGCTCTTGATTTTCTCTCAGTGGATCTTAAACTCAAATCACTCGGGGAGGGGTTGCTTAAATCAATCTTCTCATAAATCTCAAGTGGAGCAGCCAACGAACAACGTTGGAGTGGGGTGGCTATTTATAGCCGCAGCCTTCCCTGATGGGAAATGACCAAATTGGACATGTGGAGCAGCCAATGGCCGAACGACACGAGTCCAACGGTCGAAATTTGAGCACAACGGTAACATTACTTGCAAGGTAAGTAATGCCAACTCCTCAGTCCGAAAGATATCTCCTGCAGCACGAAGAATAACGTCTACTGCTACCAGGTAATCATTCGGAGCATAAAGAGATTTCTCTCGCATGTTTCATAGGTTTTGGGCTAAGCATCACAGCGGATCTAAGCTTCGAGAACCTATACCCCTCTTCATAGTACGGAGGTCCTATGACTCAAATGAACGAAAGAAGAACAACAAAAAGAATACTACGTCTTCAATTTGTCTTCGACTTCCGCTCGTTGCAGTCAATTTGTTCGGACAACACCGAACCAAATGCTTTGCTTTAGTAGTAAACTTTCGAGGGGTTAATTCCTTCACATCAATCTTCTCATCTACATGTCTTCAACATATGTAGCTATTTCTTCTCTGTAACGCAGATATACTTCGGTGAAGTTCCTCAAACTTAGCACCAGAGACAGCATTCTCTTCGGTTTTGTATGGACTATTTCTCTCTGTATGCACTAGCAAACAAATCAGTCCATACGTGTTTCAGTCAACAATCTCCAAAACATAGGTAGACAGATATTGCACCAACCATCTCCCCCTTTTTGGACGGTTGTTGACAAAACAGATCACATCGAAGGATAGATAATGAATGGAATCTAATGCGAAGGATAATAGAAGATGAGAGATAATTACGAAGATAAAACACGCTCCCCCTGAAGGTATGCATCAGAGCATAAAATGAAGCCTGAAGGTAGCGAGATAATTCTTCGTATGAGTGACATTGACTTATGACCTTATTCGAAGATTCTTTCAATGCACTCGACAGTGTCTGAGATAATTCCTGTCACACAATCTTTGAAATGAATTAGATAGATATAGTGAGTACTTAGAAATGATTTGTGACAAAGGATATAACATGAAGGTTTTCTCAGAGCACAATTTGAATCCACACGAGATGTAATATTCCTGCAAGTTAGATATTCAAGTATGATCAGAGCAAAATAAGCATGAGTGAATTGCTCGTAGTGGATAAACTTCAGATGTGGTTTTCCTGCAATAGAGATGATTGAAGGATAATAAGCATAGCATATCCAACCATGACAGATATCTTTCATCCATTACTCAAAGTACTTCTCCCCATTTATACTATTACTCAATGATTTTCTGTCCTTGTAGAACTGTTACTTTCCCTGCACGATAGATAATAATCGAGAATAATCATTGCACAGGAGTAAACTTTCGATAGTACCTGCAAACAGATAGGTGGAAGCAAAAAATATTGCAGGCGGGGTGTTATTAACGTTACATGGTGACCAAGTATTTCAACATCACAGGCGGTGCGATAATTTCAACAAGCAAATTGTTCGAGGGAAAACCAAAATGTTCGAGTGCGAAAAGCAAATGGCGAATGAAAAACACCTTGCAAATACCCCGTTCATCTATCACTCAATGTACTTCTCCCCCTTTTGTCAACAAGTGTAAAAAGAAAGAGAAAACATACGAGGAACTACTCGTCCGAAGTGTCCTCACAATTAGAATTGAAACTGCTCGATGAATCAGAATCCGCAGAGCGAGGAATCATCGAGGCAGAAGCAGGAGTAGCAGCATGGCCTTAAGAAGAAATGTTGCGATGAACATCTGGCTTGTAGATGAGTGTTCCAGCTGTGTCTTCAATTTCATCATCTGGTCCAACAAACAACAGGTCAGTTGAAGCTCAGGAGTTTGCCTTCGGATGCGAGGAACAGCCAGTAAATCTAGGTAGTCATAATCCTTCTTGATGCCTTTGTGAAGCAGCTGCTTGCGAGAATAATGCTGCCTTAGAAGAGTTCAGGAGTGCTTCTTTGCCTCCGTCTCATGCAGAAGGGTTTGGCGAACATAATTATGAAGCAAGTTCAACTCAGTCATCATCTCCACCTTTTCTTTTTGATCAAGCTTGATGTGGCTTTCCAGAGCTTGCTGTGTGCGAATGTAGATTTCATACAGAGAAGAATTTTCATTCTGAGGGATTTCAACCTTAGCTTTCTTAACCTTCGAAGCAGAGTCAGATGCAGATGCAGTACCAGCAACATCAACGGGTGCCTTTCCTTTGCCAATATCTTTCACAATACGGAGAGTGTCACGTACTGGTGGCATGATTACTTTCGAAACATAAGGGCAGAAGAATTTCTCATTTATGAGCTGCTCAATTGCATACATAATCCATGGGGCATATGGCTTCAATGATTGGGGGCTGTCAGCAACACAAGCCAAAATGCGAATGAATAGATCTGGAACATTGAACCATATTCCTTGAGAGATGGCCAGAAGAGCATTTCCCATGATGCCTTTGATAGAATCTGGTCTGTTGGTTGGCGTGAGGGAATTGCATTGCACATGAAACATCACTTCATTTTGATAGGCCAACTTCTTGGGATCTACATCAATGCATTTATCTCCAACCAAATTGGGGTCCATCAGCATGTGGAGTTGTTCTTTGGACACTTCCCAGTAGTGCAGCCTGTATTCATGACCTTTATCAAAGTCACACCAAGGAAGATTTAGCAAGGCTAAAAACTGATCTGTTGAGCATTTGATCTTTTCCCTTCCGGTCATCCATTCAAGGATCCATGTTGAGCTATTTTCAAGTTCACCAGAGATGTACAGCGTAGCATAGAACTGATGGATTACCTCTCGATTCCATCCATGATTGAAACAAAGAAAACCCTTTAGGAATGCATGCTCAAAATGCTCGATGGCATGGTGGAAGCAGGGTATCTCTTCGAGCTTAGCAAAGTTCAGAATCTTGTGATTGAAAACCCGATTCTTTCCGAATAAAATCCGGGCATAGTACACAGCCTGTTCTTCAGTCCAGAATCTGGGTGAAAGTGAAGTTCTCTCTCCATCATACGAGCTGGTTCCAAAGAATGCTAGCTTCGAAATATGAAGCTGCTCATTGAATGTAGGACCATTTGAGCCATACTCAGCATGGAACAGGGGAAATGATTCCTGTGGACTCTTCATATTTTCTTCATCACTTGTTTCCATGGGCCGAACATCATCAGATGTTGGCAAATCTTCATCGATAGGCTTGAGTGGAGCTAGGGGTCTTTTCATCTTTTCTGGCACAGATGTCATTGGAGCACTGGTCTGACCTTCATTTTCTTTCACTGGAACTCCTTCAGTATTTTTCTGGCTCTCAGGCACTAGGGCCTTTTCTTTCGGAGCATTTTCAACGAAGGGAGGCACGACAACCTCTTCGGACACTTGGGTCACAACTGCATCTTTTTCGGTATCCTGGGGCACAACAGGTGGTACAACTTGTTCGTGAGCCATGGGCTCTTTAGGTTTCTTTTCTTCCTCTTCTAGCTGCGAGGCAGTAGAAGCAGGAGCAGGATCAACCTCCATCTGAGTAGGGGCATCAGACGAGGTGACCGGGGTGGAATTTTCTCGGGAAGCAATTTGCTCCCCCTCAATCTTATCATCCTCCTTGTTGGATCCAGAGGGCTCAACTAACATTTCCTTTGCTGGCGATGAAACTGCCTTCTCAACCTCAATCTCTTCATCAACTTTCTCTTCCGGGGCTTCTTGCTCGGGCTGGACATTTTCTTCATCAGGATTGTTCAGAAAGACATCAATAACATCAGTCTCTTGAGCAACTGAGGTGGGAATGATAACCACCGCAGGCTCAGCTTGATGCATGGGATCATCCTCGTGAGGAGGAGATGGTGGTATCTGCTGCAGAGGTGCACTAGAGTCGACAGGAGCATTAGTTGCAATATTTTGAATACGGCGATCTGAGATTGCCTTCGGTTTGTTTGCTCTTGCCTTTGCCTTCTGACGCTTTTCCTCTTTTATTCTTCATCGAGCAAGATCTGCTTGACATTTGATCTCATCATTTCTTTGATCACACAGCTGAGACACATCCATCTTCAGCCTTGAGTGCCACTCGATCTTATTATTCCTCATAACAGTGAAAGCTTTTGTGAGCTCAAGAATTTCTTTGTTCAACTCCTTCCTTTCAGATTCTGTGCTAGCATCTCTCCTTATTTGCTCGTGAGTTTTCTTGTCCTTGACAGCTTGGTTCAGTTTCTTGGTAATCTTTCCCAGCTCAGCAAAGTGTTTTGATACCAGCTTGGTAGCATCACCAGGAAGACCCAAAATGCTCAAATTAGCTGATTTTGCATCATAGGCAGCACTTTCAATAAGATCAATCATAAGATCGAAGTCATATTTTTGTTCCTCTATGGAAGTAGGAACATTTGTTTTGGCCTTCTTGGCAAAAACAACAGCTTTCTCTTCGGGCATGAGCTTTCTTTTCGCAGAGGGAGCAGCAGAACCCAATGGTTTGTCAGATACTGGAGCACGAGCAATCCTTGGTGACATTCTCAATGGAGGTGAAACTTTTGCTGGTGAGGGAGTTTGATATGGCTTGTTAAGAAAAGCTCGTTGATCATACATAGGTATTTCATCGGCAACATTTTCATCAAAGGAATCATCAGACGGGGCAGAGGCCGCCTTCTTGAATTTTCTGGCAACTAATTTCTTTCTGGAGGCTCGAGGGGAAACTGACTTCCTTGCCTTTCTTTCCTTTCGGGCAGTGGCTCATTCCTTCTTCTCTTGAACATCTTGCTGGGTCAACTCAACGTTTCTTTGTTCCACTTGATTCTTTTTCGCTGCCCTGGCTTCACGCTTGGACTTGGCCTTTGCTCTCTTTTCCACTTCTTCGGGAAAATCAGCAATTGTTTCCAATGAGTCAGTGTGAGCATTTGCAGGAGGAGGTGGCCTGTCTTTTTCATCATCTGGGCCGAGGCAACCTTCAGCGATGCAGTCATTCCAGGGTGGAGTGAATGTGAACAGGATCTGATATTTCATTCAGACATTCTCATGATTGAACCATTTCTTGGCCCAGTGACGGCAAATCCTTTGCAACCTGTTATTTCTTTCGGTTGCGGTTTCAACTCCTCGTGGAGTTTTATAAGTCTCGGGATCAGACATCTCAGCAGCGGTATTCCTTTCTCTACCACGACCACCCTTCTTGGGATTTCCATCAGAGAATAAAGTCTTTGAATCGGTGATCTGTTCATCCTCGGGCTGACTGTGCGCCGAGGGAATATCATCTTCCTCTTCTTCGGATTCAGATTCAGACTTCTTTTTCGGTATCTTTGGTGGCCTTGATGGTTTTGCTGCACCTGTTAATCTCTTTCGTTCAGCCATTTGAGGCACCTAAGGGATTTCTTCTTCAGAACCATACTGCTCTTCCGAGCTTTGTGCCATGACCAATCCTGAGAGAAAAACAAAACAAAGAGAGGGAAAACAGGAAAGAGTCACAAACATGCACAGAAGCATTTTTACTGAATTAGAAAGTTTTTCGAAGGCAGCAAAGGAATCCATGGTATAAGTATTTGGAAGACATCATCGATAGAATTGCAGCATGCCATATAAGGTAGAGTAATAACTATCTAATCTTCCGAAATAATATGCATGAACCCTAGATCCAGGATTGCTAGTACAAGGGAAAACTACAAACTGTACCAGTCATAACTTAGGGAACCCTAAAGATCTACCGCAACCAAAAATAAGCAAGAGAAATATGCGTCGGTAAGAACAGCCCTAGAACAAAGAAGAGGATAGGGCTAGCTCCAGATCCATTCACCCTAACTTGGCAGCAAAGATCACCTACGGCAATGCGGAGGAGAGGATGTACCGCACTGGGGCGACCAACGACGGCGAGGCTTCACAGGAGTTGCACGGCGAGGCGCGTCGACGGCGTTGCTTCGAGCTCGGGCTTGGGAGGAGAGCGAGAAAGGGTTTGAGGATGAACTAAGGGAGAACAGAGGAAGAAGACGCCTGGAGGGGTGTATATATATAGCCCGTGGCGGAACTGCTTACTCCGAAATCTACGGCCGAAAAGCACGGGACGTTCCACATTCAATGGACGAGATCACGATCGTGAGATTGTGGGCATGTGTCAACCGTTTCCTATGAAATTCTCGAAAACTGAACGGAAGCCCGAAAGTTTTGAAAAGGGCAAGTGCCACAATAGATAAGTGTTCGAAGTTGATTTCATTCGCGACCAAGGACACCGGATTGAAATCTTCTTCAGATCAAGTTGCATGTTTATGATGGACAGCATAGACTAGAAAGAGTGAAGGATAACAGAGTCCGAATCAAAACACTCAGTTAAAAGAGAGAAAAACACAAAACCCAAGAGTTATGAGTGAGTTGACATTCAAACAACACATAAACACAACGAAAGACAAAGAGACGAGAGAAAACACACTGAACTAGCACCAACAATATATATCTCAGGAAAAAGGATAAGCGAGAGGAATTCCTGAGATATTATCTGCAAGAAAGGGTTAGTTCTTTTTCGCAACCCACACTTGTGTGGGCAACGAGGATCTCATTTTCTTTGTTTGAGCAGGAACATTCTTTCGTCGAGATTTGTAAATCACCTGTGCACTTCGAGAGTAATCATATGAATATGCATTAAAGTTGTTTCCAGATACATGAGTATAATGATTTGAAGAGGTACGCATGCACTCCTACTGTCGAAGGTTTGATCGATTCCCATTTGAGAATTTTCCAGCGCCATTCTGCGAATGATAATCAATGTTTCGAGGAGAATTACTCTGCATGTTCAAGTTAGCAGTGACAAATAGATTTTTAATGGTACACTTCTTCACCCAAATTTGCTTCTTGGGTGAGCCAGTCCTGCGGTTAGTATCAACATATCGAGCAAATACCTTACCATTCTGTTGTTTGAAGAATTTGTAGTTCGAGTCATCAGACTCATTAGAAACAACAGTGATGGGAGTATCATATCCTGACAAAATGGCAGGTTCGAGTGTTTTGCTCATAGCAAGAACCCAGCTCGTTCGAGGATACTGTTCGGGAGTCCAATAGGTTCCATCAACGTTGAGTTTTCTTCCGAAACCCAATCCTTCCTTTCGAGGATTTTTGTGCAATATTGACTTCTTGAGCACATCACAGAGGGATTGATGCCCTTTTAGGCTCCTTAGCATTCCTGTCTCAAGCAAGTCCTTTAGCCTGCAATTTTCTCCAGTAACAGCAGGAAGTTCCTTGGAAGAGGGGTTAGTGATATCATTCATAGTAGTTGCAATATTCTCAACGATAGCATTATAAGTTTCAGCACGAGAATCAACATTACTATGTTCTAAGCATTTTAAGCAAGGAGGCTCAAAATCATCAGGAAGCCGAACAGATTTCTCGGCGAAGAGAGAAGCTTTTTCTTCTGCAAGCGCGTTATGAGAATCCTTCAGAGGCTCGAGTTCTTGATTCCTGTTAAGGAGTTTAGCAGATAAACTCTCGAAGTCTACTGAAAGAGAATCATATTTGTTAGAAAGATCATCAATAGTTGAAGAAAAAGCGTCATGCTCCTCCATCAACTTTTGATTCTTCTCCATCTCTTCAACCAGTAATCCTTTAGTTTTCCTAAGATTCTTCTCAAGCATTTCAAGTTCATCATGTTGAGATTTTGCAATCTTGACTAGTCTAGCATAGGCAATGTATTCAGGAGAATATCCACTCATGGATTTTTGGTGTTTTGCTGATACCTGATCCTTAGATGATTTTGCCATGAGACAAAATATGATTGGTTCATCATCACTTGAGGCATCATCATCGGAGTCTGAATCGAGTGAATTTTCTGATGATTCATAGGCAATGAAGGCATTGCTCCTTCCTATCCTTCTTTGAAGCTCTTCATCATCTGATTCAGAGTCTGTTGCCTCTTCTTCAGAATCTAGGGTCATATCAGCACATGCTCTATTCATCCATTATATTCTCTTCATATTTGATTCGATAGTTTCTCTGGCTTTCACGTCAGTGACTGGTCTCGTCAAAGAAGATGAGGATGGTTTATTTTTCTTTGAGAGCTTAGTGTGACGATCCATTCGTGTGAATCCACTGTAGTGAAGATATGTCCATCTGTTGCGAGGTTTTCCTTCCCAGCTAGGACACTCTGCTATAAGATGACCAAATTGTTTGCGCTTGAAGCACTTCATTTCTTTCAGAGATAACCTTCTTGATGATTCAGGCAGGTCAAATTCGTCATCATTCGTGAGGCATAGATTTTGTCTTCTGAGATCACTTAGCCTTTCTGTTAGCATCTCTAGTTCTCTGGTGATGGTGTGTTAATTCTCAACATCTTCTTCTTCTTCAGAACTGCCATAGTGTGAGAGAATTTCTCCTTCATTTTCCGAAGAAGATTCTTGATCTGCATTTTCAAGTTCCATCTTTTCTTCGCGAATGGACAACATCGTCATGATCTCAACATAGTGAAGTTCTTCATAGTCTGGTCTTTGCTTGATTTCAGCTACGATGGGATCGAAGGTTTCATCAAGAGCACTCAGAAGCTTGTCGACCACATCTCTATCCGTGATATCTGTTATTCCTCGTTGATGAAGTCTTTCAACAATATTTGTCAATCGATCGGTGAGTTCCATAGCACTCTCCTTACGGAGACTCCTGAAGCCAGCAAACATAGCACGAAGCATTTGAGTGTGAGGATCTGATCTGGCAATGAATTCTTCATGAGCATTTTTGATAGCATCCCAAAGTTGCTTGGCAGTGTCGAGCTTTTGGAACCGAAAGAAAATGTCTTACGAGAGACTGCTACAGATGATATCTTTTGCTTGAGCATCCAACTGCAGATTGGCTTTGTCATCGGAATTTGGATCATTCGGTTGCTGAATAGTGAAGCCACTTTCCACATTCTGCCACAGATCATAGTTGATAGCTTAAATTCTGATTCTCATTCTTTCCTTCCAGTAGAGATAGTCATTTCCATCGAAGATGGGAAATCTTTCAGAGTGCGAGGATCTACCTGCATACGACATACTCAAAACTCCAAGGACGTTAGACCTTTAATAACCAGAGACAGGGAGTACCTGCTCTGATACCAATTGTTAGGACCAAGAGTATATCGACGAGAGGGGGTGAATGGGAGATTCAAAAATTCTGTCGAATGTTTTGAACTGATCCCAAACACAACAGCGGAAATACAGTTCGGTAGATATGAAATCAATCATGCACACTATTGAGGAATGAATCCATAGATATAGGATGCAATAATGGTTCGAGCATATGATATAACAGGCTTGATGATAACGATGGTAATGCAATATGCCAACAGATACAAGATCATACCAGAGTACTTGACTAGAACTGCGATGGACTACTACGAAGAATAACTATAATGAGGTAAATGATCACAGCACAGAAAATAACTAGGACTAGGATTGCGAGACAGAATGATGAGGGTGCAACAAAGTGAGCAATGAGATAACAGTCACAGCAACAAAGGAGCCGAAAGATATGCAATAGAATACAACAGATCAGATAACTATCGTCACAGAGCACATATGAATACTGCCGAAAGTAAAACAATGAAGTAAATTGAACCAGTGGTGCTCGATGGTGACAGAGAGATTTGGTAGACTAGTTCACCCTTCTGCCAAAGGTCTACGTCTGGTTGGAGGGGCTGTGACTTAACACGGAAGATAAACTCTCTTCACCCTATTCTCCTTCAACTCAAAGCTGATCAGACTTAAGTTGATTTCACTCATGGTAGATACTTCTCGGGGATCTCCAAACCTTCGGCCGACCTTTGCAAACCAAAGTCACTCTTGGTTGTTGAAGATCTAGCTCGGTGAAGACAACAACTCTTCAACACTCGAGCGGAAACCTATCCGTCTAGCGAGTGCGCAACTCTCAAGAGTAATAGGTACAAGAACTCTAACTCAGAACTACTGTGATGCTAAACCACTGTCTAAGTTTGGGCTCTTGATTTTCTCTCAGTGGATCTTAAACTTAAATCACTCAGAGAGGGGTTGCTCAAATCAATCTTCTCAGAAATCTCAAGCGGAGCAGCCAACGAACAACGTTGGAGCGGGGTGGCTATTTATAGCTGCAGCCTTCCCTGATGGGAGATGACCAAATTGGACATGTGGAGCAGCCAATGGCCGAACGACACAAGTCCAACAGTCGGTTGAGCACAACGGTAACATTACTTGCGAGGCAAGTAATGCTAACTCCTCAGTCCAAAAGATATCTCCTGCAGCACGAAGAACAACGTCTACTGCTGCCAGGTAATCATTCGGAGCATAAAGAGATTTCTCTCGCATCTTTCATAGGTTTTGGGCTAAGCATCACAGTGGATCTAAGCTTCGAGAACCTATACCCCTCTTCATAGTACAGAGGTCCTATGACTCAAATGAACGAAAGAGGAACACCGAAAAGAATACTACGTCTTCAATTTGTCTTTGACTTTCGCTCGCTGCAGTCAATTTCTTCGGACAACACCGAACCAAATGCTTCCCTTCAGCAGTAAACTTTCGATGGGTTAATTCCTTCACATCAATCTTCTCGTCTACATGTCTTCAACATATGTAGCTCTTTCTTCTCTGCAACACAGATATACTTCGGTGAAGTTCCTCGAACTTAGCACCGAAGACAACATTCTCTTCGGTTTTGTATGGACTATTTCGCTCTGTATGCACTAGCAAACAAATCAGTCCATATGTGTTTCTGTCAGCAATCTCCAAAACATAGGTAGGCAGATATTGCACCAACACATATCAAACAAAGTCCAAATGCAGCAAAACTTTTTTGGAGATTTTTTTCTGCCCAAAAGACACCCGGGAGGCCCAAGAAGTGCACTAGAGGGGGCCTGTGGGGCCCACTAGGCACTAGGGCACGCCAGGGGCCCCAGGCGCGCCCTTGTGGGTAGTTGATACGTCCATTTTGCATCATGTTTTCTTACTATTATTTATAATGTCTTATGCATAGTAATGCTTTATGGAGTAATTCTAATGCTTTTTCTCTCATAAAATGCAAGGTTTGCACAAAGAGGGAGAATGCCGGCAGTTGGAATTCTGGACCTAAAAAAGCTACGTCAGAGACACCTATTCTGCACATCTCCAAATAAGCTGAAACTTTACGAAGAATTTTTTTGGAATATATGAAAAATACTGGAGCAAATAACCACTGGAGGGAGGCCATCTGGTGACCACAAGACACCAGGGCGCGCCAGGCCCCCCAGGCGCGCCCTGGTGGGTTGTGGCCAACCCGGCCCACCTCCGGTGCCCATCTTCTGGTATATAGGTCATTTTTACCTAGAAAAAATAAGGAGAGGACTTTCGGGACGGAGCGCCTCCGCCTCGAGGTGGAACTTGGGCAGGAGCACTTTTGCCCTCTGGCGGAGCGATTCCGCCGAGGGAACTTCCCTCCCGGAGGGGGAAATCAAAGCCATCGTCATCACCAACAACCCTCTCATCTTTGGGAGGCCGATCTCAATCAACATCTTCAACAACACCATCTCCTCTCAAACCCTAGTTCATCTCTTGTGTTCAATCTTTGTACCGGAACCTCAAATTGGTACCTGTGGGTGACTAGTAGTGTTGATTACATCTTGTAGTTGATTACTATTTGGTTTATTTGGTGGAAGATTACATGTTCAGATCCATTATCCTATTTAATACCCCTCTGATCATGAGCATGAATATCATTTGTGAGTAGTTACTTTTGTTCTTGAGGTCACGGGAGAAGTCATGTTGCAAGTAATCATGTGAACTTGATATGTGTTCGATATTTTGATGATATGTATGTTGTGATTCCCTTAGTGGTGTCATGTTAATGTCGACTACATGGCACTTCACCATCTTTGGGCCTAAGGGAATGCATTGTGGAGTAGTTATTAGAAGATGGGTTGCTAGAGTGACAGAAGCTTAAACCCCAGTTTATGCGCTACTTCGTAAGGGACCGATTTGGATCCAAATGTTTAATGCTATGGTTAGATTTTATCTTAGTACTTTTCTCGTAGTTGCGAATGCTTGCGAGGGGGTTAATCATAAGTGGGAGGTTTGTTCAAGTAAGAATGACACCCAAGCAACGGTCCACCCACATATCAAATTACCAAAGTAGCGAATGCGAATCAAACATGTTGGGAATGTTGCATGGAAAACAAAAAAAATTCTACGCACACGCAAGATCTATCCATGGAGATGCATAGAAACAAGAGGGGAGAGTGTGTCTATGTACCCTTGTAGACCGTAAGCAGAAGTGTTTAGGAACGCGGTTGATGTAGTCGAACTTCTTCACGATCCAACCGATCGAGTACCGAATGTACGACACCTCCGCATTCAGCGCATGTTCAGCTCGGTGACGTCCTCACCTTCTTGATCCAGCAAGATGGCGAAGTAGTGGATGAGTTCTGGTAGCACGATGGTGTGGTGACGGTGGTGGTGATGCTATCTCCGCAGGGCTTCGCCTAAGCACTACGAAAATATGATCGAGGGACGAAACTATGGAGAGGGGCGCCGCACACGGCTAAGAGATTGTCGTGGTTTTGTGTGGCGCCCCTCCCACATATATATAGGTGGGGGGGGGAGGGAGGAGCAGCCAAGGAGGCGCCCCAAGTGGGGCCGAATCCCACTTGGGGTCCCGCCCCTTGTCGCGCCCCCTTGCCTTTCTAGGCGAGCGGGGAAAGGCAGGGGAGGGTGGCACCCCCCCTTTCCTTTCTCCCATGTGGAGGGGAAGGTAGGAGGGGCTAGCACTCCCCCTTTCCTTCCCTAGGGCCGGCGGCCAGGGAGAGGGGCGCGCCAGCCCCCTTGTGGGCTGGTGTGTCTCTCCCCTTGTGGGCTGGATAATGACTGTTTTGCCACTGTGGTAACCCCTTTACCTATAAAAAGAGGGCCATGGCAACCTTAGAGAGGATTCGGACCCTTGTAGACTCATACACGCGTAGCTGCTCTCCCCAAGGAGACCTTGCCGGGCTTGAGTACTGCGCGTTCATCACAGTCTTCCACTCAATCCACCATAGCAGGAGTAGGGTTTTACGACTCGCGGCGGCCCGAACCTGGGTAAAAACCACCCGCGTCACCATTGCCGTGCTGTTCTATGACCTCCACTCTTTGTGCAACGTGCCCTTCCCCCTTGCCGAACCACAAAGGGGCCGATGGCCCCATAGGTGATCGTGTCGAACCACGACACCTATGACGAGGTAGAGCAAGAGCAGCTGCTGCAAGATGACGCAACACTCCTTGAGGAAGATCATCTTCGGGCGGCTGTGCGAGCTGCACGCTACCAGCAAGCTTTGCGCCGCTACCGTAGCCGCAAAGTTCATGCCCGAAGCTTTTAGGAAGGCGACCTTGTTCTTCGGCGCGTTCAGTCCACCAAAGGATCAAACAAGTTGACGCCAAAGTGGGAGGGCCCTTATCGGGTAGTACGAGTAACCAGACCCAAGCGGTCCGTCTGGAGACCGAAGATGGCATCTGAGTGTACAACTTGTGGAATATTGAGCATCTTCGTAAGTTCTACCGATAAGGCGCAGTTGCCAGAGATGGTGGAAGGAATACCATTTAAATGGTGTCGGCGTTAGTGTTCATTTCATACGATAAGAAGTACAGCAAAGAAAGCTAAGTTAAAAAAATTCAACTAAAATTTCCTTATTACACTTTGCGATTCCCCTTGCACCGTTCTGTGTTCGTATGAGAAACCTGCACGCGAAGGAATCTTGCCGTGACCATTCGTGCTCCGATCTCACCTCGAGTCCACTCGAGAAGGTTCTTGTAGCTGCATTGGGATCGGCAGGATATCTTGTCGGTGGCGGCGTTGCCGGCGGGCTGCTAACGACCCGTTCCTCGAAGCGCTCGCGGCAAGAGCGTGCACCGGCAAGTTTCCAGGCCGCGTAGGGTGAGGGATCGAAATCATACGAAGATATAAACAAGCAAAGGGGATAACAAGCATTCGTCTGAGCATTATAAATAGCAAATATTTATTAAGGGATGCTCAATAACATTTTTCTTAACCCTTTTTCCCAGGGTTTACATTGAGTGCAACACAGGGCAAAAGGGGCGCCTAGGCGAGGCCCGGCTCGCTCCCGGCAAGCCAAATGATGGTGCTGTCATCGCTCAGCTGGAGCCGCAGCTGTCGTCCTTGATCTTGACACTTGGGGACCTGCCGTTGTCATCTTCACCATCGTCCTCCTCGTCACTTTTGCTGGAGGCGGTGTCACTATTGCTCGAGCTCTCTATGCAGCACTCCATGCGACCTCCTGAAGCACCAAAGAACATCACGGCGAGCGTGTCGGATTCAACTAGCTTGAAGTGGAGAAGATGCCCCTGCCCCAAATAACGGGCATAGACGAAGGATTTCCAGCGGCGCAACCGCTGTCTAGTGATCTACTTCTGGATCACTATTGTACCCCTTGCCAAACTCATGGCAAGGTACACAATAGGTCCGGTACCAACATGGCATACTTTATAGAACCTATGGCTGAGGCATAGGGAATGACTTTCATTTTCTCTCTATCCTCTGCCATGGTCAGGCTTTGAGTCTTACTCAACTTCACACCTTGCAACATAGGCAGGAACCCTTTCTTTGACTGATCCATTTTGAACTTCTTCAAAAACTTTTGCCAAGGTATGTGCTTTGTAAAAGTCCTATTAAGCGTCTCGATCTATCCCTATAGATCTTGATGCCCAATATGTAAGTAGCTTCACCGAGGTTTTTCATTGAAAAATTCTTATTCAAGTATCCTTTTATGCTATCCAGAAATTCTACATCATTTCCAATCAACAATATGTCATCCACATATAATATCAGAAATGCTACAGAGCTCCCACTCACTTTCTTGTAAATACAGGCTTCATCGTAAGTCTGTATAAAACCATATGCTTTGATCACCTCATCAAAGCGTATATTCCAACTCCGAGATGCTTGCACCAGTCCATAGATGGATCGGTGGAGCCTGCACACTTTGTCAGCACCTTTAGGATTGACAAAACCTTCTGGTTGCATCATATACAACTCTTCTTTAAGAAATCCGTTAAGGAATGCAGTTTTGACATCCATTTGCCCGATTTCATAAAATGCGACAATTGCTAACATGATTCGGATAGACTTAAGCATCGCTACGGGTGAGAAAGTCTCATCGTAGTCAACTCCTTGAGCTTGTCAAAAACCTTTCGCAATAAGTCGAGCTTTGTAGACAGTAACATTACCATTAGCGTCAGTCTTCTTCTTGAAGATCCATTTATTCTTAATGGCTTGCCGATCATCGGGCAAGTCCACCAAAGTCCATACTTTGTTCTCATACATGGATCCTATCTCAGATTTCATGGCTTCAAGCCATTTATCGGAATCTGGGCTCATCATAGCTTCTTCATAGTTCGTATGTTCGCCATGGTCTAAGAACATAACTTCCAGGACAGGATTACCGTACCACTCTGGTGCGGATCATGCTCTGGTCGACCGACGAGGTTTAGTAGTAACTTGACCTGAAGTTACATGATCATCATCATTAGCTTCCTCTCTAGTTGGTGTAGGCATCACGGGAACGGTTTTCTGTGATGTGCTACTTTCCAATTCAAGAGAAGGTACAATTACCTCATCAAGTTCTACTTTTCCCCCACTCACTTCTTTTGAGAGAAACTCCTTCTCTAGAAAGGACCCATTCTTAGCAACAAAGATCTTGCCTTCGGATCTGTGGTAGAAGGTGTACCCAATAGTTTCTTTAGGTATCCTATGAAGACGCACTTCTCCGATTTAGGTTCGAGCTTATCAGGCTGAAGCCTTTTGACATAAGCGTCGCATCCCCAAACTTTAAGAAACGACAGCTTAGGTTTCTTGCCAAACCATAGTTCATACGGTGTCGTCTCAACGGATTTAGATGGTGCCCTATTTAACGTGAATGCGACTATCTCTAATGCATAACCCCAAAACAATAGTGGTAAATCGGTAAGAGACATCATAGATCGCACCATATCTAATAAAGTATGGTTACGATGTTCGGACACACCATTACGCTGTGGTGTTCTAGGTGGCGTGAGTTGTGAAACAATTCCACATTGTTTTAAATGAAGGCCAAACTCGTAACTCAAATATTCGCCTCCGCGATCAGATCGTAGAAACTTTATTTTCTTGTTACGATGATTCTCCACTTCACTCTAAAATTCTTAGAACTTTTCAAATGTTTCAGCCCTGTGTTTCATCAAGTAGATATACCCATACCTACTCAAATCATCTGTGAAGGTCAGAAAATAATGATACCCGCCGTGTGCTTCAACACTCATCGGACCGCATACATCGGTATGTATTATTTCCAATAAGTCATTAGCTCGCTCCATTTTTCCTGAGAACGGAGTTTTAGTCATCTTGCCCATGAGGCCTGGTTCACAAGTATCAAATGATTCATAACCAAGTGATTCTAAAAGTCCATCTGTATGGAGTTTCTTCATGCGCTTTACACCAATATGACCTAAACGGCAGTGCCACAAGTATGTTGCATTATCATTATCAACTTTGCATCTTTTGGCATCAATATTATGAATATGTGTATCACTACGATCGAGATTCAACAAAAATAGACCATTCATCAAGGGTGCATGACCATAAAAGATATTACTCATATAAATAGAACAACCATTATTCTCCGATTTAAATGAATAACTGTCTCGCAATAAACAAGATCCAGATATAATGTTCATGCTCAACGCGGGCACCAAATAACAATTATTGAGGTCTAAAACTAATCCCGAAGGTAGATGTAGAGGTAGCGTGCCGACGGCGATCACATCGACCTTGGAACCATTCCCGATGCGCATCGTCACCTCGTCCTTAGCCAATCTTCATTTATTCCGCAGCTCCTGTTTCGAGTTACAAATATGAGCAACCGAACCAGTATCAAATACCCAGGCGCTACTACGAGCATTAGTAAGGTACACATCAATAACATGTATATCAAATATACCTTTGTTCACTTTGCCATCCTTCTTATCCGCCAAGTATTTGGGGCAGTTCCTCTTCCAGTGACCATTCCCTTTGCAGTAGAAGCACTCAGTTTCAGGCTTGGGTCCAGCTTTGGGCTTGTTCCCGGGAGTGGCAACTTGCTTGCCATTCTTCTTGGAGTTCCCTTTTTTTTCCTTGCCCTTTTTCTTGAAACTAGTGGTCTTGTTAACCATCAACACTTGATGCTCCTTCTTGATTTCTACCTCCGGGGCCTTAAGCATTGCGAAGAGCTCAGGAATCGTTTTATTCATCCCTTGCATATTATAGTTCATCACGAAGCCTTTGTAGCTTGGTGGCAGTGATTGAAGAACTTTGTCAATAACACTATCGACTGGAAGATCAACTCCCAGCTGAGTCAAGTGGTTATGATACCCAAACATTTTGAGTATGTGTTCACTGACATAACTGTTCTCCTCCATCTTGCAGCTATAGAACTTGTTGGAGAATTCATATCTCTCAACCCGGGCATTTGCTTGAAATATTAACTTCAACTCTTGGAACATCTCATATGCTCCATGACGTTAAAAACGTCTTTGAAGTCCCGGTTCTAAGCCGTAAAGCATGGCACACTGAACTATCGAGTAGTCATCGGATCGAGCCTGCCAGATGTTCATAACATCTGCAGTAGCTCCTGCAGCAAGTCTGTCACCTAGCGGTGCATCAAGTACATAATTTTTCTGTGCAGCAATGAGGATAATCCCCAGATCACGGACCCAGTCCGCATCATTGCTACTATCATCTTTCAACTTAGTTTTCTCTAGGAACATATCAAAAATAGGGGAGCTATATTGCGAGCTATTGATCTACAATATAGATATGCAAAAACTATTAAGACTAAGTTCATGATAAATTTAAGTTCAGTTAATCAAATTACTAATGAACTCCCACTTAAATTAACACCCCTCAAGTTATCTAAGTGATACATGATCCAAATCAACTAACCCATGTCTGATCATCACGTGAGATGGGGTAGTCATCAATGGTGAACATCTCTATGTTGATCACATCTACTATATGACTCACGTTCAACCTTTTGGTCTCCAGTGTTCCGAGACCATGTCTGTACATGCTAGGCTCGTCAAGTTTAACCCAAGTATTCTGCATGTGCAAAACTGTCTTACACCCGTTGTATGTGAACGTAGAGTCTATCACACCCGATCATCACGAGGTGCTTCGAAACGACGAACTTTGGCAATGGTGCATACTCGGGGAGAACACTTTTATCTTGAAATTTAGTGAAGGGATCATCTTATAATGCTACCGCCGTTCTAAGCAAAATAAGATGCATAAAGGATAAACATCACATGCAATCAAAATATGTGGCATGATATGGCCATCATCATCTTGTGCTTTTGATCTCCATCTCCAAAGCATTGTCATGATCTCCATCGTCACCGGCTCAACACCTTGATCTCCATCGTTGCATCGGGGTCGTCTTGCCAACTATTGCTTCTAGAACTATTGCTAACACATAGCGATAAAGTAAAGCAATTGCATGGCGCTTGCATTTCATACAATAATTAAGAGACTACCCTAAGGCTCCTGCCGGTTGTCGATATTACAAAACATGATCATCTCATACATCAATATATATCACATCATATCTTGACCATATCACATCACAACATGCCCTGCAAAAACAAGTTAGACGTCTACTTTGTTGTTGCAAGTTTTACGTGGCTGCTATGGGCTTCTAGCAAGAACCATTCTTAACTACGCAAAAACCACAACGGTGATTTAGCAAGTTTGCTGTTTTAACCTTTTTCAAGGACCGGCTGTAGTCAAATTCGATTCAACTAAAGTAGGAGAAACAGACACCCACCAGCCACCTTTATGCAAAACTAGTTGCATGTCAGTCGGTGGAACCGATCTCATGTGCGTGGACATGTAAGGTTGGTCCAGGCCGCTTCATCCCACAATACTGCCAAATCAAAATAATACGTTGGTGGTAAGCAGTATGACTATCACCGCCCACAACTCTTTGTGTTCTACTCATGCATATCATCTACGCATAGACCTGGCTCGGATGCCACTGTTGGGAAACGTTGCATGAAAAAAAAAATCTACGCACACGCAAGATCTATCCATGGAGATGCATAGAAACGAGAGGGGAGAGTGTGTCTACGTACCCTCGTAGACCATAAGCGGAAGCATTTAGTAATGCAGTTGATGTAGTCAAACTTCTTCGCGATCCAACCGATCGAGTACCGAACGTACGGCACCTTCGCGTTCAGCACACGTTCAGCTCGGTGACATCCTCGCATTCTTGATCCAGCAAGACGGTGAAGTAGTGGATGAGTTCCGGCAGCATGATGGTGTGGTGACGGTGGTGGTGATGCTATCTCCGTAGGGCTTCGCCTAAGCACTACGAAAATATGACCGAGGGACGAAACTATGGAGAGGGGCGCCACACACGGCTAAGAGATTGTCGTGGTTATGTGTGGCGCCCCCTCCCACATATATATAGGTGGGGGGGGAGGGAGGAGCAGCCAAGGAGGCACCCCAAGTGGGGCCGAATCCCACTTGGGGTCCTGCCCCTTGTCGCGCCCCCTTGCCTTTCTAGGCGAGCGGGGAAAGGCAGGGAGGGTGGCGCCCCCCTTTCCTTTCTCCCATGTGGAGGGGAAGGCAGGAGGGGCTAGCCCTCCCCCCTTTCCTTCCCTAGGGCCAGCGGCCAGGGAGAGGGGCGCGCCAGCCCCCTTGTGGGCTGGTGTGTCTCTCCCCTTGGCCCATTAGGCCCATAGACCCCATGGGGGGGGGGTGTCCGGAACCAATTCCATTGCCCCGTTGACTACCCGGTGCACTCTGAAACTCTTCCGGTGTCCGAATATCATCGTCCTGTATTTTAATCTTTACCTCCGGACCATTCCGGAGCTCCTCTTCATGTCCATGATCTTATCCGGGACTCCGAACAACATTCGGTCACTAAATCATATAACTCATATAACACTATATCGTCAACGAACGTTAAGCGTGCGGACCCTACGGGTTCGAGAACTATGTAGACATGACCGAGACACCTCTCCGGTCAATAACCAATAGCAGAACTTGGATGCCCATATTGGCTCTGACATATTCTATGAAGATCTTTATCGGTTGAACCTTATGATAACATACGTAATTCCCTTTGTCCATCGGTATGTTACTTGCCCGAGATTCGATCGTCGGTATCTTCATACCAAGTTCAATCTCGTTATCGGCAAGTCTCTTTACTCGTTCTGTAATACATCATCTCATAACTAACTCATTAGTCATTTGCTTGGAAGGCTTATTATGATGTGTATTACCAAGAGGGCCCAGAGATACCTCTCCGATACTCGGAGTGACAAATCCCAATCTCGATCCATGCCAACTCAACAAACACCTTCGGAGATACCTGTAGAGCATCTTTATGATCACCCAGTTATGTTGTGACATTTGATAGCACACAAGGTATTCCTCTGGTATCCGGGAGTTGCATGATCTCATGGTCGAAGGAACATGTATTTGACATTCAAGAAAGCAGTAGCAATAAACTGAACGATCATATGCTAAGCTAACAGATGGGTCTTGTCCATCACATCATTCTCCTAATGATGTGATCCTGTTATCAAATGACAACTCATGTCTATGGTTAGGAAACCTTAACCATCTTTTGATCAACGAGCTAGTCTAGTAGAGGCTCACTAGGGACACGGTATTTGTTTATGTCTCCACACATGTATTTAAGTTCCCGATCAATACAATTATAGCATGAATAATAAACCTTTATCATGATTAAGGAAATATAGTAATAACCATTTTATTATTGCCTCTAGGGCATAATTCCATCAAAACCAACATGATGAAAGTGACTAGATGAAATTCCCGTGTGCCCTCAAGAACACTTTGCTTATTATAAGAGACCGTTTTGGCATGTCCTTTGCCATAGAAGGATTGGGCTATCTTGCTGCACTTTATTTACCGTTACCGTTACTTGTCCGTTACAAATTATCTTGCTATCAAACTACCAGTTACCGACTATTTCAGTGCTTGCAGAAAATACCTTGTTGAAAACCACTTGTCATTTCCTTCTGCTCCTCGTTGGGTTCAACACCCTTACTTATCGAAAGGACTATGATTGATCCCCTATACTTGTGGGTCATCAGTAGTGGTGCCCACAGGCACCCCCTCCACCGCCTATCAGCTCTATAAATACTCTAAAATCCCCAAAACCCTAGGGGAGTCGACGAAACACAATTCCAGCCGCAGCAAGTTCTAGAACCATGAGATCCAATCTAGAGGCCTTTTCCAACACTCTACCGGAGGGGGAAACGATCACGGAGGGGTTCATCATCCTTATTGGTGCTCCTCCAATGATGCGTGAGTAGTTTACCACAGACCTACAGGTCCGTAGGTAGTAGCTAGATGGCTTCTTGTCTCTTTTTGATCTTTAATACAATGTTCTCCTTGATGTTCTTGGAGATCTATTTGATGTAATGACTTTTTGCGGTGTGTTTGTTGGGATCCGATGAATTGTAAGTTTATGACCAGATCTATCTGTGAATATTATTTGAGTCTCTGTTGAACTCTTTTATGCGTGATTGTTATAGCCTTGTATTTCTTCTCTGAAACTTTGGTTTGGTTTGGCCAACTAGATTGCTTTTTCTTGCCATGGGAAGAGGTGCTTTGTGATGGGTTCGATCTTGCGGTGCTCAATCTCAGTGACAGAAGGAGACATGACACGCATGTATCGTTTCCATTAAGGATAAAAAGATGGGGTCTATTCCTACATGAATAGATCTTGTCTACATCATGTCATCGTTCTTATTGCATTACTCCGTTTCTCCATGAACTTAATACACTAGATGCATATTGGACAGCGGTCGATGTGTGGAGTAATAGTAGTAGATGCAAGCAGGAGTCGGTCTACTAATCTTGGACGTGATGCCTATATACATGATCATTGCCTTGGATATCATCATGATTATTCGCTTTTCTATCAATTGCCCAACAGTAATTTGTTTACCCACCGTATGCTATTTTCTCGAGAGAAGCCTCTAGTGAAATCTATGACCCCCGAGTCTATTTCCTATCATATCAAAACCCAAAAATACGTTGCTGCATTTTTTATTTATTTATTTTATTTTGTGTTTTTGCCAGTTCTATTTATCCAATCTCATACAATTTAATCTATCTCAATACCGAGGACGGATTGACAACCCCTCTTACGCGTTGGGTTGCAAGTATTTGTTATTTGTGTGCAGGTGTTGTTTACATAGTGCTGCTTGGTTCTCCTACTGGATTGATAACCTTGGTTTCATAACTGATGGAAATACTTACCGTTGCTGTGCTGCATCATCCTCTCCTCTTCGGGGAAATACCAACGCAGATACAAGCAATCAGGAAGAATTTCTGGCGGTGTTGTCGGGGAGACATCATCAAATTCTATCAAGTACCCATTCACAAATCTCATCTCCTTGCAATTACTTTATTTGCCATTTGCCTCTCATTTTCATCTCCTCCTCTTCTAAAACGTTTTTGCAACAATACAAAAATATTTTTTGTTTGCCTTTTTCTCGTTCGATCTTTTGTTTGCTTGAGTTTTTGTTTGCGTAGTCACGATGACTCAAGAAAATACCAAATTGTGTGATTTTTGCAACACTAATAGTAATGATTTTATTAGTACTCCGATTGCTCCTCCCGCCACGAGTGTGGAGTGTTATGATATTAATGCTGCTTTGTTGAATCTTGTTATGAAAGAGCAATTTCCCGGTAGTCCTAATGAGGATGCCACGTCCCATCTAAAGACTTTCGTAGAATTGTGTGATATGCAAAAGAAAAAAGATGTGGACAATGATATTGTGAAATTGAAATTATTTCCTTTCTCTTTGAGGGATCATGCAAAAATTTGGTTTTCATCTTTGCCTCGCAATAGTATTGATTCTTGGGATAAGTGCAAAGATGCTTTTATTAGAAATCAAATCATGAATTTCATATTTGCCTGCGAAAATTATTTCCCTTAGAAATCAAATCATGAATTTTAAGCAACTTGAGCATGAACATGTTGCGCAATCTTGGGAAAGAATGAAATTAATGCTAAGAAAGTTTCCTACTCATGGTTTAAATCTACGAATGAGTATACAAAAAATTTATGCGGGATTGAATTTTGTTTCTAGAAATCTTTTGGATTCCGCCACGGGTGGTACTTTTATGGAAATTACTTTGGGTGAAGCTACTAAATTGCTTGACAATATTATGGATAATTATTCACAATGGCATACCAAAAGAGCACCTACTAGTAAAAAGGTTAATTATGTTGATAAAATTAGTACTTTGAGTGAAAAAGTTGATGCACTTATGAAATTGGTTGCTAGTAAAAATGCTCCTATTGATCTTAATGATGTGCCTTTGTCTACTTTGATTGAGCAAAAAAATGATCCCGTAGATGTGAATTTTGTCTCGCAAAACAATTTTAATAACAATGCTTATAGAGGTAATTTTACTCCTATGTCATTTCCTGGAAATTCCTCTATTAATTATGGCAATTCCTATGGTAATTCTTCTTATAATAATAATAGGATGCCCTCTGATCTTGAGGGTAATATTAAAGAATTTATCAATGCTCAAAAAGTTTTCAACACTATGATGGAAGAAAAATTGAATAAGATTGATGATATGTCTAGGAGCATTGATAGAATTTCACATGATGCAGAAAATCTCAAGATTAAAATCTTTCCATCCAAGGTTGATGTTAATGAATCAATTAAAGCTTTATATGTTTCTATGGATGAAAGTAGGAAAAGAACCGCTATGCTTAGAGCTAAAAGAGAATTTTTAGAAAGAGCATTTTCGTCCGATTGCTTTCATAATAATGATGAAGATGTTAAGATGATTGGTGTTTCTTTCTATTGATTCCTTGTTTATTAATATTAGACTTGATGATAAGGGGACTGAAGAAGAGTCAACTTTAGCTAGAAGGCGTTCCCATAATTAGGAGGGTGAAATCTTGTTGAAAAAATTGATAAAAGTGGGTTTGGAGAGGTCAAAACTTTAACTAGTGATGTGCCCACTCTCTTGGATTACAAAGACTTTAATTATGATAGTTGCTCTTTGATTGAATGTATTTCTTTGCTGCAATCCATGATAAATTCACCCAATGCTTATGAACAAAACAAAGCTTTCACTAAACATATTGTAGAAGCGATGAATTCCTAGAAGAAAAATTGGAATTAGAGATTTCAATTCCTAGAAAATTATATGATGAATGGGAACCCACCATAAAAGTGAAGATAAAAAATTGTGAGTGCAATGCTTTATGTGATTTAGGTGCTAGTGTTTCCACAATTCCGAAATCTCTTTGTGATGTGCTAGGTTTTACCAATTTGGAAGAGTGTTCTCTTAATTTGCACTTGGCGGATTCTACTATTAAAAAGCCTTTGGGAAGAATTAATGATGTTCTTATTCTTGCAAATAGGAACTATGTGCCCATAGATTTTATTGTTCTTGATATTCATTGCAATCCGTCTTGTCCTATAATACTTGGTAGACCGTTTTTACGAACAATAGGTGCCGTGATTGATATGAAAGAAGGGAATATTAAATTTCAGTTTCCATTAAGAAATGGTATGTAACACTTCCCTAGAACTAGAATTAACCCACCATATGAATCAATCATGTGGGCAACCTATGGATCTAAAACCAAAGATGACAAGACTTGAATCTATGCATTATGCCTAGCTAGGGGCATAAAACAATAGCTCTTGTTGGGAGGCAACCCAATGAATAAAATGTTTTTTCTCTTTTTCTTTATGTTTTTGTGTGTTGACACAATTATGCTACTGTTATGATTGTTTTTTATGTTTTAATTAGTGTTTGTGCCAAGTAAAGCCTTTAGGATCATGTTAGGTGATAGTTGATTTGATCTTGTTGGAAAACAGAAACTTTTGCATACAGTAGCAGAATTTTTGAAAATCACAGATGTGACGAAAAATTCTGAAATTTTTACACAAGATTGATATACAAATTTTCTACGTTGTCCTAATTTTTAAGAATTTTTGGAGTTACAGAAGTACGGTCAAAGTCCAGATTACTACAGACTTTTCTGTTTTTCACAGATTCTGTTTTCGTTGCATTGTGTGCTTATTTTGATGAATCTATGGATTGTATCGGGGGGTATAAGCCATGGTAAAGTTAGAATACAGTAGGTATAATGCAATAATAAAATATGAATGGGTTTGCAATAGTACATAAAGTGGTGATTTGCTTTATTATACCAGTGGATCTCACGAAGGTTTTTGTTAAGTTTTGTGTGATTGAAGTTTTCAAGTTTTGGGCGAGATCACGATGGATGAAGGAATAAGGAGTGAAAAGAGCCTAACACTACAAAAAAGCACTTCCGTGATGATACGTGTTTGTCACAGTAGGTCACGTTTTCTGTCATGCATGTACATCCATGACAATTTTATGACAGAATCAAGATAGTCATACCTGTGCTGTCGTAGAAGTGTTCCATGACAATACCAAAATTATCATCACGGAAGTGTCCACTTCCATGATGATAAATGGCGTGTCATGGAAGTGTTTTCGTCAAGAGTAACCGACACATGGCATCCACCGTAACAGGTCACCGTTAAGTTACCGGGTTCCGGTTTGGATCCAATAACCCGTTAACAGCCCAGACCAATGGGGATTTTCCACGTGTAAAGTTGTGATTCGCCGGAGGATCCACATGCCAGCTCAGCGTTGGGACAGATGTCATCCAGCGAATGGACATGACGCGCCTATGATACGTTGAAATGTGGCTCGGCCCAACAGTGGCCCATTCAGGTCAAAAGGCCGGCCCGTTTGACTTGGTCAAAAGGTAGCGGCCCGGCCCACAGAAAGCCTGTTAACGACCTGTTCGCATATAGGCCATTTACATCCCGCTAACTCACGACCTGTTATGGCCTATCCGAATTAGGCCCAGTAGCGTCATATGGGCCTTCCAATATGATTCCAGCCCGTTGTAACTTCCGGCCCATGTATGGCCCATGACGTCTTTCGGCCCATATGAGGCCTTTCGTAAATCAGGGCCCTTTAACGGCCCGTGGTGAAACTAGTCCATAATGAACAGTAAATCACTTTATACCCATTAACGACCCATTATTCCATTGGGCCGTTTTCAGCCCGTGTTACCTTTTGGCCTTCTAAGGGCCCATTTATTCTTGGGCTCCTTTCCAGCATACGATTATTTATGGTCCGTTACTCGCCTATTCCTCTAATGGGCTAAATTCAGCCCATGGTTACAGTCGGCCCGTTTGTGGCCCGTTAATCTAGTGGGCCGTTTTCGTAGTGTCATCTAATACGGCCTATTAATGACTCTTTATGCTTGTCGATAGAATTAAGCTCGTTATACATACCGGCCTATTAACGGCCTGTTATGGTCGTCCCATAAACAGATGATTCCCATTCTAGACCATTTACGACCCACATTGTGGACCACTATTGGTCCACAAATAGTACGGCCCATGTTTGACTAGTCAATCATACGGTCCGTAGAAGGCCGACTGATTCTACGGCCCATAGAAGGCCCATGGATCATACGGACCTTAGGAGTCCCATGGTCAGTACAGCAGGCAGCAGGACCATGTTTACAACGGTCTGTATGTTGCCCATGGTTATTGTGGCCTAGTTCTAAATAAAAAGGTTACCGCAGACAAAGAACTGCAGTGACTACAAGCAAAAAAATAAACAAGACAATAAGGAAACAAATAAGCAAGCAACTTACGCTAGGCTATTATAGCTATTACAAATATTACATCTACTGGGCATAAAAGTTGCCACCAGAGCAAATATAGTGAACAAAGTAGCATATTACATACATTGGGCGTCTAAATTGGCTACCAGTGCAAATAAACACGGTAGCAAAACAAGTCCAAAACTAAATCCACTTCAGAAGAGCTCAAGAAACGATATCCTGGATACCCACCACGCTGGCAAGAAGCTCAGCAAGCTTATTAGCTTTCTCTTGTTTGGCGCTAAAATCCTCCAGCGCTTGCTGTTGCACCAGAAAGTATGCATCTGAATTCTGCAGGGACTTCCTCAGTCCTTCGGCTTCTTGCCACAGCACAGCTGACTGATGCCTTTCATCTTGTAGCTGAGAATGAAGAAGCCAAAGTGATTCAGGCAGCGAGTTCGAAGAGCTTGTGCCAGCGGTAGTGGCCACTAACTCGAACACTACATTAATGCAGGACTTTGGGGTTGTCTCACCATCTACAAGATAGTTTTTATCACCTTTCTTGGACACCAACAGGGTTGTCTCACTATCTTGAACCTTATCTGCATTACTTTCTCTACCATTGCATAATGGGGTGCTCTTCTCCAATATTCTGTTCGCATTCTACAAGAGAAACAAGCAGACACATCACAGGTTTAACATGTAGTATATGAAACTCATTTTGGTAAACCGGTTCAATCATAAGGTGGACAGGATAACAGCATGAAACGAACATATATCTATGTACTATGGTCACTGTATTGTCTATATCATTCTAGTTTATGTTGCCAAATCAAGATAGAGACACAGCTCAAATCATATATTTTTAAGACACAACAACATAGACAGAATATAAGTGTGGGAAACTACACAGCACTAACAACACTTGTAATGTGCATGACATGAGAACATAAATGTTTATACAATTGAAACTGAAATCAACATAGAGCAAGAAGTTAGAACATCAATCCAGTTAAAGAAATAGGTTTAAAACATACCTGTTGCGCCATTGGAGTTTCAATTGGATCCTTCAAATTCGTAATTAGTTGGTATGAGTAAATACAGTGATGCAAGAGCAAAGGAGTATGCACCATAGCTACAGAATTTGACTTGAGAATAGTTGCTCTTCTGCTTTAAACGTGGAGTTTGGGTTCGCTGTGGTGATCTTCATGCTTTGGGCACTGCAGTTGCCTTACAAACTACTCATGTGGGGGTACTCTATGGTGGACATGGTGCTGTGTCAACTAGAAGTGGGTTACTATCTGCTGGGGTTGGGGTTAGATGGGGTGTAGCTGGTTCTCTGTCCAACGGTGTAGGTGTACAATCTAGAAGAGTCTCTATTATGTGTGGTGGGGCTTGTTCATGCGCCAGTACAACCATGGTTCTATCTGCATCGACAGGTAGCACCATCTTTTGTGAAGAACGGGTTTTTACTCCCTTAGATATTGCGATCACCCCGTCCAATTCAAATGGATGATAAACAAGAAAAGAAATTGAATGTACAGACATTGTATGATAGACAGATGTGGTAATTCACATATATGTTGTCTAACCAAATAGGACAGCATGACACAATTTCACATATATGATGGCTAACTAAACAGGATAGCATGACTCAATTTCAGATATATGATGGATAACTTAACAGGATATAATGGCATAATTCAACATATGATGACTATCTAAACAGGATGACATGACATAACTATATGATGTCTTTCTGAAATAGGTTGCGAAGAAATAATTCACATACATGTTGTCTAAGTATACAGGATGTCATGATATAATTCACATAATTGATTCATATACTAAGCAGCTGGCACTCGTATGTATGATCTCTAAACTAAGTAGATGGCATTGAATATTGTGTATATGATGTCTAAACTAAGCAATGCAAGACACCATATGCATGATATGAGAAATATAAACATTGCAAGTTAGAGCATACACCTCAGGTGGGATATAGGACTGGTCATCTGTCTCTGAATCCTCCTCTGAGGAGCTACCTGTAACCATTGAGATATAAGCTTCAACAAGTACCATTGTCTGCTCTGAAGACCTTGTTCTCACTCCAAAATTTTCCATAACCGGCTCAAATGGCGGATGCACATGAAGAGTAGTTCAATATACACAGATTGTCGACAAATGGAATACGTAATGAAAAAAAAGGATGGCACGAGATAATTCACATATATGATGCCCGGCTACACAGGATGGCGGTGCATAATTCACATATATGATAACTGGCTAAAAAACATGGCATTGCATAATTCACATATCTGATATAGAAAGTAAACAAGAGGCATTCACACAAAGCATGTCTAGTCTAAGCAGATGGCATGGCAATGCAAGACACCATATGCATGATATGAGCAATATAACCCTGCCAAGTTAGAGCATACACCTCGGGGGGAATACGATTGGTCGTCTGTCTCTGAATCCTCCTCTGAGGAGCTATCTGTAACCAGCAAGAAATCTGCATCGACAGGTAGCACTGACTGCTTAGAAGACCTTGTTTTCACTCCAGATTTTCCCATCACCGACTCAAATGGATGACACACAAGAAGAGTAGATGAATGTACAAACATTGTTGACAAATGGAATACATGATGAAAAAAAATAGTATGGCACGATACAATTCACATATACGATGACTGGCTAAATAGGATGGCATTGCATGGTTCATGTATATGATGCCTGGCTAAATAAGATGGCATTGCATAATTCACATATATGATATAGAAACCAAATAGGTGGCATTCACCCAAAGCAAATCTAAACTAAGTTGATGACATATACGATGTATAAAGTAAGCAGTGCGAGGCGCCATATGCATGATATGACCAACTTCAGCATGCCAGGTTAGAGCAAACACCTCAGGGGGTAAATAGGAGTGGTCGGCTCCCTCTGAACCCCCCTCTAAACAGTTATCTTCCTCTGGAATACAATCTGGACTAGGGGGAGCCCCCCCACTATGCCCACCATGGAGCGGCGTCTGCATGACATTATATTTCCATGCAACCGTCTTCTCTTTTTCTCTGCATGTTCAGTAAGATTGTGTACAATAACTGACATGCATAATAAAAAACATAGTTAGATTATGTAAGGCCTAAGGGGTGCATGTAGAAATCAAGACTGATGGTAGCAAACGAGTGGATAGATCCAAAACTAATGATAGCACGCAGATGATAGCTTCAGTTTAAAAAGATAGACGATGGCTCCTCTACTGTTTGTTGCCTACCCAACATGAACCACATAGAAGACCCGAGATGAACCAGATAGTAGACAGAGATACTATTCATTGTTGCCTCGTTATGTGCCCCACAGGTATTTTAAAACTCAAGTTTGAACATTAGTTTGGACCTGACTCGGAGTCTAAGAGGTGAACAGGATGATAAAGTAGCACGTAATAATAATCGATGTATAACGTAAGCAGTCACGAAAGAGTGCGACCTCTCTTCCGGAACTATGTAGTCCTCAGGTTCATTTGCTCCGTCGATGATGGTAATGCAGTTGGTGTGGCTGCCGGCAATGGGGAAGATGATCTGAGGCGGCGAAAGAAGGTCTCCAGGGGGGATCTCTGCTGCAGTGGACGCTTCCATCGATGGTGCACCTCAGGTGGGGTGGATGGTGGCACGGCAGGAGCGGGACAAAACACACAGAGTTTTCTTTGACACCTATCTAAAAATGAAGTAAATCTGTAGGGCTCCTTAGAATTGGAGGATTCTAAAAAAGCAGGGACAGGAAAAACACAGGAATAGGATAGGAATGCACGTGCAAAACAGAGCATTTGAAACACAAGATTTCTGTCAACCTGGGTGTTTGGTTCACATGAATTGGAAGAACACAGGAATGGAAAAACATGGTCAAATTAAAGTCAAACCACATGAAAATGTAAAATAAGAATCTTATTATGCCAGTAATGCACTTAGCCCTGTTCTTCATGCATATTAATTTGAAAAGGACATCCAAGTGGATATTAAAATTCCTACATTTTTTCTTTGAAAGAGACACCAAAGGAAAAAAAATCCTCCAGTTTTTCTTTGCTCCATTCCTTCTAACCAAATGCATGAATAGTAGTACCATAGGAAAGTTTCCAATTCCTATGTTTTGCTTCACTTTTTCTTTGAACCAGTGGCGATTCTAGTAGGCAGTCTTCAACAGACTGAAGCCTACCCTCGAAAAAATTTGTGAGCTTATTTTCTCCACATGAATATCATATAATGGCTATCTTGCTAAACCGATTCAAATTGTGGTTCAGAAAAGCATTTAGTTTTCTCCCTGTTAACTTTGTGACCACGATTCATTTCTTTCTAGATTTGCAGCTGCTTTGAACCAAAGGATCCTTGAGGGATCAACATGAATGTAGAGTAAAAAAGTGATGCGACGAGTGTACAACCTCTTTGGTGTAGCCTTGTCGACCTCAGCATCGTTGGGTTGGACGTGGAGGATGGTGATGCTGGTGTGACTGTCGGAGGCGGGGAAGAAGATATGAGGATTTTGGAGACGGCGCCGAGGGTACTGCTCCGCTGTGATGGATGGTTCCATCATTGGAGCAGCTCCGGTGAGGTGTACGACAGCGAGGCTAAAGCAGGACAAGACACACAACATTAATCTTAAGTGGGATTCTAATAGCATCTGTAATAGATGATGTAAAATACATCACCAAAAAGTGCTAGATGTAAAATGCATCAGCCGTGCCGCGGCCGCTCCAACAGATGCTGTAAATACTGTTGACTCTGAACTTAACTGAAGAAACTAAACTTTACAGTCGAAACTGAATTTTACTGTCGAAACTTAATTTTACTAACGAAACTTATTGAACTAGTATCAAAGCACTGCAATAGAAGTTTAGGCCGTTCGAGCACTGGTAGCAGAGAAGCAGTGATCTAAATCAGCGACTGCTCGAGCAGGGAACGCACTAGCAGAGAGCAGCTCATGCAGTAGCACCGCGAGCGAGTGCTAAAGCAGCAACTCCTGTAGCTGCCGCAAGTCGTGTAGCAGCAGCAGCGCGAGCGAGAGCAAGAGCAGAGTAGAGCAGCATCACGAACGAGAGCAAGAGCGGAGCAGCCTTGCGACCGACAGCAAGAGCAGAGCGGAGAAGCAACACGAACAAGAGGAAGAGCAGAGCAGTAGTGCGACCGACAACAAGAGCAGAGCCGCAACGCGAGCGAGAGCCAGAGCAGTAGCAGCTAGTGCTGGTGTGGAAGTTGCCGTCGAGGAAGCAACGACATGGGGGGAGAGAAGTCATGGAGGAAGTGGCCAGCGACGGATCCATCGATGGAGACCCGCCATGGCTGCTCGGTATCGAGCACCGGCAGCCCCATGAGATCGAATAAAAGATAAAATGCAATGGTGAGTGCAGAACCTCCTTGGTGGCGCCAAGTAGGCCTCAGCTTCATCGGAGGAATTGGTGAGGGCGCTTCCTACTTCTTGAGCTTGCGTTGATTTTTCCCTTGAAGAGGAAAGGGTGATGCAGCAAAGTAGAGATAAGTATTTCCCTCAGTCAAGAACCAAGGTATCAATCCAGTAGGAGGCACAAGCAAGTCTCCAATATATGCACCTGAACAAACTAACAAACACTTGCACATAACGCGAAAAGGGGGTTGTCAATCCCTGCATGGTCACGAACAAGAGTGAGATCTAATAGAGATAGGTATAAAAGATAAATAAAAGAGCAAACTAAAGTAAATATAAATAAATTGCAACAAGGTATTTCTGGGTTTTTTTGGTTTATAGATCTGAAAATATATGATGGAAAATAGACCCGGGGGCCATAGGTTTCACTAGAGGCTTCTCTCATGAAAGAAAACATATGGTGGGTAAACAAATTACTGTTGAGCAATTGATAGAAAAGCGCGTAGTTATGACGATATCCAAGGCAGTGATCATGAATATAGGCATCACGTCTGTGACAAGTAGACCGAAACGATTCTGCATCTACTACTATTACTCCACACATCGACCGAATCCTGCCTGCATCTAGAGTATTAAGTTCATAAGAACAGAGCAACGCTTTAAGTAAGATGACATGATGTAGAGGGATAAACTCAAGCAATATGACATAAGCCCCATCTTTTTGTCCTTGATGCCAACAATACAATACGTGCCTCGCTACCCCTTCTGTCACTGGGTGAGGACACCGCAAGATTGATGTAACACCCCCGGTGATTAGCAACAGTAATCGCTTTTGATAATGACATGTCAGCAAGCTTAATAGTGCATAATCATCATTAGCATCATATTGCATTTCAGCTCCTAAGTCAAATTCAAATTTAAACGAAAGTGGAATATGAAAGTTGTCCAACATAGAAACTAAAATGTCAGATATATAGCAAATATTCCAGAGGCTATTCTAAAATTGAAACCAACATCATTGGAATTGGATAAGTGACTCGAACAACCTCAAACAATGGATAAAGATAATATTTAATAACCATTTATTGAATCTGAAATAAATATGGAATTATGTTTTGTCCAAACTAATTTTAGGTGTTAGGGAATAATGCACTGGTATTTATGAAATAGGTCACACTTTTTACAAAAGCCATTTGGGGCCTAAACATTTAACAGTGGAGAAAAGAGAATAAAGAAAAAGGAAAAGAAACAGAAAAGGAAAAAAGAGCAACGCCCCCCCCCCCGGCCCAACTGGGCCGAAGCCCAGCCGGCCGGCCCACCTGCGTCGCCCCTGGCCTATAAGGCCCCCGGCCAAACCCTAGCCTCACCGACACCCCCTCCTCACTCGTTCGCCCCCCCTGATCCAGAAACTGGATCGGGCCGACGCCGCTCGCCGACGCCACCCCGCTCCCACGCCGATCGGCCAGCGCCGACGCCGCCGCCACGCCGACGTCGCCCTGTCCTCTCCTCTTCCCCGACCAGCCGCCTATCGCTCGGTCGCCCCCTCCCTCGACTGGATCTGGATCGGGGCAAACCCCCGATCCCGTCGCCCGACGCCGCGACGACCTCGCCGCCGCCCGGAGCCCGCGCCTCCCCGCCGGCCTGCACCTCGTCTCCGTCGCCGTCGTCCCCGTCGACCGCCCCGACCCCCCGCTGCCCCGTCCCTACGAGCACGGTGAGGCCCCAGGCCTCCCCCTCTCTGCTCCCGCACCTCGCCGCGCGCACCGCGCCCCCGTGCCGCCGCTCCGCCCGCGCTCGCCGGCTCGCGCACGCGCCCGCGCGCACCGCAGCCTCGCCGGGCCTCGCACACGCGCGCGCGTGCCCTGCCTCGCTACTGCTCGCGGATCTTGCCCCGCTTCGCCCCGCCGTGCCCGCTGTGCCGCGCCGCCCCTCGCTGCTGCTCCGGCCACCCCGCTGCCGCTGCTACTCTGCTCCGCCGCGCTCCGGCCCCGGCCGCGCCCAGCGCCCGCTCGCCCGTGCCCCGGGTTCGCCCGACGGGGCGCCGCGCCCGCACGCCTGTGACCCCCCCCCCCTGGGCCACTGCCCAGTGGGGCCCAAACCCCCTGTGACGCTGACGAATGGGGCCCACGGCCCAGAAACGTTTTAGGAAAAATAATGAAAATAAAAATAAATAATTAAAATAAATAATTAATTAATTAGTTAATTTATCCTGATTAGGTTAATTTAATTAAGTAGTTAGTGTTAATTAAACAGTAATTTAATTAGTTAATACCTAATTAACCTAACAGCCTATGACAGGTGGGACCCACCCTGTCAGGTGGCTGCTGACGTCAGCATGATGTCATGCTGACGTCATCAATCACTGTTTCGGATAATGTTGAATTAAATAATTAATTAAATTTCAGAAATTAATAAAAACTTTAGAAAATCATATCTTTTAAACCGTATCTCCGATGAAAATATTTTATACATGAAACTTGCTCAGAACGACGATACGAGCCCGGATACGCCCTCCGTATTCCCGTCAGACGCCCGCAGCTATAAGAACATTGAACTTTTAGACCGATTTCAGTAAATGAATAGTGCCCAACTTTAATTAAATAAATCCAAATAAATTCCTAAATTAACTAAATCGTTTAGTTAGGCAGTAGAACACCCCGGCATATCATTTAGGCATGTCATACATATTGTTTGCATTATTGCTGTGAATTTATTGTTTCTCTCCCCCTCCTTCTCTCTCGATAGACGCCGAGACCGACGACGCTGCACCAGGTTACGACTACTCTACCGACGAGCAGCCCGTTGACGACCTCCCTCTCTTGCCAGAGCAACCAGGCAAGCCCCCCCCTTGAGCATTCCAGATATCGCCCATTCTATTCTCCTGCTTGCATTAGATTTCGCTACTGTTAATGTATGCTCCTATTCTGATGCATAGCCTGCTGTTGTAACCTGTTCATTGCTATCTTACCTGCCTATGATAAACTGTTTAGTATAGGTTGGTATGACCCATCTGTGACCCCACCACCTTACTTTGTCGCCCCTGCTTGTTCATCAACGACTCGATCAACGTGATCGTCGATCAGAGACAGACGCCTCACTTCACACCCCCCTTAGTTGTACGACTCTACGTAGTAACTATCGAGTGCCGAGGGTGATACCTCATAACGCACTCCTGATGAATACTCTGCAGCATAGCTGTACGATCGTGGTCATCGAGGGTGATTCCTCCTTCTCCATGTCCGATACGACTCTGTCGTGCAACCCCTCAGTGTGAACCTCGAGGGTGATACCTCATACGTTCACCCTGATGATTATGACCACACGGTTACTTGACCTTTGTCACAGGCGGGTCCACCCTGGTGGGTACCCGCTGGGGATCTATGATTTCGGGTGTGCCGGAAGGGCACTCGAGTGTGACATTGTGGCGGAGCATCAGAGACTCTGATTGTCTCCGCTTGATACTAATTGAGCCTATTGGATTTGGGTGTGTGATCTGAGTGGGTCGACGTGCCCTATACGCACTACCACCACGCGGGATTATGGTTATGGGGCCCTCTGCGATGTACGTTTCTCCCAAAGCTTATCAGACGTCACGATTCACCGTGCGGGCTGATCGTCGGGATTGGGCTGGATACTTCACTGACGAGTTCAGTGTCGCGCCTGCACCCCGGCCAGCCACGCAACGCGCAGGGTGCCCAGGGCGATGGCCCGAGACCCCTGGGTGCATAGGTTAGTCCGGCGTGCTGACCTCTCTGCTGAGCCTAGGTAGAGCGCTGCTTCGTGTTGATCTTCCGAGGACGGGCATTACCCAGCAAGTATGTCCGGCCAGAGTTGATCGAGCGTGTTGGGTAACAGTAGTGCACCCCTGCAGGGATGAATCTTCTATCGATAGCCGGTCCTACGGTAAAGGACGCTCAGTTTGTGTATCCCGATCTACCTACTTAAACTGGATACTTGTTACTTAATTGAAGCTTCGGGATTACTTTCTCGCTGGGAGTCGAGGAAGGATCTTTGAGCTGTACTTCAACATGTTTGCTAAATAAAATGCTATTCTACTCTCTTCTACTGCTGCAAGATGATGGCTTTGAGAAGATGTTTGAAGATGCTAGTCTTCAATAGGACTAGGCCTTTCTCTCTATTCTGGCATTTCTGCAGCCCAGTCCACATATACAGCCTTTTCTCCATTGATAATGTTGCATATGTAGTATAGATCCTTGCTTGCTGAGTACTTCGGATGAGTACTCACGGTTGCTTTATTTTCTCTTTTCCCCCATATACCCCACCTTGATGATACACCAGACGATGGAGTCCAGGAGCCAGACGCCACCACCGGAGCCTACTACCAGGCGGGTCCAGCGGGCACGTACTACTGGATCGAGCCAGCTGACCAGGAGTAGGATCGGAGGCTCCCAGGCAGGAGGCCAACGCCTTTCGATCTAGTGTCGCTGTTTGTGCTAGCCTTCTTAAGGCAGAACTTGTCTAACTATGTCTGTACCCAGATATTATTTGTATGACTGACTTATGTATTCGGATCTTCGGATCCCTGGTCTGTAATATTGTGGACCTCCGTTTATTTGTGTTTAGAGTTGTGTTGTGATATCTTCCCGTGAGTCCCTGGGCTTGATCGTACACGTTTGCGTGTATGATTAGTGTACGATTGAACCGGGGGCGTCACACCAGCGCCCCCCCCCCCCTCGTCGTGGCCCCGACTGGCCGCGTCCAGTTCGGGCGCCCCGCAGCGCCCCAGCGCCCGCTCGCCCGCGCGCCCGTGCACGCTGTGGCCAGGGCCACTGACCACTGGGCCAGTGCCCCCCTGGCCCAATGACATGTGGGGTCCGGTCCCACCGAACGTTTTAGAAAAAGAAAAATAAATAAATAAAAAAATAATTGATAAAAACAATTAATTAATTAATCCTAATTAGGTTAATCTAATTAACTAATTAGTGTTAATTAAATAGTAATTAGTAATTAACTTAATTAACCGCTGACATCAGCATGAGGTCATGCTGATGTCATCATCAGCACAGTTTCGGATAATGTTGAATTAAATAATTAATTAAATTCCAGAAATTAATAAAAACTTTAGAAAATCATATTAAATAAACCGTAACTCCGATGAAAATAATTTATATATGAAACTTGCTCAGAATTTCGATACGAACCCGAATACGTCCTTCGTATTCCCGTCAGACGCCCGCAGCTATAAGAACATTGAACTTTTAGACCGATTTCAGTAAATGAATAGTGCCCAACTTTAATTAAATAAATCCGAATAAATTCCTAAATTAACTAAATCATTTAGTTAGGCAGTAGAACACCCCGGCATATCATTTAGACATGTCATACATGTTGTTTGCATTATTGCCGTGAATTTATTGTTTCTCTCCCCCTCCTTCTCTCTCTCTCGATAGACGCTGAGACCGACGGCGCTGCACCTGGATACGACTACACTACCGACGAGCAGCCCGTTGACGACCTTCCCCTCTTGCCAGAGCAACCAGGCAAGCCCCCCCCCCCTTGAGCATTCCAGATATCGCCCATTCTATTCTCCTGCTTGCATTAGATTTCGCTACTGTTAATGTATGCTCCTATTCTGATGCATAGCCTGCTGTTGTAACCTGTTCATTGCTACCTTACCTGCCTATGATAAACTGTTTAGTATAGGTTGGTATGAACCATCTGTGACCCCACCACCTTACTTTGTCGCCCCTGCTTGTTCCTCGACGACTCGATCAACGTGATCGTCGATCAGAGACAGACGCCTCACTTCACACCCCCCCTTAGTTGTACGACTCTGCGTAGTAACTATCGAGTGCCGAGGGTGATACCTCGTAACGCACTCCTGATGAATACTCTGCAGCATAGCTGTACGGTCGTGGTCATCGAGGGTGATTCCTCCTTCTCCATGTCCGATACGACTCTGTCGTGCAACCCCTCAGTGTGAACCTCGAGGGTGATACCTCATACGTTCACCCTGATGATTATGACCACACGGTTACTTGATCTTTGTCACAGGCGGGTCCACCCTGGTGGGTACCCGCTGGGGATCTATGATTTCGGGTGTGCCGGAAGGGCACTCGAGTGTGACATTGTGGCGGAGCATCAGAGACTCTGATTGTCTCCGCTTGATACTAATTGAGCCTATTGGATTCGGGTGTGTGATCTGAGTGGGTCGACGTGCCCTATACGCACTACCACCACGCGGGATTATGGTTATGGGGCCCTCTGCGATGTACGTTTCTCCGAAAGCTTATCAGACGTCACGATTCACCGTGCGGGCTGATCGTCGGGATTGGGCTGGATACTTCACTGGCGAGTTCAGTGTCGCGCCTGCACCCCGGCCAGCCACGCAACGCGCAGGGTGCCCAGGGCGATGGCCCGAGACCCCTGGGTGCATAGGTTAGTCCGGCGTGCTGACCTCTCTGCTGAGCCTAGGTAGAGCGCTGCTTCGTGTTGATCTTCCGAGGACGGGCATTACCCAGCAAGTATGTCCGGCCAGAGTTGATCGAGCGTGTTGGGTAACAGTAGTGCACCACTGCAGGGATGAATCTTCTATCGATAGCCGGTCCTACGGTAAAGGACGCTCAGTTTGTGTATCCCGATCTACTACTTAAACTGGATACTTGTTACCTAATTGAAGCTTCGGGATTACTTTCTCGCTGGGAGTCGAGGAAGGATCTTTGAGCTGTACTTCAACATGTTTGCTAAATAAAATGCTATTCTACTCTCTTCTACTGCTGCAAGATGATGGCTTTGAGAAGATGTTTGAAGATGCTAGTCTTCGATAGGACTAGGCCTTTCTCTCTATTCTGGCATTTCTGCAGCCCAGTCCACATATACAGCCTTTTCTCCATTGATAATGTTGCATATGTAGTATAGATCCTTGCTTGCTGAGTACTTCGGATGAGTACTCACGGTTGCTTTATTTTCTCTTTTCCCCCATATACCCCACCTTGATGATACACTAGACGATGGAGTCCAGGAGCCAGACGCCACCACCGGAGCCTACTACCAGGCGGGTCCAGAGGGCACGTACTACTGGATCGAGCCAGCTGACCAGGAGTAGGATCGGAGGCTCCCAGGCAGGAGGCCAACGCCTTTCGATCTAGTGTCGCTGTTTGTGCTAGCCTTCTTAAGGCAGAACTTGTCTAACTATGTCTGTACCCAGATATTATTTGTATGACTGGCTTATGTATTCGGATCTTCGGATCCCTGGTCTGTAATATTGTGGACCTCCGTTTATTTGTGTTTAGAGTTGTGTTGTGATATCTTCCCGTGAGTCCCTGGGCTTGATCGTACACGTTTGCGTGTATGACTAGTGTACGATTGAACCGGGGGCGTCACAATTGAACCCAAAACTAAGCACCTCTCCCATTGCAAGAAAAACCAATCTAGTTGGCCAAACCAAACCGATAGTTCGAAGAGAAATACAAAGATATCTTAATCATGCATAAAAGAGTTCAGAGAAGACTCAAATAATATTCATAGATAATCTGATCATAAATCCACAATTCATCGGATCTCAACAAACACACCATAAAATAAGATTACATCGGATAGAACTCCAGGAACACCGAGGAGAACATGGTACTGAAGATCAAAGAGAGAGAAGAAGCCATCTAGCTACTAGCTATGGATCTGTAGGTCTGTGGTAAACTACTCACGCTTCTTCGGAAGGGCAGCAAGGTTGATGTAGAGGCCCTCCGTGATCGAATCCCCCTCCGGCAGGGTGCCAAAAAAGGCCCCAAGATGGGATCTCACGGGAAAAGATACTTGCGGTGGTGGAAAATTATTTTGGTGGACGCTTCTGATGTTTGAGGGATATTTGAGAGTTGATAGAGGTGGAACTAGGGTTAGAGGACTCCCGAGGGGCCCACAAGCCAGGGGGCGCGCCCTAGAGGCTTGTGGCCTCCTCAGGACTCTTCTGGCCCTCTCTCCAAGCCTCGTAGGTGTCTTCTGGTCCAAGAAAAATCATCGTAAAGTTTTATTCCATTTGGACTCCGTTTGATATTCCTTTTCTGTAGAAGTTAAGAACAAGGAAAAAACAGAAACTGGCACTAGGCTCTAGGTTAATAGGTTAGTCCCAAAAATAATATAAAATAGCATATTAATGCATATAAAACATCCAAAACAGATAATATAATAGCATGAACAATAAAAAATTATAGATACGTTGGAGACGTATCAAGCATCCCCAAGCTTAATTCCTGCTCGTCCTCGAGTAGGTAAATGATAAAAACAAATTTTTTGATGTGGAATGCTACCTAACATATTTATCAATGCAATCTTCTTTATTGTGGCAAGAATATTCAGATCCATAAGATTCAAAAGAAAAATTTAATATTGACATAAAAACAATAATACTCCAAGCATACTAATAAATCAATCATGTCTTCTCAAAATAACATGGCCAAAGAAAGTTATCCCTACAAAATCATGTAGTCTGGCTATGCTCCATCTTCATCACACAAAGTATTTCATTATGGACAACCCCAATGACAAGCCAAGCAATTGTTTCATACTTTTGGTGTTCTCAAACGTTTCAACTTTCACGCAATACATGAGCGTGAGCCATGGATATAGCACTATAGGTGGAATAGAATATGGTGGTTGTGGAGAAGACAAAAAGGAAGGAGAAAGTCTCACATCAACTAGGCAAATTAATGGGCTATGGAGATGCCCATCAATTGATATCGATGCAAGTGAGTAGGGATTGCCATGCAATGGATGCACTAGAGCTATAAGTGTATGAAAGCTCAAAAAGAAACTAAGTGGGTGTGCATCCAACTTGCTTGCTCACGAAGACCTAGGGCACTTTGAGGAAACCCATCATTGGAATATACAAGCCAAGTTCTATAATGAAAAATTCCCACTAGTATATGAAAGTGACAAAATAGGAGACTCTCTATCATGAAGAACATGATGCTATTTTGAAGCACAAGTGTGGAAAAAGGATAGTAACATTGTCCCTTCTCTCTTTTTCTCTTTTTTTTGTTTGGGCTTCTTTGGCCTCTTCTTTGGCCTCTTTTATTATTTTTTTAAAGTCTGGAGACTCATCCCAACTTGTGAGGGAATCATAGCTTCCATCATCCTTTCCTCACATGGGACAATGCTCTAATAATGATGATCATCACACTTTTATTTACTTACAACTCAAGAATTACAACTCGATACTAGAACAAAATATGACTCTATATGAATGCCTCCGGCGGTGTACCGGGATGTGCAATGATCAAGAGTTACATGTATAAAAAATATGAACGGTGGCCAAGCCACAAATACCATGCCAACTACATGATCATGCAAAGCAATATGACAATGGTGGTGCGTGTCATAATAAAATGGAATGGTGGAAGTTGCATGGCAATATATCTCGGAATGGCTATGGAAATGCCATAATAGGCAGGTATGGTGGCTGTTTTGAGGAACGGTATATGGTGGGTTTAATGCACCGGCGAAAGTTGCGCGGTACTAGAGAGGCTAGCAATGGTGGAAGGGTGAGAGTGCGTATAATCCATGGACTCAACATTAGTCATAAAGAACTCACGTACTTATTGCAAAAATTTATTAGCCATCAAAACAAAGTACTACCCACATGCTCCTAGGGGGTTAGATTGGTAGGAAAAAACCATCGCTCGTCCCCGACCGCCACTCATAAGGAAGACAATCAAATAAATCATGCTCCGACTTCATCACATAATGGTTCACCATATGTGCATGCTACAGGAATCACAAACTTTAACACAAGTATTTCTACCAACCCACAATTAATCACTAGCATGACTCTAATATCACCATCTTTATATCTCAAAACAAATGCAAGGAATCAAACTTCTCATATATTCAATGCTCTTTATATGAATTTTTTTATTATATCCCTCTTGGATGCCCATCATATTAGGACTAAATTCATAACCTAAGAAAATTACCATGCTGTTTAAGGACTCTAAAAATAATATAAGTGAAGCATGAGAGTTCAACAATTTCTATAAAATAAAGCCACCGCCATGCTCTCAAAAGATATAAGTGAAGTACTAGAGCAAACTGCCTAGCTCAAAAGATATAAGTGAAGCACATAGAGTATTCTAATAAATTCACGATTAAAGCATGTCCCTCTAAAAAGGTGTGTACAGCAAGGATTTGTGGCAAACTAAAAATCAAATACTCATATCATACAACACGCTCCAAGCAAAACACATATCATGTGGTGAATAAAAATATAGCCTCAAGTAAATTTACCAATGGATTGAAGACGAAAGAGGGGATGCCATCCGGGGCATCCCCAAGCTTAGATGCTTGTTTGTCCTTGAATATTACCTTGGGGTGACTTGGGAATCCCCAATATTAGGCTCTTGCCACTCCTTATTATATAGTCCATCAAATCTTTACCCAAAACTTGAAAACTTCACAACACAAAACTCAACAGAAAACTCATAATATCCGTTAGTATAATAAAATAAATCACCACTTTAGGTACTGTTGAGAACTCATTCTAAATTTATATTGGTGTTATATCTACTGTATTCAAACTTCTCCATGGTTCATACCCCCTGATACTACCCATAGATTCATCAAAATAAGCAAACAACACATAGAAAACAGAATCTGTCAAAAACAGAACAGTCTGTAGTAATCTGGAAATTCCGTGTACTTATGTAACTCAAAAATTTCTGAAAAATTAGGAAAATTTAGGCAATTTGTATATCACTCTTGTGAAAAAAATTCAGATCAAAATCACATTTGTGTGATTTTCCAAATTTCTGGCAATGAGCGCAAAAGTTTCTGTTTTTCAGCAAGATCAAATCAACTATCACCATAGACCATCCCAAAGGTCTTACTTGGCTCAAACACTAATTAGAACACCAAAACACAATCACTACAGAGGTAATAATATGTATTTTCATAAAAACAGAAAAGAAAAATATTGGGTTGTCTCCCAACAAGCGCTTTTCTTTAAAGCCTTTTAGCTAGGTATTGATAATTTTAATGATGCTCACTTGAAAGACAAAAAATTGAAGCACAAAGAGAGCATCATATAGCATGTGAAAAACAAGTGTAAGTCTAAAATACTTCCAATGCATAGGCATTTTATAGGGAAAATATTTATCAAGGCAAGCAAAAACTAGCATATGCAAGGAAGAAGAAAGAAATAATAACAATCTCAACATAACGAGAGGTAATTTAGTAACATGAAAATTTCTACAACCATATTTTCCTCTCTCATAATAATTACATGTAGGATCATAATCAAAGTCAAAAATATAACTATCACATAAAATATTCTCTTCATGATCCACATGCATGCAAAGTTGACACTCTTCCAAAATAGTGGGATTATCATCAAATAAAGTCATGACTTCTCCAAGCCCACTGTTATCAAAAATTTCAGAAGATTGATCATACTTCAAAGTAGTGGGATCATTATTACCTAGAGTTGATACTCTTCCAAACCCACTTTCAATATTATTGCAAACATATTCATCATGAGGCTTAAATAAATTTTCAAGATCATAAGAAGCATTATCACCCCAATCATGATCATTGCAATAAGTAGTGGACATAGCAAAATTAGCAACCCCAAGCTTGGGGTTTTGCATATTATTAGCACAATTGACATTAATAGAATTTTTAATAAAATCATTGCAATCATGCTTTTCATTCAAGGAGCTATCGTGAATCACTTCATAAATTTCTTCTTTTAGCACTTCATCACAATTTTCAGATTCACGAATTTCAAGCAAAACTCCATAATGATAATCTAGTGCACTCAACTCATTAGCAATTGGTTCATCATAATTGGATCCTTTAAAAAGATTAGCAGGTGGATGAGGATCCATAAACTTTTTGCTTCCTGATTTTCAATAAACACACAATTATACCAAGCGAACGAGCAAACAAACCAAGTAAGACATAAAGGCAAACGAAAAGATGAACAGAAAGGAGGCGAATAAAAATGCATATATTTTTGTGTTTTTCTGAAAATGTTTTAGAAGTGGGGGAGAGGAAAACGAGAGGCAAATGGCAAATAATGTAAGTGAAAGAGATGAGAGTTTATGATAGGTACTTGGTAGGCTTGATGTAGAACCTCCCCGACAAGGCGCCAGGAATTCTTCCTGCTACTTCTTGAACTTGCGTTGATTTTTCCCTTGAAGGAAAGGGTGATGCAGCAAAGTAGAGATAAGTATTTCCCTCAGTTAAGAACTAAGGTATCAATCCAGTAGGAGGCACAAGAAAGTCTCCAATATATGCACCTGCACAAACTAACAAACACTTGCACACAACGCGAAAAAGGGGTTGTCAATCCCTTCACGGTCACGAACAAGAGTGAGATCCAATAGAGATTGGTATAAAAGATAAATAAAAGAGAAAACTAAAGTAAATATAAATAAATTGCAGCAAGGTATTTTTGGTTTATAGATCTGAAAATAGACCCGGGGGCCATAGGTTTCACTAGAGGCTTCTCTCATGAAAGAAAACATACGGTGGGTAAACAAATTACTGTTGAGCAATTGATAGAAAAGCGCATAGTTATGATGACATCCAAGGCAATGATCATGAATATAGGCATCATGTCCGTGACAAGTAGACCAAAACGATTCTTCATCTACTACTATTACTCCAGACATCGACCGACTCCTGCCTGCATCTAGAGTATTAAGTTCATAAGAATAGAGCAACGCTTTAAGTAAGATGACATGATGTAGAGCGATAAACTCAAGCAATATGATATAAACCCCATCTTTTTATCCTTGATGGCAACAATACAATATGAGCCTCGCTACCCCTTCTGTCACAGGGTGAGGACACCGCAAGATTGAACCCAAAACTAAGCACCTCTCCCATTGCAAGAAAAACCAATCTAGTTGGCCAAACCAAACCGATAGTTCGAAGAGAAATACAAAGATATCTTAATCATGCATAAAAGAGTTCAGAGAAGACTCAAATAATATTCATAGATAATCTGATCATAAATCCACAATTCATCATATCTCAACAAACACACCGCAAAATAAGATTACATTGGATAGAACTCCAAGAACATCGAGGAGAACATGGTATTGAAGATCAAAGAGAGAGAAGAAGCCATCTAGCTACTAGCTATGGACCCATAGGTCTGTGGTAAACTACTCACGCTTCATCAGAAGGGCAGCAAGGTTTATGTAGAGGCCCTCCGTGATCGAATCCCCTTCTGGCAGGGTGCCGGAAAAGGCCCCAAGATGGGATCTCACGGGAATAGAGGCTTGCGGCGGCGAAAAAGTATTTTGGTGGATGTTTCTGATGTTTGGGGAATATTTGAGAATTTATAGAGGTGGAACTAGGGTTAGGGGACTCCCGAGGGGCCCACAAGCCAGGGGGCGCGCCCTAGAGGCTTGTGGCCTCCTCAGGACTCTTCTGGCCCTCTCTCCAAGCCTCGTAGGTGTCTTCTGGTCCAAGAAAAATCATAGTAAAGTTTTATTCCGTTTGGACTCCATTTGAAACTCCTTTTCTGTAAAAGTCAAGAACAAGGAAAAACCAGAAACTGGCACTGGGCTCTAGGTTAATAGGTTAGTCCCAAAATAATATAAAATAGCATATTAATGCATATAAAACATCCAAAACAGATAATATAATAGCATGGAACAATCAAAAATTATAGATACATTGGAGACGTATCAGTGCTGCGGTTCCGGTCGGGCAGGTGAAGACGGTGCTGTGGGGATGGACGTGGCGTGATAGACGAGGCAAACGTCAGGGCAGCTCCTTGGAGGTGGAGGACGGGGTGGCTGAACCGGCAGGATGACGAGATCAATGACGGATCCTCATCCGGTGAGGTGGATGAGGGACGTCGAGCTGTTGATGTGGATGACGTCGTCGGGGAAGAGGCTCTGGTTGGGCGGCGGTCGGGAGGCCGACGGAGGAGCGTGGGGTTTCGCGGGTTTTGGCGGCCTCGGTGTATGAATGGGGCGGACGAAGAGGAAGGTAGGGGGAGCCATGGCTTAGGGACGTGCTTGTCCGAAATGTGGGGTAAGTTATGAAGGTACCCCCACCGGTTTTGACCACGCGACGTCGAGGCGGCATTTTCGGCTGAGGTGTAGAAGGGGGATTTCACGTGTCTCGGCTACGCGGCTGATTTCGGATGAGGAGGGAGTTTTCGTGCACGTTGAAATTTTGGGATAACAAGGCGTGGCGCGGGTTGAAGAGGCAGGAGTTTCACAGTAGAAGAGACAAGAGATACTCTAGCTTGAAAATTTTGGGATAACAAGGCGCGGATTCCATGTTCAGCAGAACAAACTTAACGTGTACAAAAAAAGACAATTCATACAAGACATAAGAGAGTCATGTCTCCTTTTACTATATTGCTGTAAATACCATTGAAAAACTACAAGAAAAATCTAAAAAATCGGGAGAACAATATTAGCCTGTACAGTACCAAATCAATTCGCACTTCCCTCAACAACAACAAAAAACAAATCAATTCCCACCACAAGAAAGAGTCATGTCCTGTTTTATATGATTACAAATGCGAGGATCTCGAATTTCAATTTTTGAATCCACGTTATGTTGATTCGAATATATAGTTAGGTGATCTTGCGGTTTATAATGGATGTAGTCCTACATTTTGATCTTCCATCTTATATGAACATTTTACTCCACCCTATGAATATATATTATCGTCTAACATATGGACTAAATTTGAATAAGTTTTCCCTATTTGAATATGATTGTTGTCAAGTTATACCATCATTTAAATATTATCTTGATAACAGAAAACATGCATATATATATAGTAGTAATCATACTTAAATATGAACTACATGTACCATACGATCTCCAATTCAAATATTTGTATCCATTTTATGTTGAATTCAAATCACAGTACATTGGTCTAGGTAGCGAGATGTTCGGAATAATCTAAACCCTGTTTTCATATGTATAATGTGTTTAACACACACAACAATACATCCCCCCTGCCCACACACACACAACATTTAGATGTTAGCTTTGAAAGCCACACATTATCTCAAATTCAAATTGTTATGTCCATGCACGGATGCAATATGGTCAGACGATGCCTCCCATCACTATCGCAAATTCAAATCGATTTGGCCTTGTTCGATGTGAATATAGTATATAGCACGTTTGATTCAAAACCAGACCAGGCATATCTGCATTATATTCATGCATGCATGAGTTACAAACATCATGACCTCTTATTCAAATATTTGAATCCACTTTTATACTGATTGCCGTCTTTGTGAGTCTTTTACACGCACACACACACTCCTCCTCCCTTCGTGGATACCAATAACTTTCATATTGTGCATGCATATATGCACACACACACTCCCCACCACTCTGCATCCTCTACACACACACGTTCTTGTTCTTTAGGTCAGTCTCCTACGGTCTCCCTACATCTCCATCTTGTAGGAGATATGCCCTAGAGGCAATAATAAATGTTATTGATTATCTCCCTGTTCATAATTAGGTTTATGTTCCATGCTATAACTGCTATGGTTCTCGAGTCTACAATAACCACTAGGCTCAGAGGAAGACTCATATATACGTGTGGAATAATAAACGGTAAAATGTATTCCTAGTCTGGCCTCTGAGACTAGCTCAAGTGTTGCATGATGGTTCTGTTTTCTTGATCATGGGCATGACTATGCCGGCAACTTTGAGGGCACACTGTTAGAAGAACATTTGTGTTGAATCGACCCGAATTGATGTTATGCTATGGGATACTTTCGTCACAAGTTAATGGTTAATAACACGGAGATGGTTAACGTTTGCATGATTCCTTAGACCATGAGAGTATCGAGTTTCTTCATGCTTGATTCATGAACTTTGGGGTTTGTTAAACGTCATCCGTAAATGGGTGGCTATTACGGCGGCTTACGGGTTCATGGAAAAGTGTGTCAAGTAACTTGATAGCTCGAGATTGGGATTTGCTCCTCCGACGATGGAGAGATATCTCTGGGCCCTCTTGGTGTTACGGTATCCATCATCGTCTGGCCAGACACTTTGTGATTTGATCACGGGGATGCCGGAACACGGGAACGAGAAAAGAGAACAAATACCGGTAACGAGGTAACTGGCATAGTGGACAAGTTGTTGACCCACGGGGATGCCATCATGTCTCACCTCGAGTATTTGTAACATATCACGAAGCAACAGGAATAGCACACGGCAACTGGAGGTTCACTCGAATATTCATTCGTGTGGGTATAGGGGTCAATATGGGTGTCCACGGCTCCGATGTTGATCATTGATCGGAAGGGGTTCCGTGTCATGTCTATACTTCACCGAACCTATAGGGTCACACGCTTAAGGGTCATCTATCTGCTGAATACTAGACAGGGAGTCTGAGAGAAAATCACCGAAAAAGTTTCGGACACCGAAAAAGTTTCGGACAGCGGAAAAGTTCCGCAGAGAGAACACCGGATGAGTTTCGGTGAAACTGAAAAGTTGTTTCGGGGTATTCCATTAAGTCAAATTGGTTTCGGCACATGCCTGATAATTCTTGGAGGGTGCCAGAATCATTCTGGAAACTTCTGGGAATTTTCTGAGATGAAAACCGGAAATGTTCCGGAGCTGCCGGAACCGCTTCAGATGCTTTTCGCAGATGAAATCACTAAACTGGAATTGTTCCAGAACGCATTGAAAATTATTTTAGTGGGTACTGGAAATGTTCTATGCCCACATAAATATTTTCAGTTCGAACGGACGCTGAAAAATGTCGTCATAAATAGTGAAAGTGCTTTTTGGGTTACTTTTTGGAAAGCCATTATTTTGGGTTTTGTCCCAAGATATTTTCTTGGGGGTGACATGGATGGATGAGGCTCCCTTGGGGGGGGCCCTCCTAGGTGTGGCCGGCCACATGGGGGCTCCTCCTTGGAGCCCCCTCTTGTGCCTTGGTTTCACATTTGGGTCCTTGTGGAAGGACTTCATTCATGTGCTTTTGGGTTTTCTTGTAAAACCACCCTACCCCTTGGGATTTCCTATAAATAGAGGTGGAGGGGCAGCCCTCCACACTCACTCCTTCTCACATACAAGTGCCATTGCATGATCTGGCTTCTCTCTCCCTCCCCGCAAAATAGTTTTGCAGAGCCGAAAGGCTGTCTGGGTTCCGGTGGGAACTAGTTCTGGACGGCGAAGCCCTGCCGGATAGATGACACCGTATGTGTGCAACTCTATAGAGAGGTCGTAGTTTCGATCTTAGTGCCCGAGGGGCTGTTCGTGAGTGCCTCCCGAAGGGCTGTCCAAGTGACGGTCCAAGTTCTGTGAGTCCTCCCGAAGGGCTGTCCGAGTGACCGTTCGAGTTTCGAAGGTCCTCCCGAAGGGCTGTCCGCGACACCGTCCGGGGGACTGTTCGACCGCCACCCGGAGGGCTGTCCGAAGGGAAGACGAGGGTATACATCCTCGCGGTTGGGAGGTTGTAAATCCTAGCTGCGGGGATCTGCACCGCCGATCGTCATCAACTCTACTTCCGCTGCGCTACGAGTCGATAACGAAAAGATCAAACCTTGTATGCAGTCTCCATAGTGGTCCTGGGCTGGTGCGTAGGTCGGAAATTTTTTGTTTTCTGCTGCGTTACCCTACAGTGGCATCATGAGCCGTGCTATGCGTAGATGCAGGTTGCGATCTAGAATACATGAGATGTATGGGTGTTGCACAATATAATTAGGTAGTAGATGAGTTCTATTACTGAAAATTATTTGTGCGGGTAGCAGATGAAATCTGTTACCCGATGTTCTTGTTGCTTCCCTGGAATTTGCATATTTCAGATCTTGATAACAGCATGGTGGAGTTTCAATGTTCTGGCAATCCGCGATCCTGATTGATCAACGAAGTGCTAACAGTTCATTGAATTCCACCGTAGTTAAAAAGAAAGATGAAATTTCGCAGACAAAAGGGCAATGCAGATATGATCTGCACGGGGGTCATGCGTATGATGAAGTTTAGTATGGGGTTCAAGATTTTATTATCTCGTGCTTCATACACCCCGCATTGTTAATCTAGCGACTTGAATTATCATACTTGATGATGGACGTTGGTAGCTTCGGTTTGTTTCGAAACCTTAGAAGCCACGAAAAACAAGTTTTTGCATGAACCAATTAGAGGTGTCTAACTTGGTTTTGCAGGAGGGTTTGCATGTGCATGTGATGTGGTATAGCAGTGCTCATAATAATTTGATTATGTATGAGATGACTATATAATGTAAATTTATTAACATGACCTGCGTGTCATGATTCGGCATGATGGCTGGAGCCATATGATTGCACTTTAATGACCTGTGTGTCAACCTTGTTGTAATGCATTATTTTATTAGCTATAGAGATAGCAATATTATCTGGTGCATCGACAAGGTGGTGGCAATCTTCGCGAAGGTGAACACCGACGCGAATGCCGAAGACGAAGAAATACAAGACTTCTCCGTCAGAAAGGGCTATACCATATCATGCTATTATGAATTGCCTGAGATGTTTATCCCTTATGATGCACCCTTCTTGATTGCGCGGTAGTCGCTTTTATTAGGGTGATCTCTCACACAAAATTATCAAGTAGTTAGTGTTCTCCCAAGTGTAGCACCGTCACGGCACCTAACTTTTCGGGGTGCGCCATGGATGCATGGGTACGAACAATTAGGGAAGTGTGAGGCGGGTGAGTTGAGACCTCGCAGCGTGATCACTTGGTTGTCTTGACGTTCAAGCATGAAAGTCATGAGCTCGGAACACACGCATCAAAAGATGAACAAGAGTCACATAGAGATGTGGTCGGCAAGTTGGCCTACCGATTAAAATTCCCGTCATGAGATGATGATTCTATGGCGATGAATTGAAGTCTGGATCTTGTATCACTCAAAATCAATTATGAGAGATATTGATTTGAGTGGGAGCGCACTGTTGAATTAACTTGTTTAATTCTCAGTGCAATTAATTATGAACACTGTCTAAGTGTGGTTTGCATAATAGTTGTAGAATAATGGCTCGCGTTTCCACCTTCCCTATTAAAATTGAATAGCTGTTAAATATCTGGTTAAAAACCTTTACGGTTGGTAACGTAATGTGAGGATTGTCCTCTAGAGTGCCGAGAAGGATTTTGTCCTATCGCATACTTTCGGTATTCTCTCGCTTATGCTATGGATCATGTGACTCTCGTCCTTCGATCCAAAAGCCAGAATTCCGTTTCAGTCGAGTGCAATACTTTGCTTCCATGAGACCCGAACTTCGAAAGTTTGGATAGTTATGTGATATTCATGGAATCTGAAAATCATTTTCAGAGACAGACAAAGGCTAAAAGATATGAGATATCCAAAGCAATGTTTGTTTGCAAACTATTAGTAAAAGAGTTTACTATGCATTAGACTGATAAGAGAGGGATCCAGAAGAACGCCTGTCATATGATGAAAGGTGAATAAAACAACAACTTAAAGAGAAAGGAAGTGTCCGAAGGGTGTTAGTGAAACTTTCACGCCTAGGAAGTCCGGGGCTAACGCCACTCTTAAGTTGGGTGCTTCTTTTGAGAGTAGGAGAAATACTAAAAGTTAAACTGTTAGAAGTATAATGGCAGAAAGAAAGAAGACTGGAATATCCAGCTCATGTATGAATGTCATACAAGTTTTTGATGTATAGAAGGCTAGTCAAAGATATAGTTCTTGGGAATTATGATTAATTTGTTAATCACTGATTCTTGGGTATTGTGAGTTAATCATAGAGATACCCGCTCGATTGCATTCTGTTGCAACTCGATGTAAGAACTACTATGGCCTGAAAGACTAGCCAGGAATGAGGTTTAGGTATACACAGGGAACATAGTAAATGTTACTATACCTTCCATCGGTGTATTACCATCTGTATTTATTTTCATAATTCATTTAGAGTTTTACAAACTCTAGCCTTTGCATAAAGTAATCTTGCAAGAAGGTTGTTCATAAGAGAACTTTTTATGTTCGATGTTATGAATAACATAAGGGCCATACTTTCATTGAGAATGAGATGCATGTTATGAATAATGATAATAATATATTACCTCTGGATTTACTTTCATAATTCATTTTAGAGTTTTACACACTCTAGCCCATTGCACAATGTTTGTTGCAAAAGAGTTGTTCATAAAAGAACAATTGTTGTTCAGTATTATGAATAACATAAAGGGCCATGCTTCCATCCGAGATTGGACGTATGTTATGAATATTGATGGTAATATGATACATCTATAACACTGATGCTAAATGTCGCAAGACTAAAAGAATACCACACAAGTGTGGCACTGCATTTGGTCACATTGGAGAAACCCGCATGGAAAACTCCATTATGATGGATTTTGAAGTCGTTTGATTTTGAATCATCTGACACTTGCAAATTTCCTCCGAAAAGTGAAGTGACTGAAATACCGTTCACAGGCCATAAGGAATGAGCAACAAACTTATTGGTGATCATACATTTTGATGTGTGTAGTTCAATAAATGTTGTTGCAAGTAGTGGATTTATCTATCTTCAGAAATGACTCAAGGAGATATATGGATATTTACTTGATGAGACGAAAGTCTGGATCTTTTGAAATCATTCAAAAGGTTTTCAAATATGAAGTAGAAGTTATTGTAACAAGAAAATTATGTTTCTACAATTCGATTGCAGAAAGGAATATTTGAGTTACAAGTTTAGCGAATGTCTGATGAGTTGTGAAAGGGGTTTCATAACTTGCACCTCCCGGAGCACCACTGCAAGTGGAAAGTCCGTGAAGATGTAATCGAACCATTTATGACATGGTAAGATCAAAGATGACATAAATAAATTTGCCATTATCCCTTTTTAAAGAGTGATGCTTTAGAGACTGCGGCTTTTACACTGAAAAGAGCTCCATCTGGTCTGTTGAAATGACACCATGGTATGGTACGCCCAACCATGTTATATCTTTTCTTAACATTTGGAATATGGGGCTTGTGTAAAAGGTTACAAACCTATTCCAAATCAGACAAGTGCTACTTTGTAGGTTATCCCAAAATGTTGGGTATTCCTCCCTCACTATGCCGAGGCAAATAGGTTTGCCACTAAGAACGGTATGCTTTTTGAAGAAAATGGTTCTTTCAAAAAGGTGAGTGGGAGAATAGTGCAACTCGACGAGATAAACAGTATCTTCGTCATCAGATCAAAGGAAAGAGACCTTGGAAGTAATTCCAGGTTTTCCTACTGCGACTGATACGGAAGTCTCTACAATAAAATGTATGGACTTTGGTCGAAGTTGCAGCTGAACCACGTAGGCAAGGCTCGTGCAAACCTCTCAGGTGCGCAAACGAGATATTGTTGTTAGACAACAGTATACCTACGATACACAAGGAAGCGTTGATGGGCCCTGACTCCGGAATTGGCTAAATGCCAATACAACCTGAGTTAGTTTCCATATAAGTGATTCAAGATTAAAACCTTGATACACCTTTCGGAAGGCTTAGAGTCTAACGAATATTTATGGAACTTAAAACTGATATGGATAAAATGTTTTATCCATAAAGCTTGACTTGTTACAAAAACAAGTTCAAGGAGTTGACTACGATGAGATTGTCTCACCGTAGCGATGCTTAAAGTCGGTTCGGGTTGAACTAGCAATTAATACATATTTCAATCATGAGATATAAAACAAGGATGACAAAAGGATTTCCATCTGATGGAAATGAAACCAAGGACTTGCATGTGTTACAGTCCAAGGTATTTTGTCTATCCAGAGGATGCTAGTAAGGGTGCAAACTTCAGAGTTCCAGCAATGGACAGAAGAGAGCAAAATGGAGTTGGAATCTTCATGTTTTGATGAAATGGTCAAAGGGGTTTGACTTCATCAATGGGTCACGAAGATGCTTGTAATTCAAGAAAGTAAGTGGGAGCATAATAAAATTTCTAAAAAAACGTTGTGTGCTTGACACATTGTTAATTGGAAATAAATTTCTTGACACGAATTAGGACTTCATTTGAAAATAGTTTTTCGATGAAGTTCTTGGGCTAAATAGCCTTGATATTAGGCATGATGATCTATGGAGATAGATTTACCTGATGGGGCTGAGCAAAGATACATATTGACAAAATGCTAAAACCTTTTAGCATTAAAAACGTCAAGGAGTGATTCTTGCCGAAGTCACATGGAAAGAGTTTTTGCAAGACTCGGTGTCCCAAAACACTGATGAGCAAAATACACGATGGAGATTCCACACACTCTTGTGTTTGGATTAATCATGTATTCCATGGTATGTAAAAACAAACCAGATATGTCCAATACTCCCAAAGTTGTTGCGAGTATAGATACCAAAGTGATCAAAAGTACTGATCATGGGACAACAGTGAAAAAGGGTCATTGAGTACTATAATAGCACTGATGACATGTTTTCTCGCAAGCGGAGATCATGAAGAGTTCGTTGTAAAAGGTTACATCGATACAGTCTTCATCCATGCTCCATGCGATTTTCGATTTAAATTGAGGGTTTTGTGTAACACACAATCTGGTGGCACAGTTAGTTGGAATTGTTCAAACAAGTTACTGTGGCGAATTCTATAACAGAGGCGAAGTATGTTGCCGCTTTTAAGCGACAAAGAAGATGTTGAATCATATAGTTCATTCATGAACTTAGTATGGTTCCAAGATGGCTTTTGTCAATGGGACACTACTGCGGGTAGTTGCTCCATAACTCAGTCTGAGGAATCCAGGTTCGACCTATGATTCACATACATACAAAGCCAAGTCCACACAAAATATGAATTTTGTGAAAGCGTAAAAACGCGAGGATACGCAAAGATACACACGGAGCTGAAGTCGTCAGATCCGTTGGACATCAGGCTATACCACATGCGAAGCATATTTACATCGGTGTGCCACAGGTGTGAAGTGCATTAGCATTAACTAGATTATTGACTCTAGTGCAAGTGGGAGTCTGTAGGAGATATGCCCTAGAGGCAATAATAAATGTTATTGATTATCTCCCTGTTCATAATTAGGTTTATGTTCCATGCTATAACTGCTATGGTTCTCGAGTCTACAATAACCATGAGGCTCGGAGGAAGACTCATATGCACGTGTGGAATAATAAACGGTAAAATGTATTCCTAGTCTGGCCTCTGAGACTAGCTCAAGTGTTGCATGATGGTTCTGTTTTCCTGATCATGGGCATGACTATGCCGGCAACTTTGAGGGCACAATGTTAGAAGAACATTTGTGTTGAATCGACCCGAATTGATGTTATGCTATGGGATACTTTCGTCACAAGTTAATGGTTAATAACACAGAGATGGTTAACGTTTGCATGATTCCTTAGACCATGAGAGTATCGAGTTTCTTCATGCTTGATTCATGAACTTTGGGGTTTGTTAAACGTCATCCATAAATGGGTGGCTATTACGGCGGCTTACAGGTTCATGGAAAAGTGTGTCAAGTAACTTGATAGCTCGAGATTGGGATTTGCTCCTCCGACGATGGAGAGATATCTCTGGGCCCTCTTGGTGTTACGGTATCCATCATCGTCTGGCCAGACACTTTGTGATTTGATCACGGGGATGCCGGAACACGGGAACGAGAAAAGATAACAAATACCGGTAACGAGGTAACTGGCATAGTGGACAAGTTGTTGACCCACGGGGATGCCATCATGTCTCACCTCGAGTATTTGTAACATATCGCGAAGCAACAGGAATAGCACACGACAACTGGAGGTTCACTCGAATATTCATTCGTGTGGGTATAGGGGTCAATATGGGTGTCCACGGCTCCGATGTTGATCATTGATCGGAAGGGGTTCCGTGTCATGTCTATACTTTACCGAACCTATAGGGTCGCACGCTTAAGGGTCATCTATCTGCTGAATACTAGACAGGGAGTCTGAGAGAAAATCACCGAAAAAGTTTCGGACACCGAAAAAGTTTCGGACAGCGGAAAAGTTCCGCAGAGAGAACACCGGATGAGTTTCGGTGAAACTGAAAAGTTGTTTCGGGGTATTCCATTAAGTCAAATTGGTTTCGGCACATGCCTGATAATTCTTGGAGGGTGCCAGAATCATTCTGGAAACTTCTGGGAATTTTCTGAGATGAAAACCGGAAATGTTCCGGAGCTGCCGGAACCGCTTCAGATGCTTTTCGCAGATGAAATCACTAAACTGGAATTGTTCCAGAACGCATTGAAAATTATTTTAGTGGGTACTGGAAATGTTCTAAGCCCACATAAATATTTTCAGTTCGAACGGACGCTGAAAAATGTCGTCATGAATAGTGAAAGTGCTTTTTGGGTTACTTTTTGGAAAGCCATTATTTTGGGTTTTGTCCCAAGATATTTTCTTGGGGGTGACATGGATGGATGAGGCTCCCTTGGGGTGGGCCCCTCCTAGGTGTGGCCGGCCACATGGGGGCTCCTCCTTGGAGCCCCCTCTTGTGCCTTGGTTTCACATTTGGGTCCTTGTGGAAGGACTTCATTCATGTGCTTTTGGGTTTTCTTGTAAAACCACCCTACCCCTTGGGATTTCCTATAAATAGAGGTGGAGGGGCAGCCCTCCACACTCACTCCTTCTCACATACAAGTGCCATTGCATGATCTGGCTTCTCTCTCCCTCCCCGCAAAATAGTTTTGCAGAGCCGAAAGGCTGTCTGGGTTCCGGTGGGAACTAGTTCTGGACGGCGAAGCCCTGCCGGATAGATGACACCGTATGTGTGCAACTCTGTAGAGAGGTCGTAGTTTCGATCTTAGTGCCCGAGGGGCTGTTCGTGAGTGCCTCCCGAAGGGCTGTCCAAGTGACGGTCCAAGTTCTGTGAGTCCTCCCGAAGGGCTGTCCGAGTGACCGTTCGAGTTTCGAAGGTCCTCCCGAAGGGCTGTCCGCGACACCGTCCGGGGGACTGTTCGACCGCCTCCCGGAGGGCTGTCCGAAGGGAAGACAAGGGTATACATCCTCGCGGTTGGGAGGTTGTAAATCCTAGCTGCGGGGATCTGCACCGCCGATCGTCATCAACTCTACTTCCGCTGCGCTACGAGTCGGTAACGAAAAGATCAAACCTTGTATGCAGTCTCCATAGTGGTCCTGGGCTGGTGCGTAGGTCGGAAAATTTTTGTTTTCTGCTGCGTTACCCTACACATCTTTCCAACACACACCAATCGATATACCCCTCTAGCTCGCCAGGCCTGCCTATGACACACAAACATGTACACACATAGTCCCTCCCCTCCTCTCACCATCCATGCCTCCCGCCCAAACCCTTAGGCATGCGGGCACTGTCGCCCCCTCTGTTTTTATCCATCTTGCACTTGTACAGTGTCACAAGCTAGCTGCACCCCTCCCACCACCACACACACACCTCTCCCTCTCTTCGTCACTTCGGGTGTTCGTTATCTCTAACACATGCATGCATGTGCACCAATCGATTTCCCTCTATGTGTGGCCAGGTCTCTCGCTATTTCCCCCACACAAAATGTCCGATCTATATCTCTAGTTAAGTCTCACCCTCTTTACCCACGTACACATCGACCAAACCACGACCTCTCTACATAGGACCGCCTACCACACACACATTAATTGCCCCTCCCCGTCTCATCATCCATGCCTTCCGCTTTGTCTATCAACCAGACAAGCGTGCCCACACACGTTATCGTCCCCTCTCTTTAATTATCGATCTCACACTTGTACTCCTTCCTTGTCTTCGCCTAGTTGGCCTCTCGCATCATTTCCCAACATGCACCCCCCTCTTTCCTAGCGCTTGTACGCTCGTAAAGTTCTTCCCTCTATCCGTGTCTATCGATATGTTGCGTAAATGATCCCTCCCCCTCTCTTCTCGTATATCGCCCCTCCACATTCATATACTATGTATTCAGGCCTCTCTTTGACAGAAACATATGTATAGAGGCATGTCGGACACACCATCTCCCTCTCTCTCTAACACACCCACAAGGTGGAGCCGTGGAGGACATGTATGAAGAGAAGAGGTGCACGCACGCACACACTGCCTCCCTGACACTCACACGCGCGGGTACATGGTGGAGCACATTTCTCTAAGGAGAGTTAGCCCTCGTGATAATTTGACGCATGTTGAAAGACTTATTAGATGATGTGGCACTAGTACTTTGAGCATGGTTAATAGTATAGCCAACAACCGGCTATATATGGAGTTGCCATGTCATATATAGTCAACCTAATAGCCAACGTGTATAGTATAGCTAGTTGCTAAGCAGTATTACTACTTTATTAATGCATGGCCCACTGTACACTCTCACAATGTTTCTTGTAGTCCGTGCTACAGCTGGCTGTTAATCTACAGCACGCTTCCATTCTCTCTCCTCTTCTCTCTCATCCAACTCAACACAAATATAATTGTTTAATCATTATAGCCTGCTAACTGTAACTTATTATACTTGCTCTTACGGTACCTGCAAAGCAAGTAGGAAACAAAATACGAGCAAGTTTTTGTTTCGGGAGATGTCTCTCTTTTTCACTCAATATATATTTGAATAAAATGATGGGGGAGCTCAATGAAGCCACGTGGCACATGTGGAGGTGTTGTTTGCCAGCTTCTTGCGTGGATTGATCACACTGACATGTTGATGCTTCCAGAAGAACGTAGAAACTGCTGGGTACAATGAGGTTACTGTAGACGTGAATCCCAGCCATTCCGAGGCACTTAGACCATTGGATCAACATCAATGAACGGCTACTATCGTGTCACACGTGAAATTGAGAATTTCTAAACTGATTATAGAAATAGCCAGTAGCGAGCTACTAATTTTTTGCTCCGGAGAGGTTGCGGGCATCTGGCTCCACCACGATGGCGTCTAAGAACGCAGGTGTCGGTGTCAAAACCGGCAGACCTCGGGGTAGGGGGTCCCGAGCTGTGGATCTAGGGTCGATGGGTAACAAGGGACGACGAACACAGTGTTTACCCAGGTTCGGGCCCTCTCGAAGAGGTAATACCCTACATCCTGCTTGATTATATTGGATGTATGATGTGGTTTACAGAGTAGATCTACCTCGAGATCAGCATGAGCTAACCCTAAGGCTATGAGGTAATGAATGTAGCTCTAACCCTAATGACTACCACCCTCGGTTTATATAGACACCGATAGGGTTAGGGTTACCGAAGATAGATTACAACAAGGGTTTAAAGAGATACTGCGTCTTCTTGACTTGGAGGGCACACCACGGCTTCATAGATCTCCTGTCAATATACGGCTTCACCAGTCCAGCCCACGTACAATGGGTCGTCGCCCCGAGGACCCCTTAGTCCATGACTCCCTCAGTAGCCCCCGAACTTGCCTCCAACGTCGGGGATTGTCCTCCGGAATCTTCACATCATCGGCTTGCGAGACGAGTTCTTTTATTCCTTTATGAAGCTATATCAATTTCGCCAAACACTATCCGGAACCCGCTCTAATATACTCGGGTTCGGACAGTTTTCAAGATTCTGGGATCCGAAGATATCTCGAGATCGAGGTGGGACCATCAGGGTTTAATGCCGTTCCTCGGGGCAAGGGTTACGCTCACCTTTCTAGAGGGCATGCGGCCCAATGCCGTCCTTCCACGCACCCATCCTTTTGACTTCACAATAAGACGCCTATTTATAGATCCAGAAGGTGCTGAGAACAGTTACCTCCCCCTTCGCCAAGAACGACACCGAAAAAATTCTCCAAAGTCATGGCCGATATCCCAGGTTCTTCCTCGCGCCCTCACGGCCCGCTCCCAGGCGATTGGTCGAGCTGTTCGGTCTCGCATATCCAGCTGAGTCGCCTGCAAACGCAGCGCTTCCTCCCTCCGGCCGATCTAGCCCCAATCCGCGCCAGTCTCATCTCCGTTGATGGCTGCGCCCTTGCCGAGAACTCCCCCACCCCAAGCAAGGAGGAGAGGGTATGTCTTGTGCCCTTCCTCCTAAGAGGTTTGGGTTTTCCTATTCATCCCTTTCTACGGGGTCTGCTAGAGTTCTATGGGATCCAGCTCCACAATCTCACCCCGGGGTCCATATTGCACATTTCCGGCTTTGTAGCCTTGTGCGAGATATTTCTGAGTTGCGAGCCCCACTTTGACTTGTGGAGGAAGTATTTCTGTCTTGTCCCTCGCCTCCGTGAGGGATCTATATTTGAGGTAGGCGACGCCGAAGTATGGCGAATAGCTGGGACAGGGTACCCAATCGGGACCCCACAGAAAGATCCCGAAGGATGGACTTCGGAGTGGTTTTATATTGAAGATGTTCCCCTCACCGATCCAATTCAGCAGGGGCTACCCGAATATTCAAATGACCCGCCTATAAAGCGGTACAACTGGCGGCCTAGAGGTCCTTCCCAATGGGACATCGAAGAAGTGCGTGCGCTGTCGGCCAAGATCAGGCTGCTAACTAGCAGCAAGCTGACCATGGTCAAAGTTATGGCCATCACCATTTCCCGATGCGTGCAACCCCTCCAACAGCGGGGTCATCCTTTATGGTGCTATAATGAGACCAACGATGTGACACGTCACCAGTGGCAAGGGCCAGACAACAAGGCGGCCCTAGCTAAAATACTGGCTGATCTCCTCAAGGGAGACGAAGTAGAGTTCGCTCGCATGAGTATTCGAGAAGGCTGCTCCGAATACAATCCGGCAGACTGGGTAAGCCGCAATCCATTATTTTGAGCCCACAGACCACGCCGAATTCTTACTGATCGCTACTTGAACAGGGATGGAGGCGTCAGGTTGCGTCGATTAGTTATCCTCCTCCTCAACCAGAGAATCACTCTCGTGATGGCGATCCGGGGTATCATGACGACCCAGAGACGTCAATCGAATTTGAAGATGGGGTGTTCTACCAGGAGGGCCTTGATGGCGGCAAAGTGGCTGTAACAGCCGATCACCCCGGGGCTCTTCCCTCTTCCACAATAAGTGAAAAGAAGACCCTCTCCCAAACAGGGCGCTCGTCTCGCGCTACCCCCCACATGCTGACTTCTACTCCCAAGGGTCGCCGCACTATGCGCAAGAATGTCTCGGGAGGGGCGCGAACCGCGCCAGCTTCGGCCCTTGATGGGAGATCAAAGCGGAAAGCTTCCGTCGAGGCGGGGCACCTACCCCCTCGGCCCAAAGGTAACAAATTTCAGAATTGCAACGAGGGTTGCCGTTGGCACTTTCTTATTAGAGCGTGCTCAATTCTGCAGAAGGCGTATGCCCCTACACCAATCCAAAGATCACCCGGATGCACCGAACCGCAACTCCGGTCTCAAGTCTTCGACACAAGCAAGAGCCTCCTCTGAACACGCAGCAGCTGGTGTACCTCTGGCGGACTCCGATGATGTTTCGGCCACTAATTCCGAGGTCGAGAGAGTAATGAACCATCGCCGCCGGAGGGAGACTTTACGTCATACTGCCTTTGCAGAAGAAGAATTTAATGCTTTTAATTCGGTGGATGCGTACCTTGGAGTGGCCCGAACAGGTCTTGATGGGATTGCCGGTCTATTTGCCGCCAAGGTGCAGGTATATAGCTTAAAAGCAGATCATGTTCCCTAACCAACTAGCCCCAAGCATTAATTCGGGCGGGACGGCTGAGTTAAGGGTGTATAATGATATTGTTTTTGTAGGCCGCAAGAGAGCAGAACAAAAAGCTGTCCGAGGACCTCGAAGTGAGTCGAACACAATTGGTCGATGCCAAGGTCGAACTGGACGCGGCTCAAAAAGCCAGCAGCGAATTGTCCGGTGAGTAGGAAAGACTGTTTTTGTAGGTATACGTTGTATGCTAAGCATTAACACCGTATTCTCCATACAGCCGCGGGAGCTGTAAGCGAGCTACGGAGGGAGCTGGAGGCTGGTAAACGAGTACTGACGTGAAGTCAGAAGGAGAAAAATGAGCTCAAGGCAGAAAATCAATGGCAAGCCGAGGAAATCAAAAGTTTGAGAACTCAGCTGGCCCAAACTACGGAGGAAAACCAGAAGCTAAAAGGTGGCATATTTGGTAAGTATTGATCGTACCGTGCTGTTGACAAGTGTCATTGATGTGTTAATGATGATGTGCAACACCTGCTTGTTAGGTCTCCTGACTGGGCGGCCTGAGGAAGAGTAAGCACTTATGACGGGAACCTTCTAAAGGAACTATCGAAGACCTATGAAAAGGCCCGGAAAGCCATGAAGAGCATGGCTTAGGCGTTATGGCCGTCAGATGCGCCACCAGAGAGTATGGCCGAACTAGCCAGTCACTTTAAAGGGTGTCAGCGTCCTGGGACCGGGGGTGCCCAGACTTGCCTGCCTGCGGCCCGTGGCGTGGCTCCATCGATGGCCTGGTACAGCCCAGCTTCAGCAACGACAACTCAAGACCCTCGTGAGGGGCCAAGCCTCGCGAGGCGGACGACACCAAGACCTCCACGAGGAGCGGCCTCCCCAGGCTGGCTCCCGAGGAGCGGAGATATCAATGTAAGCTGCACCTCGCGAGGTTCACCTGAAGTGAGCCATGACGACCAGGACCAGGCGGGCGCCAGTGGGCGCAGTGTACCAGTTTCCTCTTTGGTGCAAAGGAGGCAAGCGCAGGCGCGGAGTCCCGAGGAATCAAGCAAAGGTTTCCATATCGGTGCAACAAGACCAGGACGGCAGGACGGAGGTCATCGAGGAGCCCACTGCAGCGTCACCACCAGAGGCTTTTGCAGGCGAAGACTACTTTTGTCAGGATAACTTGTACTAGTTGTCTCCCTTCGAATTTGGCCGTTGTGGGATCCCTTCCCGCCTACATTTGGGAAGAGGACCAAGGCCACTATAAATAGGACTTAGCCACCACCATAGGAAAGGAACCAAGAAACAGAGGGCAACCGGAGCTGGACCAGATCCATTCCACCCTCACCACCTCACCAGCTCATCGAGCTCTAGAACACCTCACCTCCTGAGGTCTTTCCACCTCTGTACTAGTTCATCCTCAGCCCTCCGAGGCAATCCACCATAAAGCTGGAGTAGGGTATTACACCGCAAGGTGGCCCGAACCAGGATAAACTGCTGTGTCTCTTGTTCCTTGGGTTCGTCGAGATAGGCTGTGGAATCGTTGAGCAGGCAGACTGGGGAGAGAGAGTTCTTCGCACGCATCCTAGAGTTCAAACCTCTCAAGGGTCTGCGAAACCCCGAATCCGACATTTGGCGCGCCAGGTAGGGGTGCGTCGGAGCCTTTCTCCCGTCGGTCGACCCGCCGCTGCTTCACCGCTTCCATGGCTGACGCCCGTCGAGCCCGTGCTGAGCGTCAGGCCGCCCTCGCCGCTCGCGTCGCCCAGACGGTACCCGCCAGCGGGCCTCCCCGCTGTTCTCCATCGCCTGCTGCTAACGCCGCCACCAGCCCGGCAGGACACGAGCAGCAGGCTTCGTCGCTGCACCCCTCCGTGCGGCATGATGGGCGCACGGCCACTCCGTCGCTGACCCCGGCAGGTTCGTCGTCTCACGCTCGTTGCGGGCCGGCGGACGCGCAAGCTGCGTTGCTCATGGCGCGAGAGCTCTTGCGCTACCGCCCCGTCGACGACTTCTACGAGGACTGGCTCGAGCGCATCGCCGAGCTCGTCAGCGCCGCAGGAGGCTCGCCCGCGCCCTCTCTCTCGCTGCCTCGCCCGCCACCTGCCGCGGGCGACGTAGCCCACGGGGCGCCTCCACCACCTCCCTGCCAAGACGTCGCCCTCGCACCAAGGCGCACGGCCCCACGGCGTGACCCATCGCGCCGGGCGCCCGCGCGCGAAGAAGCAACCTGCCAGGAGGTCCATCGGCCACAGGAAGATGCTCCTGCACTCTCAGCGCCCCCACACCAAGACCGCGCGCCGCCTATGGTGGTGGCTCGCGGGCGCCAAGATCAAGCTCCACCTCCACGTCGGGCTCCCGTGACCACCGCGGGCCGCCGAGCCTTCACTCCCGAGCTACGCAGCGTCGTCTGGCCGGGGAAGTTCAAGCCTGACCTGCCTCCATGCTACGACGGCACCCCCGACCCTGCGGAGTTCCTGCAACTCTATGAGCTGAGCATCGAGGCAGCCAACGGCGACGAGAAGGTCATGGCGAACTGGTTCCCCATGGCTCTCAAGGATGGCGCGCGCTCGTGGATCATGAACCTGCCCGCAGGATCGATCTCCTCCTGGGACGAGATGCGTGAGCGTTTCGTCGCCAACTTCCAGGGCACCCGTGACCGCCCGCCTGCCGCGGGCGACCTGCAACGCATCAAGCAACAGCCAGGGGAAACCCTGCAGAAGTATATCCAGCACTTCAACAGCATCCGTCTCAAGATCCCCAAGGTGTCGGACGAGGCCATCATCTCAGCATTCTCTGATGGCGTCCGCGATGTCAAGATGAAGGAGGAGCTCACCATACACGAGGACCTGTGCACGGCTCTGGAAATGTTTAACATGGCGACCAAGTGCGCGAGAGCTGAGGAGGGACGCCTCTCCCTCCTCGAGCTCCCCGCGGCCGACCCAGAAGACAAGAAGGCCAAGGCCAAGGACGTGAAACGCAAGGGGATGGCCGTGCTTGCGGCTGAACCAGAGATGAAGCGCGGCTGCGACCACCCAGAGTCATCCAAGGGCAGCCGTCCATTCTGCGTCTTCCACAACGTGCACAGTCACAACACCAACGACTGCCATGAGCTCAGGGCCATCCGAGACGGGCGCCTCAGTCGACGCCCCGACCGCAACGATCGAGGCTACGGCCGCGGAGGAGGCCGAGGCGGAGGACGCTGGGACGACCGCGGGCCTCGCAAGGGCGCCTGGAGAGATCAGCCTCGCGAGGGCGCCTAGAGAGACCAGCCTCGCGAGGGCGCCTGGAGAGATCAGCCTCGCGAGGACCGTCCTCAGGGCAACGCCGGCCTCCCTCCGCTACCACCGCCACCAAGGAGGAACGACGACCACCACCAGGATGAGGGGGCTGGGGGCTTCCAGGAGCCTCGTGTCGTCGCTTGCATCCTGGGCGGTGCTCAGGCCCCAGCCTCCCAGCGCATCTTCAAGCAGTTCGCCCGTGAGGTGAACGCGGCTCTCCCCAGGCTCGAGGCCACACGCCCGCTCAGGTGGTCCAAGTGCATCATCACCTTCAGCTCGGCAGACCAGCTCAAGTGCGCGGCAACCGCCGGTGCCCTCCCGATGCTCTGCTCTCCCGTCATCAGCAACGTCCTCGTCACCAAGACCCTCATCGATGGCAGTGCGGGGCTCAATGTCCTTTCCATCGAAATGTTCGATCGCCTCCAAGTGCCCTATGATCAGCTGCAACCCACCAAGCCCTTCTCAGGAGTGACCGACGGCTCCACCACCCCGATAGGGCAGATCCGCCTCCCTGTCACCTTCGGCCAGCGCGACAACTACCGCACCGAGCTCATCAACTTCGACGTCACCCACATTCGTCTTCCGTACAATGCCATCCTTGGGTACACAGCCCTAGCCAAGTTCATGGCGGTGACTCATCATGGCTACAATGTTCTCAAGATGCCAGGGAGCCGCGACATCATTACGATCACCTGCGAGGAAAAGGACGCGGTGTGCTCTCTCGAGCGCGCCTACCAGGCCGTGGCGGTTGAGGACCCAGACAATGAAAGCACCATCTACCCTCCTGAGGCTATCCCCAAGAATAAGAAACAGCTGTTCTGCCAAGGGCCTCAGGAGAACAGCGTCTCCACCAGCACCACCTTAGGACCAGCGCCCTCGGACGGGGCGCCACCCTCTCTCGCATAGGAAGGCGCGCCCGGTGCCCCTCTCAGGCTGGGCTCGGGGGCTCCCCTCTAGAGGGCCTCTGAACTAGCCAACGTCACGAGGGAGGCGCTCGGGCACCATGTGGAGGCGTGCTTCAACGCGCGTTTCCGCCAAGAGGGCACAAGGCACGAGGTGCCTGGTACTCAGGAGTTCGTCATCAAGGCAATCGAGGAGCTTCAAGAGGCAAGAGCCATGCGTGGCGACCGCCGCGCGCCACCTGGCTCGGCTCCTTGTCCTGGCGAGGACGGTGAGCTGCGCGTCTGCATCAACTACCTCGGGCTAAACAGGGCTGCGTCTCAGGAGCGCTTCTGGCCATCGCGTGTTGGTCGGTGCGAGGGCCCCCCTCACAGCTACGTTCGCATGCCGTACGGCCTGCCGAACACGGCTGTCACCTTCCAGCGCCACCTGCGGCGCGTCCTGGCGGCTCAGGAAACCAGGCGCCAGGTGGTCCTGGTGGAGATGGCGATGGTTCTCCGCGAGCCCCCTGAGCCTCCAGAGCCTCCCGAGGTTCAGGGCCCAGGTGACTCGTGAGGGGCGACTTCTTCAGCACACATCTTCTGCTACTCCAACATCTCTTCAGCAACGATACCAGGTGACATTTTCCAGTTTATTTAGTTGGGGGCGCCCCTCGGGCAGCATTATCCCCAGATCACGTGGGCCTGTCCCTGCGACATGTATCCTTTTGCATCTTGATTCACTCCATTGGGGGCGCCCTTCGGGCTGCATCATCCCCAAGCCGCGTGGGTCCGTCCCTGTGGCATGTATCGCTTTGCATCTATCAGAACTAGCCTTATTCTTGCCATCGGTCGCTTTATGATTATCATCTGCCTATCCGGCACTTCGTTGCCATGAATGTCGTACGCCCTTGCAAGCCCACCCACGACCGCCTCATGATTAAGGGCTGGCATGGCGTCTGTGCTCGGGTCCGTCCCTGCAGCGTCGCTAAACCCAAGAGACTGAGCTCTGGCTCACGGGCCAGCTCCCGTGTACGTCACCTTCCATGGTCCTTGGTGCCTTGTCCTCGCATGAGCTAATCGCGGGCGGATGAGTGAGGGCGCGTGACACGGTGCCCTGTCACCACGGGAGCCGCGCGGCGGCTGTCTTTCTTCAGGTCATCCGCATGAGAAGACTGGGCACGGTGTCTGTGCTCGGGTCCGTCCCTATAGCGTCGATAAACCCAACGGCTGAGCTCTGTCTGGCGGGCCGGCCCCGTTCACGTCACCTCCTGGGGCCGTTGGTGCTTGGCCTTCTCATGTGGTAACCTCAGGAGATTCACTCGGCGCAGGCTGCCTAACCATCTCGCGGGGTCATTACAAGTGCTCTCAATCAAGACCAGGCGCAACCCGCCTTGAGGTAGGGCCCCGTGAGTCCCGCGCTGGCTCATGGGTGCCTAGACACACCTCCTCTAGCCCTGCCGTGCAAGCCACGTGTCAGGGTGGGGCTGTACACGCCCCGGGGGCTCTCCTCAGAGGGAGCCCCCTCCCACGTGCCAGTGGAAGCACCATGCTCCGCGCTGGCAGTCGACACGGTCGAGGAGCGGCTATGCCCGTGCAAGAACGGTAGCGCCATGCTCCGCGCTGGTGATAAACAACTGAGGGTGGCCTCACGGCCGCAGTAACCTTAGGGAGCCACCAGGCTCGGTGCTTAGCCTCACCGCGTTGCTTTCCCCCGGGAGAGTAGCGCGAGGGGGCTGGGCACGAGGGCTACGCTCAGGTCACGCCTAGCGTATGCCACCTCGCCAGGTCCCTTGGACCTGGTCTTCGCGCAACCCTCCCGAGCGAGAGCCCGGCGAGGACAGGTATGAGGTCTGTTCGTACGTTAAGGGGGACCTTTGGGCATTGCGACCCAAGGGCCTAACTGGTCACGTAGCCCCACACCCCTTGGTCTCGTCCTGGTGATCCGGACGACCCAATGGCGGCTGAGGTACGCGCGGGGCCGGGCCCTGCCGACGCAGAACGCTAAGGCCTAATCTCGCGTCTCCTTCCCGCGGGCTGTTTGTACGTCAAGGGGGACCCTTGGGCATCGCGACCCAAGGGCCTAACTGGTCATGTAGCCCCTCACCCCTTGGTCTCGTCCTGGCGATCCGGACGACCCAATGGCGGCTGAGGTACTCGCGAGGTCGGGCCCTGCCGACGCAGAACACTAAAGCAAACGGGATGGAAATCGCAAAATCCTAGCAAATTATTACAAGACATATTGTTTCTCCAAATTACCAAACATGAGTTCTCACGCCTCCGCGAGACACGGTTCATATTGCAGGAAATAAAATGGAGCGAACGCCACCATCAAGCTTCTCCTTCAGCCTTGGGCGCCACCATCGCCCGCCTGGGGAGCCCCGTCGTCGACGACGTCGCCGTCGCCCGCGCTGCTGGCTGTAGTCGCGGGGTCGACGGCAAGGAAATTTTGTAGCAGGGCCTCCACCTGGTCCTTCACGGCTTCAGCAATGGCGGTGTAGTGATCCGGGTCCACAGGCTCAAGCATGGCACTGAGGTCAAAGTTGGGGTCGCGAAGACGGAGGTGGTAGAAGACGCGTATCACGGCCGAGGTGGAAAGCGCGCGGGCCTCCCCTTCCACCATGGGGCCAAATCCAACAACGACGCCCTCGAGTGCCGTGACCAGCTTGGGGAGTAGCTCGGCGGGGCCCTCCTCCGAGGTCACCAGCGGCTCCTTCAACTCGCTCTCGTAAAGGTCCTGAAGTGCCTTGCGGGACCTCTGTTCGAGGGAGTCAAAGGCAGCGCGCCCCGCGGCGGCTGCCTCCTAAGCCTTGGCAACGAGCTTCTCCCTGGTCTCCAGCTGGGCCTTCTCCGCCTCCACCTCCTCCTTCAATTTCTTCAGGCGGCCGCGCTCTGTGGCCTGTTCCCGGGTCGCCCGCTCCAGCTCGGCATCACAATCAGCAATTGCAGCTTTCTGGGCCTTCAGCTCCTCCTCCTGCACCTTGCACTGACGGGCCTCAACGGCCTGCTTGTCGCGGAGGGTACTCAGCTCGGCCTCCGCCGCTAGGCAGCGCTACTTGGCGGCCTCGGCGTCCTTCATCGCCGCGTCGCGGGTGGCTGCGGCCAAGCCGGTTGCCTCCTCACCTTCCTCCGAGGCTGTCACGGCTCACTGCCAGGCCATCCTGACAAATGCGTCGGCTCGAAGCCACCCCGAGACCAGCTCCAGGCGCCCAGACGCCAGGCGCCGGTCAGCACCTTGAATGGCGATGCGAAGCTGGTTCAGGGCGGAAAGGGCCTCCTCCAGAGCACCGGGCGCGGCAGAAGAGCCATGGTTCACCGGCGTGATGGACGAGGGAGGAGACGGTGCAGGCACCAGGGCTGGCAAAGCAGCAGCGCTAGAAGAGGCTGGGGGCTCCGGAGGCTTCGAGGCCTCGGCAGGCAAGTTGAGGGAGAGCGCCTCTTGAGCAGGCCCGACTACAGGGGACGCCTCCTCCCGAGGCTGGGTCTTCGAGCCACCAGGGGACGACCCGGCCGCAGGAGCGCGCAGGCCGGCCCCGTTCTTTTGCGCCGAAGGTGGTGCGGCTGCAGCAAGCACCTTCGTCGCGGCAACAGCTACACCCTCCTCCTTCTTCTTCTTCACCGCCGATGTTGGCCTAGCCACAGAAGAGGCGGACGTTAAGATACCAAGACAAGAGCAGGAAGCAAAGGCAAGACGGCGCACTTACTGGTCTGCAGCAACATAGTCCCTCGCCCTCTTCAGGTGCGCGAGGCCCGCAGGCTTCGCGGGCATGGGAGCCGTCGTGCCCTCAGGAACAGGCGGGCGCACGACCGGCTTTGCAGCAGCAATGACTGGCGGCGAGGCGAGGCGCCGCCTTGAGAGATCAGCGCCGACCTGCCCTTCTTTGTGACCCCCGACTTCAGCTTCTTCGGAGGGGTGCCCTTGGACCGCGTGGTGACGCCTGCGGACCGTGGCGCCTCCCTGACCGGGTACTCGCTGGCGTCATCATCGTCGGAGAGGTCGCGGAGGAGATCGGTCTGGCATGGAGGGGAGGTCTCCCCCGCGCTTTCCCATGTCGCCTCCGAGTCCGTCCCCTCTACCTCGTCGGGCTCGCCGGAGGACACCGGAACAGGGGAGCTCGGAGGCTGGGAAGGCCCCTGAGGTGCGAGCCCGCGCTCATTGAAGACAGGCATCGCATCAGCAATCTTCTCCCCGTAAGGGCGGCGGTACAGCGGAAGATGGGAGTCCGGGGGGCAGCCCTGATCCACTCCAAGCAGGGCGCGGATGATTTTGTCCAGCTACTCCTTGGACAAGTCGTCCGGGTGCAGCCGAAGACCCTCTTCTGCGCCCTTGAGCTTCCACAGGGGGCGCGAGTGTGCCTGGAGCAGAGCCAGGCGCTGCATCAGGAATTCCTTGACAATCATGGCCCCTGTCAGCTTCTCTGCCTTCGGGTCGTCGGTCTTCAGGTCTGCTGCCATCCTCTCCAGCAACAGCTCTGCCCTGGGATCGGTGAGCTTCTCATGAGCCCATCCTTCCAGGGGCGCCGGCTGTGAGGTCGGTAGTTCCAGCCGAACGTCAGCGCGCTTGGCGTCCAGGAAGATCCATTTGTTCCGGAAGGTATCCACCTTTTTCCCCGTCCGAGAGATCGCATTGCTGCCGTTGGCAGCAATGAAGCAGGCGCACCTCGAGCACTGGCTGCCGTTGATCCGAAGGTAGAAGAAGTGGCGGAGAAGTGCAACAAAGGGCATCACCCCCAAGAACGCTTCGCAGTAAAAGGCGAAGACCGACAGGAGAAGGACAGAGTTGGGATGAAGATGGAGGGCATGGAGCCCGTAATGGCAGAGGACGGCGTAGAAGAATTTGGAGAAAGGGGGAACCAACCCGGCAAGGACGTTGTGCCAAAAGAAGGGGTAGACGGTGCTCCCTAAAGCTTCCGGCTTGGCGGAGCCGACCCAGAGCTTCGTCTCACCCCCCTCGTTGCTACCCCCCACCGTCAGGAGGAGCGCGGAGCCGAGGTGCTTCTCCTTGGTGATGGTGGACGCGCTCAAGGCCGGCTCATGCCAGGGGACAGAGCGCGCGGCCGCGGCTGAAGATCCTGCCTGCTCGAAAGCCATCGGTGGCGAGCTCGGGGGAGATTGGCGGATCTGAGAGTCCTCTAGGCAGAAGGAGAAGGGGATATGGGGCAAGATGAAAGGAAGGCAACAAAGGTTTCGCAGCGGGCGCCAGCCCTTTTGTTAGTCGAAAGCAGTTGCCGAGGCAGCGTGGGGAAGCGAAGGCGCCCACGTCCCATCAATCGCCACGCGGCAACCAAGGCCGCAGGCGGTTAGGGCCCGTGGCGCTCCACACTTGCCCTTTGGCTTCGCCTCGAAGCCAAGTTCGAGCGCACCTTGGGCCCGGGGGCTACTGTCGGCGTCCTGGGACCGGGGGTGCCCAGACTTGCCTGCTTGCGGCCCATGGCGTGGCTCCATTGACGGCCTGGTACGGCCCAGCTTCAGCAACGACAACTCAAGACCCTCGCGAGGGGCCAAGCCTCACGAGGTGGACGACACCAAGACCTCCACGAGGGGCGGCCTCCCCAGGCTGGCTCCCGAGGAGCGGAGATATCAATGTAAGCTGCACCTCGCGAGGTTCACCTAACATGAGCCATGATGACCAGGACCAGGCGGGCGCCAGCGGGCGCAGTGTACCAATTTCCTCTTTGGTGCAAAGGAGGCAAGCGCAGGCGCGGAGTCCCGAGGAATCAAGCAAAGGTTTCCATATCGGTGCAACAAGACCAGGACCGCCAGGACGGCAGGACGGAGGTCATCGAGGAGCCCACTGCAGCGTCACCACCAGAGGCTTTTGCAGGCGAAGACTACTTTTGTCAGGATAACTTGTACTAGTTGTCTCCCTTCGAATTTGGCCGTTGTGGGATCCCTTCCCGCCTACATTTGGGAAGAGGACCAAGGCCACTATAAATAGGACTTAGCCACCACCATAGGAAAGGAACCAAGAAACAAAGGGCAACCGGAGCTGGACCAGATCCATTCCACCCTCACCACCTCACCAGCTCATCGAGCTCTAGAACACCTCACCTCCTGAGGTCGTTCCACCTCTGTACTAGTTCCTCCTCAGCCCTCCGAGGCAATCCACCATAAAGCTGGAGTAGGGTATTACACCGCAAGGTGGCCCGAACCAGGATAAACTGTTGTGTCTCTTGTTCCTTGGGTTCATCGAGATAGGCTGTGGAATCGTTGAGCAGGCAGACTGGGGAGAGAGAGTTCTTCGCACGCATCGTAGAGTTCGAACCTCTCAAGGGTCTGCGGAACCCCGAATCCGACATTTGGCGCGCCAGGTAGGGGTGCGTCGGAGCCTTTCTCCCGTCGATCGACCCGCCGCTGCTCCACCGCTTCCATGGCTGACGCCCGTCGAGCCCGTGCTGAGCGTCGGGCCGCTCTCGCCGCTTGCGTCGCCCAGACGGTACCCGCCGGCGGGCCTCCCCGCTGTTCTCCATTGCCTACTGCTAACGACGCCACCAGCCCGGCAGGACACGAGCAGCAGGCTTCGTCGCTGCACCCCTCCGTGCGGCGTGATGGGCGCACGGCCACTCCGTCGCTGACCATAACAAGCTGTTCAAACTTGGTAGTATTGTAATTGCGGAAGTGCGTCAAATGAGCTGATCATGTGCGTCCTGAGAATAATAATTCTAATTGTTTTGCTTGTTGATCCTGTTGCACTGATAGAACGAGCCAATGCTTTGCTTGTTTTAAGAATAAAATTTAAGTAAAGCAAATAAATTTAAGTAAAGTTACCCACTCGAGAATGGACGTGTGGCCGGAATAGGTTTCTTGGCTTCCAGGCCGGTTTAATGGAGGCGTTTGAATGCATCGAGGAGGCGTGTTCTTCTGGGCGTATAGCGAGCGAGGGGGGAGGGGTAGTAGGAGTATAACTGCTGCCGCCTGTACCCACTACATTTACTCGCGACTGCAGTTCCAAAGAGTTGAAAAACTAACTGCTACCGCCGCATACCCGCTACGTTCATTGGCGATTACAGTTCCCCAAGATTGGAAAAATTAACTGCTACTGCCGCCCCCCAGTACCCCACTACACACTGATCCCCAGTGTAAATAAGGAGCCCTCCGCTCTCCATATCTCCCCATTGTCTTCATCTTCCCCCTGCCCCCAATCCCCACAAAACAAGAACCGCCACATCAACTCTGCGTGAGAAGAGACTCCAATGGCGATCTGAGGGGTGAGCCTGCTGGATATGGACTTCAGCAAGGAGTTCACCGTTCAGACCCGTGGCAGCACCAAGTTGAATGTGATGTACACCAACGATCTAGACTCGGTGAAGCTCTACCTCGCCAAGTTCAAGCAGTACCTGCAGGAGGAGAAGCACAAGGTCGCGGGACTAGACCTTGTGCCCATCCATCCGTCTCCTGGCAGGGACCAGCGGATCGCCGTCGCCCAGGTATGCGTGCGGGATGAGGTAATCGTCTACCATTATTGTAGGGCCATGAGATGTTCTGGAGCATTCGCACATTTCATCGGCACCGCCGACTACACCTTTGCTATAGTGGAGAGCAGGAAGAATGCCACTGTGCTTTACGATCCGGCCATCTGGTGCAAAAAGCTCGTTGACATCCATAAGCAATACAAGATCATCAGCAACGGGCAGGAGAAGGACTTCGTGGTTGACCTCGTCGCGGCCATCATCGACCCCTGCTACGCCAACATGGAAGAACACATGGATACAACAAACCTGAACACGTGGGAGGTACCTCTGAATCTAGCCTAAATCACCTACGCGGCCAAGGATGCATACGTATGCTACGACATGTACAGGCGAATCTTGGACATGAGGGTGTGTCTGCTTCCTGTAACCGAGGAGTACATGGACAGCCGCAGTGTCATGGTCAAGCGCGCCAGGAAGATCTAGATGGTGTACTTTGTCAGTTTAAGCACCTTTATCATCTGTGTGTTTCATGCGTTATCCTATGTGTAATTATCTGTTTTATCCGGAATATTTTGTCTAAGAACCCATTAACCTGTTTGCCTTTTATATTTTGAGTGGCTACTTGCTTATCTCTTTTCTCTACTACTCCTACAAAAATCTGAGTTGGTGATGATGGTGTGCCTGCCATCTTTCACCAGTAGCCGTCGGATCTAGATCTGACGCATACAAAGCAAACTGTTGCAGTTTTGCAAAAAGATGCCCGACACTTGTTTTCATATTTACAAACAACTCCTTGTCTCTCACAATCAGCCTTATCTCTTCCCCACCACATCCAGAAAGCCATGGAACAATCTGGCGTGGTTGCCGCTGCCGGCGCCATCCACCCCAATCTTGGTGTTTCGTGCAATGCACGGGCATCTTACTAGTGTATGTAACTAGTTCACTGGGCTGTCGTGTTTCCTATTTTTTTAAGGTCCATTAGGTATCAACTGGGTCGTGGCCGCTCACCGCATGTTTCTTTTCTTAGGACATCCGCGGCCCACAACATGATTATGGGGATCCAGCAGGTGTATCATTTTTTTCAGTGCGGTTTTCCATTCCTATGTTTTATCTTCTATAATAGTATTTATATTTATATTTTATTGCATATATATATTTTAAACAACCTAAGGTTCCCGTTTGACCTGTCTACATCCAACCTTTGTATAGACCTTACCACTTTCTTTTTTCTTATTAATCATATCTCTAATTTTTCTCCCACTTTCTTTTTTGAGGTAATCTGATTTTTCTCCCACTAGTTTTCCCTAGAACCAACTCAACTGTTGCACGTCTAGCCTAAAAGATAGTAGTACCCCACGTCTTATTAACTCATCAAATTAGAATATTATTTTATTTTGTAAATGATAAGTTCTTCCAAAATAATAATAATAATAATAATAATAATAATAATAATAATAATAATAATGGTTTAACAATAAGCTTCCAATTTAATTCCTGGTGAACATAAGCTTGCTAATATTTTGCTGACCAATGCAGTAATCGACGTGCAACCATGTGCTTATGTTTTTATAACATTTCTCCGTCCAGCCCAACATGATAACCCAGCCCAGCAAATCCGTGTATTTCAAAAAAAAAATTGTAATTGGGCTGTAAATTCTAACATAATATACAAATGGGCTGCATAGACGCTACATTATTGTTTCACCCAGCCCACCAAATGGACTCGCTGACATGTGGGCCAATAGGTCGAAGCCTAAGAAAGGCGTTGGATTTACATCCAACGACCGACATTCTTCTTCAATCTCTCGTATTCTTCCTCCAGCGCTGGCGGGACCGCATGCTCCAGCCTCCAGCGTCCAGCGGCGCTGCTTCGCGTGCCTCCGAGCGAAATACTACCACACGGACGGCCAGGCCATCCCTCCACTCCTTCGCACCTCCTGTTATTCTCCTCCGAGTGTAGCCCCAGCTCACACCCGAACCAGTCAAGTCTCGCTCTCCTATCTGTCTGCGACTCCACTGATGCGTCTTCCCCATCTCTGGGTCGTTCCCGTCTGGGGCCTCGCCGTCATCCACTGCCTTAGTGCGCTCGGTGCGGCGTGGTCAACAAGTGAGAGTCATCGGAAGACGACTGTATGTGGAGAGGCTGACAGTGGGGACGCACCACGTCCATGGACGCACGCATGCAACTGCCTCCTTTTTGCGTGGAAAAGTAATGTTTCCTCCCCCTGACACCTGGGACCCACCAGCTACATCTTCGCACACAAGGAAGTGCGTCCTTATTACGCGCAAAAATGATTCCACCCACTGACAGGCGGGACCCACCAGCTACATCCCCGCACGCAAGAAAGTGCCTCCGTATTACGCAAAAAAAAGTTTCATCCCCCTGACAGCTGAGACCCACCAGCTACATCTTCGCACGCAAGAAAGTGCCTCCTTATTATGGGCAAGAAAAATTATTCCTCCCGCTACTAGCTGGGACCCACCCGATTTGGAGGCTGACTTGTGGGCCTACTAAGTTGATGCGTACGCATCACTTTGTCAACTTAGTCAACAAACGATTCTAGTAGCAGTGACCGTTGGATCTTAATCCAACCGCCGTGCTGCTTCTTCAACCTCTGATCTGCTTGCTCCAACCGCCCAAACCAGCTCCAGCCATACCGTCTGCTCCCGCCTCCCGTGGCCGGCTGTGCTGCCGCGCAGGCATCACCGCCCCACACTACTCCCACCACTGGCCAAGCCTTCCCTTTACTCACCCACACCCCATGTTATTTTCCGGCGATGACAACCTCACACCGCAGCCGAACCAGTCAACCTTTGTACTCCCTTCTGCGTGGGAAACCACTACCTTGTCTTCCCCGGCTCCGGTTCGTTCCCTTCCTAGGCCTCGCCATCGTCCACTGCGTTGGTGCTCTCGGCGCGGCGTCGTCAACATTGTTAACGAACGATAGCCATCGGAAGAGGACTGTACTTGGTGAGGCTGACAGCTGGCTACATCTTCGCATGGAAAGAAGTGCCTTCTTATTACGCGAAAAAAATAATTCCTCCCCCTGACAGCTGGGACCCACCAGCTTTATCTTTGCATGCAAGGAAGTGCGTTCTTATCATGCCTGATAGCTGGGACCCACCAGGTCGAAGCGTACGTACCGTTGTTTGTGTGGTCGCAGACGTGTACATACATACCGATCGATCGGTCTGTCTGCCACGATGAAGCGTGGCCGAGTAAGGAGCGGTAGCAGTTCAGGTAGTCCCATCTAAATCATGTACACATACGACAGCCACGCTGCAAAAAAGACGGCCACATACGTACATACGAGTGTGGTCTCGAACGCATACAGCGATGGCGTCCTGTTCATCGGCAGCCAACCGGCTGGGTCGGAATGCGTCCTAGAGCCAATGGCTTGGACGGAACAACCAAAATGGGGTTTGGCATACCGCAGTACGGAGGAAACGGCCTTCTGTTCGACCGCCTATGGTCGAAATGGGATCTTGTTCATCGGGAAGGGTCTGGCGTACTGCAAAACGGAGGAAACGGACTTCTGTTTGAGCTCCTATGGTCAAAACGGGGTCCTATTGATCGGGAGGGGTCTGGCGTACCACAAAACGGAGGAGACGGACTTCTCTTCGACCGCCTATGGTCGAAACAGGGTCCTGTTCATCGGGAGGGGTGTGGCGTACCGCAAAGGGGATTCCACGAGCTACTGTTCATCCAACGTCAACATCCCCTCCAGCCTCCACCTGCTACTGTTCATCCACAGTCTCCAGCCTCCACCAGCTACTTTTCATCCAGCATCCACCAACTACTAATCATCCAGCCTCCACGGGGTCCTGTTCATCCACCCCCAACTGGCTGGGGTGTGTGGCGGCCTCCTCGGGGTCCTGTTCATCCAGCGGCAACCGCGTACTACCACGGGGTCCTGTTCATCCAGCGGCAACTGCCTACACACGGCCAGGGTCCTGTTCATCCAACCCCCATCGGGAACTGTTCATCCACAGCCAACCCAACTGGCTCGACTCACCACGTCTCGACTCGTTCTATGTATCGCGTGCGCGGCAGCAACAGGCATTGTTCATCCAGAGGCAACCCAACCGGCTAGCTACGTCTCGCACGGGGGTTCGATCGGCTTTAGTAAGCAGCAGCAACGATCGATGGGATTCAATTAGCAGCGAAGGAGTCGGTCGGGTTCAGTTAGTAGCGAAGGGATCGATCGATCGGCTTCAGTAAGTAGCAGGCGATCGCTCGGGTTCAGTAAGTGAACGCCTCTCACTCGGGTTCAGTTATAGCGACACGGCTCGCACCATGCAAGCGTGTATGAGAGAAACGCGCAAACCACACTGCATCGCTCGGCCCCGACCACCCACCGTAACCGGGAACTCCGCGAAATTTCCTCGCCCTCACTTCTACCATGATTTTTTATGTCATGGACGGCCCAAAGAATGTCATGCAGGTGCGTCCCCGGCCCGCACAGTGTGAAAAGCCCATTTTCTGTCATGATTTTTTGTAATAGAAGTAGGAACCCACCACATCTATGATGATACATGTTTTTGTCACAATTATCGTCATAGAAGTGTCATAACCATGACATAATTTTTTTTCGTTCGGGCCATAATGTCACGGATGTGTCTTTTTTTTTGTAGTGTAAGCTTGGGGATGCTCATGGCATCCCAAGTTAATATTCAAGAAGAACCAAGCAACTAAGCTTGGGGATGCCCCGGAAGGCATTCCCTCTTTCTTCTAACGACCATCGGTAATTTTACTTGGAGCTATATTTTTATTCGTCACATATCATGAGTTTTTGCTTGGAGCGTCTTGTATTATATGAGTCTTTACTTGTTTTATTTTTAGTTTGTCACAATCATCCTTGTTGGACACACCTATTTGAGAGAGTCATAATGATGCTATGATTTGTTTGAATTGCTCTATGTGCTTCACTTAAATTTTTTGAGCTATGGAATTGCTGTAGGGCTTCACTTATATCTTTTTGAGCATGGTGGTTATTTAAGTTTTGAAGAAATGCTCTCATGCTTCACTTAGATAATTTTGAGAGTTAGTATAATTTTTAGGAAATATCCTCTCATGCTTCACTTATATTATTTTAAGAGATGAAAATTTTGAAGAAATATTTATGCTCTTGTTCTTCACTTAAATTTGTTTGAGAGCTTGTTAGTAGCAATGGTAATATATGAAGTTAGTCCCAAAGTGATAGATATTCAAGGGGTATATAATAAAAACTTTCATGAAGATCATTGGACAATATAAACTTGATTCCTTGTAATAGTTTTGAGATATGGAGATAGTAATATGTGAGTCATGTTGGTGAATAATTATGCTTAGTAAGAATATTGGTGTTAAGGTTTGTGATTCCCTATGAAAGCACGAAATTCAATAGTTATGCAATGAAGTTATATCCTACTTGTGGTGCCTTATTTGGTGTTAGTTATGTTTAATGCTAGTTTATGATCGTTTTTGTTTTTTGGTTGGTTGCTTCTCAATCTTTTTGCTAGCCTTTCCTTGTACTAAGAGGGAATACTACTTGTGCATCCAAACTCCTTAAACCAAGTTGTGCCAATGAGTCCACTATACCTACCTATATGCGGTATTTCCATGCCATTCCAAGTAAATTTGTATGTGCCAACTCTAATTTTCAAAATGAATTTCCTTTTTGTGTGCCCGTACCGCTCATGAAGCGGCATAGGGTGGCCAATATTTTCCATGCTAGATATTTTATTCTCAAGATGAGTGTTTATTCACTTGTCATTGGACGAGAGTGTGGCAAGGTATTAGGGATGCTCAGTCCCGAAATAAAAAAATATTTATGTTGTCAAATAATAAATTCCTTGGAAAGTGTTGGTATGGAAGGCACCCGTGGATACGGCTAGCCATGGATTGTGAAAGAATGGTGGAAAAAGGAATAAACTTTATTTTATGTTTGGGAACCACCTATGATTTATCTAGCATGGAAAGTATTGGGAATTCTCGGTCATTTTTGTTGAAGGGAAAAGCCTGCCTCTCAAAATATTTTATCTCTCAATTTAAGCTTTGAGCTCTGGCACCTCTACAAATCTCTGCTTCCCTCTACGAAGGGCCTATCTATTACTTTATGCAATTTTTATTTTTATTTGAGTCTCCATCTTCTCTTACAAAGCGTCAACTAGGGAACACTATGATCATACTTGTGCATTAGATCTAGCTAATATTTGAGTGGGTTTCATGAATTGATCAATGATTGAGCATAATGGGCTAGGGATAGCTTTCTTTAGTGTTGATATTTTGAAAGACATGGTTGCTTGTTGATATGCTTGAGTATTGATATCCTCATGTCAATTATAGACTATTGCTTTGAATCATCTAAAGTCCAAATGTCCATGCTACAAAAGAAAAGAATATGTGATGAACATGTTAGGCAGCATTCCACATCAAAAATTCCGTTTTTATCATTTACCTACTCGAGGACGAGCGGGAATTAAGCTTGGGGATGCTGATACGTCTCCAACGTATCTATAATTTTTTATTGTTCCCGGCTGTTATATTATCATTCTTGGATGTTTTACATTCATTTACTAGCAACTTCATATCATTTTTTGGGACTAACCTATTGACATAGTGCCCAGTGCCAGTTGCTGTTTTTTGCTTGCTTTTTACTTTGCAGAATATCCATATCAAACGAAGTCCAAATGCAGCGAAACTTTTTGGAGATTTTTTTCTGCCCAGAAGACACTCGGAAGGCCCAAGAAGTGCACCAGAGGGGGCCTGTGGGGCCCACTAGGCCCCAGGTGCGCCCTGGTGGGTAGTGTAGCCCACAGGCACCCCCTCCACCGCTTATCAGCTCTATAAATACTCTAAAATCCCAAAAACCCTACGGGAGTCGACGAAACACAATTCCAGCCGCCGCAAGTTCCAGAAACACGAGATCTAATCTAGAGGACTTTTTCGGCACTGCCGGAGGGGGAAACGATCACGGAGGGGTTCATCATCCTCATTGGTGCTCCTCCGATGATGCATGAGTAGGTTACCACAGACCTACGGGTCCGTAGGTAGTAGTTAGATGGCTTCTTCTCTCTTTTTGATCTTCAATACAATGTTCTCCTCGATGTTATTGGAGATCTATTTGATGTAATGACTTTTTGCGATGTGTTTGTTGGGATCCGATGAATTGTGAGTTCATGATCAGATCTATCTATGAATATTACTAGCAAACATGCCCGTGCGTTGCAACGGGAGAGAAAAATTACCTCTCATACACACTCTCGAGAAATCAGTAAATCTCTTGAAATCGTGCACGATGCCACATGAAAAACAACAAATATTGAAGGTGTTCCCAATTTAGACAATATAAATATATATCTAGTTGCAGGTATCTCTTTACGCATTTGTTGTCGTTCCTCATCAGTGGTGCCCAACATATATTTGCATTACGATGAAAATAGCAAAGTATATTTTATTAATTAATGATAGCATTTGCATAAGTGTATTATTTTTGCCTCCTTGATATATGTGTTTTTTTGCAATCCAATTCAAGTCTTAATTTGGTTGCAAGCATATTAGACAACTCCATCGAAAACAATCAATTTGTATGGACATGCATACCAAATGTTCAAGGTTGCATATCAACATCGATATTCTTAAAAAACTTATCATGAAAACAATTTAAAACAATATGAAAATTAAAGTCAAGCAATTGCTTTACGTAAAGCTTGTATCAGCAACATTGTACATTTTTTATACATCAGAAACATTTTATATATACATGTTTAATACTTTCCAACTTCATGGTCAACAATTTTCAGAACATATTTTTTTTTGTCTACTTTTTTATACACATTCTACATTTTTTGTATACATCAGAAACATTTTATATATACACGTTTAATACTTTCCAATTTCATGGTCAACATTTTTCAACACATATTTATTTTTTATGTCTACATTTTTTGTAGACATCAGGAACATTTTTTATATACACGTTTAACATTGTCCAAATACATGATAATATTTTTGAAAACTTATATTTTTTATGTCTACTTTGTTCCATACACATTGTATATGTTTGTATACATTTTTCTTATACATCAGGAACATTTTTTCTATGCATATTTAACATTTTTTAAATGCATGATTAACATTTATTAAAGAATGAAAAATTATATTATTATTTTTCTATACGCACTGTACTTTTTTTGTATATAATGGAAATATTTTTTATACAAGTTTGACATTTCTTTAGTGCATGATTAAAAAACATTCTTTCAAAGTCTGCATATAAGTGATTTTTATGATTAAAATATTCATAGTATTTCAAAATAAAGCCAAAAGAAAAAAAATACAAAACGTATGTAAAAGAAGTGAAAAAAGTAAGAAAAATAAGTGCTGAAGGCCGCACGCACTGAGCCGGCCCAATCGGGCAGCTGTCTAATAGAGAAATGTGGAGCAAAAAGGAAAGATTGTGGGATCGAACCTGGGTCTTCTAGGTGGAAGAGGTAGGGTCCAACCAGTCCAGCTAGCCAAGAACTTGTGATTTGTTGCGGGATCGCTCTCTATTGAATCAAGAGCAACGGCCGAGTTAAAGAAAAAAACGAATCATTTTTTCCACTTACTGGTGGCATAGGTGGGTAATTTTATGCGAACTCTAGGGGCAAATTCCGCGACGTACGACCAGAAGCACTGCGTGCTTTATTATTAGGGAAATATTTTGTGACGCCCCCGGCCCAATCGTGCACTAATCATACACGCAAATGCACACGATCAAGCCTAAGGACTCACGGGAAGATATCACAACACAACTCTAAAACATAAATAAAGTCATACAAGCTTTATATTACAAGCCAGGGGGCCTCGAGGGCTCGAATACATAAGCTTGCGTACAAGCGTCAGCGGAAGCATCAGATATCTGAGTACAGATATGAAACAGAAACAGAAAGGCCTTTAGAAAGGCGGGGCAAAATAAAACACTACGATCGAAAGGCGAAGGCCTCCTGCCTGGGACCCTCCGATCCTACTCCTGGTCGTCAGTCAACTTGTAGTAGTATCCATCCTCGGGGTGGTAGTAGTAGTCGATCGACGAGGCATCTGTCTCAGGGGCTCCGTCATCTTGTTACGACAAACTGATATGGGGAGAAAAGGAAAACAAAGCAACCGTGAGTACTCAGAAGTACTCAGCAAGCAAGGATCTACACTACATATGCAACATTTTCAAGGGAGGCTGTATATGTGGACTGGGCTGCAGAAATGCAAGAATAGAGAGAAGGCCTAGTCCTATCGAAGACTAGCATCTTCAGCGGTCTTGTAGCAGTAGAAGAGAGTAGAACAGTTCAATATAATGTAGCAGTATCATTAAGTCTCATCCTCACCCAGAGATCCTTTCTCGACTCCCTGCGAGAAAGCAATCCCAGAGCCATACAGTCATCAACCTTGTCCGGAGATCCCTTCTCGACTCCCTGCGAGGAGCAATCCCAGAGCCATAGTATCCAAGTATCCAGTTCTAAATTGTATCAATCAGGATACAACTCCGAGTGTCCTTTACCGTAGGACCGGCTATCGATAGAAGTTTTCTTCCCTGCAGGGGTGCACCAACTTACCCAACACGCTCGATTAACTCCGGCCGGACACACTTTCCTGGGTCATGCCCGGCCTCGGCCAAACGACACATCGCAACCCTACCTAGAGCTCAGCAGAGAGGTCCCCGTCGGTCTACATCCTAAGCGCTCAGAGGTCTTGGGCCATCGCCCTGTGCACTCCGAGTCGTTGCGTGCAGGGGGAAGCCAGGCACCAGGGGGGCGCCGGTTCGTCCCGGCCGCAAGGCTGAACTAGACGTCTGACAGAGCTTTCAGCTGATGCTACGATGCAGAACGCCCATACTATGCCCACGTGATGGTTAGTGCTATCAGACCAGAGGCCTGCTCGGATCAAATATCCAAATCGTTAATGGACTAGGGCTTGCGGTAACGAGCAGAGACTCACGAAAGATGTGACCCCGTCGCCCCATCTCGAGGACTTGCTGCAAGGGTTAAGAATGCCCGACCGCGCCTCGTATTCACCACTCGGGCACCACACTGGCACCCGTCTTCACAACACTCGCCACTTAGGCGCACGCGGGTACCCCTCAGGGTCGACCCGCCTATCCAAGTAACAGTGTAAAGTCCAAGTATCCGTGTGTCCATAACATCAGGGGAATCCGAGGTATCACCCTCGTTGGATTCCTACTCGATGTAATCGTCAAGGTGAACTCAGAGGATTCACCCTCGATGGGTTCACACTTGAGGTGTTGTACGACAGCGTCGTTACCGGAGGTGGTGAAGGAGGAATCACCCTCGATGACCACTACCGAATAGCTACACTACAGAGTTAACATCAGAAGTGCTACAAGAGGTTTCACCCTCGGCACTCGATAGTAACGCTGCAGTGTCGTTACAACTAAGGGGGGTGATGTGCGGTGTCGGGACCTGATCTTCAATCCCGTTGATCGGGTCTTCTGACGATCCAGCGCGGCAGTCGGGATAAGTGGGGTCACTGATAGGTCTCTACCCAGCCTATACTAAACAGTTTAGGGTATGCAGGTAATTATCAATAGCAGGTTACAATAAACAGGCTATGCATCAGAATAGGTAAAGCAGCAGCAGCAGCAATTCTAATGCAAGCATGGGAAATTAGAATGGGCGATATCGGGATGATCAAAAGGGGGGGCTTGCCTGGTTGCTCGGCGGCAAGGGCAAGGTCGTCAATGGTGTCTTCGGGATCCGGAGCTGCGTCGGTCTCGGGGACGACGTCGGTGTCGGGGGCTACCGAGAGAGAAGAGGGGGAGGAAACAGTATAAATACACAGCGAACAAGTGCAGCACAAAGCATAACATGGCAATACGCGGTGACGGAGGTGACCTAACGCAGTGCCGGGTGATACTGGCGAAGGTGGGATTCATCCGGGAATGTTTTCCCGTCTCCGGACATTTGTCAGACAGATGACCGGAGGGGAACGGTTGCATGTTCGGATAGTTAGGGACGTGTGACGGACGAACGGACCGAGTATTCGGATTCGTCTCGTCGTTCTGAGCAACTTTCATGTATAAAGTTTTTCGATCGGAGTTACGGATTAAAAGATATGATTTTCTAAAGTTTTATTGATTTTCTGGAATTTATTTAATTATTTAAATCAACATTATCCGAAACAGTAGCAGGGTGACGTCACTGTGACGTAATGCTGATGTCAGCAGTCAACGGTCGGCTAACCAGGGTCAAACCTGACCAGTGGGGCCCACATGTCAGCCTCTGATTAGTCTAAACAGAGTTTAATTTTTAACTAATCAACTAATTAGGCTACTGGGCCCACATGTCAGTGACTGGTTAGTGTTTAAACTAATTAATTAACTAATTAATAGATTTTCTAGTTAATTAAATTAGTTTAACCGAGTGGGGCCCGCATGTCAGCGAGACAGGGCGGCCACGTCAGCTGTTGACCTGGTCAACAGGTCAACTGGGGCCCGCGGGGCCCCACAGTCAGTGGCCCAGGAGCGGGGCCCATCGGGGCCAGGTCAGCGCCGGCCGCCGGAGCACGCCGGCGAGCTCGAACGCGGCGCCGAGCTCCGGCGAGCCCGGGTTTCGCCCACAGGGCATCTCCAAGGGCGTGCTTGGGCTCTAACGAACGGGCGCAGCGAGCCGCATCGCGTGGTGGTGGTGGTTGGCCCCGGGGGTGGTCGGAACGACGCCGGCGACGACGGTTGGCGGCGGGGCTCTCGGGTGGTGCACGGGCGCGTGGCTGCAGTGGGCTAGCGAGCAAAGCAAAAGGCGGGGCGGCCTCTACGGCTCACCAGGAGCACGTTGGTGCTGCGGGACCGAGCCGAGCGGCTCTGGGAGCGCAGCAATGGCAGCGACGGCGGCAGACAGAGCACGAGCACGGTGGCGACGAGCTACGGCTACGGGGAGACGCAGGGAGAGAGGGAGGAGGACGGGGTGCTCACGGTGGTCCTGTAGGCGTGCAAGGGTGGGCTCGGGGGAGCGCAACGACGGCGAATCGTGACGGCGATCACCGGCGCCCGAAGCTTGAAGACGAGCTCGTGCGCGACGAGGCATGTGATTTCCGCTCCGGTTCGATGTAGTAGGCGAAGCAGCAGGGGACGGCGGGGCGACCTGGCACTGCCGCGAGGTGTAGGGGCGACGGTGGCCGCGCGTATCAGACGGCCGAGGCCATTGCGGCGCTCGGAGGGAGGAGGCAGGGAGGAAAGAGAGGGGGAAAGTGAGCGAGGGAGGGCTCGGAGGTGTCCGCGGGGTGCTCTTTATCCACGGCGAGCGCGCGACGCGCTGTCGAGTGCCGAGGGAGGGGGGCCGGGCTCGGGGGCGCGCGCGCACGCAGGGTGCTCGACAGCGCGCCCGCGGCGTCAGGGGTAGGGGGAGGGGGCTAGTTGGGCTGGGCCAGCTCCTGTGCGGCTGTGGGCTTAAGTGCACAGGGGCATTTTTCCATTTCTTCTTTTCTTTTCTTTTCTTTTCTTTTCTATTCTGTTAATTGTTTAGGCCCCAAATGGTTTTTGTAAAAAGGGAGACCTAGTCCATAAATACCAGTGCTTTATACCCTAACACCAAAAACTAGTTTGGGCAAAACATCATTTCATATTTGTTTTAAATAAATTAAAAGGTTACTAAATGTCATTTTCAGCCACTGTTTTAAGTTGTTTGAGTCACTTATCCAATTTTAATAATGTTGTTTACAATTTTAACATAGCCTCTGATTTATCTGCTATTTAATGAACAATTTAGTTTCTATGTTGGACAACTTTTATTTTTCACTTTCATCTAAATTTGAATTTTGAGTTAGGAGTTGAAATGCATTATGATGCAAATGATGATCATGCACTGTTAATCATGCTGACTTGGCATTATCAAAATGGGATTACTGTGGCTAACCACTGGGGGTGTTACAAATCTCCTCTACTAACAAGAATTCTCGTCCCGAGAATTAAGAGGTAGAAGGAAAAAGTTCGGGGTATTCCGCACGAAGATTATCCTCGCGTTCCCAAGTGGCTTCATCTTCGGTATGATTTGACCACCGCACTTTGAGGAACTTGGTAACCTTCTGACGGGTCCGACGTTCAGCTTCATCGAGAATGCGGATCAGATGCTCCTTATAAGATAGGTCATCTTGCAATTCGAGCACCTCGTGATCCACAGCTCGGTGTGGAGATTCCTTGAAGCATTGACGAAGTTGCGACACATGGAATACGTCGTGGATATGAGAGAATTGCGGCGGCAACTCCAATTTATATGCCACCTGACCACGTCTAGCAACAATGCGGAAAGGACCAATGTAGCGTGGAGCTAGCTTGCCCTTAATTCCAAAACGGTGAGTGCCTTTCATCGGGGTGACTCGCAGATAAGCTTGATCACCAGGTTGATAAGTCAAACCCCATCGTTTGCGATCATAGTTGCTCTTCTGGCGGTCCTGAGCCGCCTTGAGATTTTCTCGGACAATACGAACTTGTTCTTCGGCGTGTTGAATAATATCCGGACCCACGAGTGGTCGTTCCCCAGTTTCTGACCAATTCAGAGGGGTTCGACACTTACGTCCATATAGAACTTCGAAGGGAGCCATTTTCAAGCTAGCTTGATAGCTGTTGTTATAAGAGAACTCGGCATACGGGAGAGATTCTTCCCACTTCTTGCCGAAAGAAATAACACAAGCTCGAAGCATATCTTCAAGCACTTGATTAACCCGTTCAACTTGGCCTTGGGATTGGGGGTGATAAGCTGAACTCCAGGTAATATGAGTTCCCATAGCTGTTTGGAAACTCTCCCAGAATTTGGAAGTGAAAAGGCCACCACGGTCTGAACTAATCTCCTTCGGAATACCGTGGAGTGAAACAATTCTGGAGATATACAACTCTGCTAACTGACTAGCAGTGATAGTCTCTTTGACAGGCAGAAAGTGTGCAACTTTAGAGAGTTGGTCGACGACGACAAGAATAGCATCGTGACCCTTCTGTGATCTGGGAAGTCCTGTAACGAAATCCATCTGAACCTTATCCCATTTCCATAGAGGAATAGGAAGTGGTTGCAGAATTCCAGCTGGTTTCTGATGTTCTGCTTTAACGCGACGACACACATCACATTCAGCAACATAACGAGCAATGTCCTGCTTCATTTTAGACCACCAGTACCTTTGACGGAGATCACGATACATCTTAGTGCTACCCGGATGAATAGACAACGGGGTATCATGTGCCTCCTTCATGACTTTGTCAGTCATAAGCTCGAAGCGAGGTACGACAATGCGGTCTCTGAAATACAAGGTTCCATCTTCAGACAGCGAGAAATCCCTGTACTTTACAAGGTGAAGGTCTTTCTTCATCAGATCAACTTCAGCATCTTTAGCTTGCGCAATCTTAACAGCTTTCTCAAGATCTGGTTGTATCACAAGGTTATTAAGAGAACCCTGTGGAACAATACACAGATTCAGCTTGCGTAGTTCTTCATAAAGACGAGGTTGAGCTCGCCTAACCATGAGGTTGTCGCAATAGGACTTGCGGCTTAAGGCATCAGCCATCACGTTAGCCTTGCCAGGGGTATAGGATATACCCAAATCATAGTCCGCAATGGCCTCCATCCATCTTTGCTGACGGAGGTTTAGAGATGGTTGAGTGAACAAGTACTTCAGACTTTTATGATCCGTATAGATCTCGCAACGATTACCGAGAAGGTAATGTCGCCACAACTGCAGTGCATAGATGACAGCAGCTAGTTCTAAATCATGTACCGGATAATTCTCTTCATGTGGGCGCAACTGACGAGAGCCATAAGCAATCACCTTACGCTCTTGCATTAGGACACAGCCTAATCCTTCACGGGATGCATCACAATAGATCACAAAGTCTTTGCGGGTATCTGGAGGAGATAGTACTGGGGCAGATGTTAGCTTGTCTTTGAGTGCTTGAAAACTTTCCTGACAATTGTCTGTCCATTCGAACTTAACGCCCTTGTGAAGCAGATCAGTCAAAGGCTTAGCAATCTTGGAAAAGTTCTCGACAAATCGACGGCAATAGCTTGCAAGGCCGAGAAAACTTCTCACTTGCTTGACGTTCTTCGGAGGAGTCCAGTCCAGAATAGCCTGAACTCGTTCTGGGTTAACGGTAATTCCATCTTTTGAAATCACATGACCAAGGTAGGTTACTTCAGAAAGCCAGAATTCACATTTGGAGTATTTGGCATACAACTGGTGTTCTCGGAGCCTTTCCAGTACAAGACGGAGGTGTTCAGCATGTTCTTCCTTATTCTTCGAATATACCAGAATATCATCCAGATATACCACGACAAATTTGTCGAGGTAATCCATGAATATGTAATTCATCAGACGGGAGAATGTGGCTGGAGCATTTGTTAAGCCAAACGACATGACCGTGTACTCGTAGGAGCCATAACGAGTAACAAATGCAGTCTTCGGAATATCCTCTTCGCGAACACGGATCTGATGGTAACCCAACCTCAAATCAAGCTTAGAGAATACTGAGGAACCGGCAAGCTGATCATACAAATCATTGATCCGAGGAAGCGGATATTTGTTCTGGATGGTGGCTTGGTTAATGGGTCGATAATCCTGAACCAATCGGTTAGTTCCATCCTTCTTCTTAACGAAGAGTGAAGGTGCTCCCCAAGCGGAGGAACTGGGGCGGATGAAGCCCTTCTTAAGTGACGTGTCGATTTCCTCCTTAAGTTCAAGAAGGTGGTGCGGAGGCATCTTGTAAGGGCGCTTCGCAATAGGGGTAGTGCCAGGCTTCAAGTCGATGACGAACTCAACAGCTCTAGCAGGGGGTATTCCTGGAAGTTCTTCTGGAAATACATCTTGAAAATCACGAACAACTAGAACGTTCTCGATGCCTTCAAGAGGTGAAGCGTTCAATGCATTCAGAACATATATCTGGCTTTCAGCATCTTGAGCTATTCGGGCTGAGTAATTGATCACCTGACCAGAAGGGTGTGTGAGCTGGACTGTCTTAGTAGCACAGTCAATCAAAGCATTATGGGCTGTCAACCAGTCCATACCGAGAATGATGTCTATGTCAGAAGGTCCAAGAGCAATAAGGGAAGCAGAGAACATCAACCCTTCAATTTTGATCTGATTGTTGTGACTTACCATCTTGGTTTGCCACCTAGAACGGGGAGTGATAATCTCTAATGGTGTGGGCAATAACTCTAGAGGTAGCTCATGTCGCTGAGCAAATTGTTGAGACACAAAGGAATGTGATGCCCCGGAATCAAAGAGAACAGAAGCTGCAACTGAATTAACTGACAGAGTTCCCATCACGATTTTTGGAGACTCACGAGCTTCTCCCATTTTGACGTGAGTAACCTGGCCTCGGTCCATAGCAGACATCCTGGCCTTACGATTTCTGCAACGATGGGTTCGATGGCCCTTCGTACGACCATCAGGAGGACGTGGTACATCCTGAGGAGAAGCCATAACATTAGGCGGTCCATCATGAACCGTTAGCTGTCTCGGCGGTGAAGGCAGTCGAGGTGCAACATAAGACGGCCTTGGTGTTGGAGCAGGTTGATGATGAACATTGTGTGGGATCCAGACTCGACGTTTCTGAACAGGCTGACCCGAGGATGAGCCAGCTTCATGAGTGCGCTTGAGTGACTCCTGGTACTCAGTCAGAGCTGTTTCAACTTGGAAAGATTTGCTGACAAGCATTGCGAAGTCTGTGAAATCATGGACAGCAAGTGCAAGTTTTATATCAGTACGTAGTCCTTCACGGAATTTCTCCTGCTTGCGAGTGTCGGTGTTGACGTCATCCTCAGCATAGCGGGACAGTTCGATAAATTTCCTCTGATATTCATCCACAGTCATTTTGCCCTGTGAGAGTTTGCGGAACTCATGCTTCTTCTGGTCGATCAGACCTTGAGGAATGTATCGTGCACCAAAAGCTGACTGAAATTCCTGCCAAGTGGTTACAGTCTTCGCAGGCAACATAGCCTTGTGGCTTTCCCACCATTGAGCAGCTGGGCCCTTCAGGTGGAATATCGCAAAGGTGGCGTAACTGTCAGGGGCAACATTAGCTGACTCCATTTCAAACAGGATGTCACGAAGCCAATCATCAGCATCCATAGGATTGGTGGAGTTGCAGAAAATGGACGGATTGAGGCGCACAAATTCTGGCAGCGAGATCGGTCCAGGATCCTGGCGAGCCTCGTTGCGTTCCAAACGTCTTACTAGACTCTCGTTGAGCTGACGGTTCAATTCAAACTGCTGCATCATTGCGGCAATATAGGGTGGAGGTGGGGGATCGTCAGCCATCCTGCCAAATCAACAAGGGCAGTTTAGCAAGAAAAACTGCAGGTGTATGGAATGATTCATGAAGTAACACACACAACAGAAGGAAGTGCAATAGATACTTCATCATATTCGCACCAGACATTCAAATCCACACATAGCCTCGGTTAGTATCCGGCATTACGACAGTTGAAAGGGGAGGGCTAGACAACTAGGCGGCGCGCAGGCACGCGGTAAGGAAGTACACAACGAGACATAGCAAAGGCTACATCAACGTCGGAGAAAACTGACGGAGCGAGGAATCTGCAAGTGACAACACAGGGTGCCCTCGATAAAAGGATCCTGTAAGCAGAACCTGGCCCATAATCTCGAAGCAAGGGGGGATATTTCAGAACTCCGGGTGGATGTGATCACGAGAACCTAATGTTGGAGTTAGTAAAATTTATTTAACCCGAATAGAAGAGAGGTCAGAGGCCCAGAGTAAAGGTCGAGGAGTAAAAGATACTAATACCACCCAATTGACGACGTGGGCCCGTAAGCCACACAGCCAAGTTAGTAAAACGATTTTCGGTTACTAGACTCAACTTCGGCCAAGGAGTTGGAAAGGGGGATTCCTAGAGGCAGTCGGCTCTGATACCAACTTGTGACGCCCCCGGCCCAATCGTGCACTAATCATACACGCAAATGCACACGATCAAGCCTAAGGACTCACGGGAAGATATCACAACACAACTCTAAAACATAAATAAAGTCATACAAGCTTTATATTACAAGCCAGGGGGCCTCGAGGGCTCGAATACATAAGCTTGCGTACAAGCGTCAGCGGAAGCATCAGATATCTGAGTACAGATATGAAACAGAAACAGAAAGACCTTTAGAAAGGCGGGGCAAAATAAAACACTACGATCGAAAGGCGAAGGCCTCCTGCCTGGGACCCTCCGATCCTACTCCTGGTCGTCAGTCAACTCGTAGTAGTATCCATCCTCGGGGTGGTAGTAGTAGTCGATCGACGGGGCATCTGTCTCAGGGGCTCCGTCATCTTGTTACGACAAACTGATATGGGGAGAAAAGGAAAACAAAGCAACCGTGAGTACTCAGAAGTACTCAGCAAGCAAGGATCTACACTACATATGCAACATTTTCAAGGGAGGCTGTATATGTGGACTGGGCTGCAGAAATGCAAGAATAGAGAGAAGGCCTAGTCCTATCGAAGACTAGCATCTTCAGCGGTCTTGTAGCAGTAGAAGAGAGTAGAACAGTTCAATATAATGTAGCAGTATCATTAAGTCTCATCCTCACCCAGAGATCCTTTCTCGACTCCCTGCGAGAAAGCAATCCCAGAGCCATACAGTCATCAACCTCGTCCGGAGATCCCTTCTCGACTCCCTGCGAGAAGCAATCCCAGAGCCATAGTATCCAAGTATCCAGTTCTAAATTGTATCAATCAGGATACAACTCCGAGTGTCCTTCACCGTAGGACCGGCTATCGATAGAAGTTTTCTTCCCTGCAGGGGTGCACCAACTTACCCAACACACTCGATTAACTCCGGCCGGACACACTTTCCTGGGTCATGCCCGGCCTCGGCCAAACGACACATCGCAACCCTACCTAGAGCTCAGCAGAGAGGTCCCCGTCGGTCTACATCCTAAGCGCTCAGAGGTCTTGGGCCATCGCCCTGTGCACTCTGAGTCGTTGCGTGCAGGGGGAAGCCAGGCACCAGGGGGGCGCCGGTCCATCCCGGCCGCAAGGCTGAACTAGACGTCTGACAGAGCTTTCGGCTGATGCTACGATGCATAACGCCCATACTATGCCCACGTGATGGTTAGTGCTATCAGACCAGAGGCCTGCTCGGATCAAATATCCAAATCGTTAATGGACTAGGGCTTGCGGTAACGAGCAGAGACTCACGAAAGATGTGACCCCGTCGCCCCGTCTCGAGGACTTGCTGCAAGGGTTAAGAATGCCCGGCCGCGCCTCGTATTCACCACTCGGGCACCACACTGGCACCCGTCTTCACAACACTCGCCACTTAGGTGCACGCGGGTACCCCTCAGGGTCGACCCGCCTATCCAAGTAACAGTGTAAAGTCCAAGTATCCGTGTGTCCATAACATCAGGGGAATCCGAGGTATCACCCTCGTTGGATTCCTACTCGATGTAATCGTCAAGGTGAACTCGGAGGATTCACCCTCGATGGGTTCACACTTGAGGTGTTGTCCAACAGCGTCGTTACCGGAGGTGGTGAAGGAGGAATCACCCTCGATGACCACTACCGAATAGCTACACTACAGAGTTAACATCAGAAGTGCTACAAGAGGTTTCACCCTCGGCACTCGATAGTAACGCTGCAGTGTCGTTACAACTAAGGGGGGTGATGTGCGGTGTCGGGACCTGATCTTCAATCCCGTTGATCGGGTCTTCTGACGATCCAGCGCGGCAGTCGGGATAAGTGGGGTCACTGATAGGTCTCTACCCAGCCTATACTAAACAGTTTAGGGTATGTAGGTAATTATCAATAGCAGGTTACAATAAACAGGCTATGCATCAGAATAGGTAAAGCAGCAGCAGCAGCAATTCTAATGCAAGCATGGGAAATTAGAATGGGCGATATCGGGATGATCAAAAGGGGGGGCTTGCCTGGTTGCTCGGCGGCAAGGGCAAGGTCGTCAATGGTGTCTTCGGGATCCGGAGCTGCGTCGGTCTCGGGGACGACGTCGGTGTCGGGGGCTACCGAGAGAGAAGAGGGGGAGGAAACAGTATAAATACACAGCGAACAAGTGCAGCACAAAGCATAACATGGCAATACGCGGTGACGGAGGTGACCTAACGCAGTGCCGGGTGATACTGGCGAAGGTGGGATTCATCCGGGAATGTTTTCCCGTCTCCGGACATTTGTCAGACAGATGACCGGAGGGGAACGGTTGCATGTTCGGATAGTTAGGGACGTGTGACGGACGAACGGACCACGTATTCGGATTCGCCTCGTCGTTCTGAGCAACTTTCATGTATAAAGTTTTCGATCGAAGTTACGGATTAAAAGATATGATTTTCTAAAGTTTTATTGATTTTCTGGAATTTATTTAATTATTTAAATCAACATTATCCGAAACAGTAGCACGGTGACGTCACTGTGACGTAATGCTGATGTCAGCAGTCAACGGTCGGCTGACCAGGGTCAAACCTGACCAGTGGGGCCCACATGTCAGCCTCTGATTAGTCTAAACAGAGTTTAATTTTTAACTAATCAACTAATTAGGCGACTGGGCCCACATGTCAGTGACTGATTAGTGTTTAAACTAATTAACAGATTTTCTAGTTAATTAAATCAGTTTAACCGAGTGGGGCCCGCATGTCAGCGAGACAGGGCGGCCACGTCAGCTGTTGACCTGGTCAACAGGTCAACTGGGGCCCGCGGGGCCCCACAGTCAGTGGCCCAGGAGCGGGGCCCATCGGGGCCAGGTCAGCGCCGGCCGCCGGAGCACGCCGGCGAGCTCGAACGCGGCGCCGAGCTCCGGCGAGCCCGGGTTTCGCCCACAGGGCATCTCCGAGGGCGTGCTTGGGCTCTAACGAACGGGCGCAGCGAGCCACATCGCGTGGTGGTGGTGGTTGGCCCCGGGGGTGGTCGGAACGACGCCGGCGACGACGGTTGGCGGCGGGGCTCTCGGGTGGTGCACGGGCGCGTGGCTGCAGTGGGCTAGCGAGCAAAGCAAAAGGCGGGGCGGCCTCTACGGCTCACCAGGAGCACGTTGGTGCTGCGGGACCGAGCCGAGCGACTCTGGGAGCGCAGCAATGGCAGCGACGGCGGCGGACAGAGCACGAGCACGGTGGCGGCGAGCTACGGCTACGGGGAGACGCAGGGAGAGAGGGAGGAGGACGGGGTGCTCACGGTGGTCCTGTAGGCGTGCAAGGGTGGGCTCGGGGGAGCGCAACGACGGCGAATCGTGACGGCGATCACCTGCGCCCGAAGCTTGAAGACGAGCTCGTGCGCGACGAGGCAGGTGATTTCCGCTCCGGTTCGATGCAGTAGGCGAAGCAGCAGGGGACGGCGGGGCGACCTGGCACTGCCGCGAGGTGTAGGGGCGATGGTGGCCGCGCGTATCAGACGGCCGAGGCCATTGCGGCGCTCGGAGGGAGGAGGCAGGGAGGAAAGAGAGGGGGAAAGTGAGCGAGGGAGGGCTCGGAGGTGTCCGCGGGGTGCTCTTTATCCACGGCGAGCGCGCGACGCGCTGTCGAGTGCCGAGGGAGGGGGGCCGGGCTCGGGGGCGCGCGCGCACGCAGGGTGCTCGACAGCGCGCCCGCGGCGTCAGGGGTAGGGGGAGGGGGCTAGTTGGGCTGGGCCAGCTCCTGTGCGGCTGTGGGCTTAAGTGCACAGGGGCATTTTTCCATTTCTTCTTTTCTTTTCTTTTCTTTTCTATTCTGTTAATTGTTTAGGCCCCAAATGGTTTTTGTAAAAAGGAAGACCTAGTCCATAAATACCAGTGCTTTATACCCTAACACCAAAAACTAGTTTGGGCAAAACATCATTTCATATTTGTTTTAAATAAATTAAAAGGTTACTAAATGTCATTTTCAGCCACTGTTTTAAGTTGTTTGAGTCACTTATCCAATTTTAATAATGTTGTTTACAATTTTAACATAGCCTCTGATTTATCTGCTATTTAATGAACAATTTAGTTTCTATGTTGGACAACTTTTATTTTTCACTTTCATCTAAATTTGAATTTTGAGTTAGGAGTTGAAATGCATTGTGATGCAAATGATGATCATGCACTGTTAATCATGCTGACTTGGCATTATCAAAATGGGATTACTGTGGCTAACCACTGGGGGTGTTACAGATTTGAGTCTTTGCTGAACTCTTTTACGCTTGATTGTTATAGTCTCGTGTTTCTTCTCCGAAACTTTGGTTTGGTTTGGCCAACTAGATTGATTTTTCTTGACATGGGAAGAGGTGCTTTGTGATGGGTTCAATCTTGCGGTGCTCAATCTCAGTGACAGAAGGAGACATGACACGCATGTATCGTTGCCATTAAGGATAAAAAGATGGGGTCTATTCCTACATGAATATATCTTATCTACATCATGTCATCGTTCTTATTGCATTACTCCATTTTTTCCATGAACTTAATACACTAGATGCATGTTGGATAGAGGTCGATGTGTGGAGTAATAGTAGTAGATGCAGGCAGGAGTCGGTCTACTAATCTTGGACGTGATGCCTATATACATGATCATTGCCTTGGATATCGTCATGATTATTCGATTTTCTATCAATTGCCCAACAGTAATTTGTTTACCCACCATATACTATTTTCTCGACAGAAGCCTCTAGTGAAATCTACGGCCCCGGATCTATTTCCTATCATATCAAAACCCAAAAATACCTTGCTGTAATTTTTCTTTATTTATTTTATTTTGTGTTTTTGCCAGATCTATTTATCCAATCTCATACAATTTAATCTATCTCAATACCGAAGAGGGATTGACAACCCCTCTTACGCATTGGATTGCAAGTATTTGTTATTTGTGTGCATGTGCTATTTACGTAGTGTTGCTTGGTTCTCCCACTGGATTGATAACCTTGGTTTCATAACTGAGGGAAATACTTACCGTTGCTGTGTTGCATCATCCTCTCCACTTCGGGGAAATACCAACACAGATACAAGCAATCAGTCGACCTCTCTCCCTCGCCATGACGGTAACGAGTGCGAGGGGCGAAAGAAGAAGAAGACAGTAGATGCTAGAAGATTGGAATATGGAGAAGTGGATGAGCATCGCCCTCCGTGGCCCCCTCTTTATAGGGGGAGGCGCGGGGGCTGGCTCTTCACCATCCTAGGGCAAATGCCCCATTCCACCAATTCCGCGCCCTGCATTTCTGGCCGGTGCATTACTCCAACAACCGCCCAGTCTCATCAATTCGGCGCCCTGACTCCCCTGCTCGAAGCACTACTCCCATGACTGCCTCTCTTTGCCAATCCCACGTTCTGCGCACAACACGCATCGTGGGGGGCTGCAGTAAAGGGAGAAGTGATGGCAAAAAGTTATCCTTAGCCACGCGTGATCGTGGGTCTGTCCAGGCCGAGCCCAGTGGCAACCTGCGTGCGTGCTCGCCCCTGGTTTCTAATGCAAGCAGTAGATGCCTGCCCAAGCAACAAGGTTGCCGAAGGATGGCCGGGCCTGACTCAAGTCCAGATTAATGAAGAAGCAAAGAAGATCTCAGAAGACAGACATCGCCACGGCAAGATGTCACATCAGTCTTTGTCGCCCGTCTGTGCATTCATTGGGCCTAGCCCAACGACGCTCGGCATCGCGTGTGGCCTAGGCCCAGGGGCTCCTGTCGGTGTATAAAACATGGGTATTTTATACCCTGACCTATGCACAGACAAGTAGCAGCTTCCCTACCAAATAAGGATTGCCAAAAGATTATCAAGCCAAGAGAGCCGCCCTTTGAGAGATCAAAGAGCGCATCAAGAAGACCAAGATTGAGCACCAAAAGCAACCCTTGCCGGCAAGGCCAAGCCGGCAAGAGCGAAGGCCCGGCAAGCTCCATGGCCGGCAAGCTCTTGTCACCCACCAGCGCTCCACCTCATAGGGCAGCTGGTCACTGATCAATGAGGTGTCGAGCCCGCAGGTGGCTAGCTAGGTGGGATCTGTCGGGCACATGAAAGCATGCTGAAAGGAGAATTACCTTTAATGACACCTGTCCTGCGAGCGTGTCAAGATAATAGGAGGTAGTTGGGCAAGCAGTGCAGCAGTCTTGCCAGAGCTCCTCCTCCACGCGACACCTAACAGAGCACTAAATGCTTTTGTCCTAGTCCGGCAGAGTTAGGTATGATAGCACTGTTTGCTATCTAATCGACATGTAATTAATATTTTGCCACTGTGGTGTCCCTTTAAGCTATAACTAGCAAACATGCCGTGCGTTGCAACCGAAGATAAAAAAATGAAAAATGCTCCTATCGTGATATGCAGGGCACAAGGCCCTCACGGATCCACACCCTCTATTTCAACATGTCATCCCCCCCGTGGTGGTTGACATGAGCATGGATGCCAAACATACATTTTGCTACATATAGCATAACATAATAATGCAATATCTAGAGTTAAATATACAAATTTAGCACATAATCTTTATTTGCTGCTCTCTAATCATCCATCAGTGCACCTTGCCCAGATGTGTTCCCTGGATAATATTGGCAAAAAAAGTGTTCCCTGGATAAAGCCAACACAAACATTAATACCATGTCGAGTGATCCCTCCATCAGCTCAAAGGCCATTCCCTGTTTCTATTCTCTGATGGAAGCCCGCCTCAGCCCATCAATCTGTCAGCTGAGCATGAGACTGAGCTGCTTGTCAGTTCATCCAGCCAAGGTGATAGATTTACCTCTTTGCACGGCCAAGAAGGACATTACATATGAAGATTAGTCAAGTAAAAGAATGCGTACAAGGAATGGATATATTTACCTGTGGCTGGAATGCGTACAAAGAAGCCAGGAAAAATGTTTTGTATCACTTGCAATTTAATCATTATATCAGAAGGATATAATGCAAGTTGATCAGGGTGCAAAAAGAAACCTGCAAGAGAGCCTCAATCTCTACTATTTTGCAAACAACCAGTTTTTTAGAAACAGGGTAAAATATATTGCTCTGGTGTTGTCTCCAGGGATGAAACAACTACTAACATTTTACCATCTACTAAATTGTGAACAAACCATTCTTTTCACCATATAAATAGAAAACCAAAAAAGTTCAATGTGTCAGATAAAGTAAACTGATAAATAAACTTTTTACGATCCGAAATTCAATAAGATCCAGGTCCATTGATGTGCATAGTGAGCCTATCACAAATTTATCGTCTACTATGTGAATCAATTGTTGCCTGATAGTAGATGTGCTTAAGAGAGGGCTGCTTCAGGGTGATCTTTGGGTGTCAGCACCAATCTTTAGGAATTGTATCTATTGCAGACCAGTTAACAAAATGAACCACAAACTTCATGTATATACGTGAACATAACTATAATCAGCATTGAACAGAAATATAGTAGACAGATGACTCGGACCCTGTTGAAATCACAACCGGTTCAATTTTCAAAATTTGGTCTTCACAACTATAAAAAAAGGAGAATAACAAATCTATAGGTACGAAAAAATATCTTGGTATGCTTTCTCTATCCGTTGAGATCTCACAAAATTAGTTGAGTATGAAAATATAGCAGAAGGGATAACCTGAAGTAACCATAAGGTATATATATATATCAGTTGCCCATGACTGAGCAGTGCATACAATGTGCACAATATCTGTTGAAGTAGTAAAACTGATGGAAGACCTCAAGTAGGTCTAGCCCAGATAACTTGCATATGCAATGCAGTTGCCACAAATCTAGCTTACAAAATTGGTTCACAGGAGACGGAGATGCTGGGTTAGAACTTACCCTTTTTAATATTGATTCTTAGTTTGGATGCGGCAATGGGTGTCTCATGAATTTGGATGATGTGCCGGTCAGGAGTGAAGGCCAAGGAGATCAGTGACTTCGTGCTAATCATGAAAAACGGGAAGCTTCGGTTCACAGGAAACCAAATTGGCTCTTGTAGGCCGATCGATTGTCACAAGCAAAACAACAGCTAAACTGTAAGTATGAATCTATCTCTAACAATCTATGTATTACTTCTATTAGTACTGCTCGAGCACCCTGAACAACATACCTTGGCTGGAGCACAGGCGGGCGTATTTCATATAAGTCTCTTCATGTCTCTTATTTATTTCTGTATACAAATAAGGCTACCAGGTAAATCATCCGTATTAAGTCGATGTACCATTACTATTAGTTAAGGAAAAACAACAAACTGAAGCACAATGATGTAATTTGGGCGTAGAAGAGTTGCACCTTCAGATTAGTCAATCAATCGCATGGAATCCATCAGTAATTAATGCGGATATACATATACAACACCTGGACTTTTTATTGTTGGACGTCAAGTTGTGGCGAGCTGCAGATGCTATCATGGAAAGATAAAATTCAGTGTCACGCCCATAGAAGAATCACATTAAGTCATGTGTGTCAATTGATTCGGAGTCTCCCATCATAGTATGATTTTGGTATAGTGCAAGCTAAAGACGTCTGAATCAATTCATGACTTGTTCTCACTTCGGAGCATCTGCTTCGACCAGGGAGATGAGAAAGGATAGTCATGGAAAGAGCGAGAGGAATTTGCCAGTGGCCGTGCTCTCGTGGTCAGGTCACAACCTTACCTTCATCACCAGGCCACTGTCGCCCCCTTGTTCCTTGGCCATCGGGCTCTCACTCCGAGCCTTCTTTTCCCTGTCCTTTGTACCCTCACCAGCAGAAGATAGCCCACACCCGGTTGTATCAGCGGGATCAGATGCCTGGCTCCTCCGCTTGCTTTTCTTCGCCATCTCGTCGTCACACGGGGATCTGAATCCACAACCTTCACCATCTCGCGGTCATAGGGAGATCTGAATCCGCCGCTCGTTACTCACAACACCGGCCAGATCCAAATCCGATGAGGGGCTAGGGTTTGGGAATTGGAGAGGAGAGACGGGGCCGAGGGGGATCAAGCAGCGCATCGTCCTCCCTTTTTTTGTTGAGAAAAACAGCGCATCGTCCTCCTGTACAGAGGAAGAACGAGACCGAGTCTGCTTTTTTTTAGGCAAGGAGAATAGGAGATCGAGTCTGTTGCGGCACACATCGTGCGCAGGCCCAGCCCAATACAGCTTCCTCCTGAAACAAAACCGGCAGCACAATTACGTAAAAATGCACTTCAAATCTCTCTCTATATATTGATAAGTAGCGTATTAGGACGCACGGAAGGCATATTACGACGATGAGCGGGCAGAAGCGATAGCCGCTTTATTATTAGGGAAAGAAAGGAGGGTCAGGGCAACTTTCACAAGGATCAACCCTTTGCACAACTACACGTGTAGCTACTCTCCTCTCACGCCTTGCTGGGGGAGCTCTCCTTATACTTGTGTTCCAACACATACACCCAATATAACAAGCAGGGGTAGGGTTTTACACCTCTTGGTGGTCCGAACCTGGGTAAAGATCCCTGCGTCCTCTATTGGTTTTGCTCTTTGCGTCTTGTGCATCTCCCTAGCCGAACCACAAGGGGCTTGATGGTCGTCCACACCAACAGAACCGCCTACAGAAAGTTTATAGCAAATACTATGAGTACAATACAAGGTAACTGGTATTACCGTCACACTGGCATAATTCATATATTCTTACCATGAACTAAAATCTCTCCACACCTAATCTCTTCATTGCAGGAAACATCATTTACATTTTAAGCTCTCGTTATTTACTTTATTTAGTAGACACCTTTAAATCCTCTTTTTACTAGCATATTTAGTTTATCGTTTACCCATGACAGTAACAGTATTTGCAGAAGCTCAGGCAGTACTTCACACAAGATCTGTGACACCTTGTGTGTGACAGAAATGCCTCCATAAATACTCCTATCTGCTCTTTGTTGGGACGATTACTCATTGGGATACTTCTGTGAAAGTGCTACACTATCTTTTTTGGTCTGCAGGTACCAAGGCATTTTCTGGCGCCATTGCCGGGGAGCTAAGCGCAGAGTATTTGTTTCGTAACTGCTTTTGGCAGGTATTGTTATTGTATATGCTTCCTATAACACACAAGGATCTACTTGTTCAGGTAGAACATATTTACCAGACTACATTACTCATTTTCCTCAGGAGCAGCAAGCTTCATTAATAGAAAAATACAAAAATAGTGAAACAGTTGAGCTTAGCACTTTGTTCGCAGAAATGATGATTACTCAAAATCCCAGGAAGACTATTAGAGATCATTGTGCTCCAGTACTTGTCTCTAGATCTACTATAGTTTATCCTACTAATTATGCTCAAGAGCATTCGATTGACTGTGATCTTATTACAGAGGTGAGAAACCATGCTTTTGCAGGAACTGAAGAGGAAGACCCTCAAGCACATTTGATGATGTTTGATACTTTATGTGAGACATTTAAGTTAAAAGATGTTTCACGAGAATTCGTGCTATTGAGACTCTTCAGATTTTCTCTAAAAGATGATGCTGAGAAGTGGTATAATCGATTGCCTCAAGATAGTATAACCAGTTGGATTATGTGTGCTGAAAAATTTATGGCTAAATTCCTTCCTGTTGGAGATATGCCCTAGAGGCAATCATGTATGATGATATTTCCTATGTGTTTATGAATAAAGATAGTCCTTGGGCATAATCAATGATGTGTATCAATAAGTACGTGACTTGTTTGTGGGACTATGCATTGTATGATGACTGTCCTAAAGGGTCCCTAGTCGAAAGGGCTGTGTGGACGCGCAGCCGACTAGACTAGCATATGACACGGTCGATGGCTTGGTCTCACTAGCCATGGAGCATTGGATGCTAACCGGATAATATGGACTCGGAAGGGTCTGGTCGGATTCGACATAGTTGGATCCGAGTTGAGATAAGGTCCGAGTCGGACAGACCCAACTATGAGACACGGCGATATGTCATCTGTGAGTCTCTAGTACAACATACATTCTATGTCCTAAGACCTGAGCTGGCGCATGTACTCGGGATGGTGACATACCTGCTTTGGGCCAACCAAACACTACTCCATGACTGGGTAGTTACAAAGGTAGGCTTCGGGCTTGTCCAGACCCATGCTGCGAGACATGGTCGAGCAAGATGGGATTTGCCCCTCCGATCAGGAGAGATATACTCTGGGCCCCTCGTGTGATCCGACCAAGATAAGCATGGCCATGCGACAAGGATTATGAGATAATCCGGTTAGTGGTCGGCATCACTGGAACGAGAAAGAGGTCAGGCTAGCACAAGGATGACAGACTCGCCTTGAGCCCGACAACATATATCGTGTGGCAAAGGGAACAGAAGTGTGACATGTTGTACATGTTCGCCTAACCAGCTTCATCGGACACTTGGAGTCAGCATGCTTTGCTAGAGGCCGTTGCCGACTAGCTGAGTCGGATGTGATTTGACTCGTGACCAAGTGAACGAGAACCTAAGGGGTCGCACACTTAAGGGAAGGAACCTGTGAGGCCGGATCGGACTCCACGAGTCAGATGTGATCCTACTCGAACTCGGATCCAGGCCGAACAGATTTTCGGCTTTAGGGTCCGTGCGAGGACCAAGTGTTGAGCCCGCGACGGACGCCTATATAAAGTGGGGGTGCGGCACACTCATGCGGTTGATCGCTTCGGCGCTGTCACTAGGGTTTGCATGTGTTGCGAATAGCCACCTCCACTCGCCGCCGACTGTGTGATCAGACCTAACAGTCCGCCGCACGGTGTTCCTCCTGCACGCGTGGATACCGTTAGAGGCGGTGCACTTGCGCCGCTCCGGTGAACTTGTACGCGGGATCCACTCCGGCTATTCGAGGGAGATCGTACGAGGAGGAGACGACTCTGGACGCACTGCCTCAACTCTACTTCCGCTGCACGACACTGCGCGTCTAGTGGTAAAGATCTATGATCCATCTCCCGTAGCATGTTCTTGGTTGTTCTGCGCATAGGAAAATTTTAATTTGCAGTCGACGCACCCTACCGTAGAACCCAACACTTCCAAGCTCAAAGATTACTAAATTGAGAAGGAACCTCACTTCATTTGTCCAAGAAGACGGTGACACACTATATAAAACTTGCGACAGATGTCCTAACAATGGTTATGCTAAATATGTTATACTACATATGTTTTATCATGGAATTAATGATGAATCAAAATCCAATCTTGATCTAAGTGTAGGGGGCAATTTATGTCATTAACCCTAGAAGAAGGGAAAGAACATGTAGAGAAGATTGTATCCGCACACGAGCAATGGGAAATTAAAGAACCTATCAAACCAACTGGAAAGGTATGCCATATTGAAGACATGGAAGAATTCAAGAAGGTAACTCAAGAGAAAGGTAAGCCCGTTGAACAAGTTATCAATGAAAAAGTGGATATATTCGGTATTTATCATCGGGAAGATGAGCTTCAAGATACGATGAACAAGTTTAATTCCGTCAAGATAACTTCAACAAAGACTTTAGAAGATGTATCTATCATAATGAAAAGGTAATAGCATATCTCTCACGAGAGGTAGATGGGTTAAGCCAAGCGATAAAGAATCTTGATAAACACTCTCGTATGATAGAGACTCAATGTATTTAAATCTCGGAGACTCAAGCTGTTCTTGCTCAATTATATAATCCTTTTTCTACTAATGAAATATCTACTCGAAGTGGTAAGAGAACGTAGGATCCCAAGGGCCCGAATTGGAACATTGGAACATATAAAAGATGAGCGAGTCCGGCTATCTAGCGTCACCGGCCACGTCTCCTTTTATTCCCCTGTGAATAGTGAGCGCTCTCCTCTCCCTTTCCCCTCGCTCGCTTCCTCCTCCCTCACCCGCAGAACGCCTCCTCTCATCTCCCCTAGCCGCCTCCTCTCCTCCCCCCAGTCGCGAGGGAGCGTTGCGCGAGCTGCCCCGTGCTCGACGTGCACGTCCTCAGCCCCCGTGCCCCTCTGCTCTCTCCTCCCCCTCCCTGTCTCCAACCCTAAACCTTTTCCCTCTCAACCCCACAGCCGCCTCCCCTAGCTCCTCATCCCCTTCACTCGTTCCATCCCTCCTCATCCCGGATCCAGCGGATCTGAGGCGTGCGGGCGCGGAGCCGAGTCTCTCCGGCGGCGGCGGCGCTCGATTTGATCTGCAGGAGAGAGAGAACATGAGAAGGGGAGAGAGAAGGAAGGAGAGGAGGGACACCACCATGGGAGAGCAGGGGCAACATGGTCTTCATGGTGGGCATGGAGGAGCAGAGGAGGATGCTGGTGCGGGGTGGGGTCAGAGTAGCAGGAGTTCCAGGTGACGCTCGCGTCATGGTGGAGTGGAGGACTCGTCGTACATCGTCACCATCCCCAATCTAGGTTGCTCCCCCCTCCTCCTTCCCCAGGTATTATCTCAGTTCTTTGATTCTGTGATTTTGATTTCTCAATTTGTGTTTTTTCAGATCTGAGATAGAAAAAGAAGAGAAATAATCTTGTGGAATTTTAGATCTGAAATAGAAACGAAGAGAAATAATCTTGTGGAAGAGCTTGACTAAAAAGAAAGGGGTGAATCATCTCTTTCTCCCATTCATGTTTGTTTCTGCATTTTTTTTAAGATGCAGGTTGGCTATTCTTCCTTGTGTTGTCAGAATCTGAAGTATTTGACCATTTGTAGCCACTTCTATCATGTGTCGTATCCTTCCTCTATTTCAAGTTAGTTGTTGTTTCAAACATGTCAATGAAAGACAATAATGTTAAATTGGTTACCCAAAGGCCAAGGTGGTGATGATCACTCTGTGCTTCTTTTCCTATTCGTTAAAAAATGATTCCTCTGGGTGATGTTGACGTAGGTTTTTATGGTCATGTCAACTGGTACTCCAACTGGCACTGAGATGAGGTAATGGTGTGGGAATTGGGGCTGCAAGGACGTGCAAATGGCCTAGAAGAGAGTTAGCAATGGCATGCGTCCTCAAGTAATTTCTTGCCAATGGTATGCTGCAGATATGATCTGTCCTGTTAAATTTTGTTTTATGTAACTGTGATGGGCTGTGTATCTTGCTCTTCTTTTGTTACTGTAGTGCACATCTTTAGGCATTACCTTGTGATCACTAACATGTGATTTGTTTACCTTTCTAATCTGTTAATAGGGAAATAAATTTCATTTATGTATTTTTTTCTAATAACAAAAATAATTGATCAGGCCAGAGGTTTGGAAACCATGTACTGAAGTACTGGATAAGAATAAAAAAAAAACCAATATTCTGCACATTTCCTGAACAAGCCATTTTGTGATACTTATTTTGGCTATATAGGTCACTGTATCGTGTGACCCCAACCCTTTATCACTAGCAAAAGAAGATGAGTAAGTTTCAGTATAGTCCAAGTAGGCCACCCCACTGTTATTGGTTTTTCATGGTCTTTTGACATGTAAAGACTTAGATTGTATCTGGCATGGTTTACAAGTTAAAATTGTGTCCTGATGCTTTCTTAGTGTTCTGAAGTGACACATGATAATAGGAACTGCTGATATTCCATGTTATAATATTGCACGTGTCTACTTGCTAGAACTCTTTTTCTTTTCTTTCTTTTGATTAGATACATATGCTGTGTGTAACATGTCTGATCAACTAATCTAACTTGACATGCAAATGATTCAGCAGAGCAAGACAAAAAGCCTATTGTTGCATTCATAGCTGGACTTACTGCACCCCCGCTCCGTCGCATGGGCCATGCTGGAGGTGTTCACATATGACAACAAGTTCACTATTTGTTTCATTCGTCAATTGTAAAATCGGTGAGCGCATTAAGTTGAACTATGCTCCTGTCTTGGTATATGGAAACAAGATACCGGCAGTTTTTACGTTTCCAGATTGTTTATTACTCCCTTTGTAAAGAAATAGAAGAGTGTTTAGATCGCTACTTTAGTGATCTAAACGCTCTTATATTTCTTTACGGAACTGCCACACACTCACACAGGTTCTTGGTACTCTCTGTAACCTGCAGATGATGGGTGGCGAATCCGGCAACCACGGATCCATTCCCCTGCATAATTTTCGTTTTTTCATTTGATTTGGTACAAGGCCTACTCAGAATGGGTTCCCTGATCTCAAAATTGTCAGTTTTCTTGCCTTTAGTTTATAGGTACCTTAACAAATACATGTATTTACCATATTGGCAGTCAGCACCATACGGCATTCATTCTTCAGGATCTCATATTTGAGGTTAGCAGTTCGAAGTAATGTGAGAGCTTGCATGTTTATAGTTCTAACTAGCTTTTAGTTTAGCGTAGGATAAGTCTTTCATGAATTCTTAGTTGGCTGTTTATTTTTGCTGGCTGTGCATGACACTGCAATTTTTTCATAATTTTCTTCAAAAGTTAACTATTTTCTTATCTACAATTAACTGGTTGTTGCTCCTAGCCGTTGGCAAGTCTGTCGTCCCTGACCACCCTGTCAGTCATCTATACAACTGTGGTTCATGCCTGCGTGCTATCCGCTCCTAAATTCTCACACCATGTCAGGTGTTTAGAAGTGATGATCATTGTGGTCTTTAGTTGTCATGGCTGTAATCCTAGCGCATGGGCTTTTGCGGGCTGGTCCAACCGGAGTTGGTTGATGGCAGGGGCTGCGCTCCGGCGACCGTATGGCTGAAGAAGGGATGCAAATGGAAAGAATGTTGAGATGCATAAACTCCCGTCTTTGAATCAGAAACAGAAAATTGTTAGTTTTCTCGTAGATTTAAATGTAGTAACAAGTGTTTATGCTTTGCAGCCCGGCATCAAACAGTACCCTTAACAAAGCTACACGATGGATGCTGTTTGTCATATTTTGACCGATGAATCTGTTTGAATAGATTATACAGGATTGATGTGGTTATCAGATGATTGCAGTCTACCCCAGGGTGAGTTTATCCTTTTGGTTTATGCAGAAATGCTTATTTGGCTTCATGTGTAACATGATTTTTCAGCATCTAATATTTGTTCTGTCCAACATGAGTACATGAGAAAGAAGTGCTACTGCTACATTACTGCTGCTTGCCTAGGGAAAAGAGAGTTCCATTGTAAAATTTGATGTCAGGTATTGAGGGCTAGACTGTACATGGCAAAGATTAATGTGTTATGGTGAAACCAAAGCTTTAGTGTTTGGATGTCATCTTTGTTAACTTATTATTAAGCATATCAACTATGTATTTTTGTCCCACATGAATGATTGAGAAAAACTCTGCTTTTTACGACATCATGTCTCACTTATTGTCATGTCTAAATATTTGAATTTTATGTTGATGTTTTGACCGTGGATGCCAAAACATCACAGTTTGCCTGATAGAGTGAATTCCATTATAAAATGAAGTTCCTTCCATCAATTAGATAGCTTTTATTAATTTGATTTTTCTACTTTGTACTCCCTCTGCTAAAGTTATTACAAAGTTGAGCCACTTATTTTGGGACCGAGGGAGTATATGCATATTGGTTATTTGGATGCTTTCGTTTAAAGATTTGCAGAGATCAATGAGGATTCGGGCGGCATGAAGGGGACTGGTGATAGGAAACATGGGTCCAAGAAGAAATCAAACATCATGGTGAGTTGTTCTCCCTTTTCAAATTTAAAACCTAGACTAGAGTCGGTCAATTGTAATTTAGTAATATGATTAGGATAGTATAATATTTTGCTACTACCTTGCTGATAGTTTCGCAGGGTAATTCTGTCGGCTATATATGTGTTTGTTTTTTTACTGTAGTGAGATCACTTATTTTTATTTAGAAAATAGAAACATGAAGTGTGGTTATAAGAATCTAATAGCAGATGTTCTTCGCATGAACAAGTTGTGTAATGTACCTACTGACTAATAGCATAATCACGACTTGGCTTGCCCGGTTTTACTTTACGAAGAGTAGTATGTGGTGCTCTAATATTCAATCGTGTTCTTGAATTGGGAATTATGTTTTTATAAAGTGCTTGTGCGTTGGTCTGATGTATATAAGTGAAAGAAAATAAAAAACGGATGGAGGAAGGGAACTTCTTGCTTTTCTTTTCCTTTTGTTTCTCTGTTTGATAATTACTCCCTACGATGAGAAGGTTTACGAATAGAAATGTCCTACTCTCTGATCCCTTTTAGTGTGAACGGCTCGACGGCAAGCGTGACCGTCTGCTCCACGCTTTATTGGTTGTGTCTTTGGCTTCGTGTGCGCTGCGCCACACGCGTGTTTGTTGCTTGCGTGCTGCTGCTGCGTGTATGGTGTGCTGGCTTGATGTGTGTGTGTGTGTGTGTGCGCGCGGGCACACTAGCTAGGTGAGGATCACTCGCTCACTGCTCTCTCTCTGTAGCTTCTTAGGGGAAAAAATACTTTGCCGCTGGTCTGCATCATGCTTCTAGCATCTTTCCAGGCAGGTAGATGTTTCCAAGATCAAGAGAGAAAAGGTCCTTGCATGCATATACTTTTAGACGACACATGACCAGAAGTCTTTCCTATGAAAATCATGTGGTCTTGTGACACCCCGACCCTTTTCTTCAGAAATTTGTGATGTGTTTATGCATGTCTGTTGTGATGTGCATAGGAGCTTGATTTGTTCTGGCACTTTAGGCATTAGCACACCTATAATACAGGTCTTGAGTCTACAAAGTGTACTATACATTGCGCGCGCGTGCGTGTGTGTGTGTGTGTGTGTGTGTGTGTGTGTGTGTGTGTGTGTGTGTGTGTGTTTGAAGTGTCAGTGCTTGTGTGTAGGAAGTCTAATAGGGTGGGTTTCGATTTCTTTTGCCTTTCTGATCAGCCCAAGTGGCCCGGGCTGCGTGTAAGCTTTGTCCTGACGAGTAAGCTGACTGTGCATCATCAATTTATCACCATCAGCTGGATCTTTGAAGCCATCCAACGCTCAACTTTAGTGACTGGTGCAGCGATCCAGGATTTTATCCTAAACTGCTATTAAACTCACAAGAGGGAGCATTTCAATAACAAAAGAACTCTACCATGCTTTCTGATATATACTCCTGCGTATATATATGTTGTACTAGAAGTTCCTATTTTTTAACTATTGCATACCAGAAAATTGAATTGGCAATGTCTGCATAAATATGATGTATTAAATTATGTTTTGAGAGGGATTTGTTCTTTTTCAAAACTAAGGAAGTTGGGTGAGCTTAAAACACCCATTCATCAGTTCAGTGAACTTTTCTAATTGTATTTTAAATCCACAAGAGGGCAAAATCATTGCTCTTTCCCAGATCATCTAAATCAGATGGGCGGGCTCCAAACTCCCAGTGCCATTTGTCGTTTTTGTGTTTTGATTTTTACTCGAGTGCCTTTGGACCGATGGTACTATGGAGAGGTGACATTAACACCATTGATGGTTGCTTCTCTCCTGTAGACTACATCTCTTCTTCAATATGTCAATATATCAACAAAACAAGAGATCTATAATATCATTGTTTATGGAGTTCACAGATTATTGAAGATTTTTGCTGCCATGGAATTGTGAGTTTGTGACTATACATTCTTGTGTCCTACATGTGAATTGAAGATATATTGTCTCTGCATGTGAATGTAAATATCCAGGTATGTAGGCAAGTCCTAACTTTTATGCACATATTTATCTATGAAATGCATGCAAGCAAATCACATCTTACAGACAATTGCCCCCTTATTGGTAAATGTGATGATTCTTAAATTAACCGGTTGGAGATCGGTAGGCAGTCCGGTGTATTGATAACTGGAGTTTAGTGCTCAAAATCCTTCTAACTTTTCTACTGACTGTATTTTCTTGACAGCTTTAAGAGAAGAACGAGTACTGTTAGTCACTCTCTGTCATGTATAATAGTACAATACTGGAGATGTGAATGGATAATGTTCATTTAGTACAGTATTAGTAGATGATGATTTCTTTTCTTCGCAGTCAACTCGTGTATATCCTGATATGTTCAGTCTATTCCCAAATTAATTCGTAAAGTAGCCTTAACAATTATACAGTCTCTCTATGTATTAGTACTCTGTTTTCTCTGGTTTTTTGTCAGCTGGAAGAAATCAGTTTGTCATAACATGTGAAAATGAGTTTATTTACCTACGTTGTTGCTTTTATCAGTTAGCAAAGATGTTTGTCAAGTAGTAAGTTAGTCATCACAGTGAAGCTTGGCAAAGGGACTTCTGGTGAGGCCTGTAAGGCTGGAAGCACTGTATGTAAGGTGGTACCCTCTGATGGATATTCATTTTTCAACTAATACATGACCACACTAGAGAATATCAGGTTCTAAATATGTACGTGGATGAACTTTAAATACCTGGATGATTATTCTGCATAAACAAAGTCATATTGTCATTTTTAACACAAGAACAAAGCAGTGTCCCATAACACAAATAGCTACTGTTTGTGTTGAGTAGCAAATTCATTCATTGGTTATGCGGCATCAAGAAGAGCAAACACCAATGCGGTGAGACATACCTGTTCCAATATAAACATGCGGAAAGTAGTAAATCCTTTCACCTTGGCGAGGCACTGTGATCAACGGCCTAGCCCAAGCATGCCATAGCTCCTTGTATAATGCGTCGCTAGAACTCCCTGCACAAAGGATTCATTATGTGAACTAACATGGCAAGTTTACTTTGTAGCATGGTAAATTTAGTTTTATAGCATGGTTAAAATGCTATGTCAGGTATATATAGAACAACAGTAACACATCACATGAGGTATGTGATGTCAAGGGTCTAAAAAGACTGGATCCCGTAACTGTAGCTTCAGAGCTCCAGTAATTACATAGCATCGTTCTAATTGGTGGAGGAAGCTCATGAACAGCTTCAGAGTTCATCCTCTGAAAGTTCAATCCAATGCTCGCATAAAATGATGAGGTATGAAACGATGCCGTCCTCCATCTCGAGCACACGCTTTGTGAAAAGAAACTTGCGCGATTCCTCGAGCACCACCCTCCTGCGACGTCGACGAGGAGGTCCCCGGACATCACGAACCTGCCCTGTGCGCTCAACTTGCCAGTGAGCAGCACATACCCGTCAAGTTCAACACCGGCGGCAATGCTACAGCCTACAGCACAGTCACTGCAAGATGGGTAAGGGAGAGACCACGTCAGGGCTGGGGGGGTCTGAAAATTGGGTTCGGCTCCTCTGCTGTACAGTTGTTACTGTACAGGTGCTGTAGCAGGCAGAATCTGCCGTCCGTTATAATCCAATGGTCCTCCTTTCTCTCCCTTAATAATTCTATTAATAACTACAAACAGCCCTAATAATAGTCCAAAGGAAAATCCTCTACGCCTGTAGAATTGGCACCAAAGTCCTCCTGTCCGTCTTCCTCGTTCCTCCTGATACATGACCACTTGTTTACTGAATCAGAAATTCTAACATGACGCAGAGTAAGCACTTCTTTTGTTCTTGGCAAGATAAGCACAATGCATGGAACAACACCTTATCTGAAGGTCACCAATGGCATGGCTGCCAAGTTCCTCCTATTTCGGAAACTTTTCGAATAGAAATAGAAATCATATGAACATTCCAAACTCCATGGGCAAAGACCGACAAAGCAAGTGACCACTAAGTCAAACTATAACTGAAATTAACACACGTGCATGTACCACTAATAGCTATTGACGAACCACATTGCCATGAAGAATTAACAGATCATCAAACAACCATATGGTGTAGCTTCTGTGATAGGAGAATGAAGAAAGGAGAAAGCAGTTCTAAGTAATAAGTAGCAAGTGATTCACCTGCTCCTTCCGTGGGGGAACCATGGCACTAGCTGGCAGGACGTTTCTTGGATTGGATCCGTTAGCTGCAGCTTGTGGAGTTTGGCCGGGCAGGCTGGCAGGGAGGTCCAGCTGCCGCGCCGCCGCCGTCCTGAAGATCATGGGGCGCCGGCTGTGTCGTCAGAGGACAGCACGGTGACTCCGACCTGATTTTAACTCTCATCCAGCTGCCACCCTCCTCCTCGTTAAGGTCGCCCGAAGGAGCCTCAAGCTTGTCATCGTCGTCGTGCTCTTGGAGTAAGTGGTCGCCCTGCTCCTAGAGGAGCTCGCCGTCACGGAGCTCCTTCTCCCCGGATCTTGGCCGCGAGCCTCTGTCCTTCCAGCGGGAGAGGCAGTGGCACACGACCACGGTCATAGCCGGCAGCCACGCTCATCGGACCACCGGAGCCATTGGACACTCGCGCGCGCGTCGCGGTCCGCCGCTCGGACAGCTACTGGGGAGGCGGCGGAGTACCTGGGTGCGCAGCGAATCCCCGGGAACTCGGCGATCAGCTTCCTGTCAGCGTGGCGCACGGAGACGACGGCAACCCCGGCGAAGAGCAGCTCAGCCGCGAGCCGCACAGCCTCGTCCACCTCCTAAGTCGGGACCTCCGCGCGAGCGTTGCGGGGCCGCCCCTCGGATGGCTTCTGGAAGGCGGCTGTACATGGGCACACCGCGAATCCCGGTGAGTAGCTGGCCGTTGGCGCGGGCAAGTAAACGGCGACGTCCCCGACGAAGAGCAGCCCGGCCAGCTCGCCTCACTCTCCTCTAATTAGAAATGAAGGATTGGGAAGAAGCAGACGAGCCTGCAGGGAAAGGATAAGGTGCCGATGCAGTCTCCACTCGTTCGGGGCGACACGTACCGAACGTACGAGAAACGTGGCGTGGCAGGGGACCAGTGCGCCAAGATACTCCGTGACGTGGCAGGAGTACATGCTACACGACCAGTGGTATATAAAGCGTTTGGGAGGAGGAGCCACATACCAGACGTTCGGGCGTTATCTTTTACGTTATAGCAGCAGATTCTAAGAGTTGATTATGAGTTAATTTAACCAGTATTACTATATAGGCTGGTATTGCATACAGGGATCCACCACTTGCGTGGTGGCACCAATTTACAATATAACCATAAGATTTTATTTCTCGAAATATAGGAGCCTCGCCATCCTGTTCTATTTCATCAATAAAACAAGACTTTTACAACATGTAACATGTCGGGGTGTACATAACTATGAGAAGTTGAAGATAAAAATACATTGTGTTAGTTTAACACCGAATTTGAGAACTTGAGGTGAGGTCACTAAATTGAGCATTTGTTTCCCCATTGGGCAGGTCGGAATTCACAGACATCCAAAAGGAAAGAAAAGGATGATGTATCAGCCAAACTATCAAAATTAGAATTTCTCTGTTTTTACATCAAGGCAGCACAAAAGCGCCAAACCATCAACCTACACAACAATATTGAAACAATGTCGTGTCGTCTAGAATTATACCCAAGCCCACATTTATACTTCCTTAGCATCCACCCAGGAACTCATTCGTCTCTAGCGATGAAACACACGACAACCAGAAATAGAAAGCGAAGCAAAGGAACCGAACCTGAGGCGCCAAAATTCGCCATCTCCGCTGCCCAATCCAAACGACGCCCAGATAGGATTGAGCAGCGTGGGCCGATATGCTCGCCCCATGCGCAGCTCCACAGATCTTGACCCACTTTGCGGCCATGGCGACGGCCAACACGGGGCACATGCGACACTACAACGGCGAGCACGAGGCCATGAGGGGATCAAGCAGCGTGTGGTGGCAGTGAAGGTGTCTCACAGGTCCACCGTGGGTGATGGGTGTTGATAGAGCTCACATGTGGTTCAGTGCACGGCCAGGCGGAGCTCGCGCTGCGTCGAACCCGCCGTTCCAGGTGAACCACTGTGTTGCAAGCACAACAAGCCATTCGAGTATATTCATCGCCCATGCAAAGGAAGCTCAATCCAAAAGTTCAAAGGCAAGAAAATAAATCTAAAGCCTGGAAAGTGCATTCTACGCGGTAAGATCTACATTACTCTTCTCATTCCAACTACGTACTCTCACAACAACTTATAAATGGTATAACTTTGTATAATTTAACATGGGTAAGCCTGGCATCCACCACCTAGATGAGTTTAGTCGCCACGTTGTGTGGGGCAACATAGTTAAACTCTACAGACATAATGTTCGTAGACTGCGAAAGATCATCCACAGCACCACCACACCTGGCCGCTACTATGTGTGCCACATGACAGAAACATTTGCTACAGCGGGCAAAAGAATGGTAATCCTTTGCAATTGCTTTGTTCTGTTTCATACAATGGCACGAATAAAATGATATACTAACTAGCCTTTAATGTCATTTACAGTACTTTGGGGTTCACTTTTCTAAGGGCTCTCTTTTCCCACACATGGATGCTGACCATGGTGAACTGCCAATCACTACTGGAGACGGAACTACCGCTTTCACAGCCCGCTTTATCAAGGATGTTGACAAAAGGGCCACCATCACTAGAGGCTGAAGCGACTTCTTCCGTTAGGCGCACATGAAGAAAGGTCAAGCATATGCTTTCGCCTTCAAATGCACTTTCAAGAGGTTGCGCCTGATCGTCTACTCAATATAAACAAATTGCAAGAGCCCCTTGTTATATAACTTAGCATTAGTATAGATGCCTACCAAGACTTCTATGTTTATCATCCTTTTGAATCTTATGTAATCACCTAAGACCATCCTGTGCGTTTAACTGTCGGTCATTTGCTGCTTAGGCTAATGTGTGGTATGCTTTTGAAACAGCATAAGGCCAGTAGGATATATGCTTTAATGCCCTTAATTAGTTCTAAAATGTTTAGCATGGTCTTTGTCAATCTGCTTTATCCCATTCTAAAAAGCTACATGGTTGACTCTTGTGCTTTGCCTAGGCTATCTAGAAACTGTTGATTTCTGTGTGTGTGGGTACTGTTCTCTTCGTAAACTAATTTTACTACTTGGCTCTGTTCATATCTTCATGATATTGTACCTTCTTTTCATTGTTAGCTTGCTAAAGGAATGTTAGATTCTTGTTGCATGTCCATTCCAAGGCCTCCCTCGTTATTCTTAATGCACACTGTATTTGTGCCTTCTGCCAGCCCCCTCGGTCTATCTTTCCAAAAACATCCTCATGGAACTGGTCGAGATATCCACCACCTCTCTTGCTGAAGTAATATTTCAGAAGCTCGGCCTCCCCAAACCAGTCTACCATGTGCAGCTGCTTGAGCAGGGAGGATATAGATCACAGGTTGAATTTCACCGTACAAAAGAACGTTTCCAAGCTTCAGCACGCCGGGTTAGACTGTCAAGCCCCATATGTGTGGATGGGAGGACATCAATGAATTCTACAGCCGCACGAGCCATTTAATACATGCAAACCAGTGAGAACAAGGTGCTTGTTGGCTATAACTACTACCAGCTGCAACAGCAGAAACAGGCACACGAAGGAGTATCAGGAAGGTTGTTAGAAAAAATAGAAGAAATCAACCAGCACAATCAAACTATCAAACAGATAACTAGAGAAGCATCCAACTATATGGAAGAAGTGCATGATGCATCAAACAAAATTCATGGTCTTGCTGCCATTGCCTTGGACACTGTTTCCTCAGTGTCTCTTTCTGATTTCAGGCAGGCTATTCTAGAGAATCACGATGCAGTTGTTGCACTTCAAAACACTACAGCTACTGTACGTGTCTCACTAGAGGAAAAAGGCCTGTACTTAGACGATGATGTGTCCGATCCAGTCTACAGTGGCGTTTCTGGTGATGAAACTGATGAAGGCTATCATCAAGACATGGATGATGACTATGGTCACTATGTGCGATCCCCATGAGCATGTTGTCCAACCTGCTGAGCTATTTGGCCACTATATGTGCATAGCTTCGCCACGAAGGCTTGCTTCTTCTTAGCAAGAACCAATCTGGTTACTATGTTTAGTCTATTGGTTTATCTAAATAAAATGTGAAGCTCTATGCTTACAGCTTCACCTTAGGAACCGTATCCTTTTCAGACTACTCTCTGGTCGTGTATAAATATGGGATCTATTGTACTATCTAAAACCAATGTACTTTATATATGTTGCATCTTCTGAAATTCTTCTCTGCGTCGCCTTTTGCTATGCACTTTTCCTTATTTGCTTTCTTCTTCCAAGTGATGGTCAACCGACATTGGCATATGTATCAACGGCTATGCCTGATGATCATCAGCTCATAACTACAACCATCTATATGATGCGCCAATACTATGTATCAGCACTAGGTTCTCTTAAAACACTCTGTATTTTCTATTTGCTTATGCTCATTGTAAATTTCTTAGAACAGTATGTATCAACACTACGAGATCAATATATGCTATCATCAAGTAATATCATTGCTTACCCTTTATCTACCATCATATATATGAATTAAACTATCACATACACACGCTTTCAAAACCTGGCTAGCCGATGCTTTTTGCGCCATTGGCGCAACGGGTCATCTAGTGGTATGAAAGAAAGCAAGAACAAAAAAGAATAGAGAGCCAAAGCCAAGCTCAAGAGAATAGAGAATTTCTCTTTGGTGAAGAAGAACTTGGAGAACAGATCAATCAAGATACTCAGGGAGATGAAGCAGAAGTTGAAAAAGAAGTTGACTCTGATGCAGAAACAACTTATGCCAATAACAATGAAGAAGAAACTCTTGAAGCAGAAGAAGAGGAAGAACCTAGGGTGGACAGAAATAAACAACCACCTGATCTAACCAAGAAGGTTAGTGGCCAAGCACCGAAAAACAAAGGGAAAGGTATGGAGAAGGAGAAAGATAAAGGTAAATCTGAGAAGACTCTTCCTTATCCCAAGGTTGTAAGACCACCTTTAAATGATGCATTACACTCTTCTTTTCTGCAAGCCATAGCTGATTTTAAAATGTCAATGCATGTGACTGATATGTTAAAGATTCCTACTTTTGCTAAGTTCATGCGTGGTGTTGTGAATAACAAAAGGAGTATGACTCTGAAAGAACAAGTTGCCATGATAACGGAGTATCCGTTTGATAACAAGATACCAGAGAAACTGGGAGACCCAAGTATACCCACTGTATCTTGTTCTATTGGTAATCTTGATATAAATAATGCTCTTTGTGATGTAGGAGCAAGGGTAAGTGTAATGCCTCTAACTCTCTATCACAAGTTAAATTTATCAGAATGTATACCGACAGGTATAACTCTGTAGATGGCAGATAAGTCTACAAAGAAGCCAGTGGGGATGGCTGAAAATGTTCCATTGAGATTGGAGGGGCATGTTATACCTATTGATTTTATTATTCTTTACATGCCCGAAGGCGAAAAATTATCAATTATCCTTGGTAGACCATTTTTCAATACTGCAGGTGCATCGCTAGATTGCTCAGAGGGGAAGCTAACCTTTAGAATCTGTGAGGAAGAAATAGTCAAGTACTTCCCAAAGAAGACAGCAGCAAGGGTGAAGTATGTGCCACCGCCTAAACGATTATGTACGCTGAGCAAAGAAAATCCACGACCACCTGATACTTGATAAAATACCAACATAAGAGGTTGAGCTAAGCAACCTAAAAACCAGCGCTTTATGGGAGGCAACTCATTATCTCTTTATTTTTTGATAAATTTTATCTTTGTTTTAGTCAATATTTTGCTCTTGTAAATGAACTGATGAAAATCCCTCAAAAAAGTTCCTTTTGACCTTTTTATTGAAGGAGAAGTGTTGAAAAGAGGAACTAGGAAAAGAAACAAAGGAGGAAAGCAACGGAGGAGATTGGCGGCATTTCATACGGGCACTGCAGCCTGTATGCGTGGTCGCATGAAAGTTCAGAAGAAACACGTAAAAGAACAGAGAGATCGACGGCGTATCATACGACCGCTTGCATCCATTTGCGCGGTTGTATGGCACTCTCGTCGAAATCAGCCACAACTTATAGATTTGAAGACAACATTCCAAACGGGGATGAGCGCCCGCATGTGCGGTCGTTTGATTCTTTGACCAGGAGCATTCGCAATAACAGAGAGAAAGATGGCCTTTCGAACGAGCGCCAGCGCCTGTTCGAGCACCTGTTTCGCTCTCAGCCTGGCACAGCTTCGGATAAACGGGTTTGACAATGGTGTTTTAAACGAGCATGTATGCTCATTTGAGCGCTCGTTTCAGGTATGTAAACCCTAGATCGGCTGATTTGAACGTGAGACGACGTTCCATACGGACGCTCGCGCCCGTATGAGCGCCCTTTTTGCCTGAATTTTCATAAATCTGAGCCGCCGACGCTAGGAGGTTTTCTTCTTCTTCTTCTTCTTCCTCCCAACGCCCAAAGCTCTCCCATCTCTCCCAAACCCTAACAAAATCCTCCAAAACTTTCATTTCTTTGCGAATTTCGTTCGTTTGATCCGTGCATCTTTATCTTCGCTGAGTTTCTCCTGTGGTCCATGGTTCATTTGCAAGTTTTGGTGGTGGTTTCATCAATGTTCATATCCTAGATGAGATGCACAATATTTTTTATTTTCGGTCGATTTGCATGTTAGGATTCAAAGTAATAGGTTACAATTGATCTTAGGTAGTATTAAAACTCGATCCCCATGTTAATGTTACATTTTTCTGTTGTTATTTTTGTTGTTTGTAGAAAATGATGAGATCGACGATTGCCACGGGAAAGAAGGCCATGGGCTCGCTCTCTAAGCGTGCCCGGAACGAGGAAGATGAACTTTGTGCCGCTGCGAACAAGGACTTCCAACATGTGAACAACCAGGGGATGACCCCCACGAAGTGGAACTGTGACGCGTTCTTGGAGTCCCAAGGGCTTCACAATGACTTCGCATGGCTCACGAACAACGTTGGGATGGGAGTTTTCAGTAACTTACATTACCTCACGTACCGCAGCATCACCATGGAGCTCATCTCCACCTTCTCCCACACTCTCGATGACTCAAGGGTGGAACCGAGCTGCTCATTCATGCTCCGAGGAGTCCAACACACCATGACACTGGAGCAGTTCTGCAGTGCCTTCAGTTTCGAGAACCAAGGAGTTCTCGACACTAGGGGCACGTCGGTTGCTAACGTGTTGGGTTCGTGGGAACTCATCTCCATCAAGGATGAACATGACCTCTCCGGGAAGAAGGTATCGAGCATCTAAAACCCCGCCATTCACTACTTCATGATTTTCCTTGCCAACACTATTTTTGGTAGGGAGAACATCGGGGGCATGTCGAGATATGACATGTGTGTGCTCCACGCAGCACTCCACCCTTATTACACCCCCAAGCCTAACTTGGGAGACTGTCTTATGCATCACCTCGGTAGGCAGCACAAGCAACCGAGGGGAACTATTGTTGTGGGAGGCGTAGTGACTCGGCTTGCTAAGCACTTCGGCCTTGATATTGAAGCTATGCAGCATGTTCCAGGTCATATGGCACTCAACCATAGGATTATGACCAACACTCACTTCATTGGGCCCGTGCAAGGGGAGCATTGCTACAAAATGCCCCTACCTAACACGCAAAGTGTTGATGTATGCTTGCCCTTGCCGCAAGCATTTACTATTTCTACACGTGATATGTGGGTACTATCTGTTGACGAGATCAATGAGTACTACCATGAGGCTGGTTTCGGGAACATCGCTCAACCCGAACCCGCTCCAGAGTGGGACACTGTAGCAGCAGGTCTGACCCACAGTTGGGATGCATGGGGCAATGCCCCTCAGCATGCACCCAACTTTCCACCACAACCTGCACCACAATATACACCACAGGTTCACTTTGGGCATCCTCATTACTATGTGCCTAGGGTTGAGTTTCAGTAGCTGCAGCAGCAAGTAGGAGGGATCCGTACGGATCTCTGTGAGGCCAACAACAACATTAACCTGCTGAGTGGGAACATGCAGTCCCTCTTTCCTTTCCGGCAGCCACACCCTGGAGCAGGAGGTCCGTCCCTCTAGTAGCCCATCCTTCCAGTGGCCACACTTGGGCCAGGGGGCAACGATAATGACGACATGGACTAGAGAGTAGGCCAAGAGCCTAAGCTTGGGGAGGTCATCCCCTAGTTATCCATGCATGCATACTTAATTTTATTTTATATATTTTTGTATTTTGCATGTTTATTTTCAGTTTGCATAATAACATGAGGAGCACACTTGGGTCTTGCCTTGTCGTAGTTCTTTTCGTTTGTTTTCTTTGAGTCTACAGGTTTGTTCTCAACTAGCAATAGGAAATGAAGAAAATGAATTAGGACTTGATGAAGGGGAAGAATGAGCCTGCGCGAGAAGGTGTAACATATACATAATCCCTTGTCTCGCAATATTATTTGAGGAAGAATTTTCATTTCACTGGCTGCACTTGAATTAGTTCCCCTCATTAGTTGAATATCATCTAGTCATAACTCCCAATTCCAGATTTTTCTAGTCAAACCTTGTGGGAAAGCATGTTTTGTTTTAATGAAAATTTGAAAAATTTAGAGGGCAGGAACTTTTGAAGAGAACGAGTACTTAAGCAATTCAACTCCACATGCTGATTTTGATTAACTTGATGACACCTATTGATGGAGTTGTTTAGAGGGATGAATATTTAAAGTGGTTGAGGTTATGCCAAAATTTATTCGGAATACTTAAATCATGGAGTGCTACTTGTGAACTGCGTTGGGATTTCCCAGAAGAGGAGAGGATGATGCAGTAAAGTAGAGATAAGCAATTCCCTAAGTTAAGAACCAAGGTTATAAATGTAGTAGGAAAACCAAGGAACACCTCGTTAACAGCACCTGCACACAAACAACAAATCCTTGCAACCCAACGCGAACAAGGGGTTGTCAATCCCTTGACGGTTACAAGCAAGATTAAATTATATGGTGTTTGATAGATAAACCGGACAAAATACAAAATAAAATAAATAAAGTAGAAACGCAGCAAGGTATTTTTGATTTTAATATATGATAAAAGATAGACTCGGGGGCCATAGTTTTCACTAGAGGCTTCTCTCTTGAAAATAGCATACGGTGGGTAAACAAATTACTGTTGGACAATTGATAGAAAAGCAAATAATTATGACGGTATCCAAGGCAATGATCATATATAGGCATCACGTCTGAGACAAGTAGACCGACTCCTGCATGCATCTACTACTATTAATCATGTTGGGACCGAGAGTATATCGACAAGAGGGGGGGGGTGAATGGGAGATTCAAAAATTCTTTCAAATGTTATGAATTGATCCCAAACACAGCAGCAGAAATAAGGTACGGTAGATACAAACTTAAACAAGCACTTTATCTAGGAACATATCTATCAAGGTAAGAAGCAATAATGGTGCGAGCATAAGATATCACAGGTTTGACAATGACGATGGTAATGCAATATGCTAACAGATGCAACAGCATGAGAGAGAAACAAGGTGAAGAGCTATGATAGATACCCACAAGAAAGAACTATGACAGGGTGAATGAAAACAATACAGGGAAACACACAAGACAGAATAAGTAAGAGCGATAGAGTAAGTGACTGGAATGACTACACTGAATGAGGAGAATGCAACAGAGTGAGCAATGAATGATAACTATGAAAGATATGCCACAGATAAAGACTGATCAGATAAACTATCGACACAAAGCACGAATGTAAACTGCTGAAGGTAGTGCAGTAAAGTAGATTGAACCAGTGGTGCTCGATGGTGACAAATGAATTTGGTAGACCAGTTCGCCCTTCTGCCAAAGGACTACGTCTGGTTGGAGGGGTTGTGATTTAACACAGAAGATAAACTCTTTTCACCCTATTCTCCTTCAACTCGAAGCTGATCAGACTCTAGTTGATTTCACTCATAGTAGATACTTGTCGGCGATCTCCAAACCTTCGGTCGACCTTCACGAACCACAATCACTCTTGGTTGCTGAAGATCTTGCTCGGTGAAGACAACAACTCTTCAACACTCGAGCCGACTGTAGGAGATATGCCCTAGAGGCAATAATAAATGTTATTGATTATCTCCCTGTTCATAATTAGGTTTATGTTCCATGCTATAACTGCTATGGTTCTCGAGTCTGCAAATAAAACGAGGCTCGGAGGAAGACTCATATGCACGTGTGGAATAATAAACGGTAATATGTATTCCTAGTCTGGCCTCTAAGACTAGCTCAAGTATTGCATGATGGTTCTGTTTTCCTGATCATGGGCATGTCTATGCCAGCAATTTTGAGGGCACAGTGTTAGAAGAACATTTGTGTTGAATCGACCCAAATTGATGTTATGCTATGAGTTACATTCGTCACATATTAATGGTTAATAACACAGAGATGGTTAATGTTTGCAAAATTCCTTAGACCATGAGAGTGTCGAGTTTCTTCATACTTGCTTCATGAACTTTGGGGTTTGTTAAACGTCATCCGTAAATGGGTGGCTATTACGGCGGCGTACGGGTTCATGGAAAAGTGTGTCAAGTAACTTGATAGCTCGAGATTGGGATTTGCTCCTCCGACGATGGAGAGATATCTCTGGGCCCTCTCGGTGTTACGGTATCCATCATCGTCTGGCCAGACACTTTGTGATTTGATCACAGGGATGCCGGAACACGGTAACGAGAAAAGAGAACAATACCGGTAACGAGGTAACTGGCATAGTGGACAAGTTGTTGATCCACGGAAATGCCTACATGTCTAACCTCGGGTATTTGTAACATATCGTGAAGCAACAGGAATAGCACACGGCAACTGGAGGTTCACTCGAATATTCATTCGTGTGGGTATAGGGGTCAATATGGGTGTCCACGGCTCCGATGTTGATCATTGATCGGAAGGTGCTCCGTGTCATGTCTATACTTCACCGAACCTATAGGGTCACACACTTAAGGGTCATCTATCTGCTGAATACTAGACAGGGAGTCTGAGAGAAAATCACCGAAAAGTTTCGGAGACAACGGAAGAGTTCCGGAGAGAGAACACTGAAAAAGTTTCGGTAAAACCGAAAAGTTGTTTCGGATAAAACCATTGATCCAAAAAGGTTTCGGCAAGCACCGGGAATGTTTTGGAGGTTGCCAGATTGGTCTGGTAATTTCTGGAATTTTTCTGGAGAAAAAACCGAAAAAAAAGTTTCGGAGCTGCCGGAGTTGTTTACCGGGTAAACAAAGATGGTTTTAAATTAAACCACCATACTGGAAATGTTCCAGAGCGCGTCCAGATAATTTTAGAGGGTGCCGGAAATGTTCTGGGACCTTCTGAAATTTTTCAGAAATAATAGTCGCGGAAAACATCTTGTCCCAGCGTGAGGGGACAAGATCCCACGGATCGTGGGGGCTGTTTTTGGGCTGTTTTTGGGGGGGCCCCCTTTGGGAGCAGCCCCCTTGTGGCTGGACAAAATGTTGGGGGGGCCCCCATGGTGGGGGGCAGCCCCCACAAATGGTGGAGAGTGTTGGGAGGAAGGTGGGGCCCCATGGGGGAACACCATGGACAAGGGAACATGTTTTTCCCTTGTTTGGTGGGAACATGTTCTCCTTGTTTTGTGGGAACATGTTTTCCCCATGTTTAGTGGGCTGAATTTTCAGCCCCCTCCACCCCTTCCACCACTATATAAGGAGGAGGAGAGGTGCTCTCCAACTCCACTCCAACTCTCTCACACAAGCCATGCATGATCTGGCATTCTCTCTCCCTCCCACGAAATAGTTTCGTAGTGCCGAAAGGCTGTCTGGGTTCCGGTGGGAACTAGTTCTGGATGGCGAAGCCCTGCTGGATAGATGGCACCGTATGTGTGCAACCCCGTAGAGAGGTCGTAGTTTCGTCCTTTTGCCCGAGGGGTTGTTCGAGTGTCCTCCCGAAGGGCTGTCCAAGTGACGGTCCGAGTTCTGTGAGTGCCTCCCGAAGGGCTGTCCAAGTGACGGTCCGAGTTCTGTGGGTCCTCCCGAAGGGCTGTCCGAGTGACCGTTCGAGTTTCGAAGGTCCTCCCGAAGGGCTGTCCGCGACACCATCCGGGGGACTGTTCGACCGCCTCCCGGAGGGCTGTCCGAAGGGAAGACGAGGGTATACATCCTCGCGGTTGGGAGGTTGTAAATCCTAGCTGCGGGGATCTGCACCGATGATCGTCATCGACTCTACTTCCGCTGCGCTACGAGTCGGTAACGAAAATGATCAAACCTTGTATGCAGTCTCCATAGTGGTCCTGGGCTGGTGCGTAGGTCGGAAAATTTTTGTTTTCTACTGCGTTACCCTACAGTGGCATCATGAGCCGTGCTATGCGTAGATGCAGGTTGCGATCTAGAATACATGGAGATGTATGGTGTTGCACAATATAATTAGGTAGTAGATGAGTTCTATTACTGAAAATTATTTGTGCGGGTAGCAGATGAAATCTGTTACCCGATGTTCTTGTTGCTTCCCTCGAATTTGCGTAGTCCTGATCTTGACAGCATTGCGGAATCTGACAAAGTTCTGGCAATCCGCGATCCTTTCATGCTGCTCCTGAGTATGCTGATTGACAGATCAACGAAGTGCTAACAGTTCTTTGGGTTCCACTTTAGTCAATGAAAGATGGATGTTTCACAGATGAAAGGGCAATGCAGATATGATCTGCACGGGGGTCATGCGTATGACGAAGTTCAGTATGGGGCTCGAGATTTTATTATCTCGTGTTTCATACACCCCGCGTTGTTAATCTAGCGACTTGGATAATCATGCTTGATGATGGACGTTGGTAGCTTCGGTTTGTTTCGAAACCTTAGAAGCCACGTAAAACCAGTTTTTGCTGAACCGATTAGAGACGTCTAACTTGGTTTTGCAGGAGGGTTTACATGTGCATGTGATGTGGTATAGCGGTGCTCATAATAATTTGATTATGTATGAGATGACTATATAATGTAAATTGATTAACATGACCTGCGTGTCATGATTCGGCATGATGGCTGGAGCCATATGATTGCACTTTAAATGACCTGTGTGTCAACCTTGTGTAATGCATTATTTTATTAGCTATAGAGATAGCAATATTATCTGCTGCATCGACAAGGTGGTGGCAATCTTCGCGAAGGTGATCACCGACGTGAATGCCGAAGACGAAGGAATACAAGACTTCTCCGTCAGAAAGGGCTATACCATATCATGCTATTATGAATTGCCTGAGATGTTTATCCCTTATGATGCACCCTTCTTGATTGCGCGGTAGTCGCTTTTATTAGGGTGATCTCTCACAAAAATATCAAGTAGTTAGTGTTCTCCCAAGTGTAGCACCGTCACGGCACCTAACTTTTTGGGGTATCACATGCTACCATGGGTACGAACGATTAGGGATGTGTGAGGCGGGTGAGTTGAGACCTCGCAGCGAGATCACTTGGTTGTCTTGAAGTTCAGGCATGAAAGTCATGAGCTCGGAACACACGCATCGAAAGATGAACAAGAGTCACATAGAGATGTGATTGGCAAGTTTGCCTACCGATTAAGATTTTCGTCATCAGTGATGCTACCATCAATGGCGTTGAATTGAAATGCGGATCTTGAATCACTCACAATCAATTATGAGAGATATTGATTTGAGTGGGAGCGCACTGTAGAATTATCTTGTTTAATTCTCAGTGCAATTAATTTTGAACACTGTCTAAGTGTGATTTGCATAATAGTTGTAGAATAATGGCTCGCATTTCCACCTTCCCTATTAAAATTGAATAGCTGTTAAATATCTGGTTAAAACTTTACGGTTGGTAACGTAATGTGAGGATTGTCCTCAAGAGTGCCGAGAAGGACTTTGTCCTATCGCATACTTTCGGTATTCTCTTGCTTATGCTATGGATCATGTGACTCTCGTCCGTTGATCCAAAAGCTAGAATTCCATTTCAGTCAAGCGCAATATGTTTGTTTCCATGAGACCCAAACTTCGAAAGTTTGGATAGTTATGTGATATTCATGGAATCTGAAAATTATTTTCAGAGACAGACAAAGGCTAAAAGATATGAGATATCCAAAGCAATGTTTGTTTGCAAACTATTAGTAAAGGAGTTTACTATGCATTAGACTAATAAGAGAGGGATCCAGAAGAACGCCTGTCATATGATGAAAGGTGAATAAAACAACAACTTAAAGAGAAAGGAAGTGTCCGAAGGGTGTTAGTAAGACTTTCACGCCTAGGAAGTCCGGGGCTAACGCCACTCTTAAGTTCGGTGCTTTTTCTGAGAGTAGGAGAAATACTGAAAGTTAAACTGTTAGAAGTATAAAGGCAGAAAGAAAGGAGACTGGAATATCCAGCTCATGTATGAATGTCATACAAGTTTTTGATGTATAGAAGGCTGGTCAAAGATATAGTCCTTGGGAATTATGATTAAATTGTTAATCACTGATTCTTGGGTACTGTGAGTTAATCACAAAGATACCCGCTCGATTGCTTTCTGTTGCAACTCGATGTAAGAACTACTATGGCCTGAAAGACTAGCCAGAAATGAGTTTTAGGTATACACGGGGAACATAGTAAATGTTACTATACCTTCCATCGGTGTATTACCGTCCGTATTTATTTTTATAATTCGTTTGGAGTATTCCTAGTCTGGCCTCTAAGACTAGCTCAAGTATTGCATGATGGTTCTGTTTTCCTGATCATGGGCATGTCTATGCCAGCAATTTTGAGGGCACAGTGTTAGAAGAACATTTGTGTTGAATCGACCCGATTGATGTTATGCTATGAGATTCATTCGTCACAAGTTAATGGTTAATAACACAGAGATGGTTAACGTTTGCATAATTCCTCAGACCATGAGAGTATCGAGTTTCTTCATGCTTGATTCATGAACTTTGGGGTTTGTTAAACGTCATCCGTAAATGGGTGGCTATTACGGCGGCTTACGGGTTCATGGAAAAGTGTGTCAAGTAACTTGATAGCTCGAGATTGGGATTTGCTCCTCCGACGATGGAGAGATATCTCTGGGCCCTCTCGGTGTTACGGTATCCATCATCGTCTGGCCAGACACTTTGTGATTTGATCACAGGGATGCCGGAACACGGTAACGAGAAAAGAGAACAATACCGGTAACGAGGTAACTGGCATAGTGGACATGTTGTTGATCCACGGAAATGCCTACATGTCTAACCTCGGGTATTTGTAACATATCGTGAAGCAACAGGAATAGCACACGGCAACTGGAGGTTCACTCGAATATTCATTCGTGTGGGTATAGGGGTCAATATGGGTGTCCACGGCTCCGATGTTGATCATTGATCGGAAGGTGTTCCGTGTCATGTCTATACTTCACCGAACCTATAGGGTCACACGCTTAAGGGTCATCTATCTGCTGAATACTAGACAGGGAGTCTGAGAGAAAATCACCGAAAAGTTTCGGAGACAACGGAAGAGTTCCGGAGAGAGAACACTGAAAAAGTTTCGGTAAAACCGAAAAGTTGTTTCGGATAAAACCATTGATCCAAAAAGGTTTCGGCAAGCACCGGGAATGTTTTGGAGGTTGCCAGATTGGTCTGGTAATTTCTGGAATTTTTCTGGAGAAAAAACCGAAAAAAAAGTTTCGGAGCTGCCGGAGTTGTTTACCGGGTAAACAAAGATGGTTTTAAATTAAACCACCATACTGGAAATGTTCCAGAGCGCATCCAGATAATTTTAGAGGGTGCCGGAAATGTTCTGGGACCTTCTGAAATTTTTCAGAAATAATAGTCGCGGAAAACATCTTGTCCCAGCGTGAGGGGACAAGATCCCACGGATCGTGGGGGCTGTTTTGGGCTGTTTTTGGGGGGGCCCCCTTTGGGAGCAGCCCCCTTGTGGCTGGACAAAATGTTGGGGGGGCCCCCATGGTGGGGGGCAGCCCCCACAAATGGTGGAGAGTGTTGGGAGGAAGGTGGGGCCCCATGGGGGAACACCATGGACAAGGGAACATGTTTTTCCCTTGTTTGGTGGGAACATGTTCTCCTTGTTTTGTGGGAACATGTTTTCCCCATGTTTAGTGGGCTGAATTTTCAGCCCCCTCCACCCCTTCCACCACTATATAAGGAGGAGGAGAGGTGCTCTCCAACTCCACTCCAACTCTCTCACACAAGCCATGCATGATCTGGCATTCTCTCTCCCTCCCACGAAATAGTTTCGTAGTGCCGAAAGGCTGTCTGGGTTCCGGTGGGAACTAGTTCTGGACGGCGAAGCCCTGCTGGATAGATGGCACCGTATGTGTGCAACCCCGTAGAGAGGTCGTAGTTTCGTCCTTTTGCCCGAGGGGTTGTTCGAGTGTCCTCCCGAAGGGCTGTCCAAGTGACGGTCCGAGTTCTGTGAGTGCCTCCCGAAGGGCTGTCCAAGTGACGGTCCGAGTTCTGTGGGTCCTCCCGAAGGGCTGTCCGAGTGACCGTTCGAGTTTCGAAGGTCCTCCCGAAGGGCTGTCCGCGACACCATCCGGGGGACTGTTCGACCGCCTCCCGGAGGGCTGTCCGAAGGGAAGACGAGGGTATACATCCTCGCGGTTGGGAGGTTGTAAATCCTAGCTGCGGGGATCTGCACCGATGATCGTCATCGACTCTACTTCCGCTGCGCTACGAGTCGGTAACGAAAATGATCAAACCTTGTATGCAGTCTCCATAGTGGTCCTGGGCTGGTGCGTAGGTCGGAAAATTTTTGTTTTCTACTGCGTTACCCTACACCGACACCTATCCGTCTAGAGAGTGCGCAACTCTCAAGAGTAATAGGTACAAGAACTCTAGACTCAGAACTACTATGATGCAAAACCACAGTCTAAATTTTGGGCTCTTGATTTTTCTCTCGGTGGATCTTAAACTCAAATCACTCAGAGATGGGATGCTCAGTCAATCTTCTCAAAAATCTTAAGTGGAGCAGCCAACGGACAACGTTGGAGCGGGATGGCTATTTAGAGCCGCAGCCTTCCCTGAAGGGAAATGGCCAAATTGTACATGTGGAGCAGCCAATGGCCGAACGACATGAGTCCAACGGTCGGAATTTGAGCACAACGGTAACATTACTTGAAGAGCAAGTAATGCTAACTCCTCAGTTTGAAAGATATCTCCTTCAACACAAAGAACAACGCCTGCTGTTGACAGGTAATCATTCAAAACATAAAGAGATTTTTCTCAGTCTCGCATAGGTTTGGGCTAAGCATCACAGTGGATCTAAGCTTCGAGAACCTATACGCCTCTTAATAGTACGAAGGTCCTATGGATCAAATAAATGAAAGAAGAACAACGAAATGAATACTACGTCTTCACTTTATCTTCGACTTCCACTCGCTGCAGTCAATTTCTTCGGACAACAACGCAGAACCAATTGCTTTGCTTCAGCAATAAGTTTTCGAGGGGTGAACTCCTTCACGTCAATCTTCTCGTCTACATGTCTTCAACACGTGCAACTCATTCTTCTCTGCAACGCAGATATTCTTCGGTGAAGTTCCTCGAACTTAACACCGTAGACAACATTCTCTTCGGTTCTGCATGGACTATTTCTCTCTGTATGCACTAGCAAACAAATCAGTCCATGCATGTTTCTGTCAACAATCTCCAAAACACAGGAGGGAAAATATTGCACCAACAATCTCCCCCTTTTTGGACGATTGTTGACAAAACAGAACACATCGAAGGATAGATAATTGATTGAAATGGAATGTGAAGGATAATAAAAGACAAGAGATAATTACAAAGATAAAACACGCTCCCCCTGAAGATATGCATCGAATGCATAGAAGATAAAACGGTAGGTAGCGAGATGAATCTTCGTGCGAGTGATATTGACACATGATCTCATACGTGGTCTCTTTCAATACACTCGACGGTGTTTGAGGAACTTCCTATCACACACAATCTTTGAAAAAGATTTGTTAGATATAGCAAATACTTTGAAATGATTTGTGACTAAGGATAAGCCATGAGGATTTGCTCAGAACACAGTTTGAATCCACACGAGATATCAGTTCCCTGCAAGTCAGATACTTCGACGAGAATCAGAGCAAGGGAAACAAAAGTATATTTGCTCGGAGTAGATATGCTCCAGACAAGATTTTCCTGCATCAAAAGATAATACAAAGGACATATGCGAGGAAAAACATCTTGTGTAACAGAGAGATTTCCTTCAAATCTCAAGAAATTTAAGATGAAGCTAACTTTCTTCTCCTGCAAGGTTAGATAGCGAGATATAAGCACTGTAGAATATCTAACCATAAGACACACATAGTTTCAAGGAGTGAAATGTCTCTTTTCAGAGAAGCCTATCCTTGAAAAACTTTTACTTTTCCTGCACGATAGATAATTATCGAGGATAGTTATTGCAAGGAAGTAAACTTTCGATTGCACCTGCAAACAAATAATTTGGAAGCAAATAGCATTGCAAGGGGGTTATTAACAGTACATGATGACCGAGTATTTCAACACCACAAGCGGTGCAATAATTTTCAAATGCAAACTGTTCGAAGAAAACCAAATAGTTCGAGAGCAAAGCAAATGGCGAATGGAAACACCCTGCAAATAACCTGTTGATCTATCACTCGATGTTCTTCTCCCCCTTTTGTCAAAAAGTGTCAAAAAGGAAAGAGAAAGCATGCGAGGAACTACTCGTTTGAAGAATCCTCATCAGAACTCAAACTATTCGGAGAAGCAGAGCGAGCAATGGTTGAGGCCGAGGCAGGAGTTGGAGACGCAGCTTGGGCTTCGGGATCAGCTTCAGAGGAGGAATTGCGAGGTTCATCTGGCTTGTAGATAAAAGTTCCTGCTGTGTCTTCAAGAACATCATCAGGTTCGACAAACAGCAGGTCAGTTGATGAAGAACGCCGAGGGAGCACAGGTGTTTGCCTTCGAATGCGAGGTACTTCAAACAACTCCAGATGATCATATTACTTTTCGATACCCTTTGCAGAAAATTGCTTGCGAGAGTAATGCTTGCGCAGAAGGGTCCAGGAGCGTTTCTTCTGTTCCTTCTCATATATAAGAGTTTGGCGAGAATAATTGTGAAGCAAATTGATCTATGTCATCATTTTCAGCTTTACTTTTCTATCGAGCTTGATGTGGCTTTCCAATGCTTGCTGAGTGCGAAGACAAATCTCATATAGTGAAGGATTTTCTTCACTAGGAATTTCAACTTTAGCCTTCTTGATCTTCATAACTCCAGCAGAAGCAGGCATAGAAGCAGAAGTAGTGGCATCCATTGGCATCTTTCTTTTGCCTATGTCCTTCACAATTTTGAGCGTGTCGCGGAATGGTGGCATGAAAACTTTTGGAACCTATGGACAGTAGAACTTTTCTTCAAGGAGCTGCTCAATGGCATACATGATCCAAGGAGCATATGGCTTCAAGACTTGAGGGTTGTCAGCTGCACATGCCAAATTGTGAATGAAAAGATCTGGGATATCGAAGCGAATACCCTGAGAAATGGCAAGAAGTGCATTTCCCATGATGCCATTGATGGTTTCTGGCCTGTTAGTTTGAGTGAGGGAGTTGCAGAGGATGTAGAATAGTACTTTGTTCTCATATGCCATGTTCTTTGGGTTGATCTCAATGCATTCATCACCAACCAACTTGGGGTCCATCAGCATATGCAATTGAGCTTTGGATACTTCCCAATAGTGCAGTCTGTGTTCACGATTTGCATTGAATTCACATCGAGGCAGATTCAACAACGCTAAGAACTGATTTGTCGAGCATTTAATCTTTTCCTCTCCTGTCATCCATTCGAGGATCCAAGAGCTGCTATCTGTGAGATCTCCTGTGATATAAAGAGTGGCATAGAATATATGAATCACTTCACAATTCCAGCCATGATTGAAGCGTAGGAAACTCTTCAGGAAAACAAGCTCAATTTGCTCGATGGTGTGATGGAAGCAGGGTAATCTTTCGAGCTCTGCAAAGTTCAGAATCTTGTGCTTGAAGACGCGATTCTTTTCATACAGAATGCGAGCATAATACACAACCTATTCCTTAGTCCAGAACCTTGGCGACAATGAGGTTCTCTCTCCTTCATACGGGCTGGTCCCAAAGAATGCAAGTTTTGAGAGGTGAAACTACTCGTTAAATGCAGGACCATTTGGGCCATCTTCAATTGGGAACAACGGAAATGTTTCTAAAGGATTTTTCAGATGTTCTTCGCTCACATTCCGGGTCCGAATATCATCCGGTGCTTGCACACCTTCCTCAATGGGATTGAGTGGAGCATGAGGCTTCCTTGACTTCTCATGAGCAGACTTCTTTGATGAACCAACATTCTCTTGCTCACTGGAACTCCTTCAGTGGATTTCTGGCTTTCAGGCACTAGGGCCTTTTCTTTCACAGTATTTTCTTTGATTGGGGGCACAACAGCTTCTTTCTCGGTGTCTTGGGACACAACAGGGGGGACAATTCCTTCGTGAGCCATGGACTCTTCATATTTCTTCTCTTCCTCTTCCAATTGTGTAGCAGTGGAACAAGGAGTAGGATCAACATCCATCTGGGTAGGGGCACCAGATGATGTGACCGGGGTGGTTTTCTCTCGGGAAGCATTTAGCTCCCCCTTAATCTTGTCATTTTCCTCCTTGTTAGATCCGGAGGGCTCAACTTGCAATTTGTTCGAAGGCGATGGTTCTACCTTTTCAACCTCAATCTCTTCATCAACCTCATCATTAGCAGGGGCTTGCTGTCTGGGTGGAGCATTTCCTTCATCATCCTTCTCGAGGAAGATGTCAACAACTTCTAGTTGCTCTTGAGCTTCTGGAGTGGGAATGATGACCTCTACATGGACAGCTTGCTGCATGGGTTCATCCTCATGAGGTGGAGAAGGTGGGATATGCTGCAAAGGAGTACTTGAGTCAATAGGTTGAGCGTCATCGATAGTCTGAAGACGGTGAGCCTTGATTCCTTTCGGTTTGCTGGCTCTTGTCTTAGCCTTCTTACGTTTTCCTCTTTGATTCTCCTTCGAGCCAGATCAGCCTTGCGCTCAATCTCATCAGTCCTTCTATCACACAGCTGAGAAATATCCATCTTCAGTTGTGAGAGCCAATCAATTTTGTCATTTCTCATGACATTGAGTGCCTTAGTAAGCTCAACAATCTCTTTGTTCAGGCATTTCCTTTCGGATTCAGTGTTGGCATCTCTCGTCATTTGCTCGAGGGTTTGCTTGTCCTTGACAGCCTGATTCAGCTTCTTTGTAATTTTCCTCAGCTCGATGAAATGTTTCGTCACCATTTTGGTAACATCGTCAGGAAGGCCCAGACTGCTGATATCTGCAGATTTTGCATCGTAAGCAACACTTTCAATCACATCAATCATAAGATTGAAGTCATACTTTTGTTCCTCTGTGGAAGCAGGAACACTGTGTTTGGGCTTCTTGGCTGAAGCTTCAGCTTTTTCTTCAGGTAGCAGCTTTCTCTTCGCACCAGTGGAACCCGTAGGTTTATCAATGAGGGGACTTGGTGCATGCCTTGGTGATTTCCTTGGTGATGGTGAAACTTTCACTGGTGAGGGGCTGCTGTGCGGCTTGTTGAGGATGGTTTGTCAATCATACAAGGGAATTTTATCACCATCTTCGCTAGATGACTCATCAGATGAGCTAGAAACTGCTTTCTTTGACTTTCTAGAGATTATTTTCTTTCGTGAGGCATGAGGACAAAATGACCTTCTGGACTTGCTTCCTTTGGATGCACGATCCTTTTTCTTCTGCACGTCTTGCTGAGTTAGCGTGATGTTTTTGGCTTCGACTTGATTTTTCTTCGTTTGCCTAGCATCACTCTTGGCTTTAGCCTTCGCCCTCTTAGCTAATTCATCGGCAAAATCCGTGATTGTTTTGAGAGACTCAGGATGAGCATTAGAAGGTGCTGGTGGTCTAACTTTTTCATCGTCTGGCCCAATGCAATTTTCTGCTATGCAATCGTTCCACGGCGGTGTGAAGGCAAACAAGATTTGATACTTTTCCCGAATGTTTTCATAGTTGAACCATTTCTTCACCCAGTGACAGTGAATCCTTTGCAGCCTGTTATTTTGTTTAGTTGTTGTTTCAACCCCATGTTGAGTTCTATAACCATCAGGTTCAGACATCTTGGCAGTGGTATTTTTCTCTCTGCCACGACCAGCCTTCTTTGGATTTCCATCAGAAATGAGAGTTAGAGCATCAGTGACCAGTTCATCCTCAGGCTGACTGTGAGCAGAGGGAATTTCATCATCTTCTTCTTCGGATTCAGACTCGGATTTCTTCTTTGGTGTCTTGGGAGGCTTTGATGATTTTCCTCCACTAGTCAATCTCATTCGATCAGATTTTGGAGGATACCGAGGCAAATCTCCTTTATACTCTGTGTACTCATCTGAACTCTGTGCCATTGCTAACCTGCGAAAAGAATAGATACAAGGGAAAATGGGGTAGGGTCATAAACATGCATAGAAGCATTTTTGAATTAAAATGAATGTTTTTCAGAAGGAACATAGGAATCCATGGTGCAATTTGAGAAGATATCTTTGATAGATTTTAACAGAGCCACAGATAGAACTAGACTGGTCAAAAACTATCTAATCTCTCGAAAAGTACTTATGAACCCTAGATCGAGGAGAACTAGTACGAGGAAAAACTACAAACCGTAGCAGTCTTAACCTAGAGATTCCTAAAGATCTACTGCAGAGAATAAATCAAAAGAAATGGCATCAGTATGAACTGCCCTACGAACAGAGGATGGAGCAGGAGCGGATTCGGATTCGGATCTAGGCGCCCTAACTTGGCAGCATAGATCAACTACGGCAATGCGGAGAGGAAGATTACTGCACGGGTGTGATCAACTGCGATGAGACTTCACCGGAGTCGCATGGCAAGGCACCTCGCCGGAGTTGCTTCGAGCTTGGGCTCGGGATGAGGAGAATGAGGGTTTGAGTAACAAATGAGGTAGAAGACGACGGGAGAAGTATTTATAGCAAGTGAGCATAACCACCTCTCTGAAATCCATGACCTACAGAAGCGGGACGTTCCACATTCAATGGACATGATCACAATCATGGAGATCATGGGCACATGGCAACCGTTTCCTATGAAAAACTCGGGACGAGAGCGGGAGGCCGTAAGTTTTGAAGAAGGGCAAGTGCCAAAACAGATTAAAGTTCAAAGTCGATTTCTTTCACGACCAAGGATGCCGAAAAGAAATTTTCTTCAGATCAAGTTGCATGTTTATGACGGACAACATAGATTGGATGAGAAAGAATAGAGGGATAAAAGGGTCCAAGACAAAACACTCAGCCAAATGAAAGGAAACACAAAAACAAGGAGCTATGAGTGAGTTGTTCATCGGATGAAACACAAACACCGCGAAACAAACACAAACTGACAAACAAGAGCAAATAAACACAAGGAGCGAGCACCAACAATGTAAATCTCAGGGTTAAGAATAAACGATAAGAATCCCTGCAAGAAGGGTTAGTTCTTCTTTGCAACCCACACTTGTGTGGGCAGCGAGCATCTCTTTTGCTTAGTCAGAGCAGGGACATTCCTTCGGTGAGATCTGTAGTTCACCAGTGCATTTCGAGAGTAATCATATGAATAAGCATTGAAATTATTTCCAGAGACATGAGCATAATGATTCGAGGAAGTACGCATGTACTCCTTCTGTCGAAAGTTTGACTGAATTCCATTCGATGAAGTTTCAGTGCCAATATGTGAATGATAACCATCTCCTCGAAGGTAATTACTCTGCATATTCAAGTTAGCAGTGACAGATAAATTTTTAATGATGCACTTTTTCACCCAGATCTGCTTCTTGGGTGAACCTAACCTGCAGTTAGTTCCAACATACCGAGTGAAAACCTTACCATTCTGTTGTTTGAAGAATTTGTAGTTTGAGTCATCAGACTCGTCAGAAACAACAGAGATCGGAGAGTCATAACCAGATAGAATTGCAGGTTCGAGAGTTTTACTTTTAGCAAGAACCCAACTCGTTCGTGGATAATGCTTGGGAGTCCAGTAGGTTCCATCAACGTTGAGTTTTCTTTCGAAACCCAAACCTTCCTTTTCAGGGTTTTTGTGCAGTATAGACTTCTTGAGCACATCACAAAGAGTTTGATGCCCTTTGAGACTCTTTAACATTCCTGTCTCAAGCAAGCTCTTTAATCTGTAATTTTCATCCGATACAACAACAAATTCCTCGGAAGAGGGGTTAGAAATATCATTCATAGAAGTTGCAATATTCTCAATGACAGTAGTAGATGTTTCAGCATTTGAATTAGTATTGCTATGTTCTAGGCATTTTAAGCAGGAGGCACAAAGTCATCAGGAAGCTGTTCAGATTGCTCGGCGAAGAGAGAAGCTTTTTCTTTCGCAAGCTCGTTATGAGACACTTTCACTGACTCGAGTTCTTGGTTCCTATTAAGGAGTTCATCTGATAAACTCTCGTAGTCAACTGTAATGGAATCCTATTGGTTGGAAAGATCATCAATAGTTGAAGAAAAAGAATCATGCTCTTCGATCAACTTTTGATTCTGATTCGGATGTCTCCTCTTCAGTATCCAGGTTCATATTAGCACATGCTTTGTTCAGCTGAGATATTCTCTTCATATTGGATTCGATGGTTGCTCTGGCTTTCATGTCAGTGACTGGTCTCATCGAAAAAGATGAGGAAGATTCATTTTTCTTCACGAGCTTAGTGTGATGATCCATTCGAGTGAATCCATTTCCGTGAAGATACACCCATCTGTTGCTTGGTTTTCTATCCGAGCAGGGACAGTCTGCGATGAGGTGACCGAATTGTTTGCACTTGAAGCACTTCATTTCTTTTGGTGGTAACATTCTTGAAGATTCAGGCAAGTCAAATTCGTCATCATTTGTGAGACACAAATTTTGTCTTCTGAGATCACTTAGCCCTTCTGTGAGCATTTCCAGTTCCCTTGTGATGGTGTGTTGATTTTCAACATCTTCTTCTTGTGAGCTGCCATAGTGTGAGAGAATTTCCCCTTCACTTTCCGAAGAAGATTCTTTATCTGCACTTTCAAGTTCCATCTTTTCTTCGTGAATGGACAACAATGTCATGACCTCGACGTAGTGAAGTTCTTCATAGTCTGGTCTTTGTTTGATTTCAGCTACGATTGGATCAAAGGTTGCATCAAGATCACTCAGTAGCTTGTTGACCACATCTCTATCGGTGATATCAGTCACTCCTCGTTGATGAAGCCTTTCAACAATATTGGTCAATCGATCAGTGGGTTCCATAGCACTTTCCTTGCGAAGACTTCTGAAACCAGCAAACATAGCACGAAGCATTTCAGTGTGGGAATCTGTTCTGGTAATGAATTCTTCATGAGCATTTTTTATGGCATCCCAGAGTTGCTTTGCAGTGTCAAGCTTTTGGAATCGAATGAAAATGTCTTTCGAGATACTTTCACAGATAATATCTTTTGCTTGTGCATTCAACCGCAGTATAGCTTTGTCATCAGAATTTGGTGCATCTGGGTGCTGAATGATATATCCATTTCTACAATTTGCCACAGATCTATGTTGATTGCTTGAAGTCTGATTCTCATTCTTTCTTTCCAGTAGACATAGTCATTTCCATCGAAGATAGGAAACCTTTCAGAGTGCGAGGATCTACCTGCATACGACATACTAAAAAATCCAAGGTGGTTAAACCTTTAATAAGCAGAGACAGGGAGTGCCTGCTCTGATACCAATTGTTGGGATCGAGAGTATATCGACTAGAGGGGGGGTGAATGGGAGATTCAAAAATTCTTTCGAATGTTATGAATTGATCCCAAACACAACAGCGGAAATAAGGCACGGTAGATACAAACTTAAACAAGCACTTTATCTAGGAACATATCTATCGAGGTAAGAAGCAATAATGGTGTGAGCATAAGATATCACAGGTTTGACAATGACGATGGTAATGCAATATGCTAACAGATGCAGCAGCATGAGAGAGAAACAAGGTGAAGAGCTACAATAGATAACCATGAGAAATAATTATGACAGGGTGAATGAAAACAATACAGGGAAACACACAAGATAGAGTAAGTAAGAGCGACAGAGTGAGTGACTGGAATGACTACACTGGATGAGGAGAATGCAACAGAGCGAGCAATGAATGATAACAAATGATAACTACGAAAGATATGCCACAGATAAAGACTGATCAAATAAACTATCGACACAGAGCACGAATGTAAACTGTTGAAGGTAGTGTAGTAAAGTAGATTGAACCAGTGGTGCTCGATGGTGACAGATGAATTTGGTAGACCAGTTCACCCTTCTGCCAAAGGACTACGTCTGGTTGGAGGGGTTGTGATTTAACACAGAAGATAAACTCTCTTCACCCTATTCTCCTTCAACTCGAAGCTGATCAGACTCCAGTTGATTTCACTCGTGGTAGATACTTGTCGGCGATCTCCAAACCTTCGGTCGACCTTCGCGAACCACAATCCTCTTGGTTGCCGAAGATCTTTCTCAGTGAAGACAACAACTCTTCAACACTCGAGCCGACACCTATCCGTCTAGAGAGTGCACCGCTCTCAAGAGTAATAGGTACAAGAACTGTAGACTCAGAACTACTGTGATGCTAAACCACAGTCTAAGTTTTGGGCTCTTGATTTTTCTCTCGGTGGATCTTAAACTCAAATCACTCAGAGTGGGGATGCTCAGTCAATCTTCTCAGAAATCTTAAGTGGAGCAGCCAACGGACAACGTTCGAGCGGGGTCGCTATTTATAGCCGCAGCCTTCCCTGAAGGCAAATGACCAAATTGGACATGTGGAGTAGCCAATGGCCAAACGACACGAGTCCAACTGTCAAAATTTGAGCACAACGGTAACATTACTTGTAGAGCAAGTAAAGCTAACTCCTAAGTTCGAAAGATATCTCCTTCAGCATGAAGAACAATGTCTGCTGTTGACAGGTAATCATTCGAAACATAGAGATTTCTCTTAGCCTCGCATAGGTTTGGGCTAAGCGTCACTGCGGATCTAAGCTTCGAGAATCTATACCCATCTTAATAGTATGGAGGTCCTATGACTCAAATAAATGAAAGAAGAACAACGAAATGAATACTACGTCTTCACTTTATCTTCGACTTCCACATGCTGCAGTCAATTTCTTCAGACAACAGCACCGAACCAATTGCTTTGCTTCAACAATAAGTTTTCGAGGGGTTAACTCCTTCATGTCAATCTTCTCGTCTACATGTCTTCAACACGTGCAGCTCATTCTTCTCTGCAACGCAGATAGTCTTCGGTGAAGTTCCTCGAACTTTAGACCGTAGACAGCATTCTCTTCGGTTCTGCATGGACTATTTCTCTCTGTATGCACTAGCAAACAAATCAGTCCATGCCTGTTTCTATCAACAATCTCCAAAACACAGGAGGGCAAATATTGCACCAACAACTCCACACATCGACCGCTATCTAGCATGCATCTAGAGTATTAAGTTCATAAAGAACGGAGTAACGCCTTAAGCCAGATGACATGATGTAGAGAAGATAAACTCCTGTATGAATAAAACCCATCTGTTTACCCTTAATAGCAATGATACTATTCATGTCATGTCCCCTTCTGTCACTGGGATTGAGCACCGCAAGATCGAACCCATTATAAAGCACCTCCCCCATTGCAAGAAAAATCAATCTAGTTGGCCAAACCAAATCAATAGATCGAAGAGAAATACGAAGCTATAGTAATCATGCATAAAAGAGTTCAGAGAAAAATAAAATAATATTCATGGATAGATCTGATCATAAACTCACAATTCATCAGATCCCAACAAACACACCGCAAAAGGTGATTACATCGGATAGAACTCCAAGAACATCAAGGAGAACATTGTATTGAAGGTAAAACAGAGAGAAGAAGCCATCTAGCTACTAACTATGGACTCGTAGGTCTGTGGTAAACTACTCACGCATCATCGGAAGGGCAGCAAGGATGATGTAGAGCCCCTCCGTGATCGAACCCCCCTCCGGCAGAGTGCCGAAAAAGGCCTCCAGATGGGATCTCTTGAGAACAAGAACTTGCGACGGCGGAAAAAGTATTTCGTGGACTCCTCTGTGTGTTTCTTGATTTTAGAGAATTTATAGAGGCGGAGTTAGGTCAAACGGAGCTACGTGGGCCTCACAAGTCACCAGGGCACGCCCTACCCCCTGGGCGTGCCCTGATGCCTCATGGGCCACTGCTCCATCTTCTCGTCCCCTCCCAAAGCTTCTAGGGTCTCTTATGTCCAGAAAAAAATCTCCAAAAAGTTTTGTGGCATTTGGACTTCGTTTGGTACTGATATTCTGAAAAACCAAAAACAGGCAAAAAAACAGCAACTGGCACTGGGCACTAAGTTAATAGGTAAGTCCCAAAAAATGATATATAGCTGCTTGTAAATGTATGTGACGCCCCCAGCTCAATCGTGCACTAATCATACACGCAAATGCACACGATCAAGCCTAAGGACTCATGGGAAGATATCACAACACAACTCTAAAACATGAATAAAGTCATACAAGCTTTATATTACAAGCCAGGGGCCTCGAGGGCTCGAATACATAAGCTTGCGTACAAGCGTCAGCGGAAGCATCAGATATCTGAGTACAGATATAAAAGAAAACACAGAAAGGCCCTTAAAAGGCGGGGCAAAAGAAAACACTACGATCGAAAGGCGCAGGCCTCCTGCCTGGGACCCTCCGATCCTACTCCTGGTCGACGGCAAGCTCGAAGTAATAACCACCCTCGGGGTAGTTGTAGCGATCGTCGGCGGGGACAGCTGTCTCAGGGGCTCCGTCATCTTGGTCACGACAAACTGATATGGGGAGAAAAGGAAAACAAAGCAACCATGAGTACTCAGAAGTACTCAGCAAGCAAGGATCTACACTACATATGCAACATTTTCAAAGGGAGGCTGTATAAGTGGACTAGGCTGCAGAAATGCCAGAATAGAGAGAAGTCCTAGTCCTATCGAAGACTAGCATCTTCATCGGTCTTGCAGCAATAGAAGAGAGCAGAACAGATCAATATAAAGTAGCAGTATCATTAAGTCTCATCCTCACCCAGAGATTCTTTCTCGACTCCCTGCGAGAAAGCAATCCCAGAGCCATACAGTCATCAACCTCGTCCTGAGATCCCTTCTCGACTCCCTGCGAGAAGCAATCCCAGAGCCATAGTATCCAAGTATCCAGTTCTAATTGTATCAATCAGGATACAACTTCGAGTGTCCTTTACCATAGGATCGGCTATCGATAGAAGTTTTCTTCCCTGCAGGGGTGCACCAACTTACCCAACACGCTCGATTAACTCCGGCCGGACACACTTTCCTGGGTCATGCCCGGCCTCGGCCAAACGATACACCGCAACCCTACCTACAACTCAGCAGAGAGGTCCCCGTCGGTCTACATCCTAAGCGCAAGGGGGTCTTGGCCATCGCCCCTCGCCCTCCGGGTCATTGCGTGCCGGGTGAACCAGGCTCCACCCCTCAGGATGGTGCCGGCCCAGCCCGGCCGCAGTGCTGAACTGGACGTCTGACAGAGCTTTCGGCTGATGCTACGATGCAGAACGCCCATACTATGCCCACGTGATGGTTAGTGCTATCGGGCCAGAGGCCCACTCGAATCAAATATCCAAATCGTTAGTACCTTGGGGGTGCGGTAACGAGCAGAGACTCACGAAAGATGTGACCCCGTCGCCCCGTCTCGAGGACTTGCGGCAAGGGCCAAGAATGCCCGGCCACACCTCGTATTCTCACTCGGGCACCATCCAGGTCAACCCGTCTCACAAAAGACTGTCGGGAACTCAGGTCCACCTCTACTGGGCGGTACCGCCTATCCCTCCAGTCCTGCAGTTAAAGTAACTCCCTCGGGTCGCCCTCGGGGCCGACTCGTTTCTAACAGGGTGCAGGGGTAAAGTCACAGTAGCCGTGTGTCCATAACATCAAGGGAATCCGAGGTATCACCCTCGACGGATACCCTCTCGATGTAACTGTCAAGGTGAACGTAGGAGGATTCACCCTCGATGGGTTCACACTTGATGTGTTGTACGACCGCGTCGTTATCGGCAGTGGTGAAGGAGGAATCACCCTCGATGACCACGACCAAATAGCTACTCTACAGGGTTAACATCAGAAGTGCTATAAGAGGTTTCACCCTCGGCACTCGATAGTAACGCTGCAGTGTCGTTACAACTAAAGGGGGTGATGTGCGGTGCCGGGGCTTGGTCTTCAATCCCGTTGGTCAGGCCTTCTGATAATCCAGCGGGGCAGTCGGGAAAAGTGGGGGTCACTGATAGGTCTCTACCCAGCCTAACTAAGCAGTTTAGGATATGCAGGTAATTATCAACAGCAGGTTACAATAAACAGGCTATGCATCAGAATAGGTAAAGCAGTAGCAGCAGCAATTCTAATGCAAGCATGAGAAATTAGAATGGGCGATATCGGGATGATCAAAGGGGGGGGCTTGCCTGGTTGCTCGGCGGCAAGGGCAAGGTTGTCAATGGTGTCTTCGGGCTCCGGAGCTGCGTTGGCCTCGGGGACGACGTCGGTGTCGGGGGCTACCGAGAGAGAAGAGGGGGAGGAAACAGTAAATACTAAGCAAACAAGTGCATGACATGTCAATAAGCAGAGCTAGCGGTGTTCTATCGTAGTGCTAGGTAATCCCGGCGAAGGGGAAAAACGTCCGGGAAAGTATTCCCAGTGTCTGGCATTTCGGACAGACGAAAAGAGGGGAACGGTTGCATGTTCGGATAGTTAGGGACATGTGGCGGACGAACAGACCGCTTATTCGGATTCGTCTCGTCGTTCTGAGCAATTTTCATGTACAAATTATTTTCATCGGAGTTACGGATTAAAAGATATGATTTTCTAAAGTTTTTATTAATTTCTGGAATTATTTTTATTAACAAAACCAACATTATCCAGAACAGTGCTTGTGTGACGTCAGCACGACGTCAGCTCTACGTCAGCCAGTCAACTGACCAGTTGACTGGTCAAACTGACTGGTGGGGGCCACCTGTCATTGACTCAGCGACTAACAAACTAATTAATCTAATTAATCTACCGGTGGGGCCTACTGTCAGTGTCAGTAGCTAATTAACAGAACTCTAATCATTTGTTTAACGCTAATTAAGTCAGCGGGACCCACTAGTCAGCGGCCAGTGTGAACAGTGACCGCAGTTGACCATGGTCAACTGGGTCAAAGTGGGCCCAGAGGCCCACTGGCAGTGACTACGGGTGGGTCCCACACGGCGCCAGCTCAGCGGAGCAGCCGGAGCTGCTCCGGCGAGCCTCCCGCGGCGGCAACCTCGTCGGAAGGGCTCGGGATTCCGCTATGGTGGTCCAAAAGCGACGCGGTTGGGCTCTTTCGAAAGCTGGTGGAGCCGCGCATCGAACTACGGCGTCGGCCCATGCCGGGGAGCTCGGAAACGATGGCTACGATGAGCTCAGGCGGCGGCCGGAATCGGGGTCTAGCGCGTCGAGCGTTCCGGTCGGCTGATGCGCTAACTAACACTAGGGGGGCCACCAGAAGGTTACTCCAAACTCGCCAGAGTGCCTGCCTGGCCATGACCAGGACTATCGGGACGACGGCGAGCTTGTCTGCGGAGTCAGAGCTCCGGCACCGGCGTTGCAGCGTACGGCTTGCCATGGAGCAAAAACAGAGCAACGGACGGGGAGAAAAGGGAGGATGCTCACCGTGCGGGCTCACGGAGGCCCCTCGAGTGGACGGTAGCGCAGAGACGAGGCAAATTCGACGGTGATCGTCGGAGATGTCGTATACTGGGACGGCTCGATCCGCGAGTTCCAGTGCACCTCAGTTCTTGCTGTCAGTCGATGAGGAAGAGGCGGTCGGCGGCGCACCACCCAGACACATCCGTCGAGCTCGGGAACGCCGGTGGCCGTGGTGGTGACGATGGCGCGTCGGCGGTGGCGCTCGGGAGAGATGGGGAGGCGAGGAAGAGCGAGAGGGAGCGAGCGAGGGAGAGCCAGGGGGCCAGGGGCGCACGGGGCTCTGCCCTTTATCCACGGCGAGTGCGGCGACGCGCTGTCGTGCAGCGAGGGAGGGGGGCCGGGCTCGGGGGCGTGCGCGTACGCTAGCTGTTCGACAGCGCGTCTGCGGCGTCAGGGGGTAGGGGGAGGGGGGCTAGTTGGGCTGGGCCGACTCTGCGCACTGGCGGTCCGGCACAGTGGGCTTCTTCTCTCTTTTCTATTTTCCCTTTTCTTTTCTGTTTTGTTGCCTTTTGTCTTTTGTTTTTAACTCAAACAACTTTTGTGAAATATGAGACTAGCCCAAATAAATATGGTGCATTATATGTCACTGCAATAAAATGGTTTTGAGTCCAAAGGTTTTCATTTGGGATTTTATTTAATTAAAAGGTATGAAATAGTGTTGTTTTACTGCTGTTTGAGTCAGTTAATTAATTTAGTGAATGTTGGTTATGATTTTAGAATTGTCTGTGGAATATTTTCCATTTAATGAACATTTTTGTTTCTGGGTTTGGACAACTTTTATTTTTACTTTAAGTTTGAATTTCCATTTGAATTTGAATTTGAAAAGAGATATGATACTAATGATGATTAAGCACTGTTGATCATGATGACATGGCATAATCAAAAGGGTGATTACTGTAGCTTAATACATGGGGTGTTACAAATCTCCTCTACTAACAAGAATTCTCGTCCCGAGAATTAAGAGGTAGAAGGAAAAAGTTCGGGGTATTCCGCACGAAGATTATCCTCGCGTTCCCAAGTGGCTTCATCTTCAGTATGATTTGACCACTGCACTTTGAGGAACTTGGTAACCTTCTGACGGGTCCGACGTTCAGCTTCATCGAGAATGCGGATCGGATGCTCCTTATAAGATAGGTCATCTTGCAATTCGAGCACCTCGTGATCCACTGCTCGGTGCGGAGATTCCTTGAAGCATTTACGAAGTTGCGACACATGGAAGACGTCGTGGATATGAGAGAATTGCGGTGGCAATTCTAATTTATATGCCACCTGACCACGTCTAGCAATAATGCGAAAAGGACCAATGTAGCGTGGAGCTAACTTGCCCTTGATTCCGAAACGGTGAGTGCCCTTCATAGGAGTGACACGCAGATAAGCTTGATCACCAGGTTGATAAGTCAAACCCGAATAGAAGAGAGATCAGAGTCCTAGAGTAAAGGTCGAGGAGTAAAAGATCCTAATACCACCCAATTGGCGACGTGGGCCCGTAACCCACACAACCATGTTAGTAAAACGGTTTTTGGACCACTAGACTCAACTTCGGCCAAGGAGTTGGAAGGGGGGGGTCCTACAGGCAGTCGGCTCTGATACCAACTTGTGACGCCCTCGGCTCAATCGTGCATTAATCATACACGCAAATGCACACGATCAAGCCTAAGGACTCACGGGAAGATATCACAACACAACTCTAAAACATGAATAAAGTCATACAAGCTTTATATTACAAGCCAGGGGCCTCGAGGGCTCGAATACATAAGCTTGCGTACAAGCGTCAGCGGAAGCATCAGATATCTAAGTACAGATATAAAAGAAAACACAGAAAGGCCCTTAAAAGGCGGGGCCAAATAAAACACTACGATCGAAAGGCGCAGGCCTCCTGCCTAGGACCCTCCGATCCTACTCCTGGTTGATGGCAAGCTCGAAGTAATAACCACCCTCGGGGTAGTAGTAGCGATCGTCAGCGGGGACAGCTGTCTCAGGGGCTCCGTCATCTTGGTCACGACAAACTGATATGGGGAGAAAAGGAAAACAAAGCAACCATGAGTACTCAGAAGTACTCAGCAAGCAAGGATCTACACTACATATGCAACATTTTCAAAGGGAGGCTGTATAAGTGGACTGGGCTGCAGAAATGCCAGAATAGAGAGAAGTCCTAGTCCTATCAAAGACTAGCATCTTCATCGGTCTTGCAGCAATAGAAGAGAGCAGAACAGATCAATATAAAGTAGCAGTATCATTAAGTCTCATCCTCACCCAGAGATTCTTTCTCGACTCCCTGCGAGAAAGCAATCCCAGAGCCATATAGTCATCAACCTCGTCCTGAGATCCCTTCTCGACTCCCTGCGAGAAGCAATCCCAGAGCCATAGTATCCAAGTATCCAGTTCTAATTGTATCAATCAGGATACAACTCCGAGTGTCCTTTACCATACGATCGGCTATCGATAGAAGTTTTCTTCCCTGCAGGGGTGCACCAACTTACCCAACACGCTCGATTAACTCCGGCCGGACACACTTTCCTGGGTCATGCCCGGCCTCGGCCAAACGATACACCGCAACCCTACCTACAGCTCAGCAGAGAGGTCCCCGTCGGTCTACATCCTAAGCGCAAGGGGGTCTTGGCCATCACCTCCCGCCCTCCGGGTCGTTGCGTGCCGGGCGAACCAGGCTCCACCCCTCAGGATGGTGCCGGCCCAGCCCGGCCGCAATGCTGAACTGGACGTCTGACAGAGCTTTCGGCTGATGCTACGATGCAGAACGCCCATACTATGCCCACGTGATGGTTAGTGCTATCGGGCCAGAGGCCCACTCAAATCAAATATCCAAATCGTTAGTACCTTGGGGGTGCGGTAACAAGCAGAGACTCACGAAAGATGTGACCCCGTCGCCCCGTCTCGAGGACTTGCGGCAAGGGCCAAGAATGCCCAGCCACGCCTCGTATTCTCACTCGGGCACCATCCAGGTCAACCCGTCTCACAAAAGATTGTCGGGAACTCAGGTCCACCTCTACTAGGCGGTACCACATGTCCCTCCAGTCCTGCAGTTAAAGTAACTCCCTCGGGTCGCCCTCGGGGCCGACTCGTTTCTAACAGGGTGCAGGGGTAAAGTCACAGTAGCCGTGTGTCCATAACATCAAGGGAATCCGAGGTATCACCCTCGACGGATACCCTCTCAATGTAACTGTCAAGGTGAACGTAGGAGGATTCACCCTCGATGGGTTCACACTTGATGTGTTGTACGACCGCGTCGTTATCGGCAGTGGTGAAGGAGGAATCACCCTCGATGACCATGACCAAATAGCTACTCTACAGGGTTAACATCAGAAGTGCTATAAGAGGTTTCACCCTCGGCACTCGATAGTAACGCTGCAGTGTTGTTACAACTAAAGGGGGTGATGTGCGGTGCCGGGGCCTGGTCTTCAATCCCGTTGGTCGGGCCTTCTGATAATCCAGCGGGGCAGTCGGGAAAAGTGGGGGTCACTGATAGGTCTCTACCTAGCCTAACTAAGCAGTTTAGGATATGCAGGTAATTATCAACAGCAGGTTACAATAAACAGGCTATGCATCAGAATAGGTAAAGCAGTAGCAGCAGCAATTCTAATGCAAGCATGAGAAATTAGAATGGGCGATATCGGGATGATCAAAGGGGGGGGCTTGCCTGGTTGCTCGGCGGCAAGGGCAAGGTTGTCAATGGTGTCTTCGGGCTCCGGAGCTGCGTCGGCCTCGGGGACGACGTCGGTGTCGGGGGCTACCGAGAGAGAAGAGGGGGAGGAAACAGTAAATACTAAGCAAACAAGTGCATGACATGTCAATAAGCAGAGCTAGCGGTGTTCTATCGTAGTGCTAGGTAATCCCGGCGAAGGGGAAAAATGTCCGGGAAAGTATTCCCAGTGTCCGGCATTTCGGACAGATGAAAAGAGGGGAATGGTTGCATGTTCGGATAGTTAGGGACGTGTGGCGGACGAACGGATCGCGTGTTCGGATTCGTCTTGTCGTTCTGAGCAATTTTCATGTACAAATTATTTTCATCGGAGTTACGGATTAAAAGATATGATTTTCTAAAGTTTTTATTAATTTCTGGAATTATTTTTATTAACTAAACCAACATTATCCAGAACAGTGCTTGTGTGACGTCAGCACGACGTCAGCTCTACGTCAGCCATTCAACTGACCAGTTGACTGGTCAAACTGACTGGTGGGGGCCACCTGTCATTGACTCAGCGACTAACAAACTAATTAATCTAATTAGTCTACCGGTGGGGCCTACTGTCAGTGTCAGTAGCTAATTAACAGAACTCTAATCATTTGTTTAACGCTAATTAAGTCAGCGGGACCCACTAGTCAGCGGCCAGTGTGAACAGTGACCGCAGTTGACCACGGTCAACTGGGTCAAAGTGGGCCCAGAGGCCCACTGGCAGTGACTACGGGCGGGTCCCACACGGCGCCAGCTCAGCGAAGCCGCCAGAGCTGCTCCGGCGAGCCTCCCGCGGCGGCAACCTCGCCGGAAGGGCTCGGGATTCCACTATGGTGGTCCAAAAGCGACGCGGTTGGGCTCTTTCGAAAGCTGGTGGAGCCACGCATCGAACTACGGCGTCGGCCCATGCCGGGGAGCTCGGAAATGATGGCTACGGCGAGCTCAGGCAGCGGCCGGAATCGGGGTCTAGCGCGTCGAGCGTTCCGGTCGGCTGGTGCGCTAACTAACACTAGGGGGGGCACCAGAAGGTTACTCCGAACTCGCCAGAGTGCCTGCCTGGCCATGACCAGGACTATCGGGACGGCGGCGAGCTTGTCTGCGGAGTCAGAGCTCCGGCACCGGCGTTGCAGCGTACGGCTTGCCATGGAGCAAAAACAGAGCAATGGATGGGGAGAGAAGGGAGGATGCTCACCGTGCGGGCTCACGGAGGCCCCTCGAGTGGACGGTAGCGCAGAGACGAGGCAAATTCGAAGGTGATCGCCGAAGATGCCGTATACTGGGACGGCTCGATCCGCGAGTTCTAGTGCACCTTAGTTCTTGCTGTCAGTCGATGAGGAAGAGGCGGTCGGCGGCGCACCACCCAGACACATCCGTCGAGCTCGGGAACGCCGGTGGCTGCGGTGGTGACGATGGCGCGTCGGCGGTGGCGCTCGGGAGAGATGGGGAGGCGAGGGAGAGCGAGAGGGAGCGAGCGAGGGAGAGCCAGGGGGGCCAGGGGCGCACGGGGCTCTGCCCTTTATCCACGGTGAGCGCGGCGACGCGCTGTCGTGCAGCGAGGGAGGGGGGCCGGGCTCGGGGGCGTGCGCGTACGCTAGCTATTCGACAGCGCGTCTGCGACGTCAGGGGGTAGGGGGAGGGGGGGCTAGTTGGGCTGGGCCGACTCTGTGCACTGGCGGTCCGGCACAGTGGGCTTCTTCTCTCTTTTCTATTTTCCCTTTTCTTTTCTGTTTTGTTGCCTTTTGTCTTTTGTTTTTAACTCAAACAACTTTTGTGAAATATGAGACTAGCCCAAATAAATATGGTGCATTATATGTCACTGCAATAAAATGGTTTTGAGTCCAAAGGTTTTCATTTGGGATTTTATTTAAATAAAAAGGTATGAAATAGTGTTGTTTTACTGCTGTTTGAGTCAGTTAATTAATTTAGTGAATGTTGGTTATGATTTTAGAATTGTCTGTGGAATATTTGCCATTTAATGAACATTTTTGTTTCTGGGTTTGGACAACTTTTATTTTTACTTTAAGTTTGAATTTCCATTTGAATTTGAATTTGAAAAGAGATATGATACTAATGATGATTAAGCACTGTTGATCATGGTGACATGGCATAATCAAAAGGGTGATTACTGTAGCTTAATACATGGGGTGTTACAATGTATATAAAACATCAAAGATTGATACTATAATAGCATGGAATAATCAAAAATTATAGATACGTTGGAGACGTATCATGGAGCTCCAGCCCTAGGCTAGCTTTATGTCTCGTTGCTTGATACGTCTCCAACGTATCTATAATTTTTTATTGTTCCATGCTATTATATTATCTGTTTTGGATGTTTTATATGCATTAATATGCTATTTAATATTATTTTTGGGACTAACTTATTAACCTAGAGCCCAGTGCCAGTTTCAATTTTTTCCTTGTTTTTGATTTTTACAGAAAAGGAATATCAAACGGAGTCCGAACAGAATAAAACTTTACGATGATTTTTCTTGTACCAGAAGACACCCAGAAGACTTGGGGAGAGGGCCAGAGGAGTCCCGAGGAGGCCACAAGCCCTCTGGGCACGCCCCAGGGGGGGCCCTGGCTTGTGGGCCCCTTGGAGGTCCCCTAACCCTAATTCCACCTCTATATATTCTCAAATATTCCTCGAACATCAGAAGTGTCCACCAAAATACTTTTCCGCCACCGCAAGCCTCTGTTTCCCATGAGATCCCATCTTGGGGCCTTTTCTGGCACTCTGCCAGAGGGGGATTTGATCACGGAGGGCCTCTACATCAATCTTGCTGCCCATCCGATGAAGCGTGAGTAGTTTACCACAGACCTACGGGTCCATAGCTAGTAGCTAGATGGCTTCTTCTCTCTCTCTTTGATCTTCAATACCATGTTCTCCATGATGTTCTTGGAGTTCTATCCGATGTAATCTTCTTTTGTGGTGCGTTTGTTGAGATCCGATGAATTGTGTATTTATGATCAGATTATTTATGAATATTATTTGAGTCTTCCCTAAACTCTTTTATGCATGATTAAGATATGTTTGTATTTCTCTTCGAACTATCAGTTTGGTTTGGCCAACTAGATTGGTTTTTCTTGGAATGGGAGAGGTGCTTAGTTTTGGGTTCAATCTTGCGGTGTCCTCACCCAGTGACAGAAGGGGTAGCGAGTCACGTATTGTATTGTTGCCATCAAGGATAAAAAGAGGGGGTTTATGTCATATTGCTTGAGTTTATCCCTCTACACCATGTCATCTTACTTAAAGCGTTGCTCTGTTCTTATGAACTTAATACTCTAGATGTAGGAAGGAGTCGGTCGATGTGTGGAGTAATAGTAGTAGATGCAGAATCCTTTCGGTCTACTTGTCACAGACGTGATGCGTATATTCATGATCATTCCCTTAGATATCGTCATAATTATGCGCTTTTGTATCAATTGCTCAACAATAATTTGTTTACCCACCGTATGTTTTCTTTCAAGAGAGAAGCCTCTAGTGAAACCTATGGCCCCCGGGTCTATTTTCCATCATATATTTTCAGATCTATAAACCAAAAAACCCAAAAATACCTTGGTGAAATTTATTTATATTTACTTTAGTTTGCTCTTTTATTTATCTTTTAAACCTATCTCTATTAGATCTCACTCTTGTTCGTGACCGTGAAGGGATTGACAACCCCTTTTTCGCGTTGTGTGCAAGTGTTTGTTAGTTTGTGTAGGTGCATATATTGGCGACTTGCTTGTGCCTCCTACTGGATTGATACCTTGGTTCTTAACTAAGGGAAATACTTATCTCTACTTTGCTGCATCACCCTTTCCTCTTCAAGGGAAAAATCAACGCAAGCTCAAGAAGTAGCAGGAAGAATTTCTGGCGCCGTTGCCGGGGAGGTTTTTGGTACAGCAAGGTGCTGTACAAACGGTTTTTAACCCCTTTCCACGACGGCATTTTGAACCGTCGCCAAGTGAGTGTGTGTGATTGGGGGGTCCTTCTCACACGACCCAGAAACCGTCGGGGATAGGGAGCCTCGATGCATACAGTTGTCCCTATAAAACTGTTTCTGATATCTCAAATATCCCAAACGCTTCATCCATGCAACTTGTTTGTGCTCGCATTGCCATTGCAGTCGGTATTCTGTGGTGCTACGTTTACGATGCGCGACCCATCACAAACAGTTCATGATTATAGAACGTGTACGATAAGCAGACAATCAAACACATTTACTTTTCCCCAACTGTTTTTGATTCGATGTAAGAGCGCATACAGTTGTCCCTATAAAACTATATGCGAAGCTTGAATACATCCCACACGATTCATCCATCGTACCCGCGTCGGATGAAGACCTATCGCACGCGTTCTTCTATGACCAAATGTTTGCGATGCGCACAACATCATAAACAGTCCATAATTGCCAAGCGTGTGTGATAAGGTGACTTTTGCAAACATTTAATAAGAAGGAACTGTGTGCGATGCTGTTGTTAATCGCACATGTTTTTTCTTGGCTGATCGTGTGTGCAGTAGAGATTGATCGCACACATAGTGGATCCGAGAAACGTGTCTGATCTCCACGTCTATCGTAGACGTTTCGCTTTCACAAACCGTATGCAGTGTAATCCCTAATTTAAACATCACAGATTTTGAATTTGAAAGTAGGCAATCACTTATTTCATATCGAACCATGTTTATTACAAATATAGGTTCAACAACGAATGCATAATTCGATGCACAGGTACATATACTGAAGAACTACAGAAGCACCAAATAAAGAATGATGAACCACAATTGTACTAAAGATTGTAAAGAGAGAGGCGAAAGACATTCTAGTTGCTGGAGAAGGTGAAGCGGAATGCCTATATTGTGCCCTCCTCCATGCGTAATGCGTGCACGACTCTAGGCCAACCCCTTGTGATGGCTGCCCGTCCATCCTTCACTGTCTTCATTAGGACTTCTCGATGCTCATTGTAGTCTGGATGAAATACTTTAACCTTCATTGTGTGTCCACCAATCATGTACTTTGTGAGGTAATCTTGAGTAAACTACTTTGGGAACCACTGTGAACGAAAAAGATTCAGACATTGTTGTCTAACAACTCATTATGGGCAAAAAAAGAGAAGGCTGCAGAGTTTGTAGTTACCATCCCACAGCTCACTGTTGTGTTGGATAGAGCGTAAAAAAATAATTTGCTTGCCACCATTCGTATCATTTTGCTAATAATCCTTATCAGTTTCCTCACTTGATGCTTGTTCATGAATATCTCATTGCCCCATACGCAAAAAGGGTCGATGCGTGGATCTTTGCCAAAGGCATATGTACCTACAAGCAACAAGTCAATATTAGAAGCTAACAAGTGTCCAGGCCTGGATCTATATGCACTACATTATGGAACGACGGGGGGAGTACAAGCCGAGGGATGAAACTAACCTTGGCGAAAAAATACTGGCCACTCCCGTTGTTGTACTGCATAAGTAGTGGAAAGGCATGATAAGTACAGCAACCTTAACATCAAACAAATATAGCAAAGGTAAACAACATCATCTCCAAATGATAGCTTGAATGTGTTGGTTTCAGCATGCTGTTAAAGCAGATATAAAATGGAAGGGAATGTTACCTACAACGGGCTTAACAGCCATCAAATATTGCAATTCAAACTGGTATTGTTGAAAATGAATAGAACGTAGGTCATGCTTAAACATCACACTGGATAAATGTGTAAAACTGAAATAAAGGGCATGTGTTAACTACACCAAGCATAACTGGAACCAAATATAGCCGTTCAAACTGGTATTGATGAAATCGAGCGGCACAGTTCCGACTTGCACAAAATGAACATCACACTGTGAATGAATGAAATAAACAAGGCATAAATGATCAGTATAACAACCAAATATAGCCATTGAAAACTGGACAGAGTCTCACTGCAACCAACCTAACAAGCAAATACGGATAAACAGGGCATATGCTTCAAAACTGGACAAATGCTCACTGCAACCAACCTAACAAGCAAATACAGATAAACAAGGCATCTGCTTGAAATCTGGACAAATGCTCCTGCAACCAACCAACCAAATACAGATAAACAAGGCATCTGCTTGATAACTGGACAAATGCTCACCGCAACCAACCTAACAACCAAATACAGATAAACAAGGCATCTGCTTGATAACTGGACAAATGCTCACTTCAACCAACCTAACAACCAAATACAGGTAAACAAGGCATCTACTCACTATAAACAACCAAATATAGCCATTCGTGAAACTGAAGTGGACAATTCATACTTAAACATCACATAGCCCTATTGAACATTACATTTTTGCATAACTGAGATAATTAAACATGACATAGTTAGAACACCGCATGGCAAAAGCTACTACAACAAAGGGTACGGGTTGGCAATCTAGAAAAGGTAAGATTTGCTAATAGGATGTTGCCTCACATGTCATGGACGAGATCCTTCCAGTTGGAAGAGCACAGACCCATGGTGCGCTCTTTGATGTCACAGATGGGTTGTTTCACCTTGGAAGAACCTTTGTGGGTGCCCTCCTCATGGTCATGGTCAATGAGATCTGACTTGGCAATTGAGGATCCCAAGCCGCCGCCGTAGAATGTGTCCTTCAGAAATGATAAAATGGGCTCGATGGCGTACAAGGATCGCAAATCCTTGACCGCGTGGCGGAGGAGATCAGCGGCAGGGCCGTCGAAGAGATCGACGGCGGTTGAACCAAAGGGGTTGGGGATGGACCACTTAACCTGTGACATGGCCCGTGTGAAGCCGTCGCTGTCGACGAGCTTGATGTCGTAGCCTGCTTTCCCGAGATACAGTAATACGCTAGCCCGCTGACGTGAAGCCTTCGGCATGGCAACGTAGTCAACGTCTTCACCGGCTTCCACGGCGAGGTGTTGCTTCGGGATCGACAGGTCAGGGCGAACGGCGGCCACCTCGCCAACGTCCGCTAGAGAGGCCATGATAAACCTATTCTTGGCTGAACGCTCATCGGGCTCCCCGGGATACGTGGTTGGGCTTAGGCTGTGACATTCTGGAGCAGGGGATGTGGATCTAGCGGGGAGGGACACCATAGGCCTCATCTAAAAACTCAGGGGAGTGGGGCGATGGTATGGGAATCGCTGGGTAACCTGAACTTTATTATCTAAGCTAGGAGCAACGGGCAGACCGGCAGGGGTTAGCAGTGGCGGCGAGCTAGGGTTCGAGGGGGGAGGGGGTGGGTGGGGGGACTGTGGAGGGGGTGGTGTTTGAGGATACGCCACGGCTACTGGAATTTTTAGTAATGGTGGGTGGAGATGGTGGTGGACGAGGGAGGGCGACGGTTCAAATGTCTCGACTACTACAATTTTACTATAAGGTCGGTGCTGGAGGAGTGGGGGCAACGGTGAAGTACCACGACTACTAAAATTTGGGTAAAGGAATTGATGCGGGGCGGGAGCACCCAAGATCGCACACGGTCCAATAAGAATATGCGTGTACGATAATAAGGAAAAGCGGCAGAACCGCCGATTTTTGCAACGCTCAAGGCGGGTAGTTTGTTTTTAGATTTCTAGCTAGCTGTTCTATCGCACACGGTTCGTCCTAATTTTCAGACGGAGATGTGGAATTCAATCTAAATAAACTACCCGCCTTTAGCTTGCGCAGGTGGTTGTCGGCGTTCTGGGATCGGGGGTACCCAGACTTGCCTGCCTACGGCCCAGCGCGTGGCCCCGTCAACGGCCCGGTACGGCCCAGCTACAAGACTCTGCGAGCAAGACCCTCGTGAGGGCCCCTTGGCCTCGCGAGGCGGACGATGCCAAGACCTCTTGAGGGGTGGCTCCCCGAGCCTACCTCCCGAGGAGTGGAGATTTCTATGCAGGTACCCCTGCCTCGCGATGCTCGCGGTGACGTGAGCCATGACGACCAAGGCCAGGCGGGCGCCAGCGGGCGCAGAGGAGGACAGTTTCCTCTTTGGCGCTAAGGAGGCAAGGACCAGCGCGGGTTCCCGATGGATCCCCCCAAAGGTTTCCATTATGGTGCAACAAGACCAAGACCACGAGCTCGGCAGGACGGATGTCATCATCGAGCCCACCACTGCGTCACGGCCAGAAGCTTTGCAGGCGAAGACCACCTTTCGTCAGGATAAGATGTACCTTTTGTCCCCTTTCAAATTGGCCATTGTGGAATCCCTTCCCACCTAAGCTAGCCTCCACCATAGAGAGGGGATCCTATTCTGGCCCTCTAGAGAGAACCATCCTCATCCGTCGAGCCCTCGCGAGGCAGCTCACCCATTGTACTAGTTCATCCTCAACCTCCTCATGAGGCCAATCCACCACAAAGCAGGAGTAGGGTCTTACACTGCAAGGTGGCCCGAACTTGGGTAAATCTCTGTGTCCACCCCTTCTCCACGACCCCACGCACTCGGTGAGATCAAGTCATGGGTGAGGCGAGTCGAGCGTCATTGTGAAGCGAGATCCTTCGTACACGCCCCAGAGTTTGAACCTCGTTTGGGTCTGCGGAGCCCTGATTCCGACATTTGGCGCACCAGGTAGGGGCTTGTCGAAGCTCTCGTTCCTTCATCGACCATGCTCCACCCTCGCTCCATCGTCCCCATGGCAGATGCTGTCCCCTAGGCTTGGCGGCCCGTGGCCTATGGGAGCACCGCGGGCTGCCTGACCTTCACTCCCGGTCTGCGTCGAGTGCAGTGGCCGGTGAGGTTTAGGCCGACGCTGCCCCCGCAATACGATGGCGCGGCTGACCCCTAGGAGTTTCTCCAGCTATACGCGCAGGAAATCCGAGTGACGAGCGACGACGACAAGGCTATGGCGAACTAGCTCCCTCTGGCCCTCACGGAGATGCCACGCTCTTGGCTCCGTGGCCTCCCGGAGGCCTCGGTGTCCTCCTGGGAGGAGCTCCGCGATTAGTTCATCGTGTGCTTCGAGGCCCCGGGACCCCACGCGGTCGCTTGTATCCTCGGCGGGTCACAGGCGCCTGCATCTAGTCGCCATGTCAAGCAGCTCCTCCGCCAGGCAGGTCCTACTCGATCACGGCCCGAGGCCTCGCGGGGCCATGCGAAGCCGGAGGCCGACATCACCTTCGACTCCAGGGTTCATCCCAGGACTACGGCTGTTGCTGGTGCGCTCCTTATGCTGTGCACACCCACCATCAGCAATGTTGCTATCACCAAGACCCTCATCGACATGCTTCGGGTGCCTTACGACCAGCTTGCGCCCACCAAGCCCTTCTCGAGGGTGACCAAAGGCTCCGCCACCCCCTTGGGGTAGGTGCGCCTCCCCTTCACCTTCGGCAAGTGTGACAATTACTGCACCGAGCTGATCGACTTTGGCGTGGCCCGCATCGTCCTCCTCGTACAACGCCATCCTGGGGTATCCGGCCCTCGCCAAATTCATGGCAGTGACCCATCCGAGCTACAACGTTATCAAGATGCCATGCAGCAGCGGCATCATCACGGGGGCCGGAGACACAAAGGATGTGGTCCGGGCTCTCAAGCTCACCTACAAGGCCACGGCGGCCTCACGCCCCGACGCCGGGGGTGCCCCGGAGGTTCTGGAGGCTGTGCCTGCGAAGCAAAAAACAGATGTTCTCTCAGGACCAGGCCGAGATGAAGCAAGTGCCTGTCGACAGCGGGGGTTCAAGCCCCAGCTTCACCATCGGCGCCGGCCTTCCTCTGGAGCAGAAGGAGGCGTTGGTTGGTTTTCTCTGGGCGAACAAGGTCGTGTTTGCGTGGCAGGCGTCCGACTTGGTGGGCGTCCCGAGGGAGGTGATCGAGCACCACTTGGCGGTATGCCCTAGTGCGCGCCCGGTGAAGCGGAAGGCGCGATGTCAAGCACAGGAGAAGCAAGCATTCATCATCCAAGAGGTGCGCAATTGCAAGAAGCCGGTGTTATTCGAGAGGTGCGACAACCAGATTGGTTGGCCAACCCTGTGGTTGTCCCCAAAAAAGGCGGAAGGAGCGCATGTGTGTCGAATTCACGAGCCTTAACAAGGCTAGTCCTCAGGACCCTTTCCCGCTCCCGCGCATTGACCAGATCGTGGACTCCACCGCCAAGTGCGATCTGTTGTGTTTTTTGCATGCTTTCTTAGGTTATCATCAAATCAAGATGGCGACAAAGGACATCGAGAAGACAGCCTTCATTTCCCCGTGTGGTGTGTACTGCTACACCTGCATGCCTTTCGGGCTGCGAAACGCCGGTGCAACCTTCCAGCGGCTGATACGCATCGCGCTGGGGCCGCAGCTGGGGAGAAATGCGTAGGCGTATGTCGACGACATCGTGGTCAAGTCATGGGAGGCAAGGACCCTAATCAAAGACCTGGAGGAGATGTTCGCCAACCTGCGCGAAGTGAACCTGAGGCTTAACCCAGAGAAGTGCGTCTTCGGGGTCCCATCCGGTAAGCTGCTTGGCTTCCTCGTATCACTTTGAGGGACCGAGGCTAACCCCGAAAAGATCAAGGCAATTGAAAAGATGCGCCCGCCTCAGACCCTCAAGGAAATGCAGAAACTGGCGGGTTGTGTGACCTCCTTGGGGTGCTTCATCTCTAGCTCATGAAGAGGAAGGGCCCTTTCGAGTGGACCCCGGAGGCGGAGGCTGTCTTCCAGGACCTTAAGAGATACCTCACGAGGCCACCAGTTATGGTGGCGCCTCGCCCTCGCGAGCCCCTAGTTCTCTACTTGGCAGCCACCCCCCACTCAGCCAGCGCAGCGCTCGTGGCGGTCCGAGAGGAGTGCGCTAGCGCAGGTGCGAGGCCGGGCGACCCGCGAGGGGTCGCGCAACTTTCGCCACCTCAAGACAGCGCCCCTGAGGCCCTCGTCACTTCACCAACCAACGGGGCTCCCGAGCCCCTCGCGCCCCACGTGAAGAAGAGTGCCGTCGACACCTCGCCCCTCATCGAGCAACCGGTGTACTTCGTCAGCACCGTGTTGCGGGATGCGCGCGCTACCCTATGCAGCAGAAGCTCTTGCTCGCGCTCCTCGTCGCCTCAAGGAAGCTGCGCCATTATTTCCAGGGCCACCCCATCAAGATCGTCTCTACGTACCCCCTGGAGAAGGTGCTGCACAACCCCAATGCTGTTGGGAGAGTTGCAGAGTGGAATATTGGACTGCAAGCCTTTCAGCTGAAGTTCAGCACGACCAGGGTCATCAAGGGTGCGACCCTTGCCGATTTCATGGCAGAGTGGATGGACGCTCCCGACCAGGGGCTGGGCGAGGGACAGTTCCTCGCGCTTGGCGATGAAGTGCCCGATGGCTGGGTCATGCACTTTGACGGTGCCTTTGCACGGTAGGGCGCGGGGGCTGGAGTCGTACTCATCTCGCCAACTGAGGACAAGCTCTACTATGTCGTGTAGCTTTGCTTCCAGCATGGCGAGAAGGTCTCCAACAACATTGCGGAATATGAGGGCTTGATCAGCGGCCTCAGGGCCGCGGCCGCCCTGGGGGTCAAACGCCTCACTATCAAGGGCGATTCCCAACTCCTCGTCAACTTCTCCAGCAAGGAGTACAAACCGAAGGACGAGCACATGGAGGCGTACCTGGAAGAGGTACATAAAATTGAAAAGCATTTCTTAGGCTTGGAATTGCAGCACGTCCCTCGTGGCACGAACAAGGAAGCAGACGACATCGCCAAGAGGGCATCTCGCCACGAGCCTCAGAAGCCTGGCGTCTTCGAGGAGAGGCTCTTCAAGCTGTTGGCTGTGCCCCCGGTAGCAGGCCCGAAGCTACTCCGGGAGGAGCCGCCATCGGCCCCGCCCTCGGGTGCCCCAGCCTACGGGCTGACCTCGGGAGCCCGCCTGCTCCTAGCGCTGGAACCTTAGGCAGGCGGCTAGACTGAGGAGCTCAAGGCGTACGTACTCCGCAGCGCCTTACCGGAGAAGGAAGAGGACGCAGAATGCGTGGCTCGCCAGGCCGCTGCTTATTGCTTGCAGGACGGCGAGTTGTACCACAGACGCCCCAATGACGTCTCGCTGCGGTGCATATCCGAGGAGTAGGGGCGCGAGCTGTTGGCCGACATCCACAGTGGAGATTGCGGACACCACTCCTCATCGCGCACCCTCATGGGAAAGGTGTTCCGCAGCGGGTTCCACTGGCCTACGGCGCTCCACGATGCCACCGAGCTGGTCTGATCCTGCGAGGCTTGCCAATTCCATGCCAAGTAGATTCATCAACCCACGCAAGGTCTCTAGACCATTCCACTCTCGTGGCCCTTCGCGGTTTGGGGGCTGGATATACTGGGTCCGTTCCCTCGGGCGGCCGGCGGTTACCGCTACCTCTACGTCATCGTCGACAAGTTCACCAAGTGGGCGGAGGTGGAGCCCGTGCGCACCATCCCTGCCGGCTCGGCCATCAAGTTCATCAAGTGCCTCATGAGCCAATTCGGTGTCCCCAACCACATCATTACCGACAATGGCTCCCAGTTCACAAGCAACCTTTTCAGGACATATTGTGCTACCCTTGGAACACAGATATGCTACGCTTCGGTGGTGCACCCGCGGAGCAACGGCCAGGCTGAGCGCGCCAACGCGGAGGTCCTGAGGGGCCTCAAGACAAGGAGCTTCAAGAAGAAGCTCGAGGCCTGCGGCAAGGGTTGGCTCGGTGAGCTTCAGTCCGTGTTGTGGTCCGTCTGCACCACCGCGACTAAGCCCACCGGCGAGACCCCGTTCTTCCTCGTCCACGGGGCTGAGGCGATTCTCCCGCACGAGGTCAAGCATCGCTCCCCGTGAGTCTTGGCATTCGATGAGGCGCATCAGGATGCCTCGCGGGGAACTGATCTCGTGCTCAAGGAGGAGGCCCGTCGCCAAGCCTCACTCCGTGCCGCAAGGTACTAGCAGGCGCTGCGGCACTACCATTGCCGCAACATCTGCCCCCGGACCCTCGAAGTCGGAGACCTCGTCTTGAGGCGGGTCCTCTCCAGGGAGGGCCTCCACAAGCTCTCTCCCATGTGGGAGGGCCCGTTCAGGGTCGCCCGCGTCTCCAGGCCCGGCGCCACACGCTTGGAGACGGAGGATGGGGTCCCTGTCCAGAGTGCTTGGAACATCCAGCATCTCCGCAAGTTCTACCTGTGACACTCTCACGTAATAATGAGTGGGGCTGTACACGCCCCGGAGTCTCCCGATGCGCCACCCCACGGCCTCACGGGAGCTCCCGCCCATGCCCAAGTGGAAGCCCCATGCTCCGCGCTGGCGGACGACACGGTCGAATAGCGACTATGCCCACGCCCAAGTGGAGGCCCCATGCTCCGTGCTGGTGGGAAGACTAGTATAGGCGCCGGACGCGGCCGTCTTTTTCGCCCTCTTTTGTAACCAAATTTGCCACTTCTTGAAATGAAGTTTGAAGTTTTCGCGTCTTTATTCGAAAAGGGGTGGGAATTTTTCTCCTTGCAGCATTTTTCTCTTGAATCTCGTTTTTAAGAGGAGTGGCAGCCGCCAATTGCTCCCTCCCGCGAGCGGGGGCTGGGCGTGGTGTGTACGCTTGAGCCAGCCCCAGTGGTGTCGAGGGCCCCTTGAGGGCCCAGGCCATAGAAGCCGTGGGTCTGCCTGTGCGCACACCTCGCCAAGACTCTGGCGTCCGAATCCTCGCGCGACGCTCTCGAGCGACCCAACAGGCGCGTATTGCCTTCGGCCCCTGGCCTCAGGAGCACTCATCTCCTGGCCTTGCCGGGCATCACGACCCGGCATACCAGCGACGATCGGCCCTCGCTCGGGGGTTCTAGACGCAAGATGGGCGCCAAGGAAGGGTGACTTGGGAAAACACAGCCACGGTCTGGCTCATCGTTAAGGAATCCTTCGTCAAGTGATTTTTACATCTCCGCGAGGCTCGATGCCTGGCGGAGGCGTCTCCGGAGGCCCCGAGCCCTCGCAAGTCCCCCAGGGGCCTCGCGAGCCATGAGCCCCTCGAGACTCCAGAGCCGTCTGGTCCGTGAAGAGGGAGCCTCCCCGACAAGCTCTCTTGGCTGCCTCGGCGCTCCAGCAGCATCGTTGCCGAAACGAGGGGCGTGCATAGGATCAAGGGCCCCAGAGGAGCACGCCCCCACAACACAGAACCCACCAGGGACCGTGAGCACACCAAGCTAAGTTAACCTAATCGCGCCGGTCAGGAATCTTTCAGCTTATGACAATACAATGCTAGAATATGAGCAAGAAACACTAATATAAAGGCGCAAGCGCCGCAGTTCATTACACGCCCCCACGGGGCTCTTTACGATTCTTGATGCAAAAAAAAACAGAACAAAAGAGGCGGCCTCCTGAGGGCTGCTGCCCCTGAAGCCAGGCTCCGACGCCGCCCACGCTCAGTCGGAGTCCTCCTCCTCCTTGACAGGGGCGCGGCGGCGTGGCGGCTCGTCATCCTCCTTGACCCGGGCACGGCGACGCGGTGGCTCGTCGTAGTCATCATTGCTCGAGCTCCCCCCGAAGGAGGTGCCGCTGCTACTGGGGGTGTCGCGGCCATCGCCAAGGGCAAGTTCACCGCCAAGGATGCCGCCGCCATGGTGGCCGTCGACATCAGAGAGGTGGTCGCCGCTGCTGCTGTCGCCCTCGGGGCAGCACTCCAGGCACCTGCCGTCTTCTCCGAAGACCTTGACAAAGAGTGTCACCGCCCCGTCATACTTGAAGTGGAGGGTGCGCCTCCCCTGCAAGCCGCGGGCATGGGCGAACGTCTGCCACCCACGGTTCAGGAGCACGTAGCCCACCGAGGTAACCTCGACCTCCGCCCACGAGGACCTGTGGCAGCAGCTGTCGGGCTGCAGCCACAGGCCAGCGGGCCCGCTGGCTGGCAGCTCTTCCGTGAAGGAGCGCGGAAGCTGGATCTAGGTGAGGGGCAGACCCTCCACCCACACCACAAACTCGCGAGCCATGCCATTCGAATGGGCTCGCGAGCGAGGTGGCCGGACTGCCGCCACATGCCTCCCCCGTTGGCCATGGCCACAGCAGCTTCTGCGGCCACCCCCACGGGAAGGGCTCTTCCCATGGCCGCCTGAGCCGGTGCGGACCGCCAGGGGCGCCCGCGCCCCCGAGATGACGCCGCTGGCACGGCCAAAGACTTGCGAGGGCGGCCGCGCCCTCTCTTGGGCGGCGGCGAACCCGGTCCCTCCTGGGGAGCCTTGCCTTTCTCCTCGGCGGTGAACCTCCTCATTGGTGCCATGGTCATTGCGGCGGAGATTGGGGGCGAACGGGCGAGAAGATGAAGATGGGATGGGGCGCTGCCCCCTCGCCTTCTTATAGGCAATTGGAGGAGGCTAACCGACGCCCTCTCGCCTTCATGCAATGATGGCCTCGTAGCATGCATGTCCAGACTTTCGTCAGTCGGGGCGGTTGCCTAGGCAACATGGGGAAGCGGAGGCATCCGCGTCCCGTGTCTCGCCACGCGTCAAGCCTGGCCCGCAGGTGGTTGGGGCCCGTGGCGCTTCACCCTTCGCTCCTTGCCTTCTCTTCGAAGCCAGGTCGGGCGCGCCTTGGGCCCGGGGGCTACTCTCGGCATTCTGGGATCAGGGGTACCCAGACTTGCCTGCCTATGGCCTAGCTCATGGCCCCGTCGATGGCCCGGTATGGCCCAGCTACAAGACTCTGCGAGCAAGACCCTCGCGAGGCCCCCATGGCCTCGCGAGGTGGACGACGCCAAGACCTCTCGAGGGGCGGCTCCCCGAGCCTGCCTCCCAAGGAGTGGAGATTTCTATGCAGGTACCCCGCCTCACGAGGCTCGCGGTGACGTGAGCCATCACGACCAAGGCCAGGCGGGCGCCAGCGGGCCCAGAGGAGGACAGTTTTCTCTTTGGCGTTAAGGAGGCAAGGACCAGCGCGGGTTCCCGAGGGATCCCCCAAAGGTTTCCATTCTGATGCAACAAGACCAAGACCATGAGCTCGGTAGGACGGATGTCATCGTTGAGCCCACCACTGCATCATAGTCAGAAGCTTTGTAGGCAAAGACCACCTTTCATCAGGATAAGATGTACCTCTTGTCCCCTTTCAAATTGGCCGTTGTGGAATTGATACGTCTCCAACGTATCTATAATTTTTTATTGTTCCATGCTATTATATTATCTGTTTTGGATGTTTTATATGCATTAATATGCCATTTTATAATATTTTTGGGACTAACTTATTAACCTAGAGCCCAGTGCCAGTTTCTATTTTTTTCCTTGTTTTTGAGTTTTACAGAAAAGGGATACCAAACGGAGTCTAAACGGAATAAAACTTTCGTGATGATTTTTCTTAAACCAGAAGACACACGTAGGACTTGGAGAGGAAGGCAGAAGAGTCCCGAGGGCTCCACAAGCCCTCAGGGCGCGCCCTAGGGGGGAGCCCCCTAGCTTGTGGGCCCCACGGGAGTCCTCCAACCCTAATATTTGGCCTATAAATTCAGAAATATTCCCAAACCACCAGAAGCGTCCACCAAAATACTTTTCCACCGTCGTAACCTTCTGTACCCGTGAGATCCCATCTTGGGGCCTTTTCCGGCATCCTGCCGGAGGGGGATTCGATCACGGAGGGCTTCTACATCAACTCTATTGCCCTTCCGATGAAGCGTGAGTAGTTTACCATAGATCTACGGGTCCATAGCTAGTAGCTAGATGGCTTCTTCTCCCTATTTGATCCTCAATACCATGTTCTCCTCGTTGTTCTTGGAGATCTATCTGATGTAATATTCTTTTGCGGTGTGTTTGTCGAGATCCGATGAATTGTGGATTTATTATCAGTTTATCTATGAATATTATTTGAATCTTCTCTGAATTCTTATATGCATGATCTGATATCTTTGTATTTCTCTTCGAATTATCGGTTTGGTTTGGCCATCTAGATTGGTTCTTCTTGCAATGGGAGAGGTGCTTAGTTTTGGGTTCAATCTTGCGGTGTCCTCACCCAGTGACAAAGTAGGGGTAGCGAGGCACGTATTATATTGTTGCCATCAAGGGTAAAAAGATGGGGTTTTTCATCATATTGCTTGAGTTTATCCCTCTACATCATGTCATCTTACTTAAGGTGTTACTCCATTCTTTTGAACTTAATACTCTAGATGCATGTTGGATAGCTGTCGATGTGTGGAGTAATAGTAGTAGATGCAGAATCGTTTCGGTCTACTTGACACGGACGCGATGCCTATATTCATAATCATTGCCTTGGATATCGTCATAACTTTGCGCTTTTCTATCAATTGCTCGACAGTAATTTGTTCACTCACCATATTATTTGCCTTCAAGAGAGAAGCCTTTAGTGAAACCTATGGCCCCTGGGTCTATTTTCCATCATATATTTTCAGATCTATAAACCAAAAAACCCCAAAAATACCTTGCTGCAATTTATTTACTTTTATTTTGTTTTATGTTTTAGTAAGCTTTTATATCTATCTCTATCAGATCTCACCTTTGCAAGTGACCGTGAAGGGATTGACAACCCCTTTATCGCGTTGGGTGCAAGTGTTTGGTTGTTTGTGCAGGTGCATAGATTGGAGACTTGCGTGTATCTCCTACTGGATTGATACCTTGGTTCTTAACTGAGGGAAATACTTATCTGTACTTTGCTGCATCACCCTTTCCTCTTCAAGGGAAAAACCAACGCAAGCTCAAGAAGTAGCAGGAAGAATTTCTGGCGCTGTTGCCGGGGAGATCTACATCAAGCCTACCAAGTACCCACCATAAACTCTCATCTCTTGCATTACATTATTTGCCATTTGCCTCTCGTTTTCCTTTCCCCCACTTCTAAAACGATTTCAGAAAAACACAAAAAGATTTGCCTTTTTATTCACCATTTTTCCGTTCGTCTTTTTCGTTTGCTTTTCGTTTGCTCGTGTGTTAGATTGATTGCTTTGTCACGATGTCTCAAGAAAACACCAAGTTGTGTGACTTTTCTAATACTAATAATAATGATTTTATTAGTACTCCGATTGCTCCCACCACTAGTGCGGAATCTTATGAAAGTAATGCCGCTTTGCTAAATCTTGTTATGAAAGATCAATTTTCTGACCTTCCTAGTGAAGATGCCGCATCCCATCTAAATACTTTCGTTGAGTTGTGTGATATGCAAAAGAAGAAATATGTGGATAATGATATTGTTAAATTGAAGCTATTTCCGTTCTCACTACGAGATCGTGCTAAAACTTGGTTTTCATCTTTGCCTAAAAATAGTATTGATTCATGGAATAAGTGTAAAGATGCTTTTATTTCCAAGTATTTTCCTCCCGCTAAGATCATCTCCGATTTAAGTTTATGGATGATCATACAATTTTTTTATGCCGGATTAAATTTTGCATCTAGAAATCTTTTAGATTCGGCCGCGGGAGGTACTTTTATGGAAATCACATTAGGAGAAGCTACTAAACTCCTAGATAATATTATGGCTAATTACTCTCAATGGCATATCAAAAGATCTTCTACTAGTAAAAAAGTGCATGCGATTGAAGAAATTAATACTTTGAGTGGAAAGATGGATGAACTTATGAAATTGTTTGCTATTAAGAGTGATCCTATTGATCCTAATGATATGGCTTTGTCTACTTTGATTAAGAACAATAATGAATCTATGGATGTGAATTTTGTTGGTAGGAACAATTTTGGTAATAACGCGTATAGAGGAAATTTGAACCCTAGGCCATTTCCTAGTAATTCCTCTAATAATTATGGTAATTCCTACAACAATTCTTATGGAAATTATAATAAGATGCCCTCTAATCTTGAGAACAATATTAAAGAATTTATTAATTCACAAAAAGTTTTCAATGCTATGGTTGAAGAAAAATTGCTCAAGATTGATGATTTGGCTAGGAACGTTGATAGAATTTCTCTTGAGATTGATTCTTTGAAAATCAGATCTATGCCACCCAAGCATGATATTAATGAATCTCTTAAAGCTATTAAAATTTCTATTGATGAGTGCAAAGAAAGAGCCGCTAAGATGCGTGCTAAGCGAGATTGGTTTGTTAAAGCGTGTTCATCGATTTCTTGTGAAAATAATGATGAAGATCTTAAAGTAATTGGTGTGACTCCTATTGAATCTTTGTTTTCTAATATAAATCTTGATAAAGATGGGACTGGAGATGATTCAACTTTAGCTATAAGGCGTCCCAATGATTCGGAGTTTATAGATCTTAATGCAAAAATTGATAAAAGTGGGATTGGAGAGGTCAAAACTTTAAGTAGCGATGAACCGACTCTTTTGGATTTCAAGGATTTTAATTATGATAATTGTTCTTTGATAGATTGTATTTCCTTGTTGCAATCCATGTTGAATTCTCCTCATGCTTATAATCAAAATAAAGCTTTTACTAAACATATCGTTGATGCTATGATGAAATCTTTAGAAGAAAAACTTGAGTTCGGAGTTTCTATCCCTAGAAAGCTTTATGATGAGTGGGAACCTACTATTAAGATTAAAATTAAAGATTATGAGTGCCATGCTTTGTGTGATTTGGGTGCTAGCGTTTCCATGATTCCAAAAACTTTATGTGATGTGCTAGGTTTTCGTGAATTTGATGATTGTTCTTTAAATTTGCATCTCGCGGATTCCACTATTAAGAAATCTATGGGAAGAATTAATGATGTTCTTATTGTTGCAAATAGGAATTATGTGCCCGTAGATTTGATTGTGCTTGATATAGATTGCAATCCTACATGTCCTATTATTCTTGGTAGACCTTTCCTTAAAACGATTGGTGCAATTATTGATATGAAAGAAGGAAACATTAGATTTCAATTTTCGTTAAGGAAGGGCATGTAACACTTTCCAAGAAAGAAAATTAAGTTGCCATATGAATCCATTATGAGAGCTACTTATGGATTGCATACCAAAGATGACAATACCTAGATCTATGTTTTATGCCTAGCTAGGGGCGTTAAACAATAGCGCTTGTTGGGAGGCAACCCAATTTTATTTTTCATGTAACACTACTAGTCACCCACAAGTACCAATCTAAGGTTCCAGTACAAAGATTGAACACAAGAGATGAACTAGGGTTTGAGAGGAGATGGTGTTGTTGAAGATGTTGATGGAGATGGCCCTCCCAAAGATGGGAGAGTTGTTGGTGATGACGATGACGATGATTTCCCCCTCCGGGAGGGAAGTTCCCCCGATGGAATCGCTCCGCCGGAGGGCAAAAGTGCTCCTGCCCAAGTTCTACCTCGAGACGGCGGCGCTTCGTCCCAAAAGTCCTCTCCTTTTAATTTTTCTAGGTCAAAATGACTTATATACCAGAAGAGGGGCACCGGAGGTGGGCCGAGGAGGGCACAGCCCACCAGGGCGCGCCTGGGCTCCCTGGTGCACCCAGGTGGGTTGTGCCCACCTGGTGGGCCCCCTCTGGTAGTTATTTGCTTCAATATTCTTCATATATTACAAAACAATTCTCCGTAAAATTTCAGCTCATTTGGAGATGTGCAGAATAGGTAACTCTGATGTAACTTTTTCAGGTCCAGATTTCCAGCTGCCGGAATTCTCGCTCTTTGTGTGAACCTTGCATATTATGAGAGAAAAGGCATTAGAATTACTCCAAAAATAATTATTATGCATAAAAACATCATAAATAACAGTAGGAAAACATGATGCAAAATGGACGTATCAACGTCTCCAACGTATCTATAATTTTTTATTGTTCCATGCTATTATATTATCTGTTTTGGATGTTTTATATGCATTAATATGCTATTTTATATTATTTTTGGGACTAACCTATTAACCTAGAGCCCAGTGCCAGTTCCTATTTTTTCCTTGTTTTTGAGCCTCGCAGAAAAGGAATACCAAACAGAGTCCAAACGGAATAAAACTTCACGATGATTTTTCTTGGACCAGAAGACACCCAGGGGACTTGGAGTCCCAAGTCAAAAGAGCCACGAGGCGGTGACAAGGGTGGAGGGCGCGCCCCCCTACCTTGTGGGCCCCTCGATGACTCCCTGACCTAGCTCTTCCTCCTATATATTCACATATATTCCAGAACCACCAGAGGCATCGACGAAAACACTTTTCCACCGCCGCAACCTTCTGTTCCCGTGAGATCCCATCTTGGGGCCTTTTCCAGCATCCCGCCAAAGTGGGAATCGATCACGGAGGGCTTCTACATCAACTCCATTACCCTTCCGATGATGCGTGTGTAGTTTACCCCAGACCTACGGGTCCATAGCTAGATGGCTTCTTCTCTCTCTTTGATTCTCAATACAACGTTCTCCTTGATGTTCTTGGAGATCTATCCGATGTAATCTTCTTTTGCAGTGTGTTTGTCAAGATCTGATGAATTGTGGATTTATGATCAGCTTATCTATGAATATTATTTGAATCTTCTCTGAATTCTTTTATGCATGATTTAATATCTTTGTATTTCTCTTTGAATTATCGGTTTGGTTTGGCCAACTAGATTGGTTTTTCTTGCAATGGGAGAGGTGCTTAGCTTTGGGTTCAATCTTGCGTGATTTCACCCAGTGACAAAGTAGGGGTAGCGAGACACGTATTGCATTGTTGCCATCGAGGATAAAAAGATGGGGTTTTCATCATATTGCTTGAGTTAATTCCTCTACATCATGTCATCTTACTTAAGGCGTTACTCCGTTCTTTATGAACTTAATACTCTAGATGCATGTTGGATAGTGGTCGATGTGTGGAGTAATAGTAGTAGATGCAGGCAGGAGTCGGTCTACTTGACACGGACATGATGCCTATATGCATAATCATTGCCTTGGATATCATCATAACTTTGCGCTTTTCTATCAATTGCTCGACAGTAATTTGTTCACCCATCGTTTTATTTGCTTTCATGAGAGAAGCCTCTAGTGAAACCTATGGCCCCCGGGTGTATTTTCCATCATATTACTTTCCGATCTACTATTTTGCAATCTTTTATTTTCAGATCTATATACCAAAAAACCCAAAAATATTTTATCTTTTGTTTATCTATCTTTATCAGATCTCACTTTTGCAATTGACAGTGAAGGGATTGACAACCCCTTTATCGTGTTGGGTGCAAGTGTTTGATTGTTTGTGCAGGTGTTGGGGATTTGTGCGTTCTTCTCCTACTGGATTGATACCTTGGCTCTTAACTGAGGGAAATACTTACCTCTACTATGCTGCATCACCCTTTCCTCTTCAAGGGAAAAACCAACGCAAGCTCAAGAAGTAGCAGGAAGAATTTTTGGCACCGTTGCCGGGGAGATCTACGCCAAGTCAAGACATACCAAGTACCCATTATAAACTCTCATCTCTTGCATTACATTATTCGCCATTTGCCTCTCGTTTTCCTCACCCCCACTTCTAAAACAATTTTTGAAAAGATTTGCCTTTTTATTCGCCCTTCTTCTATTCGTCTTTTTCGTTTGCTTTTTGTTTGCTCGTGTGTTAGATTGCTTGCTTTGTCACGATGGCTCAAGAGAATACCAAATTGTGTGACTTTTCCAATACTAATAATAATGATTTTATTAGTACTCCGATTGCTCCCGCCACTAGTGCAAAATCTTATGAAATTAATGCTGCTTTGCTAAATCATGTTATGGAAGATCAATTTTCCGGCCTTCCTAGTGAAGATGTCGCATCCCATCTAAATAATTTCGTTGAGTTGTGTGATATGCAAAAGAAGAAAGATGTGGATAATGATATTGTTAAATTAAAGCTATTTCCGTTCTCACTACAAGACGTGTTAAAACTTGGTTTTCATCTTTGCCTAAAAATAGTATTGATTCATGGAACAAGTGTAAAGATGCTTTTATTTCCAAGTATTTTCCTCCCGCTAAGATCATCTCCCTTAGGAACGATATTATGAATTTTAAGCAACTTGATCACGAACATGTTGCACAATCTTGGGAGAGGATGAAATTGATGATACGAAATTGCCCTACTCATGGTTTAAATTTGTGGATGATCATACAAAAAATTTATGCCGGATTGAATTTTGCTTCTAGAAATCTTTTAGATTCGGCCGCGGGAGGTACTTTTATGTAAATTACTTTAGGAGAAGCTACTAAACTTCTAGATAATATTATGGTTAATTATTCGCAATGGCATACCGAAGGATCTTCTACTAGTAAAAAAGTGCATGCGATTGAAGAGATTAATGTTTTGAGTGGAAAGATGGATGAACTTATGAAATTTTTTGCTAGTAGGAGTGCTCCTATTGATCCTAATGATATGCCTTTGTCTACTTTGATTGATAACAATAATGAATCTATGGATGAGAATTTTGTTGGTAGGAACAATTTTGGTAATAATGCGTATAGAGGTAATTTTAATCCTAGGCCGTTTCCTAGTAATTCCTCTAATAATTATGGTAATTCCTACAACAATTCCTATGGAAATTATAATAAGTTTTCCTCTGATTTTGAGAATAGTATTAAAGAATTTATGAGTTCGCAAAAGAATTTCAATGCTTTGACTGAAGAAAAATTGCTTAAGGTTGATGATTTGGCTAGGAACATGGTTAGAATTTCACTTGAGATTGATTCTTTGAAAATTAGATCTATTCCACCCAAGCATGATATTAATGAGTCTTTAAAATCTATGAGAATTTCTATTGATGAATGTAAGGAAAGAACCGCTAAGATTCGTGCTAAGCGAGATTGGTTTGTGAAAGCATGTTCTTCTAGTTCTTGTGAAAATAATAATGAAGATCTTAAAGTGATTGATGTGACTCCTATTGAATCTTTGTTTTCTAAAATAAATCTTGATAAAGATGGGACTGGAGATTAGTCACCTTTAGTTAGAAGGCGTCCCAATGATTTGGAGTTTATAAATCTTGATGCAAAAATTGATAAAAGTGGGATTGGAGAGGTCAAAACTTTAAGTAGCAATGAAACCACTCTTTTGGATTTCAAGGACTTTAATTATGATAATTGTTCTTTAATAGATTGTATTTCCTTGTTGCAATCCATGTTGAATTCTCCTCATGCTTATAATCAAAATAAAGCTTTTACTAAACATATTGTTGATGCTTTGATGAAATCTTTCGAAGAAAAGCTTGAATTGGAAGTTTCTATCCCAAGAAAACTTTATGATGAGTGGGAACCTACTATAAAGATTAAAATAAAAGATTATGAGTTTCATGCTTTGTGTGATTTGGGTGCTAGCATTTCCACAATTCCAAAAACTTTATGTGATGTGTTAGGTTTCCGCGAATTGGATGATTGTTCTTTAATTTGCATCTTGCGGATTCCACTATTAAGAAACCTATGGGAAGGATTAATGATGTTCTTATTGTTGCAAATAGGAATTATGTGCTCGTAGATTTCATTGTTCTTGATATAGATTGCAATCCTACATGTCCTATTATTCTTGGTAGACCTTTCCTTAGAACGATTGGTGCAATTATTGATATGAAAGAAGGAAACATTAGATTTCAATTTCTGTTAAGGAAGGGCATGGAAAACTTTCCTAGAAATAAAATTAAGTTGCCATATGAATCTATTATGAGAGCTACTTATGGATTTCATACCAAAGATGGCAATACCTAGATCTATGTGTTTTTATGCCTAGCTAAGGGCGTTAAACAATAGCGCTTGTTGGGAGGCAACCCAATTTTATTTTTGTTTTACTTTTTTTGTTCTGTTTTTCAATAAATTTTTCATCTAGCCTCTGGTTAGATGTGTTTTGGTGTTTTAATTAGTGTTTGTGCCAAGTAAGACCTTTGGGATGGCTTACGGTGATAGTTGATTCGATCTTGCTGAAAAACAGAAACTTTTGCATCCAGTCACAGAATTTTAATAATTCACTGGAGAGTTTAAAAACCCTGAATTTTTTACACAAGATTTATATACAAATTTCCTATTCTGTGATAATTTTTCAGAACTTTTGGAGTTACATAAGTATTAGAACAATTTGGATCTTCGCAGACTGTTCTGTTTTTGACAGATTCTGTTTTCTTTGTGTTTTTTGCTTATTTTGATGAATCTATGGGTAATATCGAGGGGTATGAACCATGGAGAAGTTGGAATATAGTAGATATTACACCAATATAAATAAATAATGAGTTCAGAACAGTACCAAAAGTGTTGATTTTATTTTCTTGTACTAACGGATCTCACGAGTTTTCTGTTGAGTTTTGTGTTGTGAAGTTTTCAAGTTTTGGGTAAAGATTTGATGGACTATGGAATAAAGAGTGGCAAGAGCCTAAGCTTGGGGATGCCCAAGGCACCCCAAGGTAATATTCAAGGACAATCAAGAGCCTAAGCTTGGGGATGCCCCGGAAGGCATCCCCTCTTTCGTCTTCGTCTATCGGTAAATTTACTTGAGGCTATATTTTTATTCACCGCATGATATGTGTTTTGCTTGGAGCGTCTTGTATGATATGAGTCTTTGCTTTTTAGTTTGCCAAAATCATCCTTGCTATACACACCTTTTGAGAGGGACACGCATGAATCGTGATTTATTAGAATATTCTATGTGCTTCACTTATATCTTTTGAGCTAGGCAAATTTTGCTCTAGTGCTTCACTTATATCTTTTTAGAGCACGGCGGTGGTTTTATTTTATAGAAATTATTGAACTCTCATGATTCACTTATATTATTTTGAGAGTCTTTCTAAACATCATGGTAATTTGCTTTGGTTATAAATTTAGTCCTAATATGATAGGCATCCAAGAGGGATATAATAAAAACTTTCATATAAAGTGCATTGAATACTATGTGAAGTTTGATTCCTTATGATTGTTTTGAGATATAAAGATGGTGATATTAGAGTCATGCTAGTGAGTAATTGTGGATTGTAGAAATACTTGTGTTAAATTTTGTGATTCCCATAGCATGCACGTATGGTGAACCGTTATATAACGAAGTCGGAGCATGATTTATTTATTGATTGTCTTCCTTATGAGTGGCAGTCGGGGACGAGCAATGGTCTTTTTCTACCAATCTACCCCCCTAGGAGCATGCACATAGTACTTTGTTTCGATGACTAATAGATTTTTGCAATAAGTATGTGAGTTCTTTATGACTAATGTTGAGTCCATCGATTATACGCACTCTCACCCTTCCACCTTTGCTAGCCTCTCTAGTATTGCGCAACTTTCACCGGTGCCATACACCTACCTTTTACCTTCCTCAAAACAGCCACCATACCTACCTATTATGGCATTTCCATAGCCATTCTGAGATATATTGCCATGCAACTTTCCACCGTTCCATTTTATTATGACATGTTCCATCATTGTCATATTGCTTTGCATGATCATGTAGTTGACATAGTATTTGTGGCAAAGCCACCGTTCATAATTTTTATACATGTCACTCTTGAGTCCTTGCACATCCCGGTACACCGCCGGAGGCATTCATATAGAGTCATATTTTGTTCTAAGTATCGAGTTGTAATTCTTGAGTTGTAAGTAAATAAAAGTGTGATGATCTCCATTATTAGAGCATTGTCCCATGTGAGGAAATAAATAAAAGAGGCTAACGAAGCCCACAAATAAAATAAAAGAGGCCAAAGAAGCCCACCAAAAAAATGAGAGAAAAGAGAGAAGGCGCAATGTTACTATCCTTTTTCCACACTTGTGCTTCAAAGTAGCACCATGATCTTCATGATAAGAGTCTCCTATGTTGTCACTTTCATATACTAGTGGGAATTTTTCATTATAGAACTTGGCTTGTATATTCCAATGATGGGCTTCCTCAAATTGCCCTAGGTCTTCGTGAGCAAGCAAGTTGGATGCACACCCACTTAGTTTCTTTTTTGAGCTTTCATAAACTTATAGCTCTAGTGCATCCGTTGCATGGCAATCCCTACTCACTCACATTGATATCTATTGATGGGCATCTCCATAGCCCGTTGATACGCCTAGTTGATGTGAGACTATCTCCTTCTTTTTGTCTTCTCCACAACCACCATATTCTATTCCACCTATAGTGCTATGTCCATGGCTCACGCTCATGTATTGCGTGAAAGTTGAAAAGGTTTGAGAACATCAGAAGTATGAAACAATTGCTTGGCTTGTCATCGGGGTTGTGCATAATGAAATACTTTGTGTGATGAAGATGGAGCATAGCCAGACTACATGATTTTGTAGGGATAACTTTCTTTGGCCATGTTATTTTGAGAAGACATGATTGATTTATTAGTATGCTTGGAGTATTATTGTTTTTATGTCAATATTAAACTTTTGTTCTCTCTCTTTGATTCTCAATAAAATGTTCTCCTTGATGTTCTTGGAGATCTATCCAATGTAATCTTCTTTTGCAGTGTGTTTGTCGAGATCCGATGAATTGTGGATTTATGATCAGCTTATCTATGAATATTATTTGAATCTTCTCTGAATTCTTTTATGCATGATTTAATATCTTTATATTTCTCTTCGAATTATCGGTTTGGCTTGGCCAACTAGATTGGTTTTTCTTGCAATGGGAGAGGTGCTTAGCTTTGGGTTCAATCTTGCGTGATTTCACCCAGTGACAAAGTAGGGGTAGCGAGACACGTACTGCATTGTTGCCATCGAGGATAAAAAGATGGGGTTTTCATCATATTGCTTGAGTTAATTCCTCTACATCATGTCATCTTACTTAAGCTGTTACTCTGTTCTTTATGAACTTAATACTCTAGATGCATGCTGGATAGCGGTCGATGTGTGGAGTAATAGTAGTAGATGCAGGCAGGAGTCGGTCTACTTGACACGGACGTGATGCCTATATGCATAATCATTGCCTTGGATATCATCATAACTTTGCGCTTTTCTATCAATTGCTCGACAGTAATTTGTTCACCCACCATATTATTTGCCTTCATGAGAGAAGCCTCTAGTGAAACCTATGGACCCCGGGTCTATTTTCCATCATATTACTTTCCGATCTACTATTTTGCAATCTTTTATTTTCAGATCTATATACCCGAAAACCCAAAAATATTTTATCTTTTGTTTATCTATCTCTATCAGATCTCACTTTTGCAATTGACCGTGAAGGGATTGACAACCCCTTTATCACGTTGGGTGCAAGTGTTTGATTGTTTGTGCAGGTGTTGGGGATTTGTGAGTTCTTCTCCTACTGGATTGATACCTTGGTTCTTAACTGAGGGAAATACTTACCTCTACTGTGCTGCATCACCCTTTCCTCTTCAAGGGAAAAACCAATGCAAGCTAAAGAAGTAGCACACCACAGAATACCGACTGTGATGGCAATGCAAGCACAAACGAGTAGCAAGGATGGAGCGTTTGGGATATTCGAGATATCAGAAACAGTTTTATAGGGACAACTGTATGCATCATGGCTCCCTATCCCCGACGATTTCTGGGTCATGTGGGAAGGACCCCCCCCTATCGCACACACTCACTTGGCGACGGTTTAAAATGCCGTCGCGAGAAGGGGTTAAAAACCATTTGTATAGCACCTCGTTGTACCAATGATCAAGTCTTATTAACAATCACTTTCGATTAACATGAACCCGAAGAACTTTTGTAAAACACTAAGTTACCTCAACGGGGATATGCATATCCCCAACAATAAGTATGTCATATTTCTTTTTGGCTGTAGGCAAAGGGAGTTGAAAACTTGCAGTAGTAATTGTCGGAGATTTTTTAATAACATTAATATCATTCACTTGAAATTGTTTCTTCGGAAAATGCACCGTATGCTCATTACCAATGATATGAAAAGTGACTTTGCTTTTATTGCAATCAATAACAGCCCCTGCAGTATTCAAAAAGGGTCTACCAAGTGTCGGGGGGATGGACCCCAGGTAGCCTCATCAGCACTTAACCATATTTCAAGACATCGGGGCTGGCCGAGCCCCTCAGTCCGACTGGTCGTAAGACCGGCCTCCGGGGCCGGACGGGACCGGAGTGTCGCCTCCTAGAAGACGGCGAGGGTACGGGCCAGCTCCTGGTAGGCGGCCCGTCCCCTCCCTAGGAGTTTGAGCCCGACCAGGAGACAAGCTGGGGCATGGCCACAGTGCGCCATGCCCCCCCCCCCCGAATCACGGCCGCATGGCTACAGTAGGCGCCGCCAGGCGGTCGCCAACCCGCCCGGCGCGACGCTGTAGCCATGGCGCGCCCAACACGGCCTCTGTCAGCGCGGGTGGCGCCACAGTGAAGAGCCGTCAGCGGGGCCCGCAGGCGGCGCCCCCCCTGTCGGCTGGTTCCTCGGCAGCCGGCAGGGCCCAGCAGAAGCGGGCCCCAGCAGCCGGCGGAGAACCCGGCCCCATAGACGCTAGCAGCCGGGGCCTACCACCCGGCCATATTACCATTGTACCCCTGGGGGGTTAGCCTATAAAACCCCCCAGGCCACACCCATGCAAAGGGTTCCTCTCATGTTCCACCACAGTTCTACACACACCACAGCCAGGGAGAGGAGAGAGCTAGCCTTGCCCTTCTTCCTCCTCTGGCCGAATAGCTCTAGGAGCACCATTGTACTCTTTGCTTCATAGTGATCATGCGGAGACCCCGCAGAGCAGGAGTAGGGGTTTCATCTCTTAGGAGAGCCCTGAACCTGGGTAGATCTCCTGTCCTTCCGAGTTTGTGCCCACTCCTGCTTCCAAGACCCGACGACGATCTCATGGCCCCAACCATGATAAGCCACCCCCTGGCATCTATCGAGATATTACCACGACAGTTGGCGCCCACCGTGGGGCCAGCAGCGACGTCGGCCGGAGACACGTTCTGGATGGGAACCTTGTTCCTCTCCGGCAGACGGCCCGGGGACTACAGCAGTCGGCCCGGGGACTTCATCGACACCACCAGGAGCGGCCGGCTCCAGCCCGCCGCCTCCCAACCCGGCCACCCTCATGCCAGTTGCCGTCTTCACAGTGGTGGCGGCCCCATCTTGGGCGCAGCCCATCCGCGACTATCTGGTAAGTCGCATGCTACCAGCAGACAAAGTGCTAGCCCGGCAGATCCAACGCCGGGCAAGCGCCTACACCATCGTCAACAGAGAGCTCGCCAGGCGGAGCATGACCAGTGTTTATCAGCGCTGCGTGGAGCCAGAGAAGGGCATGGAGATCCTCAGAGACATCCACCAAGGCGAATGTGGCCACCATGCCGCCTCCAGGTCCCTCGTAGCCAAAGCCTTCTGCCATGGTTTCTTCTGGCCGACTGCATTGGACGACGCCAAGGAGTTGGTCAAGAAGTGCAAGGGGTGCCAGAAGTTCAGCACCAAGCAACACCAGCCGGACTCTGTCGTCAAGACCATCCCCATCACTTGGCCATTTGCCGTGTGGGGTTTGGACATGGTGGGTCCTTTCAAGATAGCACGCAGCGGCATGACTCATTTGCTGGTCGCTGTGGACAAATTCACCAAGTGGATAGAAGCCAAACCAATCAAGAAGCTGAACGGTCCGACTGCCGTCACGTTCATCACCGACATCACCGTCCGATACGGCGTTCCCCACAGCATCATCACCGACAACGGCACCAACTTCACCAAAGGCGCCTTGGCCCGTTTCTACGCAAATCAGGGTATCCGACTGGACCTAGCGTCCGTTGCCCATCCGCAGTCAAACGGCCAGGTGGAGCGAGCAAACGGCCTCATCCTGTCCGGCATCAAGCCCCGCCTGATCGAGCCGCTGGAGCGATTGGCCGGCTGCTGGATCGACGAGCTGTCGGCCGTCCTCTGGAGTCTTCGGACCACGCCCAACAGATCAACCGGCTTTACGCCCTTCTTCCTCGTGTACGGTGCCGAGGCTATCATCCCCACGGATATCGAGTTCGACTCGCCTCGTGTCACCATGTACATGGAGGCGGAAGCAAAGGAGGCGCGAGAAGACGGCGTCGGCCTGCTGGAAGAGGCCCGGCTGCTGGCATGCAGCCGGTCCGCCATCTACCAGCAGGCCCTGCGCCGCTTCCACAACAAGAAGGTCAAGCTGCATACTTTTCGCGAAGGCGACCTTGTGCTCCGCCTGATCCAGCGATCAGCCGGCCAGCACAAGCTCGCAGCACCTTGGGAAGGCCCCTTCATCGTCAGCAAGGCCCTGGGTAACGACTCATACTACCTCATCGATGCCCAAAAGCCCAGGGCACGCAAGCGAAGCACAGCCGGCGAAGAGACGGAGCGGCCATGGAACGTGAACCTACTCCGTCCATTTCACAGTTAAAGCGAGTGTATGTACCACGCCAACTTTTGTATTAAGTAAATACCTCAGGTCCCCCGAGATGTACTCGGGGGCTACCTTTTTATCCACGAGATAAGCTTATACCATGAATTGAGTTCTTTTTACACTCTTGCCCCGTCCGGGTTCTGTTCAGCCGACCCGGGGGCTCGCCGCCTTGGCCTAAGTCCGCACCAGCCGCAGCCGACTAGTAGTGTGCCGACGCCAAAGCCCTATCTTCGCTCCATGTCGCAGCTCGCAGCGCGGCTGTCCGACTGGCAAGAGTCAAAGGCCGGAAACGCTGTCCACACGAAAAGCGACTAAGGAAAACGCCGACTACGGCCAAGCCGGCCTCTTGCCTCCCTCGTCCGGCTGCTCAGCAGCCGGCAGGCCGGCTTCTCGCTCGACTAAGCTACGCTCTAAGCGGCCGAAGTAACCCACCCGTTCTAAAAACAACCAAGTCCCTGACCCAGCCACAGACCGCAGCGCGGCTGTCCGGCTGGCAGGGAGGCGGCCAAGGGAACGCGGCGAGGGAAAAAGCCAAAGAGGGCAAAAGCAAACTCAAGCTAGAACTCGGCAACACATGCAAAATGTGGGGAGTTAAACTTTGTACATTGCAAAAGGGCCCAAGGCCAGCATTCATCAAGTTTAGAAATACACCCCCAGTGGGTGGAATCACGCTTAACTAACATTGTTTTCAAGCACGAGACAGAGAAACTCGAAAAAAGATAACATGCCATCTAGGCGGACGGCCCCTCGGGCTGCACGGACTGGTCGGCAGCAAGCGTAGCTCCGGCTGGTGGGGCTGCCGGCTGCGGAGTCTCGGCCTGGCGGTCGGCGGCGGCTGACGTGGTCTCCGGCTGGTCGCCGGTCGGCGCCGGGTCGGGCCAAGTCCGGCTGGTCGCTCCGCCACCTGGTGCGGCGTAGCTGCCATCCTTGTCCTCGCCGTCCTCATAGCCTTCATCACTGGAGGCAATCTCCTCCGCCGAGTCCTCCCCGTCCGACGGGTTCAGGCCGAACCAAGACGGAGGCACTTCGGTGCCGTTGTCTTCCCGCTCCAGGACGAAGACGCTGACATCAGCGTAGTCAGTAAGAGCCGACGCTCGGATGGCAATGGCGTCGCGCTCCGCCGCCAGCTCTGGCAGCGCCTCCTGGCGGAAGGTGGCCAGCTGCGCCAGGCGCAGCTCGGGGTACCAGGCCTTGACGAACTCCAATGCCTTCGCAGCCCCAGACCGCGCCGCGGAGCTCTTCCAGGCTTCGAGCCGGTCGGCCGCCACCTCCAGCCAGTCGGTCGTCCGACTGGGAGTCCGCGGGATCCGAGCACCCGGCCACAAGCCCTCCAAGACCTGCGACCCGGCCCGCTGAAGCCGGCGGAGTAGGCGGCGCGTTGGCTCGAGGCGCATCCGGACGGCCATGAGCTATTCGCGCAAGGTCCGAGGCTGGTCCTGCGTGACCTCCTTACCCTTTCGCCTGCACTCCTTGCGCTGGGCCTCGATAGCCATGCAAACAACGACAGAGTGGCCCGGAAGGAACTCTGTTAAAAAAAGACAAAAGTGTCAGAAGATGGCTTCCGGCAACAGCCGGCAGCCACCAGTCGGCAACAAAAAGAAAGGGACGCACCGTCGAGCAGATCCTCGACCACGGTGTAGCCGTCCCGAAGGATCTTCTCCTTCTCGGCCCAGTCTGAGCGCTAGATCTCGAACTCGGCCGTGAGGTTTTCCTCGTCTGCCTTCAGCTGCCAGACCCGCTCCGCGTGCCGCTCGGCCTGGTCCGCCAGCTCCTTCTCCAGTCGGTCGCGCGCTGAGGCTGCCTGGTCGCGCTCCTGCACCACAACCCGGAGCTGGCCCTCGAGCTCAGCCACGCGCTCCCTCAACTGGGCAGCAGCCGCTGAAACAAGCACGAGACGTCAGCATCTACTCCAACAAAAACGAGAACAAGCCGCCTGAGAAGATCCGGCCCGACTGCTCAGCAGTCGGCCCGAATCTCGGGGGCTACACCCAGTGGGTGCGCTGGCGCGCCCCCAACTGGAAGCCGGCTTACGTACCTCGGCTCTGAGTCAGCTCAGTGGTCCGGGCGGTGAGCGTCCGGTTCTGCGTATTGTAGCCGGCCGCCCGCATGTTGTGGTAGTCCTGCAACAGCAGCAAGCATTTCAGCCAAAGAGAAGAATACCTTGGAGTTCCAACCCGCCTGCTCAGCAGCCGGCTCGGAACTCGGGGGCTACACCCAGTGGGTGCGCTGGCGCGCCCCCACGGAAGATTACAAGACAAAAAACATAGCAAAATAAGGTGTACGTACCCGGACGGTCGACCGCGTTGCCAACAGCTCCTCCCTCACCCTCTGCAGAGCGGCGTTCTGGGCAAGGAACCGGTCCTCCAGGTCGCGCACCGCCAGGTTCAAGGCGGCCGAGCCGGCCCCCGCCACCCAGCCTGAAGGAGGGGCGCTCGTGGCCCCGGCGTCAGCTCCCCGCGAGCTCGAGGCCGCAGCCTCCACCTGCCGCCTGGGCTCCGATGTCGCCCGCGTCGCACGCCGGCGTGCAGGAGCGCGCGCCACCAAGGCATGGCTCGCCGCCTGCACGGTGCTAGCCGGTGGTACCTCCGGCTGGTTTGGCTCGCCGCCTCCTCGACTGCCAGCATCCAGCGCGCGCCGGACCTCCTCCGCCTCCGGGATGGTGATGTTGGTGACTGCCAGCCCCGGCACCGACTGGTCGGCTCCGGTTGCCCCAGGCGACAGTCGGTTCTCCGCCACCCGCACTTCCAGCTGCTCGAGAGTGATGGTCTCCGGGACCCCACTACCAGCCGAACCCATCGTAGCCCTGGGGTCGGCCTCCGCCCGAGCCTTGGCCGCGGCTTCCGCCTCCACCCTCTCCGCCTCCGCCTCCGCCCTCTCCGCGGCCTGGGCCTCTGCCTGCGCCGCTTCCTCCGCCCGGGCGTCGGCCCGCGCCTTCTCCGCGGCCTCCTGCTCTTCGCGCGCCTCCCGCGCATGCCTCACCGTCGCCTCTTGAAGAGCGGCAGCCGGGTCCACGCGCCTGGCCTCCTCGGAGCCGCCCGCTGCGTCCATCAATGAGGCGGACGGAGCCCGCGTAATGACACAGGCCGTCCTGCTCAACAAGAAAGCAAAGATAAGGAAACCCCCAGGGGAGAAGAGAAATGTGAAGGCAGGGCGGCGAGCGCGCGTACCCGGACGTGTACGGCATAGGCTTGGGCCCCCTCCGGGCGGCGGCCACCTTCAGGGCCTCTTGCCGCCTGGTCGCATCCGCCTGCTTGGCCTTCTTTGCCGGGTGGCTGCCAAACCTCCCCGCAAGGAGGCGGCATTTCTGTCCGCCGGCTGAAGCAGCCGGCCGCGGCCCAAAAGGGCCGGCTCCCGCCCCCGCGCCTCCACCAGGTCGGCGCCGCTCCTCGTCATCCACGTCGTTGTCCGGCCAAGACCGGACGTCGCCGACTCCTCCACCTCCCGAGGAGCCGCCTGCTCCGGCGCTGCCTCCTCCGGTGGCCTCGTCATCGCCACCTTCCTCCATGGCGGCCGTCCCCAACTCGGGGTCGCCCGCGTCGCTGTTCTCATGGTCCGACATCCACTGTCGGTCCGCAGCCGGCCCGCCTTGGCCCGGGAAGCGCTGCCTCAAGGCCGGCTGGTCAGGATGGATGAAAGAAGGACATTACAAGTAAAGCAGTCGGACCTGGTACTTACCGTTGGGGGAGGGTTGGCCCGACTGTATGGCTCCTTGCCGATGTGCCACTCCTCCTCGCTGAGCTTGCAGTTGGAGAAGTAGTTCACATGGTGGACCACCTCCACCTCCGGCATCTCCTTGGTGGACATCCGGCATGGGTCCCGGTGTCCGCTCATCTCGCTGATAAGATGCGGCCGAAGTTGGAGGGGTGACACCCGGCGCATGACGAAGCCGGTCAGCAGGTCGGCCGGCTTGAGCCCCTCCTGGTCCGTCATCTCTTGAAGCCGGGCGAGGACGCTTACGATGAGGGCCGGCAGGCGCTTGGGCGGCTGTTGTTGCCAGTTGTCCCGTGGCCCAGCAGGCGGCCCGGGCACGAAGGCCGGCAGGTTGATGTAGTCGTTGACCTGATGAAGATTTCGGACGTAGAAGTAGGACTTCTGCCAGAACCTGGTCGACTCGTGCAGAGGGATGGCCGGGAAGCGCGTGCCGCCTCCTGAGCGCCTCACGGCGATGCATGCCCCGCACTGGGCCGGCTAGTCCTTCGCCGACGTGCCCAGCTTGAGGTAGAAGAATCTACCCCAGAGCTCAAGCGTGGGCAGGACGCTGAGGTACCCCTCGCAGAGCGTGACGAAGGCCGCCAGGAGCACCACCGTGTTGGGGGTGAGGTGATGCGGTTGCAGGCGGTAGAAATCAAGGAAGGCCCGGAAGAAGTTGCTAACTGGGAGCCCGAAGCCACGAAGGAAATGCGTGCGGAAGACGACGAACTCACCGGGCTCCGGCCGCGGCGAGATCTCCCGCTCGGGGGGAAGGCGCACGCCCACGTTGTCGGCGTGGGGAAGCCTCCGCGTCGCGCGGAGGAAGTCGATGTGGTCCTCGTGCACATTGGAGCCTAGCCAGTCGCTCTTCGCCATGGCTCGAGGACGGCGAGAAGAAGCTCGGGGATGAGGATGGCAGGCGGCGCTGCGGCGGCGCAGGGCAACAGGGGCGTCGCGGCGGCCGTGGCGGAGCGGCAGTGGAAGAGCAGCAGCTGCGGCAGCGAGAGGAAGAAGAGGGAGTAGGAGGGGGCGCGCGTGCGTTCTGCTGCCGCTCCTCCCCCTCCCCCTCTTTATACCCGTCGGGGGCGAAGCTGAGCTGACGTGGGGGCATGGGATTAACTGCGCCCCATGCCCCGCACGACCCCACGTATTCCGCGCGGTTATGGCGCAGTTATCGCGCCGCGGAAGGGCCACGTCTGCCTCGACCGCAGCAGATCCGCACGTGGGCCGAGGCCCTGTAGCGGCGGGCCCCAGCCTGCGGCGACGTCCCGTCGCGTGCGTGGGCTGGCAGGCCGGCCTGGCCTGCGGGCGCCGCGTGGCACGCGGGCGTCGCGTGGCGCGCGTGCGGCAGGCGGCGCCACACCAACTCCCGCCTGTCGATTCGAATTCCACCAGGCGGTCGCGGCCTAGGCCGGCTACTAGAGTCCGGCTCCCCCTAGCCGGACGGAGCAGAAGGCGGAAAACCACTCAAAGGGGAAATTGCTGAGGCCCTCTGACTGCTAAAGCCGTAGAGCCTCACCATCTTCGAGGACTACTGTCGGGGGGATGGACCCCAGGTAGCCTCATCAGCACTTAACCATATTTCAAGACATCGGGGTTGGCCGAGCCCCTCAGTCCGACTGGTCGTAAGACCGGCCTCCGGGGCCGGACGGGACCGGAGTGCCGCCTCCTAGAAGACGGCGAGGGTACGGGCCGGCTCCTGGTAGGCGGCCCGTCCCCTCCCTAGGAGTTTGAGCCTGACCAGGAGACAAGCTGGGGCATGGCCACAGTGCGCCATGCCCCCCCCCCGAATCACGGCCGCATGGCTACAGTAGGCGCCGCCAGGCGGTCGCCAACCCGCCCGGCGCGGCGCTGTAGCCATGGCGCGCCCGACACGGCCTCCGTCAGCGCGGGCGGCGCCACAGTGAAGAGCCGTCAGCGAGGCCCGGAGGCGGCGCCCCCCCTCTTGTCGGCCGGTTCCTCGGCAGCCGGCAGGGCCCAGCAGAAGCGGGCCCCAGCAGCCGGCGGAGAACCCGGCCCCATAGACGCTGGCAGCCGGGGCCTACCACCCGACCATATTACCATTGTACCCCTGGGGGGTTAGCCTATAAAACCCCCCAGGCCACACCCATGCAAAGGGTTCCTCTCATGTTCCACCACAGTTCTACACACACCACAGCCAGGGAGAGGAGAGAGCTAGCCTTGCCCTTCTTCCTCCTCTGGCCGAACAGCTCTAGGAGCACCATTGTACTCTTTGCTTCATAGTGATCATGCGGAGACCCGCAGAGCAGGAGTAGGGGTTTCATCTCTTAGGAGAGCCCTGAACCTAGGTAGATCTCGTGTCCTTCCGAGCTTGTGCCCACTCCCGCTTCCAGGACCCGACGACGATCTCATGGCCCCAACCATGATAAGCCACCCGCTGGCATCTATCGAGATATTACCACGACACCAAGGATAATCGACATGTTGTCATCCTCGGGCATCTCAAGTATAACAAAGTCTGTTAAGATAGTAACATTTGCAACAACAACGGGCACATCCTCACAAACACCGATAGGTATGGCAGTTGATTTGTCAGCCATCTGCAATGATATCTTAGTAGGTGTGAGTTTATTCAAATCAAGTCTTTTATATAAAGAGAAAGGCATAACACTAACACCATCTCCTAAATCACATAAAGCAGTCTTGACATAATTTATTTTAATAGAGCATGGTATAGTTGGTATTCCCGGATCTCCAAGTTTTTTAGGTACTCCATCCTTAAAAGAATAATTAGCAAGCATGGTGGAGATTTCAGCTTCAGGTATTTTTCTTTTATTAGTGACAATTTCTTTCATATATTTAGCATAAGGGGCCATCTTTTAAATATCAGTCAAACGGGTACGCAAAAAGACTGGCCTAAGCATTTCAGCAAAGCGTTCAAATTCTTCATCATCCTTTTTCTTAGCTGGTTTAGGTGGAAAGGGCATGGGTTTATGAACCCATGGTTCTCTTTCTTTACCATGTTTTCTAGCCACAAAGTCTCTTTTATCATAACGTTTATTTTTAGGTTGTGGGTTATCAAGATCAACAGCAGGTTCTATCTCAACATCATTATCTGGTTCTTTATCACCGTCTGGTTGAGTATCTTCATGAACATCATTATTATCATTTTCATTATCACTAGGTGAATGTTCATTACCAGATTGAGTTTCAGCATCTGAGATAGAGGCATCATTGTTATCTTCAGGAGGTTTTTCTATTTCAGGTTCACTAGAGGTGTGCAAAGTCCTATCATTTTTCTTTTTCTTTTTAGAAGGACTAGGTGCATCAGTATTAATTCTTTCAGAGTCTTGTTCAATTCCTTTAGGGTGTCCCTCAGGATAAAGTGGTTCCTGAGTCATTTCATCTCCTCTAGTTGCTACTCTAACAGCATAATCATTCATATTATTGTTCATTTCACTAAGCAATTCTCTTTGGGATTTAGCAACTTGTTCTAACTGAGTTTGAACCATAGAGGCATGTTTTCCTACACCTCTAACATCATTAGTGATTCTAAATAACAAGTCACTCAAGCGAGCAATCATATCAGAATTTTGCTTTAACTGTTTCATAACATTAGCATTGAAGTGATCTTCTTTTCTAATGTAATTGTCAAATTCATATAAGCATTGACTAGGATGTTTATTATCAGGGATGTCACCTTCATCAAACTTTAATAAAGAATTTACCTCTACCACCTGTGGTGGTGGTGTATCAAGTCCATGTATTTCTTCAATAGGGGGGCCAAATTTATAGATTCGACACAAGGGGGGCCAAAGAATATTTGTAAGTATTAGCAGTTGAGTTGTCAATTCAACCACACCTGGAGATTAAATATCTGCAGCAAAGTGATCAGTAGCACAGTAGTATGATAGTTTTGATAGCAGTAGTAACAATAGCAGTGGTAACGTAACAGCAGTAACAGTTTTGTAGCAGTTGTGATAGTAGCAATAGCAATAGTAACTTAGCAAGAACAATATGTGAAAAGCTCGTAGGCATTGGATCGGTGAATTCGTTGGATGATATTCATCATATATCAGTCATAACCTAGGGCGACACAGAACTAGCTCCAGTTCATAAATATAATGTAGGCATCTATTCCGTAAATAGTCATACGTGCTTATGGAAAAGAACTTGCATGGCATCTTTTGCCCTACCCACCCCCCCCCCCCCCCCCCCCCCCCGCGCATGCGTGGCACGGGGGTCCATAAGGAAACTAAGGGATATTAAGGCCTCCTTTTAATAGAGAAACGGAACAAAGCATTAACACATAGTGAATACATGAACTCCTCAAACTACGGTCATCACCGGAAAGTATCCCAACTATTGTTACCTTGGGGTTTACGGATCATAACACGTAATAGGTGCATATGACTTGCAAGATCGTATCAAGAACATAGATATAATGGTGAAAACATAAACGGTTCAGAACTGAAATCATGGCACTCAGGCCCTAGTGATAAGCATTAAGCATAGCAAAGTCATAGCAACATCAATCTCAGAACATAGTGGATACTAGGGATCAAGCCTTAACAAAACTAACTCGATTACATGATGAATCTCATCCAACTCCTCACCGACTAGTGAGCCTACGAAGGAATTACTCACTCCCGACGGTGAGCATCATGAAATTGGTGATGGAGGATGGTTGGTGATGACGAAGACCGAAGATCCCCCTCTCCGGAGCCCCGAACGGGCTCCAAATCTGGCCTCCCAATGAAGAACAGGAGGTGGCGACGGCTCCATATCATAAAACACGATGAAACTTCCTCTACTATTTTTTCTGGAAAAATAGGATTTTATAGCGTCGGAATTAGGGTCAGCAGGGCCTCGTGGGCCCCACCACCCACCAGGGCACGCCGGGGGCGTGCTCTGGTGTCTTGTGGGCAGCCTAGCCCCCTCCCCTCCAGTGGGTCTTGATTCCAATATTTTTTATTTATTCCAAAACAATTCTCCAAAAAGTTTCGTCCAAATCCGAGAACTTTTATTTCTTCACAAAAACAACACCATGGTAGTTCTGCTGAAAATAGCGTCAGTCCGGGTTAGTTTCATCCAAATCATGCAAATTAGAGTCCAAAACAAGAGCAAAAGCGTTAGGAAAAGTAGATACGATGAAGACATATCAAATATCATTCATAATTTCTTGATATAAAGTAAATGGAATAGCACTTACACTAGCACCCATATCACATAAACCATGATAGCAATGATCTCCTATTTTAATAGAAACAACAGGCATGCCAACTACTGGCTTATTCTTATCTAACATACCTTGTTCATTTCTAGCAGGTTTAGCAATTCTAGCAGCTTTGTCACAGAAGTAAATAACATGCCCATCAATATTATCAACCAAGAGATCTTTAACCATTGCAATATTGGGTTCCACTCTAATTTTTTCAGAGGGTCTAGGTGTTCTAATATTACTTTTATTAACCACAGTTGTAGCTTTAGCATGTTCCTTAATCCTAACAGGGAAAGGAGGTTTCTCAATATAAGTAGTAGGCACAACTGGATCAACATTATGAATGATTGTTTCATGTTTAGCTATAACAGGTTCCTCTAACATTTCTTCAATAGGTGGATGAAATTTAAACCACTTCTCCTTAGGGAGATCAACATGAGTAGCAAATGATTATCAAAAGGAAGCCACTATCTCAGAGTCAAGTCGATATTTAGTACTAAACTTATGAAAAACATCAGTTTCCATAAAAGATTTAACACTATCAAACTCAAGTTTTATACCTGACTCTTTACCTTTGTTGAATTCCCTATCTTCAAAGTTGCGTTTAATTCTATCCAGAAGACCCCATTTGAATTCAATAGTTTTTTTCATAAAGGAACCAGTAGAAGAAGTATCGAGCATGGATCGATAATTATTATGAGAAAGCCAAGCATAAAAGTTTTGTATAATTATTTTTCTTGAGAGCTCATGATTGGGGCATGTGTGCATCATATATTTAAGCCTCCCCCAAGCTTGGGTGATACTTTCTCCTTCATGAGGCCAAAAATTATATATATAATTCCGATCACAATGAACCAAATGCATAGGATAGAACTTCTAGTGAAATTCCAATTCAATCGGTTCAAATCCCATGTTCAAATATCATCCAATAGCCTATACCATGTCAATGCCTTTCCCTCCAAAGATAAATGGAATACCTTCTTCTTAACTCCATCCTCGGATAAACCTGCAAGCTTAAACAATCCACAAATTTCTTCCACATAGATTAAGTGCATATCAGGATGTATCGTTCCATCTCCTGCATAAGGATTAGCTAGCAGTTTCTCTAACATACCCGAAGGAACCTCATAATAAATATTTTCAGTGGATTCAATAGGTTGAGGGGAAACTCTTATTGCTTCCTGTCGAGGTGAAGATACCCTGAACAAACCCCTCAAAGGATTATCTTTCATAGTAACAAGTGACAGAAAATTTCAGCATGTAATATAAATGTTTCCTTACCAAAGGCGCTTCACTCCAAGACAACGGCGCCAAAAAAAGAGTCTTAATGACCCACAAGTATAGGGGATCAATCATAGTCCTTTTGATAAGTAAGAGTGTCGAACCCAACGAGGAGCATAAGGAAATGACAAGTGGTTTTCAGCAAGGTATTTTCTGCAAGCATTGAAAGTAACAGTAACAGATAGTTTTGTAGTAGCATAATTCGTAGCAAGTAGCAAGTAACAAGTAACAACGGTAACATGGTGCGGCAAGGTGGCCCAATCCCTTTTATAGCAAAGGACAAGCCATAACATTCTCTTATAATAAGCAAAGCGTTCTCGAGGACACATGGGAATTATCGTCTAGTCACTTTCATCATGTTTAGTTGATTCGCGTTCGCTACTTTGATAATTTGATATGTGGGTGGACCGGTGCTTGGGTGCTATTATTACTTGAACAAGCAACTCACTTATGATTATCCCCTCTCGCAAGCATCCGCAACTACGAAAGAAGAATTAAGATAAATTTAACCATAGCATGAAACATATGGATCCAAATCAGCCCCTTACGGAATAATGCATAAACTAGGGTTTAAGCTTCTGTCACTCTAGCAACCCATCATCTACTTATTACTCCACAATGCCTTCCCTTAGGCCCAAGTATGGTGAAGTGTCATGTAGTCAATGTTCACATGACACCACTAAAGGAAGCAACAACATACATATCATCAAAATATCGAACGAATACCAACTTCACATGATTACTTATGACAAGACTTCTCCCATGTCCTCAAGAACAAAAGTAACTCCTCAGAAGTCATATTCATGTTCAAGATCAGAGGGGTATTGAATATGCTTGAGGATCTGAACATTTAATCTTCCACCAAATAAACCAACTAGCATCAACTACAAGATGTAATCAACACTACTAGCAACCCACAGGTACCAATCTAAGGTTTTGGGACAAAGATTGAATACAAGAGATGAACTAGGGTCTGAGATGAGATGGTGCTGGTGAAGATGTTGATGAAGATTGGTCCTCCCATGAGGAGAGGATCGTTGGTGATGTCGATGATTTTGATTTCCCCCTCCCGAAGGGAAGTTTCCCCGGCGAAATCGCTCCGCCGGAGAGCAAAAGTGCTCCTGCCCAGGTTCCGCCTCGAGACGGCGGCGCTTCGTCTCGAAAGTATTCTCTTGATTTTTTTTTCTAGGGCAAATGGCTTCATATAGCAGAAGATGGGCACCGGAGGCCTGCCAGGGGGGCCACAAGCTCATAAGGCGCGTCGCCTGAGCTTGTCGCTCCTTGGTGGCCCCCCTCCTGGTATTTCTTTCTTCAATATTTTTTATATATTCCAAAATAATTCTCCCTAAATTTTCAGGTCATTTGGAGCTGTGCAGAATAGTTATCTATGTTGTAGCCTTTTCTGGTCCAGAATTCCAGCTGCCAGCAATCTCCCTCTTCATGTGAAACTTGCAAAATAAGGGAGAAAAGACATAAGAATAGTATCATAAAGTGAAATAATGACCCAAAATATAATAAATAACAATAGGAAAACATGATGCAAAATGGACGTATCAAACATTTCAACACATCCACAAACAATATTGTGGTAAGCATTCCTTCTATATAAAGAAGTCCACGTATACAATATGCACAACATCGTGGTAAGTATTCCTTCTATATTGGTCAAGAAGTGCCCTTCAAAATACAGGAGGCACAGGGCAAGGGGACCAATGCCGCAACATGCTACAAACAGGGTTGCACTGGATGGCCAAAGAATTTAATGCGGAGGGGCTTTCCTGACCGAGTGTGTGCTCCTCGCTCTGCGGGGTGGTGTCGTCCGGCCAAGCGCTATTCTGTGTGAGTTGGGCACATGCATTTGCTCGGTGCAGGGTAGCCCAATCAGCGAGAACGTGCAGTCGCAGCGCCCTAAGGCTGGACAGAATTCCAAAACACGTCATCCAAAGTTGGTCTCTACTCCAATGGGCGCAATGAGTCATCTATTTTACATAAGAGACGAGCATGGAAGATGCAGATACAAACATCCATCAAACAATTCACTTAATTTTTTTATTATGTTAGTTACTTCTCTTCTTGGTCTCTTCAAATAGTTCACTTGAATTCCATTTTAAGTTTCATATAGATCGCTTAACTTGTAGGTTGGAGTTGGTCTCTGCGTCAATCAGTTAGCATAAACTTTTGATATAATCTTAAAGATTACATTACATAAGCTTATAAGTCAAAATTAAGAGCACTACTCCTACTACTCCAGTAAGTTCAAGCAATGGGTCGGCGGCCCGACCCAAGAGAGAGAGAAGTGTCGTCCACTCGGCTTGCAAGCCGGGAATGGGCCACATGAGCCTTGTAACTCTAAACGCATATAAGAGTTAGCCTAGCCGTAGCGTTCTTCTTGACAAGGAAGTAAACGCCCGATTGGCCTAGTTGTATGAACCACAAACAGGTGTGAGAGGGATGGGTGGATAGCCTTAGGACGTGTTTGGCAGCCTGCAATAGGCCCAACCAGGCCTGCGCGGGAAGAATCCAGCATGTTTGGTTTCCTAGGCTGCATTTGCGTCTGGGCCGCACGAAACTTAAAGCATCCCTAGGCCAGGCCCGGGAGGAACGGCCGAATCGGCAGATTTTCCAGAGCCAAGCTCGGCGCGGCCACACGTGGCTCTTAGCTGCATGCCTCGACGAGCGCAGGAGACATACGAGACGTATCATAACTCCCCTCCCTCTCTCGTGTCACCGCCTACTCCTCCATTCACACCACTGCCTCTTACTCTCCTCACCGCCCCTTGCTCTCCTCTCCTCTGATGGCTCACCCATCACCGCGTTGCCCCCTAACCCCCATCATCGCCAGCAACAACAACATCCAAGAACGGTGGGTGGCCGACCTCGCGAACTCTGGCATTGACCTGATGGAGGCCATCCGCATGCCCTCGCCATTCTGCGCCAGGCCACCTCGTCGGGCCAATGGGGTGTTGGCTGCTCTGGCTCCACCGTTGTATCCAGACCTGGTGGTCCTGGGTTTAGTGGTGCCGCTAGAGGGGGCGTCGTGTGTGCCGCTGCTCGGGGCCCCAGTGGGCAGAGGGGGTATTTTACCCCTATTCGAGGGTTTTCTCCGGGCAGCACGTTTGGGCCATGGACAACGACGCCCTCTTCCTTGACTTCCCGCGTGACCAGGAGCACGGGCGCAGCACCGATGGCCCTCAGCATTGCCAGCTCCTCCTCTTCATCCAGCTCCTCTTTGCGTCGGAGTTTTCTACTCGGCCGGCGTACGCTCCATCAGCACCCGCTCCGGTAAGTAAAATTTCCACCTTTGCTCATAGATGTGGATTAGGGTTTGCGTTGTTAGGCATGGATTGGATTCGCTTGGATTCGATTCGATCCGATTCCAATCGAATCGATTCGAATCCAATCGACTGCTTCTTAACTGTTACTGTATATGCACAGCCTCGTTGCTGTTAGATTGCTAGATTAGTGCACCACCTTGATGCAAATTAGGTGTGTAGTTGTATATTTGTGCTTGCAAGATAGGTAGTCATATTGGACGATATTCATGCTAGATTGGTTGATGTTCATGCTGCACAAGTTGCTTGATTTTCATGTCAATTGCTTGATGTTCATGCTGCACAAGTTGTTGTGTTGTTCGTAGTTAGGGTTTGTGAATGATTTCAGTACGTGCATGATGATTAGTGTAGGTAGGATAAATGTGCATGCTCATATGTGTTGTAGGACCATTGTGCTCGTTTAGGTACTGGTACCAACCAACATGCTGCCAAATGTGGGTGTCCTGCTAATGATTGGCAACTGCCACAACTTGCAGTGCTATGTTAAGATCATAGCACTGATTTGGCAACTGCCACTGATCCAGTGCATGCTCATATGCATTGTAGGACCATTGCATGTTTAGGAACTTGCCAAACTTGCACTGCTATGTTTAGATCATAGCACTAATCTGGCAACTGCCACTGATCCAGTGTTATGATCTAAAACAGAGCATTGCATGTATAGCAACTGGCACTGATCAGTGGCAGTTGCCCAAGTGCAAGTGCCACTAATGGGTGGCACTTGCACTTGGACAACTGCCACTGTTCAGTGCCGGTTGCCAATGATCATCTCACTGATCGTTTGCAACTACCAACCCTTAGAGGCAGTTGTCAATGCCCTATTACTAACACAAGTCATCTTACCTGGCAAGATCATGAAGATGGAGTGGGACGTAGCCGGAGGAGGAGGAGGAGCGCAGGTCGTGGCTGGCGCCAGGGCGCCGAGGTCCTTGTCCCGACGAACCAGTGGCTCAAGACAGTGAACCTGCCTGGCAGGGTCGCTGCCATGAGCCAGCCATGGTCACGGGGACGAGCACCGAGGACCGCCCACGAGAAGGGGGGCGAGAACCGCTGCGTTTCTACATGCAGATCAAGGACATGGAGGATCTCGCCATGCTCGTCATCCCTCGCAAGTTCACGAACGTGCTGCAATAGTGGCTGATGACAAAGCCACCGCGTGTCATCAGGCTGTCGGCCAACAATTGGTGCGAGTTCTGGGTTCAGGTCCAGAACTTTCAGGGGCACATGGTCCTTGGTAAAGGCTGGCAGTACTTCTGCCGCCGCCACAGGATCATCTCCGGCGACATCCTCGTCCTGCGCATCTCCGGACTTGGCTTGAAGGTTCAGATCAACAACCACGACAGCTCGATCATGTGCAGGGTTCGCTGCACCAAAAACAGTTGCGCCGGTGACCTTACACTCGCGCTCTAGTTAGTTTGTGGTGATCGTGTGAACTTGATGTTAGTTTGTGGTGATCGTTTGAACTTGTGATGTGATGAACTTGTTATATTTTGGCCATGATCAGCACCCTGGTTTGAAGCAGGGACATGAGATGCCCCTGCTGTTTTAACTTATGGTCGTAGTTAATGTAGTTTGCTTGTTATCTGTTGTTCTTTGTTGTCTGTTCTGTGTTGTGTTGTCTTCTTTGTTGTTGTGCCTCATGTTGTGCTACAAATGTGGTGGTAAGTCCACCACATTTGAAAGGGGTCAGCACAACACAAACGTGCACGCAGCCAAACAGCTATGGTGTGCATCTGCTGACCCCTGAAGCACAAATGTGTGCAACCAAACAGCCGACCCTAAAATGGCCACTGATGCAATACGGGCGACCAAACAACATACAGATGTTGGTTTTTCGCCTGTTTTTGCCGAGCCAGGCTGAGTTGAGATGCAATGCAGGCAATATTAGAGAAGACAACCAAACACGTCATTAGTCTATGATAACCAATTTCCTTCTTGAATTCGATAGATAGATAGATCGAGATTTCATGGCACTGATCTACCCTAGAGATCGTGGTGCTGACAGTATGCATTTTACGCCATTAGTTATGGCATGGAACAATAGACGTCTCCATTGGCACTGAGCCACAGATCAGGAAAACAAAGGAAAAGCTAGCTAGGGAGGCCAAGAGGGACGAATGACAGACGGAAATAACAGAAAATTTGAAATACATGCCTTCTTTATTTGGCCTATTGATCTGCTCGACTGCTTGATTTCGACAACATCCTTGACTGGTGCATGATAGCATCCAAACATATGATCCATCTGGAAAGAGCAGGACAGCAGAGCGGAGAATTTTCCATGATGATCATGCCCATATTATCTTTTTTACACTGAAAAAAGTTGCATCTCACAGAATTTCTAACTTCTTCGTATATGATTGACCAACAGAAATGGCGACGCTGAAAATTCACATTAACAGTGCATAACACAACTGCCTGGCGCCGAGTCAAGGGTGTAGTGATCCACGAAACAAGAATTTGTAATCCGTTTTCTCACGGGGATTATTTTTCCATACATACACATGTCATCTATACATGACATATTTATTCTTCACCCAGTGTGCTGTATGCTAATGGCTGACCTCTGCAAATTGTGCAGCAACTTTGTTCATCTCATTTGTTGCGACCGATGCAACAGAATGCTAAATCCATGGTAGGTCAATGCTGGTTCGAATTTGTAGCTGGTATTCCTGAGGTTATGTCACTGCAAGAAGCAAACCTTCCATCAACGACTAGCCATGTAGAAAAAAAAAGGAAAGCCAAACTTTTTTTTAAATAACATTTCTAAACCAGACTGAAAGAACTCAGTGCACATCCGCGACCAAGGAAGAAAATCATGTATTTAATGTTTAATCACTGGTGGGATGCATCTTTAACACCGCCTACAGCAGTACATACGAAGAACATGTTTCAAATAACTATGTAACATACTGGTTTGGTGCCAAAGAAGCCTACACATTATAGATAGGATATTTATGAAGCTTTGAGTTTGATAAGTCGCTTCCAAAATTATCAAAGTCATTTAGATTTTCCTGGCTGTTTGCACCAATCCATGAAGAGGCTGGAATGTAACAAATGTTTTTCTTTATCTATTTTTTCCAGATTTCCCCAGAAATATCAGACAGGTCACATGACCAATTACCTACAGCCAATGCACTTCAAACAGAATATAATTTTATTGTTATGAAATGTATGTGCACAAACTAATGTGAACCACCGTGTATCACCTTGTCGGTCAGGTATATGCTGTCCAAAACAGCAAATCCCGCAGCAACACCGCCTTCATCCGAAGAAGAAACTTTTGTTCGCATCAAGTAACCACACTTGTCATTGATGATCACCTTATCTTTGTTCCTGAAATCAGATATCAAGTCATGACCTGTTTATCAGAAGAAGCACCATCTTATGAGGAGCGCTAGTGTTTGGACTTCTGTGTTTCAAGCACTATATATACCGCAGGTAGGCTCCATATATCCCAAGCTCAGATACTGTGAGTGCCTCATGGCAAATACCACCACGGACCAGATTAGCGAGAGATGCTTTGGGAAAGATTCTTTGCATCAGTATGTAGGCTGAGAGAGCATCTCCTCCTTCCTTCTTGAGTCTGATCAGAGCCTCTCGCACATCAAGACCGTATATGTTGTTCCCTGTGCATGAATGGCATATCAACAAATAATGAGAAAACCTCCTAAGAAAACAACTAATGACCAAAATAATATCCATATGTTACTGCATAAAACAAACCTCCGCCTTCACGTTGAGGCTTCAAGACAAACAAGTCAGGGTTTTCAATCGCAGATTTGACAACCTCTTCATCATTCAAGCTCCATAGCCCTGCAAAGCATTGACGGAGCTTGGCAATTTCCTCCTTATTTTCAAGAAACCTGTGGAGGGAACAAATTATGGTCAGATAGGCTTTTAATGTCTACCAAAGACTGATAATTGATCTGATCACTAATGACAGAAGTACAGCGACAATACTACAACATGTCTTACTATCCTATGTTCAGTCATGGGGTTTACATCATTGGAATATTCAAGTCATTGGTACTCAAAAATTGAATCACCTTTCAAGCACATTAGGTTTTGCTAGTTCTTGTTGAATCTTCTTGGTCCCCACTAAATGATATGATATTGAAGGACACTTCACAGCAGATGATTGTTCCATCAAAAGCCTTGCACTCCATTCCTAGAATATACAAGAAACATGCCATGGGGATTAACAACAAAAACAATTGCTATACATCCACAAGACACAAATTTTGCTTCGGTGTTGACCCTATTAACGACTAGTGAAATCAATATATACGAGGGAATGTAGAAGTATTTGTTGAAGTGTATATGTGGATTGCCTAGCCCTTTCTATAATTCTATTAGTTCGGACTTTTGGTTGCGATGGCTAGTGTATTAAGCTTAATATGGTATCAGAGCCTAAGGTCTTGTGTTCAAGTCCTGGCTTTCGCAATTTATCCAAAAAATTGCTGCTGCCTCCCTCTGTGTCCACGTATAGGCCTCTTGGGCCATACCTCTGAGTCTATTCACGTGTTGACTTCCCACGTCACATGTGAGAGGGGGTGTTGAAGTGTATATGTGGATTGCCTAGCCCTTTCCATCAGTTCGGACTTTTGGTTGCGTTGGCTAGTGCATGAAGCTTAACAGTATTCAAATATATTAAAATTTAAAATGATGCCATATTATCTCAAAGAAAACACCTCTATGGTAATTTGGTTTTCAATCAGAGGAACTGTCACAAAAAATGCTGTGTTGAAGGGTGGAAACAATGTATACACGTACTGCTTCTGAAGGATAATCGTTTGGTGTATAGCCAGCTCTAAAATACACCACAGCGACCTTCCTGTCATTTCTGCATTTTCCAAAAGTACTTTAATGAACATTCTGCAAGATTGCAGCCATCGCTAAACTGCCAAGTGTCAAGCCACAAACAATAAGCCAATCACTGAATACATACACCACAAGAGTTCCATCAGGGAGAACCTGGCCTTCAGCCTCCACCTCTGACAAGGTTTTCCTAATAGTTGTTACGCCATGTGTAACAAATTGTCAAGGGAACACAAATTTGATGCTGAGACTTGATGTAACATTTTAGCATATGGACTGGGAAGAAGATCCTGGACACTAAATTGGAGACAAGCAAATAACCAGAAGTACTAAACAGTTGTCATATGACAAGATTGAGCTATAGACTGGGAAGGTGGACCAAAGATGGCATGCGGAGCATCCCATGGACATCACCGTGAACCCATCATCAACCCCACAAACTCCAAGTGGACCGATGACAAGAGCTCGCCCATGTGCCATCAAACTGAGGTGACTTCACTCCTACTTGAGGTCCCTATGTATTTGAATGAGACATGGCTTCTAGCTTAATCCGGAATGCTATGTATGCTACACTGCTACCATGCTTAGATATGAAGGCATGAACCTGGAGAAGCAAGGAAGGAAGCCCAGGTCCCAAGCGAGGAGCGGAGACTCAAAGACGAAGAGAAGGAAGAAAACCAGTGCAAAATCTGCACTACCGGACAGTCGGGTGAGCGCTGGCGCCTCGGCCTCAACCCTCTGGAGCGACCAGAGGTCAAGCAGACTGTCCGGTCCTACCAACCAGACAGTCTGTCTAGTTGGCACTCGTACCTCGTCCTCAACCCTCCAAACCGACCAGACTGTCCGGTCGGCGTTGAAGCCTCTGAAGAATTGCACAACCAGACCGACCCGTCCACTCTGACCTAACTGTCCAGTAGTTCTGTCTGTACAGATTTTGGGTAAGGTCCGTGTATCTCCCCTCCCCATACCCCTTCGTGCCTAGGCTATAAATACCCGTACTTCTCACAGATCTAGGGTTAGCAAAGTATAGACTAAATCTTGATAGAGCTTTGCTCAATCTACCCTCTCCCTTGGAAATCAAGAGCTCTTTCGGGAGAAGAATCCTCTTGGATTATCAAGACATCCATATCCTTTGGATTGGGGAATAACTATCTCTCAAGACCCATCTCTCCTAGAGATTTGGAAGAACTACCCTAGTTATCTTTTCCTTTTGTTGCTGCTTGGATCTTGACGTGCGTCTCGTTTTGGCATGAGATTTGAGTACTTTGGTGGTGAATCTTGTCTGTGAGTGTTTTCTCAAAGTTTTCCACCGTTGTTCTTCGTGTTTCACCCAAATCCACCTCCAAATAGTGAAGATCTACAGTTTGCCCCGTATCAAGATGGCAACTGCATTGGCAGGAAGAACGTTTTAACAAAGCAAACTTTAAGCAACTGAGTCATGGCATCTTTTGCTAAGCAAGAACTTAAGTTACAGAAAATCATATATAATTTTCATCATAAAGAGAAGTGCCAAAGCAGATCACAAAAGGATATGATTCCCTCAAATATTTGACAACCCAGTATTGGTCATACATATTTCTTTCTTCGGGCTGAACAATCATCATAACTACAGCACTGAACATTTCATGAAAAAGTGTGTCAGTTAATATTAATTGGTTCGCTATAATATGCATGATTCAGCTAGAGCGTACCAAACCTGTCAACATTAAACTCATCCCATGCTTTGGCCAATGCTTTAGCAAATTGACGGCTTGCCTCATTTCCAGGAACCCTTTTGGCATCTAGACATAATAAATTTCCATACTGATTGATCAAGGTCCTGCATAGCAATTAGTGATCGGTTGATTTACTACACATACTGATGACCTAATAATAAATCTGATTAGAAATACCCTGATAGGTACAAAGTAGAAAACTTCATAGTATCCATTAGTAAGACTTAGTCAAATGTAGAGAAGTTTGGCTTAGGACAAAGCTAGAACTTCAAATAATTTGGAATGCGGGAAGGAATTCTTACTTATCTCTAAGTAAACATAGAAAAAATATTATTTAACATCAGAATTACAATGCAGCATCGTTTAGAAGTGTAGAAATAATTTTTTGGACATAAAAACCATGTGTACAATTAGCTAACCAGATTTCTCAAGTAAAGGTACGGTGTAAATACACACAAGCATAGCAATGTAATACCAAAGATATGTTCTACTTTACCTGTGAAGCTCAGTCACTATAGAACAAAGCCCAGGAAAAGATACTGAAATAGTGTTGAGCTCTATTTGGAGAAGAGAATTGGTTTCCGAATCCAGCATATAATCTGATCGGTGCAGCCCCAGTCGAATATTCTAGTGAAAAAAGTAGCATTTATCAGTACCATACAGTAAGGACATCAACCAAAATAGGGACCAAGAGACTAGATGGATCTATTAATGTCCAGGCATAGAAGTTGACTGAATAGTAGAGGTGAGGTGAATAACCTCCTCCTTGTTTGCATCCATCATCTTCCTGTGAATATCTAAGAGCCTAGAAGTGAAATCATCAACCTGCCTTGTTCTGAAAGTACAAGTATGAGTGTATCAGGCTATCAGCCCAAGAGCTCCATTAAAATCCTTATATCAAATTATCAACAATCTGATTCGTTGATATACAGCCTCTAAAAAAGTTCAAGGCATATCTACAAGAATAATTGACATGATTTTGTGAGCTGGTACGCTTCTTTTATCCTGATCAACTTGCAGGCAGAGGCTGTGAATGAAAACGTGGAGAGGTTAACATGGCAACGGAACTCACTTGGACAAGGAATCCTGCAAGAAATCCCCATCCAAGCTAACACGATCCACGAGCTCGTTGAAAAGCGGAGCCAGCTCGCACGCCTGGCTCCAGAAGGACTCCGGGAGACGCGACGGGAGCAGGGAGATTGGAGCATGGACCAGTCCAACCCCAGGAACTGTTCCTGATCTCTGCAAGAGGACAGGCAGTAACAATGAATGTTTGGTCATGGACGATAGATATTCCGAGCTCTGCTCATCGCGTCGAAGCTCACTCAAAGATTGCGGACTGAGCTTGACCGGCCGATGCAAGAAGAGGTTGATTTCCATGGAAGTTTGAACCGAGGAGGCGAGAACCTTACCGGGTCCGCGCGGTCCCCGACGACGAGCCCGTGCATCGCGCACCACGCCGCCGCCTCCCGCGCCATCTCCTCCACCGCAGCGGCGTCCGGCTTTCCCTCGGTGGTGCTCATCGCCGGCAGTGGTGGGTGTTGGGCGCGTGAAGAATTTCTGCGTAGTTTGAGGTGGTATATTCTGAATTTGAAGCTTAGGTTATCGGTGTGGTGGGGTTTGCGATTTCTAGGAAAATGGAGGTGGCGGCCAAGGCGGCAGGCTCAGGTTTGGTCTCTGTAAAGTGTGCCGGTCACTTTCTCTGCTTGGGCAGCAGCCTCAAACATTTTTTTTTAAGTCCTCCAGTTGGAAAACTGATGATGGATTCTGTGGTAATGGACCAAAGCGAATCCAAAGCATTCTAGTACAGTACTATGCAGACTATAAAAAATAAAATAAACGCTAAATATCAAGTAAATTTAGTTAGATTACCATGTTAATAGTAGTAGTACCACACTATTTTGTCTTGCAAAATTTATATCGCAATGCAGTTCCATTAGGTTTTCTTCCTTGATATGATTGGGAACCATAGAGGAAATCTTGCATTGTAGCGTACAGAAACTGGAAACAGAAAAGTTTACCTTTTTTACAAAGAAAGAACGGTGGTGAGCTATACCACTTTCCTCACCTCCAGTTTGTGGTACACAATGAAACAGGAAATTGCTTTTAGAAAGATACCCATGTCACCCTTTTTAAAAGAGATTATAAACCAAAAAAAGGGATAATTGACCTAAAAGGTTTTTTCTTTTTGTTGAAAGTTGATCATCTCAACTCGATATTCGTGATTAGGACCATGTAGCTTTTTGTTAGACTAGCTTGTCAAGACAATCCCGAATATTCGGCCGCCCCATCTCATTGGCATCATGCATGACATGACCAATAGATTAGTGTCTCGATTCACTGAACCTAAAAAAAAGATGCTGCACCAAATTAAAATACTCTCTCCGATTCATATTACTTGTCGCTACTTTAGTACAACTTTAGTCGGAGGGAGTACATACTACTGATAGAAAAACTCTCCAATGATAACATATTTTGACGGGACAAAGAAAGAAACCCGGGTCATGTTTGGCACGTCTCAGCTTCTCAACGCACCTAGACCTAGAATTTGAGCGGTGATCATAGAAATAGCATTACAACGAGCATCAAATTTGGATACAATGGAAAGGATCTAGGGGGTGTAGAAAAATTATTGCTAAGAGAAGACCATGTATTCGAGACCGCATAGAGCCATAAATCTAAGCTCAGCATACCAAACTTGTCTGACAAAAATGATGTACAGATTTGTTGTTTCCCACTTGAAACACTATTTCCTGAATTATAAGAAATAAGAGAAAACTTCCAGCACAGCTCTGGTGGGAACAAAAAACCATTGAGGACCGTGCCTGGCGATAAATATTGGCAATCATAATTCTTTTGGCAAAGCTGCGGAAGGACATTTTCCTAAGGTATTCCATAGTATGTAGTCTCCAGAAGAGGCCTGCCAAAGGAGAGCAATATTATCAAAGAGTATATAGTATTGATAGTGATATTTCACCTTTCCGCACTGGGGTCTCATAACTGATTAGCAATAACACAGTAATTCAAGTACAATTTATCTGTTTGGATAAACAGATCAAATGTCTATTTGTGGAACAAATCTTTTGTAATGTTGTCTAGCATAAATTATATTTTATGCTCAAGGTGTGAGTTTTACAGATGAAAAGATCATATTCCAGAGGGAAGCCAGAGTCCTGCACAGGCCCGACCCCCTCCCCGACCCCCACCCACACACGCTGCCGCGTGTGCCTCGCCGCCCCAACCTGCCCAAACCGCCTCCTCCATCAGGCCACTGCCGCGCCGCAATGCCACGGCCGACCGGCCGTCCCTGTCTCAGGCTCAGGGCTGCACTTCCACGTGTCAAATTGTTTCAGGCGACTTACAAATAGCAAACATGACTTTATAAATACTGTGTGCAGAAGCTAGGAGGGTTCTTCGCATCAGATCAAAATGCTTATAGTTAGTTCAGCACTAACAAAGCAAGGTACACCCTCTGTTCACAAATGTAAGATGTTTTGGCAGTTTAAAGCTGCCAAAAGGTCTTATATTTGTGAACAGAGGGAGTAATATTTTTTGCATATGCAAACCCATGCATGCACTGTATGATTCTTCCTGTAGTTTGTACAATTCTCTTAGGGCAATTATTGAAATGTTGAGAAAAAAACAGATTTTCAGTGCATTGGCTATTTAAAGAACCAAAGTTGGAGGGGGTGTGACAAGGAAGTCACCTGCATTGAGTATTCTACTGGGGCTTTGACAGAAGGGTAAACGGTTACCTGCAGAATATGGTACAGGAAACATGATGTTTAATTGTGACTCAATTATTTGAATAAAGAATGGGAGGAAATGCTACAACAAGGAGAAAATAACTATTTCATAATGGAGGTCAGGACATGTAAGGGTGCGATTCTTTAGCAATCTCTTCAGCATTGGTAGTAAGGAAACTGTAATATGTACCACCTATCAAGCACTACAACATAAGAACACGGACAAAATATATGTGTGGATGAGTTAAAATTTGTGAAGAACAAGCGCTAAAAAATTTGAGCTGGCATGAGGGCATCAACATTGGATAACAACACTAAGCTAGTTGACTGAGTGGGTGAAGATGGTGATCAAGAAAGGTCGTGGGTAACTTACAGATCTTGGGTCGATTATAAGACCAGACAGGGTGCCACCAACAACCTTAAAAGACACCTGGAGAATATTTCATAATCAATTAATATTGGAAAAACAAGTTCAAATGAGTAAAGTGCATGTGCGCTGCTGTATGAATATTAAAAGACTTCACGGGTGTGCATAAGAACAAATATGATACAGTGGTTGTTCTAGATTATACTTTCTGATCCCAGGTACAAATATTACATGAATAACAGAATGTCATGCAAAATGAACAGCTGCATGATCCTATATCAACAACAGAACAGAACAACTGAGAGCTACTATATGCTGAGAAAGCAATATGAAGAAGAGGCCAGGCATGTCAGAAATATACAGTGACCGAATATGATTGTTCCCAATGATCTCATATTCAAAATAACATCAGGAAAGAATGACTTAACAAATTCCAACAACAATAATATGTTTGGGTAGAGGCAAACCTTAGCATAATTATAAGCCTGCCAAGACAATGGCTCTTCCAAGTCAACTGCTTGAAGGTCTTTGTTCATTTTTTCCATGAGGTAGTCATCCAAGTTGGCACCATTCTTAGTGTTATCTTGCTCACAATCACTATCTTCAGAAAATGCAGTGGTTGCGGCCGACCGAAATGATGAATTTACTCGCTGCGTTGTTCTAGGATGAAATCTAACAGTACCAGAGAAGGTAGCTTCAATGCTCCTACCACTGAGGCCCCGGCCACTTGACACAATTCTCCACTCAATTAAATGTTCTGTCATTGAAACCGTCCCAACTGATGGATTTCCGTCATATGATGCAACTCTTCTTCGAGGAAATGGCATTGTAACCATGCAAAATTCCATAAGAAATGGGGACTTGTAACCCTCCATCAATCTCAGCTTAAATAGAAAAGCACCTTCATTCTCAGATACCATAGACAACTGGTAGAACCCTTTAACAGGTGGATCGATGTTGCATGGAGCTTGATAGTGCATCAAAACGAAATTTCCTAGTGGTGGTTGAAATAGCAGAGATTGCTTATCACCAGTAGGCTCTGAAGCTTGAACACAGTGGTGGAATGATGATACCTCCACACGGGCAGTTTTTAACCCAGTCAGTGGCAAAGAAACATCAGGTAACCCTTCCAGTTCAGCCCTACAGGTTAGTTGTCCCGAAACGGAAAGGAAATCTGGCACATCATCACGGTCATATAGTGCAGCGTTTATAGTCTCCAGGCTAGAAAAGAGAGTCCGTTGCCTCCCTTTGTATAGGTAAGGCTTCCAGGCAGGTTGCTTCTGGTCTGTCGGAAGAGGATCAGCTGAATACCCAGTTGTTCTAATCGAAGAAACATTGCCATAATTAAGATCCTGAGGTGTGCCTGCAGAAAGATACTGTTAGCTTCGTTGGCTAATCAATAAACAGATCCATGAAGCTAGATGATAGAACAACACAAAGTTTTATATTCGACATCATACTCACCAAAAGGCATGGCACCGATGATGAAGCTTCGTAGTAATTCCTTGTCAAAAGGTCTTATACCACCTTTTAAAGAGTCTGATTGAGCAGCGCCAACAGGCGAGGAAACTGATGCAACTGGGGCTGCAACAGGTGCAGCGATAGGTTTTGACCGGGCTGTAATACCTATGCTTCCAGTCAATGAATCTAACAGTCCACCAACAGAGGGGCCCGAACTAACAATCACCTCTGGTTCAGCAACATCACCAGTAATTATGTCCCCAATAACATTCGCAACCATAAAGGCCCTATCATGAAACATGAAGTATGAGAGTCCAACTAGTGAACATGATCTTTAATTGGTTGATAGCAGTATAAAACTCACAAATATTTTCGTAAAATATATGCCTCTGGGGTTGTTAGTGTAAAGAATGAAACAACAAAGAACCCACATAAATAAGGTAAGCAAACTTACATTACCCTGTTATGCACGGAAGATTGAGCAGAATGGAAGAAAGATTGCCACTCTCTTTGGCTGAACTCCCGCAGTCAGGTCTTTTCAATAGGCTCTCGAACGCTTTAAATGACTGAGGATCCACCAGAGGCAGCACAAGGACATAATAACTTCCACGTTTCTGAAGAACTACTGGCCACAGCATAAACCCACCCCCTTCCTCTTTGTCAATCTGAAGGGATATAATGTGGCGAGTGATTGGATCATCGACCCAGGAATCCAATCCCACAGATGATAAGTTTGTGCGGATACCAGAGCCACGGGCCGTGCCTTCCCTGCACAATGTCATATTTAAGTGTTTATCGTGACTATTTTCTAAGCCATGAACATACCACAACATGCGTTGATCGAGTTACAGTTTCATCAGTGGATGAACTTCTGAACTAATATGAATACCTATCTTGGATACATTTAGCCTTTGTTCAGAAGAAACATGCATTGCTAAGTAACGATCCTGCATCTAAATCATAATTCACTTCCAGGACGAGTAACATGCTATCTATTTTTTACTCGACCACACCAATTCTCCGGAGAAAGCTAGTACAAGAACCAAGAAACGACGGCCAAACCTTCTCCGGCGGTTGGCAAAAGCGGCGGCGACCTCGTAGTCCGCCGGCAGCGGCATCTCCGCGCCCTTCCCCGCCCCCTCCGCCTCCCACGCGACCCGCCACCGCTTCTCCACCACTGCAAACCGCCTGAAGCAAGGGGGGCGATGAGTTTCTGGACCAGAAGGACCGAATCCTGGCGCGAGAATCCCCGGATTTCATCTCGGGGGTTCGCGAGGTGGGGTCGGTGTCGGACGTGCGTACCTGGAGAAGGCGACCGCGTCGTTTGGCGTAAGGATCCAGATTGCGCGGATGCTGCACCCACCGCCGGACATGGATCGCCGGAGGTGTGGCCGCGCGGTGGCTGTGGACTCGGCGCTTGTTTCTAGGATGGATGGCCGGGGACTCGGAGGGGCTAGTGAGGAAGACGACAGGAAGAGTACGGGAACGTAAACCCGCCTCCCGGCTTAGGTTCCTGTTTACATGTCCGTTTTCCCTGGAAGTTTACGTATTCTAGTTCAGCTGTCGCCAGTCACGTCTTCAACTGGATGATACCCACATTGTTGCGCTTTCCCTGGAAGTTTACGTATTCTAGTTCAGCTGTCGCCAGTCACGTCTTCAACTGGATGATACCCACGTTGTTGCGCGGATATTTTGCAACATATTTCAATGTGATTCGTTGTATGAAACATGAATATTTAAAGTAATAATATAAAAAGTTAAAACTAAAAATACTATAATTTATTATGTTTGATTACGATATAACTGTAAAATGTTTATTAAATATATATAGCATAATAGAATGAAAATCTCATGTATGTTTGCATGTTGAGATGGGTATTTTTTTCATGCATGTCTATGATGAAGTGACATGCTTGCATGTTGAGAGACAAATGGTAGTGAGGGTGGGCATTTTCTCATGCATGTGTTTACGATGATGTGACATGCTTGCATGTTGAGAGAAATAGTTAATGAGGGCTAATTTAGATATAGAAGATGTAGTGTTTAAAAGAGATCATCTCCATCAGTCCCTCTTTCCTAAAAAAAAGTACAGAAAAAGTTGTAAGTCCTTCCATACACTGCATGAATAGAGATATGATGATAAAGGGTCATCCTATCTAAGCCTTCTAGTTCTAGAAGGCATGATAGTTTCTGATGAATTAAATCTTACCTTGTATTCCACCGATGACACATAAGTCATAATCAGATGAACCCAATCAGCATGAAAACCTAGCTTCAAGAGCATTGCTTCCAGAAACACGCACTCGACTATGTCATAGGCCTTATGCATGTCCAGCTTCACCATGCACCATCCTTCCTTCCCCACCTTCTTCTGATTAATTGTGTCTAAGATTTCATAAGCAATTAGGATGTTATCTGTAATAAGTCTTCCTGGAATGAAAGCACTCTGTGTAGGACTACTTATATCTAGGAGAAGGATTTTATGGTCGTTATCATTCTAGATATCACTTTGTACACCACATTACACAAGTTGATGGGTCTAAATTGTGTTACCCTTTCTGGAGTTTTTACTTTAGGGATCATGACAATTGTGGTATTATTTCATCCTTGTGACATTACTCGACTATTCCGCCTGCAGGACCTCCAACACCAAGTCATAACCTAGCGTCGGCCAGAACCTCTTTGTAAAAAAATGGCATGAATGCCATCTGGGCTGGGTGCCTTGAAGTCCCCGATGGAGAATAGGGCCTTGCTCACTTCCTCGGCTGGACAAACTAGAGAGCTGGAGGGACACTACTGGAATCAGGATCTTTGCCGTCAGCCAGCTCTTTGCCGTCTGCTAGCTGACAGCAAAGAAGGTCTTTGCCATCAGCTTACAGAAAGCTGACGGCAAAGAAATAGCGGACGGCAAAGAGGGTGTTCGCCGTCAGCCTGCTCTTTGTTGTCTGCTAGCTGACGGCATAGAAGCAGACGGCAAAGAGGGTGGGTGGCCCACTAACGAGAACGACTTAACGGCCACTTTCTTTGCTGTCTGCTAGCGGACGGCAAAGCTTCTTTGTCGTCCGCCAGCAGAAGGCAAAGAAAGTGGCCGTTTTAACGGCCGTTTCCCCCCGACCCCATCCCACTAGCTAGGCTCTTTGCCATCTGCTAGCAGACGGCAAAGAGCTGTGACCTAACTGAAAAGGGGCCGGCGCCCGCGCCCCACCCCTCTCTCTCTCTCTCCCGGCCCTCACCTCACCCGCGCCGCCGCCCCCGAGCGCGAGCCGCCCCCGCCCCCGGGCCCCACCGCCCCCGCCGCCCCGCCCCGCCGCCCCGGCCCCCCGTCTCGGCGCCCCGCCCCGCCGCCTCCTCCACCACCGCCGGAGCCAAGGTGAACTTTTTTTTTGTTTTTTCTACTGTTATTTGCTGTTTAGGTTTAGGTGTTATTAATAGGTTTAGGTTAGTGGTAGGATTAGGTTAGTGCTAGGTTTAGGTTTAGATAATTAGAAGAAGAAGAAAGTTGAAAAAAAGAAGAATAAGTAGAAGAAGAGGAAAAAGGAAAAAAGGAAGAGGGTCGTGGATCGCCGGTCGCCGAGGGGATAGATGGTGGAGCCAGTGGGTCCCGCCGGTCCCAACGCCGTCGCCCATGCTGAGAATCCCCTGGTCCGAGTGCTGACCCGTCGACCGTGCGTCGCCATACCAGAGGGCGCCCGGGGACGAGCGGGTTAGGGGGTTCCTCGACGTCGATGGAACCCTAAATAGCAAGTATCGTCGGTGCGAGATACATGTGGCCGTTGGTGTCGAACACTACATCCACGTCCCACAAGTGACGCCGGCGTCCGGCGTCCCGCAGCAAGAGTTCTCGGGGTCGATGGCGGTCGAACACCTATGCGAATTTGTCTTGCAGCCTCTACGATGACGATTAAAAGCCAAGTGTTGAAACTTGAAACACCCAAACCGACTCAAGTCGGTTTGGTTGTTTGAAGTTTCAAAACTTGGCTTTAATCCTCATCGCAGAGGCTGCCAGACAAATTCGCCAAGGTGTTCGACCGTCATCGTCCTCCAAAACTATTGATGCGCGCGGGACGCTGGGCGTCGGCGTCACTTGTGGGATGTGGATCTAGTGTTCAACGCCGAGCGCCACATGTATCTCGCACCGATGATACTTGCTATTTAGGGTTCCATCGACGCCGAGGAACCCCCTAACCCGCTAGTCCTGTTGTAAATATTTAGTTAGGTTGACGAAAAAACCAATATTGCTCTGCCCCTGCGTTCGTGGGTGAGCATAAATGGCATCTCCTCCTCCCCCCTTCATTTGCTCTGTTTCGGTCTTCGTGCCGATAAAACTTGCTAGCTATAGGTATCTTCAATCATCAGTATGCGTGACCACTATGCGTCTCCCGTTCGAAAGGGTTACATCTATAAATATGCATGCATTTGCATATTTATAACCGTGATTCTTTCGAATTGTCCAACGTTATCCATGGACAGCCCGAGTATGTGTAGATTGGGTTCGTTTTCCCATATGCTCTGCTCCGGATCCGATGCAGAATTTCGTCAGTGCCTCCCTGTTGTTCTCCGGGTACACATCCTCTCTGCTTATTGCCGAGACGTGTATCAGGAGAACAGCGGGGAGGTGCTGCCGAAATTTTGCGTCGGATCCGGAGCAGAGCATGGGAAAATGAACCCAATCTACACATACTCGGGTGGGATTAGGACCTATCTTTACCTATTAGTGTCTAGGTTGCATGGACGTAATAAAAGTGACAAACTCCATTAACTGATGAATATATACATGCTGATTTATATATATATTTCTTATGTGTCCAGTAGCTAGGCAAGATGAGTGATCATGCGTGGATGTACACCGGTCACACTAGTCAGAAAGACATGACCATTGAATGGTTAACAAAAACCAAGGGGTTTCTGAGAGCCGCATTTGCAAATGGCCAAAGGACAACCTGGTGCCCCTGTGCCGGGTGCAACAATTGGCACAAGAGGACAGAGGATGAAATGGGCAAACACCTGCAGAAGAGGGGTTTTACGCCAGGTTATACAGTGTGGACATTTCATGGCGAGTCTGCCCAACATGCCAGAGCTGAGGTGCTTCGTCGTCGCACCGACGAGCATGGTACCGGGATGGAAGACATGGTGCAAGACTTTGATGATGCTCGGGACTCGGACGATGAGATGGAGGAATCTGCAAAGGCCTTCAATGAAATGTTGGAGTCTTCAAAACGTCCTCTCCACGAGCACACTGAGCTTTGTTAGCTGGATGCCATCTCACAAATAATGGCTCTGAAGGCTCAATTCAACTTGGGCAGAGAATGCTACGACGCGATGATGACAATATTTGGACGTTTTCTACCCAAAGGCCATGCACTACCTGCAAACCTGTACCAGTAAGACAAAATCCTCCGTGCTCTTAAGATGCCCTATGAGAAGATACATGCCTGTGAGAAAGGATGTGCCTTATTTAGGCTTCAGTATGCGGACTTGAACTATTGTCCCATTTGCAAGTCATCCAGGTATGTTGTGGTAGACAACGGTATGGGTGAGAAGACGCAAACCAAAATCCCCGTTAATGTTCTTCGGAATATGCCAATCGTACCAAGACTTCAACGTCTTTTCATGGTCGAAGAGACGGCCAGACAGATGACATGGCACAAAACGGGCAAAAGAACCCAACTAGATGCAGATGGGAAGCTAATGATGGTGCACACATCGGACGGTGAAGCGTGGAAGCGCTTCGATGCATTACATGATGACAAAGCGGCAGATCCGAGGCATCCTCGAGTCGCCATCAGCACGGATGGGTTCAGTGTGTTTGGTTTGACGGCAGCCCAATACAGTTGTTGGCCCATATTTGTCATTCCACTCAATCTCCCCCCCTGGACCGATTATGCAAAGAAAGAACATTTTCCTGACGTTGATAATTCCAGGGCCCAACTATCCGGGGAAGAATATGAATGTGTACATGCAACCACTGAAGGATGAATTGCAAGAAGCCTGGGATAATGGGTTCAAGACATACGACGCCTTTAGCAAACGGAACTTCATAATGCGTGTCTGGTACATGTACTCGACGCATGACTTGCCGGCGTATGCGCTATTCGTTGGCTGGTGTGTGCATGGAAGGTTCCCGTGCCCCACATGCAAGTGGCTCTTCAGTTTCGTTGGCTTCACGCCGGTCGCAAGTTTTCTTGCTTCGACTTGCATAGACAGTTCCTGGATCCTCGCCATAAGTTCAGGAAAGACAAGCAGAACTTCATCAAAGGTAGAGTTGTCAAAAACTCTGCACCGCCTCCGTTGACAGGCCAAGAGATCCTGGATCAGTTAAACGCTCTCGAGCCAGATCCAGAGCACCAGGGTATTTCAAGGGGTATAATTCGGTACACGCCTGGACTCACAAGACATGCTTGTGGGATCTGCCTTACTTCAAAGACCTCCTTTGCCCACACAACATCGACGTGATGCACACTGAAAAGAATATCGCCGAGGCACTTTTTGGTACATTGTTCGGCATAGATGGGAAGTCAAAGGATAATACCAAGGCTAGAGTCGATCAGGAGGCGCTATGTCATAGACCGTTACAAAACATGCAACCACCAAAAGGAAAGCAGAACTGGACAAAGCCAAAGGCATGGTTCAATCTTGGAAGGCCAGCTATGAGGGAAATTATCTTGTGGGTGAAAATGCAGTTGATGTTCCCTGATGGGTATGCAGCGAATCTAAAGAGGGGAGCGAGTCTTGATAAATTGAAGATATTTGGTCTCAAGAGTCATGACTGGCACATATGGATTGAGCGGGTAATGTCGGTGATGTTGCGTGGCTTCATCCCTGAGGATGAATGGCTAGTACTGGCAGAGCTGAGCTATTTCTTCCGTGTTCTTTGTGCGAAAGAACTATCGCCTGGCCTGCTAGAAGAAATGGAAGAGTTGGCGCCGGAGTTGATTTGCAAGTTAGAGAAGATCTTTCCGCTGGGCTTCTTTAATCCAATGCAGCACTTGATTTTGCATCTCCCAACCGAGGCAAGATTGGGGGGGCCCGTGCAAAATCGTTGGTGCTACGCAACTGAGAGGATGCAGAAGACGCTATGAGCAAAATGTAAAAATAAACGTAGAATTGAAGCATCGATGGCTGAGGCATTCATTACTGAGGAGGCGGCAAACTTCGTGACAGCACACTACGAAGCCAAAAATCGTCATTTGCATAATCCGAAGCCTCGGTACAATGCTGACAACCCTAAAAAGGGTGAATCCAACCTCAGCCTATTCAAAGGGGATCTCGCACCAGCCGGTGCTTCTAATTCCTTAATGTTGGATTTTGAAGAATGGCAGATCATTTCGTTGTATATCTTCACCAACCTAACAGAAGTGCGGTCGTACATCGAGTAAGTTCTCGGTACATTGTTTCGCAACTTCTAATTCCTTTGAACTGCTCTTATTCCCGGATAAATTTGATACAGTCGATACGTCGCCAAATTCTCGTATGGAGCGGTGATCCAAAAGGATTCCGTCGAAGAGTATGAGCTTCTGGCAAAGCATGGAGGCGGCTATCCCGGTTTCATCTCTTGGTTCAAACAAACGGTAATTTCCATTAGACCATTTCATTTCTTTGTCTAATTTGTGGCTAATGCAACAATCCCTTTCATATTAAACTTGTAGGCTAATTCAGAGTTTATGGACGCCGAATTGAGACAAGTCGCTAATGGTTTTGACTTTAAGGTCCGTTCATTTGACAAATACGACATCAACGGATATCACTTTCGTACATATGGCAAAGAGCTATCTATGGCTGACCAAAAGTCTACAAATTGTTGTGTCTCTGCTATCGGCGAAGGAGATACCGAGTATTATGGAAGAGTTGAAGCAATTTATGAACTTCAATTCTATGGTGCAAACCCACCAAACGTCGTAGTCTTCAAATGTTATTGGTTCCAGCCGAAGGAGACTAGAAGGACTCATGAACATATAGGGCTAGTGGAAATCAAACAAAGCACCCATTTGGATGTTCCCGATGTCTATATTATGGCTCAACAGGCAACCCAAGTTTTCTATCTACCGTGGGCCTATCAAAGTGATCCAAATCTCAATGGTTGGGATGTCGTTTATGAAGTGCCGCCACGTGTTAGACCACCTCACCCCAATGAAGAGGATTATGAACCTCACATTAACCCAGACACATATGAAGGAGAATTCTTCCAAGAAACACGTCTTTCCAAAAAACGTTTCAAGAACCGCTCTACTTCACCCCAGAACATTGAAGTAGACAGCGATAGTGAACCCGACTTCACCCCTGAGCCGGAACAAGAAGAGCCTAAACTAGAAGAGGTTACTGCTGCGGATGACCTGTCAATGCTTGACTGATTACGTAAAGGTGGCCTTCCACATGATGATGCATTTATTAATGATGATGATGAGCACGTCATTACTGATAGTGATGATGATGATGCATTTATTGATCCCGAAGCATTTATTGAACCCGACGATCCAGATTATTATTAGGTATTCAATTTTTTATGTTGTACTTGATTTATATAGTTACTTGTATGATTGTATGATTTATATAGTTACTTGTATAATTTTCTTACTTTGTATGATTGTTTCTTATACATAGTGCCATGGTCTTGATATCCGTCCCTGTCGGCCCTCGCCCGCTTTATGATTCGGATGTGGTAAATTCTCTTTTATAACTATTTGTTGCATTTCACATTTATGACAATTATGGCCATCAAGTTGACATAGAGATATTTTAATCTAGGAGGTATGTGAACCGGAATTTGCAACCGACCCTCTTGTCGAGAAGTTAAATTTAGTTGAAAAAAAATGAGTATTTGAAAGAAAAAATTAAAAGAATTGAAGAAGAGAAGATGGCATTGGAGTTGTATGTTGCCGATGTCGTCGATGATCACAAGATGAAGATGAATGAAATGCGCTTGAAGATGGATGCAATGCACTTGAAGATTAAGAAGATTAGAAAATATGCCATTGATAATGAGGCTTGGTATCATTATGCCGTTGGATCAATTGTTACCTTAGTTGCGATCTTCATCGTGTTTATTGTGATGAGGGTAAGTTTTCTCTAGTGTTTTGCTTAACAAATGCATACTTAGCTTATTTTCCTCCTAAATGGCATAATTACCTAAGTTAGATAAAAAATGAGCTATACTTACGTAAGTTGGCTCAAAAATGGCATCATCACCTAGGTTAGCACAAAAATGACCTATATTTACCTTATTTTTCTCCAAATTGACATAATAAGCTTAGTTGACCTATACTTTACCTAGGATAGCTATAAAATGACCTATACTTAGCATTTTCCTCCTAAATGACTTAATATGCTTAGTTAGCTAAAAAATGGCATAACTACCTAGGATAGCTCAATAATGATCTATACCTAGCTTACCTAGTTCATTTATGACATAATTAGCTTACTTAGGTAAAAAATGGCATAACTACCTAGGTTAGCTAAAAAATGACCTATACTTAGCTTCTTCAGTTCATTTATGATATACTTAGCATACTTAGGTCAAAAATGGCATGATAATCTTTGTTACCTCCAAAATGACATAGACTTAGCTTATTTTCCTCGAAAATGACATAATAACCTTACTAAGCTCCAAAATGACCTATTTACCTAGCTTAGCTCTAAAATGACCTACACTTAGCATTTTTACCTAGCTTAGCTAAAAAATGGCATTTTTACCTACCTTAGTTAGAAGAAGAAGATAAAGAAGAGGAGAGGAGAAAAAGAAAGAGAAGAAAAATTCTTCTTCTTCTTCTTCTTTTTCTTCTTCTTCTAGCTAGTCTTCTTCTTCTTTCCCAATTTGCAGATTTGCTTTAGATGAGGAAGCTTGCGTTGATGGAGTCTACTCTTCTCCTTGTGCTTCCTTTTTGTTTTGATTTTGTAGGATGAACAATGTGAAACTTGCTACCTATATATGTATGTATGGATGAAACCATTGTATGCTTGTTGTTGGATATGTTGGCTAGCTATATATGTTGCATATGGACTTTTGATTTGGTATGTATATGTGTTGGATGATCATATCCATATGGCAGGGATATGATTTGGTATGTATATGTGTTGTTATGCTTGTTGAAAGTATTTTCAAATGTGTATATATATAAATATATATATCTGTGAAATTCTATGAAATTGAATGAATTTAAGAAAAAATAGGGGCTATACAGGCTCTTTGCCGCCATCAGCCAGCAGACGGCAAAGCTGCCACGTGGCAGCTACCTGTGCAACCTGGGGGCACTGGCTGGCCTATATGGTTGCTTTGCCGTCTGCTAGCAGACGGCAAAGACCTTTGCATCTTTGCCGTCTGCCAGCAGACGGCATAGCGTGCCATGTGGCAGCTACCTGGGGGGCATCTGGGCTGGCATATTTGGGTACTTTGCCGTCTGCTGGTAGACGGCAAAGATGCAAAGGTCTTTGCCGTCTGCCAGCAGACGGCAAAGCACACCGTTAACCTCTTAACGACCCTAAGCTGCCACGTGTGCCATCCAGGTCCTTTGTCGTCTGCTGGCAAACGGCAAAGACCTTTGCATCTTTGCCGTCCGCCAGCGGACGGCAAAGTGCCCTTTGCCGTAGTTTGTTCAGCCGGACGTGTTGCCGTCTGCTGGCTGACGGCAAAGCCTTTGCCGTCCGCCAGGCATGCCTTTGCCGTCAGCCATGGCAGACGGCAAAGTTCCTGATTCCTGTAGTGGGAGCAAAGGTTTGTCGTGACGCACCTGCAGTTACTAATCCTTTGTTTGCTGATGACTCACTGATTTTAATGAAGACAAATGAGAGGAATGTTGCTTGCTTGAAATCTCTACTTGATACATATTGCTCAACATCAGGATAGATTGTCAGTGTGGACAAATCAAGTATTTTTTTCCAGCCCTAGCACCGAAGTGAATATGAAGGCAGCGGCGTATTCTACACTTAATATAATGACGGAAGCATTGAATGATAAATACTTGGGGCTGCCAACAACCCTAGGCCTAGATAAAAGTGATAGTTTTCAATATTGATTGACCGCCTTATTCAGTGACTGGTGGGCTGGAAGGAGAAGTGTTTATCTTCAGGAGGTAAAGAGATCCTGTTAAAATCTTTTGCTCAAGCTATACCAACTTACTCGATTTCGGTCTTTAAAATTTCTAAAGGAATTTGCAAAGGAAAAATAGATGCGATATCTAGTTTTTGGTGGGGTGATGATGCAGTGGTTCATGTGGTGGAAGATGTGTATACCAAAAAGCAAGAAGGCATGGGGTTTAGGGATATCCACTATTTCAACCTCGCACTGTTAGCTAAACAAGCATGGCGACTGACTGACAATCCGGATCTTTATGTGTAGTAATTTTAAAGGCAAAGTATTTTTCAGAGGGAGGCCTTATGAATGCTACTTTGAAAAGAAAAACATCATTCACATGGCAGAGTATCATGGCAGGAGTGGAGACATTAAGGAGAGGATATATTTGGAGAATTGGGGATAGTCAAAGCATTATCATTTGGAATGATCAGTGGATACCTTAGCCAGCCTTCAAAAAGGTTCTAACTGTCTGTGGGAATAATCTTCTTTCACATGTATATGATCTCATAGATCTGGGTTCAAGAGACTGGGATGAACGGATCGTGAGGCAACAGTTTGGCTGATAGACACTCATAGAATCTTGGCTATCCCTCTACCTTTATATGATATGACCGACCATGTGGCATGGAGCTACTCGAGAACCAGGATTTTATCGGTCCAATCAGCCTATCATGAAGAGTGGGAGTTTCAGTATGGACATAAGATTCAACCCAAGGCAAGAGCTTCCACCGACACTGAAATTTGGGATTCGTTGTGGAAATTAGCATGCCCAGCTAAGATCAAGATGTTCATATGGAGAGCACTATAGTGCCATTCCTTATCGGGCAATATTAGCTGCTAAACACTTGAAGGTAAAGGTGCATTGCTCAGCTTGCAACCTTTGTCCTGATAGTTTGAAGCACCTGCTCTTTGAATGCCACGAGGACGCGACAGTGTGGGAATTGCTAGGGTTTCATGATATTGCTAAAAAAGCATGCATAGCATATCTAGTCGGAGAAACAATTTTGGAGCATTTGTTGTGTCTCCAAGAATAGGACATGCATGTCCTATGTCTGCAAAACTTGCGAGAAACAATGGCGACTGTTGCTTGGTACTTGTGGTATGCACGAAGGAAACTTACCCACGGTGAACAAACGCAAAGTACGGTGCAAATCCACCTAGCGATCAGAGGGTTGGTCGCAGACTTTGTTATCGCTTGCAGTCCAAAAGCAAACATATGCAGAACTAAGGGAAATATGCCCTAGAGGCAATAATAAAGTTGTTATTTTATATTTCCTTATTCATGATAAAGGTTTATTATTCATGCTAGAATTGTATTGATTGGAAACTTACATACATGCGTGGATACATAAACAAATATCGTGTCCCTAGTAAGCCTCTACTAGACTAGCTCGTTGATCAAAGATCGTTAAGGTTTCCTAACCATAGACATGTGTTGTCACTTGATAACGGGATCACATCATTAGGAGAATGATGTGATGGACAAGACCCATCCATTAGCTTAGCATATGATCGTTCAGTTTATTGCTATTGCTTTCTTAATGTCAAATACATATTCCTTCGACTATGAGATCGTGCAACTCCCGGATACCGGAGGAATACCTTGTGTGCTATCAAACGTCACAACATAACTAGGTGACCATAAAGATGCTCTACAGGTATCTCTGAAGGTGTCTGTTGAGTTGGCATGGATCGAGATTAGGATTTGTCACTCCATGTATCAGAGAGGTATCTCTGGGCCCTCTCGGTAATACACATCACAAGAAGCTTGCAAGAAAAGTGACTAAGTAGTTCGTTACGAGATGATGTATTACGGAACGAGTAAAGAGACTTGTCAGTAATGAGATTGAACTAGGTATGAAGATACTGACGATCGAATCTCGGGCAAGTAACATACCGATAGACAAAGGGAATTACGTATGTTGTCATAAGGTTCGACCAATAAAGATCTTCGTAGAATATGTAGGAACCAATATGGGCATCTAGGTTCCGCTATTGGTTATTGACCGGAGTGGTGTCTCGGTCATGTCTACATAGTTCTCAAACCCGTAGGGTCCGCACGCTTAACGTTCATTGACGATATAGTGTTATATGAGTTATGTGATTTGGTGACCGAATGTTATTCGGAGTCTCGGATGAGATCACGGACATGACGAGGAGCTCCGGAATGGTCAGGAGGTAAAGATTGATATATAGGATGATGATGTTTGGACACCGGAAGCGTTTCGGGAGGTACCGGGTAGTCATCGGATCATCGGAAGGGGTTCCGGGAAGCCCCGGGAGGTATATGGGCCATATGGGCAAGTAAGAGGAGCACACCAGCCCACAAGGGGCTGGCACGCCCCTCCTATGGCAGCCGGCCAAAGGGAGAAAAGGAAGGAGGGGGATTCGGCCTCCCCCTGCCTTCCTCTCCTCCCCCTTCCTTTCCCCCTCAGGAAAATATGGTAAGGGGGGCGGCCAAGGGCAGGAGCCCAAGGGGGATTCGACCACACTTGGGGTGCCTCTTGGCTACCTCCCCTCTCCCCCACCTATATATATGAGGGAGGGGGAGCCACAAAATACCACAACAAACTCTTAGCCGTGTGCGGCGCCCCTCTTCACAGCTTCGTCCCTCGGTCATTTTTTTGGAGTGCTTAGGCGAAGCCCTGCGGAGATAGCATCACCACCACCGTCACCACGCTGTCGTGCTGCCGAAACTCATCTACTACTTCGCCCGTCTTCCTAGATCAAGAAGGCGAGGACGTCACCGAGCTGAACATGTGCTGAACGCGGAGGTGCCGTACGTTCGGTACTTGATCGGTTGGATCGCGAAGAAGTTCGACTACATCAACCGCATTACTAAATGCTTCCGCTTATGGTCTACGAGGGTACGTAGACACACTCTCCCCTCTCATTTCTATGCATCTCCATAGATAGATCTTGCGCGTGCGTAGAATTTTTTTTGTTTTCCATGCAACGTTCCCCAACAGTGGCATCCGAGCCAGGTCTATGCGTAGATGATATGCACGAGTAGAACACAAAGAGTTGTGGGTGGTGATAGTCATACTTCTTACCACCAATGTCTTATTTTGATTCGGTGGTATTGTGGGATGAAGCGGCCCAGACCAACCTTACATGTCCACGCACATGAGACCGGTTCCACCGACTGACATGCAACTTGTTTTGCATAACGGTGGCTGGCGGGTGTCTGTTTCTCCTACTTTAGTTGAATCGAATTTGACTACGGTTGGGCCTTGAAGAAGGTTAAAACAACAAACTTGATAAATCACCATTGTGGTTTTTGCGTAGTTAAGAACGGTTCTTGCTAGAAGCCCATAGCAGCCACGTAAAACTTGCAACAACAAAGTAGAGGACGTCTAACTTGTTTTTGCAGGGCATGTTGTGATGTGATATGGTCAAGATATGATGTGATATATGTTGATGTATGAGATGATCATGTTTTGTAATATCGACAACCGGTAGGAGCCTTAGGGTTGTCTCTTGATTATTGTATGAAATGCAAATGCCATGTAATTGCTTTACTTTATCGCTATGCGTTAGCAATAGTTGTAGAAGCAATAGTTGGCGAGACGACCCCGACGCAACGATGGAGATCAAGGTGTCGAGTCGGTGACGATGGAGATCATGATGATTGATGACCCACAAGTATAGGGGATCAATCGTAGTCCTTTTGATAAGTAAGAGTGTCGAACCCAACGAGGAGCAGAAGGAAATGACAAGTGGTTTTCAGCAAGGTATTTTCTGCAAGCACTGAAATAGTCGGTAACAGATAGTTTGATAGCAATATAATTTATAATGAGCAAGTAACGGTAACGGTAAATAAAGTGCAGCAAGGTAGCCCAATCCTTTTGTGGAAAAGGACAGGCCAAAAGGGTCTCTTATGATAAGCAAAACATTCTCGAGGGTACACGGGAATTTCATCTAGTCACTTTCATCATGTTGGTTTGATTCGTGTTCGCTACTTTGATAATTTGATATGTGGGTGGACCGGTGCTTAGGTGTTTTTCTTACTTGAACAAACCTCCTACTTATGGTTAACCCCCTCGCAAGCATCCGCAACTACGAGAAAAGTATTAAGATAAAATCTAACCATAGCATTAAACTTTTGGATCCAAATCAGTCCCTTACGAAGTAGCGCATAAACTAGGGTTTAAGCTTCTGTCACTCTAGCAACCCATCATCTAATAACTACTCCACAATGCATTCCCTTAGGCCCAAATATGGTGAAGTGCCATGTAGTCGACGTTCACATGACACCACTAAGGGAATCACAACATACATATCATCAAAATATCGAACACATATCAAGTTCACATGATTACTTGCAACAAGACTTCTCCCGTGACCTCAAGAACAAAAGTAACTACTCACAAATAATAATCATGCTCAAGATCAGAGGGGTATTAAATAGCATAATGGATTTGTACACATAATATTCCACCAAATAAACCATATAGTAATCAACTACAAGATGTATTCAACACTACTAGTCACCCACAAGTACCAATCTAAGGTTCCGGTACAAAGATTGAACACAAGAGATGAACTAGGGTTTGAGAGGAGATGATGCTGTTGAAGATGTTGATGGAGATTACCCTCCCAAAGATGGGAGAGTTGTTGGTGATGACGATGGCGATGATTTCCCCCTCCGGGAGGGAAGTTCCTCCGGCGGAATCGCTCCACCGGAGGGCAAAAGTGCTCCTGCCCAAGTTCCGCCTCGAGACGGCGGCGCTTCATCCCGAAAGTCCTCCCCTTATTTTTTTCTAGGTCAAAATGAATTATATACCAGAAGAGGGGCACCGGAGGTGGGCCGAGGAGGGCACAACCCACCAGGGCGCGTCTGGGCTCCCTGGCGCGTCTAGGTGGGTTGTGCCCACCTGGTGGGCTCCCTCTGGTAGTTATTTGCTCCTTCATATATTGCAAAACAATTCTCCGTAAATTTTTAGCTCATTTGGAGATGTGCGGAATAGGTAACTCCGACGTAGCTTTTTCAGGTCCAGAATTCCAGCTGCCGGTATTCTCCCTCTTTGTGTAAACCTTGCATATTATGAGAAAAAAGGCATTAGAATTACTCCCAAAAGCATTATTAAGCATAAAAACATTATAAATAATAGTAGTAAAACATGATGCAAAATGGACGTATCAACTCCCCCAAGCTTAGACCTCGCTTTTCCTCAAGCGAAAACCAAAATCGAAAAACATGTCCACATGCTTAGAGAGAGAGGTGTCGATAAAAACAAAATACGGACATAGAAGCATCATGCATATTATTATAACAACAAGGAACTTTAACATAAAAATTTATCAAATAACTTTTATCATATAACTTCTCATGAACAAGTAACAATTCATCACAACATTGAAGTATAAAGCATAAACCTTATTGTAAACCAACAAACTATGTTCTCAGTCAACTTTGCAACTACAATTCATCATATTTTCAGGAGGGGTCACGTATCGGAGCCTTTAGGCAAGTCCACATACTCAACCATCATTTAATCTTCTATGATTGCTAACACTCACAGCGTACCCATGAACAAAATGTTTCAACCGGACACATAGAAAGATAGGGGTTTATAGTTTCGCCTCCCAACGTACTCGCCTCAAGGGTGATGTAAAAAATAATAACTCATGCCCACTCATATCCAACTGTATATATGTGCCTAGATCTTTCCTCACCACATGATGCTTGCAAAAAGAGAAAATAAAAAGGAATAGGGGAGAATACTTTGACTCTTACATAAAAGTAAATTCATAAAAGTAAAAGATAGGCCCTTCGCAGAGGGAAGCAGAGGTTGTCATGCGCTTATTTGTTTGTATGCCAAATCCCTTAATGCAAAAGAACGTCATGTTATATTGCCCCTTATGATAGCAACCTTTATTATGCAGTCCGTCGCTTTTATTACTTTGCCATCACAAGTTCGTACAACACTCAATTTTCTCTTACACTAAATGATCCAACACATTTAGAAGCAATTTTTATTGCCTTATTGCACCGATGACAACTTACTTGAAGGATCTTACTCAATCCATAGGTAGGTATGGTGGACTCTCAAAATAAGATTTTGGGTTAAGGGTTTTTGGATGCACAAGTAGTATCTCTACTTAGTGCGGGATTTTTGGCTAGAAAAGATATTGAGCAAGCACCACATGTTGAAGGATCTATGACAATATAACTTCCATGTGAATATGAACAAACATGAATCATTACGTTGTCTTCCTTGTCCAACATCAACAATTTTGACACAAAATATTTAATGGGGGCTCACAATCATAAAAGATGTCCAAGATAGTGTATTTGCATGTGAATCTTCTCTTCCCTTATTAATTCTTTCATGAATCGCATCATTGACCAATGCTATGTTTGTCAATCTCCAATAAATTTTATCAATTATACTTTTCCTTATGTGATGTCATTACTTACCATAAGATTAGCATATGATCTTATTCATTTATTTTCCTTTCTTTTATTGAAACATTAAAGTAAAGAAACAAAACTCAAACTACTCTTTATTATATATCTCGCACACGATTACATCGATAGATAGATTACTAAGCAAACACTCGAAAAGGAAGGATTGAACTAAACTCTTATTCAACTAAATCATAAGATAACTAAGGATCAAACTAAAATAGATAAAGGCAAAGATAGTGGTGGTGATACAATAGTGGGACACCTCCCCCAAGCTTGGCACAAGCCAAGGGGAGTGCCCATACCATGAACTCAAGTTTCTTTTGTTGGAGAAGATGATGAAGGTGGTGGTGAAGCAGTAGCGGGCTTATCCTCCGGCTTCCATGGCAGCGGCTCACCATCATAAGAAGAAGCACGAGTCTCACGAGTCCTGCAACTGGCAGCTAAACTCATACCTTTAAATCTTGTCTCATATTCAAAGACTTGATTTTGGAGATCATAGATTTGGCTTTGCAGAAAATTGATTTGCTCGTTGAAGGTGAAGACGATGTCCTTCATGGATTTGCCATCCACCTTGAGATCATGGGTGTAATCTATGATCATGAGGTGATTGGCATTGAGTCCACGTTCCACCATCCCCTTGCACTTGAAGACTTCTTGCTCCATAGTTTCGAGCCTGGCATCCACGGTTCCCGTCCCCTTGGGACCCTGGACGTCCCGGATGTGGAGCACCCCCTCACGCATCTCAATGGCTTGAGGGTGCTGCATCACCTCCCGCAAATACGGGTTGATGACGTTCTCGAAGAACTTGTCTTTGGAGGAGCTCGAAGCGGCCATGGCGGTCTAGATCTGTCAGAAAACAGCAAGAAAGAAGAACAGAAGATTTCTTCGCGATACGGTGGTCAATACGTCTGGGGGGTATATAAAGATTTTTTATCTTGGGAAACAAGCAAACGGGAGGAAAACGGAGTCGGGAAGGTTCCCGAGGTGGGCACAACCCACCTGGGCGCGCCAGGGGGCCCTGGCACGCCTTGGTGTCTTGTGCCCCCCTCGGGTGCCTTCCTGGTTGTTTCTTATTTTCCTAATTTTAAAAATATTCCAAGACTGACAGAAAATATTTTTGCGGATTTTTCGGAGTCCGTTTACTTACCGTATCACGTACCTCCTCTTTTTAGGGATTCTGGAGTGTTCCGGAAGGTTTCCTTTATGTGTTCCTCCGGTGTCATGGTTTGAATAATATTGCTTTCAACATTGATAGGTGTGCCTGAGATGTAGTGTTTAATTCTTTGCCCATTGACCACCTTCGGGTTAGTACCTTCGGCATTATTTATTTTGATAGCTCCAGAGCGATAAACCTCCTCGATGATATATGGTCCTTCCCATTTAGAGAGGAGTTTTCCTGCAAAGAATCTGAAACAAGAGTTGTACAAAAGAACATATTCTCCAACTTTAAATTCTCGCTTTTGGGTTCTTTTGTGATGTCATCTTTTAACTTTTTCTTTAAATAACTTGGCATTTTCATAGGCTTGGGTTCTCCATTCATCTAGTGAGCTAATATCAAATTACCTCTTTTCACCGGCAAGTTTGAAATCATAGTTGAGTTCTTTAATTGTCCAACAAGCTTTGTGTTCTAACTCTAGAGGCAAATGCCAAGCTTTTCAATAAACCATTTTATAGGGAGGCATACCCATAGGATTTTTATATGCTGTTCTGTAGGCCCAAAGTGCATCATCCAATTTCTTAGACCAATTCTTTTGGGACCTATTAGCAGTTTTTTGTAATATTAGTTTTATTTCTCTATAAGTTCAACTTGACCACTAGATTGAGGATGATAGGGTGATGCAATTCTATGGTTAACATCATATTTAGCAAGCATTTTACGGAAAGTACCATGAATAAAGTGTGAACCACCATCAGTCATTAAATATCTAGGGACTCCAAACCTTGGGAAAATAACTTCTTTAAGCATTTTAATGGAAGTGTTGTGATCAGCACTACTAGTTGGAATAGCTTCTACCCACTTAGTAACATAATCAACATCAACCAAAATATGTACCATATAATCAAAACCCCAAACATCAAATGGTTCAACAGCAAGTGAATAATTCATAGGCATTTCCTGACGCTTACCGATATTACCAATTCTTTGACATTCATCACAAGATAAAACAAACTTACGGGCATCCTTGAAGAGAGTAGGCCAATAAAAACCAGATTGCAATACCTTATGAGCAGTTCTTTCTCCCGCATGATGTCCTCCATAAGCTTCGGAGTGACATTTCTGTAAGATTTGTTCATGTTCATGTTCATGCTCAGGTACACAACATCTAATAATACCATATACTCCTTCTTTATAAAGATGTGGGTCATCCCAAAAGTAATGTCTTAAATCATAGAAGAATTTTTTCTTTTGTTGGTATGTGAAACTAGGTGGTATGTATTTAGCAACAATATAATTAGCATAGTCAGCATACCAAGGAGTATTATGAGAAACATTTATGGCAGCTAGTTGTTCATCAGGAAAACTATCATCAATAGGTAGTGGGTCATCAAGGATATTCTCTACCCTAGATAAGTTATCAGCTACGGGGTTCTCAGCTCCTTTTCTATCAGTTATATGTAAATCCAATTCTTGTAGCAAGAGAACCCACCTAATGAGTCTAGGTTTAGCATCTTTCTTTTCCATAAGATATTTAATAGCAGCATGATCGGTGTGAACAATAACTCTAGAATCAACAATGTAAGATCTGAATTTATCACAAGCAAACACAACTGCTAAAAATTCTTTTTCAGTAGTAGCATAATTTCTTTGGGCAGTGTCTAGAGTTTTGCTAGCATAATGAATAACATTTAATTTCTTATCAACTCTTTGTCCTAGAACAGCACCAACAGCATAATCACTAGCATCACACATAATTTCAAAACGCAAGTTCCAATCAGGTGGTTGAACAATAGGTGCAGAAATTAAGGCTTTCTTAAGTGTTTCAAAGGCTTCTACACAATCATCATCAAAAACAATGGAACATCCTTTTGTAAAAGATTTGTAAGAGGCCTAGAAATTTTAGAGAAGTCTTTAATAAACCTCCTATAGAAACCAGCATGACCGAGAAAACTACGAATACCTTTAATATCCTTAGGACATGGCATTTTCTCAATTGCATCAACTTTGGCTTTATCCACCTCAATACCTCGTTCAGAAATTTTATGCCCCAAAACAATACCTTCATTAACCATAAAGTGGCACTTCTCCCAATTCAAGACAAGATTAGTTTGCTCACATCTCTACAAAACTCGATCAAGGTTGCTCAAGCAATCATCAAAAGAAGTTCCATATACAGAAAAATCATCCATGAAAACCTCAACAATCTTTTCACAAAAATCAGAGAATATACCAGTCATACATCTTTGAAAGGTAGAAGGTGCATTGCATAAACCAAAAGGCATACGTCTATAAGCATAAGTTCCAAAAGGGCAAGTAAAAGTGGTTTTCTCTTGATCAGGTTGTGAGACAGGTATTTGAGAAAAGCCAGAATATCCATCAAGGAAGCAAAAGTGTGTGTGCTTTGATAATCTTTCTAGCATTTAATCAATAAAAGGCAAAGGGTAATGATCTTTTCTAGTTGCTTTATTTAATTTTCTAAAATTAATTACCATTCTATAGCCAGTAACAATTCTTTGTGGAATGAGTTGTTGGAAATATGCCCTAGAGGCAATAGTAAAATGTTTATTATTATATTTCCTTGTTCATGATAATTGTCTATTGTTCATGCTATAATTGTATTAACCGGAAACCGTAATACATGTGTGAATACATAGACCACAATATGTCCCTAGTGAGCCTCTAGTTGACTAGCTCGTTGATCAATAGATGGTTGTGGTTTCCTGACCATGGACATTGGATGTCGTTGATAACGGGATCACATCATTAGGAGAATGATGTGATGGACAAGACCCAATCCTAAGCATAGCACAAGATCGTGTAGTTCGTTTGCTAAAGCTTTTCTAATGTCAAGTATCATTTCCTTAGACCATGAGATTGTGCAACTCCCGGATGCCATAGGAATGCTTTGGGTGTATCAAACGTCACAACGTAACTGGGTGACTATAAAGGTGCACTACAGGTATCTCCGAAAGTGTCTGTTGGGTTGGCATGAATCGAGACTGGGATTTGTCACTCCGTATGACGGAGAGGTATCTCTGGGCCCACTCGGTAATGCATCATCATAATGAGCTCAATGTGACTAAGGAGTTAGTCATGGGATCATGCATTACGGAACGAGTAAAGAGACTTGCCGGTAACGAGATTGAACGAGGTACGGGGATATCGACGATCGAATCTCGGGCAAGTAACATACCGATGGACAAAGGGAATTGTATACGGGATTGATTGAATCCCCGACATCATGGTTCATCCGATAAGATCATCGTGGAACATGTGGGAGCCAGTATGGGTATCCAGATCCCGCTATTGGTTATTGGCCAGAGAGGTGTCTCGGTCATGTCTGCATGGTTCCCGAACCCGTAGGGTCTACACACTTAAGGTTCGGTGACGCTAGAGTTGTAATGGGAATAGTATGTGGTTACCGAAGGTTGTTCGTAGCCCCGGATGAGATCCCGGATGTGATGAGGAACTCCGGAATGGTCCGGAGGTGAAGATCGATATATTGGACGAAGGGTATTGGAGTCCGGAATTGTTCTGGGAGTACCGGGTGACGACCAGCGTGACCGAAAGGAGTTTCGGAGGCCCCGGCAAGCGTTTGGGGGCCTTATGGGCCAAGGGGAGGGGGCACACCAGCCCACTAAGGGGCTGTGCGCCCCTCCCACCCCATCTCACGTAACCTGGAGAGGTGGGGGCGCCTCCCCTAGGGCAGCCGCCCCTCCTGGCTTGGGGGGCAAGTTTCCTAGGGGTGGGGGCGCCCAAACCCATCTAGGGTTTCCCCTATGGCCGCCGCCCCTCCCCTAGGGAAACCCTAGGGCTCCTCCTCCTCCCCCCTTCCCCTATATATAGCGAGGGATAGAGAGGGCTGCAACAACCCTTCCCCTGGCGCAGCCCTCCCTCCTCCTACACCTCCTCCTCCTCCGTAGTGCTTAGCGAAGCCCTGCCGGAGAACCACGAGCTCCACCACCACGCCGTCATGCTGCTGGAGTTCTCCCTCAACTTATCCTCTCCCCTTGCTAGATCAAGAAGGAGGAGACGTCCCCGGGCTGTACGTGTGTTGAACGCGGAGGCGCCGTCCGTTCGGCGCTTGGATCGGATCTTCCGCGATTTGAATCGCCGCGAGTACGACTCCATCAACCCCGTTCTTGTAACGCTTCCGCTTAGCGATCTTCAAGGGTATGAAGATGCACTCCCTCTCTCTCGTTGCTAGCATCTCCTAGATTGATCTTGGTGTGTGACGCCCCCGACTCAATCGTACACTAATCATACACGCAAACGTGTACGATCAAGCACAGGGACTCACGGGAAGATATCACAACACAACTCTAACACAATTTAAACAGAGATCCACAATATTACAGACCAGGGATCCGAAGATCCGAATACATAAGTCAGCCATACAAATATTATCTGAGTACAGACATAGTTAGACAAGTTTTGCCTTAAGAAGGCTAGCACAAACATCGACACTAGATCGAAAGGCGTTGGCCTCCTGCCTGGGAGCCTCCGATCCTACTTCTGGTCGGCTGGCTCGATCCAGTAGTACGTGCCCTCTGGACCCTCCTGGTAGTAAGCTCCTGAGGTGGCATCTGGCTCCTGGACTCCATCGTCTGATGTATCATCAAGGTGGGGTATATGGGGAAAAGAGAAAATAAAGCAACCGTGAGTACTCATCCGAAGTACTCAGCAAGCAAGGATCTATACTACATATGCAACATTATCAATGGAGAACGGCTGTATAAGTGGACTGGGCTGCAGAAATGCCAGAATAGAGAGAAGGCCTAGTCCTATCGAAGACTAGCATCTTCAAACATCTTCACAAGGCCATCATCTTGCAGCAGTAGAAGAGAGTAGAATAGCATTTTATTTAGCAAACATGTTGAAGTACAGCTTAAAGATCCTTCCTCGACTCCCAAGCGAGAAAGCGATCCCGAAGCTTCAATTAAGTAACAGGTATCCAGTTCAAGTAGTAGATCGGGATACACAAACTGAGCATCCTTTACCATAGGACCGGCTATCGATAGATGATTCATCCCTACAGGGGTGCACTACTGTTACCCAACACGCTCGATCAACTCTGGCCGGACACACTTGTTGGGTAATGCCCGTCCTCGGAAGATCAACACGAAGCAGCGCTCTACCTAGGCTCGGCAGAGAGGTCAGCACGCCGGACTAACCTATGCACCCAGAGGTCTTGGGCCATCGCCCTGGGCACCCTGCGCGTTGCGAGACTAGCCGGGGTGCAGGCGCGACACTGAGCTCGTCAGTGAAGTATCCAGCCCAATCCCGACGATCAGCCCGCACGGTGAATCGTGATGTCAGACGAGCTTTCGGGAGAAACGTACTTCGCAGAGGGTCCCATAATCATTATCCCCGGTGGTGGTAGTGCATATAGGGCACGTCGACCCACTCAGATCACACACCCAAATCCAATAGGCTCAATTAGTTTCACGCGGAGACAATCAGAGTCTCAGATGCTCCGCCACAACATCACACTCGAGTGCCCTTCCGGCACACCCGAAGATCATAGATCCCCAGCGGGTACCCACCAGGGTGGACCCGCCTGTAACAAAGGTCAAGTAATCGTGTGGTCATAACATCAAGGGGGAAACCCGAGGAATCACCCTCGGCGGATTCCACTCGATGAAATCATCAGGGTGAACGTATGAGGCATCACCCTCGAGGTTCACACTGAGGGTTGCACGACAGAGTCGTATCGGAAGTGGAGAAGGAGGAATCACCCTCGATGACCACGACCGAACAGCTACGCTGCAGAGTATTCATCGGGAGTGCATTACGAGGTATCACCCTCGGCACTCGATAGTAACTATGCAGAGTCGTACAACTAAGGGGGTGTGAAGTGAGGTGTCGGTCTCTGGTCGACGATCACGTTGATCGAGTCGTCGATGATCAAGCAGGGGCAACAAGGATAAGGTGGTGGGGGCACTGATGGTTCACTACCAACCTATACTAAACAGTTTATCATAGGCAGGTAAGGTAGCAATGAACAGGTTACAACAACAGGCTATGCATCAGAATAGGAGCATACATTAACAGTAGCAAAATCTAATGCAAGCAGGAGAATACAATGGGCGATATCTGGATGCTCAGGGGGGGGGCTTGCCTGGTTGCTCTGGCAAGAGAGAGGGATCGCCAATGGGCTGCTCGTCGGTAGTGTAGTCGTACCCAGGTGCAGCGTCGTCGGTCTCAGCGTCTATCGAGAGAGAAGGAGGGGGAGAGAAACAATAAATTCACGGCAATAATGCAAACAATATGTATGACATGCCTAAATGATATGCCGAGGTGTTCTACTGCCTAACTAAATGATTTAGTTAATTTAGGAATTTATTCGGATTTATTTAATGAAAGTTGGGCACTATTCATTTATCGAAATCGGTCTAAAAGTTCAATGTTCTTATAGCTAGAAGCATATGATAGGAATACGGAGGGCGTATTCGGGTTCGTATCGAAATTCTGAGCAAGTTTCATATATAAATTATTTTCATCGGAGTTACGGTTTATTTAATATGATTTTCTAAAGTTTTAAACATTTTCTGAATTTAATTATTAATTTAGATTCGAATTATCCAGAATAGTGAATGATGACATCAGCATGAGGTCAGGGTGACGTCAGCAGGTCAACTCTGGCTGACCAGAGTCAAACCTGACAGGTGGGACCCACATGTCACACACTGTGACATTAACTGAGGGGTTAAATTAACTGATTGGATTAATTAGAGGGTGGGCCCCAGCAGTCAGTGACTGATTAGTGTTTAAACTAATTAATTAACTAATTAACAGATTTTCTATTTATTTTAAATCGTTTTACAGGCGGGACCCACATGTCATAGAGACGGGGCCGCCCAGTCAGCAGTTGACCCAGTCAACTGGGTCAACTGGGCCCGTGGGGCCCGCGGTCAGTGACACAGGGGCGAGGCCCACACGCGACAGGTCAGCACGGCGGTGATGCTGGACTAGGCGGGACAGCGTGGCGGAGGCGGTGGCTACGCGGGCAAGGGAGCAATGGCGATGGCCGCGTCGGACATGGCGGTAGCGAGCGAGGGAGGGGGAGAATGAGGTGAGAGAGAGCCAGAGAGGGCGCGGGGGATGCTCTTACCCACCAGGAGGGCGTGGGCGCGTTGTCGCGCGAGAGAGAGGGGGGCCCGGCGCGGGCGCGCGGCGCACGCGGGGTGTTTGACAGCGGGGCGGCGGTGAGCAGTGGGAGGTGGGAGGAGGCGCGAGGTGGGCCGGGCCGCGGCTGTAGCGAGCAGGCCAAGTGCACAGTAGCTTCTTTAGGCCTTTTTCCTTTTTTTTCTTTTTCTGTTTCTTTCTCTTCTGATTTGTTAATTACTTGGGCCTCAAATGGTTTTTGTAAAAAGTGTGACCTAGCCCATAATTACCAGTGCATTATACCCTAACACCAAAAACTAGTTTGGGCAAAACATCATTTCATATTTGATCTAGATTAATTAAAAGGCTATTAAATATTATTTCCAGCCACTGTTAAAAGAGGTATGGGTTACCTAATTAACTTACTAAATGTTGGTTACAATTTTAGAATGGTCTCTGTATTATTTGTCATTTATTGAACATTTTAGTTTTTATGTTGCACAACTTTTATTTTCCACTTTCATTTAAATTTGAATTTGAGTTAGGAGTTGAAATGCAATATGATGCTAATGATGATTATGCACTGTTAAACATGCTGACTTGTCACTATCAAAAGTGATTACTGTGGCTAATGACATGGGGTGTTACATGGTGACACGTAAGAAAATTTTGAATTATTACTACGTTCCCCAACAGTGGCATCAGAGCTAGGTCTATGCGTAGATTCTATGCACGAGTAGAACACAAAGTAGTTGTGGGCAATGATTTGGTCAATTTGCTTACCGTACTAGTCTTATCTTGATTCAACGGCATTGTGGGATGAAGCGGCCCGGACCAACCTTACACGTACGCTTACGTGAGACAGGTTCCACTGACTGACATGCACTTGATGCATAAGGTGGCTAGCGGGTGTCTGTCTCTCCCACTTTAGTCGGATTGGATTCGATGAAGAGGGTCCTTATGAAGGGTAAATAGCAATTGGCATATCACCGTTGTGGCTTTTGCGTAGGTAAGAAACGTTCTTTCTAGAAACCCATAGCAGCCACGAAAAACATGCAACAACAATTAGAGGACGTCTAACTTGTTTTTGCAGGGTATGCTATGTGATGTGATATGGCCAAAAGGATGTGATGAATTATATATGTGATGTATGAGATTGATCATGTTCTTGTAATAGGAATCACGACTTGCATGTCGATGAGTATGACAACCGGCAGGAGGCATAGGAGTTGTCTTAATTTATTGTATGACCTGCGAGTCAATATAAATGCCATGTAATTACTTTACTTTATTGCTAACCGTTAGCCATAGTAGTAGAAGTAATAGTTGGCGAGACAACTTCATGAAGACACGATGATGGAGATCATGCTATCATGCCGGTGATGAAGGTGATCATGCCGCGCCTCGAAGATGGAGATCAAAGGCGCAAAATGATATTGGCCATATCATGTCACTTTATGATTTGCATGTGATGTTTATCATGTTTACATCTTATTTGCTTAGAACGACGGTAGCATAAATAAGATGATCCCTCACTAAAATTTCAAGAAATGTGTTCCCCCTAACTGTGCACCGTTGCGAAGGTTCGTTGTTTCGAAGCACCACGTGATGATCGGGTGTGATAGATTCTAACGTTCGCATACAACGGGTGTAAGCCAAATTTACACATGCGAAACACTTAGGTTGACTTGACGAGCCTAGCATGTACAGACATGGCCTCGGAACACGAGAGACCGAAAGGTCGAACATGAGTCGTATGGTAGATGCGATCAACGTGGAGATGTTCATCGTTGATGACTAGTCCATCTCACGTGATGATCGGACACGGCCTAGTCGATTCGGATCATGTATCACTTAGATGACTAGAGGGATGTCTATCTGAGTGGGAGTTCATTAAACAATTTGATTAGTTGAATTCATTATCATGAACATAGTCTAAATTATCTTTGCAAATTATGTTGTAGATCAATAGCTCGCGCTTTAGCTCCCTGTTTTAATACGTTCCTAGAGAAATACTAAGTTGAAAGATATTGTGAGCAATTGTGCGGACTAGGGCCGTAGTCTCAGGATTGTCCTCACTGCTACACAGAAGGCTTCTGTCCTTGATGCACCGCTCCGTGTGCCAACCCCTCTAGCGTCGTCTGTGGATGTTGTGAACATCTGGCAGACATGTTCTGATGACTACTTGATAGTTTAGTGCGCCATGCTTATGGCTTAGAATCGGGGCTCCAAAGGCATTTTTGAATGCCATGGAACATATGAGATGTTCCAAGAGCTGAAATTGGTATTTCAGTCTCATGTCCGTGTTGAGAGGTTTGAGACCTCTGACAAGATCTTTGCCTACAAGATGGAGGAGAATAACTCAGCCAGTGAGCATGTACTCAGAATGTCTGGGTACTTCAATCGCTTGAATCAAGTGGGAGTTAATCTTCCAGATAAGAGAGTGATTGACAGAGTTCTCCAGTCACTATCACCAAGCTACTAGAGCTTCGTGATGAACTATAACATGCAAGGGAAGATGATCCCGGAGCTGTTCGTCGTGCTTAAGGCCGTAAAGGTAGAAATCAAGAGGGAACATCAAGTGTTGATGGTTAACAAGACCACTGGTTTCAAGAAGGGCAAGGGCAAGAAGGGAAACTTCATGAATGGCAAACCAATTGCCGCTCCAGTGAGGAAACCCAAGAACCCAAACCCGAGACGAAGTGCTTCTATTAGGGGAACGGTCACTTGTAGCGGAACTGCCTCAAATACTTGGTAGATAAGAAGGCTGGCAACTTCAACAAAAGTATATTTGATATATGTGTTATTGATGTGTACCTTACTAGTACTCCTAGTAGCACCTGGGTATTAGATACCGGTTCAGTTGCTAATATTGGTAACTTGAAACAAAAGCTACGGAATAAACGGAGACTAGGTAAGGGCGAGGTAACGATGTGTGTTGGAAGTGTTTCCAAGGTTGATGTGATCACCATCGCACGCTCCCTCTACCTTCGGGATTAGTGTTGAACCTAAATAAATGTTGTTTGCATTGGTGTCTACGTTGAGCATGAACATGATTAGATCATGTTTATTGCAATACGGTTATTCATTTTTAAGTCAGAGAATAATGGTTATTCTGTTTACATAAATAACACCTTATATGGTCATGCACCCAATGTGAATGGTTTATTGAATCTCGGTCGTAGTGATACACATGTTCATAACATTGATGCCAAAAGATGTAGACTTGATAATGATAGTACCACTTTCTTGTGGCACTACCGCTTAGGTCATATTGGTGTAAAGCGCATGAAGAACCTCCATGCCGATGGACTTTTGGAGTCACTTGATTTTGAATCACTTGACACATGCGAACCATGCCTCATTGGCAAGATGACTAAAACCCCATTTTTTGGAACAATGGAACGGGCAAGTGACTTCTTGGAAATCATACATGCTGATGTGTGCGGTCCGATGAGTGTTGACGCGTGCGGTGGATATCGTTATTTTCTCACCTTCACCGATGAATTGAGTAGATATGGGTATGTTTACTTAATGAAGCATAAGTCTGAAACGTTTGAAAAGTTCAAGCAATTTCATAGTGAAGTTGAGAATCATCGTAACAAGAAGATCAAGTTCCTACGATAAGATCAAGGGGAGAGTATCTGAGTTATGAGTTTGGCAATCACTTAAGACAAGGTGGAATCATTTCATAGTTGACGCCACCTGGAACACCATAGCGTAATGGTGTGTCCGAACATCGTAATCACACTCTATTGGATATGGTGCGATCTATGATGTCTCTTACTGATCTACCGCTATCGTTTTGGGGCTATGCATTAGAGACAACTACATTCACTTTAAATAGGGCACCATCTAAGTCCGTGGAAACGACACCGCATGAACTATGGTTTGGCAAGAAACCTAAGTTGTCGTTTCTTAAGGTTTGGGGCTGCGATGCTTATGTCGATAGGCTTCAGCCAGAAAAGCTTGAACCCAAAGCGGATAATTGTGTCTTCATAGAATACCCAAAGAAGACTATTGGGTATACCTTCTATCTCAGATCTGAGGGCAAAGTGTTTGTCGCTAAGAACAGGTCCTTTCTCGAGAAAGAGTTTCTCTCGAAAGAATTGAGTGGGAGGAAGATAGAACTTGATGAGGTTGTTGAACCTTTACTTCAACCAGAGAGTAGCGCAGCACAGAAAGATGTTTCTATGGCACCTACGTTAGTTGAAGAGAAAGCTAATGATGATGATCATGAAGCTTCAAATCAAGTTACTATCGAACCACGTAGGTCGACAAGGGTGCGTACAACTTCTGAGTGGTAACCCTGTCTTAAAGGTCATGTTGTTGAACAACGGTGAACCTACGAGCTATGGAGAAGTGATGGTGGGCCCGGATTCCAACAAATGGCTAGGGGCCATGAAATCCGAGATAGGATCCATGTATGAGAACAAAGTATGGACTTTGGTGGACTTGCCTGATGATTGGCAAGCCATTGAGAATAAATGGATCTTTAAGAAGAAGACAGACGCTGATGGTAATGTCATCATTTATGAAGCTCGAATTGTCTCAAAGAAGTTTCCGACAAGTTCAAGGAGTTGACTGTGATGAGACTCTCTCAATCATAGCGATGCTAAAGTCTGTTAGAATTATGTTAGCAGTTCTTGCATTTTCATTTACGAAATATGGCAGATGGATGTCAAAACAAAGTTTCCTTGATGAAAGGTTGTATGTGATACAACCAGAAGGTTTTGTCGATCCTAAGGATGCTAAAAGGTATGCAAGCTCCAGCGATCCTTCTATGAACTGGAGCAAGCATCTCGGAGTTGGAACATACACTTTGATGAGGTGATCAAAGTTTCTGGGTTTATACAAAGTTTGCAAGAAACTTGTATTTACAAGAAAGTGAGTGGGAGCACTATGACATTTCTGATAAGTATATGTGAATGACATATTGTTGATCGGAAATGATGTAGAATTTCTGGAAAGCATAAAGGGTTGTTTGAATGGAGTTTTTCAAAGGAAGACCTGGGTAAAACTGCTTACATGTTGGGTATCAAGATCTATAGAGATAGATCAAGACGCCTGATAAGACTTTCATAGAGCACATACCTTGACATGATTTTGACGGAGTTCAAAATAGATCAGTCAAAGAAGGATTTCTTGCCTGAGTTGTAAGGTGTGAAGTTAAGACTTAAAGCTCGACCACGGCAGAAGAAAGAGAAAGGACGAAGGTCGTCCCCTATGCCTTAGCCATAGGCTCTATACGATATGCCATGCTGTGTACCGCACCAGATATGTGCCTTGCCACGTGTCTGGCAAGGGGGTACAAGAGTGATCCAGGAGTGGATCATTGGACAGTGGTCAAAATTGTCCTTAGAGGAATAAGGAAATGTTTCTCGGTTATGGAGGTGATAAAGAGTTCGGCACAAAGGGTTACGTCGATGCAAGCTTTAACACCTATCCGGATGACTCTGAGTAGCAAACCGGATACGTATAGTGGAGCAACCATTTGGGATAGCTCCAAGTGGAGCGTGGAAGCAGCATCTACAATATGACCTAGAGATTTGCGAAGTACATACGGATCTGAATATTGCAGACCCGTTGACTAAACCTCTTCCACGAGCAAAACATGATCAGCACCAGAACACTATGGGTGTTTGATTCATCACAATGTAACTAGATTATTGACTCTAGTGCAAGTGGGAGACTATTGGAAATATGCCCTAGAGGCAATAGTAAAATGTTTATTATTATATTTCCTTGTTCATGATAATTGTCTAATGCTCATGCTATAATTTTATTAACCGGAAACCATAATACATGTGTGAATACATAGACCACAATATGTCCCTAGTGAGCCTCTAGTTGACTAGCTCGTTGATCAATAGATGGTTGTGGTTTCCTGACCATGGACATTGGATGTCGTTGATAACGGGATCACATCATTAGGAGAATGATGTGATGGACAAGACCCAATCCTAAGCATAGCACAAGATCGTGTAGTTCGTTTGCTAAAGCTTTTCTAATGTCAAGTATCATTTCCTTAGACCATGAGATTGTGCAACTCCCGGATTCCGTAGGAATGCTTTGGGTGTATCAAACATCACAACGTAACTGGGTGACTATAAAGGTGCACTACAGGTATCTCCGAAAGTGTCTGTTGGGTTGGCACGAATCGAGACTGGGATTTGTCACTCCGTATGATGGAGAGGTATCTCTGGGCCCACTCGGTAATGCATCATCATAAGGAGTTAGTCACGGGATCATGCGTTACGGAATGAGTAAAGAGACTTGCCGGTAACGAGATTGAATGAGGTACGGGGATACCGATGATCGAATCTTGGGCAAGTAACATACCGATGGACAAAGGGAATTGTATACGGGATTGATTGAATCCCTGACATCGTGGTTCATCCGATAAGATCATCGTGGAACATGTGGGAGCCAGTATGGGTATCTAGATCCCGCTATTGGTTATTGGCCAGAGAGGTGTCTCGGTCATGTCTGCATGGTTCCCGAACCCGTAGGGTCTACACACTTAAGGTTCGGTGACGCTAGAGTTGTAATGGGAATAGTATGTGGTTACCGAAGGTTGTTCGGAGCCCCAGATGAGATCCGGATGTGACGAGGAACTCCGGAATGGTCCGGAGGTGAAGATCGATATATTGGACGAAGGGTATTGGAGTCCGGAATTGTTCTGGGAGAACCGGGTGACGACCAGCGTGACCGAAAGGAGTTTCGGAGGCCCCGGCAAGCGTTTGGGGGCCTTATGGGACAAGGGGAGGGGGCACACCAGCCCACTAAGGGGCTGTGCGCCCCTCCCACCCCATCTCACGTAACCTGGAGAGGTGGGGGCGCCTCCCCTAGGGCAACCGCCCCTCCTGGCTTGGGGGGCAAGTTTCCTAGGGGTGGGGGCGCCCAAACCCATCTAGGGTTTCCCCTGTGGCCGCCGCCCCTCCCCTAGGGAAACCCTAGGGCGCCTCCTCCTCCCCCCTTCCCCTATATATAGTGAGGGATAGAGAGGGCTGCAACAACCCTTCCCCTGGCGCAGCCCTCCCTCCTCCTACACCTCCTCCTCCTCCGTAGTGCTTAGCGAAGCCCTGCCGGAGAACCACAAGCTCCACCACCACGCCGTCGTGCTGCTGGAGTTCTCCCTCAACTTCTCCTCTCCCCTTGCTGGATCAAGAAGGAGGAGACATCCCCGGGCTGTACGTGTGTTGAGCGCGGAGGCGCCGTCCGTTCGGCGCTTGGATCGGATCTTCCGTGATTTGAATCGCCACGAGTACGACTCCATCAACCGCGTTCTTGTAACGCTTCCGCTTAGCGATCTTCAAGGGTATGAAGGTGCACTCCCTCTCTCTCATTGCTAGCATCTCCTAGATTGATCTTGGTTACACGTAAGAAAATTTTGAATTATTACTACATTCCCCAACATGAGTTCATTTTTATCATTAGGAACAACAGTAATACCTCCCTTCTTAGGGACACAATGAATGGGGCTTACCCATCTACTATCAGCTATGGGATAGATTATACCTGCTTCCAGAAGCTTTAATATTTCCGTTCTTACTGATACGTCTCCAACGTATCTATAATTTTTGATTGTTCCATGCTGTTATATTATCATTCTTGGATGTTTTACAATCATTTTATATCATTTTTTGGTACTAACCTATTGACATAGTGCCTAGTGCCAGTTGCTGTTTTCTGCATGTTTTTTACATCGCAGGAAATCAATACCAAACGGAGTCCAAACGCAGCGAAACTTTTTGGAGAATTTTTTTGGACCAGAAGACATCTAGTGGGCCAAAGAAGTACCGAAGAGGGGGCCTGAGGTGAGCACAAGACACCGGGGCGTGCCTAGCCCCCCAGGCGTGCCCTGGTGGGTTGTGCCCATCTCGGAGACCTCCCGCACCGCCTCTTTGCTCTATAAATACCCCAATATTCCAGAAACCCTAGGGGAATCGACGAAAATCAATTCTAACCACCGCAAGTTCCAGAAACCACAGATCCAATCTAGACACCATCACGGAGGGGTTCATCATCCTCATTGGTGCCTCTCCGATGATGCGTGAGTAGTTCATTGTAGACCTACGGGTCCGTAGTTAGTAGCGAGATGGCTTTCTCTCTCTCATTTGATTCTCAATACAATGGTCTCTTGGAGATCTAGTTGATGTAACTCTTTTTGCGGTGTGTTTGTTGGGATCCGATGAACTTTGAGTTTATGATCAGATCTATGTTTTTATCCATGAAAGTTATTTGAGTCTTCTTTGATCTCTTATATGCATGATTGCTTATAGCCTCATATTTCTTCTCCGATACTTGGGTTTTGTTTGGCCAACTTGATCTATTTATCTTGCAATGGGAAGAGGTGCTTTGTGATGGGTTCGGTCTTACGGTGCTTGATCCCAATGACAGAAGGGGAAACGACACGTATGTATCGTTGCTATTAAGGATAACAAGATGGGGTCTATTTCTACATAAATAGATCTTGTCTACATCATGTCATCGTTCTTATTGCATTACTCCGTTTTTCCATGAACTTAATACACTAGATGCATGCTGGATAGCGGTCGATGTGCGGAGTAATAGTAGTAGATGCAGGCAGGAGTCGGTCTACTAATCTTGGACGTGATGCCTATATAATGATCATTGCCTGGATATCGTCATGATTATTTGAAGTTCTATCAATTTCCCAATAGTAATTTGTTTACCCACCGTTTGCTATTTTCTTCGAGAGAAGCCACTAGTGAAAACTACGGCCCTCGGGTCTCTTCTTTAATATATTTGCCTTCAAGACCTATTTTGCTATTCGCTCTTTTATTTATTTGCAACTTTTATTTTCAGATCTATTAATCCAAAAACCCAAAAATACCTCGCTGAATTTTATTTGCTTTTATTCGCATCTTTCAATCTACTACAATTTTATCCCGTCAACTTGGCAATTTCTGGCACCGTTACCCGAAAGGGATTGACAACCCCTTTAACACGTCGGGTTGCAAGAATTTGTTCTTTGTGTGCAGGAGCTGTTTACGTGGTGTTGCATGGTTCTCCTACTGGTTCGATAACCTTGGTCTCATCACTGAGGGAAATACCTACCGTTGCTGTGCTGCATCATCCCTTCCTCTTTGGGGAAATACCGACGTAGTCAAGAAAACATCACTTACCACTTCTTTCATCTTAGGATTCAAACGTCATTGATGATCAACAACGGGTTTAGCATCAGGTTCCATATTAATCTTGTGTTGACAGAGAGTGGGACTAATGCCCTTAAGATCATCAAGAGTATATCCAATAGCAGCACGGTGCTTCTTCAGAATTCTTAGTAGTCTTTCTTCTTCATGTTCTGAAAGGTTAGCACTAATAATAACAGGATATATCTTTTTATCATCGAGATAAGCATATTTCAAAGTGTCAGGCAATTGTTTTAATTCAAACACATGATCACCTTTAGGTGGAGGAGGACCTCCTAGAGTTTCAATAGGCAAATTGTGTTTTAGCAGAGGTCGTTGTTCGAAGAAAATTTTATCTATTTCATTTCTTTCATGCATATGCATATCATTTTCATGGTCCAACAAATATTATTCTAGTGGATCAGTAGGAGGCACGGCAATAGAAGCAAGACCAATTATTTCATCCTTACTAGGTAATTCTTTCTTATGAGGTTGTCTATTAAACTTGGAAAAATTAAACTCATGAGACTCATCACCAAAGCTAACACTGATAGTTTGTTTATGACAATCTATAGTGGCATTGACAGTGTTCAAGAAAGGTCTACCAAAGATAATGGGATAGAAGTCATCTTGTGGGGAACCAAGAACTAGAAAATCAGTAGGATATTTTATTTTCCCACACAAGACCTCAACATCTCTAACAATCCCAAGTGGTGTGATGGTGTATCTATTCGCAAGTTTAATAGTAACATCTATGTCTTCTATTTCAGCGGGTGCTATGTCATTCATAATTTCTTGGTATAAGGTAAAAGGGATAGCACTCACGCTAGCACCTAAGTCACATAAACCATGATAACAATGATCTCCTATTTTAACTGAGACAACAGGCATGCCAACAACAGGTCTATGTTTATCTTTTTCATTGGGTTTGGCAATTCTAGCAGCTTCATCACAGAAGTAAATAACATGCCCATCAATATTTTCTACCAGGAGATCTTTAACCATAGCAACACTAGGTTCTACTTTAATTTGTTCAGCAGGTTTAGGTGCTCTAATATTACTTTTGCGAACCACAATTGAAACCTTAGCATGTTCCTTTATCCTAATAGGGAAGGTGGTTTTTCAATATAAGCAGTAGGAACAACTGGGTCAACATTGTAAATAATAGTTTCATCTTTAACTATGTTGGGTTCTCTAATTTCTTGTTTGATAGGGGGATGATATATAAACCACTTCTCTTTGGGGAGATCAACATGAGTAGCAAATGATTCACAAAAAGAGGCTACTATCTCAGAGTCAAGTCCATATTTAGTGTTAAACTTGTGAAAAGCATCAGTATTCATAAAAGATTTAACACAATCAAATTCAAGCTTAATACCTGACTCTTTACCTTCGTCGAGTTCCCAATCTTCAGAATTGCGTTTAATTCTTTCTAAAAGATCCCACCTGAATTCAATAATCTTCTTCATAAAAGAACCAACACAAGAAGTATCGAGCATGGATTGATCATCATGAGAAAGCTGAGCATAAAAATTCTGAATACTAATTTCTCTCGAGAGCTCATGATTAGGGCATGAATATAACATTGACTTAAGCCTCCCCCAAGCTAGAGCGATACTTTCTCCTTCACGAGGCCAAAAATTATATATATAATTCCGATCACGATGTACTAGATGCATAGGATAATTTTTTTGGTGAAATTCTAATTTCAATCGATTCCAGTTCCAAGATCCAATATCATCGCATAGCCTATACCATGCCAATGCTTTTCCCTTCAAAGATAAAGGGAAAACCTTCTTATTAGCTTCATCTCCGGGCAAACCTACAAGCTTAAATAATCCACAAATTTCATCCGCATATATCAAGTGCATATCAGGATGTTCGGTTCCATCTCCTGCATAAGGATTAGCTAGCAGTTGTTCTATCATACCCGAAGGAATTTCATAACCAATATTTTCAATAGGTGCAGTAGGTTGAGGGGTAGCTAATTGTGGTTTCGGTCGAGGTGAAGATACCCCAAACAAACCCCTCAAAGGATAATTCTCCATAGTAACAAGTGACAATAAATTTCAGCACGTAGTAATAAGTTTTCCTTACCAATTTCCACTTACCAAGAGCGCTTCACTCCCCGGCAACGGCGCCAGAAAAGAGCCTTGATGAACCACAAGTATAGGGGATCAATCGTAGTCCTTTTGATAAGTAATAGTGTCGAACCCAACGAGGAGCAGAAGGAAATGACAAGTGGTTTTCAGCAAGGTATTTTCTGCAAGCACTGAAATAGTCGGTAACAGATAGTTTGATAGCAATATAATTTGTAACGAGCAAGTAACAGTAACGGTAAATAAAGTGCAGCAGGGTAGCCCAATCCTTTCGTGGCAAAGGACAGGCTAAAACGGTCTCTTATGATAAGCAAAACATTCTCGAGGGTACACGGGAATTTCATCTAGTCACTTTCATCATGTTGGTTTGATTCGTGTTCGCTACTTTGATAATTTGATATGTGGGTGGACTGGTGCTTAGGTGCTGTTCTTACTTGAACAAACCTCCTACTTATGATTAACCCCCTCGCAAGCATCCGCAACTACGAGAAAAGTATTAAGATAAAATCTAACCATAGCATTAAACTTTTGGATCCAAATCAGTCCCTTACGAAGTAGCGCATAAACTAGGGTTTAAGCTTCTGTCACTCTAGCAACCCATCATCTAATAACTACGCCATAATGCATTCCCTTATACCCAAATATGGTGAAGTGCCATGTAGTCGACGTTCACATGACACCACTGATGCTTGCTTGAACTACGTCGGTATTTCCCCAAAGAGGAAGGGATGATGCAGCTCAACAATGGTAGGTATTTCCCTCAGTGATGAGACCAAGGTTATCGAACTAGTAGGAGAACCACGCAACACCACATAAACAGCTCCTACACACAAAGAACAAATACTTGCAACCCGACGTAAGAGAGGGGTTGTCAATCCCTCACGGGTAAAAAGATAGGTAAAATTGTAGTAGATTGGATAAATAGATCTCGCGGGAACGCGAGATAAAATAAATAAGTAAAAATTGCAGCAAGGTATTTTTGTATTTTTGGATTAATGGATCTGAAAATAAAAGTTGAAAATAAATAAAAGAGCGAATAGCAAAATAGATCTTGAAGGCAAATATATTAAAGAAGAGACCCGGGGGCCGTAGTTTTCACTAGTGGCTTCTCTCGAGAAAAATAGCAAATGGTGGGTAAACAAATTACTGTTGGGCAATTGATAGAACTTCAAATACTCATAACGATATCCAGGCAATGATCATTATATAGGCATCACGTCCAAGATTAGTAGACCGACTCCTACCTGCATCTACTACTATTACTCCACACATCGACCGCTATCCAGCATGCATCTAGTGTATTAAGTTCATGGAAAAATGGAGTAATGCAATAAGAACGATGACATGATGTAGACAAGATCTATTTATGTAGAAATAGACCCCATCTTGTTATCCTTAATAGCAACGATACATATGTGTCGGTTCCCTTCTGTCACTGGGATCAAGCATCGTAAGATCGAACCCATCACAAAGCACCTCTTCCCATTGCAAGATAAATAGATCAAGTTGGCCAAACAAAACCCAAATATCGGAGAGGAAATATGAGGCTATAAGCAATCATGCATATAAGAGATCAAAGAAGATTCAAATAACTTTCATGGATAAAAACATAGATCTGATCATAAACTCAAAGTTCATCGGATCCCAACAAACACACCGCAAAAAGAGTTACATCATATGGATCTCCAAGAGACCATTGTATTGAGAATAAAACGAGAGAGAGAAAGTCATCTAGCTACTAACTACGGACCCGTAGGTCTACAATGAACTACTCACGCATCATCGGAGAGGCACCAATGAGGATGATGAACCCCTCCGTGAGGGTGTCTAGATTGGATCTGTGGTTTCTGGAATATTGGGGTATTTATAGAGCAAAGAGGCGGTGCGGGAGGTCTCCGAGATGGGCACAACCCACCAGGGCACGCCTGGGGGCCCAGGCGCGCCCCGGTGTCTTGTGCTCACCTAGGGCCCCCTCTTCGGTACTTCTTTGGCCCACTGGATGTCTTCTGGTCCAAAAAAAATCTCCAAAAAGTTTCGCTGCGTTTAGACTCCGTTTGGTATTGATTTCCTGTGATGTAAAAAACAAGCAGAAAACAACAACTGGCACTGGGCACTATGTCAATAGGTTAGTACCAAAAAATGATATAAAATGATTGTAAAACATCCAAGAATGATAATATAACAGCATGGAACAATAAAAAATTATAGATACGTTGGAGACGTATCAACATCCCCAGGCTTAATTCCTGCTCATCCTCGAGTAGGTAAATTATAAAAATATAATTTTTGATGTGGAATGCTGCCTAACATGTTCATCACATATTCTTTTCTTTGTAGCATGGACATTTGGACTTTTATATGGTTCAAAGCAATAGTCTAGTTTTGACATGAGGACTTTAATACTCAAGCATATCAACAAGCAACCATGTCTTTCAAAATATCAACACTAAAGCAAGTTATCCCTAGCCTATTATGCTCAATCATTGATCCATTCATGAAACACACTCGAATATTAGCTACACCCAATGCTCAAGTACGATCATAGTGCCCCTTAGTTGGTGCTTTATAAGAGAAGATGGAGACTCATGTAAAAATAAAAATTGCATAAAGTAAAAGAAAGGCCATTCGCGGAGGGAAGTAGGGATTTGTAGAGGTGCCAGAGCTCAAAGCTTAAATTGAGAGATAAAAACATTTTGAGAGGCATACTTTTCCCACCAACAAAAATGACTTAGAGTTCCCAATACTTTCCATGCTAAATATATCATAGGCGGTTCCCAAACAGAAATTAAAGTTTATTCCTTTTTCCACCATTTCTTTCACTTTCCATGGCTAGCCATATCCACGGGTGCCCTCCATACCAACACTTTCTAAGGAATTTATTATTTGACAACATAAAGTAAATTCATTTTTCATTTCGGGACTAAGCATCCCTAATACCTTTGCCATACTCTCATGCAATGACAAGTGGATAAACACTCATCGTGAGAATAACGCATCTAGCATGGAAAAATATCGACCACCCCTCACCGCCTCGCGAGCGGTACGAGCACACAAAAGAGAAATTTATTTTGAAAATTAGAGATGGCACTTACAAATTTGCTTAGAACGGCACGGAAATACCGCATATAGGTAGGTATAGTGGACTCATATGGCAAAACTGGTTTAAAGGGTTTTGGATGCACAAGTAGTGATCGTACTTAGTGCAAATGAAGGCTAGCAAAAAGATTGAGAAGCGCCCAACCAAGAAACGGAAAATCTCGTAAGCAAGCATTAACCATAATTAACACCGAATAATGCACCACAAGTAGGATATAATTTCATTGCATAACTATTGACTTTCGTGCTTGCATAGGGAATCACGAACCTTAACACCAATATTCTTACTAAAGCATAATTACTCATCAACATGACTCACATATCACTATCATCATATCTCAAAACTATTACTAAGAATCAAGTTTATTTTGTCCAATGATCTTCATGAAAGTTTTTATTATATCCTTCTTGGATATCTATCACTTTGGGACTAGTTTCATATGTTGCTTTTAATAAGCTCAAACAAATATAAGTGAAGAACATGAGCATAATATTTCTTTCTCTCAAATTAATCTAAGTGAAGCAAGAGAGAATTTCTTTAAAATTTTACTAATTCCCAAATAAATCTAAGTGAAGCATGAGAGCATTTCTTCAAAAATAACAAAGCACACCGTGCTCAAAAAGATATAAGTGAAGCACTAGAGCAATTCCATAGCTCATAAAAATTTAAGTGAAGCATAGGAGCAAGCATAGCATAATTTTTGGCTCTCCCAAAAAGGTGTGTCCAGCAAGGATTCAAGACTTAAAATAAAAAGCAAATAAAGCAAAGACTCATATCATACAAGACGCTCCAAGCAAAACTCATAATATGTGACGAATAAAAATATAGCTCCAAGTAAAATACCGATGGTCGTTAGAAGAAAGAGGGGATGCCACTCGGGGGCATCCCCAAGCTTAGTTGCTTGATACTTCTTGAATATTATCTTGGGGTGCATCGGGAATCCCCAAGCTTAGCCTTTTGCTAATCCTTATTCCTTCATCCATCGTGATCTTACCCAAAACTTGAAAACTTCAATCACACAAAACTCAACAAAACCTTTGTGAGATCCGTTAGTATAAGAAAGCAAATCACTACTATAAGTACTGTTGAAAACCCATTAATATTTTATTTTTGCATTATATCTACTGTATTCCAACTTTTCTATGGCAAAAACTCTTCAAAGGAAACCATAGAATCATCAAAATAAGCACACAACGCAAAGAATCTGTCAAAAACAGAACAGTCTGTAGCAATCTGAAAACTTCGAATACTTATGTAACTCCAAAAATTCTGAAAAATTAGGAAAACTTGAGAAATTTGTTTATTAATCTTATGCAAAAAGAATCAAATCAAAATAACTCTTATGTTAAAAATAAGAATTGTTTTACTGAGTGCAAAAGTTTCTGTTTTTCAGCAAGATCAAATCAACTATCACCCAAATCATCCCAAAGGCTTTGCTTGGCACAAACACTAATTTAAACCCAAAAAACACATATAACCAGAGGCATCATTGGGTATTTTATTGAAAACATCAAGAAAACCAAAAAGCAAAAAGATACAAGTTGGGTTGCCTCCCAACAAGCGCTATCGTTTTACGCCCATAGCTAGGCATAATATTTTATTGATGCTCACATGAAAGATAATAATTGAAACACAAAGAGAGCATCATAAAACATGTGACAAACATATTTAAGTCTAACATACTTCCTATGCATAGGCATTTTATAAGCAAACAAATGATCAAGGCAAGCAAAAACTAGCATATGCAAGGAAGAAGAAAGAAACAATAGCAATCTCAACATAACGAGAGGTAATTTAGTAACATGAAAGTTTCTACAACCATATTTTCCTTTCTCATAATAATTACATGTGGGATCATATTAAAATTAAACAATATAGCTATCATATAAAATTTTCACTTCATGATCCACATGCATAAAAAGTTGACACTCTTCAAAAATAGTGGGATTATCATCAAATAAAGTCATGACCTCTCCAAGCCCACTTTTACAAAAAATTCCATAAGATTGATCATTCTCCAAAGTAGTGGGATCATTATTACCTAGAGTTGACACTCTTCCAAACCCACTTTCAATATTATTGCAAACACTATTATCAATATCATATTCATCATGAGGCTTAAATAAATTTTCAAGATCATAAGAAGAATCACCCCAATCATGATCATTACAATAAGTATTGGACATATCAAAATTAGCATCCCCAAGCTTGGGGTTTTGCATATCATTAACACAATTGACATTAATAGAATTTATAATAACATCATTGCAATCATGCTTTTTATTCAAGGAGCTATCATGAATCACTTCATCAATTTCTTCTTTCAACACTTCATCACAATTTTCAGATTCATAAATTTCAAGCAAAACTTCATAGAGATAATCTAGTGAACTCAATTCACTAGCAATGGGTTCATCATAATTGGATCTTTTGAAAAGATTAGCAAGTGGATGAGTATCCATAACAATAGATTTTTAGCAAGCGAAGATGCAAGCAAATAGAAGGCACATGGCAACACAAGCAAACATGAGATCTGACGAGAAAAAGGCAGGTGAAAAGAAGGCGAATAAAATGGCAAATTTTTGTGAAGTGGGGGAGAGGAAAACGAGAGGCAAATGGAAAATAATGTAAATTGCAAGGAGATGAGATTTGTGATTAGGAACCTGGTAGATGTTGATGATGTCTCCCCGGCAACGGCGCCAGAAATTCCTTTTGATGCTTGCTTGAACTATGTCGGTATTTCCCCAAAGAGGAAGGGATGATGCAGCACAGCAACGGTAGGTATTTCCCTCAGTGATGAGACCAAGGTAATCAAACCAGTAGAAGAACCACGCAACACCACGTAAATAGCTCCTGCACACAAAGAACAAATACTTGCAACCCGACGTAAGAGAGGGGTTGTCTATCCCTCACGGGTAAAAGGATAGGTAAAATTGTAGTAGATTGGATAAATAGATCTCGCGGGAACGCGAGATAAAATAAATAAGTAAAAATTGCAGCAAGGTATTTTTTTTATTTTTGGATTAATAGATCTGAAAATAAAAGTTGCAAATAAATAAAAGAGCAAATAGCAAAATAGATCTTGAAGGCAAATATATTAAAGAAGAGACCCGGGGGCCGTAGTTTTCACTAGTGGCTTCTCTTGAGAAAAATAGCAAACGGTGGGTAAACAAATTACTATTGGGCAATTGATAGAACTTCAAATACTCATGACGATATCCAGGCAATGATCATTATATAGGCATAACGTCCAAGATTAGTAGACCGACTTCTGCCTGCATCTACTACTATTACTCCACACATCGACTGCTATCCAGCATGCATCTAGTGTATTAAGTTCATGGAAAAATGGAGTAATGCAATAAGAACGATGACATGATGTAGACAAGATCTATTTATGTAGAAATAGACCCCATCTTGTTATCCTTAATAGCAACGATACATACGTGTCGGTTCCCCTTCTGTCATTGGGATCAAGCACCGTAAGATCGAACCCATCACAAAGCACCTCTTCCCATTGCAAGACAAATAGATCAAGTTGGCCAAACAAAACCCAAATATCGGAGAAGAAATATGAGGCTATAAGCAATCATGCATATAAGAGATCAAAGAAGACTCAAATAACTTTCATGGATAAAAACATAGATCTGATCATAAACTCAAAGTTCATCAGATCCCAACAAACACACCGTAAAAAGAGTTACATCATATGGATCTCCAAGAGACCATTGTATTGAGAATCAAACGAGAGAGAGAAAGCCATCTAGCTACTAACTACGGACCCATAGGTCTACAATGAACTACTCACGCATCATCGGAGAGGCACCAATGAGGATGATGAACCCCTCTGTGATGGTGTCTAGATTGGATCTATGGTTTCTGGAACTTGCGGTGGCTGGAATTGATTTTCGCCGACTCCCCTAGGGTTTCTGGAATATTGGGGTATTTATAGAGCAAAGAGGCAGTGTGGGAGGTCTCTGAGATGGGCACAACCCACCAGGGCGCGTCTGGGGGGCCAGGCGCGCCCCGGTGTCTTGTGCTCACCTCGGGCCCCCTCTTCGGTACTTCTTTGGCCCACTGGATGTCTTCTGGTCCAAAAAAAATCTCCAAAAAGTTTCGCTGTGTTTGGACTCTATTTGGTATTGATTTCCTGCGATGTAAAAACAAGCAGAAAACATCAACTGGCACTGGGCACTATGTCAATAGGTTAGTCCCAAAAAATGATATAAAGTTGATATAAAATGATTGTAAAACATCCAAAAATGATAATATAACAGCATGGAACAATCAAAAATTATAGATACGTTGAAGACGTATCAACCACTAAGGGAATCACAACATACATATCATCAAAATATCAAACACATATCAAGTTCACATGATTACTTGCAACAAGACTTCTCCCGTGACCTCAAGAACAAAAGTAACTACTCACAAATAATAATCATGCTCAAGATCAAAGGGGTATTAAATAGCATAATGGATCTAAACATATAATCTTCCACCAAATAAACCATATAGTAATCAACAACAAGATGTAATCAACACTACTAGTCACCCACAAGTACCAATCTAAGGTTCCGGTACAAAGATTGAACACAAGAGATGAACTAGGGTTTGAGAGGAGATGGTGTTGTTGAAGATGTTGATGGAGATTTCCCTCCCAAAGATGGGAGAGTTGTTGGTGATGACGATGGCGATGATTTCCCCCTCCGGGAGGGAAGTTCCCCCGGCGGAATCGCTCCGCCAGAGGGCAAAAGTGCTCCTGCCCAAGTTCCGCCTCGAGACGGTGGCGCTTCATTCCGAAAGTCCTCCCCTTATTTTTTTCTAGGTCAAAATGACTTATATACCAGAAGAGGGGCACTGGAGGTGGGATGAGGAGGGCACAACCCACCAGGGCATGCCTGGGCTCCCTGGCGCTCCCAGGTGGGTTGTGCCACCTGGTGGGCCCCCTCTGGTAGTTATTTGCTCCAATATTCTTCATATATTGCAAAACAATTCTCCATAAATTTTCAGCTCATTTGGAGATGTGCATAATAGGTAACTCTGACGTAGCTTTTTCAGGTCCAGAATTCCAGCTGCCGGTATTCTCCCTCTTGTGTAAACCTTGCATATTATGAGAGAAAAGGCATTAGAATTACTCCCAAAAGCATTATTATGCATAAAAACATTATAAATAACAGTAGGAAAACATGATGCATAATGGATGTATCAACGATGCTTTGGAGATGGAGATCAAAAGCACAAGATGATGATGGCCATATCATGTCACATTTTTTGATTGCATGTGATGTTTATCCTTTATGCATCTTATTTTGCTTAGAACGGCGGTAGCATTATAAGATGATCCCTTCACTAATTTTCAAGATAAAAGTGTTCTCCCCGTGTATGCACCATTGCCAAAGTTCGTCGTTTCGAAGCACCTCGTGATGATTGGGTGTGATAGACTCTACGTTCACATACAACAGGTGTAAGACAGTTTTGCACATGTAGAATACTTGGGTTAAACTTGACGAGCCTAGCATGTACAGACATGGTCTCGGAACAATGGAGACCGAAAGGTCGAATGTGAGTCATATAGTAGATATGATCAACATAGAGATGTTCACCATTGATGACTACCCCATCTCACGTGATGATCGGACATGGGTTAGTTGATTTGGATCATGTATCACTTAGATAACTTGAGGGATGTTTATTTAAGTGGGAGCTCATTAGTAATTTGATTAATTTAACTTAATTTATCATGAACTTAGTCTTAATAGTTTTGCATATCTATGTTGTAGATCATGGCGCATGCTACCGTTCCCCTGAATTTTAATGCGTTCCTAGAGAAAGCTAATTTGAAAGATGATGGTAGCAACTACACGGACTGGGTCCGTAACTTGAGGATTATCCTCATTGCTGAACAGAAGAATTATGTCCTTGATGCACCGCTAGGTGACAAACCCGCTCCCGCTAATCTAGACATTGTGAACGCCTGGCAAACGCGGTCTGATGACTACTCAATAGTTCAGTGTGCCATGCTTTATGGCTTAGAACCGGGACTTCAAAGATGTTTTGAACGTCATGGAGCATATGAGATGTTCCAAGAGTTGAAGTTAATATTTCAAGCATACAAAATCTCCAACAAATTCTATAGCTGCAAGATGGAGGAGAACAGTTCTGTCAGTGAACACATACTCAAAATGTCTGAGTATCATAACCACTTGACTCAGCTGGGAGTTGATCTTCCAGTTGATAGTGTTATTGACAGAGTTCTTCAGTCACTGCCACCAAGCTACAAAGGCTTCGTGATGAACTATAATATGCAAGGGATGACGAAAATGATTCCCGAGCTCTTCGCAATGCTTAAGGCCGCGGAGGTAGAAATCAAGAAGGAGCATCAAGTGTTGATGGTTAACAAGACCACTAGTTTCAAGAAAAAGGGCAAGGGAAAGAAAGAGAACTTCAAGAAGAATGGCAAGCAAGTTGCCGCTCCCATGAAGAAGCCCAAAGCTGGACCCAAGCCTGAAGCTGAGTTCTTCTACTACAAAGGGAATGGTCACTGGAAGCGGAACTGCCCCAAATACTTAGCGGATAAGAAGGATGGCAAAGTGAACAAAGGTATATTTGATATACATGTTATTGTTGTGTACCTTACTAATGATCGTAGTAGCGCCTAGGTATTTGATACTGGTTCGGTTGCTCATATTTGTAACTCGAAATAGGAGCTGTGGAATAAACAAAGATTGGCTAAGGACGAGGCGACGATGCGCGTCGGGAATGGTTCCAAGGTCGATGTGATCGCCGTCGGCACGCTACCTCTACATCTACCTTCGGGATTAGTTTTAGACCTCAATAATTGTTATTTGGTGCCAGCGTTGAGCATGAACATTATATCTGGATCTTGTTTATTGTGAGACAGTTATTCATTTAAATCAGAGAATAATGGTTGTTCTATTTATATGAGTAATATCTTTTATGGTCATGCACCCTTGATGAATGGTCTATTCTTATTGAATCTCGATCGTAGTGATACACATATTCATAATATTGATGCCAAAAGATGCAAAGTTGATAATGATAGTGCAACATACTTATGGCACTACTGTTTAGGTCATATTGGTGTAAAGCGCATGAAGAAACTCCATGCGGATAGACTTTTGGAATCACTTGATTATGAATCATTTGATACTTGCGAACCATGCCTCATGGGCAAGATGACTAAAACTCCGTTCTCTGGAACAATGGAGCGAGCTAATGACTTATTGGAAATAATACATGATACATCTCCAACGTATCTATAATTTTTGCTTGTTCCATGTTGTTATATTATCATTCTTGGATGTTTTACAATCATTTTATAGCAACTTTATATCATTTTTTTGGGACTAACCTATTGACATAGTGCTCAGCGCCAGTTGGTGTTTTTTGCTTGTTTTTTACATTGCAGAAAATCAATACCAAACGGAGTCCAAACGCAGAGAAACTTTTTGGAGAATTTTTATGGACCAGAAGACACAACTTGGGCCAAAGAAGTACCAGAGGGGTGCCCCGAGGGGGGCATAACCCACCTGGGCACGCCTGGGGGCCCAGGCGCACCCTGGTGGGTTGTGCCCACCTCGGTGGCCTCCCACACCGCCTCTTCGCCCTATAAATTGCCAAATATTCCAAAAACCCTCGGGGTAACCCTAGATCAGAAGTTCCGCCGCCGCAAGCCTCTGTAGCCACGAAAAACCAATCTAGACCCCGTTTCGGCACCCTGTCGGAGGGGGAAATCATCACCGGTGGCCATCTTCATCATCCCAATGGCCACCATGATGAGGAGGGAGTAGTCCACCCTCGGGGCTGAGGGTTTGTACCAGTAGCTATGTGTTTAATCTATCTCTCTCGTGTTCTTGAGATGTCACGGTCTTGAACTCTTGATGTATCGTGGGCTTTGTTAATATAGTTGGATCATATGGTGTTTTCCCCTCTCTATCTTGTTGTGATGAATTGTGTTTTCCCTTTGAGATTTCCGTTTATCGGATTGAATACTTTTATGGATTTGAGAGCACTTGATCTATGTCTTGCCACTCAACTCGCGGATTCCCGAGGTGACATTGGGGTAATCTATGCATAGGGGTTGATGCATGTTTTCATCCTTGTTTCTCCGGTAGAAATCTTGGGGCACTCTTTGAGGTTCTTTGTGTTGGATTGAGTATTATGAATCTGAAATTGTTTGATGCATATCAAATAATCAACTCACGGATACTTGCGGTGACATTGGAGTATCTAGGTGACATTAGAGTTGGTTGATGTGTATCATATGGTGTTATTTTAGTATGAACTCTTGGTTAGATCGATCGAAAAGAATAGCTTGGTGTTATTTTAGTACAAACTCTAGGATAGATTGATCGAAAAGAATAGCTTTGAGGTGGTTTCGTACCCTACAAACAATTTCTTCTTATGTTCTCCGCTAGATAAGAACTTTGGAGTGATTCTTCATCGCACGTTGAGGGATGGTTATATGATCCAATTATATTAGCATTGTTGAGAGATTGCACTAGCGAAAGTACGGACCCTAGGCCTCATTTTCAAGCATTGCAATACCGTTTGTGCTCACTTTTGTTAATTGCTACCTTGCTGTTTTTTATTGTTCCTATTACAAAAATCAATATCTACTGTCATTACTACACTTGTATCACCATCTCTTCGCCGAACTAGTGCACCTATACAAATTACCATTGTATTTGGTGTGTTGGGGACGCAAGAGACTTTTTGTTATTTGGTTGCAGGGTTGTTTGAGAGAGACCATCTTCATCCTATGCCTCCCATGGATTGATAAACCTTAGGTCATCCACTTGAGGGAAATTTGCTACTGTCCTACAAAACTCTGCGCTTGGAGGCCCAACACGAGTCTACAAGAACAAGTTGTGTAGTAGGCATCAATACATACCGATGTATGCGGTCCGATGAGTGTTGAGGCACGCGGCGGGTATCGTTATTTTCTGACCTTCACAGATGATTTGAGTAGGTATGGGTATATCTACTTGATGAAACACAAGTCTGAAACATTTGAAAAGTTCAAAGAATTATAGAGTGAAGTGGAGAATCATCGTAACAAGAAAATAAAGTTTCCACGATCTGATCGCGGAGGCGAATATTTGAGTTATGAGTTTGGCCTTCATTTAAAACAATGTGGAATTGTTTCACAACTCACGGCAACCTGGAACACCACAGTGTAATGGTGTGTCCGAACGTCGTAACCGTACTTTATTAGATATGGTACGTTCTATGATGTCTCTTACCAATTTACCACTATCATTTTGGGGTTATGCATTAGAGACAGCCGCATTCACGTTAAATAGGGCACCGTCTAAAACCCGTTGAGACGACACCGTATGAACTATGGTTCGGCAAGAAACCTAAGCTGTTGTTTCTTAAAGTTTGGGGATGCAACGCTTATGTCAAAAGGCTTCAGCCTGATAAGCTCGAACCTAAATCGGAGAAGTGCGTCTTCATAGGATACCCTAAGGAAACTATTGGGCACACCTTCTACCACACATCTGAAGGCAAGATCTTTGTTGCCAAGAATGGATCCTTTCTAGAGAAGGAGTTTCTCTCGAAAGAAGTGAGTGGGAGGAAAGTAGAACTTGATGAGGTAATTGTACCTTATCTTGAATTGGAAAGTAGCACATCACAGAAAACCGTTCCCGTGATACCTACATCAACTAGAGAGGAAGCAAATGATGATGATCATGAAACTTTGGATCAAGTTACTACTGAACCTCGTAGGTCGACCAGAGCATGATACGCATCAGAGTGGTATGGTAATCCTGTCCTGGAAGTTATGTTATTAGACCATGGCGAACCTACGAACTATGAAGAAGCTATGATGAGCCCAGATTCTGATAAATGGCTTGAGGCCATGAAATCTGAGATAGGATCATGAGAACAAAGTGTGGACTTTGGTGGACTTGCTCGATGATCGGCAAGCCATTGAGAATAAATGGATCTTCAAGAAGAAGACTGACGCTGATGGTTTACTATCTACAAAGCTCGACTTGTCGCTAAAGGTTTTCGACAAGTTCAAGGAGTTGACTACGATGAGACTTTCTCACCCGTAGCGATGCTTAAGTCTGTCCGAATCATGTTAGCAATTGCCGCATTTTATAATTATGAAATCTGGCAAATGGACGTCAAAACTGCATTCCTTAATGGATTTCTTAAAGAAGAGTTGTATATGACGCAACCAGAAGGTTTTGTCGATCCTAAAGGTGCTAACAAAGTGTGCAAGCTCCAGCGATCCATTTATGGACTGGTTCAAGCATCTCGGAGTTGGAATATACGCTTTGATTAGGCGATCAAAGCATATGGTTTTATACAGACTTACGGTGAAGCCTGTATTTACAAGAAAGTTAGTGGGAGCTCTGTAGCATTTCTGATATTATATGTGGATGACATATTGTTGATTGGAAATGATATAGAATTTCTGGATAGCATAAAAGGATACTTGAATAAGAATTTTTCAATGAAATACCTCGGTGAAGCTGCTTATATATTGGGCATCAAGATCTATAGGGATAGATCAAGATGCTTAGTAGGACATTCACAAAGCACATACCTTGACAAAGTTTTGAAGAAGTTCAAAATGGATCAGTTAAAGAAAGGGTTCTTGCCTGTGTTACAAGGTGTGAAATTGAGTCAGACTCAAAGCCCGACCATTGCAGAAGATAGAGATAAAATGAAAGTCATTCCCTATGCCTCAGCCATAGGTTTTATCATGTATGCTATGCTGTGTACCAGACCTGATGTGTGCCTTGCCATAAGTTTGGCAGGGAGGTACCAAAGTAACCCAGGAGTGGATCACTGGACAGCGGTCAAGAATATCCTAAAGTACCTGAAAAGTACCAAGGATATGTTTCTTGTTTATGGAGGTGACGAAAAGCTCGTCGTAAATGGTTACGTCGATGCTAACTTTGACACTAATCCGGATGACTCTAAGTCACAAACCGGACACATATTTATATTGAATGGTGGAGTTGTCTGTTGGTGCAATTCCAAGCAGAGCGTCGTGACGGGATCTACGTGTGAAGCGGAGTACATAGCTGCTTCGAAAGCAGCGCATGAAGGAGTCTGGATGAAGGAGTTCATATCTGATCTGGGTGTAATACCCAGTGCATCGGGTCCAATGAAAATCTTTTTTGACAACACTGGAGCAGTTGCCTTAGCGAAGGAATCCAGGTTTCACAAGAGAACCAAACACATCAAGAGACGCTTCAACTCCATTCGTGAAAAGGTCAAGGATGGAGACATAGAGATTTGCAAAATACATACGGATTTGAATGTAGCAGACCCGTTGACTAAGCCTCTTCCGCGAGCAAAACATGATCAGCACCAAGACTCCATGAGTGTTAGATTCATTACAATGTAATATAGATTATTCACTCTAGTGCAAGTGGGATACAGAATGAAATATGCCCTAGAGGTAATAATAAAGTTGTTATTTTATATTTCCTTATTCATGATAAAGGTTTATTATTCATGCTAGAATTGTGTTGATTGGAAACTTAAATACATGTGTGGATACATAAACAAATACCGTGTCCCTAGTAAGCCTCTACTAGACTAGCTCGTTGATCAAAGATGGTTGAGGTTTCCTAACCATAGACATGTGTTGTCACTTGATAATGGGATCACATCATTAGGAGAATGATGTGATGGACAAGACCCATCCGTTAGCTTAGCATATGATCGTTTAGTTTATTGCTATTGCTTTCTTAATGTCAAATACATATTCCTTCGACTATGAGATCATGCAACTCCCAGATACCGGAGCAATACCTTGCGTGCTATCAAACATCACAACGTAACTGGGTGATCATAAAGATGCTCTACAGGTATCTCCGAAGGTGTCTGTTGAGTTGGCATGGATCGAGATTAGGATTTGTCACTCCATGTATCGGAGAGGTATCTCTGGGCCCTCTCGGTAATACACATCACAAGAAGCTTGCAAGAAAAGTGACTAAGGAGTTAGTTACAAGATGATGTAATATGGAACAAGTAAAGAGACTTGTCGGTAATGAGATTGAACTAGGTATGAAGATACTAACGATCGAATCTCGGGCAAGTAACATACCGATAGACAAAGGGAATTACGTATGTTGTCATAAGGTTCGACCGATAAAGATCTTTGTAGAATATGTAGGAACCAATATGGGCATCCAGGTTCCGCTATTGGTTATTGACCAGAGAGGTGTCTCGGTCATGTCTACATAGTTCTCGAACCCGTAGGGTCCGCACGCTTAATGTTGGTTGACGATAGAGTGTTATATGAGTTATGTGATTTGGTGACTATCGTGGGTTTAACATGGCAGATGCCCTTGTGAAAGGACTTGGGTGTGGAGCCATTGCAACGTAGGTTAGCTTTAAAGGGTTGAACGGGACGAAAGACACAAGGTTTACCCAGGTTCGGCCCCTCACCAACGAGGTAAAAGCCTGCATCCTGCTTTGTGTTGTATTGATTGAGTATCGATTACAAGGGAGCGGAGTCGCTTGACCTAGCTATCGATTGATTGTAACTTGAGTTAACCCGCCGCAGGATCTCGCCTTTATATACATAGGTCGAGGCCCTGGGCTTACAAGAGTCCAAGTTGGATCACACAACGTGTCCAACTCGGGTTCTAAGTCGCCTTGCCTTGCTAGGCAAGTCGCCATCGGGCGGCTCACCTCTCCGGGTTACAGCATCATCGCCTTGTCTTGGGCCTTCAATAGGCCCGCCTCGTGAGCCGCCTCCAGTCTTCATATCTCCTCTTCTTGGGCCTACTTAGGCTTTCTCTATTGAGTCCCAACAATGTAACCCGGCCCCTCCTGGGCGGGTCACACCGCGGGGTTATATCCCCAACATTAGGCCCCAGATTGATTTGAACTTGTTCATGTCAATCTTCATCCTTCAGTTGGCGAGTCTTCTTAAATTCCTTCCAACGCTTAACCTTGAACAGATCCTTGAAACCCGCCATGACGTCATATGAAATAAATCCAAAAAAACTAATAACATCACAACGCATCCAAGAATCGAGGCGCCTCCACTGTTAAGATAATCATGACGTCTCCTTGATTTCCGCGCATGCATTTTCACTGTTTCACCAACTTTTCCTTATAAATAGGCACGGGGGGGGGGGGGGGTCCCCTTTTTCACCTTTACCCCCGTCGCCCCCTCTTCTTCTTCTTCCTCATGTCGCTCGTCGCCACTGGAGCTCCGCCGCCGCCGTTGAACCGCGCCGACCACTCGGTTAAGGCCGCTGCATCACCCTATTCAGACCAGAAATCCGCGGTGTCCATCCGCTCTTCACTCAAATCATCAGCGAACATCCTTCTTCTCTCTCAGATCTGCATTAGGTCATGTCAGTTCTTGATGTGCGTTCATCCGAGTTCATCCATGCTCCATTCAAATATCACACTTTAATCCCAAAAACCGGACAGAAGTAGCGCGGTAGCAATTTTTAGCCTTCATCTCATATTTTGAACAGATCCCTTCTTCTTATGAATCAATACTTAGCTTGCTAGTTCTTTCACAGCCATGTTCTAGGTTTAAAAATTACGTCCTTTTTCTGAACTGCCATAGATCTGTAGTTGTAGCTACAATCTGCAAAACTTGTTTGTCCAACACTTAGCAAAATCCCAACAAACTTGGATCTGTAGATAGTTGACCCGCCCTTTCATTATTCGGGCGACTTAACAATGAATTTGTAACTCACCAGCACCTGGCCGACTTAACCATGAACTTGAGAGTTACCTTACCCTGTTACAAGGGTGGCTTATGATTTCTCCATGATTCATAACAATGATTAATCTTATATCCATAATCGGCTTGCAACTACTGAATTGTCATTGTAACCTTTAAGCGGCTCATCACCGTAATATTAACCCATCATACTTTTACCCCTAGGCCATAGCTTTTAACCCGCCAACAATGACTAGGGCTCCCACTTCTTACGACTGGGCTGCTACCAGAGTCTTCGAGCTCTCATTAAGTGAATATGTAGACATGGGAGTTTTACCATCCAAAGAGGTTATTCATTGGAGGGTTCCTGACCCTGAAACTATTCCTCAACCCCGAGAAGGTGAAGTTATTATCTTTTCAGATCACCTCCTCTGTGGCTTCTCACCACTCGGGTCAAAGTTCTTCCGGGATGTTCTGCACTTTTACAACCTTCATCCTCAAGACATTGGCCCCAATTCCATCTCCAATATATGCAATTTTCAAGTTTTCTGTGAAGTGTACCTTCAAAAGGAGCCTGAGGTTGATCTATTCAGAGAATATTTTTACCTCAACCGCCAAACTGAGATGACAGATGAGCCTAGTCTCGAGCTTGGAGGAATTTCCATTTAGAGGCGAAGAGACGTCATTTTCCCTGCAGCCACACTGCCCAGTCACCCCAAAGATTGAGACTATACTTGGTTCTACTGCCAAGATACCTCTCCAGCCGATGAGAATCCCCTGCCGGGTTTCCACTCTTTCCGGCTTAGCCCTAGCCACGAGCTTCCAGATCGTATTACTGCTGTGGAGCGGGCTAAATATTCATCCACGTTTTCAAAATTAAGGGCTCTGGTAGCTAATGGCTTATCTGGAGTTGATCTGGTCCGCTGTTGGGTCTCTTGGAGAATTCTGCCATTGAGCCGGCGCAGCGGCTTAATGTGAGAATACACAGGTGATAAGAAGGATCCTCGGCACTATACCAGACATCCTTGACTGATAAGGAGACCACTGATACGGTTAAATAATTGCTTGGAGAGCCTTTGGAGAATTGCCGTAAAGTGGGATTGGACACTTTCTGTACGCTTAACCCGGCTCCGGCTGTAAGTATCTTGAATGAACCTTCACCTTATATATCTATTTTTTGTGTTTTATATCCTTAACTTATTGCACATATGTACCTGCATATAGGCCGACTCTTCTTTCTGGAAAAAGAAATTACAAGCCGTCGTGCCAATTAAGAAGGCTAAAGGAAAGTCTCGCGCTCTGGCTCGCCGCAAGAAGCCAACAACTGAAGAACTGCTCACACTTGATGATGAGTCAGAGGTAGAACTTGACTCCCTTGGTCTTTTCTTTATGCAACTTATTGACGCTGATTCCTCTCAGGAAGAGGCAGAGACCAGTCATGCCGACGCAGCAGAGGTAACTATAATTTCCTCCGGCTCAGAACCTTTGCCAAGAAAGAAAACAAGGCGAGTCATCCGAAAAGTAAGATTTTCACACCCTCTTGCTCATTTGGACCCCAACTTTCTTTTGAAGAAATAGCAGCACGATTCAAGGCATATGACCCAGAGTGACGGCACTCAAGATCTTGTCTCCAGCTTACCCAACACGCCTGCCCCTCGCAAACGTCGAAATGAGGTGCCTCATAACCCGACTCTTTCCCTTCCAAAGGCTGGTCTCATTTGTCAACCTCTTAATCCTTCCGACTCAAATTATCAGGGGATGCCTCCGTCCTCCGGCGACTCTACTGGAACTCAAATGCCTGCTTTCAAGATTGCCCATGGGTAAGTATTTTCATTTGTTCATAAATGACTTGTAGTGACATACTCATGGACCCTTGTATTCTTGTCACAGAGGCGTAGCGAAGGCAGGTAAAAAGCAAAAGGTGGGCGGCTCTTCAAAGGACCCCAAAACTGCTGAGCTGGAGAGGCAGGTGCCAGAGGCCCCTGAGACTTCAATCCAAAAACCCGAAGACCTTGCCAATGACCCGCCACCACAAGCTGATACCGCCGTATTTGAGGCAATGCATACTGAGATCAACCCGGCTGCCCATCAAGACCCGCCAAGTCCTAGCCCAGTCCTGCCAAGTCCACTGACAAGAGCCCTGCCGCTACTGATGTCGGTGACATCACTGTTATCGGGTCAGCTTTTAAGCCGCCTAAGGTCTCCAGAGTCCTAGCCAAGCACTCAGCCAAGGAAGAAACACCTTCACTGGAGAAAGGCAAGGCTAAGCTAGACTTGGAAGATTACTCATCTTATAGCGCAAGTGAAATCAACGCAGGCTACCTAAGCCGTCTCCACACAAGCCGTGACATGGAAGCCGGCTTAGTAAATCTGATGAAGCAAAGATATGAGGTGTGTTTTTAACCCCTTTCCGCCTCAATACATATACATACTTATATAGCCGCCAAGTCTTAAGTATAAGAAAAGACATTGAGTATGCTTGAGACTTCATGTAAATCTTCCAAAATGTTGTGGCACCCCGGCTTAGAGAACCGGTTTACCAGTGTTTCCAACCCAGAGATCATGTCTTCTGAAAACACACAACAACTTGGAACAGAATATAGCTGAACTTTTATTGATAATAGTTGAGTACAAGCTTATATATTACATGATCATCGAGGCCAAAAGCACATCTAGTGCTATGACAGTATCTACATTATTTATCTAACATATCAGGGCCTCGGTATTACTGCGGGATACTACAGCGAAACACTACTGCGTAGCAGAACATGATAGTAACTACATCCACAGGGACACTGCTGAGGACACATCCTAGTCATCGCAACACGGACCTTCGAGACCTCCGTCTTAGTCTTCTCCTGCATCTGGCATGATGCACCAGGTGAGTACTTTGAAAGTACTCGCAAGCACATGACAACCAAGTATGCAGCAAATAATAGCATGGCAATCAACATGTTAAGTCTTAAGTGATTCACTTACTGTTATTAACTTACTCATATCCGGGTTGTTTCACAAACCTCGGAATACTCGATGCCAACGAGTACTTCGGCTCATAAGGCAAGTACTTCCATCATTACTATGGTCATTACGGTTGATCACCTAGAGAGGTCTGGACGGGCTGCCCAATACCGTGGACGCGACTATTCAAAAAGATTTTTCACTCTGCAGAGGTTGCGCACTTTACCCACACCATGGAGCACCTGACCTCGTGATCCCATTCGGGTGGACCAGCGTTGCTCCAACGAAACCCGCCTGACTCGTGACTCTCCCATCGTACCACCGGCAATCACACTCCCTCGGAGTCAAGCCTTGGGTGGCCTCGTGTCACCTCGTGACACATGCCACCATCGTGGCCCAACTAAACTGTCCCAAACGGGGACGCCGACACAAAACTCAACTGGGCTCACAGGGTTATCGCCGTCTGCCTGATCAGGGCAGCACGCACGCATAACCCTCCCTGTCTGGAGGTACCGGTGAAAGAACACGGAGCCAGACCAAGTCAAGGCCGTCCCATACCGGCAAATGTGGCTGCACGGGTAAGCCCAGACAGGTGACTCTTGATCAACCAACTAAGTTTCACTTAGCAATCATGGTCATTCATCATATCAATTTAAGTTGTCAACAATAGGCATTTAAATACTTCACTTGAATTATCTATGTTAATTAAATGCAAGAAATGAATATGAATTATGCAATGCTATGAAATGCTTCATAATATGGATGTCCTGGCTTGCCTTGATCAGTTGGGTTGTTCAAATACTCCTGGTCTTCAAATCCACAAGAATCTCCTTCAGAAAACATTTTTAAATGGCAAAGGAAAATGTCACATAAAGCCTTTTTATTCACCAACAATTCTGTGAGTATTGGAAAAATGCCAAACTTGGTTAGAAAATAAAGGAGTTTAATACCAACACAATGCAAAAAGAATCAGGTGATTTGGAGCTTTTAATAAAAAGTTATTAGTGATCAAATCTGCTGGTCAAAACTGTTTAAATAAATGAAATTGAAAAAAAACCCAGGAAAAACCAGTGGAGGGCCACGTCGAAGGCGTAAACCTCGCGGGCGTCTCCACCTACCCCTTCGCGCACACAGCCGCGGTCGCTGACAGGTGGGGCCGACTCGATTTAAACAGAAAGAGAGCGAGAAGCAGAGAGAGGGGTGGCTCACCGGCGCTGCTTGCCGGCGATAGCGACGGCGGTTGGGCGGGGAGACGGCGGGGATTGAACGGGCACTCAACGATGGCCCTCCTCGTACCCGTAGCTCCTCCGGAGATGGCCGGATGGCGTGGCCCCCTTCTTCTCCGGTGGACGGGTGCTTCGGTGATCGACGGAGAGGCTCGATTCGGCAACAAACCGATTAGGCGAGAGTTCTAGGACGATCAGTGGAACTTGCTGAGTGCTACGGTGGTCTCAGGCGAGGCGGGGAAGGAGTAGTGGTGGCTGTCGGCTGAGAGAGGGCGGCGGAGGAACTCCGGCGGAGCTTGAGGCCAGAGGGCCTCTCGGCCTTGGCTCTTGCTGTTGGGAGTCGATTTGAGAGAGAGGGGAGGGGTGAAGAGCTCGGCGAGGCCGGGCATGGCTATTTATAGCCGGGAGGAGGGGTGCGGTGATCTCTCTGGACACGCGGGAAGCGGGACACGTCGCCGGTGGAAGGACACCTCGCTAGCTGGCTGCTAGCAGCGAGAAGACGGGAGAGAGCAGCGACATTGAATGCGCGATGAGACGGCTCAGGAAGAAGAAGACGAGCGGCACCGCAACTGTGGCCACACGGGCGGCACAGTGCTCGCAGGCGTGGCGTCCGTCGAGAGCTTCTCCGGCGAGGGCGAAGGGTCGGGAAGGGCTGCGTGGCAACTGGGGATGATGTCGGCATGCTCGGACACGGTACGGCTACGCGAGCGTCCCGCTCTGACGCGACCCGAGCCTGGCGGCGTCCAGAGCGCGGCGACTGACGTGCCATAGTCATGCTCACCACGGTGCTTGCCACCAGGAGGCCACGCAAGCCTGCAAAACCTGTCCAACATGTCGACCCTCGTTCACTCACTTCATCTGCCCCATGGTTTGGCTTGGTTCTGTCTGAGATGAAGCGTAGGCTCAACAACAGTTTCTGACAGTGAACTAGAGAGGGATCTGAAGAGGTGGAGAGCTAGGGATGGAGCCAAAAAGATTGTCTGGAGTGATCCTCGTTGGAAGGACTCCAAACTGGTCAAGTTTTAGGAGGTTTGGTTGAGGTTTGAATGCAGTTCATGTGTAACTTACAATTCTGGTCCAGAAACTAAATGTTGAGGTACCACTCACTTGGATGATCTCCTGAGGCTGAAACTTGGTGGAGGGAAGTCATTTGTAGTTGTCCTCATGCCACAAAAGTTTCAGAGCATTTGGATAAACCTAGCATGCACTTCCTTCACAAGGGTTCAGACTGTCCAGGAACAAAACTGAATTGTTTTGCAAAATATTTGAACTAGGCCATGAAATATTTTTGGATATTGTGACAAGATATGACCCAAGGAATTTTATAGAATTATTTGAGAATTTTCTGGCCATCCAAACTATAGGTTGCTTCACAACCCATACTGATGACCTAAATTCCCAAATAAAGAAAATGAGTTATTGGAAAAGATTTAAATAGGGATTTGGGTCCTAGAGGTACTTGGCAGGGTTTTGGCAAGGTGATGAGGCTTTGGATTACTTGGAAAAGATTCAAAAGTTTCCAAGACCAAATGAACAGGTTCAAAAACCATTCAAATTTCAAATAAAGCCAAGAAAGGTTTGAAAAGAAAAAGTTGCCAAAATCAGGGTGTCACAAACCTACCCCCCTTAGGATGAATCTCGTCCTCGAGATTCGGTTGCTAAGGGAACAAATATGAATATGCGGGTCTCAAAAAATCTTCTCTTTCCCAAGTGGCCTCTTCCTCGGTGTGGTGCTCCCACAGCACGGTATAAAATCTTATCACCTTACTCCTAGTGGTTCTTTCCATCACATCCAAAATCTTGATAGGTTTCTCTTCATAAGTCAAATCCTTAGCCAATTCTAATTCACTCATATCCTCTTGCTTGGCTAGGGGTGCAATGCATTTCCTTAACTGTGAGACGTGAAAGACATCATGAACGTCTGACAATGCTGGTGGCAATTTCAACTGATATGCGACTTTGCCCTTCCTAGCAATCACTGGAAAGGGAACGATGTATCTTGGGGCCAACTTTCCCTGCGTGCCAAACCTCTTTACTCCCCTCATAGGGGTTACTCGCAAGTAAGCATAGTCTCCAGGCTCGAAAGTTACTTCTCGGTGCTTTGGGTCATAATAACTCTTCTGTCGGGACTTGGCTGCTCGAAGACGTTCTTGAATATCCTTGACTTGCCTTTCAGCTTCGAGCATCAAGTCCGTGCCAAAGATGCGACTATCTCCTGTTTGGGACCAGTTCAGCGGTGTGCGGCACTTCCGTCCGTACAATGCCTCAAAAGGCGACATCTTAAGACTTGCCTGATAGCTGTTGTTGTAGGAGAATTCAGCGTACGGTAGACTATCCTCCCATTTAGATCCATGGGAGAGAGCACATGACCGAAGCATATCCTCTAATATTTGGTTTACTCGCTTGGTCTGTCCATCCGTCTGCGGATGGTACGCTGTGCTGTGTTTCAGCATGGTTCCCAAAGCTTGATGTAGCCGTAGCCAAAATGCTGAGGTAAATAGGGAACCCCTATCTGAAGTGATAGACTTGGGTACTTTGTGCAGGCTGACTATCCGGGACATGTAGAGTTGTGCCAACTGATTTGCGTTGAAAGTGGTCTTTGCTGGAATAAAGTGAGCCACCTTCGTGAGTATGTCTACAATGACCTAAATAGCATCATTGCCTCTCGTGGACTTGGGCAGTCCCACAATAAAATCCATACATGTGTCGTCCCACTTCCACTGGGGCACCAGTAAAGGTTGCAGTAGCCCAGCGGGTTTCTGATGCTCTGCTTTGACCTTGTTGCAAATGTCACAGCAGGCGACATAGTATGCTATATCTTTCCGCATTCCAGACCACCAAAAAGTTTCTCTCAAGTCCTGATACATCTTGGTACCTCCCGGGTGGATCGAATATGCGGACTCATGTGCTTCCTTGAGTATTTGTTGCCTCAAGTTGTTCTGATTCGGTACACAAATTCGTTTCTCGAACCACACGGTACCCTGTTCATCTACACGGAAGGACTTGGCCTTCCCTTGCTGAATTAACTCCTTAATCTCCCGAATTTCTTCATCTGACTTCTATGCTTCCTTGATTTCCTCCATGAGGGTTGGAGTAATTTCCAATGTGTCCGGGGTCATTGGGCCGCATAGCACCATATTGAGCTTGACAAACTCTTCTTGTAAGCTCGGATGCATACCCTCAACTAGTGCATTCACAGCAGCTTGTTTCCTGCTCAGGGCGTCAGTGACCACATTCGCTTTCCCTGGATGATAGTTTATTCCAACATCATAGTCCTTGACTAGCTCAAGCCATCTTCGCTGCCTGAGGTTCAGATCGGGTTGAGTGAAAATATACTTGAGACTCTTATGGTTTGTGTATATTTCACATCGTTGTCCAATAAGATAATGCCTCCAAATCTTCAGGGCATGAACCACAGCAGCTAGCTCCAAGTCATGTGTGGGATAGTTCTCCTCATGAGGTCATAGCTGTCGTGATGCATAAGCTACAACCTTCCCCTCTTGCATTAGCACGCATCCGATTCCACGCCTGGATGCATCATAGTATATGTCGAAACTCTTGTGAATGTCTGGGAGGTCTAAGACAGGGGCTGTGGTTAGCCTTGTCTTTAACTCGTGGAAACTGCTGTCGCACTCGGCTGTCCAGATAAACCTTTGGTTCTTTTTCAACAATTCCGTCAGTGGCTTGGCTATCTTAGAAAAGCCTTCAATGAAGCGACGGTAGTAGCCTGCCAAGCCCAGGAAACTACAGACTTCGGTCACTGCGGCTAGTGTCTTCCAGTTCAAGACCGCATTAACCTTACTGGGATCAACAGCTATTCCTTTCTCTGACAGAATATGTCCAAGGAATCCCACCTCTTTCAGCCAAAATTTGCACTTACTGAACTTGGCATATAAGCGATGTGTCGGGGCACGACACCTATGGGATCCCGAGGGACCCCTTTACGATTCGGCGGGGGGAGAGGTATACGCAAAGAGCAGAACTGGTGATCGACGCGGGGGGGGGGGGGGGGGGGTTTACCCAGGTTCGGGCCGCTGATCAGCGTAAAACCCTACTCCTGCTTTGTGTTCTTATTGATGTTCTTGAACCCAGCCTTCAGGAGCGCTCGCAATGAACAGTGCGTTCAAAGAGCAGCTACGCATGCAGAATGGGCCAGAAGTTCTCCCTCTCTGTAGCAGTTGCCTTGGGCCTCCTTTTATATGATCAAAGGGGTCTCCACAGTGGCAAAATGTACATACATTGAGGTGTAAAGTAGCTACAGGGTATCATACCTAACCCCTGATGGATTAGGACAAACGCATTTAATGCACCGTGAGGTGTCCGTTTAGGTGTCCTCACTTTCTTGGGGATGGAAAAAGGGGCCATCCCATCAGCACCGCTTAAGCTCTCCTCCACTGGCGCGTTGCCACGCATCCAGAGAAGGACCCAGAATGTCAGGCTTTGTTACTGTGCCGGAGCAGTGGCATAGTGGCAGAATCTCGCCAGGCGCCGATCCTTGCCGGGCACCAATCCTTGCCGGGCGCCGAGCTTTGCTGGGAACCAAGCCTTACCGGGCGCCGAGGCTTGCCGGGCTCCACGGGCCATCCCGGCAAGGATCTTGCCGGGGAGGCTGGCCTTCGATTTCCAGCTTTGCTTATTTGCTGATTCTCAGATCTCTGACTTGATGATTTCCTTGATGACTTAAATCGACCTCGAGCTGATCCCGGCAAGCCTTGCCGCGAGGACGGCTACAACTGCCCATGCACAAGTAAGGGGTACTAGTGGCCCAATACTTAGTACACCGACAGGAGCCCCCGGGCCTGGGCCATACACGAGTGCGAGGCGTTGTTGGGCTAGGCCCAAACAGTGCACGGGCACGCGTGGCAGGGAATTAACTGCTCGTAAAGATCTTGTTTTACTGTGCCCCCACTACGCGCATGGAGCGCGCGATGTGGGAAGTGTGCCAAAAAGGCTGCAAACTGTTTCGCGCCCACAAAGGCGCATTCATATTGGGGGATAAACAAGGTGGTCCCGCTCCTTCCCCATAAAAAGGAGAAGTCGTGGAGGCGCAAACCCATTCACCCCCCTCTTCTTCCCAATCTGGCCATCGCCATCGCCTTCCTCTGCTCGAGCTCAGAGCGAAACCTTCCTTCCCTTCTGCTCGCCGCTCCCGCGCTCGTTCCGTCCTCCGGCTTCCATCTCCACAGTCGCCATGCCGCCCAAGGCCAGCAAAGGCAAGGGCACGGACAAGGAGTCGAAGGCTGAAGTTTCGGAAAGCGAACTGGTGAAGATGCGAAAGAGGCTCGTCGTCTTCCCTCCAACGCTCGAAGCCGAAACCTTGAAGGGACGATACCAATGCATGTGGGCGAAGGGAACACAAGCTCACCCCGCCACACGCGTAATCCCAGGTGCTAGTTCCAAAGGCGGATCGGACAGATACCCCTTCTTCACTGCGTACTTTTATTGTGGGCTGTGTCCACCTTTTTCCGATTTCTTCAATGACATCATGTATACATACGGCTTCCGCCTTCTTGATTTCACGCCGAATGCCGTATTTTGCATGTCGATCTTTGCCCATCTTTGTGAAAATTTTGCCGGCGTGATCCCCAATTCTGCTCTTTTCCGCCACTATTTCTATCCTCGAATCCAAAAAGGAGAGGCTCTCTCTGGATCTATTGCTTGGATTCCAAGGGCCTGGAACAAAGAGATATACCCAGATGGAGTTTACCGCGAAAAGTGGGACGAGTGGCGGGACGAATGATGCTGGATCCAGGAAGCAGATCCTCATCCTTTTTGCCATCCCCAGCGACAGAAGGTGGTCCGCGGCAAGGATTGGGGCGATCTCGCCGCAGAAGACGAGAAGCTCACAATCGCCACTACCAGGATCCTCCGCTTGAAGGTTGCCGGGCTGACAATGGAGATGATCGGCTTCGACTTCCTCCGCCGCCGCATCGCCCCTCTGCAGAATAGGGGGAGGCCAGCCTGGGAGTATAAGACCGCAGCGGATGTCATGAGGCTGCGCCCCGGGCTGAACAACAACTTGACTGTTATGCAGCTTGGCGCTCTCCGCCAAAAGTTATTCCAGCGCGAAGACAAGCACCGGCTGCCGGCAAGGATCGTCCCCTTGTGCAACAACTCTGCACTGGGGTCGATCATTGCCTTCTTGCCGATGTTCAACGCCCACGGCCTTGACCCGACCTGGGTCGGGCCAAGCGAGGAAGAAGCGCAGAAATTCTTCGACAATCTGACGGAGAAGCCTGTCCGGCAAGAGTCAGATCTTATTCGCGCCACCACAGATCAGGAGGTAGCATACATCGCTACCAGAGTGGAGGAAGCGAATCTTGCCGCGGAGGCCGGCAGCGTTGGCTTCACAGAGTGGGAAGCCAGCGATGCAGAGGTGGTGGTGGAGGCAAAACCTGCCGAGGAGAGCGAGGTTGCCGGGGAAGAAGGCGGCGCAGTCGCTGAAAACTCATCCGGCGACGACACGGCCGAAGAGGAGACGCGAGAAGAGCCCTCGCCTCCGAAGAAGACAAAGCATGTCCTTCGGAAAGCCGCATCGGGCGTCCCGGCAAGCCAGCCTACATCGAGCGGCGAATCCCCCGGCAAGAAAGTGGCCGGCAAGACCGGACCGCGGTAGGGGGCCCGTCAACAGCCCGCGCGGCGCGCGAGACCCACACCAGCGGCCACTGCCGGAGCGACAGGAGGGTCTCGTACAACCGTGCCAGAGGCTGCCCCGGCGCCTGCCACAGCCAAGCGGCCCAGGACCCCTCCTCCGCCTCCCCACTCAGACATCGCAACGGAGGTCGACTTCGACATCTCCGGCTTCAGTCCGGAGCGAGAGGAAGAAGAGTGAGTACCCGTCACAACTTCCACCTTCCAATCTGCATCAGTCTTACAGACTTACTTGTATTGTTTCTGCAGTGACACAGAAACCTTGCTGGAGAGGATGGCGAAGAGGTCAAGGACTTCTACGGGCGACGAGCCCCCGGCAGGCTCCACTAGCGTGCCAGAGACCGTCATCGTGAGCCCGGAGCCTAGTCCTCAACGCAGCCCCCAGCGTAAGTTCATTGTCCCTTTTTCTGTTGGCTGGTGCCGAGGCTTCCATTCTTGTCGCTGATATCTTCGGGTTCGCAGGAGAAGAACGGCAATAAGGAGAAGATTGCCCCATTGTGCCTCCTTCATCGACCGCTCCGCCCACAAGCACATCTCCGGCAAGAGATCCTGCCGACGAGCCCGTCCGGATTGAGGAGGAGCCGACAAGCACGGACTCCGGCAACCCACCCCCGGCAACCGGAGTTGCCGGGAGAGGCGAAGCCACCTCTCGACAGCCCGACGCAGGTACTCGATCGCCTCAGAGTGCTAGTTATTCTTTTCCCCTTACTTCTTTATCTTTGATCACTTCAAAATTTAAAAACTCGATCTTATTCTGACCTCCTCCTTCACCCTTCAGAGTTCTCTGCGATGGAACATATGGACGTCGACGCCGTCATCGAGGAGACCGCCAGGGATGCTGCTGCCGAAGCGGACAGGATCACTGCCAGCGAGGCCACCAAGGATGATGTTGCCGGGGCCGGTGATGCTCTTGACGGGGAGGCCGCCAAGACAGCACAAAAGGAAATCGCGGAAGAACATGCTGAAGAGGGCGACAGGGAGGCTGGGGACCATACTGACGGCATTCCTGCCGCAGGAGCGCCAGGCGCTGCATCGGCCGCGGAGCCCCCTGTCACTGGTGAGGCGGCCACTGAAGACCAGCCATCAACATCTGACGAGCCCTCATCCAGCAAGTATCTCAAAGTTGGCGAAAACCTATTCATCAACTTGCCAGGGACGGCAAGCACCGAGGCACCAGCCGAAGGAGAAATTTTCGAGGAAATTATTGCCGCTGCCGGGCTCGAAGTTGTTGACGATCCCAGCGCTAGCAGTGGCAAGTCTGAAAAGGATCGGCTCCTTCAGGCAATGGGCAAAAACTTCCGCAAACTCCAGGCTCTCCATCGTGCCCGAAAAGAGAAGGCGGACTCCAGAATGGCAGTTGTCGAGGCAGCCGAAGCGGATTTTCAAAGGCGCGTCGCACAAATGCAAATCTGGCACGCCGAGGCCCTTCAAGAGCTGGTTGCCGGTCGAGAACAAGTGAGCCAGCAATGGAATGAGGTCCTCCTGAAGCAATCAGACATGGAGAAGGCCCATGATGAAGCTGTTCAAAGGATCGCTACCGAAGATGCTCTCCTGACGGGGCGCCGCGTTGCTCTTGACGCTTTCGAAGAAGATCTCACCGCACGTGAGCAGGCGCTCGCCGCCAAGCTTCATAGCAAGGATGAAGACATTGAAAATCTTGTCGCGCGGTGGACCCAGGAGCTGGAGCAGAAGCACAAGGAGGCGCTCGAAGCTCTAACTGCAAGTCACGCCGGCAAGCTCAAGGAGGCCGTCGATGCTGCCGAAGTTGCAGAGGCCGCCAAGAACGAGCTGAGTGACAAAGTGAAGAGGCTGGAGACAGATCTCGACGAGCATGGCAAGGAGCTCTCGACGCTCAAGGGGGACAGGGAAAAAACCCTCCACTCCTTGGCGGAGATGCAAGTCGCCCTGTCCGACAAGACCAAGCAGCTCTCCTCTGCGGCTGATGATATTGCGGTTCTGGAGCTGAAGCTGACCACGCTGCAGAAATCCCTCGAGGCTGGCAGGGCCCGTGAGAAGGCTCTACTCAAGGATCTCCAAGGAGAGAGGAACCTGCTCAAGAGCGCCGCCGCTGCCCAAAACGAGTACGAGAAGGGAGTGGAGATCTGGACTGGTCGTCTCATCGCTGCCGCGGAGAAGCTTACTGCAGAACTGTCAATCATGGGCTTGTCGAACTTCAGATATTCTTCCGAGGAAAGAATATCCCCAAGCGCGAGATTGACAATGTTCTTTGAAAGCATCATCAATGCGTTGAGGGCGCTCCAGTCCAGCCGGGCGACCCAACTGGCGAACGAGACTCGCCGGCTTTGCCGGGCCGTCCTTCGCAAGGTGCTCCTCAAGGTGGTGCACAGCAATCCCGGCATCGACCTCTCCAGCGCACTCGGCCACCTGCCAAAGGATGCAAATGTTGAGGCGCTTGAGAAGTGCATCGCGCCGATCCTTGAGAAGGTGGACTCCATCAAAAGGATCGAAGGCCAGCGCAGGGATTGAGTGCTTCCCTTTTATTCTTGCCGCCATCATCTCATGTAAAAGACAGTTAAGTCTCGAGTTAGGACTGCGGCAACTCATGGATGTAATATAATTTAACTATGTTTAGGCTCATGCTAGCTACTTTCCTTGTCTGATTCCTTTATGTATGGAGTTCATCCTACGCTTACTGAAAAACTTGCCGGCGCGCAACCTGCCGCGAGCGCTGTGTGCGGGACTTCAGCAGCCTGCTGGAGGCGCAGCGGCCGGCAAGACTCCTTGGCGTTCTCAGTGCAGCCACTTAAATCGTTGAGCGGACTCGAAACAAAATAAGGGCGCAACTGATTACAACAAGGGTTCCTTCGCGTGCAGATTTTCCATACAAGGGTCGGAATCGTCCAAGGAACTAACTTGGTAATAAAAGAAAAACTTGCTCTGAGTTTTTAGGACTTAGCTTTCTGTCTTTGTCCTTCCTCCGGCAAGCATACGATTCCGAACGTCACCAACTGGTATTCATGTCTCCCTCCCCCCCCCCCGGCAAATGTGCACGCGAGGAATCCTTCTGTCTTTAAGAAAAAGAAAGAAGAGAAAATAAAGAGATGAAACCTTGGCGGTTCATTAGAACTTACCGGGATCAGGTGTTATACAACATCTTAGACAAACATGCATATATGAATGTGAACATGAGAATCAATAAGGAAATGTACAACACTTAAATTTATTCATCTGTGCTCAGGGTCTGCGCCTGGCTTTGTACAAAGGATCACATGCCTTGCCGGCAAGACTTGTACAAAAAGGTGGTTGCCGGGAGCCCCCGGCAACCGCGCCTTATGGATAGAACTTGCGAAGATGTTCGATATTCCAGGAATTACTCACTGGAACGCTATCCTCGGTCTCCAGGCGGACAGCGCCAGGCCTGGTGACTCGTACTACCCGATAAGGGCCTTCCCACTTTGGCGTCAACTTGTTTGAATTCTTGGCGGACTGAATCCATCGAAGAACAAGGTCGCCTTCCTCAAGGCTTCGGGCATGAACTTTGCGGCTATGATAGCGGCGCAAAGCTTGCTGGTAGCGTGCAGCTCGCACAGCAGCCTGAAGACGATTCTCCTCAAGGAGCACATTGTTATCTTGCCGCAGTTGCTCTTGCTCGAGCTCATCATAAGCGAGCACTCGAGGAGATCCGTATATGAGTTCCATGGGGAGAACTGCTTCCGCTCCATACACTAGAGCGAAGGGCGTCTGGCCGGTGGCTCGATTTGGTGTCGTTCTGATTGACCAAAGAACCGCCGGCAACTCATCAATCCAGCATCTTCCGCACTTTTTCAGCCTGTCAAAAGTTCTGGTCCTGAGACCGCGCAGCACTTCAGCATTGGCCCTCTCCGCTTGGCCGTTGCTTCTCGGGTGAGCAACAGAGGCAAAACAAATCTTGCCGCCAAGGTCTTGGACGTACTGCATGAAGGTGCGACTTGTGAACTGCGTGCCGTTGTCGGTGATGATCCTGTTAGGCACACCAAAACGGCAAACAATTCCTTTGAAGAACTTGACAGCCGACTGCGCTGTCACCTTCCTCACTGCTTCCACCTCCGGCCACTTTGTGAACTTGTCGATAGCAACGTACAAGTACTCAAAGCCCCCGGCAGCACGGGGGAAGGGGCCCAGTATGTCGAGCCCCCAGACCGAAAATGGCCAGGAGAGAGGGATTGTTTGAAGAGCTTGAGCTGGCTGATGTAATTTCTTCGAATGAAACTGGCACGCTTCACACCTGGTTACTAGTGCAGTCACATCCTGGAGGGCGGTGAGCCAAAAGAAACCTTGCCGGAATGCTTTCCCGGCAAGCGCTCTTGACCCTATGTGAGAGCCACACATGCCCCCATGTATCTCTGCCAACAGCTCTAGTCCATCCTCCCGAGGAATGCACTTCAATTTCACACCGTTTGGTCTCTTTCTGTACAGGACGTCATCGACGAACTTGTACATAACAGACCGACGGGCTACTCTCTCCGCTTCTTCTTGTTCCTCAGGGAGTTCACCTGTCTGAAGGAAATGGACAATGTGCTACGCCCATGCTGGAGCCTGAGGCTCGACAACTAGGACTAAAGGCATCTCATCCGTCGGGGAAACATTTGTCTCGACAGCAAGGGCCTGAGACCCTGCCGGAGCCTGTTGTTCCCCGGCAAGCGCGTCGATCCCGGCAACTTCCTTGCCGGCGGCTCCGGGGAGCTCTGTCGGGAAGTACTGGCCAGAGTTCAACTTTCTTCTCTTTTCTTGCCGCATTGATGGTGCCACGGATGGTCGAGTCAATTGGAGCACAAAAGTTCCTGGTTCCACAGGCAACTTGAGGGCAGCACGCTTTAACAGGTTGTCAGCAACGCTGTTCTCGGCACGAGGGACATGCTCCATTTGGAGACCGTCAAAGCGCTCTTCCAATTTCCTCACTTCATCTACGTAGGCTTGCATCAACGGACTTTGATAGTTCTTGTTGACCTGCCTGACGACAAGCTATGAATCACCTTTGATAATGAGCTTTTTGATACCAAGGTCTGCCACGATCCTAAGACCGACAAGCAAACCTTCGTACTCTGCAGTGTTGTTGGTTGAACTCTCCCGGGGAAAATGCATTTGGACTACATACTTGAGGTGCTCTCCGGTGGGTGCGACAAGCAGCACACCAGCACCGGTGCCTTGCAGCGAAAAAGCCCCGTCAAAGTACATAACCCATTGCTGATCGATTTCCTTGCCGGGGAGACTTGTTTCTTGAACTTCTTTGTCTGGCGTCGGGGTCCATTCTGCAATGAACTCTGCCAAGGCCCTACTCTGAATTGTGGAAGTACTTTCAAACTTAAGACCAAAGCTGGACAGCTCCAACGCCCACTCCACGATCCTGCCGGTTGCCTCTGGATTTTGCAAAATCCGTTGCAACAGAAAGCGAGTGACGACGGTGATCTCATGTGCTTGAAAATAATGGCGCAGCTTTCTTGAGGCCATAAGGAGGCCGAAAAGCAACTTCTGCACACCAGAATATCTTGACCTAGCCCCTTGTAAGAGGGAGCTAACAAAATAAACTGGGCGCTGCACCACCTTTTTCTTCTGCACGGGCTCTTCTGTTTGCACAGATCCTGTCTTGCCGGGATCAACCCTTGCCGGGGAAGATCTTGCCACGTCATCTGGCGGTCCTGCCGCTGATGTTGCCTCCTCATCAGCTTCCCTCTGCGCCACCAGCGCAGCACTAACCACTTGATTTGTCGCCGCCAGATACAGCAGCAACGGTTCTTGTGGTTTAGGTGCGACTAGCGTCAGCGGAGAAGAAAGGTACTTCTTCAAATCTTGCAGCACCGCCTCCGCTTCCGGGGTCCATTTCATTGGACCTGCCTTCTTCAAAATTTTGAAGAAGGGCAGGGCGCGCTCAGCAGATTTGGAAATAAACCTGCTTAGAGCAGCAACACAGCCGGCAAGACGACGCACATCCTTGACGCGTCTCGGCGCTTCAATTTGCTCAATGGCTCTGATCTTGTCGGGGTTAGCTTCGATTCCCCGGCAAGATACAAAGAATCCGAGGAGCTTGCCGGAAGGAACACCGAACACGCACTTCTCAGGATTGAGCTTCAAGTTGATCTTGCGCAAGTTCGCAAATGTTTCTTCTAAGTCTTGAATGAGCGTTGCTTTATCCTTAGTTTTGACCACTATATCATCCATATACGCCTCCATATTTCTATGGAGTTGTGGCTCAAAACCAATCTGGATTGCTCTGGCAAATGTTGAACCAGCACTTTTCAACCCGAAAGGCATTCGTATAAAACAATATGTACCACATGGGGTGATAAAGGCAGTCTTCTCTTCATCTTCCTTTGCCATAAAAATCTGATGATACCCTGAATAGGCATCAAGGAAGGACAGGAGATCACAACCAGCGGTGGCATCCACAATCTGGTCGATGCGCGACAAGGGAAAATGATCTTTTGGACAAGCTTTATTGATATCTGTATAATCGATACAAAACCTCCATTTCCCGTTCGCTTTCCGCACTACAACCGGATTGGCCAACCAGGTTGGATGAAGCACTCCTTTGACCAGTCCTGCCGCCTCCAGCTTCTTAATTTCTTCGGCAATGAATTCTTGCCGCTCCAAAGCCTGTTTCCTCACCCTTTGCTTGACGGGCCGCGCATGAGGACAGACAGCAAGGTGGTGCTCAATTACTTTCCTGGGAACGCCGGGGATGTCAGACGGTTGCCATGCAAACACGTCGACATTCGCCCGCAGGAAAGCAATGAGCGCGCTTTCCTATTTGTCATCTAGGGTGGAACTTATGGTGAAAGTTCCCCCCATCGCGTCCTCCCTGGCAGGCACCTTCTTGGTTTCTGGCGGGGCAGCCTTGGACTTCTTGTTCTTGCCGGTGGAACTCTCTGGCATGTCTTCGATGGAAGCGCAGCACTCCGAGGAGGTGCGCTTGCCGGAGTTGGCGCCAAGGTTCCTGCCGGTCTTCTTCTTCCCCCTGGGAGTTCCAGCGGCAGGAGCAGATGCCTTGATGGCAGGTGCTGCAACTGCTTCCCGGTAAAGTTGGTCGGCACAGATGAGCGCATCCTTCTTATCGGAATGGATAGTGATGACGCTCAACGGCCCAGGCATCTTCAAGACGTTGTATGCGTAGTGTGATGCCGCCATAAACTTAGCCATCGCTGGCCGACCAAGGATCCCATTGTATGACATGGGGATCTTGGCGACATCAAACACCACCTTTTTGGTCCTGAAGTTAAGTTCGCTGCCAAATGTTACCGGCAGCGTGATCTTGCCCTTAGGCTGGGTTCTTCCCGGGTTGACCCCTTGAAACGTACCCGTTTCCTCGAGGTCTTCGTCGGGAATCTGAAGCTTTGTGAGCACATCTGGTGAGATTAAGTTTAGGCCGGCCCCGCCGTCAACTAACATCTTCGTCACCTTGAGGTTGCGAATTGTCGGGGAAACCAACAATGGCAAACACCCGACCGCAGTTGTGCAATCAGGGTGATCCTCGGATTTAAAGATGAGGCGTGCTGGACCACTTCAGAGGCCTACATGCATCGGGGGATGGCTCTGCCGCATTAACCTCCCGCACCCACTGTTTAAGTTGGCGGTGGGAAGAATGCAGCGAGGCACCCCCATCAATGCACATAGCCTCCGTAGCCTTCTGGAATTCCTGCTCACTGGATTCGTCATCTTCTTCATCATCATCTCCTTCTTTATCTCGGCCCCGAGCGGGCCGATCCTTCTGCTGTTTGGCCTTGTCGCGGCGACCCCCTCGGCCACCGCGTTTCTTGCCGGACCCCTCAGCACCATCTTGGGCCTTCTCCTTGTCTCGCCTCTCGTATTCGGCCTTCTGCTTCTCGGGCAAGCTGCTCAACTTGCCGGCAGTTCTTGAGATCGTGGCCCTTAGTGCGATGGATCTTGCAGTACTGCTTGCTGGAGTTCTCTGATTTGTCGGCAGCCGCCAAGGCCTGACAGGAAGGGCACCCGGCAAGATCCTTGCCGGGGTCGCCAACCTTGGCCTTCTTGGCGGCGCCAGGGTTGCCGGATTCCTCGACGGCAAGCACGGCCTTGCCTCCGCGCTTCCTATTCCGCTGCCGGCCTTTCCTTGACGGAGCCGCGGCATCTTCTTCTCCTGAGTCGCCTGTCGCACCAACAGCTTCACCGGGGAGTTTCCTCCCCTCTTCAGCTCGAGCACACTTGTCGGCCAAAGTGTAAAGCTCGGCAATACTCCTGACTTTGTTCATTGCCAGCTCTTCCCGCATCCTGCGGTTACGCACGTTCTGATGGAATGCGCTAATGACAGCGGCAGGATGAACATCAGGAATATTGTACTGCACCCGGCTGAATCTCTGCATAAACTTGCGCAGGGACTCGCCCTCCATCTGAGGGATGATGTGCAAATCACTTTCTTGGCCAGGGGCTTGGTGGCCTCCAACAAAGGCGCCAACAAACTGATGGCACAGATCTGACCAGCAAGAAATAGAATCCTCCGGCAGATGCATCAACCACGACCTGACGTTGGGTTTGAGCACCAACGGGAAGTAGTTGGCAAGTATCTTGTCATCTCGGCCCCCGGCAGCCTGCACCGCAATGGTGTAAATGCTGAGGAACTCCGAGGGATGAGTCTTGCCGTCGTATTTCTCCGGGACCTCTGGCTTGAAGGTTCGGAAATTGGGCCATTGGACTTGCCGCAGCTCACGGGTAAACGCCGGAGGTCCTACCTCGTAAGGCAAGTCTCCTACGTTCCCTGGCGTAGGCTCGTCGACAACCGGCCCCGCGCGCTTATCAGACTGATAGCGCGCTTCGCCGCCGCTCGATGGTTGTTCGAGCGTCTTCCTTGCCTCTTTCCTGGAGAACCAGACGCTGATCACGGCGCATCCGCGGATCGGACGACGCCGTGTAAACTTCTTCATGGCGGTCGACTTGCTGAGTCGTCGGCCACCGCTGATGTCGCGGAGGAGAGTGCACTGTAGTTGCACCACCTCCGGTTTTCTCTCCACCGGCTCGCATCGGATCGGTGGGCCTCCGCTGAGAGGGCCCTGCCTCTTGTGGTCCATCCTTATTAGCGAAGCTGATAAGGCTCTGGATAGTAGCTCGCCACTCCTCCATCTTCTCCGGGGCGGGAGGAAAATCGAGGAGCAGCTGCGCACGTGCCAAGGCTTCCGCTGGCGTAGGTGGTGGCGACAGGTGCGAGGTGCGTGAGGTGCTCTGACTCCTAACCAAGTTAGAAGGAGCACCGCCACGGTCACGCGACCGCGCGCCACCTTCGCCGGCAGCTCGGTGTGCATGCTGGTCCCGCGCATCTTGGGATCTATGCGCAGAAACCTTTTCGTAGGGACGCCCCAAACCACCAGCGCCATGATGTCGCTCATCTCGCACGACCTGGGCAGGTTGCGAGGCTCGCGCCGGCGCGGGAGCTCCAGCAGGCGCTCTTTGATCCCTAGAGTTTGTTGTGCCACCCGTAGGCAACACAACGCCATCTCTAGATCCAGCGGCGCGCAAGTTACCACTGCCACTGCGAACGATACCGCTCGCTTGGCTTGGGTCACCAGAACGCCGCGGGGGTTCTAGTCCTCTTCCTTCTGCACCCACACCATCGCCTGTCTGCGAAGGCGCGGGTAAAACGGACCCGGGCGGTTGTGCTATCGCAATGTTCTTCTTCTTGGGCGGCATGATGATGAAGATGATGAAGGAACTAGAGCGTCGACCACCAGATCAGGTTCACGCAAACCTCAATCCCCCTACCTGGCGCGCCAAAGATGTCGGGGCACGACACCTATGGGATCCCGAGGGACCCCTTTACGATTCGGCGGGGGGAGAGGTATACGCAAAGAGCAGAACCGGTGATCGACGCGGGGGGGGGGGGGGGTTTACCCAGGTTCGGGCCGCTGATCAGCGTAAAATCCTACTCCTGCTTTGTGTTCTTATTGATGTTCTTGAACCCAGCCTTCAGGAGCGCTCGCAATGAACAGTGCGTTCAAAGAGCAGCTACACATGCAGAATGGGCCAGAAGTTCTCCCTCTCTGTAGCAGTTGCCTTGGGCCTCCTTTTATATGATCAAAGGGGTCTCCACAGTGGCAAAATGTACATACATTTAGGTGTAAAGTAGCTACAGGGTATCATACCTAACCCCTGACGGATTAGGACAAACGCATTTAATGCACCGTGAGGTGTCCGTTTAGGTGTCCTCACTTTCTTGGGGATGGAAAAAGGGGCCATCCCATCAGCACCGCTTAAGCTCTCCTCCACTGGCGCGTTGCCACGCATCCAGAGAAGGACCCAGAATGTCAGGCTTTGTTACTGTGCCGGAGCGGTGGCATAGTGGCAGAATCTCGCCAGGCGCCGATCCTTGCCGGGCACCAATCCTTGCCGGGCGCCGAGCTTTGCTGGGAACCAAGCCTTGCCGGGCGCCGAGGCTTGCCGGGCTCCACGGGCCATCCCGGCAAGGATCTTGCCGGGGAGGCTGGCCTTCGATTTCCAGCTTTGCTTATTTGCTGATTCTCAGATCTCTGACTTGATGATTTCCTTGATGACTTAAATCGACCTCGAGCTGATCCCGGCAAGCCTTGCCGCGAGGACGGCTACAACTGCCCGTGCACAAGTAAGGGGTACTAGTGGCCCAATACTTAGTACACCAACACGATGGGTTCTCAACCTTTCCAAGACAGCTCTGAGATGTTGCTTCTGCTCCTCTTCATCCTTAGAATATATCAGTATGTCGTCAATGAACACCACTACAAACTTGTCTAGAAAGTCCATGAAGACTTTGTTCATCATACTCATGAAGTAGGATGGAGCGTTGGCTAATCCAAACACCATAACTGTAAATTCATATAGTCCATATCGAGTGGTGAACGCTGTCTTGGGGATATCCTTCTTTCGGATTTTCAGTTGATGATATCCCGTTCTGAGGTCGATCTTAGAGAATACCCGTGCTCCATTCAACTGGTCTAATAAGTCATTAATTCAAGGGAGTGGGTACTTGTTCTTGATAGTGACCTCGTTAAGCTGGTGATAGTCTACGCACATTCGTAGACTTCCATCCTTCTTCTTGACAAATAATACTGGTGACCCCCATGGCGAGATGCTTGGACGAATGTATCCTTTCTGTAGCAACTCATCTAACTGCTTCTTTAGCTCTGCCAGCTCTGGACCTGGCATACGATAATATTTCCTGTATATTGGAGTTGTACCAGGAATTACTTCAATGGCGAACTCCAATTCTCGGACGGGCGACATCCCTGGTAATTCTTCAGGGGACACATCCGGGAACTCGCAGACTACCGGGATCAGGTTCATATCTGTAACAGTGGTCTGGTATGTCGTGCCCTTTCTTGTTATCATTCTGCTGGCCAGAAATTGGACAGTTTGTCCAGCGGGGTTCACCAATGTCACTGTTCTGGTGGCGCAGTTGATACATGATGTCTACTACGCAACCTTCTTCTTGTAGACGTTGTTGGGCCTCCAAGTGCAGAGGTTTGTAGGACAGTAGCAAATTTCCCTCAAGTGGATGACCTAAGGTTTATCAATCCGTGGGAGGTGTAGGATGAAGATGGTCTCTCTCAAACAACCCTGCAACCAAATAACAAAGAGTCTCTTGTGTCCCCAACACACCCAATACAATGGTAAATTGTATAGGTGCACTAGTTCGGCGAAGAGATGGTGATACAAGTGCAATATGGATGGTAGATATAGGTTTTTGTAATCTGAAAATATAAAAACAACAAGGTAGCAAGTGGTAAAAGTGAGCGTAAACGGTATTGCAATGCTAGGAAACAAGGCCTAGGGTTCATACTTTCACTAGTGCAAGTTCTCTCAACAATGATAACATAATTAGATCATATAAAAATCCCTCAACATGCAACAAAGAGTCACTCCAAAGTCACTAATAGCGGAGAACAAACGAAGAGATTATTGTAGGGTACGAAACCACCTCAAAGTTATTCTTTCTGATCGATCTATTGGGCTATTCCTATAAGTGCCACAAACAGCCCTAGAGTTCGTACTAAAATAACACCTTAAGATACACATCAACCAAAACCCTAATGTCACCTAGATACTCCAATGTCACCACAAGTATCCGCGGGTTTGATTATACGATATGCATCACACAATCTCAGATTCATCTATTCAAACCAACACAAAGAATTTCAAAGAGTGCCCCAAAGTTTCTACCGGAGAGTCAAGACGAAAACATGTGCCAACCCCTATGCATAAGTTCACAAGGTCACATAACCCGCAAGTTGATCACCAAAACATACATCAAGTAGATCACGTGAATATCCCATTGTCACCACAGATAAGCACATGCAAGACATACATCAAGTGTTCTCAAATCCTTAAAGACTCAATCCGATAAGATAACTTCAAAGGGAAAACTCAATCCATTACAAGAGAGTAGAGGGGGAGAAACATCATAAGATCCAACTATAATAGCAAAGCTCGCGGTACATCAAGATCGTGCCGAATCAAGAACACGAGAGAGAGAGAGAGAGATCAAACACATAGCTACTGGTACATACCCTTAGCCCCGAGGGTGAACTACTCCCTCCTCGTCATGGAGAGCGCCGGGATGATGAAGATGGCCACCGGTGATGGATCCCCCCTCCGGCAGGGTGCCAGAACGGGGTCTAGATTGGTTTTTGGTGGCTACAGAGGCTTGCGGCGGCGGAAGTCCTGATCTAGGTTTCTTTCTGGGGGTTTCTGTATTTATAGGAATTTTTGGCGTCGGTCTCACGTCAGGGGGGTCTCCGAGTCATCCACGAGATAGAGGGCGCGCCCAGGGGGGTAGGGCGCGCCCTCCACCCTCGTGGATGGCTCGGGACTCTTCTGGCCCAACTCTTTTACTCCGGGGGCTTCTTTTGGTCCATAAAAAATCATCAAAAATTGGCAAGTCATTTGGACTCTGTTTGGTATTCCTTTTCTGTAAAACTCAAAAACAAGGAAAAACAGAAACTGGCACTGGGCTCTAGGTTAATAGGTTAGTCCCAAAAATCATATAAAATAGCATATAAATGCATATAAAACATCCAAGATAGATAATATAATAGCATGGAACAATAAAAAATTATAGATACGTTAGAGACGTATCAAGCATCCCCAAGCTTAATTCCTGTTCGTCCTCGAGTAGGTAAATGATAAAAACAGATTTTTTGATGTGGAATGCTATCAAGTGCACAAGTTTGATCAATGATGATTTCAATCACTTTTTCTAGCATCATTATGCATCATAACAGTAGCTCATATCATAAAGCTTTTCATGATCAAGTAGCAAACTATTCACATGTCAAAGAATAGATCATAAACTTTCTTGAAAACTAACAAACTAGGTTCTCAGTCATCAAACAATTGCAATTCATCTTACTTTCAGGAAGGGTCTATGTAAGAGCTTTGATTTAGCAAATCCCACATACTCAACTATCATATAGTCTTCCATGATTGCTACAACTCAAAGCATATTTTTAGAACAAATAGCATCCATCAAACACAGAGAAAGATAGGGGCTTAATGTTTCGCCTCCCAACTTATTTATCATATAGATAATTGTCAACAATAATAATCCATGATCAAATATATTTGAATGGCCATATATGCTTAGATCTTTCCCCGTCACATGATGCCTGCCAACTAAAGAGTAGGTTGGAATGAGAAGGAATACTACTAAATCTTGCATAAAAGTAAAAGATAGGCCCTTCGCAGAGGGAAGCAGGGATTTGCAGAGGTGCCAGAGCTCGAAGCTTTTAAAACAGAGATGGAAATAATTTTGAGAGGTATGCTTTCATTGTCAACATAACAACCAAGAGTTCCCAATATCTTCCATACTAGATACATTATAGGAGGTTCCCAAACAAAAAGGTAAAGTTTTTACTCCCGCTCCACCAACAATCACACTCCACGGCTAGCCGAATTCACGGGTGCCGTCCATACTAACAACTTTCCTGGGGGAGTTTTGTTTAATTATTTGAAATTTTGGTTTTGATCTTTTGATCATAGGATTGGGCATCCCAATTACCAGCCACTCTCTCGTGAATGATGAGCGGAGTCCACTCATCGTGAGAATAACCCACCTAGCATGGAAGATACTGACAGCCCCTAGTCACTACATGAGCGATTCGGGCATACAAAACAGATTATTATTTGAAGGTTTAGAGTTTGGCACATGCAAATTTACTTGGAACGGCAGGTAAATACCGCATATAGGTAGATATGGTGGACACTCATGGAAGAAACTTGGTTCAAGGAATTTGGATGTACAAGCAGTATTCCCGCTTAGTACAAAAATTTTGGATAGCAAAAGATTCTAAATAGCAAGCACCACATGTTGGAGGGTCCATAACAATATAACTTCTATACAAATATACCCAAGCATAACTCATTATGTTGTCTTCCTTGTCCAACTTCAACTAATTTGCGCAAGTTTGAAAATAATTAATGGGGCTCACAATCATAGAAGATGTCCAAGATAGTATATTTATATGTGAAATCTCTCTTCCTTCAATATTCTTTCATGAATTGTTCAAGTGACCAATACTATGTTTGCTAACTTTCAATAAATTTATCATCTCTACTTCTTATATGTGAAGTCATTACTCCCCATGGTATAAGCATATGAAGCATATATAAATTCGGATTTATGATATTCAATTCATTCAACCATTTACTCATAGGATATAAGTGAAGCACGTGAGTAAATGACAAACTACTCCAAAAAGATATAAATGAAGATCAATGAGTAGTTGAATAATTATGTAGCTATGTGAAGACTCTCTCTCATAAATAAAATTTCAGATCTTAAGTACTTTATTCAAACAGCAAGCAAAACAAAAATAAAATTACATTGCAAGGAATAGCACACATCGTGTGAAGGAGCAAAAACTTAGGCTCAACCGATACTAACCGATAATTCTTGACGAAGAAAGGTGGGATGCCTACCGTGGCATCCCCAAGCTTAGATGCTTGAGACTTCTTGAAATATTATATTGGGATGCCTTGGGCATCCCCAAGCTTGAGCTTTTGTGTCTCCTTAATTCCTTTTATATGATGGTTTCCCTAAATCTTAAAAACTTCATCCACACAAAACTCAACAAGAACTCGTGAGAAAAGTTAGTATAAATCAAATGCAAAACCTTATCATTCTCTACTGTAGCAAATCACTAAAATTATTATTTAACATTGCATACTAAATGCCTCTGCATATTTAATACTCCTATCCTCAAATAGAATCATCAAACAAGCAAACATATGCAAACAATGCAAACATAACAGCAATCTGTCAAAACAGGACAGTCTGTAAAGAGCGCAATTGTACTCATACTTCCCTAACTCAAAAAATTCTGAAAAATTACCAAACTGTATAAAATTTGTTGTTACTCATTGTGTAAAAATTTCAAGGTTTTACCACGTCCTGACTTTCCAGAAGAATTCAGGCAATGATAGAAAACTTTCTGTTTTCAAAACAGCAACATATAGACTTGCAAAATAAGCATGGTAAAGGCTACACTTGACCTTTTTATTGAACTAAAAGATGCAAAACATTACCCTAAGTAAAATCAAGCAAATACTAATAAAATAAAATGACGTTCCAAGCAAAACTCATATCATGTGACGAATAAAAATATAGCTCCAAGTAAGGTTACCGATAATGTTGGAGACGAATGAGGGGATGCCATCCGGGGCATCCCCAAGCTTAGGATCTTGGTTGTCCTTGAATATTACCTTGGGGTGCCTTGGGCATCCCCAAGATTAGAGTCTTGTCACTCCTTATTCTCCTCATATTGATATCTCACCCAAAACTTGAAAACTTCAATCACACAAAACTTAACAAAACCTTCGTGAGATCCGTTAGTATAATAAAAAAAATCATTCACTTTGGTACTGTCAAGACAAGATTCATAATTTTTATCACATGATGCCTACTTTACCCTATCATTTCTACAATTTATATTAAGCAATATAAGCCATAGAAACTAGAAAACAAGCAAACTATGCTTCGAAAACAGAATCTGTCAAAAACAGAACAGTCTGTAAATATCTGAATTAAGCTCATACTTCTGTCACTCAAAATATTCTGAAAAATTAGGACAACGTAGAAAATTTGTATAACAATCAACTGTAAAAAATTCAGAATTTTTGCACGTTCCAGTGAAAGATAAGAATTTCTGTACTGGACACAAAAGTTTCTGTTTTTGCACAGAATCAAGTCAAGTATCAACCACACTATCCCAAAGGCTTTACTTGGCACTTTATTCAAACAAAAGCTATAAAACATGATTACTACAGTAGCTTAATCATGTTAACACACAAAAACAGTAGGGGTAAATATTGGGTTGTCTCCCAACAAGCGCTTTTCTTTTATGCCTTTTTAAGCTAGGCATGATGATTTCAATGATGCTCACATAAAAGATAAGATTGAAACATAAAGGGAGCATCATGAAGCATATGACTAGCACATTTAAGTCTAACCCACTTTCTATGCATAGGGATTTTGTGAGCAAACAATTCATGGGAACAAGAATCAACTAGCATAGGAAGGTAAAACAAGCAAAACTTCAAGATTTTAAGCACATAGATAGGAAACTTAATATTATTGCAATTCCTACAAGCATATATTCCTCCCTCATAATAATTTTCAGTAGCATCATGAATGAATTCAACAATAAAACCATCACATAAAGCATTCTTTTCATGAGCCACAAGCATAGAAATTTTACTACTCTCCACATAAGCAAAAAATTTCTCATTCATAGTAGTGGGAGCAAACTCAACAAAATAACTATCATGTGATATTTTATTCACGTAATCAATTTGAGCATTAAAATCATGATGACAAGTTTCATGGATATCATTACTCTTTATAGCATAAATGTCATCACAATAATCATCATAGATAGGAGGCATGCTATCATCATAATATATTTTCTCTTCAAAACTTGGGGGACTAAAAATATCATCTTCATCAAACAGAGCTTCCCCAAGCTTGTGGCTTTGCATATCATTAGCATCATGGATATTCAAATAATTCATACTAACAACATTGCAATCATGCTCATCATTCAAAAATTTAGTGCCAAACATTTTATATACTTCTTCTTCTAACACTTGAGCACAATTTTCCTTCCCATCATTTTCACGAAAGACATTAAAAAGATGAAGCATATGAGGTAACCTCAATTCCATTTTTGTTGTTGTTTTCTTATAAACTAAACTAGTGATAAAACAAGAAACTAAAAGATTTAGTTGCAAGATCTAAAGATATACCTTCAAGCACTCACCTCCCCGGCAACGGCGCCAGAAAAGAGCTTGATGTCTACTACGCAACCTTCTTCTTGTAGACGTTGTTGGGCCTCCAAGTGCAGAGGTTTGTAGGACAGTAGCAAATTTCCCTCAAGTGGATGACCTAAGGTTTATCAATCCATTGGAGGTGTAGGATGAAGATGGTCTCTCTCAAACAACCCTGCAACCAAATAACAAAGAGTCTCTTGTGTCCCCAACACACCCAATACAATGGTAAATTGTATAGGTGCACTAGTTCGGCGAAGAGATGGTGATACAAGTGCAATATGGATGGTAGATATAGGTTTTTGTAATCTGAAAATATAAAAACAGCAAGGTAGCAAGTGGTAAAAGTGAGCGTAAACGGTATTGCAATGCTAGGAAACAAGGCCTAGGGTTCATACTTTCACTAGTGCAAGTTCTCTCAACAATGATAACAAAATTAGATCATATAAAAATCCCTCAACATGCAACAAAGAGTCACTCCAAAGTCACTAATAGCGGAGAACAAACGAAGAGATTATTGTAGGGTACGAAACCACCTCAAAGTTATTCTTTCTGATCGATCTATTGGGCTATTCCTATAAGTGCCACAAACAGCCCTAGAGTTCGTACTAAAATAACACCTTAAGATACACATCAACCAAAACCCTAATGTCACCTAGATACTCCAATGTCACCACAAGTATCCGCGGGTTTGATTATACGATATGCATCACACAATCTCAGATTCATCTATTCAAACCAACACAAAGAACTTCAAAGAGTGCCCCAAAGTTTCTACCGGAGAGTCAAGACGAAAACGTGTGCCAACCCCTATGCATAAGTTCACAAGGTCACAGAACCCGCAAGTTGATCACCAAAACATACATCAAGTAGATCACGTGAATATCCCATTATCACCACAGATAAGCACATGCAAGACATACATCAAGTGTTCTCAAATCCTTAAAGACTCAATCCGATAAGATAACTTCAAAGGGAAAACTCAATCCATTACAAGAGAGTAGAGGGAGAGAAACATCATAAGATCCAACTATAATAGCAAAGCTCGCGGTACATCAAGATCGTGCCGAATCAAGAACACGAGAGAGAGAGATCAAACACATAGCTACTGGTACATACCCTCAGCCCCGATGGTGAACTACTCCCTCCTCGTCATGGAGAGCGCCGGGATGATGAAGATGGCCACCGGTGATGGATCCCCCCTCCGGCAGGGTGCCGGAACGGGGTCTAGATTGGTTTTTGGTGGCTACAGAGGCTTGCGGCGGTGGAACTCCCGATCTAGGTTTCTTTCTGGGGGTTTCTTCATTTATAGGAATTTTTGGCGTCGGTCTCACGTCAGGGGGGTCTCCGAGTCATCCACGAGATAGGGGGGTGCGCCCAGGGGGGTAGGGCGCGCCCTCCACCCTCGTGGATGGCTCGGGACTCTTCTGGCCCAACTCTTTTACTCCGGGGGCTTCTTTTGGTCCATAAAAAATCATCAAAAATTGGCAAGTCATTTGGACTCCGTTTGGTATTCCTTTTCTGTAAAACTCAAAAACAAGGAAAAAACAAAAGCTGGCACTGGGCTCTAGGTTAATAGGTTAGTCCCAAAAATCATATAAAATAGCATATAAATGCATATAAAACATCCAAGATAGATAATATAATAGCATGGAACAATAAAAAATTATAGATACATTGGAGACGTATCAATACACACTTGGTGCGGTGCCAACCAGTCCATCCCCAATATTATGTCCAGTCCAAGGACAATGTCTGGAGCTTTGCAGACTTCTTCGACAGAGATGTGGTGGATGCATCCGTGGCTGAAGTTATGGTTGGGGCGGCGTCCAAGGTGATTGACCTATGGCTTGTGGTCAGCTGATTGCTTCCCGTTATTAGTAGGGCACTGCTTGGCGTAGTGTCCGCTCTGGCCACAAGTGAAACAGGTGTTGTTGCGGCGGCAGTCCTCTATGACTGGCTGCTTGCCGAAGGTCTTGCTCTGGTTGCCTGGCTTGCTGTTGTTGCCACCATTGTTCCACACAGGTTTGTTCTCAGATGGCCCTGACTGCCAACTGTGCAGCTTTTGCGCATATGGCTCCCTGTTGTCCTTCTTGGGCTCGAACTTCCTCTTACGATCATCATTCCCAGACTTGTGTTGTCGTTCAGCGATGAAGGCCTTATCCACCAAGGTCTGGAAATCGGGGAAGTCCAACATGCATAGCTGACATCGGAGGGCGTGGTTAAGTCCTCCGAGGAACTGGTCTATTTTCCTCTCTTCGGTAGCCACATCATGAGGAGAGTACCGGGCCAAGTTGTTGAACCTGTTTAAGTATTCTCCCACAGACATGTTTCCTTGTCTGAGGTCCAGGAATTCTCTCTGCTTCACTTTTATGATACCCGTGGGGATATGATACTTGCGAAACAACTCTTTGAATTTCTCCCAGGAAATCTCTTCTCCAGTAGGCCACATTAACTTGGTGTTGTCCCACCATATGGCTGTCCGGCCTTCGAGATAATGGGTGACAAATGGGACTTTATCTGCTTCTTCACAATGAGTGATGTCCAATTTCTTTTCCATGGTTCTTAACCAGTCATCAGCCTCAATAGGATCCACAGCCTGACCAAAGCTGGGTGGTTTTGTGCGCTGGAAGTCAGACAGTTTGGAATGCACCCCATTGCCATTGTTCTGACCTACTATTGTCTGCATACTCTTGAGAAATTCCATGAGGTCTTGGTTTCTCTTTTCCTCAAACATTCTCATTATCTGATCTGTGGTTGGTGCTTGAGGTGGTGGTGGTGGTAAGTCTTCGGGCGGTTGCCCTGCCTGCCTGGCGGAGCGACGGACGGGGTTTCCATCGCCGCCTTGACTGCTACTTCCTTTCTTCATCCTAATTTTTGTTCCCATGGCAAATACTGAATCGATGAGCAACATCCATAAGGAGAAATACAGTAATATGACACCAGAGAAAATTTATGAAAAAGGCAAATAAAGAGAACAACATAATTATACAAGATAACCCAACATCATACATGGCAAGCTAGTAGGGGGATATCATGGCTAGACTGCTCATACGGCAGTTGACATGTGCAGAGATGCATGCATTACTACTCAAGCTCCAGTCTAGTGGTGTCGGTGACACGAACACTGCCCATCTAAAGAGTCCTCGTCGTCAGATCCTCAGTCAGAATTAGAACTGATGAGGTGAGTCACCGGGTCAAAGGAGACGCGACGTCGCTGCTGAGACGGCTCTCCTTCTGCGGGAGAAAGAGCACGTCGCCTCAGCATCGGCGGAGCAGGAGTGGCTAAGAGTGAGGCCCACTCAGCTGAGGTCTCAAGTCGGCTTCCAGACGATAAGCCTAATGGCCCAGAAGAACCAAAAGGGGTATCAAGCACACGCAGAGGTGGAACTGGTGGTGGATACCTTGGTGGAACTACAGGAGGAGGAGGTGCTGGAGTCACTGTTGCAAGTGCCCCCTGAACACGACACAGCTCCTCAGCCAAGGAAATGATCATACAGTTCTGGCGTTCAGGTAGCGAGACAAAACACCAGCCGCACGATCACTCGCCGGGTCAACAGGTGAGAAAAGGACTCGCCCTGTCATAGGCGACAGGGTGGGATAGTGGAAGAAACCTGGATGGGTCTGCATCTCGGCCTCGTGGAAGCGCAAGTCAGTAATAGCCTCCATGGCAGCAAACTGGATCGCCAGCTCTGGAGTAGAAGCCACTCTGCCCTTGGAAGAGCGAGAAGAGCTTCCAATATCCGAAGTCGCGGTCAGGTAAGCCACTACATGGTACTCATATACTGACTCGCCCAACTGCTCCCGAAACACCTGGTATACCGGGTCATCACCATTGGGATACAGCCGAAGCCAGACGCTACAAAGCAGAGCTGGAAAAGTGTGGGGTTCTGGCTCATGATGAAAGTGATATGGAACTGGTGCCATCTACACTCACAATGCCAAGGGTTAGTAACATAATGAATTATGATGCATGAGGCATGGCATGCAACAATCAAATGCAACAAGCAGGATGCACACTCAAAGTCCTATGCTAATCGCAGTCCTAGCGCGGGTTACCTAGGGTGTCCTATAGTCAGCACGGCTCTGATACCAAGCATTGTGGCACCCCGGCTCAGAGAACCGGTTTACCAGTGTTTCCAACCCAGAGATCATGTCTTCTGGAAACACACAACAACTTGGAACAGAATATAGCTAAACTTTTATTGATAATAGTCGAGTACAAGCTTATATATTACATGATCATCGAGAACAAAAGCACATCTAGTGCTATGACAGTATCTACATTATTTATCTAACATATCAGGGCCTCGGTATTATTGCGGGATACTACAGCGAAAGACTTCTGCGTAGCGGAACATGATAGTAACTCCATCCACAGGGACACTGCTGAGGACACATCCTAGTCATCGCAACACGGACCTTCGAGACCTCCGTCTTAGTCTTCTCCTGCATCTGGCATGATACGCCAGGTGAGTACTTTCAATGTACTCGCAAGCACATGACAACCAAGTATGCAGCAAATAATAGCATGGCAATCAACATGTTAAGTCTTAAGTGATTCACTTACTGTTATTAACTTACTCATATCCGGGTTGTTTCACAAACCTCAGAATACTCTATGCCGACGAGTACTTCCGCTCATAAGATAAGTACTTCCATCATTACTATGGTTATTACGGTTGATCACCTAGAGAGGTCTGGACGGGCTGTCCAATACCGTGGACGCGGCTATTCGAATAGATTTTTCACTCTGCAGAGGTTGCGCACTTTACCCACACCATGGAGCACCTGACCTTGTGATCCCATTCGGGTGGACCAGCGTTGCTCCAACGAAACCCGCCTAACTCATGACTCTCCCATCGTACCACCGGCAATCACACTCCCTTAGCGTCAAGCCTTGGGTGGCCTCGTGTCACCTCGTGACACCTGCCACCGCCGTGGCCCAACTAAACTGTCCCAAACGAGGACGCCGGCACAAAACTCAACTGGACTCACAGGGTTATCGCCGTCTGCCTGATCAGGGCAGCACGCACGCATAACCCTCCCTGTCTAGAGGTACTGGTGAAAGAACACGGAGCCAGACCAAGTCAAGGCCTTCCCATACCGGCAAATGTGGTTGCACGGGTAAGCCCAGACAGGTGACTCTTGATCAACCAACTAAGTTTCACTTAGCAATCATGGTCATTCATCATATCAATTTAAGTTGTCAACAATAGGCATTTAAATACTTCACTTGAATTATCTATGTTAATTAAATGCAAGAAATGAATATGAATTATGTAATGCTATGAAATGCTTCATAATATGGATGTCCTGGCTTGCCTTGATCAGTTGGGTTGTTCAAATACTCCTGGTTTTCAAATCCACAAGAATCTCCTTCTGAAATCATTTTTAAATGGCAAAGGAAAATGTCACATAAAGCCTTTTTATTCACCAACAATTCTTTGAGTATTGGAAAAAATGCCAAACTTGGTTAGAAAATAAAGGAGTTTAATACCAACACAATGCAAAAAGAATCAGGTGATTTGGACCTTTTAATAAAAAGTTATTAATGGTCAAATAAGTTGGTCAAAACTGTTTAAATAAATGAAATTGAAAAACCAGTGGAGGGCCACGTCGAAGGCGTAAACCTCGCGGGCGTCTCCACTTACCCCTTCGCGCACACAGCCGCGGTCGCTGACAGGTGGGGCCGGCTCAATTTAAACAGAAAGAGAGCGAGAAGCAGAGAGAGGGGTGGCTCACCAGCGCTGCTTGCCGGCGATAGCGACGGCGGTTGGGCTGGGAGACGAAGGGGATTGAACGGGCACTCAACGACGGTCCTCCTCGTACCCGTAGCTCCTCCGGAGATGGCCGGACAGCGCGGCCCCCTTCTTCTCCGGCGGACGGGCGCTTCGGTGATCGACGGAGAGGCTCGATTCGGCAGCAAAACGACTAGGCGAGAGTTCTAGGAGGATCAGTGGAACTTGCTGAGTGCTACGTTGGTCTCAGGCGAGGCGGGGAAGGAGTGGTGGTGGCTGTTGGCTGAGAGAGGGCGGCGGAGGAACTCTGGCGGAGTTCAAGGCCAGAGGGCCTCTCGGCCTTAGCTCTTGCTGTTGGGAGTCGATTTGAGAGAGAGGGGAGGGGTGAAGAGCTCGGCGAGGCCGGGCATGGCTATTTATAGCCGGGAGGAGGGGTGCGGCGATCTCTCTGGACACGGCGGGAAGCGGGACACATCACCGGCGGAAGGACACCTCGCTGGCTGGCTGCTAGCAGCGAAAAGACGGGAGAGAGCAGCGGCATTGAATGCACGATGAGAGGGCTAGGGAAGAAGAAGACGAGCGGCGCCGCAACTGTGGCTGCACTGGCGGCACAGTGCTCGCGGGCGTGGCGTCCGCCGAGAGCTTCTCCGGCGAGGGCGAAGGGTCGGGAAGGGCTGCGTGGTAACTGGGGACGATGTCGGCATGCTCGGGCATGGTACGGCTACGCGAGCGTCCCGCTCCGACGCGATCCGAGCCTGGCGGCGTCCAGAACGCGGCGACTGACGTGCCATAGTCATGCTCACCACGGTGCTTGCCACCAGGAGGCCACGCAAGCTTGCAAAACCTGTCCAACATGTCGACCCTCGTTCACTCACTTCATCTGCACCCATGGTTTGGCTTGGTTCTGTCTGATATGAAGGGTAGGCTCAACAACAATTTCTGATAGTGAACTAGAGAGGGATCTAAAGAGGTGGAGAGCTAGGGATGGAGCCAAAAATATTGTCTGGAGTGATCCTCGTTGGAAGGACTCCAAACTGGTCAAGTTTTAGGAGGTTTGGTTGAGGTTTGAATGCAGTTCATGTGTAACTTACAATTCTGGTCCAGAAACTAAATGTTGAGGTACCACTCACTTGGATGATCTCCTGAGGCTGAAACTTGGTGGAGGGAAGTCATTTGTAGTTGTCCTCATGCCACAAAAGTTTCAGAGCATTTGGATAAACCTAGCATGCACTTCCTTCACAAGGGTTCAGACTGTCCAGGAACAAAACTGAATTGTTTTGCAAAATATTTGAACTAGGCCATGAAATATTTTTGGATATTGTGACAAGATATGACCCAAGGAGTTTTAGAGAATTATTTGAGAATTTTCTGGCCATCCAAACTATAGGTAGCTTCACAACCCATATTGATGACCTAAATTCCCAAATAAAGAAAATGAGTTATTGGAAAAGATTTAAATAGGGATTTGGGTCCTAGAGGTACTTGGCAGGGTTTTGGGAAGGTGATGAGGCTTTGGATTACTTGGAAAAGATTCAAAAGTTTCCAAGACCAAATGAACAGGTTAAAAAACCATTCAAATTTCCAATAAAGCCAAGAAAGGTTTGAAAAGAAAAAGTTGCCAAAATCAGGGTGTCACAAATGTAACCCCCAAGGGCCGGCTTATCTTGAGAAAGACGAGCTGGGTCTTACAATTATGACTGAAAACTAATTCCGTAGCCCCGAAGGGCCGGCTTATCTTAACAAGATGAGCCGGGTCTCATAATCCCTTGAGAGAACCAATTCCGTAGCCCCCAAGGGCCGGCTTATCTGAACAAGATGAGCCGGGTCTCATAGATTGAAATGATGTACATTAGCCCCCAAGTGCCAAGTATATTTCTTGCAATGTGCTTGGGACTTAATTAATTGCATCACAAAACTTGCTCCTTGTTTTATGACCATTGCTTCAATGTCGTATTTCAGGAAGAGTTGAATGTGAAAGAGTCGCAGCTTGGCGACTTAAAGAAGAATATAGAACTGCAACAAGCTGAAACTTCCAAGGCCGAGTCAAAGCTGAAATCTTCATTGGAAGAAATTGAAAAGATCAAGGCGGGTTTTGATGCTGAAAGAACCGCCTGGGAAAATGATAAAGCTGCGCTGCAAAAAAGAGTTGAAGATGTTGAGGCTGAGCTTAAACCGGTGACTGAAGAGTTAGCCGGCTTAAAGCAACATATCTCTCAAATGTCAACCGCCATCTTTGGTAAGCTTAATATGCAACTCGCCATCTGTTTTGATTTTTCTTTAACCCGCCTGGTAATTTATATCATATAATTCTTAACCCGCCTGGCGACTCTCATGCGAAAAATTGAGCAGGCCCCAGAAGCGCCAGTCTTGGCAAGAACATGCTGCTCAAACTGAAGGCGGCTTATTCTTTAATGGAGCAGTTGTAAGCTGGAACCCTGCGCAGCCTTGTAGCTTTGTCAGGTGGCAAGAAACCTCCAACTCATATCAAAACTGTGCTGGATCATCTTTCAACGGTGGCGGCTCAAGTTGAGGAGGTTAAACTATCAGCTGCTCGAGCCGGAGCCATTGTTGCTCTAGGCCGGGCCAAGGCGTGGCAATCAGAACTTGACCCGGAAGAGATAGCTACCGGATGCCCAGAATTCAAGGATGATGAGTCAATCTTTGAAGAGAAAGACTTCAACAAATGTGTCAAAGAGATGCGGCCTGTGGCCTGCAAACTTATAGAAGAGCTGAACTTGAGCAAGTACACGCCAGCTTACGATGACAACAACAATAAGATTAAGCCACCATCTCATGAAGTTGTAGATCTCATTCCGCCAAAGCGTAAGCATATCTTCGCCCCTGACCTTGACCCTTCCATTATACTTAATGATGAAGCCACATTCGAGGCTTTAACCGGCATCGACTGGACATCGGCTGACCTCCAGATGGTAGACGAGGAAGAGCCGACGTGGGATGACCCGGAATATTCAAGGCGCCAGGGAGAAGATTAACCCGGCTGATCATAACCCAGATGATGCTGAGGCCGGCTTGAGGGAGTACTATGACTCCAAAAAACTCTGTTAACACTTATGGGCTCAACTGTAGCCATGTAATAGCTATAGTGGAAAACAGTTAACTGTCTTGCCATGCCTTCGTGCATGCTTTATCCCCACTTTTAATCTAGCAGCTGAACTTTATTGCATGCTTGATTTGATCATATATATTTATGAACCGTGCAATGATTCTGCTCTTCATGTGAGGTCTTGTATATTCTGTACGTGCACAGGCGACTTATATCCAAGAGTATGTGGTGGGTTAAAAAACCCCGAAGACTCATCATATAATAAAGAAATCATGCGAGTGGTTGTATAGTCAAAAAACAGTCTGGTGACTTAAAGTCAAAAATCAGGGCGGGTGACAACCCAAATACTCAAATATGAGTAGCACAAACCGGAGCCCGTGAGACCCGGATATTCAAAATTTGCACAAAAGCAAAGATTTAAAATTATAAAAACTTCCGAAAAAACAAATAGAAGCATACACAAATCTCAAATATTTGTTAGGCCGACTTTTAAGACACGGCCCAAAAAAAGGTTGGCTCACAGGCCTCACGTTTGCTTTCAAGGCCGCATAGCCATTTTTATCCTGTAAGCCGGCCTCCCATGACACAAATCCATCGTTTTAACCTTAACAAGTTCATGGTCTTTAAAAAAGATTGACTGTTAAGAGTACGATGGGCCATATAGTGGAGTAGCACTAAACAGACATGTGAGTTTATCCTAGCTCACCGTAAGCCGGCTCTATTGTGACACAAAACCACCGTTTTAACCTTGACAAGTTTAGGGTCTTAAAAAAGATTGACTTGTCAAGAGTTCGGCGGGTCACCTGGCGGAGTAGCAAGTTGCAAACAGGCAGGTATAACTCATAATGTGGCATTTCATGCCGGTCAAGAGGGTATGAAAGCTAAACCCGGTGGGTTGGAAGCCCCCAAGCGACCTTATGATCAATTAATAAAGACTCAGATGCACAGAAATGAAACGACAAAGGCCCCGAATTTGAGAGATGCCGGCTTTATTATATTGATCATAAAAAGATATATACATCGGCAGAGGTATGTACAATGGGGAGAGCCGGTGGCTCATGTGTAGTAAGGCCGAAGATGAGCAATGTTCCACGGCCTGTTGGTCTCCTGCTCAGAGGTGTGTGATTTCTTGCGCTCATGTAGATCAATGAGATAATATGAACCATTGTTGAGATTCTTACTGACCACAAAAGGTCCTTCCCAAGGAGGGGAAAGCTTATGCATCCCTGTCTGGTCTTGAATCAAACGGAGCACCAAGTCGCCCTCTTGAAAGGTCTGGCTTCGAACTCTACGGTTATGATAGCGACGTAGGTCCTGCTGATATATCGCCGAACGAGCCGCCGCAAGGTCACGCTCTTCATCCAAAGCATCAAGTGCGTTCTGACGTGCCGTCTCATTATCAGCTTTAACATAAGCCGCCACTCTAGGCGAGTCATGACGGATATCACTTGGAAGAACCGCTTCTACACCATAGACCATGAAGAAAGGTGTATAGCCTGTTGACCTGTTGGGGGTGGTATTGATACTCCAAAGCACCGAAGGTAGCTCCTCAACCCAACAACCCAGCGTTCGTTCCAAAGGAACCATAAGCCGGGGCTTGATACCTCTCAAAATTTCTTGGTTAGCCCTTTCTGCTTGACCATTAGACTGTGGATGAGCCACGGAAGAAACATCAAGACGGATATGCTCTCTGTGACATAATTCTTTCATAGAACCTTTAGACAGATTAGTGCCATTATCAGTAATAATACTGTGAGGATAACCAAAACGGAAGATCAGTTTTTTAACAAACTGAACTGCAGTCTTCGCATCACACTTGCTGACTGGCTCCGCCTCAACCCACTTGGTAAACTTGTCAACCGCCACCAAAAGGTGGGTCTTTTTATCCTTAGACCTCTTGAATGGTCCAACCATATCAAGCCCCCAGACTGCAAACGGCCAAGTTATTGGGATCATACGCAATTCTTGAGCCGGCACATGAGCCTGTCTTGCAAATTTCTGACACCCGTCACACTTGCTAACGATATCCTCTGCATCAGCATGAGCCGTCAACCAGTAAAACCTGTGACGAAAAGCTTTAGCCACTAAAGACTTAGAGCTAGCATGATGACCACAATCACCTTCATGAATCTCTCGTAAGATCTCACGGCCCTCTTCAGGACAAACACAACATTGGAACACGTCTGTCACACTGCATCGGTGTAACTCGCCATTGATGATAGTCATAAATTTAGACCTCCTGGTTATCTGTCGTGCCAAAGTTTCATCTTCGGTAACTCGCCCCGGGTCATATAAGCTAAGTATGGGAGCGTCCAATCAGGAATAGCATGGAGAGCCACCACTAACTGCGCCTCCGGATGAGGAACAACAAGATCCTCCTCAGATGGTAACTTGACCGAAGGGTTGTGTAATATATCAAGGAACACATTGGGAGGCACCGACTTACGTTGAGACCCAAGCTGGCTTAAGGCATCAGCCACCTCGTTCTTCCATCGATCAAGGTGATCCACCTGATAACCCTTGAAGTGACCATCAATATTGTCAACCGCCCGACGATAAGCCGCCATGAGCGGGTCTTTAGAGTCCCACTTGCCTGAGACTTGCTGAGCCACAAGGTCTGAGTCGCCCAGACACCTGACCCAGCTTAAATTCATCTCTTTGGCCATACGAAGGCCATGGAGTAAAGCCTCATATTCAGCTGCATTATTAGTACAAGGAAACATTAGCCTTAAAACATAACAAAATTTGTCACCTCGTGGGGAAGTCAAAATAACTCCAGCCCCCAAGCCTTCCAACTGCCTGGACCCATCAAAGTGAATTGTCCAATATGTGTTGTCAGGCTTCTCCTTAGGTGTCTGCAATTCTGTCCATACATTGATAAAGTCCACCAAAGCTTGAGACTTAATAGCTGTCCTTGGCACATATTTCAAATTATGAGGTCCAAGCTCAATTACCCACTTAGCAACCCGGCCAGTAGCTTCTCTGTTTTGAATGATATCCCCCAAAGGAGCAGAACTGACCACGGTAATAGGATGACCAAGAAAATAATGCTTCAGCTTGCGACTCGCCATGAACAGCCCAAAGACCAATTTCTGCCAATGTGGATATCGTTGCTTGGACTCAGTCAACACCTCACTGACATAATAAGCCGTCCGCTGAATTGGGTACTCTTTACCTGCCTCCTTGCGCTCTACGACAACTGCCATGCTGACAGCTTTATTATTAGCCACCACGTACAGGAGCAAAGGCTCTTTATTGATAGGAGCAGCTAAAACAGGCGGCTCAGATAACTGTTTCTTGAGCGCCTCAAATGCCTCATTAGCAGCGTCACTCCAGACAAAATGATCCGCCTTTTTCATCATCTGATATATAGGAAGCGCCTTCTCTCCCAGGCGGCTTATAAACCGGCTCAAAGCTGCAATACGACCCGCCAAACGCTGGACATCATTGATACACGCCGGATTATAAAGCGAGGTGATAGCCTTGATCTTCTCCGGGTTAGCTTCAATACCCCATTCTGAGACCAGGAACCCCAACAGCTTACCTGCAGGTACACCAAAGACACACTTGCCTGGGTTAAGCATCATTTTGTAGACCCAAAGATTATTGAAAGTCTCTTTCAGATCATCCAGGAGAGTCTCCTTCTTCCTAGACTTAACCACAATATCATCCACATAAGCATGAACATTGCGTCCAATCTGGCTATGAAAACAATTCTGAACACAGCGCTGATAAGTCGCCTGGGCACTCTTGAGCCCAAAAGGCATAGAAACATAGCAGAAAGCTCCAAAAGGTGTAATGAAAGCCGTCTTCTCTTGGTCTTTGAATGCCATCTTGATCTGATGATAACCAGAATAAGCATCCAGGAAGCATAGGCTCTCACAACCCACCGTTGCATCAATGATCTGGCCAATATGGGGGAGAGCAAACGGATCAGCTGGACAAGCCTTGTTAAGATCTATGTAATCAACACACATACGCCATGTGCCATTCTTTTTAAGTACAAGCACAGGGTTAGCCAACCACTCAGGGTGAAAAACCTCCACAATAAACCCAGCTGCTAAGAGTCGGGCCACTTCTTCTCCAATAGCCTTGCGTCGCTCTTCATTGAAATGATGGAGAAACTGTTTAACCAGTTTAAACTTAGGATCCACATTAAGGGCGTGCTCAGTGAATTCTCTCGGTACACCCGGCATGTCAGAAGGTTTCCATGCAAAGATGTCCCGATTCTCACGGATGAACTCAATGAGCTCGCTTTCCTATTTAGGATCCATGTTAGCCCCTATGGTGAACTGCTTAGATGAGTCGCCAGGGACAAAATCAACCTGCTTGGTATCATCAGCTTTAAACTTCAATAGAGGATCCTGCTCAGTCGTGGGCTTCTTCAAAGGGGTCATATTAGCCGGGTCAACATTATCCCTGTAAAACTTAAGCTCCTCAGTAGCACAAGCTGACTCTGCATAAGCCGCATCTCCTCCTCACATTCCAAAGCGATTTTCCGATCACTGTGGACCGTAATTGTGCCTTTCCGCCCCAGCATCTTAAGCTGCAAATAAACATAGCAAGGGCGAGCCATGAACTTAGCATAAGCCGGCCGTCCGAACAACGCATGATATGGACTCTTGATTTTGACCACTTCAAACCATAGCGTCTCTGCTCTGTAGTCATAATCATTACCAAAAGCAACTTCCAAGGCAATCTTTCCCACAGGATACGCCGACTTACCAGGCACTACACCATGGAAAACTATGGAGGATAGCTTAAGATCTTTGTCAGTCAAGTTCATCCGACGAAAGGTGTCATAATACAGGATGTTGATACTGCTGCCACCATCCATAAGCACCTTAGTGAATTTATAACCCCCGACCTGAGGGGCTACCACCAATGCCTGATGACCCGGATTCTCAACCCGGGGCGGGTGATCCTCCCGGCTCCATGTGATCGGATATTCTGACCATCATAAGTATCGAGGTACTGCCAGCTCAACAACATTGACCGTACGCTTACAAACCTTCTGATCTCGCTTGCAGAGACTTGTAGTGGAAACGTGGTATTGACCCCCGTTAAGCTGCTTTGGATTACTCTGATATCCTAATTGATTTCCTTGCTGATGGTCACCATGACCAGACTGTTGATTATGACCACCATGATTACCTTGATTTTGATAGCCAGAATTTGAGCCACCACCACCAAAGCCAGACCCCTGAGCACCAGATCCTGACCCGCCGGGCGGGCCATTATTGTTACCTTGATTCTGATTAAAACTGTAATTCCTGTACTCTGTCATGATAAAACAGTCCTTCCAGGCATGAGTCACCGGCTTATTAGGCAGACTATGCTTTGGGCAAGGGTCATTAAGCATTGCTTCAAGATTGAAGTTTTTCCCTCCAAAGGACGGCTTACCATTACCATTACGGCGCTGGTTTTTATATCTAGTGTTTGTGTTAGCTACGAGATCTGACTCGCCCTTGGGGTGTCTATGCTTACCACCATTACCCTGGTTATTGCCATTATGCCCTTCCACATTCTGCTGCTGACCCTTACCGTTGCCACTCTTCTTGCCCTTATTGGACTTCTCATCATCAGATCCAGGGTCCTTTGAGGTGTCAGAGTCGGCATATTTAATGAGATCCGCCATGAGCTCACCCATGTCATTACAATGATGCTTAAGCCGCCCAAGCTTCTATTTAAGGGGGGTAAAGTGACAGTTCTTCTCCAAGACCAGAACCGCCTGACCCGCCGCAATACTGTCCGAAGAGTGAATAATAGCAGAGACCCGCCGGACCCAATAATGGGCCGACTCATCCTCATGCTGTACGCTGTTATCAAGATCGATAATCGTCTGAGGCTGCTTGCACGTTCCTTTAAAGTTCCGAATGAACCGCGCTTTCAACTCTGCCCACGAATTGATGGAATTAGCAGGCAATCCTTTTAACCAGGTTCAAGCTGGTCCATTCAACATCATAGTAAAGTATTTGGCACATACAGCATCATTGACATCCAGCATCTCCATGGCTAACTCATAACTCTCAATCCAAGCCTCAGGGGGTAGATCAGCTGTGTAGTTAGCCACCTTACAAGGACCCTTGAAATCCTTAGGCAGACGTTCATTACGTAAAGCTGGTACTAAACAAGGCACCCCAACATACCTGGAAATTACACCAGCCCCTACTGAGCCCGAAGGGGTCACCGGAGGCTGCTGATAAGTCCCTACTTGAGCCGCTGCCGCTGCCTTTGCCTCTCCGCGGGCTTTGGCTTGGTCCACAATCGCCTGAGCTTGAGTAAGGGGCGGGTTATTCCCACAGGGCAGGTCATCCTGATTCGGTCGACGACGCCGTTCGCTATTGGAAACCGCCGGCGACTCAATGCACCAGCTGTAACTGTGGCTTGGGAGGGGAGTCGAGTGCACTCGATCACGACTATGTGAATATTTCTCTTGTTGTGCAACCGCCATCTGAAGGAGCTCAATTGCATTCCGTGCCTCAGCTGCGAAAGGCATCTCATCCGTAATAGGGATCACATTGAGCCGGGTAGCCGCTGCTATCATGTTGTCCACCGGGTTAGAATAATGGCCAGATGGTGTTGAAAAACGCCGAGGCGGGGTCTGATCCCTGCGGGGCGGGTCTAATAATCGAGGCCGAGCCGCCGCCCCGCTCCCTAGAACTCTGGCAGCCCGGGCCGAACCTGGCGGGTTACTTGGCCCTGCCCCAGGCGTATTGAAAAGGTTTCGCGCCTCATACTGCAAAGGCAAGCGGGTTTAGTGTCTCCTTCGAAGAACAACATTGGACGCATTCTGATCCAGACTCAGGCGAAAAGCTTCCGCCCTTATACGTTGTGACTCGATATCCATCAGAGCCCACTCTGTTGCCATCCTGGTGTTCTCCACATTAAGATCTTCCTGGGCTTTGGCTACCTCATCTCGCACCTTTGCAACCTCTGCATTATGCTGCGCTTGATTCGCCGCAGTAACCTCTGTTGCTAACAGGGTTGTCAAAGTGCCCAAGAGTTCAGATAATGTTGGGGAACGTAGTAGTAAATCAAAATTTTTCTACGCATCACCAAGATCAATCTATGGAGAGACTAGCAACGAGAGAGAGAGGAGTGTATCTTCATACCCTTGAAGATCGCGATGCGGAAGCGTTGCAAGAACGTGGTTGGAGGAGTCGTACACTTAGCGATTCAGATCGCGGTCGATTCCGATCTAAGCACCGAACAACGGTGCCTTCGCGTTCAACACACGTGCAGCCCGGTGACGTCTCCCGCGCCTTGATCCAGCAAGGAGGAGGGAGAGGTTGGGGAAGACAGCTCCAGCAGCACGACGGCGTGGTGGTTGAACTTACAGTTCTCCTGCAGGGCTTCGCTAAGCTCAAACGGAGGAGGAGGAGGTGTTGGAGAGGGGGAGGGCTGCGCTAGGGGAGAGGTTGTGGCCTCCCTCCCACCCCTCCACTATTTATAGGCTGGGGGGGGAGAGGGGGCCGGCCCCCTAGATCCCATCTAGGGTTGGGGGCGGCGGCCAAGGGGGGGAGGAGTGCCTCCCAAGTCAAGTGGAGGCCCTCCCCCTTTAGGGTTTCCCCTCTCCCATGCGCATGGGCCTTAGGGGGGCTGGTTCCCCTAGCCCATTAAGGCTAGGGCGCCCCCTTACAGCCCATGCTGCTGTATTGGATGTGGTGGAACACTTTCCGGACTTCCGGACCCCTCCGGAATCCTCCGGAACCTTTCGAAAGCTTCCCGGTACAATACCGAAAAAACCGAAACTTTTTCCGGAACCCCAATAACAACTTCCCATATATAAATCTTTACCTCCGGACCATTCCGGAACTCCTCGTGACGTCCGGGATCTCATCCGGGACTCCGAACAACATTCGGTATTCACATACTATTTCCCATAACAACCCTAGAGTCACCGAACCTTAAGTGTGTAGACCCTACGGGTTCGGGAACCATGCAGACATGACCGAGACATCTCTCCAGCCAATAACCAATAGCGGGATCTGGATACCCATGTTGGCTCCCACATGCTCCACGATGATCTCATCGGATGAACCACGATGTTGAGGATTCAATCAATCCCGTATACAATTCCCTTTGTCTACCGGTATGATACTTGCCCGAGATTCGATCGTCGGTATCCCTATACCTTGTTCAATCTCGTTACCGGCAAGTCTCTTTACTCGTTCCGTAACGCATGATCCCGTGGCTAACTCTTTAGTCACATTGAGCTCATTATGATGATGCATTACCGAGTGGGCCCAGAGATACCTCTCCGTCATACGGAGTGACAAATCCCAGTCTCGATTCGTGCCAACCCAACAGACACTTTCGGAGATACCTGTAGTGCACCTTTATGGTCACCCAGTTACGTTGTGACGTTTGATACACCCAAAGCATTCCTACGGTATCCGGGAGTTGCACAATCTCATGGTCTAAGGAAATGATACTTGACATTAGAAAAGCTTTAGCAGACGAACTACACGATCTAGTGCTATGCTTAGGATTGGGTCTTGTCCATCACATCATTCTCCTAATGATGTGATCCCGTTATCAACGACATCCAATGTCCATGGTCAGGAAACCGTAACCATCTATTGATCAACGAGCTAGTCAACTAGAGGCTCACTAGGGACATGTTGTGGTCTATGTATTCACACATGCATTACGATTTCCGGATAACACAATTATAGCATGAACAATAGACAACTATCATGAACAAGGAAATATAATAATAACCACTTTATTATTGCCTCTAGGGCATATTTCCAACAGTCTCCCACTTGCACTAGAGTCAATAATCTAGTTACATTGTGATGAATCGAACACCCATAGAGTTCTGGTGTTGATCATGTTTTGCTCGTGGAAGAGGTTTAGTCAACGGATCTACGACATTCAGATCCGTATGCACTTTACAAATATCTATGTCTCCATCTTGAACATGTTCACGAATGGAGTTGAAGCGACGCTTGATATGCCTGGTCTTCTTGTGAAACCTGGGCTCCTTGGCAAGGGCAATAGCTCCAGTGTTGTCACAGAAGAGAGTCATTGGGCCCCACGCATTGGGAATAACTCCTAGGTCGGTGATGAACTCCTTCATCCAGACTGCTTCCTGTGCTGCCTCCGAGGCTGCCATGTACTCCGCTTCACATGTAGATCCCGCCACGACGCTTTGCTTGCAACTGCACCAGCTGACTGCCCCACCATTCAAAATATACACGTATCCGGTTTGTGACTTAGAGTCATCCAGATCTGTGTCGAAGCTAGCATCGACGTAACCCTTTACGACGAGCTCTTCGTCACCTCCATAAACGAGAAACATATCCTTAGTCCTTTTCAGGTACTTCAGGATGTTCTTGACCGCTGTCCAGTGTTCCATGCCGGGATTACTTTGGTACCTTCCTACCAAACTTACGGCGAGGTTCACATCAGGTCTGGTACACAGCATGGCATACATAATAGACCCTATGGCTGAGGCATAGGGGATGACGCTCATCTTTTCTCTATCTTCTGCCGAGGTCGGGCATTGAGCCATGCTCAATCTCACACCTTGTAATACATGCAAGAACCCCTTCTTGGACTGATCCATATTGAACTTCTTCAATATCTTGTCAAGGTATGTGCTTTGCGAAAGACCAATGAGGCGTCTCGATCTATCTCTATAGATCTTGATGCCTAATATGTAAGCAGCTTCTCCAAGGCCCTTCATCGAAAAACACTTGTTCAAGTAGGCCTTTATGCTTTCCAAGAATTCTATATCATTTCCCATTAATAGTATGTCATCTACATATAATATGAGAAATGCTACAGAGCTCCCACTCACTTTCTTGTAAACACAGGCTTCTCCATAAGTCTGTGTAAACCCAAACGCTTTGATCATCTCATCAAAGCGAATGTTCCAACTCCGAGATGCTTGCACCAGCCCATAGATTGAGCGCTGGAGCTTGCATACCTTGTCAGCATTATTAGGATCGACAAAACCTTCCGGCTGCATCATATACAACTCTTCCTTAAGGAAACCATTAAGGAATGCCGTTTTGACATCCATTTGCCATATCTCATAATCATAGTATGCGGCAATTGCTAACATGATTCTGACGGACTTCAGCTTCGCTACGGGTGAGAAGGTCTCATCGTAGTCAACCCCTTGAACTTGTCGATAACCCTTAGCGACAAGTCGAGCCTTATAGATGGTCACATTACCAACCGTGTCTGTCTTCTTATTAAAGATCCATTTGTTCTCTATGGCTTGCCGATCATCGGGCAAGTCTATCAAAGTCCATACTTCGTTTTCATACATGGATCCTATCTCGGATTTCATGGCTTCTAGCCATTTGTTGGAATCCGGGCCCGCCATCGCTTCTTCATAGTTCGAAGGTTCACTGTTGTCTAACAACATGACTTCCAAGACAGGGTTGCCATACCACTCTGGTGCAGAACGTGTCCTCGTGGACCTATGAAGTTCAGTAGGAACTTGATCCGAAGTTTCATAATCATCATCATTAACTTCCTCTCTAGTCGGTGCAGGCACCACAGAAACATCTTCCTGAGCTGCGCTACTCTCCGGTTCAAGAGGGGATACCTCACCAAGTTCTACTTTCCTCCCACTTACTTCTTTCGAGAGAAACTCTTTCTCTAGAAAGGATCCATTCTTGGCAACAAAGATCTTGCCTTCGGATCTAAGGTAGAAGGTATACCCAATAGTTTCTTTAGGGTATCCTATGAAGACGCATTTTTCCGATTTGGGTTCGAGCTTTTCAGGTTGAAGTTTCTTGACATAAGCATCGCATCCCCAAACTTTTAGAAACGATAGCTTAGGTCTCTTCCCAAACCATAATTCATACGGTGTCGTCTCAACGGATTTCGACGGAGCCCTATTTAAAGTGAATGCGGCAGTCTCTAAAGCATAACCCCAAAATGATAGCGGTAGATCGGTAAGAGACATCATAGATCGCACCATATCCAATAGAGTGCGATTACGACGTTCGGACACACCATTACGCTGAGGTGTTCCAGGCGGCGTGAGTTGTGAAACAATTCCACATTTCCTTAAGTGCGTGCCAAACTCGTGACTCAAATATTCCCCTCCACGATCTAATCGTAAGAACTTTATTTTCCTGTCACGTTGATTCTCAACCTCACTCTGAAATTCCTTGAACTTTTCAAAGGTCTCAGACTTGTGTTTCATTAAGTAGACATACCCATATCTACTTAAGTCATCAGTGAGGGTGAGAACATAACGATAACCACCGCGAGCCTCAACGCTCATTGGACCGCACACATCAGTATGTATGATTTCCAATAAGTTGGTTGCTCGCTCCATTGTTCCGGAGAACGGAGTCTTGGTCATCTTGCCCATGAGGCATGGTTCGCACGTGTCAAATGATTCATAATCAAGAGACTCCAAAAGTCCATCTACATGGAGTTTCTTCATGCGTTTGACACCAATGTGACCAAGGCGGCAGTGCCACAAGTATGTGGGACTATCATTATCAACCTTACATCTTTTGGCATTCACACTATGAATATGTGTAACATCACGTTCGAGATTCAATAAAAATAAACCATTGACCAGTGGGGCATGACCATAAAGCATATCTCTCATATAAATAGAACAACCATTATTCTCGGATTTAAATGAGTAGCCATCTCGCATCAAACGAGATCCTGATACAATGTTCATGCTTAAAGCTGGTACTAAATAACAATTATTGAGGTTTAAAACTAATCCCGAAGGTAGATGTAGAGGTAGCGTGCCGACGGCGATCACATCGACCTTGGAACCATTCCCGACGCGCATCGTCACCTCGTCCTTCGCCAGTCTCCGCTTATTCCGCAGCTCCTGTTTTGAGTTACAAATATGAGCAACCGCACCGGTATCAAATACCCAGGAGCTACTACGAGCGCTGGTAAGGTACACATCAATAACATGTATATCACATATACCTTTGGTATTGCCGGCCTTCTTATCCGCTAAGTACTTGGGGCAGTTCCGCTTCCAGTGACCGTTTCCTTTACAATAAAAGCATTCAGTCTCAGGCTTGGGTCCATTCTTTGGCTTCTTCCCGGTAGCTTGCTTACCGGGCGCGGCAACTCCCTTGCCGTCCTTCTTGAAGTTCTTTTTACCCTTGCCTTTCTTGAACTTAGTGGTTTTATTCACCATCAACACTTGATGTTCCTTTTTGATCTCCACCTCCGCTGATTTCAGCATTGAATATACCTCAGGAATGGTTTTATCCATCCCCTGCATATTGAAGTTCATCACAAAGCTCTTGTAGCTAGGTGGAAGCGACTGAAGGATTCTGTCAACGACCGCGTCATCCGGGAGATTAACTCCCAGCTGAGACAAGCGGTTGTGCAACCCAGACATTTTGAGTATATGCTCGCTGACAGAACTATTCTCCTCCATCTTACAACTGTAGAACTTGTCGGAGACTTCGTATCTCTCGACCCGGGCATGAGCTTGGAAAACCATTTTCAGCTCTTGGAACATCTCATATGCTCCGTGTTGCTCAAAACGCTTTTGGAGCCCCGGTTCTAAGCTGTAAAGCATGCCGCACTGAACCAGGAAGTAATCATCACTACGTGACTGCCAGGCGTTCATAACGTCTTGAGTTGCTGGGAAAACAGGTGCGTCACCTAGCGGTGCTTCAAGGACATAAGCTTTCTTGGCAGCTATGAGGATGATCCTCAGGTTATGGACCCAGTCCGTGTAGTTGCTACCATCGTCTTTCAGCTTGGTTTTCTCTAGGAACGCGTTGAAGTTGAGGGCAACATTAGCGTGGGCCATTTGATCTACAAGACATATTGTAAAGATTTTAGACTAAGTTCATGATAATTAAGTTCATCTAATCAAATTATTCAATGAACTCCCACTCAGATAGACATCCCTCTAGTCATCTAAGTGATACATGATCCGAATCGACTAGGCCGTGTCCAATCATCACGTGAGACGGACTAGTCATCAACGGTGAACATCTCTATGTTGATCGTATCTTCTATACGACTCATGTTCGACCTTTCGGTCTTCCGTGTTCCGAGGCCATGTCTGTACATGCTAGGCTCGTCAAGTCAACCTAAGTGTTTTGCATGTGTAAATCTGGCTTACACCCGTTGTATTCGAACATTAGAATCTATCACACCCGATCATCACGTGGTGCTTCGAAACAACGAACCTTCGCAACGGTGCACAGTTAGGGGGAACAGTTTCTTGAAATTTTAGCGAGGGATCATCTTATTTATGGTACCGTCGTTCTAAGCAAATAAGATGTAAACATGATAAACATCACATGCAATCAAATAGTGACATGATATGGCCAATATCATTTTGCTCCTTTTGATCTCCATCTTCGGGGCACCATGATCATCATCGTCACCGGCATGACACCATGATCTCCATCATCATGATCTCCATCATCGTGTCTTCATGAAGTTGCCTCGCCAACTATTACTTCTACTACTATGGCTAACGGTTAGCAATAAAGTAAAGTAATTACATGGTGTTTTTCATTGACACGCAGGTCATACAATAAATTAAGAGAACTCCTATGGCTCCTGCCGGTTGTCATACTCATCGACATGCAAGTCGTGATTCCTATTACAAGAACATGATCAATCTCATACATCACATATATCATTCATCACATCCTTTTGGCCATATCACATCACACGGCATATGCTGCAAGAACAAGTTAGACGTCCTCTAATTGTTGTTGCAAAAAAATTTACGTGGCTGCTATAGGTTTCTAGCAAGAACATTTCTTACCTACGCCACAACCACAACGTGATATGCCAATTTCTATTTACCCTTCATAAGGACCCTTTTCATCGAATCCGGTCCGACTAAAGTGGGAGAGACAGACACCCGCTAGCCACCTTATGCAACTAGTGCATGTCAGTCGGTGGAACCTGTCTCACGTAAGCGTACGTGTAAGGTCGGTCCGGGCAGCTTCATCCCACGATGCCGCCGAATCAAGATAAGACTAGTAACGGCAAGAAAATTCACAAAATCGATGCCCACAACAACTTATGTTCTACTCGTGCAAGAAACTACGCATAGACCTGGCTCGTGATGCCACTGTTGGGGAACGTAGTAGTAAATCAAAATTTTTCTACGCATCACCAAGATCAATCTATGGAGAGACTAGCAACAAGAGAGAGAGGAGTGTATCTTCATACCCTTGATGATCGCGATGCGGAAGCGTTGCAAGAACGCGGTTGGAGGAGTCGTACACGTAGCGATTTAGATCGCGGTCGATTCCGATCTAAGCACCGAACAACGGTGCCTCCGCGTTCAACACACGTGCAGCCCGGTGACGTCTCCCGCGCCTTGATCCTGCAAGGAGGAGGGAGAGGTTGGGGAAGATAGCTCCAGCAGCACGACGGCGTGGTGGTGGAACTTACAGTTCTCCGGCAGGGCTTCGCTAAGCTCAAACGGAGGAGGAGGAGGTGTTGGAGAGGGGGAGGGCTGCGCCAGGGGAGAGGTTGTGGCCTCCCTCCCACCCCTCCACTATTTATAGGCTGGGGGGGAGAGGGGGCCGGCCCCCTATATCCCATCTAGGGTTGGGGGCGGCGGCCAAGGGGGGGAGGAGTGCCTCCCAAGTCAAGTGGAGGCCCTCCCCCTTTAGGGTTTCCCCTCTCCCATGCGCATGGGCCTTAGGGGGGCTGGTTCCCCTAGCCCATTAAGGCTAGGGCGCCCCCTTACAGCCCATGCTGCTGTATTGGACGTGGTGGAACACTTTCCGGACTTCCGGACCCCTCCGGAATCCTCCGGAACCTTTCTAAAGCTTCCCGGTACAATACCGAAAAAACCGAAACTTTTTCCGGAACCCCAATAACAACTTACCATATATAAATCTTTACCTCCGGACCATTCCGGAACTCCTCGTGACGTCCGGGATCTCATCCGGGACTCGAAACAACATTCGGTATTCACATACTATTTCCCATAACAACCCTAGCGTCACCGAACCTTAAGTGTGTAGACCCTACGGGTTCGGGAACCATGCAGACATGACCGAGACATCTCTCCGGCCAATAACCAATAGCAGGATCTGGATACCCATGTTGGCTCCCACATGTTCCACGATGATCTCATCGGATGAACCACGATGTCGAGGATTCAATCAATTCCGTATACAATTCCCTTTGTCTACCGGTATGATACTTGCCCGAGATTCGATCGTCGGTATCCCTATACCTTGTTCAATCTCGTTACCGGCAAGTCTCTTTACTCATTCCGTAACACATGATCCCGTGGCTAACTCTTTAGTCATATTGAGCTCATTATGATGATGCATTACCGAGTGGGCCCAGAGATACCTCTCCGTCATACGGAGTGACAAATCCCAGTCTCGATTCGTGCCAACCCAACAGACACTTTCGGAGATACCTGTAGTGCACCTTTATGGTCACCCAGTTACGTTGTGACGTTTGATACACCCAAAGCATTCCTATGGTATCCGGGAGTTGCACAATCTCATGGTCTAAGGAAATGATACTTGACATTAGAAAAGCTTTAGCAGACGAACTACACGATCTAGTGCTATGCTTAGGATTGGGTCTTGTCCATCACATCATTCTCCTAATGATGTGATCCCGTTATCAACGACATCCAATGTCCATGGTCAGGAAACCGTAACCATCTATTGATCAACGAGCTAGTCAACTAGAGGCTCACTAGGGACATGTTGTGGTCTATGTATTCACACATGCATTACGATTTCCGGATAACACAATTATAGCATGAACAATAGACAATTATCATGAACAAGGAAATATAATAATAACCACTTTATTATTGCCTCTAGGGCATATTTCCAACAGATAAAACATGAGCCGGCGGTCGAGCTGAGCCGCTAGCCCCAGCTGCCGCAGCAGCAGTCAACCCAGACGTCATAGCCGCCGTTGTTGATGAGTTGAGAACCGACCCTGTGCCAGCCATGAAGATAGCAGCCCTGGATGGCGGCTCATAGGGGTCCGGAATACTGTCACCATCAGAATAGCCCCCAAGCCCACCTTCTTGAAGCTGCTAGATCGACTCTGTCTCTCCGGTCGAGGACTCATCACCTGAGTAGATGAGAATCTCTCCTCCGGACACAGAATCCTCCGCAAGTTCCGTGCCATGCGCACATCCAACAAAGACACGCTTCCGGCCAGGTTGAGCCCTGGCGGGTTGCGCACGCCGAGCCGGCTCAACGATGTCGGTGCAGATGTCCGGCTCAGGCTCTGATCCGCCGATCTTGCCGATGAAGACGTGAATCCCACTGAAGGGGACCCAGTACCCGTACTCGATTGAGTCGGCCTCGGGGCCCCAGCTGGCATCATCGATGTAGAGCTTGCCGCGATGACTCTTGGTCATCCTGACCATGACGTATCCTTTGATCCCTGTGAAAGAGCCCTTCAAGAACTCGAAACCACCATGCGTGGGCCCCATGGTGGGCGCCAACTATCGTGGGTTTAACACGGTAGATGCCCTTGTGAAAGGACTTAGGTGTGGAGCCATCGCAACATAGGTTAGCTTGAAGGGGTTGAATGGGACGAAAGACACAAGGTTTACCCAGGTTCGACCCCTCGCCAACGAGGTAAAAGCCTATGTCCTGCTTTGTGTTGTATTGATTGAGTATCGATTACAAGGGAGCGGAGTCGCTTGACCTAGCTATCGATTGATTGTAACTTGAGTTAACCCACGCAGGATCTCGCCTTTATATACACAGGTCGAGGCCCTGGGCTTACAAGAGTCCAAGTCAGATCACACAATGTGTCCAACTCGGGTTCTAAGTCGCCTTGCCTTGATAGGCAAGTCGCGATCGGGCGGCTCACCTCTCTGGGTTACAGCATCATCGCCTTGTCTTGGGCCTTCAACAGGGCCACCTCGTGAGCCACCTCCAGTCTTCATATCTCCTCTTCTTGGGCCTACTTAGGCTTTCTCTATTGAGTCGCTAACAATGTAACCCGACCCCTCCTGGGCGGGTCACACCGCGGGGTTATATCCCCAACAGTGATCGAATGTTGTTCAGAGTTCTAGATGAGATCACGGACATGACGAGGAGCTCCGGAATTGTCTGAAGGTAAAGATTGATATATAGGACGATGATGTTTGGACACCGGAAGAGTTTCAGGAGGTACTGGGTAGTCATCGGATCACCGGAAGGGGTTCCAAGAAGCCCCGGGAGGTATATGGGCCATATGGGCCAAGTAAGAGGAGCACACCAGCCCACAAGGGGCTGGCGCGCCCCTCCTATGGCAGCCGGCCAAAGGGAGAAAAGGAAGGAGGGGGATCCGGCCTCCGCCTACCTTCCTCTCCTCCCCCTTCCTTTCCCCCTCGGGCAAATATGGTAAGGGGGGCAAGGGCAGGAGCCCAAGGGGGATTCGGCCACCCTTGGGGCGCCTCCCGGCCGCCTCCCCTCTCCCCCACCTATATATATGAGGGAGGGGCGCCACACAATACCATGACAATCTCTTAGCCGTGTGCGGCGCCCCTCTCCACAGTTTCGTCCCTCGGTCATATTTTCGGAGTGCTTAGGCGAAGCCCTGCGGAGATAGCATCACCACCACCGTCACCACGCTGTCGTGCTACCGAAACTCATCTACTACTTCGCCCGTCTTGCTGGATCAAGAAGGTGAGGACGTCACCGAGCTGAACGTGTGCTGAACCCGGAGGTGTCGTACGTTCGGTACTTGATCGGCTGGATCGCGAAGAAGTTTGACTACATCAACCACGTTACTAAACGCTTCCTCTTACGGTCTACGAGGGTACGTAGAAACACTCTCCCCTCTCGTTGCTATGCATCTCCATAGATAGATCTTGCGTGTGTGTAGAATTTTTTTTGTTTTCCATGCAACGTTCCCCAACAAGAACTACTTCGACGAAACCCAAGACGGGTTATATGAAATTGAATGTTGATGCTCGCTTCGATGAGGATCAAGTAGAAGGGGCTATTGGTGCTATTATTCGTGATCATAATAGGAAGTTTATAGGTGCAGCCAATGAGAAAATGAGCTTCTATTTCGATGCCTTCACCACAGAGGCGACAACGGTTAGATTTGGGCTAAACTTGGCTAGAACCGTCGGATATAACAAGCTAGAGCTGGAATCCGATAATGCCGATGTAGTTTTGGCCTTGCAAGAAGGAAGATCGAGTTCAGTGGCGGGAGCTATCTTTGATGATTGCTACTATATGACTCGGGATTTTAATCATGTTTTGTTCGCTCATTGTAATAGGGAGAGCAATCAAGTTGCCCATGAAATAGCTAAGTTAGCTAGATTTTCTATCCCGGTACCTGGATGGAGTCACCTCCGGTTGAGGTGGTCTCTTTTATTATATCTGATACTTTGGTTCTCACAGATGAATAAATAAAGTACTTTTTGTCAAAGAAAAGTATAGGAAGAGTTGAGGCAAAAAAAACCTGCTCCAATATTTTTTTAAAAAATTCAAAAAAATAGATCTCCCCCAAAAAAACATCTCATCTCTCTTCTCAAATAGAGGAAGAGTTGCAACTCTCCCTATCCATCAGTTGACGTTGGTGGAAGCCAACTTGCTTAAGGTTCACGCGTCAACGCTTGAGTCCATCAGCCGTGAGATGACCAGAATGATGCCAGAAATCATCGAGTTGCCGCGCCACCTTCCTTCCCCGCCTCATCACCGGTCATCGAGCCCACCACTCCGGCTCCCCTGTCCTCGGGCACGCTGTAGGGGCTGCTGCCCGAGCCAGCCACGGTGTTGTTGGCCCCAGTTGCCACCTCTTCCATCCACGACCACAGTCGCACCACCTCCCTCTGTGTCGCGTCGCCTTCCTGTCGGCCAGCCGCTACCGGACGCCACATCACTTCCCCCGCCCCCGTGCGTGCCACGCGGGCAGCCGTTTGAGATGGCCGTCGGTCAGTCACCGCCATCTGGTTCAGTCGCCCCCGCCGCCGCAGCCATCTGTTGGAATATTATGCAAATTCGTGATTAATTGTAGTAAATATTTCATGACTAGGACAAAAAGTAGCATGCAACAATCAAGCAAACTAGATGAACAGGAAAACAAGCACAACAACATCGCACATGTAAACATCAACTACAGATAGAGACATGAACAAATCATGATGGACATACTTTTTGTTAGCTGCTGCGGGAGTGACATTGTTGATGACGATGTTGGCAACAATTTGTTGCGGACGGTGTTGGAGACGACAATGAGTAACACCGCCCAACTTGGATGGAAGACGACACATGATTACGAACTTGAGTAGACGCACATAACGCTTCCCAAAAACCTAATTTGTCCTCTCCCAATGCAAGATTGCAAGGACGAATGGTTCCGCAGACCTGTTCTCCCGCACGCCGATGCACGCCGGCGTTCAAGATGGAGTAGACTTCGGTGGTGACACAAATTGAGAGATGAGGCAAAACCCTAGGTGTTTTTCGGTGTGTCTTTGGCGGCGCCTGGTAGGAATATATATAATAGGACCAGAGGCGGTATCTTGTTGTGATCACGATCTCAAACCGACTTGGTTTCTAAGTCGTATACTTATCGGACAAGAAATAATTAACTTGACTGACAGGACACAAAAAATGGCAAAAGGAAGATGTGCCCCTGCAAGGCAACGGACCGGATTTTGGTGTACCATTCACGCGCATGTCCTGCACGTGCTGCCCCGGCCCTGCTCGTGCCCGGCCAGACAAGCGAGTGTGTGTGTGTGTGGTCTTCTATCTCTCTCCTCAACACATCACTTAATGTGGTGGAGAGAACCCACTATATAAAGAGGTCTCACACCTCCTCAACTTCCGGGGTGGTACTAAACTTTAGGGCCACCAGTTGCTATTTTATTCATGGGCCTCTATTTGAGATTTCATACATTGCTCATGGGCTAGGCCCACTATTTCTCACAACCCCCCACCAGATCTCAAACACCCATTTAGAGATTTGCCTTTTCTCACTAATTGTTTAATATACCAGTGTTTCAGCAGGGACTGTTAAGTTGAAATTCCGCCTAGAGCTTTAGGCTACATCCATCCACAACTTGACAATGGACTATGCCTTGAATTGCAAGTTTTGTGAAAACAGATTTCACTCAAAAGTCTTAACTAATACATGGTTGCCAGTAGGCTACCCTGCGGTTTGGACCATATACGGTGTACTCTCTGGTCCCTTCGTGAGCTTACTAGAGATCACCAAGTCTCATGGATTGCGAGGTTTACAGTCAGGACTCATATAGGTGTGTTCTTTCAAGACTGCTTTGTACAACAACATCTTTGCTAAACATATCCAATAGAAACACATTAAGGCATGTTGTCAGCCTGCCTTACAGCTGAGAGCATTACAACTATGAGAGTTTTGCATCTTCACATAGAATGGGTTACATGTTACTCTACTCTATTAACCAATAGCTTGTTCTTCCAGGTCCTAATTTACGGGATCTCCGATCACAAAGGTTGGGTTACTACTATGTGTAACATTTGTGGGTCTCATACCCGTCTCCCCCTCTTTGCATTATCTATCACATTTCGTGATAGTCTATTTGCAAAGGGATCTCCAGGTTTTGTCTAATGTACATAACAATTATTACTCTGTAGTTTCTCAACTTCCTGACAGACTTCAAATGTCTCTTCATGTGTCTTAATGACTTCGCATTAGCCTTAGAATTGTTCATTTTAGCTATAATTGTTTGGTTGTCACAATTCATAAGAATAGCCGGCACAGGTTTTCCAACCACATGCAAGTCCATCAAGAGCTCGCACAACTATTGTGCTTCAACAGTGGTTGTGTCTAAATCAGCAAGTTCTGCTTCCATAGTTGACCTTGTCAATATGGTCTATCTACAAGACCTACAAGACATTGGGCCACCTCTGTGAGTAAATACATACCCACTAGTGGCGTGGAGTACATCAACATCAGAGATCCAGTTCGAATCACTATATCCTTCTAGTACAACAGGATGCCCTGAATAGTGAATTTCGTAACTCATAGTACCTCTCAGATAGCGCAAGACCCTTTCTAGTGCATGCCAATGATAATCGCCCGAGTTGGACATGAAGCTACTCGGTTTGCTCACATCATGGCCTTGTTACACTAGCTAAGTACATGAATGAACCGACAATTTAAGAGTATCTTAATTGATCTCTCATTTCTTTCTTGTTCTGTCTGAGTGTCACGTTGGGATTATAAGGTGTTGGAGAAGGCTTGCTATCCATAAAGCCGAACCGGCTCAAGAACTTCTCAACATATAGTGAGATTGCGTTAGAGTAATCCCACTCTCATCCTTAATCAGTTTGATGTTTAGAATTACATCGACTTCTCCTAGATCTTTCATGTCAAAGCTCTTTGATATAAAAGACTTGACCTCATCGATCGCATCAATGTTTGTACCAAAGATCAGTATGTCATCCACATACCAACATAATATAACACCATTGCCCCTGCCAGAGCAATAGTAAACACACCTATCAGCCTCATTAATGACAAAGCCTGTAAAAGTCAGAGTTCTGTCAAACTTCTCATGTCATTGCTTAGGTGCCTATTTCAGACCATACAAAGATTTTAACAACTTGCACACCTTTCTCTCTCCACCTTTTACCATGAACCCATCAGGCTAATCCATATAGATGTCCTCTCCCAACTCTCCATTTAGGAAGTTGTCTTTACATCCATTTGATGAATGATAAGATCATAAGAGGCGACCAGGAAGAGTAGCACCCAAATGGTGGTCATTCTAGCAACATGTGAATAGGTGTCAAAGTAATATTCGCATTCTTTCTGAGTGTAGCCCTTGGCCACAAGCCACGCCTTGTACTTCTCAATAGTACCATCAGGCCTTAGATTCCTTCTGAACATCCACTTACGGCCCACAGGTTTACAACCATATGGTCGTTAAGTTAGCTCCCAAGTTCCATTAGAAAGAATTGAGTCTATCTCATTATGAACTGACTTATTTCCAATCATCTACATCTGGAGATGCATATGCTTATGCAATATACTTGGGAGTGTCATCCACAAGGTATACAATGAAATTGTTACCAAAATTTTTTGCAATCCTTTGTCTCTCACTCCTCGCAGGAGCTTCATTGTTATCATTCTCAAGGACTTCCTCAGGTGATTGTTCCAAAATACTCATCAGATGTACTGGATTCCTGATTTATCTCAGAAGAAAATCTAGCAACGATATGCATATCTTTCATAGGAAATATATTCTTAAAAAATGTTGCATCACAAGATTCCATTATAGTATCAACATGCATATCAGGTAGCTCAGATTTAACTATTAAAAATCCATATCCAATGCTCCGCTAAGCATAGCCTAGAAAGACACAATCCACCATCTTTGGTCCGAGTTGTGTTCCTTAGGGATATGAATATTGACCTTCGCCAAGCATCCCCAAGTGCGCAAATAAGAAAGTGATGGTTTTCTTCCAACTCACTTCTCATAATGGGTTTTCTCTGTATTCTTGTTAAGAACTCTATTCAGGACATGTCATGAAGTCGATATAGCCTCCCCCACCATGCCTTCGATAAACCAGCGGTGTCTAACATGGCATTCACCAAGTCAATCAGCGTGCGGTTTTTCCTCTCGGCAACCCCGTTCGATTGGGGGGAATAGGGAGGCGTCATCTCATGAATAATATAATGTTCCTCATAAAATTCATCAAATACTTTGGGAAAATACTCTCCACCATGATCTGACCTAAGACGCTTTATCTTTCTCTCTGGTTGATTTTCAACTTCAACTTTATAGATTTTAAAGTAGTCTAAAGCTTCATCTTTAGTTTGCAACAAATAAACATAGCAATATATAGTCGCATCATCAATCAACGTCATGAAATATCTCTTTTTATCTTCTGTTAACACACCATTCATCTCACATGGATCAGAATGTATGAGTTCTAGAGATGTCAAGTTTCTCTCCTCGGCAGCCATGTGAGGCTTTCGAGGTTGCTTCGATTGCATACAACTATCGCTTAGAATCTTTGGCAACAACGAAATTCGGAATTAAACTCATACTGGATAGCCGAGACATTAAACTAAATTTAACATGACATAAATGAGAGTGCCAAACATTTGCATCATTATTAATACTAGCACAAATTTGGTTTTATGACTTATTGCAGAAATCCGAAAGCGAATAGAGGAACAAGCCTCCGCACTCATAGCTTTTACCTCTAAACTTCCATATCTAGACACAATTACTTTATTCAACTCTAAAACTACCTTAAATCCATCTTGACATAGAAAGCAAAGCTGAAGCGGAGGCGGTGCACAGGGTTGCGTTCACGAAGAGCCAGCTCGTCCCGGCCTAGGTGCTCACAGAACCGACACTCAAGGAGGCTTGGGCCCTCGACCGGTCCAAGACGACCATCGAGTCGGTCGCCTGCCATCGGCGCCGGTGCAGCAACCAGCTCCTCAGAGTGACGTTGGCGAAGTCACGGCACGCCGCCATTATCCAAGTGTGCCGCCTTCATCCTAACCGCCGTCGTCAAAGACAAGCCGCGCTAGGCGGATGCGGCGGAGCATCCACGCCGCGGCTGCCGGAAGGACGCCTGGCGAGCGTTCGGCATTGGTGCAATGACAACAGCGACGGAAAAGACGGGCGCGCGGATGGCGGCTCGGATGACGTTGCGGACGACGATGAAGGTCCCTGTCACCAAGGAGGCCATGCCTACAAGGTCACTGTCAAGTATCTCGTCTAGTTTTGTTTAATTTAGGTTAAATTTAGTTTGAACTTTGTCAAATTTCGTTCATTTGGTTGTAATATATGAAACTTACTTCAAGTTCGTCCGATTAGCTGAAATTTTGTCCGTGCTTGTGTTTCAATCGTCTGAAATGGGTTGGCCAATTGATACCTGTGATTGGATGGCCGGCATCTCAACCGCTATCAGCGAACACGATCAGACGTATTCGCAAACATTTGATGCCATCCATTTGTTAATCCACGCTGGAGTTGCCCTAACAATCTGTAGCATCTTTCTAGCCCCTCGCTAACTATTCCCTCCATTCCAATGAATAAGACGCACACGCACCCTAAAATTTAACTTTGACCACATATTAGACAAACCATATATGAATTATATGGGATAAAAATTATACCAATGAATTTGTATTAAAAAGCAGTTTTCGGTGGTATAATTTAAGTCACAATAATATATACTATCCGTCTAATTTATGGTCAAAGACCTTATTCATGGGAATGTAGGGAGTAGTACGAGGGAAGTACGCATAACATGTGACTTGTTCGCTTGAGCCTTCAGGCACACACGATGACCTAGATGATCTGCTGTGACACACGATGAACTAGAACTAGAAGAAAAGGGCATGATCTATTGTGACACACGATGAACTAAATTATATCTAGAAGTAAAGGGTGTGGTCTATATAATGTATAGTTCGAAAGAACGTGTGATACTAATAGTACATATAGGCTGTGGTCAAAAATATAATCAATTGAGCTGGTTTGCCCGAGTGGTTAAGGGGGAAGACTTAAGATCTTCTGCACATAAGTGCGCGTGGGTTCGAACCCCACAGCCAGCATGCAATATTGTTGTTTTTGCACCCTTTGCTTCTGAGTGGTAGTAAGGTTTTCTGGCCTGCTGGATTCGAACCACACAGCCAGCAGGGATTTTTTTTTTTTGCATGCTTTTCTTTTAGATTGGTTAGCTAGCGCCATTTTTGTCGCAGGGATATATATATATTTTTGCATGCTTTTCTTTTAGATTGGTTAGCTAGCGCCATTTTTGTCATATAATAAGGCTTTTTTTTCGGACACGAATTTTGGGACATGTGGCCACGCCATGCCGCTATCCCGGACGTCCGCGCGCATCGTGATTCCTACTTAATATAGGTCCATTGGCAATACATGTCGCGTTAATCATTTGTCCTTCGATACGTTGCGATATACATCACAGGAGCGGGCCGTACTGCATTTATGATTTGTAGGAATACATGCAAGTCTGCCAGCCGTTCTAGAGATGGCATAACCCTCTCTGGTCCCGGACCTTGTTGAGCTCCGTTTGTGCAGAAGCCATGTCCTCTCCTAACTTTGTTTCGTTTCCTCCCTCTGTTTTACTACAGGGCGCTGGGTGTCATGATGGTCTTCAGACTACAGGAGACCTGGAAGAATTGATGGCCGCAGAGGAGCTGGGTCTCATTATTATTTTTTAAACGGAGGCAAAAGCTTTGCCTCATCTATTAATTAAACTATTAATTAAACAGAAGAGAATTGCCCAGTTAATTAGTGGGAAACCGGGCGAAAACCGATACAACAAGGGCCAAGCCCACTCCCACACAATCAGGCACACCTGACTAAGCCCACTCTTGCCGACAACATGTCGAACACACAGCTTCCACCACTGCCGGAAAGAAGAATCCATGACTACTATGAGAGGAGCAGCCACGGGACCCTCCCGCAGAAATGGAGAGCATGCACTCCACATGGCCCGCGTCCCTGATATGACAACGAGCAACATCGAAGGCAAACTCGTCGCCCAGACGACACGAAGCTGAAGCTCTCAATGCTGCAAAGTCTCGGAGCCGCCGCCCCGACATCCACCGCTCCGTTGCGCCCTGCGCGGTCCACCGACACCACCTTCCGAGGCCGCTGCCCCGACATACCACCGCTCACCCTCGAGCTACAATGCCGCACGACGCAGCCACCCGCAACCCACGCTGCACAGGGTGACCACCCGCAGACCACGACCATCGCACCACTTCCGGGGCCGCTGCCCCGACATATCGTCCAACCGTCCACTCTTGAACGCGTCGACCGAGCCGACGACCCTGCAGCCCTCGCCGCTCAAGATCGCCACCCAAGCCATGCTGAGCAACAACCCTACCTCATGGAGTTGTCGCCGCATTGGTTTCCGAGACCGCCGTCTCGACGCACAAATTCAAGGCCGCTGCCCCAACTTCCACTAACCTTGGTGGTGAAGAGATCGCTCGCAACAGTCTCTCCCAAATGACGCCTCCAAGGAGGTCACGACATAGACGCCGCCGCCGCCCGCTCCTGAAAACCGAGGCAAAGATTTTCATCCGGAGAGCCAAAACTGTCATGATGTCGACGGAGCTCCACAACGACGCCTCCAAGAAGGTAGACGACGCTAGTGGCGCCGCCGTCGTCGGCCCTGACCTTGGTCAAGACAGTGCTTTCGCCGGAGCTCCTCGCCATATAACAAGATTTGCGGATCCAGAGCACCAGATGGCGTCCGGATCACTGGAGAGCACACCTCCACCACCACCTGCCGCCAACCACCACCACTACACGAACCCGAACGTAGCACCTCATGACACGACGAGATCCATGTCACTGCTGCCATCCCAGGGCCGCCGCCCCGGCGTCCACGCACCTCTTGACGACGCAACCGTGAACACGCCTAGTAGGGCCTCTGCCCCGATTCACAACCCCGATCTAGGCAAAGGACTCTCAGATCCGCCGCCGCCCAGCTCCGTAGACCGCAACCACCACCACTCAGCACCGTCGCGTCTAGCTCCTCGTCCGCCACCTCGCAAGCATCGTCTCGCACCTTGAGCGACCACTGCAGGACCGCCGCCGCCCGCGCGCGCGCAAGCATGCTGCCACCAGCCGTCGCCTTGGCGAGAACGATAGTTTCCCGCAGTACGGCCACCGCTCAAGATCCGCGGTCACCGCACGTACCGCGCGCGCCCCCGGCACGCCCACACGCTACCCCGCCGTCGAAGCTCGCAGCCGAGCCCTCCACACCCGCCGCTACCGCGCCCCAGAGACAGCCCCGCCGCCGCCGCCGGCGGCGGCCTTTGCCCGGCGACGACCTCCGGTGGCGGCGAGGGGAGGTGGGGAGGCAGGGGAGGTCCCCCGACGGCTGGATCTGGGCGCCCCGATGCGGCCGCAGGAGCCGCACGGGAGCGAGTTTGGTTTGGTAGTACTAGTAGCTGCACTGGGTCTCATTATGGACTGCTGGTGGCTGTGGTGCACACTTAAGTGGCGGTATTAATGACACCCTTGCTGTTTGGTGTATTTGGATTTGTTTTGCAGTGTGTCTCGTGTTTAGGGTTCGACTAATTACGTATCGCTCGGTTATGACTTGCCATGATGTTGTTGCATGCACACAAGCATTTGGAGATGTATTATTGATAGGCCAGCCGTCTGCCCGCATGAACAAGCAATGTGTACTAGCTGATACATGCATTACAGAGCGCACAAAGAAAAAGAAATACATATGGAAACTACTGCAGTGCCTTCGCAGAGCGGCTAAGCTTCAGAGTTTGTTCCCTGCAAAAAAAAAAGCTTCAGAGTTTGTGTTTGAAGATCATGGCCATGGCTAGCAGGTTCAGGAGCCTGTTCGAGAAGAGATACATGTCCATGGTGTGGAACTGCACTGGGAACCTGGGACATGGATGAACACATGCTTGTCAGCTGCGGCAAGGATTAGATGTATGCAGAAGGAGAACGGCAAGGAATGGACAGCATAAACAATCTCGCCGGACGTTGAAAAAGACCAAGGGGAGCATGGTGCAGCTAGCTGCTGGGACTAGCGCGTAATCAAAACTAGTTTCCGCGTGGTGCAGCTATCCATTGGGTGCATACAGAGGTCCCGTTTAAATGCATGAGCCAGCCTTGTGGGCCATCTGCTGGACATGGACAGGACAGAGGTAATACACGAGCTATACCAGCTTGTCTACGGTGCCTGCATAAGGTTATACGCGCTCGTTGTATTTAAGTGGCACGAATCACGTGGAAACGACTGGTGTTGATAACGACCTCGCGTGGCTGCATGTCCACCTGCGATTTATCTTTTTTTTCAGGCAATATATAACCAATTTTTCATCACAGTGCAATGAAACATTTCTATATTAGCAATTGCTCCTATTTGCTAGTGTTGAATGGAACATGTGCTAGTGTTGAATGATTACTAGAATATAAATAAGTTGTAACTGAAAGTTTTGAAGGTACCCCTATTTCAATTTAAAAGGATTGATATAAAATTACTATGCATGATTGTTGTAAGAGCAACTCCAACGCGCCGACCCATTTTGTCCGTGCGTATCCGCTTGGGTCAAAACGAACACAAAAGTCGGCCCAACGCGTCGACTCAAATGGACGCGCGTCCGCTTTTCGTCTGCCGGGCGACCCATTCCAGGCCCAAATTTGGGCCTCATTTGCGCCAGCGCAGACACGAGGCGGACGCGCGCGACGCCCGCCTACTTCTTTGCCTGCCCCGCCAGTCGGTGGCACATAAGCCATTCTTTTCCTCCCATCGACAGCAAGCACCAGGCCGCCCCAGCCCGTTGCCGCCGCCGCCCAGTTCCAGTGCCCTCGCCAGCCGTCCGCACCCACATACCTCCCCCTGGCCCACCACCTTCCATCATCGTCGCCGCCACCGCCTCGCCACCGGGCCACCGCAGCTTCCACTGACGTCGCCACCAGCTCCACCTCGCCGCCGGGCCACCACAGCTTCCACTGACGTCGCCACCAGCACCACCTCGCCCCCCGCGCCCCCGGCCAGCTCCTTCGACGACGCCGCCATGCTCGCCGGCCGCCGCCAGGCCAGCTACCTGGTCCAGGGGAGGCGCGCGGCTCTTCGCCGGCCTGCTTCTTTGACGACGCCCGCAAGCTATTCGACTGTTTGCCTGCAAGGTACAAATGGACTCCGCCAATGAGTTCTTTTTCCATAATCTCATTTGTGAATCGGATGATTCTTCATCCGACGATAAGGAGATGGTAGCTACTGTGTTGGTCGTCCATGACCACCTGAGTAGGCAGAGGCCGTTGTTCCGGGGAGAAGAGGAAGAGATTTGCCCAAGCGCAAGAGAGTGCTAGGAAGGATGTGGAGCGTGCCTTCGGTGTTCTGCAATCTCGATGGGGCATCGTTCGGTATCCTGCTAGAACTTGGAGCACCAAGAAGTTGTGGGAGGTGATGGCTGCTTGTGTGATCATGCACAATATGATCATACATGATAAGTGCCCCGAACGTATCTACGACCAAGGGTTTCAGTTTCAGGGTGACAATGTTGTGCCTGAGCATGGAGGAGCGGCAACTTTGCATAGTTCACCCAATTTCATCATCAAATGCGTGATTGTGAAACTCACATTCAGCTGCAAAATGATTTGGTTGAGCATATGTGGGCTCACGTTGGTAACCAATAGATGTATCTTTCTTTAAAATGTATTTGAGACAATCTAATTTTTATTTGGCTTTTAAACTATGATATATTTATTTGGCTTGTGAACTATGATACATTTTTTTGGTTGTGAAACTATGTAAAATGTTTGTATTTTGTTTGAGTTATGTTTGAAAAAACACGGCAGGCCGGCCGCGAGGGCGAAAATGGTCTACGCATTGGGCGCACGGTCGACCCAAATGCAAAAGGGGGCGGACGACAAGCGGGCAGCCGACCCAAATGGACAAAAAGCGAACAAAGCGCACGTCCATTTGGGTCGGCGCGTTAGAGTTGCTCTAAGGCCCCCGCCTATCTCTAGATCGATAATTTGATCAACATGATGTGAGTTAAATATATATGATAAAATAATACCATTGATTCTTTTGTTAAGATTCATTTTACTTTTCCCTTGTGTTGTTTTCATGGCTTGAGCTGAATTTTCCACTTGCCCCTGTTTAGGGTGAGTTGATTTTCTTATTGGCTTGAAGCCCATTACCCGTTGTCAGTTTTTTCCCTTGTTTTTAATGTGTTTTTTGGTTTTGAAAGTGCATTATATCGACTAGAGGGGGTGAATAGGCAATTTTTACAAATTCGTCACTTGAAGATATACTACTTGAGGAATTAGCTAAGTGACGAACTACAAGCAGTGGATAAAATACTCAGGTGCATGCATAACAAAGCAGTAGCATAGTCATCATGATGAAATGAAGCATACACAGAGCACAGGGGTTGTAGATCCAATGTCCACATCTTCTTCAATTTCTTCAACGCCCGCCTCTTCAGCAGTGAACTGAGGCACATGCGATGATACCAGTGGTGTGGAAATAACATCTTCCACTTCAATTTCTTCATCCAACTGCTCTGAGGAAGCAGCAGAAGGATTTTCTTCATCAATGTCATCATTAGGAATGACATATTCTTCACCAAATGGAATGAGCTCCTTTGATGGCACTATCGAGATAGGAACAACATCAATTAGATCTGTGAAAGAGCTCGTCAAAGTCTTCACTTTCTTGGGAGCTGAGGACTCTGCAGAGGTTGATGCCTTCCTCTTCTTTGCGGCTTCCTTTTCCGCAGCCTTTGTTTTCTTCACTTCTGATGCAGAAGGAAGGGTGATTTTCTTCATCTTTGAAGATTTCTCAGGAGGAGCAGATGAAGTTGGTGCATTTTCTTCAGGCGCCACATTGATGGTTGCCCTGGCATTGTCTTCAGGAGCAGGAATTTCTTCAGCTGCCCTGGAAGCTTCTTCAGCAGCCTGATTTTCATCAGCTGCGCTTGCTGTTTCTTCAGTGGGCTGAGCAGATGCTTCAGCTTGAGGAATTTGTTGTTGCGATGGAGCTGCAACATTTAGCTTGAGGTTTTTGGAGAGGTTGACAAACCTGACCTTAGCACCGAGCCAATCTGCATGATATCTGTCAAATTCATCACTGAGGTCTCTGATCTCCTTCTGCATATTTACAAGTTCTTCAGGAGACATGTTTAGAACATTGTTCTTCAGAAAGCGCTCTTTCTTGTACCGGTCCTTCTTAACTCGCCTGGCCTTTTCAAATTTCCATTTTTCCTCGCCTATGAAGGCAGTCAACATGTGACTTTGACCAGGAGTCAGATTCAGGTCAGGGAGTGGAGTGTTGGGATCCTTGTGCCATATGTCAATGAAATCTAGGATCTTCTTTGGATCCAACATAAGAGGCACAACACTGTCCTTGACTCTGGCAACCCTTTCCAGTCTGTCCTTGATGATTTCTGTCAGTTCTTCATCATCATCAGAAGGAACATGGAATGCCACTTGCTTCTTGTGAGGACTTGGCCTCTTTCCATGTCCAGTAGTGGTCTTGACCTTCAGCAGAGTTGGACCACTTGAGGATTGTGGTTGAGCTGAGGAAGTTGTAGATGCCCCTGAGGCAATAGAAAAACCAGTAGTTCGCTGACATGTTGCAAGGTGCACGGGTGTTGAGGACTTTGTGGCAGCAGTTGAGGATTTTGTAGCAACTGAGGGGATTGGCACTGGCCTTGAAGAAGTTGCTTGAGGAATTTTCCCTGAGGGCTTTGCAGTTGAGGAACTTGGCCGTGAGGGCATTGAGCTTGAAGGCTTTGACTTTACAGCTAATTTCTTCAAGATGGCCTTCTTTGGCGCAGCTCTACTGGCAGAAGCCTCAGCGGCAGCAGCTTGAGAATCCGCATTGAATTTCCTCACAGCTTCAGCTGCAGTTTTTCGAAGCTTTGCTTGGCACTTGGCCCATTCTCTAGGAAATTCCTCACCACGCTTGATGCTGGTGGGATCAGTTAGTTGGCCAGCTGCCAAATTTGGTCTTGGACATGGAGGGTTTACTGCAAATTTCTTCATGTACTTGGGAGTAACATAGCGATATTCCCTCCATTCCTTTGCCCATCTCCTCTAAATCCTCTGTATGCGCACTTTCCGCTGATTCTTGTTCTCCTTTCCATGAGTTTCTTCATCTGGCGTACAGTATTCATCATAGATATCCTCAGGGATCTCAAATGCAGTGTTTGTCTCTGGCCACTTTCCTCCTTTCTGAGGTCTTTTCCCGTCTGCCATTTTCCTCACTTGAGGACTTTGAACTTTTGATGTTTCTGAGGAAGTATGCAATTTTTCTTCAAGGAACGCTACAAATGAGTTAAGTTGATGAGAACCTAGTGATTCATCAGCAGACATTTTGTACCTGTGAATGGAGTATAGGTGCGAAGAATTTGGAGAGGTCATATGCGTTCTCAGAATTTTTTTGAAAGTATCAAGTTTGAGGAATTTAACCATAGATGTCTTGAGGAATTTCACTAAGCGTTCTTGACTCAGGTTCCAGAGTTGTACAGATTAGAAAATCCACACAATTGAGGAATCTTGAGGAAAATCATAGCTTAGAGAAACAAATCAAGGAAAGGAAGCATTTCGGTGTTTAAGGAGTGGATTGTTGAAGAATAAACACCTTTTGAGGATTTTGTGAAAATCATAAGAATCAAAGTAGGGCAGTAAAATTAGAGTTTAATTACCCTTGATGAAGAACACGATGAACTGGGAGTGGAGATGGAGAAGTTCGTCAGTTCTGATCTCCCACAACCTAACTCGGCAGCGGGAGACAGCTACGGCGGCGGCGGAGTGAAGATTTCCGCGGCCGGCGCGAGTATGATGGCGACGAGGTCGAGGCAGTGAAGCTCTTCCTCATCGGCGACGATGGAGTGTAGCGGTGGCTCTAGGTCAGAGCTCGAGCGAGGGGAGTAGTAGTCGAGCGGAGTAAATGATGTAGGAGGAGGGTAAGGGGTATTTATAGCTACGGTGAAAAACTGCTCGCCCGAAGATTTTGGACAAACATGCCCCTGACCCTTGCTATCCTAACGACACATGTCACCCACGTACTGAGAGGTGGAGATCGTGGGGGATCGTGGGTGAGTATTTTAATCCATCATGGGAAGCGGAACGGTTTGAGCGGCAACAACCAAAATTTGATATGAAATTTTTAGTGTTTCGTTCGCAAATTCTTCAGCTGTCAAGGACACAGTGAAGACTTTGAACGGGTTTCAAATAGAACGCACATGAAGAATTTGTGAACAGACTGGGTTGAGTTTAGCATAGAGGGGGAACGGGTCCGATCACATTCACTTAGGAGAAAAGTGAATGTGATCGGACCCGTTCCCCCTCTATGCTAAACTCAGCCCAGTCTGTTCACAAATTCTTCATGTGCGTTCTATTTGAAACACATTCAAAGTCTTCACTATGTCCTTGACAACTGAAGCACCAGTCGAAAAATTGAAGACATAGCAAACTTGAGGAATTTGAAAATTTGAAGAATTTGCAAAATGACGAAAAACTCAAATTTGAAGATTTTCAACTTTGGGTGGTGGCGTGACCCACCGTATAAGAATGATGATTTCAGACACCGCGTACAATTGTCGTAGGGCTCTGAGAATCAAATTCTTCATTAATTTCTTCACACTTAGAGGGTTAGTCTTCATTGATTGAAGAAAAACGTTACTTCGCGTGTTGCACATCTAAGTCATCAATTTTGAATAAGTGTTAGGATGTGTGCCCTTTCAAAGAACATTGGAAGATTCTAAGATATTTAGCTCACACCGCAACTTGCTAAATCTCTTCTCATCCAAGGTCTTTGTGAAGATATCTGCCAGCTATTCTTCAGTCTTCACGTGGTCGATGGAGATGTCGCCCTGCAACACATGATCTCGAAGAAAATGATGACGAATCTGGATGTGCTTTGTCTTCGAGTGCTGAACTAGGTTGTGAGCAATCTTGATAGCACTCTCGTTGTCGCAGTAGAGAGGCACATTCTTCACATTGATGCCATAGTCCTTGAGGGTTTGCTTCATCCACAGCAATTAAGCATAGCAAGAACCAGCAGCAATGTACCTAGCTTCAGCAGTAGAGAGTGATACACAGTTCTGCTTCTTCGAGGACCAACAAACTAAGGATCGTCCGAGGAAATGGCATGTGCCTGATGTTGACTTGCGATCCACCCGATCACCAGCATAGTCAGAGTCAGAATATCCAATGAGATCAAAGCCGAGCCCCTTGGGATACCATAATCCAAGTGTTGGAGTGTGAGCTAGACATCGAAGAATATGTTTCACAGCCTTGTGGTGTGATTCCTTCGGTGTAGCTTGAAAACGGGCACACATGCAAACACTAAGCATAATATCCCGCCTATATGCACATAGATACAATAAGGAGCCAATCATGGAGCGGTATACCTTTTGATCGAAGTCGTTACCATTTTCATCGGTGCAGAGATGGCCATTTGTGGGCATAGGGATTTTGACGCCTTTGCAATCTTGCATGCCGAATTTCCTCAGTACATCTTTGAGGTATTTCTCTTGAGAAATGAAGATGCCATTGTGTTGTTGACGAATTTGAAGACCTAAGAAGAATTTAAATTCCCCCATCATAGACATTTGATATTCTTCACTCATCATATAGGCAAATTCGTCACTGTAACGTGTGTCAGTACAGCCAAAGATAATATCATCCACATAAATTTGGCACATGAATAATTCATCATCATAGGTTTTAGTGAAAAGAGTTGGGTCAAGTGAACCGGGTTTGAAGCCTTTGTTCATGAGGAATTCCTTCAGTGTATCATACCACACCCGAGGGGCCTGCTTAAGGCCATAGAGGGCCTTGTTGAGTCTGAAGACTTTGTCAGGATGCTTGGGATCTTCAAAACTCGGGGGTTGAGCAACATATACTTCTTCCTCAAGCTTACCATTGAGGAATGCACTTTTCACATCCATTTGATATAAGATGGTGTTATGATGGTTAGCATAAGCAAGCAATATGCGAATGGCTTCAAGTCTAGCAACAGGTGCAAAAGTTTCATCGAAGTCAATTCCTTCAACCTGTGTGTAGCCCTGAGCTACAAGACGAGCCTTATTCCTCACCACTTGGCCATTTTCGTCTTGCTTGTTGCGGTAGATCCACTTGGTACCTATGATATTGTGCTTGCGAGGATCTGGTTGCTTGACAAGTTCCCACACATTGTTGAGCTCGAATTGATGCAATTCCTCTTGCATAGCTTGAATCCACTCAGGCTCCAGAAATGCCTCATCAACTTTGGTGGGCTCTGTGATAGAGAAAAACGCGAAGTGCCCACAAAAGTTAGACAAATGTGAAGCTTTTGAGCGTGTGAGAGGACCTGGTGCATTGATGTTGTCGAGGATTTTGTCAATCTGCACTTCATTTGCCACGCGAGGATGAGCAGGTTGACGACTTTGATTGGGCTGAGCATTTTCTTCAGCACCATTTTCCTCAGTTGCACCAGCATGATTTTCTTCATGGTCGGGAATAGCTTCTTCAGCAGGTTCTTCAGTGGGTATGACATCCTCAGTAGCCTTGTGCTTAATGGATTCTTCAGGAGGTACTTCATCTAGCACAGGAGGTAGGTGCTCTCTTTGCGAGCCGTTAGTCTCATCGAACCGCACATCTACAGTTTCAACAACCTTGTGGTGATAGGTGTTGAAGACTCTGTAGGTGTGCGAGTCCTTTCCGTAACCAAGCATAAAACCCTCATGTGCTTTCGGTGCAAATTTAGAATTGTGATGAGGATCTCTAATCCAACATTTAGTACCGAAGACTTTGAAATAACTCACATTGGGTTTCTTGTCAGTGAGGAGCTCATATGAAGTTTTCTTGAAGAATTTGTGAAGATATACTCTGTTGATGATGTGGCACGCAATATCAATAGCCTCAGGCTAGAAGTGACGAGGCGTCTTGTATTCATCAAGCATTGTGCGAGCCATCTCAACAAGAAACCTGTTCTTGCGCTCCACAACGCCATTCTGCTGAGGAGTGTATGGGGCAGATAACTCATGAGTAATACCAAGTTCATCAAGATAGTCATCAAGACCAGTGTTCTTGAACTCGGTCCCATTGTCACTCCAGATATGCTTGATCTTCACAACGAAATTCGTTGAGGCCCTTGAGGAAAATCGTTTGAAGACTTCCTGCACTTCAGTTTTGTAACTGATGATATGCACCCAGGTGTAACGAGAATAATCATCAACAATAACAAAGCCATATAGAGATGTTGCATTTGTTAGTGTGGCATAATGAGTGGGGCCAAAGATGTCCATGTGAAGCAATTCAAAAGGACGAGTGGTGGTCATGATAGTCTTCGAGGGATGCTTGGATCTGGTTATCTTTCCAGCCTCACAAGCCCCACAAACATGGTCTTTGAGGAATTAGACACCCTCAATGCCAATGACGTGCTTCTTCTTCGCTAGTGTGTGCAAGTTCCTCATGCCAGCATGACCAAGTCGTCGATGCCATAACCAGCCTTCCGAAGCTTTTGCAAGTAGACATGTGGCAGGCTGTGGTCCTACAGAGAAATCAACAATATACAAGTCTCCTCTCCTAAAGCCTTCAAAGACTTTGGAATTGTCAGATTCCATGAGTACTATGCAGCGATATTTTCCAAAGACGACAACCATATCAAGATCACAAAGCATTGAGACAGACATGAGGTTGAATCCGAGGGACTCGACAAGCATGACTTTGTCCATGTGTTGATCCTTTGAGATTGCAACCCTACCTAGACCCAATACCTTGCTTTTTCCTTTGTCAGCGTAGGTAATATGCTTCAGATGTGATGGAGATAGAGGAGAGTCCATCAGTAAGTTTTTGTCACCAGTCATGTGATTTGTACATCCATTGTCGAGGACCCACTCTGTAGCTTTGAGAGATTCATCCTGCAGATGAATTAGTGCATCTTATGAACTCATATACTTCATTAGTGAAGAATATGACATCAAATTCATCAGATAGAATTTCATCAAGTAGTACAATAGATACAACAGTCTAAGGACATGAGAAATGAGTAATTCATTTCTTCATGATTAGCTTGCATCCTTTCAAGCACTCTCAGGTCTCCAGCAAATTCTTCAGACGTTCAAGTTCATCTGGAGACCTGACCTTGCATAAGAGATTAGTTCTTTTTCTTCACCACCCACATCTGGAGGGGTGGCAAAGAATTCATCATTCCGCGAGCTCCATAAGAGAAAGGTGGCATTGAAGCCAATGCACTTTGTTTCACAGAAGAGGGGTTAGAGTATGCATATGAGTAAGCAGAGAAATTCTTTGAGGACTTATGAATATATTGATTTGAAGAATAATGCACATATTCATGACCCTTAGATTTCCCTGCGAAACAGATGCATTAGCACGATGATGGTCATATGAGGAATTTGACCCATGTGGGGACTTGGATCTATATGAGGAATTTGATCCGTATGAAGACTTTGGTCCATATGAAGAATTTTATCTGGGGTTCTTGTTCTTCACAGGTGGTGTCATGAGGACATTCACCTAAAGACTTTCAAGACACCTCTTGGGAACCCAGATTTTCTTCATAGGGGGACCGTTCCTGCAGTTAGTTCCAACATATCTAGCAAATACTTCATCATTCTGATTTTTGAACAGTTTATAGTTGGAGTCAAATGACTCATCAGATGAATATGAAGATTCACATGTAAAGCCAGATAAAGTAGATGGATCTACGAGAGGTCCTTTTGCAGCAGCCCATGTGGTTTTGGGATACTGCTCAGGTTTCCAGTAGGACCCATCAGCATTGAGTTTCCTCTCAAAGGCAGTACCCTCTTTCCTAGGGTTCCTGTTCAAGATCTGCTTTTTGAGCACATCACAAAGAGTCTGATGCCCTTTGAGGCTTTTGTACATGCCTGTCACATACAATTCCTTCAACCCTGCATTTTCGTCAGTAATACTTGTGGTATCCTTAGATGAGGAATTTGTGACCATAGAGATAGTTGAAGAATCTGCAGCAATAGAAGCATTTGAACTTTCAGGTGAAGAATTAGCAGATTCACGTTCAATGCATTTCCATGGTGGAATGAATTCTTCCTGAGTGGAACTGATCTATTGAGTAAGCAATGAATCATTTTCCCTTTGAAGATCATCATGACTCACCCTTAGTTTTTCAAGATCTTGCTTTCTTTGAAGAAATTCATAAGAAAGCTTCTCATGATCGGCTAAGAGTGTTTCATGATGACCTTGAAGGTTATCAAACTTAGACTGTAGTCGTTGAAGATTATCAGTCAGGGTTTGAGTTTGATTCAGTTCCTCACCCAACATGTCATCGCTTTTGTCTAGCAAATTCTGAACCTTTTCCAAAGCTTTTTGTTGTTTCCTCGCAATATTAGCAAGCTTGGAATAGCTAGGTTTGAGATCATCATCAGATTTGTAAGTGCATCTAGTGCCACCCCTAATTGGTTTTGGAGTATTGACAACAAACGTGGTTGAGGGACTAATGTGTCTGTGAGAATTGCAGGATAACACAGGTAGAAGTCCCTCATTGATTCGGTGTACCTACCAGAGATGACCCCTAAAAATGTATGAAGATATTGAAGACAATGGTGGTTCGTGAAGGCATTCACGTCGAAGATAATGACGTGTGAAGACATTCACTTGAAGACTATGGAGTGCAAAGACATAGTTTCTTTCGTAGTTTCATTTTCTTCTTTCTTGAGTCATAGGAACCACCAAACTGTTAAGTGGGGTCCAAGTGAACAACGTCAGAAGACTGACGTGATGCTCAACCCAAATTCTATGTCTTCGTGTGAAGACAATGGGAGTAAATCTTATCCAGAGTTGGATGAGTCAGCTTTGCTTGTAGCCCAAGTCAAGCTGCCGCGTGTGTTTGAAATCCGACCGATGGACACGTGTCGGTTCCTTAGTGACCCAGGGTCATTTCAGACATATTATGTCAGGTTGCCTGCTGGCTATAAATAGCCCACCCCCTCCACCATAAATTGGTGGCTACTCAGAGTTAGTGCACGGCTTTTGTCGTTTGAGAGCAACCCACCTCCGAAGCCTTTGAGAGAGAGATCCTTGCGAGGACAAAGCCCAAAACACCCAGAGCTAAAGAGTGTTAGGCATCACTAAAGTCTTTATGTGTGCATGATCTGAAGACTTATTACACTTGAGGACTGTGTATCCTCCAGCTGGTTAGGCGTCATGTTCTGAGGATCCAAGAGTCATTGTGGATCACCGGTGAACGGAGTCTGTGAAGGTTTGGAAGTCTACCTTGAAGACTTACCTGAGTGCTTGGGCGAGGACTAAGTGTCCTTAGCTTAAGGGGAATAAGGTGAAGACGTGGTCTTTCGAGTTTAATCTCAGCCTCCCTAACCAGACGTACAGTAGTCACAGCAACTGGAACTGCTCTACCAAATCCTTGTCTTCACCAAGCAACTGGTTCTATCCCCTACCTCCTTTACATTTCAGTTTGTCTTCGTGAAGTCATTGCATGTTTGCCTGATCTGTTTGACTTCACTGTGCGAAGACTTTCATCTATTTGGCTTCATACCGTCTTCCATTCTAATCTACTCTACCTAGCTGCTACTAGTCTTCATACCTTCTTTGTACTGTTTACTTGACTATGGCCTGTCTAGTGTAGCCTATCTTCTGCTGCATATCATATAGGTGTTGTTTGGTTGTCTGTCTTCGAAGATCTTGCATCTTTTGAAGACGTTCATAAAAATCGCCTATTCACCCCCCTCTAGTCGATAACTAGCACTTTCAATTGGTATCAGAGCAAGGTGCTCCCTTGTTCTGTGTGATTTGGTTTAACCACCTGGAGTTTTAGCTATATCGACTACAGGGATAATCAAAGTCTCCACTGCGTGCCCCGTCTTCGATGGCACTGATTACCCTACTGGAAGAATAAGATGTGCATGCATCTTGAAGCCATTGACATCGATCTCTGGTATGTCGTCAAGATTGGTGTCCCCAAAGTCGGTGAAGGCGTCACTGCTGCTGATGTCAAGAGATTCGCACAACTGGACTCAACCGCCAAGAACATCATCTGTGGTCATCTGACCAAAGGGCAGTATGGCCGTGTGAGTGCACTGGAAACTGTGAAGCTGGTCTGGGATTGGCTGTCCAAGGTCAACGAAGGCGTCTCAACCCAGAGAGACTCAAGAACAGATGTGCTTCGCAATCTCTTCAACCGATTCAAGAGGAATGGCAATGAGAATGTCCAGCTCACTTTCGATCGCTTTACTGATATCACAAATGAGCTTCGCGCACTTGGCGCCACAGAGATCACCAAGCATGAAATAGTGAAGAAGCTACTGAGATCACTTGACAGCTCATTTGACACTTTAGCCTTGATGATCCAAGAACGTCCTGACTTCAGAGATCTTGATCCATCTGGCATACTTGAGAGGCTCAACACACATGAATTCCAACTATCTGAGAAGAGAGATATCTATGGTCCCAACTACAGCCGATCTCGTGCCTTGAATGTAGGAGATATGCCCTAGAGGCAATAATAAATGTTATTGATTATCTCCCTGTTCATAATTAGGTTTATGTTCCATGCTATAACTGCAATGATTCTCGAGTCTGCAAATAAAACGAGGCTTGGAGGGAAACTCATGTGCACGTGTGGGATAATAAACGGTAAAATGTATTCCTAGTCAAGCCTCTATGACTGGCTCAAGTGTTGCATGATGGTTCAGTTTTCCTGATCATGGGCATGTCTATGCCAGCAACTTTGAGGGCACAATGTTAGAAGAACATTTGTGTTGAATCGACCCGATTGATGTTATGCTATGAGATTCATTCGTCACAAGTTAATGGTTAATAACATAGAGATGGTTAACGTTTGCATGATTCCTCAGACCATGAGAGTATCGAGTTTCTTCATGCTTGATTCATGAACTTTGGGGTTTGTTAAACGTCATCCGTAACTGGATGGCTATTACGGTGGCTTACGGGTTCATGGGAAAGTATGTCAAGTAACTTGATAGCTCAAGATTGGGATTTGCTCCTCCGATGATGGAGAGATATCTCTGGGCCCTCTCGGTGTTACTGTATCCATCATCGTCTGGCCAGACACAGGGTGATTTGATCACAGGGATGCCGGAACACGGCAACGAGACAAGAGAACAATACCAGTAACGAGGTAACTAGCATAGTGGACAAGTTGTTGATCCACGGGAATGCCAACATGTCTCACCTCGGGTATTTGTAACATATCGCGAAGCAACAGGAATAGCACACAGCAACTGGAGGTTCACTCGAATATTCATTCGTGTGGGTATAGGGGTCAATATGGGTGTCCACGGCTCCGATGTTGATCATTGATCGGAAAGGGTTTCGATCATGTCTATACTTCACCGAACCTATAGGGTCACACGCTTAAGGGTCATCTATCTGCTGAATACTAGACAAGGAGTCCGAGAGAAAGTCAACGGAAAAGTTCCGGAGAGAACACCGAAAAAGTTTCGGTAAAACCAAAAAGTTGTTTCGGATAAAACCATTGATCCAAAAAGGTTTATGCAAGCACCAGGAATGTTTTGGAGGTTGCCAGATTGGTCTGGTAATTTCTGGAATTTTTCCGGAGAAAAAACCAAAAAAAAGTTTCGGAGCTGCCAGAATTGTTTATCGGGTAAACGAAGATGGTTTTAAATTAAACCACCATACCGGAAATGTTCCGGAGCACGTCCAGATAATTATAGAGGGTGCCAGAAATGTTCTGGGACCTTCCGGAATTTTTCAGAAGTAATAGTCGCGGAAAACATCTTGTCCCAGCGTGAGGGGACAAGATCCCACGTTACGTGGGGGCTGTTTTGGGCTGTTTTTGGGGGCGCCCCCTTTAGGCGGCAGCCCCCTTGTGGCTGGACAAAGTGTTGGGACCCCCCCCCCCATGGTGGGGGCAGCCCCCACAAATGGTGGAGAGTGTTGGGAGGAAGGTGGGGGCCCATGGGGGAACACCATGGACAAGGGAACATGTTTTCTCCATGTTTGGTGGGAACATGTTTTCCTTGTTTGGTGGGTGCATGTTTTGTGGGCTGATTTTCAGCCCCCCCTCACCCCTTCCACCACTATATAAGGAGGTGGAGAGGAGCTCTCCATCCCCACTCCAACTCTCTCACACATGGCATGCATGATCTGCCTTTCTTCTCTCCCTCCCACGAAATAGTTGCGTAGTGCCGAAAGGCTGTCTGGGTTCCGGTGGGAACTAATTCTGGACGGCGAAGCCCTGCCGGATAGATGATACCGTATGTGTGCAACCCCGTAGAGAGGTCGTAGTTTCATCCTTTTGCCCGAGGGGCTGTTCGAGTGTCCTCCCAAAGGGCTGTCCGAGTAACCATCCGAGTTTCGAGGGTCCTCCCGAAGGGCTGTTGGTGGCACTGTCCGAGGGACTGTCCGACCGCCTCCCGGAGGGCTGTCCGAGGGGCAGATGAGGGAGTACATCCTCGCGGTTGGGAGGTTGTAAATCCTAGCCGCGGGGATCTGCACCGACGATCATCATCGACTCTACTTCCGCTGCGCTACGAGTCGGTAATGAAAAGATCAAACCTTGTATGCAGTCTTCATAGTGGTCCTGGGCTGGTACGTAGGTTGGAATTTTTTTTGTTTTCTGCTGCGTTTCCCTACATTGAAGGCAAAGGCTGTATCCTCATCTAAAGAAGAATCTGACTGCAATTCTGATGATCCTGAAGACATTGGCAAAGAGCTAGCAATGCTTGTGAGAAAGTTCCAAAAGTTCTCCAAGAAGAATCGCATCGGCAAGTCTTCAAGATCCAGTTTCAAAAATGATGAGGCTTCCACTCATGACTACAAGAAGAGAACATGCCACAAATGCAAGAAGACAGGCCACTACATATCTGAATGTCCTCAATGGGACAAGGAAGCAAAGAAAAAGAAGAAGAGCAAGGAATATGAATCTGACGACAAGAAGAAGAAATCCTCAAAGTCTTCTTCAAAGTCTTCATCAAAGTCTTCATCATATAAGAAGAGCTCATCTGGCAAGGCTCGTGCATTCATTGGCAAGGAGATGGATTCAGAGGAGGAGTCTTCTTCTAAGGGGGCGAAGGTGGAGTTTGAGGATGAGTCTGATTCAGGCGTGGCAAGCCTGGCTCTAGCCTCGGTGTTTGTCACCAAGTCCATCTTCAACACTGAAGACAATGGTCACGTTGCCGACGCTGAAGAGAACGATGACAACGACTCTGCTCCCACCTACTGCTTCATGGCACGTGGTGCCAAGGTAAACTCTCGCGATGCATACTTTCAGACCTCAAGTGAAGATGACTCTGAATGTGAATCCAAACCCAGTTATAAGACCCTTGCTAAAATTGCAACTGAACAACAAACAACCATGGAAAATATTCAAAAATTGCTAGACAAGAGCGATGACCTGTTGGACGAGGAAATGAATCAAACCCAATCCTTAATCAAAGACATCAAAAATCTTTGCGTTAAGTACGAGGAACTTGAAAGTCGTCATGAAACCCTCTCAGCTACTCATGAGAAGCTTTCCTATGATTATCTTCAAAGGAAGCAAGATCTAGAGAACCTGAGAGCGTCTCATGAAGATCTTCAAAAGGAAAACGATTCACTACTCGCTCAACAGATCAGTTCCGCTCAGGAAGATTTTGTGCCACCATGTTTAAAATGCCTTGAGCGTGACAATGTTGTCTCTATTGCTGAATGCTCTACTGCCTCTGATGTTGCAATATCTTCAACTGCTGATGTGGTAACTAACCCCTCTTCTGAGGATGCCACTACTATTGCTGATGAGAATGCCAGGTTGAAGACATTGCTTGAAACATGCATGTATAAAAGCCTCAAAGGGCATCAGACACTATGTGATGTCCTCAAGAAACAGATTCTGAACCAAAACCCTAGGAAAGAGGGTGTTGGTTTCGAGAGGAAAATGAATGCTGATGGTTCTTACTTGAAGCCTGAGCAGTACCCCAAAACAACATGGGTTGCTGCAAAGAGTCCTTCAATAGATCCATCCACTTTATGCGGCTTCACTTGTGCTAAACCCATTATCATTGATGAGTCCTTTGACTCCAATTATAAGCTGTTTAAGAATCAGAATGGTGAAGTGTTTGCCAGGTTTATTGGTACTAACTACAGAAAGAAGCACCTATGAAGAAGATCTGGGTTCCCAAAAGTTGTCTTGAGAAGCTTCCCATGAATGTCGTCATGACACCACCAGGGAAGAAGACAAACCCCCGATCAAAGGCTTCATATGGTCCAAAGGCTTCATACAGACAGAGGACCTCATATGCTCACCCTAACGCCAATGTTTTGCAGGTACACTATAATCAGACTCATGAATATGAGCGTGTTTCATCAAACCGCTATGTTCACAAATCAAAGAATTTTTCTGCATATTCTTTTGAGTACTATTCACCTCCTGCAAAACTATTTGCTAGGGCTCCAAAGCCAAAGTTCTCATATGCTGCACTTATACTCATTGCTTCTAAGCCACCCTTTAAGATGTGGGTGGTTAAGAAGAATTAACTTCTCTTGCAGGGAAAGGTCTCCAGCCAGAAATCATTGACTTCTGAAGACAATGCTGGGGACCTAAAACATCTTGTGGGACGCAAGATAAAGTGCCAAAATGGTCTTACCATTTATTTCGTCCCTGGATTTATTGATGAGCATCCTATCTTACCATCCAAGAATCTTAACTTTGATAGTATGCTTGTTCGTCAAATGTTTGTGCTTCACAATACTCTTGGTGAAGCCTATCCCGCTAATTGTATTGTAGGGTACGACTCCGGAAGCTACTGAATGGATTATGGACAGTGGATGCATTAACCACATGACTGGTGATCAAAGTCTTCTCATGGATTCAAATCTTCGTCCATCTACTAAAATCCACATCACATTCGCTGATACTGGTAAAATCAAGGTATTGGGCCTAGGTAGAGTTGCTATCTCAAAGGATCAACACATGGATAAAGTGATGCTTGTTGAATCCCTTGGATACGACTTAATGTCTGTCTCAATGCTTTGTGACCTTGACATGATTGTGATATTTGGAAAATATCGTTGCCTTGTGCTTATGGCTTCTGACAAATCTCTAGTCTTCGAAGGTTATCGAAGAGGTGATCTGTATATGGTAGATTTCTTTGCAGGACCACAGCTTGCCATATGTCTTCTAGCAAAAGCTTCAGAATGCTGGATTTGGCATCAAAGGCTAGGACATGCAGGCATGAGGAACTTGCACACTCTCATGAAGAAGAAGCATATCATTGGCATCGAGGGTGTCAAGTTCAAGAAGGATCATCTATGTGGTGCTTGTGAAGCCGGGAAGATGACTAGGGCAAAACATCACTCGAAGACAATCATGACGACTTCACGTCCCTTTGAGCTGCTACACATGGACTTATTTGGCCCTACTCACTACTCTACCCTTACTACCACTGCACATCTTTATGGCTTCGTTATTGTTGATGATTATTCGAGATACACCTGGGTGCACATAATTCTCTATAAGACTGAAGTGCAGGATGTCTTCAGACGCTTTGCTAATCGTGCCATGACCAACTATGGCATCAAGATCAAGCACATCAGGAGTGACAATGGCACGGAATTCAAGAACACTAGCCTCAATACTTATCTTGATACACTGGGCATCACTCATGAGCTCTCTGCTCCATACACACCTCAGCAGAATGGCGTCGTGGAGCGCAAGAACAGGACCCTTATTGAGATGGCTTGTTCGATGCTTCCCGTGTACAAGACTCCAAGAAAGTTCTAGCCTGAAGCCATTGACACTGCATGCCATATCATCAACAGAGTTTATCTTCACAAGTTCTTCAAGAAGACATCTTATGAACTACTCACTGGTAAGAAGCCAAACGTAAGCTATTTCAAAGTCTTCGGTGCTAGGTGCTGGATCAAGGATCCACATCACACTTCCAAATTTGCACCGAAAGCACATGAAGGTTTTATGCTTGGTTACGGAAAGGATTCGCACACCTACAGAGTCTTCAACCTCTTTCACTATAAAGTGGTTGAAACTGTAGAAGTGCGGTTCGATGAGACTAACGGCTCGCAAAGAGAGCACCTGCCAAATGTGCTAGATGAAGCTTCTCCTAGTGAATCTATCAAGCTAATGGGTACTGGAGAAATCATACCAAATGAGGAACAGACTAAAGAGGAAATTGTCTTTCCTGCTCCTACTCAACGGGAAGACAATGCTGAGCCTGAAGACAATGCTGAAGATGAAGACAATGATTAGCCACAGCAAAGTCTTCGCCCTGTACATCCTCGTGTGGCCAATGAAGTTCAGATTGAGAAGATAATTGATAGCATCAATGCACCTGGTCCACTTACTCGATCAAGAGCAACGCAACTAGCAAACTTTTGTGGGCACTTTGCGTTCATCTCCATATCCGAACCCAAGAAATTTGATGAAGCTTTTATGGAACCAGAATGGATTCAAGCTATGCAAGAAGAGCTTCAACAATTTGAGCTCAACAATGTCTGGGAGCATGTTAAGCGTACTGATCCACGCAAGCACAATATTATTGGCACTAAATGGATCTATCGCAACAAACAAGATGAACATGGTCAATTCATCAGAAACAAAGCTTGTTTCGTTGCTCAAGGTTACACACTAGTAGAGGGAATTGACTTTGATGAAACCTTTGCTCCCGTGGCTAGGCTTGAAGCCATTCGAATACTGCTAGCCTATGCTAACCACAACAACATCCTCCTATACCAAATGGATGTAAAGAGTTCCTTCCTCAACGGCAAAATTGAAGAAGAGGTATATGTAGCTTAACCACCTGGTTTTGAAGATCCAGAGCGTCCTGATATGGTCTACAAGCTCAATAAGGCATTGTATGGCCTCAAACAAGCACCTCGCGCTTGGTATGACACACTCAAAGACTTCCTGAAGAGCAAAGGCTTCAAACCTGGATCTCTTGATCCCACTCTCTTCACGAAGACATATGATGGAGAACTGTTTGTATGCCAAATCTATTTGGATGACACTATCTTTGGCTGCACTGACAAAAGATACAGTGATGAGTTTGGGCATATGATGCAAGAGCAATATCAAATGTCCATGATAGGAGAGCTAAAATTCTTTCTTGGTCTCCAAATCCATCAACAGAGAAATGGCATCTTCATATCACAAGAAAAATACCTCAAAGATTGCCTGAAGAAGTTTGGAATGCAAGACTGCAAAGGGTACATGATGCCAATGCCAACCAAAGGTCAATTGGGCTCCGACGACAATGGTAAAGAGTTCGATCAAAAGGTATACCGCTCCATGATTGGTTCTTTATTGTACTTATGTGCATCTAGGCCAGATATAATGCTTAGCGTTTGCATGTGTGCCCGATTCCAAGCGGCACCAAAGGAATCACATCACCTCGCTGTGAAGCGAATACTTCGATATTTGGCTCACACCCCAATGCTAGGATTATGGTATCCAAAGGGCTCAGAGTTTGATCTAGTTGGATTCTCAGATGCTGATTATGCTGGTGACAAGGTTGATCGCAAGTCCACATCAGGCACATGTCACTTTCTTGGACGATCTCTTGTCTGTTGGTCTTCAAAGAAGCAGAACTGTGTATCACTATCCACTGCTGAGGCTGAATACATTGCTGCTGGATCTTGCTGCGCTCAGCTTCTCTGGATGAAGCAAACCCTCAAGGACTATGGCATCAACATGAAGAATGTGCCCCTCTACTGTGACAATGAAAGCGCCATCAAGATTGCTCACAATCTAGTTCAGCACTCGAAGACAAAGCACATTCAGATCCGTCATCACTTTCTCAGAGATCATGTGTTGAAGGAAGACATTGATATCATTCACATCAACACTGAAGAGCAATTGGCAGATATCTTCATGAAGCCCTTGGATGAGAAAAGGTTTTGCAAGCTGCGGTGTGAGCTAAATATCTTAGAGTCCTCGAATGTCCTGTGAATGGACACACATCCTAACGCTTATGCATATTGATGAATTAGGTGCGCAACACACAAAGTGACGTATGTCTTCAATTCGTGAAGACATACCCTCTGAGTGTGAAGACATTAATGTGGAATTTGACTTCAGAGCGCCACGATAATTGTGCGCCGTGTCTGGGTCTAATACTTCCTATACGGCGGGTAACGCCAGCACCAATCTTTCTTGAAGATTTTTGTTTGGCGTCATGTTGCATTATCTTCAAAGTTGGTTTGTCTTCAACATTGGTTTATCTTCATGATTTATCTTCACAATGTTGGTTTGGTTCTTTTTTGCTTTTCTTATATGTGTTCTGTCCTCTACAACATTCACTTATAGCTATGTCTTCAAGTTGCTATCTTCTCCACTAAGCGAATGTGATCGGACCCTAACCCCTTCTGTGCTTCTCCCTCTAACTCTCTCTATCTCTTCTTATGCATTCTATTAACACGTGTCGATTGTCTTCACTGTGTCCTTGTCAGTCAAAGATATAGAGACCAACATTTAAAATGCTTTTATTATATCTATCCTTTCTACCTGAATCCGGAGAAGCCGGAACGACCTCCCGACAAACCAGGCATGCGTGGGGTCGTGGCACAACATTTAATCTGTTGCATACATGCCACATGTCCCTTAGATGTGAACTGCCAGTGGCAGCTAAGTAAATTCACTCAGCTGTTGCCCTTCCTTTAAATACACACCCCCTACGGTCATTATTTCTTACTTCCCTCGCCGTCTCGCTCAAACCCTAGCACCATCGCTAGCTTCTGTCGTCGCTGGAGACGAAGCGCTTCACTGCCATGACTTCTCCGTCGTTGTCGTCACGCCGGTCGCGGATCTTCTTCCATCCGCCCCCGCCGTAGGTGTCTTCCGCCGCCAAGTTAGGGCGCGGAAGATTGGACTGCTTGGCCTCCATCCACAACTCGTCTAGCAGTCTCATCTGTTCTTGAGCGGTAAATAAAAGTCTATTTTTACCGCACGTTTGATCCACTGAAACTTTCCATGTCTTTGGAAAGTTATTTCTTCACTTCCAAATCTGGATCTTTACTTCTATGCATCTCATGACTCGCAAGAACCTTCACTTATGCTTCACAACTAGTTAGATTCCTCACTTGTACTTATTCATGGATTCGTACAAATCTGGAACCAACTCACATCTATAAGTGAATGTCTTCGCGCTATGAGGTCAATGTCTTCAAGCTGATTTATCTTCAAAATCTTCTGAGAATGCATATGACCTCTTCCCCTTCCCTCGCATCTCTAATGCTGTCACAGGTACATGTCCGTGGGAGAGTCCCTTGGTTCTCATAGTCTGCATTCATTTGCAGAGTTCTTACAGCATCATATTGAATCGCCTGAAGCCAGTTCCTGTCTGACCAGCCGGCTGAAGCCAAACATCGTTGTGAAGCCTTTCAGTCTGAAGCCAATGGCTGGTGGGAAATCTACAAAGAAGGGAGGCAGATAGCGCCGTGATAACACTACCTTGGACCTGCCACTAGATCTATATGAACAATACAAGTCTGATCCTGAAGAAACCTATGGTGAGCGCAAATCCAAAGTCCAATGGATTCACAGACATTGGGCAGAGGAATGGTTTCAGTATCATTTTGTAACACTAGAGTATGCAAAGAAGAACGCTGTGAGGCCACCATGGGCGGATATTGTATATAGAAAGCTCCTACCCAAGACCAAGGCTGAAGCCATTGCAAAAGGCTTCTTTCCTTGCATGGTCCATGGCCCCATGCCTGAAAATGCCGACCCATCAAGTCTTCGATGGTGTCGTGAGGATGATCTGTTTGAAGCCAATCTTCAGTTTGCTAAGGCTTCAGCAGTTCGAAACAAGAAGGACTTTGGGATTGACTTCAACCCTGGTCCAGCTGCTCCAAGGCTAGATGGCAGTCGCGAAGCTGAGCCAAATCTCATTGGCCCCTTTGAGGATTTTGACTCATTTCTGGCACATTGTGCCGCTCAAAGGGCTAGTATTAGAGAAGCTGCTGAGGATGTGGAAGACACTATCGCTCCAGAGCCCCCGAAGCCTGTGAAGAAGGCCAAGGCTTCAAAGTCTTCTGCTACTCCAAAAGCTTCAAGAGTGAAGCCATTGAAATCTGCACCTCCTGAATCCAGTGTGCACTCAGAAGACTTATCTCACACGTCTAAGAAGACGAAGAAGATCTTTGGGCAAGCTCTTACACCTGCAAGCATTTTTTGCAATGATGAAGATATTGTCGATCTGTCTAGCGATGAAGATATAGATGATGATTCCCTTGAAATGCTGATCAAGAGCAAACAGGAGGCTGAAATCTTCAATGATCTGCCTCTGTTTGACGCTGATATTCTCAACAACTTCATTGACGAATGGTTTGAAGATCCCTCTCTTACCATCGATGATCTGCAGCTTCCAATTGGCATCAACGTGACATTTCACACCTATATTGCCAAAGAGCTTGCAATTGCTCAAAAGGTCATTGAGCAGAAGAACAAGATTGACCATGAAAAGGCCCTCTTCAAGAAGCACATGGCCAAGCTCAGTGTCACTGAAGTACAAAATTTCAAGCAAATGATGATTAATCTCAAGGTTAAATTTGTCAAGCGCCGTGATGAAGCCAAAGGCTCTAGAGAGCGCCTCAAGCATTACGCTGAAAAATGTGTTCAGGCTCATAATGAAGCCTTGAAGAGGAAAGCTCTCGGGCGTCCAGGCATTGACCCCAAGTTGGCTGCTAAGAAGAAGAAGAAGCCAATCCAAGCTGAGGCTGAAGCTCCTAGGCAAAAAAGACCAAGCATTGTCTTCCCTGCCAGCATGACTGGCTCGAAGCCAAAGGTCCCATCAGCTACTTCTGAGCAGAAGAAGATGAAGCAGGCTGAGGCTGAAGCCAAGAAGCAAAAGCATCAAGAGGCTTCTGATGCCGCTCCATCCAACAAGTAGTTGAAGACAAAATCATCAAAGTCTTCACGCAAAGATCAAGCTGCACCGCAAGAGCCACTGCTTGTTGAACCTATATCTGTTGCCCTTCCGGCCTCCTCAAACCGAGAGTGTCGTCTTGTTGTGCATGAGCCTGCTACCACAAAGGCTCATGAGACTGAAGAAATTCCAGCTGCTGACCCCATCGCAGCTGAAGACATTGGTCATGCAGACAATGTAGTTGATGATGAAGTCCTTCCTCAGTTCCCCCAAATCATGCCCAAGGCGGTATCATCGCCTGCTCCCACGAGCAGTGAACAGATTAGCATTGGCGGTCCTTCGACTCGAATCACACATGATGATTTCTGGGAAGAGCAACACCCCAACACTCCGCTCCATGAAGTCATTCCTCGCACTCCACCAGCTCAAGTCACCACTCCAATGATTGAGAGTCTGCAGGACACCCCTGAAGACATGGAGAAGACCACTCCCTCACCGCAGGCTTTGCCGAGGCCCAAGGCCAACGGTCTCCATGTCGAGCATTCCTGAAGAGGATGTGCAAGCCACAAGCTCAGTAGCACGTCAAGTGTTCCCTGAAGCCATCCCTACAGAAACTGCTCAAGAATCTAAAGCCAAAGAGGCTGAAGATATTCCGGCTGCATCAGCCGAGGAAAGAGAAGAAGATCAAGCTGTTATTCCCCTACCATTGAATCAAGAGAGGATCAAGATGTGATTGTGCCTGACCCACCAGTTCTTGAAGCCACTGAAGCCTCGGTAAATGAAGTTGCCGATACCACCACTACTGAAGCCGATGACATTGTCATGGCTGAAGACAATGTGCAGCCCAAAGCCACCCTTCAGACTGAAGCCCATGATGCCACCAAAGACATTCAACCATCCATCTCGGATGTTGTTGCTACTCCTCCTGTACCTCACACCATGGAATGGGCATTCTATCATGGTGAGCTCGTAACTGTCAAGTGGCCAATCATGACACCTCCTACTGCTCCTGGTGCCCAATATGATTACCATGTGGAGCAAAGGCCTCAGACGCAGAAGCCAAAGCCCAGGCTGCCAAGGCTTTCCAGTGTTGTTACCACTCAGGGCTCATTCAGTGTGCTCAGCTTCAGAGAGCACAACACATTCTTTGACAAGGCCAAGAATCCTTACAAGAAGCCTAAGATCTCCTCTGACAGGTTCTGGAGCCACCAGCAACAAAGCTATTACTCATGTATTCTGTACAACCAGGATAGGATCTTCCCCCACAAGCGCCTATGTTGTGATGCCATTGCTGGACTCCCTTGCCTTAAAGAAGCTCTTGACTGTTTTCGTGAAGTTGGCTTGCTCCCATTTGTCGTCGACAAGGAGCACTGGAATGAGGAACTCTTGCTGCAATTCTATGCCACTCTTCATATCTCAGGCTACAACAGGGATCCGAAGACATGGGTCCTTGAGTGGATGTCAGGTGATGTACATCATGAAGCCAAAGCTCAAGACATCATCGAGCTAACTTCCTTGCCCACTCCTGGTGATCTCTATGAGCCAGGTTGTCAGCATTATGAACAAGAATTGCAGAGCATCTTTCAGAAGCCAGAGCCCAACATGAGTCAAATGTTAAGCATGATGAAGCCTTTGCATGTTGATGCTGAGTACCCCAAGGAATTCTTCGTCAATGACCTCGAGTACCTGCCCCGCACCATCTATCACATACTGAGGCATACTCTATGGCCAATCAAAGGGTATTCTCCTCACACCAAGATTGAAGGCACTATGAAGACCTTGGTCTTCTACATCATCAATGGCATCAGTTCAATACACAAGACTTCTTCATCCGTCAGTTGGCAGCTTCAGGCATTGATTTGTTCGGTCTCAAGTTCTATGCTCCATGGGTCATGCGGCTGATTAAGCTTCACTCCACCATTAATTATCAAGCTTCAGCGCGCAACCATGTTGTCTTTCTGCCTGAAGTGGATATGTCACATGAAGCCATATATCCTGAGCCTACCAAGGAACCTGTTCGTGAAGACAATGCTGCCTTCCAAAGCTTCACACAGCCACTTGAAGGCGTCCATGTGCCAAATCCACCTACCGCTGCTGGTCCTCTTGCTGGTCAGCTCAGGCTGCCGCATCGTGCCAACACTAATGCAATAGCCAGCACAGTAGCCCAAAGGCCTTAGAAGCATGCTCGTGTGCTGAATGACCGAGAGCTTCTTGTTTCACTTCATCAGAAGCAGGATAGGCATCATGACTGGATGAAGCGCCAGATGCAAAGTCTCCTTGTTGATGTCAATCGCATTCGCAACCTCGCCACCAAGAACTTGTTTGTTGCTCATGAAGCCTGTCGGCGTGCCTGGAAGAGCCTCACACTGCTATGTTCTGAAGATGATCTTCAAGCAAATGGCTTCACTGAACATTTCAAGTTTGACTCCAGGCCTCCACAGTCAGCAAGCTGGCGTCCAACACCTTCAATTGAAGATTCCAAATACTCATCTTCAGCTCCAACTATTGTTGCGCGAGTCATTGATGAGGAGGATGATGCCACTTCACCAGCTATGGCTTCACTACATCAGGATTCTGCATCAGGCCCTTCTGCACCGCCCAACTCCACCATCGACCCGGCTGCCCCAACATCTTCTCCAACACCTCATGGGAACGCTTAGACACTCTATGTCTTCACTCCTTTTTGGTCATTCCTGACATAAGGGGGAGAAGCATATGAGTTGATAGTCTTCAAGCGGGTCTATATGGGTCGGGTGCCTATTTTTTTGTTAAGTTTTGCAACTCTCGTTCTTGAACTGTTGGTGTTTGAGTTGTAACACTTAAAACTTGATGGTCGTCTGCCACTTTTGCTGCTACCATTTATTGCGATGATAAATTCTGCAGACGCCCATTTTTCATTGTGCATGTCATTATCTACATTACATTCTTACTTGCACGATGAATTGTCTTCATGAATTGAAGGAGATCTCCACAAAGCAGAACCCGCCATGTGCATTTGCTTTCAAAGGCAAACTACTTATATGCACATCTTCAGGGGGAGCCCTCTCAACTTCATGAAGCCAATGACTGTGTTCTTTAACTTACACATATCTTTATCCCCGTTGAAAACTTCAACCAGTTTGTCATCAATCACCAAAAAGGGGGAGATTGTAAGTGCATCTAGTGCCACCCTTACTTGGTTTTGGAGTATTGACGACAAACATGGTTGAGGGACTAATGTGTCTGTGAGAATTGCAGGATAACACAGGTAGAAGTCCCTCATTGATTCGGTGTACCTACCAGAGATGACCCCTAAAAATGTATGAAGACATTGAAGACAATGGTGGTTTGTGAAGACATTCACGTCGAAGATAATGACGTGTGAAGACATTCACTTGAAGACAGTGGAGTGTGAAGACATAGTTTCTTTCCTAGTTTCATTTTCTTCTTTCTTGAGTCATAGGAACCACCGAACTGTTAAGTGGGTTCCAAGTGAACAAAGTCAGAAGACTGACGTGATGCTCAACCCAAATCCTATGTCTTCGAGTGAAGACAATGAGAGTAAATCTTATCCAGAGTTGAATGAGTCAACTTTGCTTGTAGCCCAAGTCAAGCCGTCGCGTTTGTTTGAAATCTGACCATTGGACACGTGTCGGTTCCTTAGTGACCCAGGGTCATTTCAGACATATCATGTCGGGTTGCCTGCTGGCTATAAATAGCCCACCCCCTCCACCATAAATTGGTGGCTGCTCAGAGTTAGTGCACGGCTTTTGTCGTTTGAGAGCAACCCACCTCCGAAGCCTTTGAGAGAGAGATCCTTGCGAGGACAAAGCCCAAAACACCCAGAGCCAAAGAGTGTTAGGCATCACTGAAGTCTTTCTGTCCGCGTGATCTGAAGACTTATTACACTTGAGGACTGTGTATCCTCCAGCCGGTTAGGCGTCACGTTTTGAGGATCCAAGAGTCATTGTGGATCGCCGGTGAACGGAGTCTGTGAAGGTTTGGAAGTCTACCTTGAAGACTTACCTGAGTGATTGGGTGAGGACTTAGTGTCCTTAGATCAAGGGGAATAAGATGAAGACGTGGTCTTCTGACTTTAATCTCAGCCTCCCTAACCAGACGTACAGTTGTCACAGTAACTGGAACTGGTCTACCAAATCCTTGTCTTCACTAAGCAACTGGTTCTATCCCCTACCTCCTTTACATTTCAGTTTGTCTTCGTGAAGTCATTGCATGTTTGCCTAATCTGTTTGACTTCACTGTGTGAAGACTTTCATCTGTTTGGCTTCATACTGTCTTCCATTCTGATCTGCTCTACCTAGCTGCTACTAGTCTTCGTGCCTTCTTTGTACTGTTTACTTGACTATGGCCTGTCTAGTGTAGCCTATCTTCCGCTGCATATCATATAGGTGTTGTTTGGTTGTCTGTCTTCAAAGATCTTGCATCTTTTGAAGACGTTCATAAAAATCGCCTATTAACCCCCCTCTAGTCGATAACTAGCACTTTCAAGATTCTTCTTCACTGGATTCAGAGGAGGAAGGATACTCGTGTACCTTGGCACCTTTTGCCATGAGGCATGGTGCTGAAGAAGATGATTCAGGTTCGAAAGTCATCGTTTTGAGTGATTCCTTGAACTCGAGGAATCAGGGGTCCTGACAAGTTTGATGACCTTCATAGACATCTCTGGATAGGTGGGTGCAGATGATATCCCTCGCCAAAGTATCCAGCTGAGTGTACTTGTGAATGTCATCAACATGCGCCATCTTGCATTGATCGGTAAGACCAATCTCAGTGACAGTCCACAGCTCACTGTTCATCGCCAATAGGCGCTTCCTTATCATGGCCTTCCACTGGGGATAATCATGGCCATCAAAGATGGGGCATGACACTTTCTCCATACCTGCGGTCGACATAACTAAAACTCCAGGTGGTTAACCCAAAATCACACAGAACAAGGGAGTAAATTGCTCTGATACCAATTGAAAGTGCGTTATATCGACTAGAGGGGGTGAATAGGCGATTTTTACAAATTCGTCACTTGAAGAAATACTACTTGAGGAATTAGCTAAGTGACAAACTACAAGCAGCGGATAACATACTCAGGTGCATGCATAACAAAGCAATAGCATAGTCATCATGATGAAATGAAGCATACACAGAGCACAAGTAGTGTGACACCAGGATAAACAAGCAGAAGACAAGATGACTGAAGAAATAGGATTGAGGAAATTGAGAAAGTCTTCAGTCAAAGTCTTCAAACTATAACGACCAAGATGAACAGTAAGTTTGCGAGGAAATGAAAGGGTTGAGGAAATAGAACCAGTAGCTCGGTGAAGACAGTGATTTGGTAGACCAGTTCCAACTGCCGTGACAGTTGTACGTCTAGTTGGAGCGGCTTGGCATTTAAACCAAAGGACACACAGTCCCAGGACACACAGTCCTTACCGTATTATCCTTGAGCTAAGGTCACACAGACCTCGCCCAATCACCGTATCATTTTGAGTGATTCCTTGAACTCGAGGAATCAGGGGTCCTGACAAGTTTGATGACCTTCATAGACATCTCTGGATAGGTGGGTGCAGATGATATCCCTCGCTAAAGTATCCAGCCGAGTGTACTTGTGAATGTCATCAACATGCGCCATCTTGCATTGATCGGTAAGACCAATCTCAGTGACAGTCCACAGCTCACTGTTCATCGCCAATAGGCGCTTCCTCATCATGGCCTTCCACTGGGGATAATCATGGCCATCAAAGATGGGGTATGACACTTTCTCCATACCTGCGGTCGACATAACTAAAACTCCAGGTGGTTAACCCAAAATCACACAGAACAAGGGAGCAAATTGCTCTGATACCAATTGAAAGTGCGTTATATCGACTAGAGGGGGTGAATAGGCGATTTTTACAAATTCGTCACTTGAAGAAATACTACTTGAGGAATTAGCTAAGTGACAAACTACAAGCAGCGGATAAAATACTCAGGTGCATGCATAACAAAGCAATAGCATAGTCATCATGATGAAATGAAGCATACACAGAGCACAAGTAGTGTGACACCAGGATAAACAAGCAGAAGACAAGATGACTGAAGAAATAGGATTGAGGAAATTGAGAAAGTCTTCAGTCAAAGTCTTCAAACTATAACGACCAAGATGAACAGTAAGTTTGCGAGGAAATGAAAGGGTTGAGGAAATAGAACCAGTAGCTCGGTGAAGACAGTGATTTGGTAGACCAGTTCCAACTGCCGTGACAGTTGTACGTCTAGTTGGAGCGGCTTGGCATTTAAACCAAAGGACACACAGTCCCAGGACACACAGTCCTTACCGTATTATCCTTGAGCTAAGGTCACACAGACCTCGCCCAATCACTCGTGGTAAGTCTTCAGGTGACTTCCAAACCTTCACAGACTTGGCCACTTGGCGATCCACAATTCCTCTTGGATGCTCTAGACCATGACTCCTAACCGTCTGGAAGATGCACAGTCTTCAAAGGTAACAAGCATCGGTTCCACACAGGAACAATCTCTTCAGTGATGCTCAATCACTTTGGGTTTTAGGTGTTGGGGTTTTGGGTTTTTCCTCACTGATGATTTTCTCTCAAAGTCCTCGAAGGATGCGATGCTCTAAATGACAAGTGTCAGTTTCTCTCGGAGCAGCCAACCAGCTAGTGGTTGAAGGGGCGGCTATTTATAGCCGAGGAGCAGCCTGACATGATAAGACATAAATGCCCTTCAATGATATGACCATTAGGTGGATAAGATATTTGGGATAGCTGGCGCGTAGCACAGCAACGGTCGGAAATTTGAGCTCTCAAATTCCTCAGGGCTATCATGTTCCTCACTTGTAGGCAATCCGCACTGGCGAATTCCTAACTCCTCAGTCAGAACAAATTCCTCAGAGAGCAAAAGATCTTCGTATCTCTCACTGAAGAAATTGACTGAATTGTATGAGATTTCCAAAGGTTTCACTCGAAGGATTGGGAATGTGTAGGTTTTGAGATGAGCATCACTTGGAAACTTTTCCTTAGTTTTACCTCGACCCCCTTTAACAGTATGGTGTTTCCTATGACTCAAGAAAGGAAAATGAAACTACGAAAACAAAAGTCTTCACGCCTCATAATCCTCGCATCAATATCAATGTCTTCAAGGTCACACCAATTTCCTCATTTTCAAAGTCTTCAAGAAAACCAAAGTCTTCAGTTAAAGACATTCATTTTTAGGGGTCGACATTCATCGGATTTATCAAACTCCTCACAGACTTAATAGACCTATGTACACTCACAAACACATTAGTCTCATAACCTATAAGTCTTCAATACACCAAAATCACTAAGGGGCACTAGATGCACTTACAGGTTTCTCTTTGTAGTCATTTTTTTGTCACATAATGAGGTTTTTTGCTTGCAATATATACCCAATTTTTAATCACGACACATAGAAACATTTCTATATTAATAATTAAATACTGTGCGTGTGGGTTCGAACCCCATAGCTAGCATGATTTTTTCCATGCTTTCCTTTTTGACCGGTTAGCTAGCGGCATTTTTGTCATACAATAAGGTTTTCTTTCATGCAGTATATACCCAATTTTTCATCATAGTGCAATGAAACATTTCTATATTAGCAATTATGTATGGAACATGTGCTAGTGCTGAATGATTACTAGAGTATGAATACTTTGTAATTGATTTTTTTTGGAAGGTACACTTATTTTAATTTAAATGAATTAATTTGAAATTACTAAATGAGGTGGTGTGGCATATCATATAAGACTCACGTTTATCTCTAGATTGATAGTGTGATCAACATAATACGAGTTAAATATGATAAAATAATACCATTGACTCTTTTGTTAAGATTCATTTTATTTTTTTCCTTGTGTTGTTTTCATGGCTTGACTGGAATTTTCGACTTGCCCCTATTGGTGTGAGTTGATTTTCTTATCGGGCTTGAAGCCTGTTACCATTGCCTATTTTCTTCTTATTGTTTTTAGGTGTCCTTTTGTTTTTCTTTGTAGCCGTTTTCTTGCATGCTTTCCTTTTTGAGTAACTTAGATGATACCCAGTGCGTTGCTGTTGAAATCTGTTGCAATTCATTTCAACGAGATTTGATTGTGTGGAATATAAATATTTAGATTAATAACACGTGAACCAAAATTAAAATACATATGACTTATTATAGTTGATTATGTATAGTTGTAAAATATTTATTGAATATAAGTAGAATAATATAATAAAAAAATTCCCATGCATGATTGCATGTGGTGGTGGGTCTTTTCCCGCGCATGGTTGCACGTTGAGGTTGGCCTTATCCCATTAATAATTGTATAGTGATGTGACATGTTTGCATGTTGAGATAAATAAGTTAGCGAGGATCACTCTCTTAGGTATATAGGATTAGCCAGCGATATTCTTGTCATATAATGAGGTCATTTTGCCTGCAATATATACCCAAATTTTCTTCTATATTTTCAATTGTGCATGGAACATGTGCTCGTGTTGAATGATTACTAGAATATGGACATGTAATTGATTTTTTAAAGGTACCTTTATTCAAATTTGAATGTGTTGATTTAAAATTACTAAAAGAGGTGGTGTGGCATATCATGCATGACTGCTGTAAGGCTCATGTCTATCTCTAGGTTGATAATTTGATCAACATAATATGAGTTAAATATGATAAAATAATACCATTGATTCTTTTGTTAAGATTCATTTTATTTTTTTCATTGTGTTGTTTTCATGGCTAGACCGGAAATTTCGACTTGCCCTTGTTTGGGGCGAGTTGATTTTCTTATCGGGCTTGAAGCTCGTTACCGTTGCCTATTTTATTCTTATTGTTTTTATGCGTTTTTTGTTTTTCTTTGTAGTCGTTTTCTTGCATGCTTTCCTTTTTGAGTAACTTAGATGATACCACGCGCATTGCTGTGAAAATCTGTTGCAATTCATTTCAACGAGATTTTGTGGAATATAAATATTTAGTTTAATAACACGTGAACCAAAATTAAAATACATATGACTTATTATAGTTGATTATGTGTAGTTGTAAAATATTTATTGAATATAAGTAGAATAATATAATAAGCAAATTCCCATGCATGATTGCACGTGGTCGTGGGTCTTTTCCCATGCATGGTTGCATGTTGAGGTTGCCCTTATCCCATTCATAATTGTATGGTGATGTGGCATGTTTGCATGTTGAGATAAATAAGTTAGCGAGGATCACTCTCTTAGCTATATAGGATTAGCCAGCGGTATTTTTGTCATATAATGAGGTTGTTTTGCATGCGATATATACCCAATTCTTCTTCTATATTTTCAGTTGTGCATGGAACGTGTGCTGGTGTTGAATGATTATTAGAATATGGTAAAGGTCCATTTATTCAAATTTGAACGAATTGATTTCAAATTACTAAAAGAGGTGGTGTGACATGTCATGCATTAGAGCCATTAGGCTCACGTGTACGTATTGGTATTTTGACCAACTACTGAGTTATTTTTTTTTCCTTTGTTACGATTCATGCTTTTTTCCTTGTGTTATTTTAATGGACTGAGCTGAATTTTCAACTTGCCCCTATTTGGGATCAGTCGTTTTTCTTATTGATCTTGAAACTAGTTATCCGAGGCCCGTTTTTATGGTTTTTCTTTTTTCTTTTTAGACGGGTCTTCTTTTCTTCTTTATGAGTATTTTTGGAATGTGAGTGAGTGTAAATGTGTACATGTAAATACTATATAATATGTGTGTAAATTATAATAGAGCACAAAACTTGTACTATTATATGTTTATTCTTTGCATATTACAAAAGGTACAAATTAGTGCAAAGTTGGATGCATGTTTTTAATTTATTTTCAGATTCTTTCTTCTTAAAGGGCAATACCAATGTCACTAATTTGTTCCTACCAAGAAAACTTCATTTTTTTAGTTTTTATTTCATTTTTTTCTTTTTAAAGGTAATACCAATGTGATAATTCATTCCTTCTTATATTTTCGTTGCGGAAATTCCACAATTGCATGTTTAATTTTGGATACTATATAAAAGAGCAATTTATGTTACTGTGTGCAAATTTATCATTATTGTATTTTTATTTTATTTTTTTCTTAAATGGTATTACCTATGCCACTAGTTCATTCTTCCTTACAAAACACCATTTTTTGTGTGTGCAAGTATTATGCAATTTGTGTATAAATTATACCCCCTCCGTCCCATAATATAATATCGTTTTGCAAGCTAAAACAGCTTGCAAACGATCTTATATTATGAGACGGAGGAAGTACTAGATGGCGAGAATGCACTATTATATGTTTATTCTTTGCATATTACAAGAAATGCAATCTCAATGCAAAGTTGTGTGCAAGTTTTTTAAAGTCTTTCTTCTTCTTCTTTAAGGTAATACCAATGTGACTAATATATTATATATTAGAAAGCTTCATTATTTTGATTTGTTTTTAGTTTTATTTCTTTTTCTTTAAGGGTAATACCAATGCCACTTCACTCCTTCCTAGAAAACTGCATTTTTGGTGAATGTTCCACCACTATATGCTTATTCTTGCATATTATATGAAGACACATTTTTTGTAAATTGTGTGCAAATTCTGTCATTATTTATTTATTTTCTTTCTTTTCTTCTTAAAGGGTAACACCAATGTCACTAAATAAGTTTTCCTTAGAAAACTACATTTTTTGTTTATCTTTGTTTTATTTTAGTATTGGTATAGGGATAATAAGAAGGCTAGAGAATGTAGAGGGCGGCTCAGCCTTTGGATCCTGATCGGTTTGTGGAGAGCGATTTGACTATGTGCCCAAGAAAAATTACGCGCCTGTCAAAATAGTTGCAATTGTTGTTTCTTTGCCTATGGTAAAGTCATGCGACACTATTTAATTTTATGACATGCATTTCATTTTTGATGTGTCGATAGACGGTTAATCTTTGATATAAACATCAGGTATAATATAGACACATACACTCAAATTCTATGGAAATATGTGCGTAAGTTGTATTATCTTTCAAAAGTTACACTAATATATACTTATTTTTTATCATGAAATAGTGTAAATTTTGGGCAAATCATGTGCAATTTTTTATTACCGTTTTTAGTTTTTTTATTTTCATTCTTATTTTAGGATGATACCAATACCCATAATTCATTCCTCATTATAAACACTTATGTGTTTTGTTTTTCGTTTTGCTTAAAGAGATGACTTACATTACTTATTAATGTGATTACAATTTATACAAGATTAGAACAAGGGACAAAGGGGGAGCTGCATTCAGGTCCAGATCTAAGGGGGGAGTGGGTTGTTGAGTATTATGATTAGTTAGAAAACACGAGATAGACTAGGATATGTTCTAACTTGTCTTGTACTTCAAGATGATCATGTACTCCTATATATATGTGATTGATTTAGAACTAACTTAATAGCTACTTATATCCTATTACATGGTACCATGATAGACTAAAAGAAAGTAATGAGATTACTTGATAATAGCATACATTGGTATAAAGCAAGCTATAGTAGCAAAGATACATTGTATAGCCGCGGAAAGACCAGGACATGGAGGTGGTGGCATTATGTAGAGTCATGACTACATCTCCCATCAATATCAAACATGGTTTCATCATCAAAGCAGCTTTTCATGGTAGGAAAGATCGTTGCGTCCTGGCACAAAAAGCAAGAGCACACCAAGTATTCAAACCATGCAAATAAAATTTGTTTAAAGAACAATAATACAACCTTGAATCATAAGGAAATAGATACTTAGGTAGCTGCTCCTCCTCATGGTCATGGCCGTTCAAGCACAAGGAAAAAAAATCGCCAGGCGCAAATAGCCAAAGCAAATCAAGTATTGGAACCTTTATATGTGCAAGCGACAATTGTGTAAAGCTTGATACTTAGACGACATTTCCATACATAATAAAAAAATATGTAGCGGTTTTAAACATGGAAGTAGATACTTAGATAGCATGTTTATACACGTGTTTACAATCCAGTTCATGGCAGCGTGATAGCCCAAAAGCATTAAGCGATGTACAAAGAAAGTTAAGAAAGCAGTTCACAATAGCTTATTTACATTGGTATTATATAAAGCAAACCATATAGGTAGCCATATCATATATATAGCCTTGTGTTGCAGCCTTGTGGTTCGGTGTTCTTCCTGCTACTTCTTGAGCTTGCGTTGATTTTTTCCTTGAAGAGGAAAGGGTGATGCAGCAAAGTAGAGATAAGTATTTCCCTCAGTTAAGAACCAAGGTATCAATCCAGTAGGAGGTACAAGCAAGTCCCCAATAGATGCACCTACACAAACTAACAAACACTTGCACACAACGCGAAAAAGGGGTTGTCAATCCCTTCACGGTCACTTGCAAGAGTGAGATCTAATAGAGATAGATATAAAAGATAAGTAAAAGGCAAAATAAAGTAAATATAAATAAATTGTAGCAAGGTATTTTTGTGTTTTTGGTTTTATAGATCTAAAAATATATGATGAGAAATAGACCCGGGGGCCACAGGTTTCACTATAGGCTTCTCTATTGAAGAAAACATACGGTGGGTAAACAAATTACTGTTGAGCAATTGATAGAAAGTGCAAAGTCATGAAGATATCAAGGGCAATGATCATGAATATAGGCATCACATCCGTGACAAGTAGACCGACTCCTGCCTACATCTACTACTATTACTCCACACATCGACCGCTATCCAACATGCATCTAGTGAATTAAGTTAACAAGAATGGAGTAACGCCTTAAACAAGATGACATGATGTAGAGGGATAGATCCAATCAATATGGTAAAACCCCCATCTTTTTATCCTTAATGGCAACAAATACAAATACGTGCCTCACTACCCCTACTATCACTGGGCGAGGACACCGCAAGATTGAACCCATCACAAAGCACCTCTCCCATTGCAAGAAAACCCAATATAGTTGGCCAAACCAAATCGATAGATCGGAGAGAAATACAAAGCTATCTTAATCATGCATAAAAGAGTTCACAGAAGACTCAAATAATATTCATAGATAATCTGATCATAAATCCACAATTCATCGGATCTCAACAAATGCACCGCAAAAGAAGATTACATCGAATAGAACTCCAAGAACATCGAGGAGAATATTGTATTGAAGATCAAAGAGAGAGAAGAAGCCATCTAGCTACTAGCTATGGACCCGTAGGTCTGTGGTAAACTACTCACACATCATCGGAAGGGCAGCAAGGTTGGTGTAGTGGCCCTCTGTGATCGAATCCCCCTCCGACGGAGTGCCGGAAAAGGCCCCAAGATGGGATCTCATGAGAACAGAAGCTTGCGACAGCGGAAAAGTATTTTTGGTGTGCCCTCTGGTATACGGGGAATATTTGAGTATTTATGGAGCCAGGATTAGTGTTAGGAGATTTGTGAGGGGCGCACAAGCCTAGGGGAGCCCTCCTTAGGGCACGCCCCTAGGGCTTGTGGCCTCCTCGTGGGTCTTCTGGCCTCCTCCCGAAGCTTCCTAGGTGTCTTCTGGTCCAAGAAAAATCATCGTAAAGTTTTATTCCGTTTGGACTCCGTTTGGTATTGATTTTCTGTAAAGACAAAAACAAGAAAAAAACAGCAACTGGCACTGGGGGGATAGATTGGTAGGAAAATACCATCGCTCGTCCCCGACCGCCACTCATAAGGAAGATAATAAAAAATAAATCATGCTCCAACTTCATCACATAACGATAGACCATACGTGCATGCTTCGGAAATCAGAAACCTTAACACAATTATTTCTACTAATCCACAATTACTCTCTAGCATGACTCTAATATCACCATCTTTATATCTCAAAACAAATGCAAGGAATCAAACTTCTCATATATTCAATGCTCTTTATGAAAGTTTTTATTATATCACTCTTGGATACCCATCATATTAGGACCACATTCATAACCTAAGCAAATTGCCATACTATTTTTAAGACTCTCAAAATAATATAAGTGAAGAATGAGAGTTCATCAATTTCTACAAAATAAAACCTCCGCCGTGCTCTAAAAAGATATAAGTGAAGCACTAGAGCAAGTGCCTAGCTCAAAAGATATAAGTGAAGCACATAGAGTATTCTAATAAATTCACGATTAATGTGTGTCCCTCTCAAAAGGTGTGTACCGCAAGGATGATTGTGTCAAACCAAAAAAAAAGCAAAGACTCAAATAATACAAGACGCTCCAAGCAAAACACATATCATGTGGTGAATAAAAATATAGCCTCAAGTAAATTTACCGATGGATTGAAGACAAAAGAGGGGATGCCATCCGGGGCATCCCCAAGCTTAGATGCTTGGTTATCCTTGAATATTACCTTGGGGTGCCTTGGGAATCCCCAAGCTTAGGCTCTTGCCACTCCCTATTCCATAGTCCATCAAATCTTTACCCAAAACTTGAAAACTTCACAACACAAAACTCAACAAAAAACTCGTGAGATCCGTTAGTATGATAAAACAAATCTCCACTTTTAGGTACCGTTGTGAACTCATTCTAATTTTATATTGGTGTTATATCTATTGTATTCTAACTTCTCCATGGTTCATACCCCCCGATACTACCCATAGATTCATCAAAATAAGCAAACAACACATCAAAAAAACAGAATCTGTCAATAATAGAACAGTCTGTAAAGACCAGAATATTAGTAATACTTATGTAACTCCAAAAATAATGAAAAATTAGGAAAACGGAGGAAATTCATATATAAATTTTTTGTAAAACAAATCAGAATTTTTCCACGCTCCAGTGAATTTAAACAATTCTGTTACTGGATGCAAAAGTTTCTGTTTTTCAGCAAAACCAAATCAATGATATACCAAAGCATCCCAAAGGTCTTGCTTGGCTCAAACACTAATTAAAACACTAAAACATAATTACTACAGAGGTAATATTGTGTATTTATTGAAAAACAGGAGCAAAAACAAAAATACATAAAATAAAATTGGGTTGCCTCCCAACAAGCGCTATCGTTTTATGCCCCTAGCTAGGCATAATGGATAGATCTAGGTATTGTCATCTTTGTTCTTAATTTCCATGAAAGTGTTTTTGTCAGGAGGTTTCTCAAATATAACATGAAACACATCATCCATAGAAATTTTAGCATTATCAAGTTGTCACTCAGTATATCCTCTTTGATTACCGGCTACAATCCAAGAATATTGTTGGTTAACATCGTTGAAAACTTGTTGGATCATATCTAAAACCGGAATTGCCTTTGTAAGGTTCTCATCAAAGATTTGATTGTTACCAAGAAAAGTTCTTAAAACATAATCACTATTGCATAGGATCTTATCTATTACTGGTTTCTCATGGTTCATACCATAAAAATCAAAGATCTCCCTAGCTTCCCGTACTATATGATCAAACTCATTCATAAGGACAAGGGTAGCTATTTTCTTAGCTTTAGGGTCCTTTATCACAGGTAGCTCATAAAAAAATCTTTGCAAGGTGGGGTGTGTGCGAATAAATATTTTCTCAAGTTTAAGTACAAGAGCTGAAATAGCATCTGCATAAGTTTTAGTTCTTTTAAGTATGGGAACATCATCAAGAGTCAGAGTCCCAATGCAATTAAAGAACTCTTGGATAGTTTCTTTTCCTATAACATTCCCTTGTCCCAAAACAAAAGTTTTAGCATCAAGATTAGCATAACATCCAATTTTAGGAATTCTACCATCATCTGTTTCTGCCATACCGAAATCACTCATGATCAGGTGAACAAAGCAAACGAAAAGGTGAACGGAAAGAGGGCGAATAAAAAGGCAAATATTTTTATGTTTTTCTGAAAATGTTTTAGAAGTGGGGGAGAGGAAAACGAGAGGCAAATGGCAAATAATGTAAGTGCAAGAGATGAGAGTTTATGATCGGTACTTGGCAGGCTTGATGTAGAACCTCCCCGGCAACGGCGCCAGAAATTCTTCCTGCTACTTCTTTAGCTTGCGTTGATTTTTTCCTTGAAGAGGAAAGGGTGATGCAGCAAAGTAGAGATAAGTATTTCCCTCAGTTAAGAACCAAGGTATCAATCCAGTAGGAGGTACAAGCAAGTCCCCAATAGATGCACCTGCACAAACTAACAAACACTTGCACACAACGCAAAAAAGGGGTTGTCAATCCCTTCATGGTCACTTGCAAGAGTGAGATCTAATAGAGATAGATATAAAAGATAAGTAAAAGGCAAAATAAAGTAAATATAATTAAATTGCAGCAAGGTATTTTTGTGTTTTTGGTTTTATAGATCTGAAAATATATGATGAGAAATAGACTCGGGGGCCATAGGTTTCACTATAGGCTTCTCTCTTGAAGAAAACATACGGCGGGTAAACAAATTACTGTTGAGCAATTGATAGAAAAGCGCAAAGTCATGAAGATATCTAAGGCAATGATCATGAATATAGGCATCACGTCCATGACAAGTAGACCGACTCCTACCTGCATCTACTACTATTACTCCACACATCGACCGCTATTCAGCATGCATCTAATGAATAAAGTTAACAAGAACAGAGTAACACCTTAAGCAAGATGACATGATGTAGAGGTATAGATCCAATCAATATGGTAAAAACCCATATTTTTTAGCCTTAATGGCAACAATACAAATACGTGCCTCGCTACCCCTACTGTCACTGGGTGAGGACACCGCAAGATTGAACCCATCACAAAGCACCTCTCCCATTGCAAGAAAAACCAATCTAGTTGGCCAAACCAAATCGATAGATCGAAGAGAAATACAAAGCTATCTTAATCATGCATAAAAGAGTTCAGAGAAGACTCAAGTAATATTCATAGATAATCTGATCATAAATCCACAATTCATCGGATCTCAACAAACGCACCGCAAAAGAAGATTACATCGAATAGAACTCCAAGAACATTGAGGAGAACATTGTATTGAAGATCAAAGAGAGAGAAGAAGCCATCTAGCTACTAGCTATGGACCCGTAGGTCTGTGGTAAATTACTCACACATCATCGAAAGGGCAACAAGATTGGTGTAGAGGCCCTCCGTGATCGAATCCCCCTCCGGCGGAGTGCCGGAAAAGGCCCCAAGATGGGATCCCACGAGAACAGAAGCTTGCGGCGGCGGAAAAGTATTTTTGGTGTGCCCTCTGGTATACGGGGAATATTTGAGTATTTATGGAGCTAGGATTAGGGTTAGGAGATTGCAAGCATCCTCAACATATTGAATCAACGGACTCAAAGTGATAGTGACAAAGGATGCCAATAAGATTACTAGACTTATGGGATTAACCATAATGCAAGCAAGCAAGAATTTTAAGAGCAAGAGGCTACTGAGGATTTTTGGATGATCAAATAGTATTTCAAAGACTTTTGTGAAACATATGGACAACTAGTAATAAACAATTCCTCGATTAGTGTGAAGAATTAATCGTAGGGGTATTCTTGTGGCAAAGAACTGCAAGGAAGTGGCACAAAGGATTCTTATAAATTCAGAGAATATTTCGATGCACCGTGTAATAACAAGAGCAACTTGGAATGGAAGTATGAATGACAGGTGTATGTGGTTATCCATAGGGGTTGACGGTGGAAGGAAATTGCAAAAGCAATGAGCACATGTTCTCTAGAGATCATCAGAAAGTATCTTTGAAGTCTTCTGGTAAAGCACGCGATCATCTGGAATGAAGGGGCTCTCCGGAAGGAAGTAGTTACGAGAAACTAAAGTTAGAGTTGACAAAATCATTTAACCCGAATAGAAGAGAGATCAGAGTCCCAGAGCATACACAAGGAATAAAAGATCCTAATACCACCCAATGGCGACATGGGCCCGTAAGCCACACAACCATGTTAGTAAAAGTTTTGCAATGACTAGACTCAACTTCGGCCAAGGAGTTGGAAGGGGGATTCCTACAGGCAGCTGGCTCTGATACCAAGTTGTGACGCCCTCAATTCATCGTACACTAATCATACACGTAAAGGTGTACGATCAAGATCAAGGACTCACGAGAAGATATCACAACACAACTCTAGACACAAATAAAATAAAACAAGCTTTATATTACAAGCCAGGGGCCTCGAGGGCTCGAATGCATAAGCTTGATCACAGACGAGTCAGCGGAAGCAACAATATCTGAGTACAGACATAAGTTAAACAAGGTGCCATAAGATGGCTAGCACAAACATGGATACAGATCGAAGAGGCGCAGGCCTCCTGCCTGGGATCCTCCTAAACTACTCCTGGTTGTCGGCGGCCTGCACGTAGGAGGAGGCACCCTCGATGTAGTAGGGGTCATGGTCGGTGGCGTCTGGCTCCTAGGCTCCAACATCTGGATGCGACATCCGAGAAGAATGGAAAAGGGGGAAAAGAGGGAGCAAAGCAACCGTGAGTACTCATCCAAAGTACTCGCAAGCAAGGATCTACACTACATATGCATCGGTATCAATGAAATGGGTAGTATCTGTGGACTGAACTGCAAAATGCCAGAATAAGAGGGGGATAGCTAGTCCTATCAAAGACTATGCTTCTGGCAGCCTCCATCTTGAAGCATATAGAAGAGAGTAGCAAGTATAGCATCAAGTAACATTGTATAGCATAATCCTACCCAGCGATCCTCTCCTTGTCACCCTGTGAGAGAGCGATCACCGGGTTGTATCTGGCACTTGAAAGGGTGTGTTTTATTAAGTATCTGGTTCTAGTTGTCATGAGGCCAGAATACAACTCCAAGCATCCTGTTACCGTGGACACAACTATTCGAATAGATAAACTTCCCTGCAGGGGTGCACCACATTGCCCAACAAGCTCAATCCCTCTGGCCAGGCACACTTTCCTGGGTCATACCCGGCCTCGGAAGATCAACATGTCGCAACCCTACCTAGACTCAACAGAGAGGCCAGCACACCGGTTTACAGCCTAAGTGCGCAGGGGTCTTGGGCCCATCGCCCTTTGCACTCATGCACGTTGCGAACGCGGCCGGGAGCAGACCTAGCCCCCTTAATACAAGCGCAGGATTCCAGTCCAACCCGGCACGCGCTACTCAGTCGCTGACGTCTGAAGAGCTTTGGCTGATACTACGACGCCGAGTGCCCATAACTGTCCCCACATAGTTGGTTAGTGCGTATAGGCCAAAATACCAACTCAGATCAAATATCCAAATCTCGTTAAGCGTGTTATTATGAAATAACTGCGGACACGACCAGGGACCAGGCCCACCTCTCTCCTGGGTGGTCTCAACCTGCCCTGTCGCTCCGCCACAAAGATCCACTTAGAGGGCCATCGGGAAACATGTCCTTTCAGCCCCCAGTCCGTGAATCACTTGCGGGTACTCTACGAGCCGACCCGACTTTAGTCACCACATGTATCAAGTATAGTATGTATATATGTATATACCCGTGATCACCTCCCGAGTGATCACATCCCAATAGTATAGCATGGCAGACGGACAAGAATGTAGGGCCACTGATGAAATACTAGCATCCTATACTAAGCATTTAGGATAGCAGGTAAGGTATCAACAACAGTAGCAACAAGGACAGGCTATGCAGCAGTATACACTACAAAAAAATACACTTCCGTGATGATACGTGTTTGTCACAGTAGGTCACATTTTCTGTCATGCAAGTACATCCATGACAATTTTATGACAGAATCAAGATAGGCATACCTGTGCTGCCGTAGAAGTGTTCCATGACAATACCAAAATTATCATCACGGAAGTGTCCACTTCCATGGCGATAAATGGCGCGTCATGGAAGTGCTTTCGTCAAGGGTAACCGACACGTGGCATCCTCCGTAACGGGTCGCCGTTAAGCTATCGAGTTCCGGTAACCCGTTAACAGCCCGAACCAATGGGGATTTTCCATGTGTAAAATCATCTTTGGCCGGAGGAAACACGTGTCGGCTCCTCGGTGGGCCAGATGTCGTCCATCCAATGGAGGAGACGTGCCTATGATACGTCGACACATGGCAGGGCCCAACAGAGGCCCATATAGGTTAAAAAGGCCGGCCCAGTCAAAGGCCCGTAGTTTTTAATCAGGTACTAGTGGGCCAGCCCACTAACGGCCTGCTTAAACATGGCCCATTTACAGCCCAAAGCCAGATCTGGCCCGTTAATTGTTCGCCGAGTATTTGGGCCCAATTATGGCCCAGTGACATTTCGGCCTGTTAGAGGCCTGATGTAGACATGGGCCCATTTCAGCCCGGTGTGTCTTTCGGCCTGGGAATGGCCCGTGCTGCCCATGGGCCATATATGGTCCGAAGCGACATCCGTCCCACTAACAGCCCGTGATCAAGGTGGCAACAGTTCAGCCCAACGTGACTTTGGGCCTGTTAAAGGCCTGTCGTATAATTTGGCCCGTTGATGCCTCTACTAAGCTTTCGGCCTCTTAAAGGCCCATGATATCAGTGGGCCAACTAAGGCCCGAGATATGTTTTGGCCTGGTAATGGCCCGTCATATAACTGGGCCAATAATGGCCCGGTCTACATTTCAGCCTGCTAAAGGCCCGTGGACGACTATTGAAAATTGAGGCCCAACATGCATTTCGGCCTGCTAAAAGCCCATGGTATCTTCTGGGCCGTAACAGGCCAGCAGAATATTCAGCCTGTTAATGGCCCGAAGCTACATGGGCCCAACTAAGCGTTGGGTCCACTAAAGGCCCAACTAAACTTTGGGCCAAATGTAGGCCCGTGTAAGTTGTGGGCCTGGCGCAAAGTGTGAAGGCCCCAATGGCCTTTCAGGCCCAAGAAAGTTGCAGGCCGGCCCAATTATGGCCCGCTAAAATGCAGGCCCGTTAGAGGCGAATGTTTTGGCCCGGTCGACTACATCAGATTTTCGCCGTTTTTTCTTCAGATAGCGAATGATGGCATATATGGTAACTAGTAGGAATTAAGAACAAACCTACTCTATACAATAAAGAAATTACTGCATAGAAACTTAGAATAAACCTACACTATACAATAAAGGATTTATGGTATATTACATCCACTGGGCATCGAAGTTCGCCACCAGTGATCATAAAGCGCAACGAAGAAGCAGATTACAAAAACTGGGCGCCATTGCAGCGTAACAAAATAATACTGAACCAAGACCACTTCCAAGACAGTTCAAGAAAGGTTAGCCTTGCACGAGAGCTGCTGCGCAAGCTGCTGAGCAAGGCTGTAAGACCGGCCTAGCATGTCGGTCATAGCTTCCAGGTGTAGCTGTTTAGCAATGAGGTTCTCATTGGTGTTCTCCGCAATCTTCCTTAGAGATAGGACTTCAAGTCAAAGTTGAGTTGCAGAATGCCTTTCTGCTTAAACTTGGGACTGAAGAAGTCGAACTGATTCAGACAGCGAATTCTATGAGCTTGTCTGACTGCTAATCTCAAGTAACTTGAACACTGCATCAAGACATGACTTTGGGGTTGTCTCGCTATCTTCAAGATGTTTTGACTTCTTTGCTGCAATATATGTTGGGTTTGTCTCACAGCCTTCAGCAGACTTGTGCATGCCATCAGGCATATCACCCTGAAACAAGCAGAGAGATGACATGTTTTGCACGTGTATAAACAAAGATGGTAACTGTGCTGTCAATTCCATCCAATTTCAAATTAGAAAATAAACTGTCAGTTCAAAATATCAATAGCATAATTTGGGATTGTTCATAATGCGGGGAGCTTCACCACACTACTAGATTACCATGTCAACAAAACAAGCATAGATGAAGGGTAAAGACAATCATTGTATCTATTTTGGTTAATGTGCATGGCATGTTGTTCATATCATCAGCCACATCAGTAAGATAAAACAGGAGATGACAAGGTGCAAACATGGGCTGCTTCACCACACACTGGATTATAGATCCACAAAAACAAGCATACATATAGGGAGTATTGGGTAATGTGCATGGTATGAATAAGGACTTTGGTTTTACAACTAAAACTTGGAACTTACAATTGTTGCGAACATGCATTTTGATAGAAACAGCAAACTAAACAGCAGTTGACGATAGGGAGTATGAGCAAATTAAACAGCAGTTGAGGATAAAGGCCTTAGAAGGACTGACTTACATTAACAGTTAACACCGGCTTTATAATGCCCTTCTCCATGTCAAGGGAAGGATAACTCAAGAATTTCAGCACAGAATAATCTTCATAAGCATTGCCTGTACTCTACATTTTGTAGAGAGTAATTATAGATATGATAATACTGGAAGGGATAGAGGATAATGAAGATAAGATGCAGATTGATGCTACATAATCAACTACCAATCCCTGTAAGTACAAGCGTTACAGGACAAAATGTACTGACAAGAGCAATGGGCTACACTTCTGCACTAGCATTGTCTGTGTATTCAACTTTTTGGTAAGATTAAATATAGATCTGATATTTTTTAGTAAATGGTGGGCGAGGGAGATAAGATGCAGAATGCTACACAATGAACCAATCCCTCCTTCCCATAATATAAGAGTGTTTTGTACACTGGTGTACTGTACAAAACACTCTTATATTATAGGACGGAGGGAGTAGCTGTTAATGTAAGTACAGTGATAGACGACGTTCAGTCCTTACCAGAGGACTGCAGAGCTAAACCTCTTCAAAAGCATTGGGTTGATTCTAAATTTATGTAAGAGTCGATACAGATCTTATAATGTCCACCAAATGGAGGATAACGAGGCTAACATGTGCAGTGATGCTACATAATCAACCATCTATGAAAGTAAGTATGGTCATACAGGGCAAGAGGTACTCACAAGAGCAATGCAGTGTGCAGTATAGTTGTGAGATTCTGTGGTCCCTTGAGAATGAATGTTCTTCTGCAAACAATTTTCATACAAGTGAGACGGTAAGGCACATGCAGAAATGTAGTTCAAATTGTGATGTGATACCATAGACAGTACCTTACGCTGCAGACGAGACCAATGTGTAACAAGATTATTCCAGTCACTGTCTACTAAATGTAGCACCGGAGACTTTACAGAAATTTCGTTTAGAGGCTTGCCATCGAAGTGCGCTTGCCTCAGGTATGAACGATACTTCATCAACGAGTGCTTGAAAAGCACAACCAACCCTTGCTCGTCTTGACTATCCAGTTTGGTCCTCGCCTATTTAAAAGAATGAAATCTTGTGTCTTCTGTCAGCAGAAACATATGCAGTAATTACCATGAATAACATTAGTACATTACTTACGCGTAAGTTGCGGAGGAAGATTGGAAATTGTTCTTTGTCTGTGGTATAATCTTTCCATGAAGGAAAGATGTGCACAAAGTTCCTGACAACAATATAAGCTTCGTCTTCTAAACTGGGAAGAAGTGGAACAGGGGTCCTATTTGCTGCAATTGGGGCTCTCTCTTGTTCGAAAAGGGATTTGGCAACTGGATTTGGTGTACTCTTTGCTGGAATGGGGGTTTTGCGTCGTAGAGCTGGTGCTATGTCAACTGGCATCAACATACTGTTTGCTGCAGTTGGGGTTTGCTGAGTTGGGGCATCAGAGATGGCTAGTGTAGTAGGGCTAGAATCTGCTAGAGTTGTGGCCGTGTTTTCTGGGTCTGGTGATATTGCAACTACACCTAATGGGCTATTTGATTTATCAGGTGTCACTACCTTTTCCAAATACTTTGTTCGTGCTCCTCCGCGATTAGCAATTGCCCTCTTCCTTTTGAACGCCTGATACACAAGAACATCATTTGAATGGATAAATATGGTATGATGATAGATGGAATATGTACTGAAAATGGATAGGCAGGGCGTATTCACATACACAATGTGTAAACTAAGCTAATGGCAGTGCAACAAAGTAGAAGCAATGCAAAGCATCAGTTGCAAGATATGTGCGACCAATATAACCTTGGAAAGTTAGAGCAAGCACCTTGATGCGTGAATAAGATAGAGCATCTGCCTCTAACTCCTCCACTAGGGAGCTACATTGACTTAGGTCTCCCTCTAGCTCAGAATCATTGTTAGGATCATATTCTGAGCACAAATCTGTAGGTGGAGAGCGTTTGCATTGCATTGCATCCAGACTTGATTTCAGTCCCTTAATGCCAAGTCTGATAGCCATGGCATTGTTTTGCTTTATTCTTTTCATGTGCGCAAGCTCATAATCATTATGATGCTGTTCAGTATCTGAGATTCATGAAAACATAAAAAGTAGTCAGATTACCTATGGAATGTATTGCGGATTCAACTTGGAGAGTGTCTTCCTACAAACCCCTGCATATACAAAGTTCATCCCCCAACCGTGCTGACCAGACCACACACAGAAATACAAACCTCTTATGTCTCTATAACAGGCGGACACACATTTCAAAACTGAAGTAGGAACATTAAAATCATATCAAATTCGTATTTGAACAAATAAACTAAGGAATTATGAGTGGCATAATGTTTAGCTTCAAGGGTGGAGTGCTGGTAGTGCGACACAAAGCAAGTAGGCAGATTGTATTCCATGTAAAAGATCGTAGTCTATGTAAAAGGTGGATATGACACTTTTCTTTCTATACAACGCAATGTTCGTTGCCCACACATGATGGAAGAGATCACACAGAGAAATACTATTCACTCATGTCTGCGGTTCCAGTATTTTGAAACAGGGTGGTCCACCCTAAAAGAATATTGACAACAAATATGACAAGGCAAGCATAGAGGTGGTGAATCAATCATTACTTGTGAGCTTACTAGGACAAGTATGCAGAATTGTAACTGCAGTAAGAGACCATCCAAAACCTGAATCAAAAAGTTGGTCTAGCACTTATTGTTTACAACTAATCGACGTGAATAATTGGATATCATATCGAATGAGTAAGAAAGACAAGTAAAATTGTCAACAAACCTGGCCTGCAGTAGTAATCTGGGTCAATGTCACTATGACCAACAATCCAACATGACTAGTGTCTGTTCCTAGGGCCGGAATTTTGAAACCCTGTGAACTTTACAGGTACTAAAGATTACTGAAATATCTGAACCATTAAATGTAGGTAGCACTCAGTACACAACAAACCAAAATGACAGTGCTGCCTAATGAGTAATGAATCAATTAGAAAATGGGTGATGGGGAGTGGCTGCTGAGTGTTGAGGACGTACCTCAGGATAAATCGGGTTGGCTTAGTGGGTGCTGCATGCCTGAGCCATGAACAGACTGGGAAGGTAGGCACGGCGGCGCGCCCGGGCAGCGGTGACACTGTTGGGCGAGCGGCTCTTGACCTCCTGTTAGTCCGGCATCTCCTCCTAGAGTCATGCCGTCCGGAGACGGCAAGTCGCCGGCGAGGCAGGCGACTGGGGGCGAGTAGAGATCGGAAGCGCAGCAAAACAGAGGGGAATCGGGGTCTGGGCCGACCCAAAATCCCAGGGTACGCCGTGGCCCACCGTGGGCACCCTGTAGATCCACACCCCAGTGGCGTACATGCATTTTCGAAACTAAATTAGGAACATTTAGCTGACCAATTAAACGGTTCTGTTTTAATAATATCATATTCGTATTTGAACAACTAAGCTTGTTTAGCTTGATGGGTGGAGCAGTGCTATTATGACACGAAGCACGTAGGTTGATCGTATAGTGATCATAAAAGGGGAAGGGCCCTAAGCATGATCAATTAAACCCTATTATGACTGTGCCATGGCAGATTTGAAGCTGCAAACCGCAGAAATGCTATTTAGCAACCATTGTTTGCTTTGAACTAAGAGCTAAATTCTAAGAGCTGAAAAGAAAGTACAATAACCAAGTGACGATCTATTTTCTGGTTGAGATCAAAAAGTTGAGCAGATATGAAGTAGTACCACCTCTCTTGCGGCACCGTGTAGGCATCTGGGGTGCAATGGCTGTCGGTGGCATTGAAGCAGATCTGCGATGGTAGACGGGTGCATCAGGGGATAAGTCCCATTGCGGTGGATGAGAAGGTCGTGGGAGCGGCCCCGGCAAGGAGGACGACGACGCCGATGAAGCGAGAGGACACGATGTAAGGCTCCTGGTCTGTCGCCGTGGATGAGAAACATCCATCTCTAGCAGTGGACGACGCGGTCTTGGTAGGCGCTCTGGCATGGTGGAGGATGATGGCGATGGATGGGGTGGAGGACGGCGGCGATGGATGGGGTGGCGGACGGAGGAGGCTGGTGTGGGGATGATGTTCTAACGCGAATGGTGTATGAATGGGAAAATGGAGGGAGAGGTACGGGGAACCATTTTTTGGGATGCGCCTGTCTGAAATATGGGAAAGTTACGAACTTAGCCCCCGTTTAAAATTTGGCCGTCTTGTCAGTTGGGGATAGGACGGTAATCTCGCATCTCCCCAATATTTGCCCAGAGCGATTTTGGGCGAGGAGAGGGTGTTTTGGCGTCCATGGTTGGCGCCCATGGTGTATGAACGGGGCTGACAGGTAGGGCGGTTGTGTCACATCTGAGTGAAGTTACAAACCTGCCCCTATTAAAAATATTTGCCTACATCGATTTCGGCCGAGTCGAGTTTGTTTTGCCGCCCACTGTGTATGAATGAGGAAATGGAGGGAGAGACAGAGGTCTTTCGGACGAGCTTGAATCAAATGTGTTTTGCCGCCCAAGTTTGGCGCCCATCGTGTCTGAATGGGCTCAGAGGCGGTCGTGTCACGTCTAATTGAAGTTACTAACCTACCCCTATTGAGAGCAGTGGAAATCGGGCCGATGGATTATCCGTGTAAGGGGTCGACAGTAATTTCCATCTCGCAAACACTGGCTTCGGGCAGCCGACGTGGGAGTGGATATTTTGCTGCTTATTTCAATTTTTGGGACAATAAGCATTCACGTTGACCCTACCAACTAAATTCGAATCCATTTTGTATTCTTATACGAATCTTTATAAATCATTCTATGTTTTTTATATATCTTCAAAACCACAACAAAGATGTATTCCACTATCATATATGAATATGATTTACAAATGCCGATACTCGAATTCAGAAGGAAGAATCCAGTTTAAGGTGAATTCAAATATTTGAAACCACTTTATGTCCAACTCAAGTGTAACATGTATGACACACGTAACATATAGTGTACTCCCATTTAGATATGTACACAAGCGATGTCTCAAGATTCAAAATACTGAGTCAATCTACCAATAATGTACAAAACTAACAGACATATAAACACTTATAGAGTATATGGATCAATAATATCAACTAACATACATAAGCCAGGCAGCTGTACTTTTTTTGCTAGAAGAACATCATTTTTTTAGCAAAGCTAGTACAACATCTTGGCCCTTTCAGATGCGTGACACTTAAGGACCATCTATACCACTATTATTGTTGAATGCACATTCAGCCCGATTGGCATATTTGTAGGTCTGGCGTAGCAATCAAAATGAAATGTCTCAGAGTCTTATCAATCAATACAGACTCGTGCTAAAAAAAATTACAAACCAAAAAACAAAAAACAATTATTACATGATCTCTAAAACAAATGGTTTGATCGATTACATGAACAAACAACACAAAGGTTATTCAACGATGGAAAAAATATTTCACCTATGATTTACAAAGTGGGAATTTAATTTCCTTTTTTCCTTCAGGACCTTAACAACGCGGTCAGTCTCAGCTTGCTTCGTTTTGAAATGCACCAACTATTTAATGGTTGTCTTGAGTACTGCTTGTGATTGTGCTGTTTGCTTCCTCAACATGTCAACTTCATCTCTAAGTGCAGAAGCATAATCTCTTTCTACCAATAGTTTAGCCTCTAGAGCATCAGCAGTTGGCAATTCATGATGCATGATTGGGCCGGTGTCACTGCTATGGGATGATACAACATCCATGGGGACCTCGCTCTTTGATCTTGGGCTAACCTGTTTTGCCATTAAAGTTCCGACTGCATTCCGAAAAGTTGAAGTTAGCAAAACATCCCAATTGGGAGTTAGAATAGCAAACCAGTTAAACAAATAAGGAATTAAAGAGTTTCGATTGGATGCTGAAAAGTAGTTATTAACATCATTGTAACCGGTTGTAGTAGCAAAGCAGTTAAACAAACAAGTTTTGCAAAAGGTACCTGTTGTGGCATTTGAGTTTCTCTTGGATCCTGAAAAGTTGAGTAGCCAGTAACGTGATTAGAGCAACCGGTTGCACCAGTAAAGCAGTTAAACAAGCAAGTTTTGCAAGAGGAACCTGTTGTGGCATTGGAGTTTCTCTTGGATCCTGAAAAGTTGAGTAGTCAGTAACTTGATTAGAGTAACAAGTTACAGCAGCAAACCTGTTACACAAATATATTTTTGAAAATGTACCTGCTGTGCAATTGGACTTCCAATTGGATCATGAAAACTTGAAGTTGGTAAGATGATTACAGCAACAAGTTACAGCAGCAAACCAGGTAAACAAGGAAGTTTTTGAAAACATACCTGTTGTGCCAACGGAGTTTCAGTTGGATCCTGCAAACTTGAATGTTAGCAATCATAAATAAAGTGTTGCAAGAGCCATAAGAAAGTAACATCAAACTAGTAAAACTAACCAGTTTTGGCAACGTATTTAATTACACATGAACTAGTAAAACTAACAAGTTCTTGGCAACGTATTAAAGTAACAAGTCGGTACCATTTACCAGCAACACAGACATCTATAAATTTCTTTGATGTAAGCAAAATGATTCCGACACATACACACACACACACACACACACACACACACACACACACACACACACATATATATATATATACATATATATATATATATATATAAGTTAAAAAGACGTTGTCCCTCATTTAAACCTGATAGTTGTCTGTCTATGAACATGCAAACATTACTAGTCTATAAGTGATAACAGCAAACCATTTAAACAAACATGGTATCAGAATGTAAATTACATATGAATTTTGCTGCACCCTAGAAGTACATATGACCAGCTATCTACGTGCTTAAGTAGCTATTTAAGTTCAGGCAAACAGGTAATTCTTAACAGTAAGTATCAAACATATAGATAGGCACAGTCTATAATAGGATTAACAGGATATGGCATTATGTAATCAGTAGCAAACTAAATTAAGCCAAGCAACATAACTGAACAATTTTGCAATCAGTGGCTAACTAAAATTCCGAGAAGCAGGTAACTGAACTTACACTAGCTCTTTGTACAGGCACACTGCAACTTCTTTTTCACTTAGAAGGTTCTACGAAGGAGTCCATGGCATCAATTGCTTGGATACGCAGCCCCAATACTTCTTTCTTCCCACACTGCATTGGTAAGTCGAATGGTTAATCTGATAAGATGGTGCGTCCTTGATATGTTATATGAGGACGGGTTGTCGGACTAGTTGTAGCAACACACATCACACTGGCTTTTACTGTATATTTCATGCGATTACATTTGGCATATCGAGATCTAAGTTATCTACAACAGGATGAAAAGACTGGCGTCCTTCACATTATTGGCGAACTCAGTTCATAGAAACAAGCAATTCAACCATTCTGTGGGTAAATCAAAAGTGCCACTGGAATATTTTTCACTACCCCAATCATACATGCAAAAAGGGGCGATGCCACCGTAGGGGCTGGTATGGGCGGCCGCCTCGGGTGGCTGGAAAGTGCGCACCTAGTTTGAGTCGTCCAGGTTGGCCCAGGCTAGTTTTGTTCGTCCCAGCGCACGAGCAGGCAGTGTAAAAAATGAAGAAAAACATTTCAATTTGGATGGGACAATAATGTAAGTGCAAGGTAGGCACTATAGTAGGCTCGTGGCCCAAACGAGCGCCTCCCATAGTGATCGACAGCAGGAAAAATCCCTAATTCGTTCGCTCCAGCCTCCAGTCTGGTTCACTCCTAACCTAGCCGCCGCTGGACAGACTGACACAACACTTCCTCACGCCCTCGTTGGACGCTGGTCGCCGGGCTTCAAGCGAATGGAAGGACAAGTAGAAGAAGATCCAACCCTGGGTGTAGCCTGCATGGGATGCAGCGGCGACAACACGGGAATGGCATCGAGCTTGCGCAAACGGACAGTCGTAGCTTGCAAGAGCAGCATGCGCAACGAGCAGGTACATCACATCCCTGATTATATCTAATTCAACTTTTCAATTTCTGGCCAATAGTTAAACCTGATGGTGTTGTAAAACTGCTTGTATGTAGGGAATCTATAAGAAAATGAAACCAATTTCTGCTTATTTTATAACTCCCCCAATCAATACTGAACTGACTGAACCTGATGTGTCTAATCAATTTTCCGGTGCAAACATACAAGCTCATGTTGTTCTTGATCCTGAAGTGTTTAATGAACATACTGCTAATGAAGGATTTGATGCAAATGTTTTACATGCTCCAGGTGATGAACATATAGTGCCTAATGAGGGATCTAATGCAAACATTTTGCAAGCTCCCATTGAAGGATTTAGTGTCTAATGATGATCTGCTATGTTGAGAGAGAGATAGAGAGATTTGCAGGAATTGATGACAAGCAAATTATAGTACATTTTCATGGCTTGAGGAAACGTCAGCGCCATCTACAAGAAAGTCCCCGTATCATGACAACCTAGCATAAATACTTTTCTACTCTGTTGTTTGAAACTATTGGCATACTTGTGCAGGATAGATATATTGATATGCAGTTTGCGCACTGGTTATAGGTGCAATTACACTTGGATATTTTCGGCCAGAGAATGAATAATTCAAGCAGGTACAGTCCATGTTAGTAGTCCTTGTACACCATGTTGCATTTTCTGTTTTTTGGTGCTTACATCATTTAATGTTTTATAATCTGAAACTACTTTGGATCATTAGCTGGTTTTCAAAGTGCATGTAGCTTCACATTTCTCAAGTTATGTTGATTTTTGAAGTGCAAGTGCCTTCGTATTTTTTAAGTTAAATTTTTGCCCCTGGTAACTTGAATTCGTGGATCCGCCACTGCACACAAATCATACACGCAGGACAGTACAAATTAAATGAAATGCAGGGACTTACGCTAGCTCGTTGTACAGGCTCACTTCTACTCTGCTTGCGCTTGGGATGTTCCATGTACAAGTCCATGTTACCACTTGCTTGGATGTGCATGCCTTGTGCTCCTTGCATCCCCCTCTGCATTTTTGACACGACGAATGGTTGATCAAATGAGAGGAATTGACCTTGCTGTTGTACCGGAGGACAGGTACTTACAAGGTTATACCGGCGTGTAGGATGTGTACCAGATCCCGTAGCGCCATCATGCTTCGCTAAAAAATGGTTTTGCTTGTTTCAGATGATATCTCCAGAAGAAATAAGAGTTAAAGTTAGAGTTGCATAGGTGTATAAGCTAAGAGAGCAGTAAAAGGATATCCAAACATCGTCGGAATAGTGCACAAGGGAGTGATATGTGGATAGCTAGTTCGGGCCGACGTTTGGGCATGCTCGCCTAGCTAGAGTGCGGGTCACTTCAGAGCCATTGAGGGTGATGCGCTGGCTGGCCACGTACGGATGCAGATCTCGAGTGGCAGAGGAGTGCTACGATGCGGTGGACGAGGCTGTTGGTGAAGCACCAACGGGGTCGGGGGGTGGAGGTGCGACGATGTTCTCGGTGAAGTAGCACCGGTGAGGTGGGAGACGGCATCGGTGAAGCGCACCTGATGCGGTGGAAGTTGGTGTCTGTGGGGCACGTCGGCTGCGGCGGCCGACGTTGTGGGCGGACCACCCGGTGCAGTGGACGAGGGGGTAGATGAGGTAGCTCCGGTGTAGTGGTGAAGCGTGACTGTCATCTTCGTCGTCGTCGTCCGGCACAGAGGTGGGGAAAGAGACGAGACGAAGGGCAATTCGAATTTTGCTTGGATTGGCGGCGAATTAGGGATTTGAGAGCTCTGGGCGCGGAAGTGGATGGGGGAGAAGGGAGATTTTGCAGGGCTAGAATTGGGGCCGCCAGATATTTCAATCCGAAACATGGAAGCGCGGACTTTTTTTGTCATCGTTCTTTTTTGGGGCGGAGGGGGTGGGTGCTAGCGTCCGTACGACACACGCGACCACCACGACACGACCCTGGTCTGCCTGGTGCGCCTACATTTGAGTATGCAAATGAATCTTCTTTCATTGGCAAACGAGTCTTGTACTATGTATTACCATGCCTGTGTTTTCCTTGCAAATAATTAGTCCTTCGAAACGAGATACTATGAATTAATTAATGAGGAGTTCTTTGAATTAGAGTGTGTTTGTCACATAGTGATCTCCAATTCTAACGTGGATTTAGCATTTCACGGTATCCATGCTACTTTTTTAATACAAATTCATATATGTATAAGATGAACACCATGGTAGTGAGAAAACTTTGGATGGATTCAAGCATATGACCACACACATACAAAATACCACAACAATCGAGTCAATATCAACTTTTCCAAACCTAGTATGGCACGAATTCGAAATAAATACGGAAGCCATATGCATGGTCCTCAATTCAAATCTTACAATGTACACTAAATTGAAACGTCAATATTAAGTCTAGTACTATCTACATTCAAATGTTGTTTTTAGCCCCCCCCCCCTCGGCACACACGCTGCATACTTCCTCTATTGATCAATCTTCCTCTCCTAACCACCTTACAAAGCTATTGGTTTCCGCACGTTTATTCTTTCTCTCCATGTTTCGATCTCTAACTCTCACACACCTGCCATTTCACTCCATGCCGAGCTCTCTCTCTCCCCTCCCACCCTCTCTCGGTAGATACATGCATTGCCTATCTAGACCCCATCCCTCTCGTGCGCACGCACGCACATTGTCTATCTAGGTCACTCCCGAGAGACCGTCTCACTCTTTCTTCCGCACAGTGGCCCACACTCGCTTAATCTCTCTCTCTCTCTCTCTCTCTCTCTCTCTCTTTATCTAAGTCTCGATTAACCTCGCTTTCTCTCACACACAAATGATATATCTCCCTGTTCAGGCCTCAATCGACACACTCTATACTCTCTCACGCAGATTGTCTATCTAGATCAGTCTCTCCAAGCCGTTCCACTCTTTCGACCTCATGGCGGCCCACGCTCACTCAATCTCTCTCTCTCTCTCTCTCTCTCTATGCATGTCTCAATTGACCTCGCTCTTTCTCACACACAAACGATATATCTCCATGTTTGGGCCTAATTCAACATATTCATAGTGTATACTCGCTCACGCACATTGTCTATCTAGGTCACTCTCTCCAACCTGTCTCACTCTTTTGATCGCATGACAACCCACACTCGCTCAATCTCTCTCTTTTTATCTATATATCGATTGACCTTGCTTCCTCCCACGCACAAACGATATATGTACCTATCTGTGACTGGATCATCTCTCAAGCTCTCTCTTACAGCCCTCACCCTTCCCAAAAGCTCAATCGGACAATATCTATCCACAACATATATATCTTTTCAACGAATGTCGGGGCACACTCACTTTGTCTCTCTATCTATGTCTCGATTGACCTCGCTTTCTCACGCTGTCTCTTCCACACATTGAAGCTACCTCTCCATCCTTCGTAGAGCCGGAGCTATTTACATTGCGAGGGGGACTCCAACCTTCGATTAACTTGTGAAGGCATTTATTCCAGTGGGTTTAGATTATATTTGTGTAGCATTCGCCCCACAACTACTCCAAACACCGTTGCAACCCCCGCCCTCCCCCAATTGTTTTCCCTCTGGCTCGGTCACCACTCTCTCGCACGCCATTTCTAACCTTCCACATCGCACCATGGTATTTTTGAAAAAAAACTCTGGTGTTCTCTTTAATTATTACAAATAAGCTACAAACTACACACCCGAAGTACACCTATAATGGAACAAATTTCGACCCAGAAATTAAAGTGCTACAAACTACACACCGGGGGCCCAAATGTCATGGAGCAAATTTGGACCCATATCTACACCCCTATATAGTGTGAGAGTAACTTTGAAAGATGGTCATTGGATGAAGCCAATCCAACGATGCAGAGATGGCAAATCCGAGCACCACTGGCCGTTGGATATCTTCTACATTCCACCACATTCTGCCACATGTACAATCTAGAAGACCGCATGGTTGAACTTAAGCATAATGCACAAACCTCAAAACACAAGCACTTCTCCTTTGTTCTAGAATCTTCTGTATCATAATTGCCCAATTTTCTTTTTTCTAAATGAATTTCCATTATTTGTTTTTACTTTATGCTCTACAATGCACAATTCCATGAATCTTAAAATAGATTAACTTTTTTATAAAACTTACTGATTTTGAATGAGATGAACTGTAAGAATTAAACGAACATCTACATTATGTATATATGAATCAAAGCTTGCATGCTATGGTGTGGTATTTATTCATAATTTGGTTGCCAAATCTCATGCGTGCAATGCATGTGTACCTTACTAGTATAAATTAAAAATGAAAAAGGACGAGGATCGAACATGCGACCAGGGTCTTCAAGCCGCACGTCAATAGGCAACATAGTAGCAACTTTTGTTGTACTCCCCTTTGTTGATATAATGTTTTTATATTACCACAACCTATTTAATGGATAATATGTTTTTATATTAACTTTAGTACATTAGTGGGACCGGCTCGTGAGCACGTACTATTCCACTTCACTTACTGATGGGTTCCATGTCTGCTCTCTCTCTCTCCTCCCCTACTACGTTTAGACGCATGGGCAAACACGAAGAACGCACGGGCGGTGTGGCCGTTGACCGTATCTGGACGTGTTCACAAGTTACGGTTACGGCACCAGTTTCATGTAATACTAGTACTAGTATTATATGTAACAAGTTTAGGAACAAAAGTGACCGTGACTGACAAGTTATGCTAGTAGTAGTATCTACTAACAATTAAATGCGTGGATAAATAGATGTATCGCCTAGTGCTCGAACAAGGGGATTGCTAGCGCCCTACAAGTATTTGGAACTGACTTCCCTAAAAATATATTTGTAATTGACGTGGTATTTAATATGAAATGTTTTCGATGAGAAGGAATACATGTCGCTTGAAGACATTTTATATTTAATTTGATACGGCTCTAGCAGAACATTCAATCGATCGAACCATAGATTTCATTCAGTCTGACTGTGACTTTACATTCACACCATGATCGAACTAAAATAAACGTAAATGATAAATCCCAAACATTCGAATTTTAAGCATGGCAATCCGAACATTTTTCATGGCATATTTAGATCACGCGGCGGCGGGGACGGAGGCGTCTTGCGGCGGGAAGCGGCTCCTCTGCCGTGCTCTGTGTGTTGTCGGGCCACTGACCGGCGGCATCTTGCGCCGTTGTTGGCGTACTCCTGGACGTTGGCCCTAGCTTCAAGGAAGGCCAGAATGTTCTGGACTTTGTTCTCCAGGAGCCAGTCAACTAGCGGGAGGAGGCGACTGGCGTTGGTGCAAGCAAGAGGTCGACGACGGCGATCCATGCCACTGAGGGGGGCACTGGCACCGGCGTGGGGACATGCGCTGGCAACGGCGCGGCGGAGACATTCGTGTGCACGGACACCGGCACGGGCGCACGCGTCAGTGCATGCACAGGCGCTGGCAGGTGCACGGGCGCGTGAAAGTAAGCGTGGACCTCGTGGAACCCCGTGGCTTCAAGCTCGGCGACAATGTGCGGCTCCCAGGCCATCAATGCCACAGGGATGGGCGCTGGCGTAGTCGGGGCGACGGGAGCTAGAACGGGAGCGGGGACAGGCGCGTCGTCTTCCCGCAAGGCCAGTTCAAGCTCGTCCCAAAGAGCCTTATGTTCTTGAGACTCCGGCTGGGTGTCTTCCTTAGGAAACTGGAAGACTAAGGGCAGACCATCATGATGCGGCATGGCGTACGGTGAGGTCAGGCTGGTTGGAGGTCGACGACAGGAGAATCCGAGAGGAAGAGAGAAGATTGTAGCGAGACCGGGGAGTGCGGGGGGCGATTTAAATTGCGGCGCTGGCGCCATTAAAAGTGGGGGCAGTTGAGAGGAAGGTGGGCGATGGAGCCTGGTCAAAGGGCTCGCCTCCCGGTGAGCCTGCGCAGCGGCCTGCTCGCATGCCTCCCGGTCAGCCAGCGCAGCGGTCTGCTCACACGCCTCTCGTTGACTCACACGCTTGCTCGGACGGCACCTGCCGATGAGAAGTAGGACTCATGGCGGCACGTAGGTCTAACGCCCACGGTTTGAATATTGAAACCGTTCGCGTTAACGTGACATGTCTTTGTTCCAAAATACCTTGGCTCTTCATTTGTGCAACTTTTCATAAGCAGCTTGTCTCAAATTGAACAAAAAAAATACGACAACCTATTTGTGCCATATCACGTGACCATGCTCAGTTTCTTGAATTTCAGGTCAGTTTTGGATTTTCTGGAATTTAAAATCCAGGATTCGAAACAATATCATAACCTACATCATGAAATAAATTTTCAAGCCATACATTTTTACTGTTGTAGATGTTAATATTTCTTTAGAAAGGATTTGGTCAAACATTTTGCTTAGTTAGACTTCAGAAAAGTTATATATGCAGAGTAAAAAGATAATCCCTCCATACCAGTGCATTGCCTAATATAGTAACTCTAGTAGGCACGAACAATGCACAAACAAAATCAACAAACAGAGCTCCATTCTGTGCTCATCCTGGTGTAGTACTATTAGTACTAGGCAATGGAGTTGACGGGTGACCTTGGGTAGCGGCGACCAAGGGAATTAAACCATGCTCGGCACGGTAGGTAACATGGGCTAGTTATTAAAGGATCCCTCCATTGTTCATCGATTGTCATTATGGACCGGGGACATGAGGGGAATTTCCTAGGGCCAGAATTCTGGCCGCCAGATATTTTGACTCCAAACGCGGAGGCTCGAGTGGAGGCGCGAAGTTTAATATCGCGGTTCTTTTGGTTGGGGTTGGCTAATGTGCATACCACGCACGCCATCAGCAGGACACGAGCCCGGGTCTGGCTGGTACACCGTCGGGTGCTACCATTCAAGAATGCGAAAGGCATCTTTTTTTTAAAATTGCCGAATGAATCTATATGTATTACAATGCCCGTATTTTCCTTGCAAATAACTGGTCATTCCAAAAGGCACGGTAATTGATTTATGACGAGTTCTTGAATTAGAGTGAGTTTGTGATATAGTGATCTCAACGTGGATGTATGACCATGCATGTATGACACGAATTCAAAAATAAAATGCAAGCCATGCATGGTCCTCAATTCAATATTTAAAATGCACAATAAATTGAAACCTGATATTAAGTCTAGTACTATGTACATGCAAATGTTGTTTTTAGGTCTCTCCATCGACCTGAAGGAAATATGCCCTAGAGGCAATAATAAAGTTATTATTTATATTTCCTTATATCATGATAAATGTTTATTATTCATGCTAGAATTGTATTAACCGGAAACTTAGTACATGTGTGAATGCATAGACAAACAGAGTGTCACTAGTATGCCTCTACTTGACTAGCTCGTTAATCAAAGATGGTTAAGTTTCCTAGCCATAGACATGAGTTGTCATTTGATGAACGGGATCACATCATTAGAGAATGATGTGATTGACAAGACCCATCCGTTAGCTTAGCACTATGATCGTTTAGTTTGCTGCTATTGCTTTCTTCATGACTTACACAAGTTCCTATGACTATGAGATTATGCAACTCCCGAATACCGGAGGAACACTTAGTGTGCTATCAAATGTCACAACATAACTGGGTGACTATAAAGATGATCTACAGGTGTCTCTGATGGTGTTTGTTGAGTTGGCATAGATCGAGATTAGGATTTGTCACTCCGATTGTCGGAGAGGTATCTCTGGGCCCTCTCGGTAATGCACCTCATATGAAACCTTGCAAGTAGTGTGACTAATGAGTTAGTCATGGGATGACGCATTACGGAACGAGTAAAAGAGACTTGCCAGTAACAAGATTGAACTAGGTATGATGATACCGACGATCGAATCTCGGGCAAGTAACATACCGATGACAAAGGGAACAACGTATGTTGTTATGCGGTTTGACCGATAAAGATCTTCGTAGAATATGTGGGAACCAATATGAGCATCCAGGTTCCGCTATTGGTTATTGACCGGAGATGAGTCTCTATCATGTCTACATAGTTCTCGAACCCATAGGGTCCACACGCTTAACGTTCGATGACGATCGGTATTATGAGTTTATGTGTTTTGATGTACCGAAGGTAGTTCGGAGTCCCGGATGTGATCACGGACATGACGAGGAGTCTCGAAATGGTCGAGACATAAATATCGATATATTGGAAGGCTATGTTTGGACACCGGAATGGTTCCGTATGAGTTCGGGCATTTTTCGGAGTACCGAGAGGTTACCGGAACCCCCCGGGGAGTCAGTGGGCCTTATTGGGCCTTAGCGGAAGAGAGGAGGAGGCGGCCAGGTGGAGGGCACGCCCCCCCAAGCCCAACCCGAATTGGGGTGGGGGCCGGCCCCCCCTTTCCTTCTCCCTCTCTCCCTCTTCCTTCTTCTCCTACTCCAACTAGGGAAGGGGGGAAACCTACTCCTACTGGGAGTAGGACTCCCCCCCTTGGGTGCGCCATAGAAAGGGCCGGCCCTCCCCTCCTCCACTCCTTTATATATGGGGGAAGGGGGCACCCCATAGACACACAAGTTGACAGTTGTCTTAGCCGTGTGCGGTGCCCCCCTCCACAGATTTCCACCTCGGTCATATCGTTGTAGTGCTTAGGCGAAGCCCTGCGTTGGTAACTTCATCATCACCATCATCACGCCGTCGTGCTGACGAAACTCTCCCTCTGCCTCAGCTGGATCAAGAGTACGAGGGACGTCACCGAGCTGAACATGTGCAGATCGCGGAGGTGCCGTGCGTTCGGTACTTGATCGGTTGGATCGCGAAGACGTTCGACTACATCAACCGCGTTACTAAACGCTTCCACTTTCGGTCTATGAGGGTATGTGGACACACTCTCCCTGCTCGTTGCTATGCTTCTCCTAGATAGATCTTGCGTGATCGTAGGAATTTTTTTGAAATACTACGTTCCCCAATAGTGGTATCAGAGCCAGGTCTATGCGTAGATGTTATTTGCATGAGTAGAACACAAAGGAGTTGTGGGCGTGGGTGTATACATATTGCTTACCGTTACTAGTTGTTACTTGGTTCAGTGGTATTGTGAGATGAAGCGGCCCGGACTGACATTACACGTACGCTTACGCGAGACTGGTTTCACCGCTGCGAGCACTCGTTGCTTAAAGGTGACTGGCGGGTGTCTGTCTCTCTCACTTTAGTTGAATCGGTTTCAATGAAGAGGGTTCTTTTAGAAGATCAAAAAGCAATCACTACACCACGTTGTGGTTTCGCGTAGGTAAGAACGGTTCTTGCTAGAAGCCCGTAGCAGCCACGTAAAACTTGCAACAACAAAGTAGAGGACGTCTAACTTGTTTTTGCAGGGCTTGCTGTGATGTGATATGGTCAAGACATGATGTGATATAATTTATTGTATGAGATGATCATGTTTTGTAACAGAGTTATCGGCAACCGGCAGGAGCCATATGGTTGTCGCTTTATTGTATGCAATGCAATCGCCATGTAATTGTTTTACTTTATTACTAAGCGGTAGCGATAGTCGTAGAAACAATAAGTTGGCGAGACGACAATGATGCTACGATGGAGATCAAGCTGGGGCGCCGGTGACGATGGAGATCATGATGGTGCTTCGATGATAGAGATCAAGAGCACAAGATGATGATGGCCATATCATGTCACATATTGAATTGCATGTGATGTTAATCCTTTTATGTATCTTATCTTGCTTAGTACGGTGGTAGCATTATAAGATGATCTCTCACTAAATTTCAAGGTACAAGTGTTCTCCCTGAGTATGCACCGTTGCTACAGTTCGTCATGCCGAGACACCACGTGATGATCGGGTGTGATAAGCTCTACGTTCACATACAACGGGTGCAAGCCAGTTTTGCACACGCAGAATACTCGGGTTAAACTTGACGAGCCTAGCATATGCAGATATGGCCTCGGAACACTGAGACCGAAAGGTCGAGCGTGAATCATATAGTAGATATGATCAACATAGTGATGTTCACCATTGAAAACTACTCCATCTCACGTGATGATCGGACATGGTTTAGTTGATTTGGATCACGTGATCACTTAGATGATTAGAGGGATGTCTATCTAAGTGGGAGTTCTTAAGTAATATGATTAATTGAACTTTAATTTATCATGAACTTAGTCCTGGTAGTATTTGCAAATTATGTTGTAGATCAATAGCTCGCGTTTAGCTCCCCTGTTTTATTTTTGATATGTTCTTGGAGAAAACTAAGTTGAAAGATGATAGTAGCAATGATGCGGACTGGTTCCGTGATCTGAGGATTATCCTCATTGCTGCACAGAAGAATTATGTTCTTGATGCACCGCTAGGTGACAGACCTATTGCAGGAGCAGATGCAAACGTTATGAACGTTTAGCAAGCTCGATATGATGACTACTTGAAAGTTTAGTGCACCATGATTTACGGCTTAGAACCGGGACTTCAAAAACGTTTTGAACGCCACGGAGCATATGAGATGTTCCAAGAGCTGAAATCGGTATTTCAGACTCATGCCCGTGTCGAGAGGTATGAGACCTCTGACAAATACTTTGCCTACAAGATGGAGGAGAATAGCTCAACCAGTGAGCATATGCTCAGAATGTCTGGGTACTACAATCGCTTGAATCAAGTGGGAGTTAATCTTCCAGATAAAATAGTGATTGACAGAGTTCTCTAGTCACTATCACCAAGTTACTAGAACTTCATGATGAACTATAATATGCAAGGGATGAATAAGACAATTCCCGAGCTCTTCGCAATGCTAAAGGCTGCGGAGGTAGAGATCAAAAAGGAGCATCAAGTGTTGATGGTTAACAAGACCACTAGTTTCAAGAAAAAGGGCAAAGGGAAGAAGGGGAACTTCAAGAATAATAGCAAGCAAGTTGCTACTCCCGGGAAGAAGCCCAAGTCTGGACCTAAGCCTGAAACTGAGTGCTTCTACTACAAAGGGACTGGTTACTGGAAGCGGAACTACCCCAAGTATTTGGCGGATAAGAAGGATGGCAAAGTGAACAAAGGTATATTTGATATACATGTTATTGATATGTATTTTACTAGTGTTCATAGTAGCCCCTGGGTATTTGATACTGGTTCAGTTGCTAACATTAGTAACTCGAAACAGGAGTTGCAAAATGAACAGAGACTAATTAATGACGAGGTGACGATGTGTGTTGGAAGTGGTTCCAAGGTTGATAAGATCACCATCGCACACTCCCTCTACCTTCGGGATTAGTGTTGGACCTAAATAAATGTTATTTGGTATTTGCGTTGAGCATGAATATGATTGGATCATGTTTATTGTGATACGGTTATTCATTTAAGTCAGAGAATAATTAATGTTCTGTTTAAATGAATAAAACCTTCTATGGTCATACACTCAATATAAATGGTTGATTGAATCTCGATCGTAGTGATACACATATTCATAATGTTGATGCCAAAAGATGCAAAGTTGATAATGATAATGCAACATATTTTGTGGCACTCCCATTTAGGTCATATTGGTGTAAAGCGCATGAAGAAACTCCATTCGGATGGACTTTTGGAATCACTTGATTATGAATCATTTGATGCTTGCGAACCATGCCTCATGGGCAAGATGACTAAGACTCCGTTCTCCAGAACAATGGAGCGAGCTATGACTTATTGGAAAAAATACATATCGATGTATGCGGTCCGATGAGTGTTGAGGCTCACGGCGGGTATCGTTATTTTCTGACCATCACAGATGATTTGAGCAGATATGGGTATATCTACTTGATGAAACATAAGTCTGAAACATTTGAAAAGTTCAAAAGAAATTCAAAGTGAAGTGGAAAATCATCGTAACAAGAAAATAAAGTTTCTACGATCTGATCGTGGAGGTGAATATTTGAGTTATGAGTTTGGTCTTCATTTGAAACAATGTGGAATAGTTTCACAACTCACGCCACCTGGAACACCACAGCGTAATGGTGTGTCCGAACGTCGTAACCGTACTTTATTAGATATGGTGCGATCTATGATGTCTCTTACCGATTTACCACTATCGTTTTGGGGTTATGCATTAGAGACAACTGCATTCACGTTAAATAGGGCACCATCTAAATCCATTGAGACGACACCATATGAACTGTGGTTTGGCAAGAAACCTAAGCTGTCATTTCTTAAAGTTTGGGGCTGCGATGCTTATATGAAAAAGCTTCAACCTGGTAAGCTCGAACCCAAATCGGAGAAATACCTCTTCATAGGATACCCAAAGGAGACTGTTGGGTACACCTTCTATCACAGATCCGAAGGCAAGATATTCGTTGCTAAGAATGGATCCTTTCTAGAGAAGGAGTTTCTCTCGAAAGAAGTGAGTGAGAGGAAAGTAGAACTTGATGAGGTAATTGTACCTTCTCCTGAATTGGAAAGTAGTTCACCACAGAAATCAGTTTCAGTGATGCCTACACCAATTAGTGAGGAAGTTAATGATGATGATCATGAAACTTCGGATCAAGTTGCTACCGAACCTCGTAGGTCAACCAGAGTACGTTCCGCACCAGAGTGGTACGGTAATCCTGATCTGGAAATCATGTTACTAGACCATGACGAACCTACGAACTATGAGGAAGCGATGATGAGCCCAGATTCCGCGAAATGGCTTGAGGCCATGAAATCTGAGATGGGATCCATGTATGAGAACAAAGTGTGGACTTTGGTTGACTTGCCCTATGATCGGCAAGCCATTGAGAATAAATGGATCTTCAAGAGGAAGACAGACGCTGGTAGTAGTGTTACTATCTACAAAGCTCGACTTGTCGCAAAAAGGTTTTCGACAAAGTTCAAGGTGTTGACTACGATGAGATTTTCTCACTCGTAGCGATGCTTAAGTCTGTCCGAATCATGTTAGCAATTGCCATATTTTATGAAATCTGGCAAATGGATGTCAAAAACTACATTCCTTAATGGAATTTTTAAAGAAGAAGTTGTATATGATGCAACCAGAAGGTTTTGTCAATCCTAAAGGTGCTAACAAAATGTGCAAGCTCCAGCGATCCATCTATGGACTGGTGCAAGCATCTCGGAGTTGGAATATACGCTTTGATGAAGTGATCAAAGCATATGGTTTTATACAGACTTACGGTGAAGCCTGTATTTACAAGAAAGTGAGTGGGAGCTCTGTAGCATTTCTAATATTATATGTGGATGACATATTGTTGATTGGAAATGATATAGAATTTCTGGATATCATAAAATGATACTTGAACAAGAGTTTTTCAATGAAAGACCTTGGTGAAGCTGCTTATATATTGGGCATCAAGATCTATAGAGATAGATCAAGACGCTTAATTGGACTTTCACAAAGCACATACCTTGATAAAGTTTTGAAGAAGTTCAAAATGGATCAAGCAAAGAAAGGGTTCTTGCCTGTGTCACAAGGTATGAATTTGAGTCGGACTCAATGCCCGACCACTGCAGAAGCTAGAGAGAAAATGAAAGTCATTCCCTATGCTTCAGCCATAGGTTCTATCATGTATGCAATGCTGTGTACCAGACCTGATGTGTGCCTTGCTATTAGTTTAGCAGGGAGGTACCAAAGTAATCCAGGAGTGGATCACTGGACAGCAGTCAAGAACATCCTGAAATACCTGAAAAGGACTAAGGATATGTTTCTCGTTTATGGAGGTGACAAAGAGCTCATCGTAAATGGTTACGTTGATGCAAGCTTTGACACTGATCCGGATGACTCTAAGTCACAAACCGGATACATATTTATATTGAACGGTGGAGCTGTCAGTTGGTGCAGTTCTAAGCAAAGCGTCGTGGCAGGATCTACGTGTGAAGTGGAGTACATAGCTGTTTCGGAAGCAGCAAATGAAGGAGTCTGGATGAAGGAGTTCATATCCGATCTAGGTGTCATACCTAGTGCATCGGGTCGAATGAAAATCTTTTGTGACAATACTGGAGCAATTGCCTTAGCGAAGGAATCCAGATTTCACAAGAGAACCAAACACATCAAGAGATGCTTCAATTCCATCTGCGATCAAGTCAAGGAGGGAGACATAGAGATTTGCAAGATACACACGGATCTGAATGTTGCAGACCCGTTGACTAAGCCTCTCTCACGAGCAAAACATGATCAGCACCAAGATTCCATGGGTGTTAGAATCATGACTGTGTAATCTAGATTATTGACTCTAGTGCTAGTGGGAGACTAAAGGAAATATGCCCTAGAGGCAATAATAAAGTTGTTATTTATATTTCCTTATATCATGATAAATGTTTATTATTCATGCTAGAATTGTATTAACCGGAAACTTAGTACATGTGTGAATGCATAGACAAACAGAGTGTCACTAGTATGCCTCTACTTGACTAGCTCATTAATCAAAGATGGTTAAGTTTCCTAGCCATAGACATGAGTTGTCATTTGATGAACGGGATCACATCATTAGAGAATGATGTGATTGACAAGACCCATCTGTTAGCTTAGCACTATGATCGTTTAGTTTGCTGCTATTGCTTTCTTCATGACTTATACAAGTTCCTATGACTATGAGATTATGCAACTCCCGAATACCAGAGGAACACTTAGTGTGCTATCAAACGTCACAACGTAACTGGGTGATTATAAAGATGCTCTACAGGTGTCTCCGATGGTGTTTGTTGAGTTGGCATAGATCGAGATTAGGATTTGTCACTCCGATTGTCGGAGAGGTATCTCTGGGCCCTTTCGGTAATGCACATCATATGAAGCCTTGCAAGCAGTGTGACTAATGAGTTAGTCACGGGATGATGCATTACGGAACGAGTAAAGAGACTTGTCGGTAACGAGATTGAACTAGGTATGATGATACCGACGATCGAATCTTGGGCAAGTAACATACCGAAGACAAAGGGAACAACGTATGTTGTTATGCGGTTTGATCGATAAAGATCTTCGTAGAATATGTGGGAGCCAATATGAGCATCCAGGTTCCGCTATTGGTTATTGACCGGAGATGAGTCTCGGTCATGTCTACATAGTTCTCGAACCCGTAGGGTCCGCACACTTAACGTTCAATGACGATCAGTATTATGAGTTTATGTGTTTTGATGTACCAAAGGTAGTTCGGAGTCCCGGATGTGATCACGGACATGACGAGGAGTCTCGATATAGTCGAGACATAAAGATCGATATATTGGAAGGCTATGTTTGGACACCGGAATGGTTCCGGATGAGTTCGGGCATTTTCCGGAGTACCGGGAGGTTACCGGAACCCCCCGGGGAGTCAATGGGCCTTATTGGGCCTTAGTGGAAGAGAGGAGGAGGCGGCCAAGTGGAGGGCGTGCCCCCCCCCAAGCCCAATCCGAATTGGGGTGGGGGCCGGCCCCCCCCTTTCCTTCTCCCTCTCTCCCTCTTCCTTCTTCTCCTACTCCAACTAGGGAAGGGGGGAAACCTACTCCTACTGGGAGTAGGACTCCCCCCCTTGGGTGCGCCATAGAGAGGGCCGGCCCTCCCCTCCTCCACTCCTTTATATACGGGGGAAGGGGGCACCCCATAGACACACAAGTTGACAATTGTCTTAGCCGTGTGCGGTGCGCCCCTCCACAGATTTCCACCTCGGTCATATCGTTGTAGTGCTTAGGCGAAGCCCTGCGTCGGCAACTTCATCATCACCATCATCACGCCGTTGTGCTGACGGAACTCTCCCTCGGCCTCAGCTGGATCAAGAGTACGAGGGACATCACCGAGCTGAACGTGTGCAGATCGCGGAGGTGCCATGCGTTCGGTACTTGATCGGTTGGATCGCGAAGATGTTCGACTACATCAACCGCGTTACTAAACGCTTCCGCTTTCGGTCTACGAGGATACATGGACACACTCTCCCCACTCATTGCTATGCTTCTCCTAGAAAGATCTTGTGTGATCGTAGGAATTTTTTTGAAATACTACGTTCCCCAACATGACCCCCCCACCACACATACTTCATGTATTGATCGATCTTCATTTCTTTGTTAATAGAGCTATTGGTATCCGACACACGCACGCTCATTATTTCTCTTCACGTTTCGATCTCCATTTATGTCACACCCGCCCACACACTCTCAACAAATGTTTTTCTCACACACAACCTCGTCGTGCCCTCCATGAAAAACCCTCTCTCTCTCTCTCTCTCTCTCTCTCTCTCAAGACACGTACGTTGCCTTTGTAAAACACCTTCATCCTGTGCGCACACACAAAGTCTATCTAGGCCACTCTCTCAGTAACTATCTCCCTCCAGCCCTCACTGGAGCTTTGCCACACGATATCTCGGTGTATCGTCTTTAACATTCGAGTGTATGCTAGACCAGACTCACTTGATCTGTCACTCTGTAAATGACTCGATTGACCTCGCTTTCTCGCGTCGTCTCTCTCACACCTAGACGCTCCCACTACACCTCTTGCAGAGGCGGAGCTATGTAGATTGTCGGGGGGGGGGGGGTAACCCCTCGACCTTAGATAAAATTGTGAAGCTCTGTTTAGGATTGTTTAGATTATATTTTTTGAACATTATATTTGTCCCCACCCTCCCAAACACGGATGTGTTGTGCACCCCCCCAGGAGAATATCATGTGCCCCCACACCTTAGATGCTATATGGTGATACGAGTTCGTTGGAGCGTGTAGATTTGAGATATAGCGGCTCACAAGATGTCTTAATATTTTTACAAGAAACCTTAATGAGTTTGGGAATTGCACACAATTAGTACCAAAACTACTCAGATGCCGTTGGATCCCATATCCAACGGCCTCGAAGCTCGTATCGTCATAGCATCTAAGATGAGGGAAGACCTCATATTCTCTTGTGTTTAAGAATATCACGTGCTACCACACCTTAGATGCTGTGGTGATACAAGCTGCTCGGAGCCGTTGGATCTGAGATCCAACGACTCCTTGGTGGTTCAAATGTTTTTTTGCAGAAAAGCCCCCAAAGAGTTTGGGCATAGCCCAGAAGCACAAAGACTACTCAGATGCCATTGGATCTCATATCGAACGACCTCGAAGCTCGTATCATCGTAGCATCCAAGCTGCGAGAGCACCTGATGTTTTCTCGCACGGGGGAATATGAGGTGCTCCCACACCATAGATTCTATGGTGATACGAGTTCCCGGGAGATCTAACGGCTCGCAATAGGAAGTTTGATTTTTTTTTTGTAATACAGGCCTCAAAGAGTTTGGGAATTGTGCAGAAAGTACAAATACTATGCACATGGTATTGGATCTCAGATCCAACGACCTAGATGCTCGTATCACCGTAGCGGCTAATTAAGCTGCGGGGAGCACCTAATATGAGCTACTGGGAGCCGTTGGATCCAAGATCCAGCGGCTCACACGAGGCCTGAATGTATTTTTTTTGCAAAAAAACCTTTGGAGAGTTTGGAAATTGCGCATAATTACAAAGACTACTCCCAAGCCATTGGATCTCAGATCCTACGACGTAAAATCTCGTATCACCATAGCATCTAAGCTGTGGGGAGCATGTGATATTCTATGCCACTGTCATTTTTGTTCCTAAACTTGCAAAATGCGTGTTACTGGTGCCGTAACTTGTCTAACCGTGCAAAGTGTTTGTGCAAAAAACCATCCTCCACTGAAATATCGGAACAACACATGGGAGGCCCACTTGTCATTGATCAAATTTGGACCTAAAACTAACAAATCTGAAGGACAAGATTCGAACCGGCAACCTGGAGTACAAAGTGTACGTCGATAGCCTGAAACCGCAACGGTTGTTGGCTTTATTGCATAACTTGATTTTATACAGTATTGCATTGAGTAGAGTAGAGGGAGTGGCTCGTCAACACGTGCATGAACATTGACTGACTTACTGGTGGGTCCCATGTCTGCCATCTCTCTCTCCTCTCCATCTAGTAGTACAACCTTTAGACGCACGGGGACACACAAAGAGCGGCGCAAGCTTGCCGTGGTGTTATTATAACTAAAAAATGCTTGGAAAATAGATGAATCGCCTAGAACAAGAGACGTTGTGGCTGGTCGAGACGGAGCTAACCACACCTATCCTCCCTGCCATGTTAGCATGATGAAGCTGTGTCGCTAGTGGGGTATTTTCGACCGACTGGCTGGGTCCCGAGGTCGAACCATAGGTAGTTTGATATAGTTTATTTTTACATGCACATTTTTGGTCCGTGCCGAAACATGGCACACCCTACCGCGTGGTTTCTGGGTCCTCCCGGGTGGTGCACGCATATTTTCTTCCTTGCCGAGATGTGGGACGCCCTACCGCGCGTTTTCTGGGTCCTCCTCGGTTGTAGCGCCGAAGCAAGTAAATGAGTCGTCAAATCACAAAAGCCCACCTTTCCCGCCAAGTACATCAGTGAAGCACGGTGGCTACCTAGTTGGGCTAGTGCGACCGATTAGCTAGGGCGCCGCCACATTTGTTTTTCACTCCTTTTTTTCTCTCCTTGCCGGTAGGTAAATTTAAATATCCACTGCTACGTTGCACTGGTCTTTGGGTGCGGCAGGCGTGGCAGGATCTTTATTTTTTTGATTGACAGGAGCAGGCATGGCAGCAATTAGTCATGATGACTCCGCCTGTAAAACCCACAGCTCCCTGAAGTGAAAAGTCGTCGACTGGTGTTTTCCCATGGTGAAACCCAAAAGATTCACCGTGCTCCTCGGCTGGCTCCCTCCGCCTTCCCGTAGATTGCATTGCCATTCAGCCGTTTCGCCCCCTTTGCTTCCTCTCCCCATTGCTTCTACCTAGTTCCATGGCGGTGCACCAGATGACGCACTCTGAGGTGAGGCACCTGACACAGGAGCTCCATGCCAAGGATGCAGAGCTCAGGGCCAAGGACGTGGAGCTCCATGAGCTCAAGGAGGAGAGGAGTGCCATGCTCCTCCTTTATGTGCGGGAGTTCACGGAGCTTCAAAAGCGGTAGGCGTCCACCACAAAGATGCTCGAGGCGTCGGCGGCGTTGCTGCAGAAAGCGGGAGATATGATAGGCAGTCTGGCGAGTCGGCTGGAGTGCGAGCGGGCCGATCATGACGAGGTCCAGGATCGCCTCAACCACTTACTGGACCATGTTGCCACACACGTGTTGCGGCTGCGCGATGCCTACCGTCGTGCCAGCGCGACCATGCCGGCCGGCGGGCTAAACCCGTTCGACCACCCCATCGACTTCAACGAGCTGTGGCTTCCTGACCTGGTCTCCTTCTTCACCTGTATCTCTGAGGAGATAAGCCGTCTCCGCACGGTGGTGGGGGCGGAGCTGGACAAGGAGGGGTTGCGGGCGGCCATCACCGTTGCCGGGCGAATCCTCTCAGGGCATCATCACCGGAATCCATTTGTGCCATTGGACGCCGTCTTTGACGAGCTGGCTCCCATCGACCGGGAGCGGGCTCTGCGGGCGGTGGCACCCTGCATCACCACCGTCGTGCGCCTCAAGAAGCAGAGGGACTTCAGTGGTGTTTAGGCGTCCTATGCCTGCGCATGTCTCGGCGCAACATGACCGTTGGATCCAACTCAAACAGTGCAGATCAGTCACTGTAGCACAAAGCATGTGGGTGTGTTTTGTTGCATTCTCATCTCAACATAGTTGTTCCCTCTTCGTGCATGCTCATCTCAGCACCCCTCTTCATGCATGCTCTGCATGCTCCTAGTGTATTTGTGTTAACTCAGTGTGGGCTCATGCACCCTTCATGCTCATCTCAGATCCCATGTTCCGTGGAGTACTATAGCACCGTACTCTCCGTGCGTTGTAGTCCTAGTTCTGTTAACATTGATCTCACCGTTCATTCTCGACTGGACAGTCAAAAAAGGGGCATGTTACATTACTGTTCATATAGTTGACATACGCACAACATCATTTTTTATCGTCATATCTTCCTACACTAGCAACAAGATTATAGTACTGACGTATGAACCACTGCACATGCCTAGTAGTAGGAGTATAGTGTAAGTTCAAGTGGCTGCCGTGTTTCGCACTCCTCCGTCGTAAGAGTGGAAACGCTTGTTGTAATCAATTTTTTTTCAGAAACAATGGACACGCTTTACCGTGCGGATCCTCCTCGACGGTCGTCGGGAACCTTGCTACTCACTTTCGCTGACATGTGGGATAGCCAACATCAGGGTCCACTTGTCATGCACTAAATTACTCCGTACTAGAGTGCACAACTGCACGGTAGACTACGCCGGTCTAAGCGCCGCAGTAATGCCCAATGAGCCATCAAATCACAAAACCCCCACCTTTCCAGCAGTAAGTTGGACGGACGAAGCAACCATCATTTCACTCTTCTCCCTCATCTTCCTCTCTTGAAGAAAACCCCAACTCACGTCACCCTCATCTTGTTCCTCATTTCTTCAAGAAAACCCCGACGCGCTTCTGCCATTGTTCTTCTCTCCCAAAGAAGGAAAGGTGAGCGCATCAATGGTGTTGCTTCTGGCCAAGGCCCGGTGTTACAACCCCACGATTGATCCTATAACTCCCTCTCTGTTCTTCTTTTGGGTTTGTGATTATGGTTTCTTTTCTTTTATTTCTATTTGACAGTTTCATGATGGACCCTGGAGCACCGGCCGAAGTGATGTCTATGGCTCTGGCCAAAACCGTCGAGGCTCAGGGTACAAAGAAGCGCAAGCACCCAGCCGAGACTACCGCAGACAAGCTCAAGGCCATCTCCCTATCCAAGCCCCCCTCTCCGGGATCCCTCGTTAAGCCAGTCTTGGTAATATCTCTTCTTGACGATCTTTTTGGCGATCTTGATCGTGTTTTATCATCTAACACGCAGTACTAGTACTAGTAGTACAACTTTCTGGGTGATCTTGCATGTGATTTTTGTGTGCCAAATGACGGTTCTAAATTGCTCTTTTGACCAAAACATGCGAGAGGTTGACATACATATGATTTTTGCACATAACACTGATTTCTTATAGATTACTTTCAACTACTTTATGAACATCAATGCTAGCTGTAGGAAATGCAAGATTTTAGCTCTCATGCCTTTGAAGAGAGTATAGTAGCCTCAGTAACTTGTGTTATGGATATTGCAAGTAACCCCTTTGCTCTCAGGCCTTTGAAGACATGTTCTAGTGTCTTTGTTCACTCATTTCTGTGCGTATATGTAGTCTTATATGGAGTAAAATATAGAAAATCATCTTATATTTCTGAACAGAGGTAGCAATAAAATATTTGGTTTCTGTTTGAATTAGAACCAGGTCCGCGGTGGAGATGAAGTTCTCAAAGTCATGCCGTGTGAACTGGAAGACCTGAGGATGAGTTCTACTACTAAACTTTCCAGCTGATGTGTCCTTGTCGCCACGTGTTGTGAATAAGTGTTTTCCTGTAGCATTGTTGTCAGGCTTGTTCTCGAGGGTGTACTTCACCACAACAATTTCCTAGATGTGCCTTCCATTACGAAGGGTGTGGTTCTTGTAAAGCTTCCCGACAAATCTGATGCGGACTGTCTTCATCATCATGTTTATGAGTGGAAAGACCACTCTGTTAGGTTCTCCAAGGTTGACGAGATGGCGATGGTGCCGGTAGACATCTCTCACGAAGTCCATGGCCTAGTCAGTTATGTGGGGTACATCCCGTAGGTCGGTGGCAAGAAATAGTCTGCAGAGTTTAATTAGTGCAACTTTCCTTGTCTGTAGTAAGTACTATTGTTCAGTACTTGATTTGTGTGTGTGAACCCTGTATTGTTTAGTACTGCCGCTTTTGTTGTGTGGTGAGTCCTAAGAACAGTCTATGTTAATGTCTGTCCACTCAATTCAGTCTGTATATTTTGAAGTATCCAGATCATCTTTTTTGTGAGGACGGTTTATTAATTATGGTTACACTCCAATATCTGTATGCATTGCAGGGTTTATCGCACCCACCAGGATTTCCAGTCCCATGGATGTTCGCTCCATACGAGTTGTCACGACCTTTGGACTGTCCCGCTTGTGGGAGTAAGCGGGGGCCCTGCATGCCACCCGTAATTGGACGATCAACCTTCAATTTAGAACTTGAACATAGTGATATCCTGGTAAGGATTCACTTGTGTCACATCAAGTAAATCTTATTGATTTACTGTCTAAATCTTATTGATTTACTGTCATGTATGCTTACTTTTGCTGCAATTTTACGATGCAGGTTTTGCCATGTCACATTCGTTACAGAATAAACCCTTTGGTTTGCTCTATGATGGTTATTTTAGCAGGTTTCACTTCTTATGTCGTGTCAGTAACAAAGGCACTGTCCATCACTTATATTACTGGACACAATTGGATCAGTCTATTGTCTGAGTACAATCTGAAGCCCTATGATGAGCTGCAACAAACACACCACAATTAGTCCTTCTCGCGTTTAAAAGAAGTGAAGAAAAAGACTGGATCAAGGTCAGGAGCCTAGTGAAGTTAGAAAGCTGAAGTATGAAATCATAGCAGACCAGAGACGATCACTGCTGTCTCGCACGTCGGTACCACCTTCAGCATCGAATCGAGCACCGGCACCTACTCCGATGGCACTGGCTCTAGCACTGACAGCGGCAGCAGCTCAGTCTGATCCACCAGAAGATTGGGAACCAACCATGTCAGCGGATCAGGCTGATCTACCGGAGGATCGGGCACCGACACAGGCACCTGCTCCGACACCGGCACCAGCTCCACAAGGAGCACCATCTCCGGCAGCAATAGTGGCACTACCAGTCGCACCGGCACGGGCACCAGCAACGGCTCTGGCACCTGCACCAACACTTGAAGTTGCACTTGCATCTGCTCCGGCCCGTGCAACGGCAACGGAACCAGCACTTGCACTGGCAACAGACTGGGCTACAGTTCGCACTGCATATACCAAAGTCCTTACAAAAACCGACATCTCCACCTTCTTGGTAAGCATTGGCAGCCCAAGTGCTTCGTTCTTTTTTCTTTCCATGTTGTTTAACATGATTCACTGTGTTGATCTAACTATTTGTGTATGTCTTCTTGTTTGCAAACAGAGAATTCCTAGAGCAACAGGGAGTCGTTCAATAATCCGGGCGACCGTGGCCAAGTTTCTCTTACCATGCGCAGCCTTGGTGTGAATGAACTTGCTCAATATACCGTAAGTACAAAGGATGGTCGCATGATGATTGATGCTAAAGGATGGTCAAGGTTCAAAAACTCTATCAAATCTTGCAGTAGGGGATGATGTTAAAATCGAACTTTCTCAGCAAGGAGAGCTGGTAATAATCAACTTTGAAATTCTTCAGTAGCAGGACGCAACTGCTGAACTGATCTATCCTCCGAGAGCTTTTGATGGAATAATATGGCATGGTGAAACAAGTGTCCTGTGTGTATAAGTAGTACGACAGTGTTATTTATCATGTAGGATATCATGAAAGAATTGCAACTCTGATTGTTGGTTAGGAACTCTCGTTCGATTTCATTCTAACAGCTGCCGTGCTTTATTTAATTTTCTGTATTGGCCTTGCGACAGCATCTAAAACCAGCGCCATACCGATCGCTTGCAATATGAAATGCGCTGAGTTAGAACACATGGGCCCCCAAACATGCAGGCCCACCGGCCTGTGGCCCAAAGTCCAGAACCATCAGCCTATCTGAGTATTATATTCTCATCTGAACCCCCATATTATGTTATATATATTCCCCTTGATTTTTCTTATGTATAAAGTTGTGATATAAAAGATTTTTAAATTTCTTTACAGAGGGATTATCTCTCTATCAAAAATATATTTACGTGTAACTAGTTACTCCTGCCTTTCTACTTCCTTTCGCTGATATGCGGGGCATCCGGCAACAGGGTCCATGTGCCATGCACCAAATTAGATTGCACAACTACATGGTAGACTCACCCCGGTCGTAGCGCCGCAGTAATGCCCAATGAGCCATCAAATCACAAAAACCCCCACCTTTCCAGCAGTAGCAGTAAGCTGGACGGACGAATCAACGATATTTCACTGGGCCTGAATCCCCTTCTCCCTCGTCTGCTTGTTCAGAGAAAACCTTCTCTCGGCGATTGCGTAAGGTTTTCTCATGGAGAACCATGTACGAATTCTTCATCCATCCCCGATAAATCCTAGTCCCTTGGTCGCGGGTAATCCTAGGATGGCATCCGCCGTCGTTGATGCATTTTTCTTCCTACTGAATCTAGTGTGTTTCATTTGCAGTGCCCAAAGTGTGAGGATCCTACAGGTTTCTGGGGCCTCGGCGAGACGCCACACTTGTTCCTTCTCATCCTAACACATGATTTTAAAACATGCACAGTATGTTCCTAGAATCCTCTTTTCTATCTGGGAGGGTTGGGGTTTTTGAACATGCTGTCGACTAATTTGGAAATTTGGATTGCTATATTTGGATAGAAGGTACTAGTACCATGGTCAACACTGACGTGAAAGAGGAAATTATTTCTAGATTTGGATAGCGAATACATTGTGTTCTCATATTATTTTTCCTGCTGTGCATTCCTTGCTCTGCCAGAACACATGTACTCAAGATGGCCGGCCTTGCCATAACTGAATACACCAGTTTAATGGTCACATTGAAGACAAGCCATGGATATAAGTTCCCAGTTGGGTTCATGAACCAAGAAGATCGTTGCTTTTTTTATGGCCGAACTTGGATAAACTTTCTCAAGTGTTACAGACTGAAAGTTGGCGCACAAATGTTGATGGAAATAGCAGAACCTAGTCTCATCTTCACTATAATCTTCCACCCCGACATCGTTCCAGTAGTTCATCCATGTTAGTTTTGTATCTGATTCTTGCATGTTACCTCGATTACTTCTTAATCCATCTATTCTGTCTAACTAATCACAATTTGACTCTAGAAGTAGCAACACTTTGTGATTCCCTTCTCTCACGAAGATGCTACTTCTAACTAATATTTCTTATAATTGGTGGCACGTGTAGGTTATTACAAAGTTCAGCACACTACTAGTTTGTTATTCTATAAGAACTCGACTGTTACCGATGGCACTGAAGTTGACTGGGATGACACCCACCAGTTCCTACACTTTATCGATCATCTTGAGGTCCTTGTGGGGCGATTCAATGGTGGAAGGCCATGTGGGATATGTGTGCCACTGGTGCACATGTCGAATAGGTCCAATTGTGTCAAGAAACTTATGGTACGAGCTGTTTTCTGTTATATATGTTGTTCATAAACTCTTGCTTATACACATTTTTACAGCTGTGATCTTCTTGAAACAGAAACTGCCCAGTTCTATTGTTCCTATACAGATGCCTGACCATGGTCGGGTCAGACTTGCGCTTGGTCACAACATGATGTTTATGTCGACCTACTCCATTTCCCTTGGAGGTGAAAAGATACTTATTCATGGGTGGTCTCAAATAATGAAGGCCCATCCATCTTGAAGAATAGGACAAAAGGTTATGCTCATGCTTTTCCATGGCTCTAAAGCGAATATCCTGTTTATTGACCACATTGCGAGATGAAGCGGCTTTCAGAAGGTTGTGGATGCGTGGGGTGGCGCCTGGGCCTTGTCATGGGGCTTGGTGGCCTCACCCTTGGTTAACTGTAGGCAAAGTAGCACTGTCCGAGGCGTGCTTTGTGTGGTTGAACCTGTAAAAGTACTCATACTGCTTTTAGTTATGGTTGTTAAGTGCCCCTGCTGGTTTCAGTTAAGGTTGTTAAGTACTCCTGCTGCTTTTACAGTATGTTGTGTTTCTTCAGTCTCGTCTTCCTCCAGCTGCCAAAATCAAACCAGCGCCGGCGGGGCCGCCTGCTTCCGGCTCCCACAGCTGGCTGCGCCTCAGTGCACGCATCGCCGCCCCACCATCTCCTAAATCGTTAACGCCGACGTTCAAGGCCTCCACATCGTCCTCCACGCGCTTTGGTGCGCTCGCTGCGGCGCTGCCCTCTCGCGTTGTCAACATGGTCAACAAACAAGAGGAATCGGGAGAGGACTGTACGTGGAGAGGATGACAGTAGGGACCCACCATGTCCATGGTCGTACACAAGCAAATTCCTCATTTTTTTGTTATATACTCCATTTCAGTGTATAGAAAAAGAAAATGCTTCCTCCTAGTGGTTTGCTGACATCTGGGACCCACGACATTGTCAGCGTGTAGTCAATAGACAAGAGAACAACACAAGATCGGCTGACACCTGGGATGTAGCTACTCGAGCAGTATTTTTTTGTTATTGTTGAGACGGAGCAGGGTTTCAACTGGGCTGTGGCCCATCTAGCCCAGCCTTCTATTTTATGTTCACCACGTGACCAGCCCAGCTATTTTTTCTTTGTGAAAATGGCTAGCCTAGTTTATTTTTTCTGAAGAATACCCAATCCAGGCATACCCAACCCAGGCCTACTTATTTTTCTCCGCCCTGCTGGGCTGCAACTCTTTCAAGACGGCTGCAAATCTTAAAAGTAATATGAAATGGGCTGTAAATATAAAAAACACATGACAAATTGGCAATTACTTTTAAATTTCTAATTTTTTTTCACATTTTCAGATTTCAATTTCACTGGGCTTTAACCTAATTTAAATATATCTTCAAAGTACTTTAAATCTGGCTCAACATTTCGGTATTAAAAATAGTTTGGACCCCACCAAAATATGCAAAATTTCGTTTAAATTTTTAACCCTGGCGCTGGCCAACAAAAAGCAAACGGACTGCAATAAATTGCATAAGAAGTTGCAAATGAGCTGTAAATTATTAAAAAAATAGGGAATGGGCTGACTTGTGGGCCTATTAAGTTTACGCATATGCAAGATTTTTTTACTTATTATACACCTCAACAAACGATTCTAGCAGAAGTGGCCGTTGGATGTCAATCCAACGGCCGTCGTGCTTCTTCAATCTCTGATCTTCTTGCTCCAGCCGCCAAATCCAGCGCCGGCGGGACCACCTGCTCCCACCTCCCATGGCCGATTGTGCTGCCACGCAGGCCTCACCGCCCCCTACTACTCCCACCGCTGGTTAGGCCATCCCTCTACTCACCCACATCCCTCCACTATTGTGGCTTCGCCACCTCCGGGTCATTCCCTTCATGGGTCTCGCCGTCGTCCATCGCCTTGGTGTTCTCGGCACGGCATGGTCAATGTTGTCAACAAACGACAACATCGGAAGAGGGGTGTACATGGAGAGGCTGACAGTTGGCACCCACATGGTCCATGGCCACACGCAAGCAAGTACCTCCTTATTACGCCAAAAAAATGAATCCTCCCCATGACAGCTGGGACCCACCAGCTATATCTTGGCACGGAAGGAAGTGCCTCCTTATTAAGCAAAAAATAATGATTGCTCCCCATGACAGCTGGGGCCCACCAGATTTGGATGCTGACTTGTGGCCCTACTAAGTTGATGCGTACGCAGGGCTTTGTCAACTTAGTCAACAAACGATTCTATCACCAGTGACCGTTGGATTGTTAACATCAAACTGTCGTCCTACTTCTTCAACCTCTGATTTTCTTGCTCCAGCCTTCCAAACCATCGCGTGCTCCTGCCTCCCGTGGCCGGCTGTGCTGCCGCGCAGGCCTCACTGCCCCATACTAGTCCCACCGCTGGCCAGGCCATCCCTCTACTCACCCACACCCCCTGTTATTCTGCGGCGACGGCAGCCTCACACCGCAACCAAACCAGTCAACCCTCGTACTACCCTCTGCCTGTTCCCAGGCTCCACGTCATTTCCTGCCTCACCGTCGTCCACCGCCTGGGTGCTGCCCGCGCGGCGTGGTCAACGAACGACAACCATCGAAAGAGGACTGCACGCGGTGAGGCTGACAGATGGACCCACCAGCTACATCTTCGCACGCAAGGAAGTGCCTCCTTATTATGCGCAAAAAAAAAATCCTTCCCTTGTCAGCTCAGACCCACCACCAATATCTTCGCACGCAAGGAAGTGCCTCCTTATCCTCCCTGACAGCCCGAACCCACCCGGTCGAAGCGTACATAGCATTGTCATTCTGGTCACAAACGTGTACGTACATACTGGTCCATCGGTCTTTCTGCCACAATGAACCATAGCCCAGTAAGGAGCGGTAGTTGTTCAGGCAGTCCCATCTATATTGTGTACACGTACCTACAGCCACGCTGCAAGAAAGTAAATACGACAACGTACGTACATACGGGCGGGGTCTCGAACGCGTACAGCGACGATGTCCTGTTCATCGGCAGCCAACCGGCTCAGCCTCCTGTTCATCAGGAGGCAACAGACTGGGTCGGAATGCGTTGTGTTCATCGGGAGCCAATCGGCTTGGACGGAACAGCCGAAACGGGGTCTGGCGTACTGTAGTACGGAGGAAACGGCCTTCTATTCGACCGACTACGGTCGAAACAGGATCCTGTTCATCGGGAGGGGTCTGGCGTACCGCAAAACGGAGGGAACGGACTTGTGTTCGAGCTCCTACAGTCAAAACGGGGTGCTATTGATCGGGAGGGGTGTGGCGTACCGCAAAACAGAGGAAACGGACTTGTGTCGGAGTGCCTACGGTCGAAACGGGGTCCAGTTCATCGGGAGGGGTGTGGCGTACTACAAAACGGGACTCCATGGCTACTGTTCATTCACCGTCTACTGCCTCGCTCCAGCCTCCATGAGCTACTGTTCATCCACCATCGACTTCCTCCAGACTCCACCAGCTACTGTTCATCCACGGGCTACTGTTCATCCAGCCTCCACTGGCTACTGTTCAACTAGCCCTCCACGGGGTCATGTTCATCCACCCCAACCGGCTCGGGTGTGGCGGCCTCCTCGATCGGGGTCCTGTTCATCCAGCGGCAACGGCCTGCTACCACGGGGACCTGTTCATCCAACCCCCACCGGGAACTGTTCATCCAACCCCCAACAACGGTCACTGTTCATCAAGAGGCAGGTTCGATCGGCTTCAGTTAGCAGCAGTAGCGTAGGAATCGCTCGGGTTCAGTTAACAGCCAAGGGATTGATCGCTCGGGTTCAGTAATGTAGCTAGTGCAATCGCTCGGGTTCAGTAAGCGAACGCCTCGCACACACGCGCGTATGTGTATGAGAGGAACGCGCAAACCTCTGTGCATCGCTCGGCCCCGACCACCGTAACGGGAACTCCCCAAAATTTTCCTCGGCCTCGCTTCTACCACGATTTTTTTCGTCATGGACGCCCCAAAGAATGTCATGCAGGTGCGCCCCGACCCGCCCAGGATGAAAAGTCCATTTTCTGTCATAGAAGTAGGAGCCCACCACATCTATGATGATACATTGTTTTGTCACAATTATCGTCATAGAAGTGTCATAAGCATGATAGGAAAAAAAACCGTTCGGCCCAAAATGTCACGGATGTGTCTTTTTTTTGTAGTGATAGGATCAAACCGATGAAACAGTAACACTACTCTAATGCAAGCAGTAGAGGGAAAGAGTAGGCGATATCGGGATGATCAAGGGGGGTTTGCTTGCCTAGAAGCTCTGCTGAGAAGGAGGGGTCGTCAACACCATAGTCGACCGGGGCATCAGTGGCGTCAGTCTCAAAGTCTAACGGAGAGAAGAGAGGGAAGAAACAATGAATCTCTACTACTTAAAAAAAGAGTAGCGTTCCTTTTCCTGCCACAGGACCATGTTCTGGCCATCCTTCGTCCGCCTCCATCGATACCCCTCCCACACGATGAAAAAAACACTCTCGTTCCCTCCCTCCCACATACCCGCACGACCCCTTTCCCATCCTTCCCTCACCTAACGGTGGCCGATGGACAGCCGCCGCCACCGCCCCGCTCGCTCGCCGCCGCCGTCGCCATCAATCCCGGCCATGGTGCCGCTACTGCCGTCGCCACCAATCCCGGCCATGGCGCCGCCGCTACCATCTTTCCCCTCCATACCTATTCATCTTGCCTGAGGTGCGTGCTGACAATTGTGGGGAAGGGAAGATGTGTACTAGGTGCAGGGAGAAGACCAGACTCTTTTGGGATGAGAAAATTTGAGAGGGGCGACCCTGCTGCTCCTGTTGTTGCTGCTGATCTCTACGGAAGAGAGATTAGGAATGCGTTTTATCATATGCACATCCATGTACAGCTACTGATGAACTGCTCTTTGATTTAATGTTTTAATTTCTTCTTCAATGGACTAATGAGTGTCTGCTTCTGTTTGCACCAATTTGAGATAATGGTTATGGCATGCAGCAATCAAGAGAACAAGGCTAAGCCATGCTTAGACTTGATGGTCCTTGCATCCTCCTCTGTGGTATCTAAGTTTTTGATGTGTGCATTTGAGTTCACAGGTATCTAAGTTTTTAATGTATGAATTTGAGGTCACAGGTATTGAAGTTTCTACTTACCTTTAATTTCTTTGCAACCTTGTTCTTCTGGATTTCCCTAAAAATTGAGAAGGGTGGGGTCTGTGGTGGAAGGGGAGATGCCTGAACATTGGGATGCCCCTGCTGCTACTCGTTTGGTCTTCACTTGTGCATCACTCCCATATGTTTCAACTTGGATAATTAACTGACCATTCCATTCTCATTTGTGATCACGAGGATGCCATCATTCTTATGTGGATATAGGATTTATCTACTTTGGTATTTTCATTTGTGTAGAGTTCAATTGGCCTATTGATAAATCTGTAAAAAAGAGTAGCGTTCCTTTTCCTGCCACAGGACCACGTTCTACCCGTCCTTCGTCCGCCTCCATCGATGCCCCTCCCGCACGATGAAAAAAACGCTCTCATTCCCTCCTTCCCGCATACATGCATGACCCCTTTCCCATCCTTCCCTCGCCTAACGGCGGCCGGTGGACAGCCGCCGCCACCGCCCCGCTCGCTCGCCGCCGCCGTCGCCATCAATCCTGGCCATGGTGCCGTTGCTGCCGTCGCCACCAATCCCGGCCATGGCGCCACCGCTACCATCTTTCACCTCTAGACTTATTCATCTTGCCTGAGGTGTGTGCTGACAATTATGGGGAAGGGAAGATGTGTACTAGGTGCAGGGAGAAGACCGGAGTCTTTTGGGATGAGAAAATTTGAGAGGGGCGACCCTGCTGCTCCTATTGTTGCTGCTGATCTCTACGAAAGAGAGATTGGGAATGCATTTTATCATATGCACATCCATGTACAGCTACTGACGAACTGCTCTCTGATTTAATATTTTAATTTCTTCTTCAATGGACTAATTAATGAGTGTCTGCTTCTGTTTGCAGCAATTTGAGATCATGGTTGTGGCATGCAGCAATCAAGAGAACAAGGTCAAGCCATGCTTAGACTTGATGGTCCTTGCATCCTCCTCTATGGTCTCTAAGTTTTTGATGTGTGCATTTGAGTTCACAGGTATTGAAGTTTCTACTTACCTTTAATTTCTTTGCAACCTTGTTTTTCTGGATTTCCCTGGAAATTGAGAAGGGTGGGATCTGTGGTGGAAGGGGAGATGCCTGAACATTGGGATGCCCCTGCTGCTACACGTTTGGTCTTCACTTGTGCATCACTCCCATATGTTTCAGCTTGGATAATTAACTGACCATTCCATTCTCATTTGTGATCACGAGGATGCCATCATTCTTATGTGGATATAGGATTTTTCTACTTTGGTATTTTCATTTGTGTAGAGTTCAATTGGCCTATTGAGCAATCTGTAAAAAAGAGTAGTGTTCCTTTTCCTGCCACAGGACCACGTTCTGCCCGTCCTTCGTCCGCCTCCATCGATACCCCTCCCGCACGATGAAAAAAGCGCTCTCGTTCCCTCCCTCCAGCATACCCACACGACCCCTTTCCCATCCTTCCCTCACCTAATGGCGGCCGATGGACAGCCGCCGCCACCGCCCCGCTCACTCGCCGCCGCCGTCGCCATCAATCCCGGCCATGGTGCCGCTGCTGCCATCGCCACCAATCCCGGCGATGGAGCCGCCGCTACCATCTTTCCCCTCCAGACCTATTCATCTTGCCTGAGGTGCATGCTGACAATTGTGGGGAAGGGAAGATGTGTACTAGGTGCAGGGAGAAGACCGAAGTCTTTTGGGATGAGAAAATTTGAGAGGGGCGACCCTGCTGCTCCTGTTGTTGCTGCTAATATCTACGGAAGAGAGATTGGGAATGCGTTTTATCATATGCACATCCATGTACAGCTACTGACGAACTGCTCTCTGATTTAATATTTTAATTTCTTCTTCAATGGACTAATGAGTGTCCGCTTTTGTTTGCACCAATTTGAGATAATGGTTGTGGCATGCAGCAATCAAGAGAACAAGGTCAAGCCATGCTTAGACTTGACGGTCCTTGCATCCTCCTATGTGGTATCTAAGTTTTTGATGTGTGCATTTGAGTTCACAGGTATCCAAGTTTTTAATGTATGCATTTGAGGTCACAGGTATTGAAGTTTCTACTTACCTTTAATTTCTTTGCTACCTTGTTTTTCTGGATTTCCCTGAAAATTGAGAAGGGTGGGGTCTGTGGTGGAAGGGGAGATGCCTGAACATTGGGATGCCCCTGCTGCTACACGTTTGGTCTTCACTTGTGCATCACTCCCATATGTTTCAGCTTGGATAATTAACTGACCATTCCATTGTCATTTGTGATCACGAGGATGCCATCATTCTTATGTGGATATAGGATTTTTCTACTTTGGTATTTTCATTTGTGTAGAGTTCAATTGGCCTATTGAGCAATCTGTATGTGGTGTCGTCATGATGGGAGAGGAGACGACTCGGAACAGGATGCCAAGGAGATAAATCACATTTCCTTAGACGTTAAGGTAATATGCATCTTGCATTCCTGCTATTGTATTGTTGCACCACATTATCAGTGGTGGCAGCGGTCCGGCCACCGCACCTAGTAGTTCAGGAAACCGTACCTAGGGTCCTAGGAAGGTTCCTCGAGTGGGCGGCGCCCATTGCTGCCATGTCTCCGGTGCTGGCGCTGCATGCGTCGGGTTGGATACAGATTGAGATTTGACTGTGTTTCTTTGTTTCCTGATAGAAAGGGTGCATGCCATGTGTCTAGCTCACGTATATTAAGGATTGTTCACTATTTTTTGAAAACATGTGTCATGAGGTGGATGCTATTGACAGTGCCAAAGTCATAGCTATTAAATTCAAAAGACTGAGAAAAGGATTAAAGAATTGGGACAGAAATCTGTCTGACTTAAAAAAAATTATTGCAGATACCAACTTCATGATTCTATGCTATGATATCATTGAGGAATACATGCCTCTATCTTTGAAGAAACATAATGCCAAAATCAATCAGCGATTGCCGAGCCCGTGGTCGTCATGCCGGTGGTGCTGTAGTAGGGGAGTCGTAGACTGACAATTGCCTCCCTGGTGATTCATCGATAAAGCTTCAATAGAAAATTTTGCATGGTGACTGTGCACCGGCCAAATGATCAACGAGATGATCATTCCAATAATTCACTAGTATTCCCTTTTTTATGTATAGCTATCCTCATAAAAACAACAATGACATATCATATAGTTACAGATATATAGGCATATCCCAGGCCAAACCTACTAGTACAATGCAAACAGATGCATGATGATGTATGGCATGGCAAATAGCGGTGCTAGGTATGCCCTAACGCGGTACTTAGGCGATACTGGTGAAGGGGAAAAACATCCGGGAAAGTATTCCCGGTGTTTGGCATTTTTGGATAGATGAAACGAGGGGGATGGTTGCATGTTCGCTATACTAGGGACGTGTGGCAGACAAACGGACTGCTTATTCGGATCCGTCTCGTCTTTCTGAGTAACTTTCATGTACAAAGTATTTTCATCCAAGTTACGGATAATTTTATATTAATTTTCAAAGTTTTATTCATTTTCTACATTTCTTTTATCTATTACCCTTAATTACTAAAATGGCAGAACCCTTTTTACACCTCCTAGGAGGATAGCCATGTGTATGACAGTGGGGCCAGGGGTGGTCCAATCAGCAGGGTCAACAGTAGTTGACCAGTCAATGTTGACTGGTCAACTGGGTCAAGGGGACCCACATGATAGTGTCACATGTGCTAATAAAAGTTGCTAGACTAAATTGAACTAGAGGGGGCCACATGTCATAGAGTCATCCTCTTCTTTTCTTTTTTTAAGATTGTTTTATCACTTTAGTTGGTAGTGGGGCCCGTGTGTCATTGTCATATTAGCATAGTTGAGTAAGTTAATTAATTATCAACTAATTAATTAATATTATTATTTATTATTTTTCTTTTTCTTTTTTTGTTTAATCCATGGGCAGGCCCTCATGGCCAGTGGCACAAGGCCAAGGGTGGGTTAACGGGCGTGCTCGCGGGCGCGACACTGGCCCGACTGGGCACTGGCCCTGGCCAGCCGCGGCTGGGCACGGCCAACGCGGTTGCCGGCGAGCACAGGTCAGGGGCGGGCACGGGCAGGTCCAGGCGGCTGCGGCCACGACTATAGGTGCGGCGCAGAGGGGCGGAGCTGCGCGGGCGGCGGGCGGTGAGCGCGACCGGGCGGGAGCGGGTTCAGCCGACCGGAGGCGGGGTGTGGCCAAGGAAGCGCGCGTGCGGGGCAAGGCTGCAGGCAGCGATGGACGGGGGCGCGCGAGCTGCGGCGAAAGGGCCAGGGCAGGGCAGCGGCAAGGAGGCTCAGCGGGCGCGGACGGATGCAGTGGCAGAAGTGGGCGGAGGTGCGGGGCGCGGCGACTGGCGCGGCCACGCGCGGGTGAGCGCGCAAAGGCGTAGCCGGGCGCGAGGGAGTGGCTGCAGGGCGCGGCCCCGGGCGCCCAGCGCGCTGCGGGGAGGTGCGGGCGACGGCGAGCGCACGCGCGGCAGGGAGGGGGAGCGCGAGTGTGGCGCATGGCCAGGACGAAGCGGGGTGCGAGCGGGGCGGCGGTGAGTGCAGACATGCGCCGGCGAGATGCGGACAGGCGTCGGGGGCAGAAAGGGAGGGGGAGCGCAGCTCACAGTGTTGCCGAGGAGCGGGGTTCGGTGAGGCCTGGTGTAGGCCGTCGGGGAGGAGGTCGGGGAGGTGACACGGGTGGTGCCGGCGATGGCGAACGGCGTCGGCGTCGGGGCGCTCGGGCGCCGTCCAGATCGGGGAAGAGGAGGAGGGGACTGGGGGCGAGTGACGGGGGGAATTAGGGTTAGGGGGTGGACCGGGGTATGTAGGCCAAGGAGGTGGGCCGGCCAGCCCGGGGTGGCGGTGGCTTGTTGGGTCAATCGGCCCGGGGGGAAGGGGGTTCCTTTTCTTTATTTTTTTTGTTTTCTTTCTTATTATTTTCTTTTGTTTATAATGTTTCCTTTCTACTTTCTATTTATTTTAGTTTTAACTAGTACAAATGCCCGTGCGTTGCACCGGGCGAAAAATGAAATATAACATGCTCCACGTGCCACTATGCAACATTTTTTTAATCTAATTTCACGGGGACATTATCTTCTATTGCTTTGGCACCAATCACCCATCTACTTCTTCCTTTATCCATTGTCCCTGTATCTCCAATCAAAGCACATTATCACCATCAATGGCACGTGTCATTCGTAACCCTCCAACGCCCACACTTTGAATTCCAAACTCGTAACCATGCCATCAGCACTCGGCATCAAGTTCTGACTACCATCGCTGACATGTATGCACCATACTCGGCAACCTTCCAATCGGCTCACTCCTTCATTTGCCATTCCCTCCTTTTATTCTCTTCCTAATCAGATCATGTAATAGTGCAACTGTAAATTCTAGTCAAACGCTCCATCGGCTCACTAAAGTTATGTAAGTCACTAAACACTTCTCTGAAAACCATTTTTTTAATATTAGAAAATAAAAGCATGGAAGTGTATACTAAGTAGTTCTATTTTCGGTTCCTGCCAGGAATTTCAGGACTTAGCTCTTGAACTTTATACAGACAGATTCTCTTGTTGCGCAGCAGAATGGTCGCTGCCATTGACATGCAAAGAAAAAACTTGAGAAGTGTAAATGTACTGAAGCATGGAGCACACATCATCATCAGTCTTAGCTGGTTGAACCTTTGTTTTAGACTATCTTTTTTTCTGGTTTTATGCCACAACGCTACTGGTCTGTGTCGTTCCGTATCTTTTGATAGTGGAACCATATCTACTCTAGGTCGTACGAAAAAAAAACACAGCATCATCAGTTTGGACTAAGATGACCAATACAAATCTTTTCATGAGATCGTGTGGCGCTCAAACAAATGTACAGAGATCAGACAACAACATTGAGTACTCGTACATGCATACACCAGGCGTAACAACTAACAAACGGGAGTGTAGTGCTCCAATTCCTTACGAAGCGGAAGGCGGTAAGCTACAGAAAGTAGGCAGCATAATTTAGTCCAAGCATCCAGAAATGAACTAAATCATTATTAGGTACATATAATGAGAAGAACAATAAAAATTGTAACAGTTAAGTATTAACATGAGGGTGTAAAAATCCAAGAACTAACAGCTCTCTTGGGCCATTGCCAGATTATTATTTTGTTCTACAGTATTTTCAGATTTGTCGGCACCACCTTGGGCCATTATCGTATCCTGACCTTGTTGTGTTCAATGCCTACATTTAGGTTATCGTCTGAAATCTGTCAACCAGCAAAGAGGATACAGTTGCTATTTCAAGGTAACAATATCAGAAGGCACGTTACCTAAACTGAACACGCAAGGCTCTACATTGGGGTATCATCAATTTTCACAAGAAAACCTAGAAAAAAATAGAGTTTGTAAACAGAGAAGTCTGCCGAGCAATGTTCGACAGTGATCAAGAATGCATAGTTAGGAGAGTTCCAAGAGGAAACAGAGTCCAGGAATTTTGCAAGGCTCTCTGTAGTTTGAAACAGCAAAAACAAAACATATGCCTCTCATATAATTTGTTTTTGTTCAATTTAAAAATGTGTCTTCAATCACAGCAATAGATAAATTGCCATAGACATACTCCCAAACTATGTGTGCCTCACAGAAGAGGCTCGACGTTAGTCAAAATGTATGAACAACGACGATCGAAGCATCTGCATGGTTTTAATAGAAGGCACGGGAATAGAAAGTATAGTTCTACATTTACCTTGTGTGATGATGCCAACAAATTAATACAAATTAATTGAATTATAAAAATCAAGGCAACATACCTCTTTCACTGGTTGTAGCATACACACTGGGGTTGGTCTCTAACAGAGCACGTGAACTGAACTAACAAAGTTGATCCCAACTGAACAAAGGGCATACCTACAGTGTATGTAACCAGTAATCAGAATATATTTTAAATTATCTCTAGGTCTACTCTTTCTGTTTGTCAGTGGAATTCACTACAGTATATGCAACTATAAAATAAAACATGGAAATAAAATGATGCATCAATTGCAATAGATGAACGACACGTGATCTCCAGAGATAGCATTCAGAATCCAGAGACAGACAAAGTTAACTGCTGGTTCATAAATCAAAATAAACCCACCTATTCAAAATAAAGAGAAGATGCAACACAGATAGAATAGATGAGGTACGACATTGGCACTATGCACCATCTTTACCATTGCAAACATTTGTGAAATAAGATACAGTCAATTAGCAAAACCATGTTTTATTAGGATGATAATAAAGATACAAATTTGACCTCAATGATGATCTAAGCCATCACATATTTTTTATGGCAGTTTAGTATTATGTTTTCCCTTCTGGGATAATGGCAGGTAAATATCTTGTCCCGGTATTATGCATACATCCAGTATTACTCTCAGCCATACTTTTCTCATTAGCAGATTGTTGCTAGATAATATCCAAGTCTAGACTCTAGATTTAGAAGATGAAACAGAGGTAGCAATGGCAGGAAATGCTTTTGACAGTTCACACCAACAGAGATTCATGTACACCATGGTTGCTTATAAACTGACCCATACCATAGTCCACCCAATTGCAGATATAGAAAAAAGCTTGGAATTGTTGTAACTCGAGTGATAGTTCAACTGACATAGACATACCTTGCCTGGATACCGAGATTGTCGGGATAGATGAGAAGAGGGCACTGACAAATATCAAGAATGTGAACAATTGCTGCTTGCAAGGCACATGGATGGTGGGCATCGATTGCAAGTCATGCTTGTGTTCAACTCACATCACAGTGCTGCACCTTCCTTGATCAACCTGTATGACACATGTGCAATGCAACACAAATTGATATGACATGAGATAGCGAAAAAAAAACCGCTCGTTCAAAAATCCTAGAAGAATTCAAGCACACCACCTACATCTTTCTTGCCGATCTTCATGGTCTTCTCCTGTAACACGCTGAGGTCTTTGATGCTCCACCGCATAAACTGTGGTATGACGAATAGCGACATCATCTTGAAAAAAGACTCCAGGCAACAACATGGTCGTGGTCGTTCCATCGGGGGCGTTGCTGAGGACATGATATCACACCAACTGGTACTACACTTTTCGTGAAATTTTTTGGTAGTATACTTTGTTGAGAATCATGTATCAACACAAATCTTATCAGTACATGAGCCGAGGTGGAAGATCATATATGTATCTATGATTGTGCATATCTAACATTATATACGATGGAAGTGCATCCAATGAGGCATAGATGAAAACCTGGGTGTCGTGGCTGACGAGAAAGGCGGTGGGGGGCTGGAAGTTGCCGAGCTAACTGCAAAAAATCTAGATGGCTGACAACATCACATTGATCAGCATGTAGAACATCACGGCTGGCGTGGCCAGAGGCGCAAGCAGTGGTAGCTCCAGCACCGTCGCTGAGGCCATGCTAGTGCAGCTAGGCAATGAATTTGATCCTACCATAATGGTGATAGGGTAATTAGTTTTTTATGAACTATACACCACATACTTTTGGACCAGATTTCTTTCTACTATTGTCTATCACAAATGGAAAACAGTAGCACATACTGCATTGTTGAGAATTATATGTGGGCTCCAATAATCATATAATTACACTGATTAATCAGACTCATAAGAAAATTAAGAGCATCTAGTTATTACGGTAAAAGAGGAGATGCACTTATATAGTGCCAAGAACAAAACATGGATTGCTCTAACACATAATATCAGAAGAAATACATTTCTACCATTTACAGAAAAAAACTTGCACTAATTAAAAGGGATCACCTGTACTTACCTTTACTACAGGAAAATGTCTAACAATATTACAATAAACTGAAACTAATGCAGAGGATAAAAATTATGGTGGTTGTATCCTGTCATTTGGGGAAACATCTCAACAGTGGCTTTCCCAAACAGTACCCCCATTTCTTGAATTGATAATGCACAAATTCATCTTGCAGACAAATCAGTAAAACTGAAAATATGTGTTGCAATTGATGGTGCTTTTTATGTTCTCATGAACATCTATGTTAGCATATAAAAATGTAGGCTCATCTCCAGAAACGAAGGAAACGTTAATGTATCTTCTATTGATGAAGAATAGACCAGGCAATTTCCGAGGTTTAGAGTACTCACGTATATGTTAACAATTGAGGGGCTTCAGGTAGTGTAGCTCTTCGCTGGCTGAATGACGATGGCTAGCATAGATTTGCATCAAAATTATGCTTCAACTATAAACTGTACTGCTATGTATATGATATGCATGTAAAAATAAAATGATCTGAAGACATAGATTACAAACTGATAAAAACAACTCTTAATGGCACCGTGTCAGCTTGCTGTCTCCCCAGTGCTTCCCAAGAACCATGGTGCGAGCTGAAACTGTAAGGCCACTCTGCTTTGGTCAAGCTATAGTAGACTGCTTTACCTCCAGGCGATAGGGTAATTTGTCTTAGACTACCTATCAAGAAAGATGATTCAACTGAGATTAAACAACAATCAGCCCTTGTCATCACACCCTTCCTTTGCTTCAAGGAGTGAGTAGCTGATGCTCCAAATTAGAGCAATATGACTTTCTATGCGCAGGAAATTTCACCTGGATCCGCTCTATAATTGAGGGACTCACAATTGTAACTATCTCCCAAACTAACTTTTTCATTCACGCCTCTACAACGCCACACTCTTTCTTATGCAACTTGCTAGTGACAGAGACGACCAAGTCAATGGCGAGATCTATAGAAAAATTGCTGCTCGATTCTTCCAATTACCTCATCAATTTTGCTATTAGTTGAATGAAATAACAAAGCAATCACATCATCTATTCATAATCTGCATAGACATAAGGAGGGCTGGCGACCGAGGGCCTCTGCTCGTCGGCATCGACCACCGCTCCTTGGAGAAGACTACCATGTCGGATCCCGTCGGCTGGACTCCGCGCCATGGTCAGCGTCATCCTCCAGCGTGGGCTCACGCAGGCAGGCCACGGAGGAGCAAGGCGACTATGAGGGACACGACCGCCGCAAGGTGCCGCGCGACGCTCCAGCTTTCGCATCCTGCTTCTTAAAAAAGGACTACAGGTTGAATTCTCAAAAATCAGAGGGACTTTTCTGTAAAAAAGCCGCGATGGTGAACCCGTCAGACTCAATCCGTGCTTTATTATCTATATATATATATATATATATATATATATATATATATATATACCAATATAAAAAGACCCAAATGGGCAGATCCAACATATCTCAACCATCCGATCGCGTTAATCCAACAACCCTTATTGTCCTAATGTCGAGCGACTAAACACGTTTAGCGCCAATCAATCCTTTCTATTCTCGCCTTGATCCCCTTCCTTACGTGTATACCTTTCACAGGAAAGGAACCGCCGCATCGCATCTACCCGCCGCTCCTTCGCCGCCACTGTGCCCCCATCCGCCCCACGCCATGCCCCCATCCGCCCCACGCCACGCCCCCATCGCGTCGCGACGCCGCCGTTCGAGCAGGGACGCCGCCGCCGCCTTCCCGCCGCCTGGACAGCAGGGCCGCCGCCGCCGCCTTCCCGCCGCCTGGACAACAGGGACGCTGCTGCCGTCTTCCTGCCGCCTGGGCAGCAGGGCCGCCACCGCCGCCGCCTTCTCGCCTGCTGGATAGCAGGGACGCCGCCGCCTGGTGCGCTGCCTGCCTGAGGCCGTCCGCACCGACGCCCGTCGGTCGCCCCTCGGTTTGTCGGTTTGCCCCTGTATTCTTTCTGTTTTCAGATACCTGCTGCTTCATGTTCATTTCAGCAAATACACAATTTCAGCAAAGCTGCTACCCAATCTGATGGAAACATAGTTTACTTTGCATTACCTCAACTTTTCTCACCGTTAGATTTAGGTGATTACCTAAACTTTGCATTACCTCGACTTCTCTCACCGTTATACGGATTTCACTCTTCAAGCAGATGGAACATGCTCATTCCGGTGATTCTCTGTCGCTGTCAGAGAATCATGATCGTTCCCAGTTTACGGACCTTACAAACAATTCCACATCAGGGAAACAAAATCATGCATATGAGAATGTGCACGCTATAAAACCGCAGGGCAGCAAGGGATGGTATGCCCGAATGACTGATGACAAGAAGGCTGAATACCTCCTGAAACGGCGTCAGGCACGGGCTGAAGAAAAGGCTGCTAATGCCAACTGTCAGCAAGTATCTCAACAACATTCTTCTTCGTGTTTGTCTCTGCAATGTACGCCTTTCACCAATATAACGAACACAGGTACATATGGTACATTCCTAATCTCTGGAACTTTACTGCATTGCTTCATGCATAATTTAATCATGCATTTCTTTTCCTTTTTTTGCCACTTATTTTAGGTACAACTGCAAGCTCCGGGAGTTCTGATCGTCAACCTGCGGTTACTAATGTTGCATGCAAAAAACAAGGTTGGTACGCCGGTCTGTCAGAAGAGAAGAAAGCTCAACACCTGCAGAAGCCCCGTTTGGCCCGACTAGAAAAGAAACTTGCAGCAAAAAGTGTCCCTGCTAATGTACCTCAGTCCCATACCCCACCTCTTTCCACAGGTAATACCTCCTAAGCACACTTTGTTTTGGATGATGTAATCATCCTTCCTGTGTTCCTTTCCTCTTTTTTGCCGTGTATATAGTATATGTATGGTTGCAAGCTTCGGGAGTGCTAATCATCATCCTGTAGATGGTAATGTTGGGTGCAAAAAACAAAGTGGGCGGGGGGGGGGGGGGGGGGTATGGCAGTCTATCCCAAGAGAAGAAAGCAGAACACCTACTGAAGCTACGGATGGCACGACAAGAAAAGAAAGTTGCAGCAAAAGGTGTCAATGTTGATGTAACTACATCCCCTACCCCTCAAGTTTTCACGGGTAACATCTCCTATCTGGTATATTCATTCCCTACTATGGCTTATTACTATCTGTCAATTTTAAAAGCATGTCATCACATTTGTTTATGTCAGCACTATCCTACGATAGCCATCAGCTAAACATGCCCTGCAGAGGCTCCGTTACTGACGATGACGATGATTATTATTGGATGCACACTGATATGACTTACCAACGAGGTACGATGCATGTTCAACATGTATATGACATGCAAGCTCGAGAAAGATTTGTGCCCCCAAGTTATGTATCTGGACCCTCGAGTGAGATGATAGGTGTGTACTCAACCTACACTAATTTCATCTTTTATTATGATTGCATGCCCTTCCGGAGTTCATATACCTAATTGCCATGTTCATGTATGTTGCCAGATTCATCTTCTGAGAGGAAACGACGTCGTATGCGGGAACAATATGCAAACATGCTAGATCATGACAAAGAAACTGTCTTGTGTCGGAATCGTGCATATAAGATAGGACGACGGTGTACCACCCCATTATCCGAACAATCTTACATTGCCGATGTCGTGGGTGGATCCAAATCGCACTCACCAACTACACCTTCCATACCGCCAGAACCATATGGATATAGCTCCACTGGTAATTTTTAGTCCCCGTTGTTGTCCATTTACTAGCACTTTAAGTATGGCTATGTTATGCATGGTAATTGGGCGCATATATGCCTTCCATTCTAGCGCTTTCTATGTATCCCAGATGTCATCCACAATGAGGAAGAGTCTGATGAAGCTGGAATTTTTGAGCCAATTCAACCCTCTGCTGAAATGGAAGGTATATTTTTCATCACATTTTCTCCTGTATTACCTAATATGTCTTCCAGTTGAATCAGCATTATTGTGCTCCCAGGATTCTTCGACAACATGCAAGAGGACGAAATATTAGACGATGATGACGAAGAATGCAGGATATTTAGTACAGAAGGTGGCTTGTACAACAAATTTGCATTACATTATTGTAGCATACTCTTATTACTTTGGACCTCACTACTTCGATAACTTTCCAGGCCATGACTTCGAGTCATATAGAGTGATAACTATTGTGGATTCGGGTATCCATAATGATGATCCTTATGACAATATATACAGAAAACTACCGACAAGCCATCATGTTTTGAAGCCAGCTAAAGATTGTGACCACTGTGGAGCTATGAGATTCCAGTATGAGGGTCCAGCCTTCTGTTGTAGAAAAGGAAAGGTCAAAATATTTATCCCAGATGTTCCTCAAGAGTTGCAATGGTTGTTTACAAGTCCAAATGATGAGGATGCAAAATATTTTAGACATCACATTCGGTATTTTAACTCTCACTTCTCCTTCACAAGTCTTGGAGTCACCCTTGACCATCAGGTTAGCAGTGCGGCCAGAACTGGGGTATATACATTCCGTGTGCATGGTCAATTGTATCACCGTCTAGACCATTTGGTGCCAGCTGGTCAAGGACCTAGGCATTTGCAATTGTACATTTTTGATATAGATGACACCTTGGAGCATAGGGTGAAACGGTCTCCAGATCTTGATATCAATCTCATACGAAAGATTTTGCGGATACTAGACAACAACCCCTATGTGGACATATTTAAGAGCATCGGTTCTGTTCCAAACCTGGCAGAGTATAGGATTTCATTAAACACAGATATAAAACTGGATCAATGAAGGTACAATGCTCCTACAACTTCTCAGGTGGCTGCAATGTGGGTTGAAGGGAGTGACCCGCAGAACACCTTTGACAGAAGTGTGATTGTGTATGGAAAAGGGGACCGTCCTATATATATCAGAGCATACTATGCATGCTATGATCCTTTGGCATATCCATTGTTTTTCCCCGGCGGGGATACAGGATGGAACCGTTTCATGCCGTATGATGAGCCAGCTACACTTCATACTGAGTGCGATGATGACACCGCTGATGTACCAGCTTCCATTCCTCGAGGCAACGAGGATGCCACCGCCACCGTTGAGGGACCGACTTTCACTTCCCAGGGCAACGATGATGACACACATGATGAAGGATATGAAGTTACACCAGGTGATTATAGATGTGTTGTAGGGCCACAAGTAGTGACTTTCTTTGATCTTTCGTTTTCAGCTTTTACTAATGGTTCATTTTCTCCAACCATCTCTAGATGACAATGAGAGCGACGACAAGGATGGGGTTGTGGAGTCCAGAAAATTTGTCAGCGCACGCGAGTACTATTGTTTCAAGCTACAGGCTAGGAAGGATTTTTTAACATCATATTGTTTGGGGCACGCCTTTTCCAGCAGTGGGCTGTTGATATGTACATAAAGATGGAGACCATGAGGCTTGATTTCTATTCGAAACCAAAGAATCAGAAGCTCATACGTGCTGAACTCTACCAGGTAATGTTTTCCATTGTGCCTTGAATTGAAAATGATATTGACCATGAGGTAATACTTGTCAATGATTAGCTGAACAATGTTTGCCATAGTGATCTTAATAATAATTTGATGTGCCCTCCACAATATGTGTTTTTCAAATATGGTGGACCAGAGCTTTGTGCATTCATGTTTTTATTCATTTACTAGGGTGTTGTTGATATCATTGAGGCTGGCGAGACACGTGCTTCTCATGTTGGCAAGAGAATCATTCTTCCACGTACTTTTCCTGGAGGTGATCGAGATATGCAACGGCGATTCCTTGATGCGATGGCTATTGTGTAACGGTTTGGGAAACCAGATTACTTCGTCACGATGACTTGCAACCCGTACTGGGAAGAAATAACTTCCAAACTTACACCTGGGCAAACACCGCAAGACCGCCCAGACCTGGTTGCTAGGGTATATAGGGCCAAGTTGCGAGATATGAAAGATCTTTTGATTAAAAAAATATATTTTGGCAAGGTTGCTGCTTATGTTGGATACTCAACAACATTCTTCTTCATGTTTGTCTCTGCAACGTACGCCTTTCACCAATATAACCAACACAGGTACATATGGTACATTCCTAATCTCTGGAACTTTACTGCATTGCTTCATGCATAATTTAATCATGCATTTCTTTTCCTTTTTTCCCACTTATTTTAGGTACAACTGCAAGCTCTGGGAGTTCTGATCGTCAACCTGCGGTTACTAATGTTGCATGCAAAAAACAAGGTTGGTACGCCGGTCTGTCAGAAGAGAAGAAAGCTCAACACCTGCAGAAGCTCAGTTTGGCCCGACTAGAAAAGAAACTTGCAGCAAAAAGTGTCCCTGCTAATGTACCTCAGTCCCATACCCCACCTCTTTCCACAGGTAATACCTCCTAAGCACACTTTGTTTTGGACGATGTAATCATCCTTCCTGTGTTCCTTTCCTCTTTTTTGCCGTGTATATAGTATATGTATGGCTGCAAGCTTCGGGAGTACTGATCATCATCCTGCAGATGGTAATGTTGGGTGCAAAAAACAAAGTGGGCGGGGGGGGGGGGTGATATGGCAGTCTATCCCAAGAGAAGAAAGCAGAACACCTGCTGAAGCTACGGATGGCCCGACAAGAAAAGAAAGTTGCAGCAAAAGGTGTCAATGTTGATGTAAATCCATCCCCTGCACCTCAAGTTTCCACGGGTAACATCTCCTATCTGGTATATTCATTCCCTACTATGGCTTATTACTATCTGTCAATTTTAAAAGCATGTCATCACATTTGTTTATGTCAGCACTATCCTACGATAGCCATCAGCTAAACATGCCCTGCAGAGGCTCCGTTACTGACGATGACGATGATTATTATTGGATGCACACTGATATGACTTACCAGCAAGGTATGATGCATGTTCAACATGTATATGACATGCAAGCTCGAGAATGATTTGTGCCCCCAAGTTATGTATCTGGACCCTCGAGTGAGATGATACGTGTGTACTCAACCTACACTAATTTCATCTTTTATTATGATTGCATGCCCTTCCGGAGTTCATATACCTAATTGCCATGTTCATGTATGTTTTTGTTGGAAATATGCCCTAGAGGCAATAATAAAGTGGTTATTATTATATTTCCTTGTTCATGATAATTGTCTATTGTTCATGCTATAATTGTATTAACCGGAAACCGTAATACATGCGTGAATACATAGATCACAGCATGTCCCTAGTAAGCCTCTAGTTGATTAATAGATGGTTATGGTTTCCTAACCATGGACATTGGATGTCATTGATAACGGGATCACATCATTAGGAGAATGATGTGATGGACAAGACCCAATCCTAAGCATAGCACAAGATCGTGTAGTTCGTTTGCTAGAGCTTTTCTAATGTCAAGTATCATTTCCTTAGACCATGAGATTGTGCAACTCCCGGATACCGTAGGAATGCTTTGGGTGTATCAAACGTCACAACATAACTGGGTGACCATAAAGGTGCACTACAGGTATCTCCGAAAGTGTCTGTTGGGTTGGCACGAATCGAGACTGGGGTTTGTCACTCCGTATGACGGAGAGGTATCTCTGGGCCCACTCGGTAATGCATCATCATAATGAGCTCAATGTGACTAAAGAGTTAGCCACGGGATCATGTGTTACGGAACGAGTAAAGAGACTTGCCGGTAACAAGATTGAGCGAGGTATGGGGATACCGACGATCGAATCTCAGGCAAGTAACATACCGATGGACAAAGGGAATTGTATACGGGATTGATTGAATCCTCGACATCGTCGTTCATCCGATGAGATCATTGTGGAACATGTGGGAGCCAACATGGGTATCCAGATCCCGCTCTTGGTTATTGGCCGGAGAGATGTCTCGGTCATGTCTGCATGGTTCCCGAACCCGTAGGGTCTACACACTTAAGGTTCAGTGACGCTAAAGTCGTTATGGGAAATAGTACGTGGTTACCAAATGTTGTTCGGAGTCCTGGATGAGATCTCAGACGTCACGAGGAGTTACGGAATGGTCTGGAGGTGAAGATTTATATATGGGAAGTCATCATACGGTCACCGGAAGTATTCGGGGGTTTACCGGTATTGTACCGGGACCACCGAAGGGGTTCCGGGGGTCCACCGGGAGGGTCCACCTGCCCCGGAGGGCCCTATGGGCTGTATGTGGAAGGGAACCAGCCCCTAAGTGGGCTGGGCGCCATCCCCCTTAGGGCCCATGCGCCTAGGGTTTGGGGGAAACCCTAAAGGGGGCGCCCCCCTTGGCTTGGGGGGCAAGCCCCCTCCCCTTGGCCGCCGCCCCCCCTCTAGATCTCATCTAGAGGGGCCGGCCCCCTTCCCCCTTCGCCCTATAAATAGATGGGAGGAGGAAGGGCAGCAGGACCTCATCCAAGGCGCAGCCCTCTCCCTCTCCAACACCCCCTCCTCCTCCGTTGAGCTTGGCGAAGCCCTGCCGGAGAACTGCAAGCTCAACCACCACGCCGTCGTGCTGCCGGAGTTGTCTTCCCCAACCTCTCCCTCCTCCTTGCTGGATCAAGGCGCGGGAGACATCACCGGGCTGCACGTGTGTTGAACGCGGAGGCGCCGTTGTTCGGCGCTTAGATCGAAATCGACCGCGATCTGAATCGCTGCGTGTACGACTCCTCCAACCGCGTTCTTGCAAAGCTTCCGCATCGCGATCTTCAAGGGTATGAAGATGCACTCCCCTCTCTCTCGTTGCTAGTCTCTCCATAGATTGATCTTGGTGATGCGTAGAAATTTTTTTAATTTCTACACCGATCCCCAATAGTGGCATCATGAGCTAGGTCTATGCGTAGTTTCTATGCCCGAGTAGAACACAAGTTGTTGTGGGCATCGATATTGTCAATTTACTTGCCGTTACTAGTCTTATCTTGATTCGGCAGCATCGTGGGATGAAGCGGCCTGGACCGACCTTACACGTACGCTTACGTGAGACAGGTTCCACCGACTGACATGCACTAGTTGCATAAGGTGGCTAGCGGGTGTCTACCTCTCCCACTTTAGTCGGATCAGATTCGATGAAAAGGGTCCTTATGAAGGGTAAATAGAAATTGGCATATCACGTTGTGGTTTTGGCGTAGGTAAGAAACGTTCTTGCTAGAAACCTATAGCAGCCACGTAAAAATTTGCAACAACAATTAGAGGACGTCTAACTTGTTCTTGCAGCATATGCCGTGTGATGTGATATGGCCAAAAGGATGTGATGAATGATATATGTGATGTATGAGATTGATCATGTTCTTGTAATAGGAATCACGACTTGCATGTCGATGAGTATGACAACCGGCAGGAGCCATAGGAGTTGTCTTAATTTATTGTATGGCCTGTGTGTCAATGAAAACGCCATGTAATTACTTTACTTTATTGCTAACCGTTAGCCATAGTAGTAGAAGTAATAGTTGGCGAGACAACTTCATGAAGACACGATGATGGAGATCATGGTGTCATGCCAGTGACGATGATGATCATGGCGCCCCGAAGATGGAGATCAAAAGGAGCAAAATGATATTGGCCATATCATGTCACTATTTGATTGCATGTGATGTTTATCATTTTTTTACATCTTATTTGCTTAGAACAACGGTAGCATAAATAAGATGATCCCTCGCTAAAATTTCAAGAATGTGTTTCCCCTAACTGTGCACCGTTGCGAAGGTTCGTTGTTTCGAAGCACCACGTGATGATCGGGTGTGATAGATTCTAACGTTCGAATACAACGGGTGTAAGCCAGATTTACACATGCAAAACACTTAGGTTGACTTGACGAGCCTAGCATGTACAGACATGGCCTCGGAACACGGAAGACCGAAAGGTCGAACATGAGTCGTATAGAAGATACGATCAACATAGAGATGTTCACCGTTAATGACTAGTCCGTCTCACGTGATGATCGGACACGGCCTAGTCGATTCAGATCATGTGTCACTTAGATGACTAGAGGGATGTCTATCTGAGTGGGAGTTCATTGAATAATTTGATTAGATGAACTTAATTATCATGAACTTAGTCTAAAATCTTTACAATATGTCTTGTAGATCAAATGGCCCACGCTAATGTTACCCTCAACTTCAACGCGTTCCTAGAGAAAACCAAGCTGAAAGACGATGGTAGCAACTACACGGACTGGGTCCGTAACTTGAGGATCATCCTCATAGCTGCCAAGAAAGCATATGTCCTTGAAGCACCGCTAGGTGACACACCTGTTTTCCCAGCAACTCAAGACGTTATGAATGCCTGGCAGTCGCGTAGTGATGATTACTCCCTGGTTCAGTGCGGCATTCTTTACAGCTTAGAACCGGGGCTCCAAAAGCGTTTTGAGCAACACGGAGCATATGAGATGTTCCAAGAGCTGAAAATGGTTTTCCAAGCTCATGCCCGAGTCGAGAGATATGAAGTCTCCGACAAGTTCTACAATTGTAAGATGGAGGAGAATAGTTTTGTCAGCGAGCACATACTCAAAATGTCTGGGTTGCACAACCGCTTGTCTCAGCTGGGAGTTAATCTCCCGGATGACGCGGTTGTTGACAGAATCCTTCAGTCGCTTCCACCTAGCTACAAGAGCTTTGTGATGAACTTCAATATGCAGGGGATGGAAAAAACCATTCCTGAGGTATATTCAATGCTGAAATCAGCGGAGGTGGAGATCAAAAAGGAACATCAAGTGTTGATGGTGAATAAAACCACTAAGTTCAAGAAATGCAAGGGTAAAAAGAACTTCAAGAAGGATGGCAAGGGAGTTGCCGCACCCGGTAAGCAAGCTGCCGGGAAGAAGCCAAAGAATGGACCCAAGCCTGAGACTGAATGCTTTTATTGCAAGGGAAACGGTCACTGGAAGCGGAACTGCCCCAAGTACTTAGCGGATAAGAAGGACGGCAATACCAAAGGTATATGTGATATACATGTTATTGATGTGTACCTTACCAGCACTCGTAGTAGCTCCTGGGTATTTGATACCGGTGCGGTTGCTCATATTTGTAACTCAAAACAGGAGCTGCGGAATAAGCGGAGACTGGCGAAGGACGAGGTGACGATGCACGTCGGGAATGGTTCCAAGGTCGATGTGATCGCCGTCGGCACGCTACCTCTACATCTACCTTCGGGATTAGTTTTAAACCTCAATAATTGTTATTTAGTACCAGCTTTGAGCATGAACATTGTATCAGGATCTCGTTTGATGCGAGATGGCTACTCATTTAAATCCAAGAATAATGGTTGTTCTATTTATATGAGAGATATGTTTTATGGTCATGCCCCGCTGGTCAATGGTTTATTTTTATTGAATCTCGAACATGATGTCACACATATTCATAGTGTGAATGCCAAGAAATGTAAGGTTGATAATGATAGTCCCACATACTTGTGGCACTGCCGCCTTGGTCACATTGGTGTCAAACGCATGAAGAAACTCCATGCAGATGGACTTTTGGAGTCTCTTGATTATGAATCATTTGACACGTGCGAACCATGCCTCATGGGCAAAATGACCAAGACTCCGTTCTCCGGAACAATGGACCGAGCAACCAACTTATTGGAAATCATACATACTGATGTGTGCGGTCCAATGAGCGTTGAGGCTCGCGGTGGTTATCATTATGTTCTCACCCTCACTGATGACTTAAGTAGATATGGGTATGTCTACTTAATGAAACACAAGTCTGAGACCTTTGAAAAGTTCAAGAAATTTCAGAGTGAGGTTGAGAATCAACGTGACGGGAAAATAAAGTTCTTACGATCAGATCGTGGAGGGGAATATTTGAGTCACGAATTTGGCACCCACTTAAGGAAATGTGGAATTGTTTCACAACTCACGCCGCCTGGAACACCTCAGCGTAATGGTGTGTCCGAACGTTGTAATCGCACTCTATTAGATATGGTGCGATCTATGATGTCTCTTACTGATCTACCGCTATCATTTTGGGGTTATGCTTTAGAGACTGACGCATTCACTTTAAATAGGGCTCCGTCGAAATCCGTTGAGACGACACCGTATGAATTATGGTTTGGGAAGAAACCTAAGCTGTCGTTTCTGAAAGTTTGGGGATGCGATGCTTATGTCAAGAAACTTTAACCTGAAAAGCTCGAACCCAAATCAGAAAAATGCGTCTTCATAGGATACCCTAAGGAAACTATTGGGTATACCTTCTACCTTAGATCCGAAGGCAAGATCTTTGTTGCCAAGAATGGATCCTTTCTAGAGAAAGAGTTTCTCTAGAAAGAAATGAGTGGGAGGAAAGTGGAGCTTGATGAGATGACCCTTCTCGAACCGGAGTGTAGCGCAGCGCAAGAAAATGTTTCTGTGGTGCCTGCACCGACTAGAGAGGAAGTTAATGATGACGATCATGATCAAGTTACCACTAAACTTCGTAGGTCCACAAGGACACGTTCCGCACCAGAGTGGTACGGCAACCCTGTCCTGGAAGTCATGTTGTTAGACAACGGTGAACCTTCGAACTATGAAGAAGCGATGGCTGGCCCGGATTCCAACAAATGGCTTGAAGCCATGAAATCCGAGATAGGATCCATGTATGAAAACGAAGTATGGACTTTGACAGACTTGCCCGATGATCGGCAAGCCATAGAGAACAAATGGATCTTTAATAAGAAGACAGACACGGATGGTAATGTGACCATCTATAAGGCTCGACTTGTCGCTAAGGGTTATCGACAAGTTCAAGGGGTTGACTACGATGAGACCTTCTCACCCGTAGCGAAGCTGAAGTCCGTCCGAATCATGTTAGCAATTGCCGCGTTCTATGATTATGAGATATGGCAAATGGACGTCAAAACGGCATTCCTTAATGGTTTCCTTAAGGAAGAATTGTATATGATGCAGCCGGAAGGTTTTGTCGATCCTAAGAATGCTGACAAGGTATGCAAGCTCCAGCGCTCAATCTATGGGCTGGTGCAAGCATCTCAGAGTTGGAACATTCGCTTTGATGAGATGATCAAAGCGTTTGGGTTTACACAGACTTATGGAGAAGCCTGTGTTTACAAGAAAGTGAGTGGGAACTCTGTAGCATTTCTCATATTATATGTGGATGACATACTATTAATGGGAAATGATATAGAATTCTTCGAAAGCATAAAGGCCTACTTGAATAAGTGTTTTTCAATGAAGGACCTTGGAGAAGCTGCTTACATTATTAGGCATCAAGATCTATAGAGATAGATCGAGACGCCTCATTGGTCTTTCGCAAAGCACATACCTTGACAAGATATTGAAGAAGTTCAATATGGATCAGTCCAAGAAGGGGTTCTTACCTGTATTGCAAGGTGTGAGATTGAGCACGGCTCAATGGCCAACCTCGGCAGAAGATAGAGAAAAGATGAGTGTCATCCCCTATGCCTCAGCCATAGGGTCTATTATGTATGCCATGCTGTGTACCAGACCTGATGTGAACCTCGCTGTAAGTTTGGTAGGGAGGTACCAAAGTAATCTCGGCATGGAACACTGGACAGCGGTCAAGAACATCCTAAAGTACCTGAAAAGGACTAAGGATATGTTTCTCATTTATGGAGGTGACGAAGAGCTCGTCCTAAAGGGTTACGTCGATGCTAGCTTCGACACAGATCTGGATGACTCCAAGTCACAAACCGGATACGTGTATATTTTGAATGGTGGGGCAGTCAGCTGGTGCAGTTGCAAGTAAAGCGTCGTGGCGGGATCTACATGTGAAGCGGAGTACATAGCAGCCTCGGAGGCAGCACAGGAAGCAGTCTGGATGAAGGAGTTCATCACCGACCTAGGAGTTATTCCCAATGCGTCGGGCCCAATGACTCTCTTCTGTGACAACACTGGAGCTATTGCCCTTGCCAAGGAACGCAGGTTTCACAAGAAGACTAGGCATATCAAGCGTCACTTCAACTCCATTCGTGAACATGTTCAAGATGGAGACATAGATATTTGTAAAGTGCATACGGATCTGAATGTCGCAGATCCGTTGACTAAACCTCTTCCACGAGCAAAACATGATCAACACCAGAAGTCTATGGGTGTTCGATTCATCACAATGTAACTAGATTATTGACTCTAGTGCAAGTGGGAGACTGTTGGAAATATGCCCTAGAGGCAATAATAAAGTGGTTATTATTATATTTCCTTGTTCATGATAATTGTCTGTTGTTCATGCTATAATTGTCTTAACCGGAAACCGTAATATATGTGTGAATACATAGATCACAGCATGTCCCTAGTAAGCCTCTAGTTGACTAGCTCGTTGATCAATAGATGGTTATGGTTTCCTAACCATGGACATTGGATGTCATTGATAACGGGATCACATCATTAGGAGAATGATGTGATGGACAAGACCCAATCCTAAGCATAGCACAAGATCGTGTAGTTCGTTTGCTAGAGCTTTTCTAATGTCAAGTATCATTTCCTTAGACCATGAGATTGTGCAACTCCCGGATACAGTAGGAATGCTTTGGGTGTATCAAACGTCACAACGTAACTGGGTGACCATAAAGGTGCACTACAGGTATCTCCGAAAGTGTCTGTTGGGTTGGCACGAATCGAGACTGGGATTTGTCACTCCGTATGACGGAGAGGTATCTCTGGGCCCACTCGGTAATGCATCATCATAATGAGCTCAATGTGACTAAAGAGTTAGCCACGGGATCATGCGTTACGGAACAAGTAAAGAGACTTGCCGGTAACGAGATTGAACGAGGTATGGGGATACCGACGATCGAATCTCGGGCAAGTAACATACCGATGGACAAAGGGAATTGTATACGGGATTGATTGAATCCTCGACATCGTGGTTCATCCGATGAGATCATCGTGGAACATGTGGGAGCCAACATGGGTATCCAGATCCCGCTGTTGGTTATTGGCCGGAGAGATGTCTCGGTCATGTCTGCATGGTTCCCGAACCCGTAGGGTCTACACACTTAAGGTTCAGTGACGCTAGAGTCGTTATGGGAAATAGTATGTGGTTACCGAATGTTGTTCGGAGTCCCGGATGAGATCCCGGACGTCACGAGGAGTTCCGGAATGGTCCGGAGGTGAAGATTTATATATGGGAAGTCATCATACGGTCACCGGAAGTATTCGGAGGTTTGCCGGTATTGTACCGGGACCACCGAAGGGGTTCCGGGGGTCCACCTGCCCCGGAGGGCCCTATGGGCTGTATGTGGAAGGGAACCAGCCCCTAAGTGGGCTGGGCGCCATCCCCCTTAGGGCCCATGCGCCTAGGGTTTGGGGGAAACCCTAAAGGTGGCGCCCCCTTGGCTTGGGGGGCAAGCCCCCTCCCATTGGCCGCCGCCCCCCCTCTAGATCTCATCTAGAAGGGCCGGCCCCCTTCCCCCTTCGCCCTATAAATAGATGGGAGGAGGGAGGGCAGCAGGACCTCATCCAAGGCGCAGCCCTCTCCCTCTCCAACACCCCCTCCTCCTCCGTTGAGCTTGGCGAAGCCCTGCCGGAGAACTGCAAGCTCCACCACCACGCCGTCGTCCTGCCGGAGTTGTCTTCCCCAACCTCTCCCTCCTCCTTGCTGGATCAAGGTGCGGGAGACATCACCGGGCTGCACGTGTGTTGAACGCGGAGGCGCCGTTGTTCGGCGCTTAGATCGGAATCGACTGCGATCTGAATCGCTGCGTGTACGACTCCTCCAACCGCGTTCTTGCAACGCTTCCGCATCGTGATCTTCAAGGGTATGAAGATGCACTCCCCTCTCTCTCATTGCTAGTCTCTCCATAGATTGATCTTGGTGATGCGTAGAATTTTTTTTAATTTCTACACCGATCCCCAACAGTTGCCAGATGCGTCTTCGAGAGGAAACGTCGTCGTATGCGGGAACAATATGCAAACATGCCAGATCATGAGAAAGAAACTGTCTTGTGTCGGAATCGTGCATATAAGATAGGACGACGGCGTACCACCCCATTATCTGAACAATCTTACATTGCCGATGTCGTGGGTGGATCAAAATCGCACTCACCAACTACACCTTCCATACCGCCACAACCATATGGATATAGCTCCACTGGTAATTTTTAGTCCCCGTTGTTGTCCATTTACTAGCACTTTAAGTATGGCTATGTTATGCATGGTAATTGGGCGCATATATGCCTTCCATTCTACCGCTTTCTATGTATCCCAGATGTCATCCACATTGCGGAAGAGTCTGACGAAGCTAGAATTTTTGAGCCAATTCAACCCTCTGCTGAAATGGAAGGTATATTTTTCATCACATTTTCTCCTGTATTACCTAATATGTCTTCCAGTTGAATCAGCATTATTGTGCTCCCAGTATTCTTCGATGACATGCAAGAGGACGAAATATTAGATGATGATGATGAAGAATGCAGGATATTTAGTACAGAAGGTGGCTTGTACAACAAATTTGCATTACATTATTGTAGCATACTCTTATTACTTTGGACCTCACTACTTCCATAACTTTCCAGGCCATGAGTTCAAGTCATATAGAGTGATAACTATTGTGGATTCGGGTATCCATAATGATGATCCTTATGATAATATATACAGAAAACTACCGACAAGCCATCATGTTTTGAAGCCAGCTAAAGATTGTGACCACTATGGAGCTATGAGATTCCAGTATGAGGGTCCAGCCTTCTGTTGTAGTAAAGGAAAGGTCAAAATATTTATCCCAGATGTTCCTGAAGAGTTGCAACGGTTGTTTACAAGTTCAAATGATGAGGATGCAAAATATTTTAGACATCACATTCGGTATTTTAACTCTCACTTCTCCTTCCCAAGTCTTGGAGTCACCCTTGACCATCAGGTTAGCAGTGCGGCCAGAACTGGGGTATATACATTCCGTGCGCATGGTCAGTTGTATCACCGTCTAGACCATTTGGTTCCAGCTGGTCAAGGACCTAGGCATTTGCAATTGTACATTTTTGATACAGATGACACCTTGGAGCATAGGGTGAAACGGTCTCCAGATCTTGATATCAATCTCATACGGAAGATTTTGCGGATACTAGACAACAACCCCTATGTGGACATATTTAAGAGCATCGGTTCTGTTCCAAACCTGGCAGAGTATAGGATTTCATTAAACACAGATATAAAACTGGATCAACGAAGGTACAATGCTCCTACAGCTTCTCAGGTGGCTGCAATGTGGGTTGAAGGGAGTGACTCGTAGAACACCTTTGATAGAAGTGTCATTGTGTATGGAAAAGGGGACCGTCCTGCATATATCAGAGCATACTATGCATGCTATGATCCTTTGGCATATCCATTGTTTTTCCCCGGCGGGGAGATAGGATGGAACCGTTTCATGTCGTAAGATGAACCAGCTACACTTCATACTGCGTGCGATGATGACACCGTTGATGTACCAGCTTCCATTCCTTGAGGCAACGAGGATGCCACCGCCACCATTGAGGGACCGACTTTCACTTCCCAGGGCAACGATGATGACACACATGATGAAGGATATGAAGTTCCACCTGGTGAGTATAGATGGGTTGTAGGGCCACAAGTAGCGACTTTCTTTGATCTTTCATTTTCAGCTTTTACTAATGGTTCATTTTCTCCAACCATCTCCAGATGACAACGAGAGCGATGACGAGGATGGGGTTGTGGAGTCCAGAAAATTTGTCAGCGCACGCGAGTACTATTGTTTCAAGCTACAGGTCGGGAAGGGACTTTTTAACATCATATTGTTTGGGGCACGCCTTTTCCAGCAGTGGGCTGTTGATATGTACATAAAGATGGAGACCATGAGGCTTTATTTCTATTCGAAACCAAAGAATCAAAAGCTCATACGTGTTGAACTCTACCAGGTAATGTTTTCCATTGTGCCTTGATTTGAAAATGATATTGACCATGAGGTAATACTTGTCAATGATTAGCTGAACAATGTTTGCCATAGTGATCTTAATAATAATTTGATGTGCCCTCCACAATATGTGTTTTTCAAATATGGTGGACCAGAGCTTTGTACATTCATGTTTTTATTCATTTACTAGGGTGTTGTTGATATCATTGAGGCTGGCGAGACACGTGCTTCTCATGTTGGCAAGATAATCATTCTTCCACGTACTTTTCCTGGAGGTGATAGAGATATGCAACGGCGATTCCTTGATGCGATGGCTATTGTGCAACGGTTTGGGAAACCAGATTACTTTGTCACGATGACTTACAACCCGTACTGGGAAGAAATAACTTCCAAACTTACACCTGGGCAAACACCGCAAGACCGCCCAGACCTGGTTGCTAGGGTATACAGGGCCAAGTTGCGAGATATGAAAGATCTTTTGATTAAAAAAAATATTTTGACAAGGTTGCTGCTTATGTTCATGTTACTGAGTTTCAGAAGAGGGGGTTGCCACATGAGCACATCCTTTTGATCATGGACACAGATAGTAAGCCAACAAACCCCGATGGTTATGACAGAGTCATATCGGCTGAGATTCCTGACAAGGACAAATACCCTATACTGCATGCTCTGGTGATCAAACATATGCTCCATGGTCCATGTGGTACTCTTAAGAAAAATTGTCCTGGCATGATAGATGGAGAATGCCGTTTTCGCTATCCTCGACAGTTTTGTGCCGCTACGCAGCAAGGAAAAGACTCATATCCCATCTATAGGAGGAGAGATGATGGCAGACGCGTAAAGGTCAGGGGTGCTGTGTTGGATAATAGATGGGTGGTCCCATACAACCCTGGTCTACTCATGCGGTATAACTGTCATATCAACGTTGAAGCTTGCTCAAGCATCAAAGATGTTAAATATCTTTTCAAATACATCTATAAAGGACATGATCGTGCATCCTTCTCGGTCAATTCAGTAGGAAATGATGATAGTGTAATAAATGAGATTCGGCAATACAGAGATGCAAGGCTCATATCACCTCCGGAGGCTATCTATAGGATTTGTGCTTTCCATATGTTTGGTGTCTCTCCGGCTGTTCTGCAACTCCAGCTCCATTTACCCAATATGCATAGTGTTGCATTCAAAGGGTCTGATAACCTAGAGGATGTCATCACACGCCCATCTTCTTCTAAAACTATGCTTACAGAATATTTCAAGATGAACCTGGTGGACCCTTATGCACGGAATTTCTTGTACAAAGAGTTCCCAGAATTCTTTCGGTGGATTAAAGGTCAGAAGAAGTGGCAGAGAAGAAAAAATAGGGGACGTGGACAAGTTGGTAGAATTGTGTATGCAAACCCTGCTGAAGGTGAGAGATACTACTTGAGGGTGCTTCTAAATCATGTTAGAGGTGCAACTTCATATGAGGATTTGAAAACTGTACATGGAAAGATTTGCTTGACCTTCAGAGAAGCGTGTGAGGAGAGAGGCCTTATAGAGAGTGACAAATCCCTTGATGACTGCTTGACTGAGGCTGCTACTTTCCAGATGCCTACTGCTCTAAGAAGGCTTTTTGCGACTATTTTGGTGTTCTGCGAGGCGACCAACATCAAAGAACTATGGGACAAACATCTGGAGGCGATGTCTGAGGATTATCGTCGTATGGAGCCCAATGAAGCAGCATTAGAGCAGATGGTGCTGAGAGACATCAGGGATTTGATTCATTCAATGTTTAAGGATATTAAAAGCTATGGCCTTCCGGAGGTAATTGAAACAGATGGTGATTATTCTACCGACAACTTGAGAGATGTTCGGGAAGAATTTTCAATCGGTGTCGACCAGGAGCATCTAGATTTGTTTACTTCTTTGAACGCTGAGCAGCGAGCTGGATTTGATGAAATATTGGATCACGTGGTCAACAATAGGAGCCAAATATTCTTTATTGATGGTCCAGGTGGCACAGGGAAAACTTTTCTGTATAAAGCACTTCTTGCTAGGGTACGTTCACTGGGACAAATAGCTATTGCAACTGCTACATCTGGTATAGCAGCATCGATCATGCCCGGCGGACGAACCGCCCATTCCAGGTTCAAAATACCGATTAGGCTCACAGACAGTAGCATGTGCAGTTTCACGAAGCAGAGTGGTACCGGGGAGTTGCTTTGGAGGGCATCGTTGATAGTATGGGATGAAGTTGCCATGACAAAGCGTCACGCAGTTGAGGCACTTGATAGGTCACTACAGGATATCATGGGATGTGATTTCCCTTTTGGGGGGAAGATTGTTGTGTTTGGAGGGGATTTTAGGCAGGTCCTTCCTGTGGTGACACGTGGGACAAGAGCACAGATCACTGACGCAACACTACAGAGATCTTATCTATGGGAGAATATTAAGAAAATATGACTGATGCGTAATATGAGAGCACAAACTGACCCATGGTTCTCCAAATATCTCCTAAGAATTGGGAATGGAACGGAAGAGACGATCGGTGATGATTATGTGCGTCTTCTTGATGACATTGTCATACGGTACACTTCCACAGAAGAATCGGTAAACAAGCTTATCGAAGATGTCTTCCCATCACTGCATGAGAATGCTGCATGTGGAGCCTACATGAGCACACGTGCTATCCTTTCTACCAAGAATGACCATGTGGACGAGCTCAATGGAAAGATGATTGACAGATTTCCTGGTAAAGAAAAAGTATACTATAGCTTTGACTCCGTCGAAGATGATGCACACAATAACTATCCAATCGACTATCTAAACTCCATCACCCCAAATGGCTTGCCCCCACATGTTTTGAAAATCAAGGTCAACTGCCCTGTCATTTTGCTCTGAAATCTCGATCCTCACAATGGACTATGTAACGGAACAAGATTGATGATTAGAGCGTTCCAAAATAATGCAATAGATGCTGAGATTGTTGGTGGACAACATGCTGAAAAGAGAGTGTTCATACCTAGGATTCCTTTGGCACCCTCAGATGATATTTCACTTCCTTTCAAGTTGAAGAGAAAACAATTCCCGCTTCGCTTGAGTTTTGCGATGACCATAAACAAAGCCCAGGGGCAAACCCTCCCAACTGTTGGTATTTACCTTCCTGAGCCCGTCTTCTCGCATGGTCAGCTATATGTTGCACTGTCAAGGGGAGTGTCAAGGCAGACCACTAGGATTTTGGCCAAGCCAAATAAGGATATAGATCCCACGGGGAAAAGCACCAAAAACATTGTGTATAGAGACGTCTTGGAGGGATGAAGCAGGTTTGTTATCCTTAAATTTTGCTGTGGATTTCTACTACTGGGCGTGTATTCATAGTACTTCTTACAGCTAACATCTTATGTTTCTAAATGCAGCTACCATTTTATCGTTCAAAGTTAACTCATAAGTATTTATTGGTGTGCCTAGCTAGCATTGTTATTTATTCATGGTTGTGATCACACATGATCCATCCGTTCTGTCGGCAGGTAAATAATTGGACCCGCTCCACCATTAGTTCATCATTTCATTATGAACTGTCTTTCTACGAGCTTGTTACTTTTTCCATGCAGTGAAATTGTCACTGATGGTACTGTCTTGTCCTCTCTGACAGTCTCTGTAGATCTATGCACCACTATACTTGAACTTTGATGAAACAAGTCGAATCACATATTCATGAATTGTTGAGATTTTCATATCTTTATTAGTACATTTGAACTTTGATATTTTTTTTACCAAAATGTAAAAGTTATGATGCCTGCATTAATCATTAATACTCCTGTTATGACGACCTCCTGACTTGGTAGCACTCATGGTTTGCTCTAGCAGCATTGCCACATGGGTATTTTGAGGCAAATTTGTACTTCTGCGGCTGTCAGTCAAATATTTTTTAAATCTACCTCATACGTACAAATGTGAAAGGTCCATCTTATCTTATTTCCAGTTTGCACTATACAGAGCAGTTGCACACATGGTTCCATGGGGAAGTTTAGACCTTTTTAATTGATATTTCTGAAGTGTGTATGGAAGTTTACCGAAAAAGGTTTTCCCCCCGCTTTGTATTCCAAAGCAACCAACACTGAGTACAGAGATCGCTGTGGCGAGCAGCACAACACACCAAAAGAAAAAGAAGAAGAAACAAATGCCAACCACGGCAGCTCGGCAAAGCGCGGATGACCCGCCACCACGGCGCCCACCGGATACAAACCACCACAGACCGAGGCTCCGAACCGCCGCGTACCAAGCGGCACCTCCAAGAAGGAATGCGACGCCGACGACGCTGCTGCCTGGACGAGTCCTAGGGTTTCCCCCGGCATGCGGAGAGAGGTGGGGGTTGGATACCACCGACACCCTCCAGGAAGGAATGGTGGCACCCGCAGGTGTCACCGCGTCGGGGCCTAAGCCGGCAGGGATTTCTCCCGCATTCCAAACCCAACCGCCCAGCCGGACGGAACCGACCCGCCAAACCGTCGCCCACCACCATGCGCCAACGCAGTAGCACCGACACCCACGCCGCCTCACTACGAACACCACCACGAGGCCAAGAGGACCGGAGAGAAGCGCACCACGACGGGAGCAGCAACACCGACGCCGAGCGGGAGGGAACCACCTCCACCGCCGTCGTGCGGGAGGCCCGTGCCTCCGGCACCGTCGCGGTAGCCGTCCGGACACGGCAGCGGGGCATGCCGGGCCACCCCTGGCCCAGCCAGGCCCGAAGCGGGCCCGTTAAGCCCCGCCGGCCACGATGCAGCAGGCCGGCGTCGGCGCCGCCAGCACCCAGCCGCTCGTCGCGTCTCCCCCGCCTCCCAGAAGCCACACCGGAGACCATCCCCGCCGCCAGCCCGCCCAGACCCAGATGGGGCCCGAAGGGCCCAGATCTGGGCCGAGCGGACGACGCCAGATCCCGCAGCCGCCCAGCTGCTCGCCTGCACGCGCCACGGAACCCCGCCACCACGCCAGACCGCCGCCGCCTAAGTGCACCCCCCGGAGCAGCTCCGCCCGCGCCGGAGAGCGACCGAGAGGGGAAGGGCAAGGAGGCCGCCGCCACCAGCAGCCCCGGGGCCGAGCCGGCCGCGGGCGCCGGCGACGGCGGCGGGAAGGGAGGAGGGAGGGGGGTGACTGGAGGGAGGAGGGAGGACGCGCGGCCGGTCGCCCGCGGGGGGGCGACGCGGTCGCGAGAGAGAGACCTCTAATCCAACATTACTGAGAGCGAAATTCCTGGGCCGTGTATGGAAGTTTCAGTGTGATATGGTGCTACTAATTACTGAATTGGCATCTACCACCTGACAATCTGTGGTGCGACTAATGAAGATGTACATCATGCAGTTACTGTGTAAGATGCACAAGAGTTCAAGCATTCTGTATGGCTATTATACATTTCTCGGCACTTCCAGATCTGCAGCACTTTACCTACATATTCTGGTCCTCATTGGCTTCTTTGTAATGACATTATTTTTTATAGAAGGCCAAGGCTTCTATTGATTCCTCTGTTCACTTCCAGATTATATGAGAGTTTGATTTTTCATATTTGTTGCATGTGTTCTCATGTAAGAATTATTATTATGGTTAATATATGATTTCTCCTTCAAAGAAATTAAGTTATACTTATAAAGGCAATAATGTACATGTATCGATGTAATAAGTGTTCGAATGTTTCATTTTTTGCTCTATCAAAGTGAATGATCCCAAGAAAGGAAGATTACTCCCAGCCCGACATTTCTATCTACATAGTGTACACATTTTGTTGGAGCATGATTTTGAGGCCCTGTATTCCATCCTGATTGCCAATTTTTATACACAAGCTTGAATTTCGAAAATTACTGATAAACCTTCATTTCATTGCAATCAATTGTTCGAACTGTTTCGCACACATGGTCATGTTAATGATGTGCATTTTGCGAATTTGTCTGGACTTGAAAAACTCCCCATGCATTCGTGCTTGAATCTGAAGACAGCTTGCTGACTATACGTTAGTACAGAACAAAAAATAAAATACAGAAGCCTTGCGTCGATTCCGGTAGTCAACAGTGGACGCTGATGGTGCCGCTCCTCCTTCATCAACTGGGTGCAACTCCTTCTGTTGTCCTCATGCGCACAAGCAAATAATCAACAATTATTGGTTCTTAAACTGGATATTCACAGCCTTAATAAGAGGGAAGGATTATTGGTATTTTGCATCAAATATACGAAAATTGTTGGCTTAATACATCATGCAAGTAAAGACAGTGGCGCCCTTTCTTTTTTTAGAACACAAACAGATTTTTGTTTGCGGATTTAGACCAAACAGCTGGCCTGTTATTTTCAGGCCGTGTTTCCCTTATGTAGTTGGGCCAGGTCCTTCGTTCGTCCTCTGCTTTTTTTTTTTCTATATACGAGATCGTTCGTCCGCTGCTTTGCCTCGACACACTGCGTTAATATTTGGCAACGGCGGAGGTATTGCTACACTGCATTATTTTTATTCTCCAACAAACAATACGTGCCGTATTGTTGGTATAAGAATCAGTCAGCCGCCGCAATCACCGGGATTGCCTGCCCTCGAGCGAGGCCACACTCGCAACCGCCAATGGCGTCGATTTCGACAAGGTCTCCTGCCATATAAGCGCGCAAGGGATCTGAGGTGCGTCCCTTCAACACAACCATCGTCTCCAACAAATCAGAGAAGAATAAAAGATTTCTCTTCCCTCTTCTTAATTCCCTTGTCGCTTTCGTCTTCCCCAAAGACATGGCCGGCTTCTGTCATCGATGTGAGTACATGATTACATATATGTGATCTTCTATATTGCCATTGAACTAATGTGTGTGCAACACATGTTCTCTGGTGTAGAATTTGGAGTTTGATCCCAGGCTTTACTGCTATCCAATTTACTTATTACTTTCCATTAGATTCCATCTTTCTCACTACATGATGGTCTAGATTCAGAAAGCAATTACAAAATATATTGTCAAATCTCTCCCATCCAAGACAAGCTGATAAAAACATATACTTTTTAAGAGAGGCTGCTGATTCAAATCTTGTTTTTTGCCGAAATATAGAATTTTGGCGATACTATTTAAAATAGGTTATTGCATTACGCCATCTCCTGTCCGTGCTGACCAGAACAATTATATAGGGAATTTCATAGAGAACGAGGTAGACGAGGTAAAATAAAAGTGTCCTCTGATGACAAATCAATACTGCAATGTGAAGTTTACTTTCATTTGTAGCTGCGGAAAAGTTTTGCAATTCTTTTGAGAACAAGATTAACACTTGCCTGGATTATGTAATACACGTTATTATTATCTTGCCCACAATGACATGCATGTGTAGCCAGGTTTATATGGTTGACATGCTTACGTATTTTTTATTGTGTGACTACTGTCACATCTCGGTTTTCAATTCTTCTATTTAATATATGTGTAGGGTCTAACCCGTTGACAGAAGCATTTTCTATCATGGTTCCATCTCCCACAGGTATAGACGTGCATCCTTGTTCCTGGAGACCAGCTCATACATTGTTCTTCAGTTATGTCTCCTACATATATAGATCTACATGCTTGTCCATGTCTTTGTTCTTGCTTGTGAAATTGTACATTGCAACGAAAAATTGTCCAAAGCATCGTTGCCTAAACAACTTTGTTTTTTGGCCAGCAATTTTTTAATTCCTTTTCCTATTTCACCATGCTATTATTCTTGCATTTTAGTATACTTGCTTTTTTTTTTACTTTACCCATACTTTCCCATTGCATTGCCAGTTGTCGATGACGTGTTCAGGAACTCACATGGCTCAAACACTGGTATGCTCAGTCAATATATATTTATATCATATAATTAATTATCAAAAGCACACTAACTGATTTCTTCTTTCATATTTTATAATCTGTTAATTGCAGATATTGCTGGTGTAGTCATGTACGTGGGCCCAGTTGACCATGATACATATTCCCCTCTACGCATGAGGGAAGTAGCACTGATCGACGCTGGCATGCGAATTATCTTCCTACACATTTTTGAAGAACTAGCTGAACGCCACTGGAATGAACTTCTTTCTGCTGAAGCAAATGTTGGCTTAATCATGCAACCTCGATGAAGGTTGGTCAACTATCCAGTAAGTTTTTTCCTTAAGAAGTGTCGTACCATTTTAGTGTGATGTTATTACTAACTTGAGAATTGATAACAGAAACTCTTCTTAGCACGGGGGCAACAACTTTATGCATACATTACTCCTCAACTTGCCACAATGTTCACTTTCTTAAAGGCCAGTATCTGTTATATTTCTTAATTTTACAAAGTTCTCCAACAACTAGACTAACTGTTCGCTTATCATTTTCTGTAGGTGTGCATCATCAAGTTTGTGATTACTTGTATTTCCGTGATGCTATCAAGAATGAAGTTCTTCTTAGGAAGGATGCCCGCAAACGAGACGACGTGGATAACTCACTTGTCCCCAAGATAACCGCGACTGAAGTAGACTTTCGCTCTGGTCAATCTTCCCCCGTGAAGCAAATTTTCAAGTATATAAGGGGTGGTGAGCGTCCACCAATCAACATCAACAAGATGGATCAATTGGACTAGGCATAAATGTCTCAAATAAATAAGAAGTGTGAAACTAAAGAATATCAAGCCCTTGGATTCCTAGCCTTTTCTTTCGGTTGTTCAATTTTGAGATTTGCTTAATGACTTGTTTGATGATGGAATATTGTGTAAACCTTCATTTTGATTACTAATTTCCTTTTTTTTGCACATGGCTACACGTGCGTTGCACGTGCACGTTTACTAGTTAGTGAAAGATAAAAAAAAAATGACACCTAAAATAGGGTTTCAAAATATTCCTCTGCTACAAAAAGTTTGGTGATTTAATTAGTTAGTTTGCATTCTTTTATAATCTAAAAAGGCACTTAAATAAATGTTTCGGTCCATGTTTTAATTATTTAAGGGCATTAAAATACCTTATAAAAATGTGGTTTCTTCACCAATATTTATTATGTATTATTTGCCACATTTCGAACACTTTAGTTTTCATGTTTGAGAATTTTATTACTTCACTTATACTTTGAATTTGAACTTGAATTGGATTTGAATCTTAGCGAGATTAGCAACAGTATTTGCGATGATGTGGCATCATTAACATGGAATTATTGTAGCTTAATTATCCGGGCGTTATAAATCTCCTCCACTACAAGAAATCTTGTCCCGAGATTTAAGAGGGGGAGTAAGGGGGAAGGGATTTGGTTACGAAATTCTAACGAGTCTTCTCGGTCTTAGTTGCTCTTCGCGAAGAGGTCGATCCACTACGTTGATGTCTTCATTTCTCTGCTTCAGGTCAACATGATGAAGTCGTCATCCTTTCTTCGGGATCTTCGTCGTACTTACGAAAGGACAAGGGGTAACTTCGGAAGAACGGACCTCTACAAGGTTGATTATCTGGTAGATAGTTCAGGGAATGTGGCAGAAAATAACTCTCGGATTGAACTTAAGAAAACATTGAGAGCAAAGTAAGAAGGTACAATAAGAAGTTTCAAGCGGATAGACAATCATTCGATGTCTGAAACAGGGTGTGAAAGGGGTTCAGAGCAACGAGAATAGATATTGCATCTAATACCGAAACATATCATCTGACGGAAGGTAGCTCGCGGAATTACATACGAGGTAAAATTCAAAGGATAAACTTTTGGAAACAGGGATGTACATGAGAGTCAGGTTTCGATCCTGTGGAACTGTGGGTTATGGGCCCGCCATGTGGGTTAAAAGTAGGAAGGGCGTTGACATCTTGCACGGTCATGATAGCAAGGCATGTCAGAGAATAACCAGTTAGTTATGTCGGCAACAACGTCGGTACCAAGGGCGAGGGACGAAGAGAACCATTTTCCTGCTTGTTGAAACGAGGCGGACCTGTAGGCAAAGTTCTCGTCCATCGGTGGTTACCGGAATGTCATCAACAGTAGTAACAGGGTCTTACTGACAGAGTTGTACACAGAGGTGCTTACATAAGTAGGGAATTGTCACTGCTCAGTTAAGTCGGATTACAAGAAAGGTTAAACAAACAATGGAAAGGAAAATGTGTTTAAACACATATTTCAGGGGTATATCCTTCCCAAGGACCAACCGTGCATGATATCCATGACATGATATAAAGTAGAAAACCCTTTAGGTAAGGGGAGGGAAATTTCATGACATTACCCATACAACGGTGTTTGGATAATTGACAAAGAAAATTTAGCATTGTGTTTCAAATGTTCTTATTGAAGATCGAAGTACCACAGACATGATTCGAGATAGCATTGACATGGTCTTCAAGCAAAGGTCAGACTTTTGATACACAAAGGATCCATCAGGAACAACTCATAGAATAAGTCTTACAATTTCCGCATGGAAGAGTGGCTAACCTTGCTAAAAAGGAAACTATAACAATAGGTCCTCCGGCCAGGTGTGCTAGGCATGACATCACCTTACCGGGCCATATAAAGACCAATGTCATAACTCTTGGAAATATGTTCCAACCACCATATCTGACCATGATTTAGATCCGATTGGTGTCAGGATACCTCAGACTCAGGATGCCTGAGAAGAAAAGGTGTAACACAAATTGACAAGATGACATCGCAAGATTCTTGGAAAATGAACTATGGAAGCGAGTTCCGAAACAAGAGTTCATCATTAAACCAAGGAGAGGATGAGGAGGTGGCTGATGGACTAAGTGATAATTCCTCGAGATTTCCAAGAAGATGGATTTCAACAATTATGTGAACAAGGAGATAACATTTGTCAGATCAAATGATATAATGTTGTATACTCGAGGAAAACATACACAATTAAACATTGGTTGAAAGGTGCGCCCGAAATATGGGCTTAGGTAGCATGATTAACGTTAGAATGGTGATGGTGAGAAGTATCACTATACCAAGACTTCTTAGGAGGTGGAGCAATCCTCACAACATTCTCGACATATAAGACAGTAATACTTCAAGGTAGAACATAATACAAGCTGGATAGCAAGTTACATCCATAACATGAACAAGTTTGTGATAAAAGGAAGGTAAGGATGTTGTCGATGGTAACTCAAACTACCAAGGGACGAGGATGGCACTTATCATCATGAATTCGATTAATATCCTGGAAGGAGTCAAAATGTTGGTGGTGATCACGACAAATTTGTCGAGAGGCTCCACGAAGAAGCAATCGAACAGCAACTGCATCAAGCAAAAGGACTATTGCAGCGAAAGATTATTGGATCCATGGATACGACAACAACTCGGAATCAAGCTTGCTGTTCGAGGTGGAACGATAAGACGAGGAAATCGACCTAAGCTTAGCTCATTGACGAAAGTTATGCTCCAGGAATAAGGACCAGGTAGCATAGTTAAAATTAGCACGATAATGATGTAGCCGACCAGGTGAGGAATGACGTGATGGAGTATTACACTTCCCAACAACAAAGTACTAGGAGTACTGAGTCACAGTGTGGATTCGATTCACTATTCGGTGTCCTTGGTTGATGACAACCCAGAACCCGTGGAGTGACTAAGATAGGGAAAGGTATTACTTCACCAAAAATTCATAAGACGTAGTGTAGTGGCATGATATCCTCAAGATACCAGGGGGTAATACTCGAAGATAGATCAGAATAAAGTTTGGACAGGTGTATTTCTGTAGAAGACAAGTACTTTAACTTGTCCGAGAAAAGGAATCAAAGAATATCAAATGGCCGGAAACACGATTGCAAAAGACCAGATCCCAGATATAAGATGAACTTATACCAAGGGAATAATTAATTTAAGAGAAGCTTCCATGATAAGATCTACATCGTGTCCATGGGCATGAACACGAAGTTCAAGGTCGACTCCCACTTCTCCAATGCACAACTTCTCATTTACTGCTCTTTGTTAAATTGTTTTGAGTTTGAAAGTTTGACTGGTGGAATACCAGAAGGGTATGACCCATGAAGACTTTTGGATTCACACGGATAGCAAAGGCATAGACACAACCCATAGGGACATTTTATGAATCTATACCACACACTTATAGAAGCAACAGATAACATCTCAAAGCAGGATACAGACGACAAGAATTAAATGATACCACATTGTCGAAGGTCTATGTAACAGGGGAAGAACTCACAAGATTTTTGAATATGCGGAACGATCGAATAATAACCCACCAAAGGTTCTAGCGAACTACAAAGGATCCGATGTGAGTATCGGTACTCAATCAGAGGGAGAAACAATGCAAAGGCATCGGATTATAGAGACATCTGAATAATTTGATGTTTAAAGACAAAAAAATTATGATTTCCAAAACGAAGGATCAGAAGCAGACGCTCTGATCAAGGGTGGATAAGTTGAATAGACTTGGGGTACAATCAACGGCAATTTGATTGACGAGAACTAGCTCATGTCCGGAGTGACGTCTGGGCCGGAAGGATGAATTCTAGGATTCAACTGAGCATTGCAAGCATCCTCAACATATTGAATCAACGGACTCAAAGTGATAGTGACAAAGGATGCCAATAAGATTACCAGACTTATGGGATTAACCATAATGCAAGCAAGCAAGAATTTTAAGAGCAAGAGGCTGCTGAGGATTTTTGGAAGATCGAATAGTATTTCCAAGACTTTTGTGAAACACATGGACAACTACTAATAAACGATTCCTTGATTAGTGTGAAGAATTAATCGTAGGGGTATTCTTGTGGCAAAGAACTGCAAGGCAGTGGTACAAAGGATTCTTATAAAGTCGGAGAATATTTTGATGTATCATGTAATAACAAGAGCAACTGGGAATGGAAGTATGAACGACAGGTGTATGTGGTTATCCATAGGGGTTGACGGTGGAATGAAATTGCAAAAGCGATGAGCACATGTTCTCTAGAGAACATCATAGAGTATCTTTGAAGTCTTCTGGTGAAGCACACGATCATCTGGAATGAAGGGGCTCTCCGGAAGGAAGTAGTTACAAGAACCTAAAGTTAGAGTTGGTAAAATCATTTAACCCAAATAGAAGAGAGATCAGAGTCCCAGAGCATAGACAAGGAATAAAAGATCCTAATACCACCCAATGGCGACGTGGGCGTAAGCCACACATCCATGTTAGTAAAAGTTTTGCAAGGACTAGACTCAACTTCGGCCAAGGAGTTGGAAGGGGGATTCCTATAGGCAGCTGCAAGATAGGATCAAGAACACATATATATTCATGAAGACATAATAGGTTCAGATCTGAAATCATGGCACTCGGGCCCTAGTGACAAGCATTAAGCATAGCAAAGTCATAGCAACATCAATCTCAGAACATAGTGGATACTAGGGATCAAACCCTAACAAAACTAACTCAATTACATGATAAATCTCATCCAACCCATCACCGTCCAGCAAGCCTACGATGAAATTACTCACGCACGGCGGTGAGCATCATGAAATTGGTGATGGAGGATGGTTGATGATGATGATGGCGATGATTTCCCCTCTCCGGAGCTCTGAACGGACTCCAGATCTGCCCTCCCGATGAAGAACAGGAGGCGGCGGCGGCTCCATATCGTAAAACGCGATGAATCCTTCTCTGTAAAAAATTTCTCCCCGAAAGTGAATATATAGAGTTGTAGTTGAGGTCGGTGGAGGTCCAGGGGACCCACAAGGCAGGGGGGCGCCCTCCACCCTTGTGGACAGCCGGTGGGTCCCCTCTGGTTGATTCTTTCGCCAATATTTTTTATTAATGCCAAAAATATTTTCCGTGAAGTTTCAGGTCATTCCGAGAACTTTTATTTCTGCACAAAAATAACACCAAGGCAATTCTGCTGAAAACAGCGTCAGTCCGGGTTAGTTCCATTCAAATCATGCAAATTAGAGTCCAAAACAAGGGCAAAAGAGTTTGGAAAAGTAGATACGATGGAGACGTATCAACTCCCCCAAGCTTAACCCATTGCTTGTCCTCAAGCAATTCATTTGACAAACTGAAAGTGATAAAGAAAAACTTTTACAAACTCTGTTTGATCTTGTTGTTGCAAATATGTAAAGCCAGCATTCAGGTTTTCAGCAAAGATTATGAACTAACCCTATTCATAATAACATTTAGGTCTCACATTTACTCATATCAATAGCATAATCAACTTGCGAGCAATAATAATAAATCTCGGATGACAACACTTTTTCAAAACAATCATGATATGATATAACAAAATGGTATCTCGCTAGCCCTTTCTGCGACCGCAAAACATAAATGCAGAGCACCCCTGAGGATCAAGGACTAACTAGACATTGTAATTCATGGTAAAAGAGATCCAGTCACAATCATACTCAATATCAATTAATAACAACGCATACGAATGACAGTGGTGCTCTCTAACTGGTGCTTTTTATAAGAGAATGATGACTCAGCATAAAAGTAAAAAGATAGGCCCTTCGCAGAGGGAAGCAGGGATTTGCAGAGGTGCCAGAGCTCGAGCTTTTTGAAACAGAGATGAATATAATTTTGAGCGGTATGCTTTCATTGTCAACATAACAACCAAGAGATCTCGGTATCTTCCATGCTACATATATTATAGGCGGTTCCCAAACAGAATGGTAAAGTTTTTACTCCCCCTCAACCAACAAGCACACTCCATGGCTGGTCCGAAATAATGGGTACCGTCCATACAAACAACTGTCCTGGGGGAGTTTTGTTTGAAATTATATTTTGGTTTGATTTGAGCATGGGACTGGGCATCCCGAATACCAGCCACTTTCTCGTGAACGACAAGTGAATCAACACTCATCTTGAGAATAACCCACCTAGCATGGAAGATACTAATAGCCCCCAGTCGCTACATGAGCTATTCGGGCATACAAAACAGATTATCATTTGAAGGTTTAGAGTTTGGCACATGCAAATTTACTTGGAACGGCAGGTAAATACCGCATATAGGTAGGTATGGTGGACTCATATGGAACAACTTTGGGTTTATGGAAGTGGATGCACAAGCAGTATTCCCGCTTAGTACAAGTGAAGGCTAGCAAAAGATTGAGGAGCGACCAACTAGAGAGCGACAACAGTCATAAACATGCGTTAAGATTAACCAACATTGAGTGCAAGCATGAGTAGGATATAAATTACCATGAACATAAATATCTTGGAGGCTATGTTGATTTTGTTTCAACTACATGCGTGAACATGTGCCAAGTCAAGCCACTCAAATCATTCAAAGGAGGATACCATCCTATCATACTACATCACAACCATTTTAAAAGCATGTTGGCACGCAAGGTAAACCATTATAAACTCCTAGCTAATTAAGCATGGCATGAGTAACTATAATCTCTAATTGTCATTGCAAACATGTTTCATTCATAATGGGCTGAATCAAGAACGATGAACTATTCATATTTACAAAAACAAGATAGGTCGAGTTCATACCATCTTTTCCTCATCTCAATCATTTCATCAAATATCGTCATTATTGCCTTTCACTTGCATGACCGAACGGTGTGGATAATAATAATAGTGCATGTGCATTGGACTAAGCTGGAATCTGCAAACATTTATTCAAAGGAGAAGACAAGGTAATATGGCTCTTTGTTAGATCAACAATGATGCATATGAGAGCCACTCAACATTTTCATCGTGGGCTTCTCCTTATGACCCAAAGAAAGGAAAAAAGAATTTCAAAGAAACACACTAAAATGTTTTTGGAGTTTTTGTTTTTCTGAAGAAAGTAGAACAAGAACGAGAAAAACTCTTTACACGGGAAAGCTCCCAACAAGCAAAAGAAGAACGAGAAATCTTTTTGGGTTTTCTTTTAATACTACAACTAATTTTTTTTGGATTTTCTCAAAGTTTTTCAAACACACAAGAAGAAAGCGAGAAAAAGAAATAAACTAACAGGGATAATACAATGAAAAAGTATGAACACCGACAACTGGAATGAGTGTGTGAACATGAATGTAATGTCTGTGAGAAATATGTACTCCCCCAAGCTTAGTCTTTAGGCCTAAGTTGGTCTACGCCCATGGATCAAAGTAGTCCTCTCCTTGGTACTAAGGAGGATCCTAAGGGTTCCACTGGTTAGCGAGCTCCTGTGGCTCCCACTGATAAATAGACTCCTCATACGGATCTGGTGATGGTTCTGGCTCAGGAACTGGGGATCGCATCCTCTCCCAGTATGCATAAATGTCCTCGGGCAGAATGAGGTACGTGCCTGAATGAATATTGAACAAAGAAGGTGCAGGTAAGGTAATAATCTGACAAGTTTTCTGGCTGAATACCCGGTTATAGATGAGTCTCTTTTCCTTATCATGGCTAATAAAATCATGTGCTCCCATACTGTTATAGTCTAAATTTAAAGTGGGTAGTAGCATCTCCTCTCTCTCTCATCATGCCTAATGGGTATCTCGAAGCGCTTAGCAAGGCAAGAGGCATAGATACCTCCAAATATAGGACCCCTCGAACGGTTTAAGCTCAACCGTCGAGCAACCATAGCACCCAAACTAAAAGTTATATCACGAAGTAAAGCATGGAGCAAAATAGCAAGGTCAGGAGCACTAAGGCCTCCATCCTCCCCATGACCAATTAAACATCTCCCAGCAAATAATGAATAGTAGCGCAAAACAGGAAAATGTAAACTAGCCACTCTCGCTTCCGACACCTTTCTCCCTTCCCCTACGATAACTTCATCAATAAAATCTTCCACATCTCTAGGACGTGGTTCATCGACGCTGCCCTCAAAAGGTAATTTGCAAACCTCACAAAAATCATAAAGCGTCATCTCCTTATACTCATCATATAAATAAAATTCTACCGTGTGTGGTGATTTCCTAGCATGAAAGTGAAAATTTTGCACGAAAGTATTAGTGAGTAGGAGGTATTGATCACACTTATCGTGGAGGAAGTCGGTGATGCCTGCATTCTCCGCCAAATAATAGAAATCATCATAAATTTCGGCAGCCCTCAAGAATGTATTACATGGCCATTCACATGGCCGAACCTCCGCGGTGTAGGGAAGGTTGTACTTGGGCTTCTTCTTCTCCTCATTCTCATTTTCTTTAGAACCCCGACTCGAAGAGCCTCTCAACCATCTCATCATCATTTCTTTTCTGAAAATTTCTGAAATTTTTAGTGACTTAAAATAAAAGTGAACAAAACTCAACAAAACTAATAGCAACTACTCCTACAAGTGCCTAGAGGCTCTATCATGCATCAAAACTACTTTGGACCATATAAATTTGACATGCAAGCTTAAGAACAAGGTCACCACAGCAGTAAAAAATTGCAATATATAAAGCACTAGAACAAAAACTAATTGGATCATTGGAGGAGTCACATACCGAAGAACAATCCCCGAAAACAGTTTTGCAAATGGAGCTTTACACAAGGAGATCGAAAATGGAAGCAAAATGAGCTAGAACACGGGTTTGAGCTATGGGATGATTTTTTCTAGAGGAAGACGAAGTGGATGGGTGCTGGAATAAGTGAGGGGGGCCTACGTGGGACCCACAAGGCAGGGGGCGCGCCCTCCACCCTTGTGGTCCACTGGTGCAGCCCCCTGGTGCAATCTCAGTGCCAGAAATTCTAAAATATTCTATAAAAAATCATACTAAATTTTCAGGGCATTTGGAGAACTTTTATTTTTGGGACATTTTTTATTGCACGGATAATTTAGAAAACAGACGGATAATACTATTTTTGCTTTATTTATTCTAAATAACAGAAAGTAAAAGTTGGGTACAGAAAGTTGTGCTTTCTAAATTCATCCATCTCATGCTCATCAAAAGGAATCCATTAACAAGGTTGATCAAGTCTTATTAACAAACTTCTTTCGCATAACATGGAACCGGAGAATTTTCGAATAACACTAGGTTACCTCAACGGGGATATGCATGTCCCCAACAATGAGAATATCATATTTCTTTTTGACAGTAGGGAGAGGGAATTCAAAACCTCCAATAGTAATAGTTGAAAATTTTCCAATAGAATTGATACTATGAACTTGAGGTTGTTTCTTCGGAAAGTGTACCGTGTGCTCATTACTATTAACATGAAAAGTGACATTGCCCTTGTTGCAATCAATAACAGCCCCCGCAGTATTCAAAAAGGGTCTACCAAGGATGATCGACATACTGTCGTCCTCGGGAATATCAAGAATAACAAAGTCTGTTAAGATAGTAACATTTGCAACCACAACAGGCACATCCTCACAAATACCGATGGGTATAGCAGTTAATTTATCGGCCATTTGCAAAGAGATTTCAATAGGTGTCAACTTATTCAAATCAAGTCTATGATATAAAGAGAAAGGCATAACACTAACACCGGCTCCCAAATCACATAAAATAGTTTTAACATAGTTTCTTTTAATGGAGCATGGTATAGTTGGTATTCCTGGATCTCCTAGTTTCTTTGGTATTCCACCCTTAAAAGTGTAATTAGCAAGCATGGTGGAAATTTCAGCTTCCGGTATCTTTCTTTTATTTGTAACAATATCTTTCATATACTTGGCATAAGGAGACATTTTCAGAATATCAGTCAAACGCATACGCAAAAAGACAGGTCTAAGCATTTCAACAAAGCGCTCAAAATCCTTATCATCCTTTTTCTTGGATGATTTAGGAGGAAAGGGCATGGGTTTCTGAACCCATGGTTCTCTTTCTTTACCATGCTTCCTATTAACAAAGTCTCTCTTATCATAACGTTTATTCTTAGATTGTGGGTTATCAAGATCAACAACAGGTTCAATCTCCACATCATTATCATTACTAGGTTGAGCATCAACATGAACATCATCATTAACATTATCACTAGGTTCATGTTCATCACCAGATTGTGTCTCAGCATCAGAAATAGAAATATCATTTGGGTTCTCAGGTGTATCTATAATAGGTTCACTAGAAGCATGCAAAGTCCTATCAGTTTTCTTTTTATTTTTATTACTAGGACTAGGTGCATCAGTATTAATTCTCTGAGAATGTTGCTCAGCTCTCTTAGGATGGCCCTCAGGATACAAAGGTTCCTGAGTCATTTTACCACCTCTAGTCATAACCCTAACAGCATTATCATTGTTCTTACTATTCAACTCATTGAGCAAATCATCCTGTGCCTTAAGTACTTGTTCTACTTGAGTCTTAACCATGGAAGCATGTTTACTAATAATTTTCAGATCACTAATAGTTCTACTCATATAATCACCCAAGCAATCAAGCATGTAAGCATTACGTTTCAATTGTCTACTAACATAAGCATTGAAGTTCTCTTGTTTAACAATAAAATTATCAAACTCATCCAAGCATTGACTAGCAGACTTATTATAAGGGATATCACCTTCATCAAATCTGTAGAGAGAATTTACCTCTACTACCTGTGTCGGTTTATCAAGACCATGTATTTCTTCAATAGGTGGCAAATTCTTAACATCTTCAGCTTTAATACCTTTTTCTTTCATAGATTTCTTTGCCTCTTGCATATCTTCTGGACTGAGGAATAGAATACCTCTTTTCTTTGGAGTTGGCTTAGGAGTTGGTTCAGGAAGTGTCCAATCATTATCATTACTCAATATATTATTCAATAGCAATTCAGCTTGCTCAACAATTCGTTCCCTGAAAACACAACCAGCACAACTATCTAGGTGGTCCCTAGAAGCATCGGTTAGTCCATTATAAAAGATATCAAGTATTTCATTTTTCTTGAGAGGATGATCAGGCTAAGCATTAAGTAATTGGAGAAGCCTCCCCCAAGCTTGTGGGAGACTCTCTTCTTCAGATTGCACAAAGTTAAATATTCCCTTTAAAACAACTTGTTTCTTATGAGCAGGGAAATATTTTTCAGAGAAGTAGTAAATCATATCCTGGGTACTACGCACACAACCAGGAGCAAGAGAATTAAACCACAACTTAGCATCACCCTTTAATGAGAAAGGAAACAACTTAAGAATATAATAATAGCAAAAAAAATTCTCATGGGCAAATAGGGTAGCTACATCATTCAACTTAGTAAGATGTGCCACAACAGTTTCAGATTCATAACCATGAAAATGATCAGATTCAACCAAAGTAATTAACTCAGGATCAATAGAGAATTCATAATCCTTATCAGTAACAAAGATAGGTGAAGTAGCAAACTTAGGATCATATTGCATTCTAGCATTCAAAGATTTTTCTTTCCACTTGCATAATAATTTCTTAAGATCATCTCTATCCTTACAAGCAAGAAAGTCCCTAGCTACCTCTCCATCCATAACATAACCCTCAGGTATATCAGGCAATTCATATCTAGCAGAGCTAGGTCTAGCAGGTGTCTCAAAGTGTTCAGTTTCAATAATTTCATCATTTTCAGAAATATCATCATCTTCAGCATAATCAATAGTTCTAACTCTAGCAAGATGCTCATCAACTAATTCACCCAGTGGCACAGTTTTATCAAGCAGAGTAGTAGCATCATAAGAATCATTCATAGCAGAAGTAGCATCATTAATTACTTACGACATATCAGAATTAATAGCAGGTGTAGGTGTCGCAAGTTTACTCAAAACAGAAGGTGAATCAAGTGTAGAGCTAGATGGCAATTCCTTACCTCCCCTCGTAGTAGAGGGATAGATCTTGGTTCTTGGATCTTTCAGATTCTTCATAATGATCAACAGATATAAATCCCAAGTGACTCAGAGAATAGAGCTATGCTCCCCGGCAACGGCGCCAGAAAAAGGTCTTGATAACCCACAAGTATAGGGGATCGCAACAGTTTTTGAGGGTAGAGTATTCAACCCAAATTTATTGATTTGACACAAGGGGAGCCAAAGAATATTCTCAAGTATTAGCAGCTGAGTTGTCAATTCAACCACACCTGAAAGACTTAATATCTGCAGCAAAGTATTTAGTAGCAAAGTAGTATGGAAGTAACGGTAACGGTGGCAAAAATAACAGTAGCAGTTTTGTAGCAATTGTAACAGTGGCAACGGCAAAGTAACGTAGCAAAGATCAATATGTGAAAAGCTCATAGGCAATGGATCAATGATGGATAATTATGTCGGATGGCATTCATCATGCAACAGTTCTAAACTAGGGTGACACAGAACTAGCTCCAATTCTTCAATATAATGTAGGCATGCATTCCGAATATAGTCATACGTGCTTATGGAAAAGAACTTGCATGACATCTTTTGTCCTACCCTCTCGTGGCTGCTAGGTCCTAATGGAAACTAAGGGATATTAAGGCCTCCTTTTAATAGAGAACCGGACCAAAGCATTAACACTTAGTGAATACATGAACTCCTCAAACTATGGTAATCACCGGAAAGAATCCCAATTATAGTCACCTTGGGGTATGCAGATCATAACACGTAATAGGTGTCTACATCTTGCAAGATAGGATCAATAATACATATATATTCATGAAAACATAATAGGTTCAAATCTGAAATCATGGCACTCGGGCCCTAGTGACAAGCATTAAGCATAGCAAAGTCATAGCAACATCAATCTCAGAACATAGTGGATACTAGGGATCAAACCCTAACAAAACTAACTCGATTACATGATAAATCTCATCCAACCCATCACCGTCCAGCAAGCCTATGATGGAATTACTCACGCACGGTGGTGAGCATCATGAAATTGGTGATGGAGGATGGTTGATGATGATGATGCCGATGATTTCCCCTCTCCGGAGCCCTGAATGGACTCCAGATCTGCCCTCCCGATGAAGAACAGGAGGCAGCGGCGGCTCCGTATCGTAAAACATGATGAATCCTTCTCTCTGATTTTTTCTCCCCGAAAGTGAATATATAGAGTTGGAGTTGAGGTCGGTGGAGGTCCAGGGGACCCACAAGGCAGGGGGGGCGCCCTCCACCCTTGTGGACAGCCGGTGGGTCCCCTCTGGTTGATTCTTTTGCCAATATTTTTTATTAATTCCAAAAATATTCTCTGTGAAGTTTCAGATCATTCCGAGAACTTTTATTTCTGCACAAAAATAACACCAAGGCAATTCTGCTGAAAATAGCGTCAGTCTGGGTTAGTTCCTTTAAAATCATGCAAATTAGAGTCCAAAACAAGGGAAAAAGAGTTTGGAAAAGTAGATACGATGGAGACGTATCAGCAGCTAGCTCTGATACCAACTTGTGACGCCCTCGATTCAATTGTACACTAATCATACACGCAAATGTGTACGATCAAGATCAAGGACTCACGGGAAGATATCACAACACAACTCTAGGCACAAATAAAATAAAACAAGCTTTATATTACAAGCCAGGGGCCTCGAGGGCTCGAATACATAAGCTCGATCACAGACGAGTCAGCGGAAGCAACAATATCTGAGTACAGACATAAGTTAAACAAGGTGCCATAAGATGGCTAGCACAAACATGGATACAGATCAAAGAGGTGCATGCCTCCTGCCTGGGATCCTCCTAAACTACTCCTGGTCGTCGTCGGCCTGCACGTAGGAGAAGGCACCCTTGGTGTAGTAGTGGTCGTCGTCGGTGGCGTCTGGCTCCTGGGCTCCAACATCTGGATGCGACATCCGAGAAGAATGGAAAAGGGGGAAAAGAGGGAGCAAAGAAACCGTGAGTACTCATCCAAAGTACTCGCAAGCAAGGATCTACACTACATATGCATCGGTATCAATGAAATGGGTAGTATCTCTGGACTGAACTGCAGAATGCTAGAATAAGAGGGGGATAGCTAGTCCTATCGAAGACTACGCTTCTAGTAGCCTCCAGCTTGAAGCATATTGGAGGTGAGTGATTCCCTCCGGAATGAGGTGGGAGCTGACCAGGGAGAGGTGCCCAGCCGGGGCAGCTCTAGATAAGATATTGGAGAGTGCATCAGCAACAAAGTTAAACAATATAGGGGAGGCTAGGTCATCCTGCCTGAGGCCTCTGGAGTTACGGAAGAATTTGCTCACCCTACCATTCACCGACACCGCCGTGTGTCCACCCGAAACCAACTGCATGACCCTGTGGACAAAGGCTCCTTCAAAGCCTTTTGCCAAAAGGACCTGCCGTAAAATTTTCCAACTAACCGAGTCATAAGCTTTCTCAAAATCCAACTTAAGGATGACAGCCTTGCTGCCTTTCTTACGAATATCATGGATAATCTCATGGAGACAAAGAACCCCGTCCAGGATGAATCGCCCTTTAACAAAGGCAGACTGGTAGGGGAGAGTGTACGATGCGCAACCGGAGAAAGATGAGAAGCAAATCATTTGGCAGGGAACTTCACAAAGTTGTTAATAAGGGTAATAGGTCTAAATTGAGAGATCAGGTCCGCTCCCTTGACTTTCGGAATGAGGGTGATGACAACATAATTAAGCCTAGAGATATCGACCGTACCCAAACAGAATCCTTGAATCACAGCACAGACCAGGGCATGCAGCTGGGGCCAGAATTTCCTAAAGAAGGGAATGGAAAAGCCATTCGGCCCAGAAGCCGAATTAACATTGGCCTTGTTGATAGAGAACAAGATCTCCTCCTCAGACAGGGGAAGCATTAAGGCATCATTTTCCTCAACAGAGACCTTATCGCCGTCATTCCAGAAGGAGGGGGCAATCATAAAACCAGAGTCCGGTTTGGCTGACAGGAGGGAGGAGAAGAATTCCACCACATGGGCCATGATGAGGTTCTGGTCCATGGTCCTAACCCCATTGATAAGAAGGCTATCAATCGTGCAGCGTCTACTTCTCCCATTAACAATGGCAAAGAAATAAGCAGTAGGGGAGTTCCCCTTTAACAGTGCCTCTTTGTCGCCAATAAATCTCAGATTCACGATGCAACTGCACCAGGGTTTCCTCAAGAGAAAATCGCAACACCCATTCCTGGTCCGTGAGGCCCGACCCATCAGCGGCCATATCTAAGGAATTAATTTGACCCGTCAGGATGGCCTTATCCCTATGCTCCTCGACCGTGTGGTTGCGGGCCCAACCACGAAGAAACTTGGGGAGAGAATAGGAGCAATGATGCCAGTCATCCATTGGCCCAAAAGAACGTCTCTCCACGGAGAGAACGGCTGAGATTTTAGAAGAAAGCAAGTCGCAGAAGCCATCTATCAGCAACCAAGACGCATCGAATTGGAAACGGGGAGGGTTAGTAGGATTTTGGAGCCCCGCGTCAAGGAAGAGAGGAGCATGGTCGGAGCCCACAATGGGCTTCGCTTTGAGCAAAGCAAGAGGGAACAGAGTATCCCAGTTTGGACAAACAAAGACACGATCAAGGACCGAACGAATGGGGAAGATTTGGTGATTCGTCCAAGTGAATCGAGAGCCCACCCTAGGGATCTCACGAAGAGCACAGTGACTGATGAAATCGTTAAAAGCATCAGCCAGGGGCCAAGAGAAGTTGGAAGTATTCTTATCTGCCGGCGAACGGAGCAAATTAAAATCCCCACCAACCAAGAGGGGAATAGAGCACGAACTCTATTTTGTAGGTGATCTCATCAAGGAAGAGGGGAGAGAGAGAATGATTAGCCGGACCATAAACTACCATGGCCTCCCAACGAACATTCAAGTGACGGTGGTGCACAACAATGCTAGCCCAAAAAATACCGTGGTCAAAAGCCACGAAGTCAAAGACGTCCCGTTTTGAGCCAATGAGGATGCCACCAGAATGGCCAGAAGAGGGAAGATAGTTCCAATCAAATATGTCATCTCCCGCAACTGCGGAGAGTTCATTGGTAGAGAAAGAGCTTTTGAAAGTCTCAACTAAGCCTATTAGGTCAATATTGTCACCCCTAACCACGTCTCTAAGTTGATCTCGGCGCCCCCGAGCGCCGAAACCCCTAACATTCCAAAACAGAGCTCTCATTTAAATGATAGATTTTTGATGCGGAAGCTCGACCTACAGGGGGCCATGCAGGATTTAGAATGTTTGGACGCACCCTTTCTGACAGGAAACGGAGGTGCCTGGCCCGAACCAGCCCCCTCAAGCCGTCCTTTGGCCACTACCGAAAGAGTGGGCGGGGGTGCAGCAAGCTCCTTAGCTTTGGTGATGGCGGCTTGGGCCACCTCGTTGGCCCTAACCAAAGCAAGAATGGCAGAAGGGGACCCAGCACAGCAATCAAAGGAAATACCCACATCCGAGAGCACCTTCGACAAATGATCATCCGAGTAGGAAGGAAGCACCAATCTAACTGGGGATAAAGGAGAAGCAACATTAACAAGCGGGGTAGGGGGGAGATACCTGAAGTAGGAAGGTCACGAGCCGCCGCCCGACGCGCCGCCTTGTCAGCCACCCGCTCCCCGCTGTCATGGACCCTGCCACTCTTGCGAGCAGTAGAAGACGGGGACCGGATAGGCGTGGCACGGGCCACCAGAGGAGGAGAGGACGGGGCAGAGGCAGAACCCATGTCAGCATCCAGGCGGCGACAGATCCCCGCCGTCGACTGCTTGGTGCCCGTTTACGCCCTGCTCCGAGCCGAGAACTTCCGAACCGACGACTTCCGCTTGGGAGCGGTACCAACAGAGCCCCGAGGGGGGGAGGCAGGGATATCCTCGATGCCTGAAAGCGAAGGAGAGCCGGGGCGGGTTGGCAAGTTGGAGCAGGCACCCGAGGCCAGCGTCCCCACCGGGATAGAAGCATTCGCGACCACCGCCGCCGTCTCCTTCGCTCCAGTCGCATCCTTCTGAGCCCCATCCCGCGGGGCATTCTCCTCACATTTCGAACACTTTAGTTTTCATGTTTGAGAATTTTATTACTTCACTTATACTTTGAATTTGAATTGGATTTGAATCTTAGCGAGATTAGCAACAGTATTTGCGATGACATGGCACCATTAACATGGGATTACTGTAGCTTAATTATCTAGGCGTTACAGGGCACTAGGTTAATAGGTTAGTCCCAAAAAATGATATAAAATAGCATATTAATGCATATAAAACATGCAAGATGGATAATATAATAGCATGGAACAATAAAAAATTATAGATACGTTGGAGACGTATCACTTCCTTCTGTTGGTAGATGGTGGATCTGTGTAAGTTTGTTTGGGGATTAGGAAAACATGAAAGTATTCATCATCAGTTTACCTTACGAAAGGTTGTGCACAGTGGCGACAGCAGGCCTTGTTTGTCTTCAAGACCAAAGACATGAATGTCACATTTCCTAAGCATTACTGCCTAGACAAAGTTTGTCGAATTAGTGGTAATTGTAGCTTGTTCATACTATCCTTCTATCGGGTGAGCTTGTGCCTGAACACATCAACATATGCTCTTGATCTCCATGTTCTCCATAGATGGTTTAGAAATTTCTTCAGATTATTTAATGTGTATCGGATAACGAAGTACTACAAGGAGGGATGAAATACATATCAGGATAGAAGTATTAGAATTCCAAATCCGGAACAAAAGTTGCATCCTCAGAACAGGAGTGAAAAGCACCCCTATACAATTAGAACAACAATCACACCTCTCTACAATTAGAACAACAACCACTTGACCTGGACAGACTACAACCTTTTGTACCTGAGAGAGATGTGTCCCTGCAATACTAAAGGAATGAAATGATATTGCAAGTGTAGTAGAAGCATGCATTTGAAGCAGATAGACAGTAACAATGAGTGAGAACATGTTGTAGTCAAGAAACTAAGATTAATCTATTAAACTCGTATATGCACGGTAAATACCAATAAATCATACCTTTGGCCTTGCTTTATAATTGTGCAACACATTAATCTCCCAACACTAATTTATGGTACTGAGGCACTAAACTGCATTCAGTTTGTAGAAGGTGACAAAACCCAAAAATTCAGAGGTTTACTGAAGAACTAATTATTTAGGCCAACACTTTAAAAGTCTAGCAAATTAGTTAAAAAATTATTTTGTACTACATATAATACATAAGTAGTCCTTGTACATAAATCTATTCAAATGTACGCAAAGCAAATAATCAAGAGCGGTACGATCTTGTTAAAAAGAATCAGATACAAGTTATTCAATCAAATAAACAAATGGCGAAGTGGCCACACTCCTGAGCTAAACTTATCATAGCAAATGCAGAAACCTAACTAAATGACTGGTGGCCAAATTCATATGTGACCCAATGAAGGTTTACCCCAGAGTTCTACGACCATTTAGACTTTATCTATCCGTTGTCATTTGGAGAATATAATAGAGCAAATGAAAGTCCATGATTAATTTAGAAGAAGGTACAACCACACACTTAACAGGGGACAAGCCTAACCTTGGTTTTAGAGTGAAGAAACAATCGAAGATCGAGCATATCATCGTGTTGCCGTGCATGGTTAATTTAGCAGTAGATACAACAACAATTAATAGGGGACATCCCGTCACCACCTAATCAAATTTGTATACCAGTAGCATATACGGTCAATGCAGTTAGGTCAGTGTAACCAAAAATATAACTTGCCATGGATGACTCTAGACTCACTATCTTTTAGAAAGGGAAGCATTAGTGTGAGATAAGTGCAGTTAAATTAATTAATCCGCATCTACTTATATCAAGTGACTAGAATCACCTTTCAATCATGAAGTTAGCATCCTTCTTCAATATGGAAAATGAACAAAATTTACAAAATTGTCAAACAACCAAACATGCTTGCGTTGTGCGTACCTTTGAATGTTAGAGATGTTGTGAATATTTAGTAAATTCTCAGCTCCAAATCCAGTGGATTTGCTGAAATAATATTTCCAAAGACAGCAGTAAATACAGGTAAAAGCGGACAGAAGCTCCAAACGTATCCTCGAAAAACACATCAAGCTAACTAATGAGGCCAATGATATCTTTATTCAGTAGCATATTAGTAGAAGTGCAAGGCCACAACAGATTACAAATCCTATCGCTGCTCCTTGAATTAAAATGTGTAAGACAAGGAAAAATTAAGTGTCACAAAATAACATTATGCCAAATGATAAGCATGTATCAGGAAAATTAAAATTCAGTAAAAGATTTCTCTAAAGGAAATATGATGCCATTAACATTCTGCAATGACTTCTCTAGAAGAACAAATTGTGCAACGACTGGAATAAATTGAAACATAGGCCGCAAGCTTTGTTCGTCGGGTGATTGACAGGATTCACAGAATAGGTAAGATAATTAGTGCATCGCTGATTTATGAAGAGAAGAAATAGAAACTCCATTCGTCCTAGTAACCTTAATTAACATAGCACACACACTTGCTTGAGATCACAAAAAAATATAGGCTGTAAACCAGCTAAACCACCAAAATCTTGATCATCTTGGAAAGACGATCATGTCAAACAACGGAAGCAAGGCATCAAACAGGAAAATGGGGGAAGAACTAACCAGAGCAGTATGTGCAGAGCAATCAGGGATATAGATTTTTTGCCAATACCAAACTGACAAAGAAAATATCAAGATATTAAATCAATATGAAACGACGATGATGTGTGCCTTGCTGCAATAGCTGCAATGGCCATAAACTCGGGGGATCATTAGGGTTAGTGTTTTCTTTAGAATCCCAATACCAAACCTCTAATGCGCAAACTGCTTTGCACCCTTGCTGGCACCATCTGAGGTTGATCTGTAAGATAATAAAAAATATGACAAGAAGAAAGGTTATCAGTCCAATATCAACATATGTGCCTTAATTTTCCCATAATACATATGTAAGAGAATCAACATATAATACACGATCAGATCTTATTTTTATTGATTAGAAGGCATCTCTAGACGCTATCAGCTTACATATCTCACTCCCAAAGAAACAATGGGTAAGAGTAACCATCTATTTCAAATTTCCAAGTCATTCTTTTTAAATATTATACCACATGGTATATGTCCATGTCAAAAAGGGAAATCAGATGGAAATCAACGAGCATATGGTACCATAATGGTATCCTAAAAAAGAAGTCAACCTTAGCAATAAATTTAAAAAGAATATAAGCTGGCAACTGACATCCGAAATAGTGAATATCGATAATACTCCAAAGCATGAAAAATCTCTCTGCTAGTAATTCATATCAAACAGATATAGAACTATCAGAATGTGCACACACAAGAAATACATGAATATCAATTACAGATATTTGTACAAACCTAAGTAAAATATTAGACGACCTTCTTTACGAAATATAGACCATACACTGCTGAGATTATAGCATTACATGTTCTGTTTCTGGCACGAAGACAATCTGAATTCAATCTGCAGCTGAACACCACCGAGAAATAAGATTTCAAAATATAAGGGCAGCTATCTGTATGTTTTATACAAAGAAATCTGTAGATGCAACAGGAGATTTATGAGCAAATTAACATGCAGTTTAATGAGCTACATCATAAACAAACTGATAACTTGTGGTGAGTATACCTACCTAATAGTAGATAGATCACTCAATGTCAGACTTAATCCCCATCAACAACGTATCAGATAGACTTAAATCACTGAACCTACAACAAATTCAAAAAAATAACACTGTGTGAAGAACATGTGTAAGTCAAACCCAATGGTATAAGGAGGAAGGAATGAAGTCAGACCCCCACAAAGGGAGACACAATCATGACTATGGCCAAGGATAGAGCTGCAACATGGCGGGGATAGGCGAATAGCAGAGGCTGCATCCGGCAGGGGTGCACCCAATAGTGTAGGCTGCAAGCCGCGACGGCCAACTGTTGTCCTACGAAGAAGTGGCTAGGACGACGACGCAACAGGGCATGAGCGAGGAAAAAGAGGAGTTTGATTGGGAGGGCCTCGTGGAGCGTGGTCGCTGCAGGTCAGCTTCCATTGACGACCTCTTCCTGCTGGGCACGGTGTAGGAGAATCAAACACTAATTTTAGTCTATGAAAAATCAAACTTGTTCGAAACAGGGGATAACATCTGTAGCTAACAAGATCAACCACCAATGATTTATTCTAACTAAACCCAACCAAATAATCAAACAAGTAATTATAATCCCATCTCAGTTAGCAATATAAACAATACCCAACAATCCGAATCTCACCTCATCCAGTCACGACACAATAAGAGGACGAATCTAGAAGAAATATACCTGCTTATTGTCGCCTGTGCCGTCGGGTTGCGATGGCCAAAGGTTCACCTTGTTCTTGACTCTTCCTCAAGATCCTTCCTCACTTCTTCACCTGATCTACAAACATCTTATTCAAAAAAACATAAATCAAAAAATCGAAATGAGATTGCCAATGAACCTACGAAATGAAGAGGAAAAAACTGAGAGGAAGAAGATGGCAAGGCCAAAGACGTCCAACCGAGATGGGGGATGAAGGACGATGATCGGCGAGTAGCGGTCAGCAGTGATGGCCAGCTCCACTCTACTTTGACATGAGGGCAGGCTTGCTGCACCTTCCCCACATCCGTCCTCCAGACGCACAACACCACAGCGATGCCAACGCTGCCTTGCTTCACCTTCCCCATCTCCGTCCTCCTCACACACAGCAACACCGGATCGATAACATGGGGAGGCGCTGTCTTGCGGGGACATGAGAAAGGGGCGGAGAGGTGGTTGGCGATGCAGCTTGAGGAGAGGTGCTACTTCTTGAGCTTGCGTTGGTTTTTCCCTTGAAGAGGAAAGGGTGATGCAGCAAAGTAGAGATAAGTATTTCCCTCAGTTTGAGAACTAAGGTATCAATCCAGTAGGAGGAATACACAAGTCACCAATGGTTGCACCTACACAAACAAACAAATACTTGCACCCAACGCGATAAAGGGGTTGTCAATCCCTTCACGGTTAGTTGCAAGGATGAGATCTAATAGAGATAGGTATAAAAGATAAATAAAAGTGCAAAATAAAGTAAAGATAAATAAATTGCAGAAAGGTATTATTTTGGTTTTTGGTTTTGTAGATCATGAATATAGGCATCACATCCGTGACAAGTAGACCGACTCCTGCTTGCATCTACTACTATTACTCCACACATAGACCGCTATCCAGCATGCATCTAGTGTATTAAGTTAACAAGAACGGAGTAACACCTTAAGCAAGATGACATGATGTAGAGGGATAGATCCAATCAATATGAACAAACCCCACCTTTTTATCCTTAATGGCAACAATACAAATACGTGTCATGTCCCCTTCTATCACTGGGAAGAAGCACCGCAAGATTGAACCCATTACAAAGCACCTCTCCCATGGCAAGAAAAATCAATCTAGTTGGCCAAACCAAATCAATAGATCGATGAGAAATACAAAGCTATCTTAATCATGCATAAAAGAGTTCAGAGAAGCCTCAAATAATATTCATAGATAATCTGATCATAAATCCACAGTTCATTGGATCTCAACAAATGCACCGCAAAAGATGATTACATCGAATAGATCTCCAAGAACATTGTGGAGAACATTGTATTGAAGATCAAAGAGAGAGAAGAAGCCATCTAGCTACTAGCTATGGACCCGTAGGTCTGTGGTAAACTACTCACACATCATCGGAAGGGCAGCAAGGTTGATGTAGAGGCCCTCCGTGATCGAATCCCCCTCCGGCGGAGTACCAGAACAGGTCTCCAGATGTGATCTCACGAGGACAGAAACTTGCGGAGGCGGAAAAGTATTTTTGGTGTGCCCTCTGGTATACCGGGAATATTTGGGCATTTATATAGCAAAGATTAGGGTTAGAGGAGCATCAGGGGGCCCACAAAGCCTGGGGGCGTGCCCCCTAGGGCGCACCCTCCAAGCTTGTCGCCAACTGATGGCCCCTCTAACCTCCTCCCAAAGGTTCCTGGGTGTCTTTTGGTCCAAGAAAAATCCTCAAAAAGTTTTGTTCCATTTGGACTCCGTTTGTTATTGATTTTCTATAAAATACAAAAACAAGGCAAAAACAGCAACTGGCACCGTGCACTAGGTTAATAGGTTAGTCCCAAAAAATGATATAAAATAGCATAATAATGCATATAAAACATCCAAGATGGATAATATTATAGCATGGAATAATAAAAAATTATAGATATGTTGGAGACGTATCAAGAGGCAGCCTCGACCATGGCCCAAGCGCCCAGAAGATGTGGAGAGAAGCAAATGGGAGGAGGAGGGGCAAGGCGGCGGAAGAGGGGAGAGGCGAATTGGCAGGGCTCGGGGGAGAGCGTGAAGTGGGCCACGTCGGCGGGATAGCGCCTCATGGATGGGAGCGGCGGGAAGCATGGTCGAGTGCAGTCGCGTGTCATTGACGCATCAGGGGACTCCATGAGCTGCCGATGAAGGAGAAGGCGTGTGGATCTGGGCCGGCTGGATCCGGTGGATGTCATCATGGAGGAGATTTCCACTGATAGAATGGCAAGGATGACCGTGTGTGAGGACAGGGTAGAGGCACAGCTCGGGGCCAGGGACCCCATCGGCGTGGGCGATGGGTCCGCACGCTCGCGCTGGAGCTCGCCCTCGCCCACTATCATGCGGTGCGGCTGCGACCCCGGCTCATCCCATTGAGCGTAGATGCAGAGGGAGGGGACGAGGAGACACGGGAGGAGGAGAGGCAGGGGAGGAGGTGGTGGAGGCGGAGGAGACGAGGCGGCTGAGAGGGAGGGGTAGCGGAGGCGGCGGCATGGAGAGATGAGATATTTTCACAGAGAGAGAAGGGCTGGCCAATCCCGCTTGCTGCAGTCCACCCCAATCACGTGCTTGCTGCAGTCCAGCGAGTACACACGTGCAGGCACGCCAACAACCAATAGGAGCAGCGCGTGGCTACGAAGAGGCCGACATGTGGGACCACATCGGGTGAAGCAGAGGGATCGCAGTTGGGTGAAACCCAGTTCGGTAAAAATAGCAGTCAGACCATGGTAGACCTCCTGCAACCCACGATCGCCCCTACCTGCGCAACGCAAGCATGCACTGACACTCTCACCACAGGCTAGGCCCACGCACAAGGGCTGACCCAGCTGTCGTTCTCTATGGTCGAAACACGCAACGTGAAAAAAACCAATACCGGGATGTTTGACAGCGAGATAGAAAGTACAAATCAGATACTAAGCAAGACACAACGGTCAGACCAGATTCATCGCCGAGCTGAATTGCCCTGGCTATGTGGGTAGCCTAGAAGGATTTATATGTTCGATGCCCACGAGGATCAAGCAATAAGTAATTGATTCCACCAATCCTTCTTTATCACTTCTAACATGGTATCAGCCTAACCGACCCAAACCCTAGCCACCGCCCGCTGCTTCCGCCCCGTGCGCCGCTCCCGGGGCGATCGGCCTACATGACTACCATCGGGGGCCGCGCCGCCCGTTGATACGTCTCCAATGTATCTATAATTTTTTATTGTTCCATGCAATTCTTGGATGTTTTATATGCATTATTATGCTATTTTATATCATTTTTTGGACTAACCTATTAACCTAGTGCCCAGTGCCAGTTGCTGTTTTTCCCTTGTTTTTGTCTTTTACAGAAAATCAATACCAAACGGAGTCCAAACGGAACAAAACTTTTTGATGATTTTTCTTGGGCCAGAAGACAACTAGGAAGCTTTGGGAGTAGGCCAGAAGGTCCACGGGTGAGCCACAAGCTCACCAGGCGCGCCCTAGTGGGGCGCCCTATGATTTTGTGAGCCCCCCATGGCTCCTCTAACCCTAATCTCAGCTCCACAAATACCCAAATATTCCCTATATACCAGAGGGCACACCAAAAATACTTTTCCGCCGCCGCAAGTTTTTGTCCTCGTGAGATCCCATCTAGAGACCTGTTCCGGTACTCTGCTGGAGGGGGATTCAATCATGGAGGGCCTCTACATCAACCTTGTTGCCCTTCCGATGATGCGTGAGTAGTTTACCACAGACCTACAGGTCCATAGCTAGTAGCTAGATGACTTCTTCTCTGTCTTTTATCTTCAATACAATGTTCTCCTTGATGTTCTTGGAGTTCTATTCGATGTAATCTTCTTTTGCGGTCCGTTTGTTGAGATTTGATGAATTGTGGATTTATGACCAGATTATCTATGAATATTATTTGAGTCTTCCCTGAACTCTTTTATGCATGATTAAGATAGCTTTGTATTTCTCTTCGATCTATTGATTTGGTTTGGCCAACTAGATTGAATTTTCTTGCAATGGGAAAGGTGCTTTGTAATGGGTTCAATCTTGCGGTGTCCTCACCCAGTGACAGTAGGGGTAGCAAGGCACATATTTTTATTGTTGCCATTAAGGATAAAAGGGTGGGGTTTATTTCATATTGATTGGATCTATCCCTCTACATCATGTCATCTTGCTTAAGGCGTTCTTGTTAACTTAATACACTAGATGCATGCTGGATAGCGGTTGATGTGTGGAGTAATAGTAGTAGATGCAGGCAGGAGTTGGTCTACTTGTCACGGACGTGATGCCTATCTTCATGATCATTGCCTTAGATATCGTCATAACTTTGCGCTTTTCTATCAATTGCTCAACAGTAATTTGTTTACCCACCATATGCGTTCTTTCAAGAGATAAGCCTCTAGTGAAAACTATGCCCCCCGGGTCTATCTTTTATCATATTATTTTCAGATCTACAAAACCAAAAACCCCAAAATACCTTGATGCAATTTATTTACCTTTACTTTATTTTGCACTTTTATTTATCTTTTATACCTATCTCTTTTGGATCTCATCCTTGCAAGTAACCGTGAAGGGATTGACAACCCCTTTATCGCGTTGGGTGCAGGTATTTGTTTGTTTGTGTAGGTGCAACCATTGCTGACTTGTGTGTTCCTCCTACTGGATTGATACCTTGGTTCTCAAACTGAGGGAAATACTTATCTCTACTTTGCTGCATCACCGTTTCCTCTTCAAGGGAAAAACCAACGCAAGCTCAAGAAGTAGTAGGAAGAATTTCTGGCGCCGTTGTCGGGGAGGATCTACATGAAGCCTACCAAGTACCCATCATAAACTCTCATCTCTTGCATCACATTATTCGCCATTTGCCTCTCGTTTTCCTCTCCCCCACTTCTAAAACATTTTCAGAAAAACACAAAAATATTTGCCTTCTTTCCATTCGTCTTTTCGTTTGCTTTTTCTTTGCTTGTGTACTAGATTGCTTGCTTTGTCACGATGTCTCAAGAAAATACTAAGTTCTGTGATTTTTCCAACACTAATAATAATGATTTTATTAGTACCCCGATTGCTCCCGCCACTAGTGCGGAATCTTATGAAATTAATGCCGCTTTGTTGAATCTTGTTATGAAAGAACAATTTTCTGGTAGTCCTAACGAAGATGCTGCATCCCATCTTAATACTTTCATTGAATTGTGTGATATAAGAAAGAAAAAGGATGTGGATAATGATAAGTTGAAGCTATTTCCATTCTCACCACGAGATCGTGCTAAAACTTGGTTTTCATCTTTGCCAAAAATTAGTATTGATTCATGGAATAAGTGTAAGGATGCTTTTATTTCCAAGTATTTTCCTCCTGCTAAGATCATCTCTCTTAGGAACAATATAATGAATTTTAAGAAACTTGATCATGAACATGTTGCACAATCATGGGAGAGGATGAAATTGATGATAAGAAACTGCCCTACTCATGGTTTAAGTTTATGGATGATCATACAAATTTTTTATGCTGGATTGAATTTTGCATCTAGAAATCTTTTAGATTCCGCCGTGGGTGGTACTTTTATGGAAATCACATTAGGAGAAGCTACTAAACTCCTAGATAATATTATGGCAAATTACTCTCAATGGCATACCGAAAGATGTTCTACTAGTAAGAAAGTGCATGCTATTTAAGAAATTAATACTATGAGTGGAAAGATTGATAAACTTATGAAATTGATTGCTAGAAGAGTGCTCCTATTATCCTAATTATATGCCTTTGTCTACTTTGATTGAGAATAATAATGAATATATGGATGTGAATTTTGTTGGTAGGAACAATTTTGGTAATAACGCATATAGAGGTAATTTTAATCCTAGGCCGTTTCCTAGTAATTCCTCTAATAATTATGGTAGTTCCTACAACAATTCTTTTGGAAATTATAATAAGATACCGTCTGATCTTGAGAATAATATTAAAGATTTTATTAACTCCCAAAAGATTTTCAATGCTACGGTAAAAGAAAAATTGCTTAAGATTGATGATTTGGCTAGAAACGTTGATAGAATTTCTCATGATATTGATTCTTTTAAGATTAGATCTATGCCTCCCAGGCTTGATATTAATGAACTCTGAAAGCTATTCAAATTTATATTAATGAAAGCAGGGAGAGAACCACTAGGATGCATGCTAAGAGAGAATGGCTAGAAAAGGTATGTTCTTCTAGTTTTCGCGATAATCATGATGAAGATCTTAAAGTCATTGGTGTGACTCCTATTGAATCTTTGTTTGCTAATATAAAACTTGATAAATAAGGGACTGGAGATGAGTCAACTTTAGCTAGAAGGCGTCCCAATAATTTGGAGGGTGAAGATCTTATTGAAAAAATTGATAAAAGTGGGTTTGGCGAGGTCAAAACTTTAACTAGTAATGAGCCCACTCTTTTGGATTTCAAGGATTTCAATTATGACAATTGTCCTTTGATTGCTTGTATTTCCTTGTTACAATCTATGCTTAATTCACCTCATGCCTATAATCAAAATAAAGCTTTTACTAAACATATTGTTGATGCTATGATGAAATCTTTTGAAGAAAAACTTGAGTTGGAAGTTTCAATCCCTAGAAAGCTTTATGATGAATGGGAACCTACTATTAAAATTAAGATTAAATATTATGAGTGCAATGCTTTGTGTGATTTGGGTGCTAGCGTTTCAACTATTCCAAAAAGTAGTATCGGGGGATATGAGCCATGGAGAAGTTAGAATACAGTAGATATAATGCAAATATAAAATTGGAATGAGTTTACAACAATACCAAAAAGTGGAGATTTGTTTTATCATACTAACGGATCTCACGAGTTTTTTTGTTGAGTTTTGTGTTGTAAAGTTTTGGGTGAAGTTTCGATGGACTAGGGAATAAGGAGTAGCAAGAGCCTAAGCTTGGGGATGCCCAAGGCACACCAAGGTAATATTCAAGGACAAACAAGCATCTAAGCTTGCGGATGCCCTGGATGGCATCCCCTCTTTTATCTTCAATCCATCTGTAAATTACTTGAGGCTATATTTTTATTCACCACATGATATGTGTTTTGCTTGGAGCGTCTTGTATTATATGAGTCTTTGCTTTTTAGTTTTCCACAATCATCCTTGCTGTACATGCCTTTTGAGAGGGACACACATTAATCATGAATTTATTAGAATACTCTATGTGCTTCACTTATATCTTTTGAGCTAGGTAGTTGCTCTAGTGCTTCGCTTATTTTTTTTAGAGCACGGCGGTGGTTTTATTTTGAAGAAATTGATAAACTCTCATGCTTCACTTATATTATTTTGAGTCTTAAAAATAGTATGGCAATTTGCTAAGGTTATGAATTTAGTCCTAATATGATGGGTATTCAAGAGGGATATAATAAAAACTTTCATGAAGATCATTGAATATATGATAAGTTTGCTTCCTTGCATTTGTTTTGAGATATAAAGATGGTGATATTAGAGTCATGCTAGTGAGTAATTGTGGTTTAGTAAGAATATTTGTGTTAAGGTTTGTGATTCCCGAAGCATGCACGTATGGTCTCTCGTTATGCGATGAAGTTGGAGCATGATTTATATTTGATTGTCTTCCCCATGAGTGGCGGTCGGGGACGAGCGATGGTATTTTCCTACCAATCTATCCCCCTAGGAGCATGCATAGTAGTACTTTGCTTTGAGGGCTAATAAACTTTTGCAATAAGTATGTGAGTTCTTTATGACTAATGTTGAGTCCATGGATTATACGCACTCTCACCCTTCCACCATTGCTAGCCTCTTCGGTACTGTGCATTGCCCTTTCTCACCTTGAGAGTTGGTGCAAACTTCACCAGTGCATCCAAATCCCGTGATATGATACGCTCTTGCACACAGAAGCCAGCTTATTTCTTCCTCAAAACAGCCACCATACCTACCTATTATGGCATTTCCATAGCCATTCCGAGATATATTGCCATGCATCTTCCACCGTTCCGTTTTATTATGACACACGCCATCATTGTCATATTGCTTTGCATGATCATATAGTTTACATAGTATTTGTGGCTTGGTAACCATTCATATTTTTTATACATGTCACGCTAGATCATTGCACATCCCGGTACACCGCCGGAGGCAGTCATATAGAGTCATATTTTTGTGCTAGTATCGAGTTGTAATTCTTGAGTTGTAAGTAAATAAAAGTGTGATGATCATCATTATTAGAGCATTGTCCCATGTGAGGAAAGGATGATGGAGACTATGATTCCCCCACAAGTCGGGATGTGACTCTGGACTTATAATAAAAAAGAGGCCAAAGAGCCCAAAATAAATAAATAAGGAAAAAAGAAAAAAAAGAAAAATGAGAGAAAAAGAGAGAAGGGACAATGTTACTATTCTGTTCCACACTTGTGCTTCAAAGTAGCACCATGTTCTTCATGATAGAGAGTCTCCTATTTTGTCACTTTCATATATTACTAGTGGGAATTTTTCATTATAGAACTTGGCTTGTATATTGCAATGATGGGCTTCCTCAATTTGCCCTAGGTCTTCGTGAGCAAGTGAGTTGGATGCACACCCACTTAGTTTTCTTTTGAGCTTTCATACACTTATAGCTCTAGTGCATTCGTTGCATGGAAATCCCTACTCCTTGCATTAACATGAATTGATGGGCATCTCCATAGCCCATTGATTAGCCTCGTCAATGTGAGACTTTCTCCTTTTTGTCTTCTCCACACAACCTCCACCATCATATTCTATTCCACCCATAATGCTATATCCATGGCTCACGCTCATGTATTGCGTGAGAGTTGAAAAAGCTTAAGAGCGTTAAAAGTATGAACCAATTGCTTGGCTTGTCATCAGGGTTGTGCATGATAAATACTTTGTGTTATGAAGATAGAGCATGACAATATTATATGATTTTGTAGGGATAACTTTCTTTATCCATAATATTTTTAGAAATGATTGCTTTATTAGTATGCTTGAAGTATTATTGTTTTTATGTCAATATTAAACTTTTGTTTTGAATCTTATGGATCTGAATATTCATGCCACAATAAGAAAGATTACATGATAAACATGTTAGGTAGCATTCCACATCAAAAATTCTGTTTTTATCATTTACCTACTCGAGGACGAGCAGGAATTAAGCTTGGGGATGCTTGATACGTCTCCAACGTATCTATAATTTTTTATTGTTCCATGCTATTATATTATCCATCTTGGATGTTTTATATGCATTATTATGCTATTTTATATCATTTTTGGGACTAATCTATTAACCTAGTGCCTAGTGCCAGTTGCTGTTTTTTCCTTGTTTTTGTCTTCTACAGAAAATCAATACCAAACGGAGTCCAAATGGAACGAAACTTTTTGACAATTTTTCTTGGGCCAGAAGACAACTAGGAAGCTTCAGGAGGAGGCCAGAAGGTCCACGGGTGAGCCACAAGCTCACCAGGCGCGCCCTATGAGCTTGTGGGCCCTCAGTGGCTCCTCTAACCCTAATCTCAGCTCCACAAATACCCAAATATTCCCCGTATACCACAGGGCACACCAAAAATACTTTTTCGCCGCCGCAAGTTTCTGTCCTCGTGAGATCCCATCCAGAGACCTGTTCTGGTACTCTGCCGGAGGGGGATTCGATCACGATGGGCCTCTACATCAACCTTGCTGCCCTTCCAATGATGTGTGAGTAGTTTACCACATACCTCACTACAAAAAAAAGACACATCCGTGACATTTTCGCCCGAACGAAAACTTTTTTTGTCATGCTTATGACACTTCTATGACGATAATTGTGACAAAACCACGTGTCATCATAGATGTGGTGGGCTCCTACTTCTATGAGAAAAAATCATGACAGAAAATGGGCTTTTCGTCCCTGGCAGGCCAGGGATGCACCTGCATGACATTCTTTGGGCCGTCCATGACGGAAAAAATCGTGGTAGAAGAGAGGGCGAGGAAAATTTTGGGGAGTTCCCGGTTACGGTGGGTGGTCGGGGCCGAGCGATGCACGGAGGATTGCGCATTTCTCTCGTACACGTACGCGTGTGTGTGCGAGGCATTGGGCTCTAACTGAACCCGAGCGAGGCGTTCGCTTACTGAACCTGAGCGATCGATCCCTTGGCTGTTAACTGAACCCGAGCGATTCATTCGCTGCTGACTGAACCCGAGCGATTCCTTCGCTGCTGCTGCTAACTGAACTCGAGCAATCGATCACTGCTGCTGCTTACTCAAGCTGATCGAGCCCCCGTGTGAGACATAGCCAGCCGGTGTTGGGTTGCCTCTCGATGAACAGTGACCGTTGCTACCGTGCGCGTGGTACGTAGAACGAGTCGAGACGTGCTGAGTCGAGCCGGTTGGTTGGCTGTGGATGAACAGTTCCCGGTGGGGGTTGGATGAATAGGACCCCGTGGTAGTAGGCCGTTGCCGCTGGATGAACAGGACCCCGAGGAGGCCGCCGCACCCCAGTCGGTTGGGGGTGGATGAACATGACCCCGTGGAGGCTCTATGAAGAGTAGCCGGTGGAGGCTGGATGAACAATAGCCCGTGGATGAACAGTAGCTGGTGGAGGCTGGAGGAAGTCGACGGTGGGTGAACAGTAGCCCGTGGAGGCTGGAGCGACGCAGTAGACGGTGGATGAATAGGACCCTATTTTGACCGTAGGTGCTCCAACAAAAGTTCGTTTCCTCCGTTTTGCGGTATGCCACACCCCTCCCGATCAACAGGACCCCGTTCCGACCGTAGGCACTCGAACAGAAGTCAATTTCCTCCGTTTTGCGGTATGCCAGACCCTTCCCGATGAACAGGACCCCGTTTTGACCGTACGCGGTCGAACAGAAGGCCGTTTCCTCCGTTCTGCGGTACGCCAGACCTCATTTCGGCTGTTCCGTCCAAGCCGGTTGGCTCCCGATGAACACGACGCATTCCATTACCTCCCGATGAACACGACGCAGTTTCTCCATTCCGACCCAGCCGGTTGGCTTCTGATGAATAGGACGCCGTTGCTGCCGTCCGTTGCCTCTCCATGTACACGTGCCCTGGCCGTACGTATGCGCGAGTAGCTAGGCGTTCGAGACCCCGCCCGTATGTATGTACATGGCCGTATTTTTTGGCATGTGGTTGTACGTACGTGTAGACGGTTTAGAAAGGACTGCCTGAACTGCTACATCGGGGGCTCTACTACTACACATGCCGCTGCTTGCTCGGCCAAGGTTCATCGTTGCAGAGAGACCGATCGACCAGTATGTATGTACATGTTTGTGACCAGACAGAAAACGCTACGTACGCTTTGACCGGGTGGGTCCCAGCTGTCAGTGAGGATAAGGACGCACTTCCTTGCGTGTGAAGATATAGCTGGTGGGTCCCAGCTATCAGGGGGAAGAATCATTTTTTTGCCCGTAATATTGACGCACTTCCTTGCGTGCGAAGATGTAGCTGGTGGGTTGATACGTCTCCAACGTATCTATAAATTTTGATTGTTCCATGCTATTATATTATCTGTTTTGGATGTTTTATATGCATTAATATGTTATTTTATATTATTTTTGGGACTAACTTATTAACCTAGAGCCCAGTGCCTGTTTTTGTTTTTCCTTGTTTTTGAGTTTCGCAGAAAAGGAATATCAAACGGAGTCCAAGAGGAATAAAACTTTACGATGAATTTTCTTGGACCAGAAGACACCTACAAGACTTGGAGTCAAAGTCAGAAGACCCACGAGGCAATGACAAGCCGTAGGGGCGCGCCCTAGGGGGGGCGCCCCCCTCGGGAGTCCACCGACCTACTTCTTCGTCCTATATATTCACATATATTCCAAAACCCTAGGAGAGAGCCACGAAAATACTTGTCCACCGCCGCAACCTTCTGTTCGTGTGAGATCCCATCTTGGGGCCTTTTCTGGCTATCTTCCGGAGGGGGATTCGATCATGGAGGGCATCTACATCAACCCTATTGCCTCTCCGATGAAGCGTGACTAGTTTACCTCAGACCTACGGGTCCATAGCTAGTAGCTGATGGCTTCTTCTCTCTCTTTGATTCTCAATACCATCTTCTCCTCGATGTTCTTGGAGATCTATCCCATATAGTATTCTTTTGCGGTGTGTTTGTCGAGATCCGATGAATTGTGGGTTTATGATCAGATTATCTATGAATATTATTTGAATTCTTATATGCATGATTTGATATCTTTGTATTTCTCTTTGAATTATCGGTTTGGTTTGGCCAACTAGATTGGTATTTCTTGCAATGGGAGAGGTGCTTAGTTTTGGGTTCAATCTTGCGTCCTTACCCAGTGACATAGTAGGGGTAGCGAGTCACGTATTGTATTGTTGCCATCAAGGATAAAAAGATGGGGTTTTCATCATATTTCTTGAGTTTATCACTCTACATCATGTCATCTTACTTAAGGCGTTACTCCGTTCTTTATGAACTTAATACTCTAGATGCATGCTGGATAGCGGTCGATGTGTGGAGTAATAGTAGTATATGCAGAATCATTTCGGTCTACTTGACACGGACGTGATGCCTATATGCATAATCATTGCCTTGGATATCGTCATAACTTTGCGCTTTTCTATCAATTGCTCAACAGTAATTTGTTCACCCACCGTATTATTTGCCTTCAAGAGAGAAGCCTCTAGTGAAACCTATGGCCCCCTGGTCTATTTTCCATCATATATTTTCAGATCTATATATCAAAAATACCAAAAATACCTTGCTCTAACTTATTTACTTTGTTTTACGTTTTGGCAATCTTATATACCTATCTCTATCAGATCTCACCTTTGCAATTGACCGTGAATGGATTGATAACCCCTTTATCGCGTTGGGTGCAAATGTTTGATTGTTTGTGCAGGTGCATAGATTGGGGACTTGCTTGTACCTCCTACTGGATTGATACCTTGGTTCTCTAACTGAGGGAAATACTTATCTCTACTTTGCTGCATCACCCTTTCCTCTTCAAGGGAAAAACCAACGCAAACTCAAGAAGTAGCAGGAAGAATTTCTGGCGTCGTTGTCGGGGAGGTCTACATCAAGCCTACCAAGTACCCATCATAAACTCTCATCTCTTGCATTACATTATTCGCCATTTGCCTCTTGTTTTCCTCTCCCCCACTTCTAAAACGATTTTCAAAAAAATACAAAAGGATTTGCCTTTTTATTCGCCCTTCTTCCGTTCGTATTTTCGTTTGCTTTTTGGTTGCTCATTTGCTTGATCGGTTTGTTGCCACCATGTCCGAATCTGGGGAGTTTATCGTTGAAAAGGATAGCAATAATCTTGATGGAAGTTTTAATGAAGTTGCCAACAATGATCCTCATGGAGAAGAACCCACTATTATTCATACTAAAAAACTCCGTGTAGGTAGTGGTAACATTATTGGAAAAGGGGTTATTCAAGATTTCTTTACTTGTGCCGGTACTTTGCCTATGCCTGGAGGGTCAATTTTGAATAAAACAATTAGTCTTGCGGATGCAATATCTTTGCTTATAGTTGAATTGGAAAGACAATTTGTTCACATGCATCCATGCATACAAAGGCTTTTACTAAAATTTTCCAATATTCGTGATCCCTCTGTTAAACGTGTCACCACTATATTTCTAGCTCATGAGTTTAGGTTTATCATGAAAGAGGTTGGTGAAATATTTGCTCATTATAATATTAATGGTGGTTGCCCCCCTATAGAAGAGATCCTTTTTAATCAAGAAGAAACTAGGAGATTGCAATCTCCGGATTATGCTGCTTACAATGAAAACCTAAGAAAGAAAGTTCCTACCGATGTTTTGATTGATAAAATTTCTGAGCTCAACGATAATTTTGCTATTGAAAATAATGGATTAGGGTTTGTGCTTAGGGATAGACTTAGGGCTTTTAATCAAAGGAACGTTTACAATGAATAAATAATTATCAAATACAAAGGGCCAAAGGAGGAACCAATTCCTCCCAAACTTGATCTTATAGATCCGTACCTTATCAAATTTAGCCCTTTTGATTATTTTTGTTTGCCACAAAGAAATCTTGCTGCCGAGAGAAGGGAATATGAGATGAGCATGGACGATCTCCCTCACTTCTATTATAATACCTAGATCTATTGCAATATGCCTAGCTAGGGGCGTTAAACAATAGCGCTTATTGGGAGGCAACCCAATTTTATTTTTGTGTTTTTTGTTTTGTTTCTGTTCATGAGTGAAATACACATTATTAACTCTGTAGTAATTGTGTTTTGGTGTTTTAATTGGTGTTTGTGCCAAGTAAGACCTTTGGGATAGCTTATGGTGATAGTTGATTTGATCTTGCTGAAAAACAGAAACTTTTGCATCCAGTCACAGAATTGTTTAAATTCACTAGAGGGTGGAAAAATCCTGATTTTTTTACACAAGATTTATATACAAATCGGATATGTTTTCTTAATTTTTAAGAAATTTTGGACTTACATAAGTATTAGAACAATTCAGATCTTCGCAGACTGTTCTGTTTTTGACAGATTCTGTTTTCTATGTGTTGTTTGCTTATTTTGATGAATCTATGGGTAGTATCGGGGGGTATGAACCATGGAGAAGTTGTAATACAGTAGATATTACACCAATATAAATAAATAATGAGTTCAAAACAGTACCAAAAAGTGGTGATTTATTTTCTTATACTAACGGATCTCATGAGTTTTTTTTGTTGAGTTTTGTGTTGTGAAGTTTTCAAGTTTTGGGTAAAGATTTGATGGACTACGGAATAAAGAGTGGAAAGAGCCTAAGATTGAGGATGCCCAAGGCACCCCAAGGTAATATTCAAGGACAACCAAGAGCCTAAGCTTTGGGATTCCCCGGAAGGCATCCCCTCTTTCGTCTTCGTCTATCGGTAAATTTACTTGAGGCTATATTTTTATTCACCACATGATATGTGTTTTGCTTGGAGTGTCTTGTATGATATGAGTCTTTGATTTTTAGTTTTCCACAATCATCCTTGCTATACACACCTTTTGAGAGGGACACACATGAATTGTGATTTATTAGAATACTCTACGTGCTTCGCTTATATCTTTTGAGCTAGGCAATTTTGCTCTAGAGAGCACGGCGGTGGCTTTATTTTATAGAAATTGTTGAACTCTCTTGCATCACTTATATTATTTTAAGAGTCTCTAAACAACATGGTAATTTTCTTTGGTTATGAATTTAGTCCTAATATGATGGGCATCCAAGAGGGATATAATAAAACTTTCATATAAAGTGCATTGAATACTATGAGAAGTTTGATTCCTTATGATTGTTTTGAGATATAAAGATGGTGATATTAGAGTCATGCTAGTGAGTAATTGTGGATTGGTAGAAATACTTGTGTTAAAGTTTGTGATTCCCGTAGCATGCACATATGGTGAACCGTTATGTGATGAAGTCGGAGCATGATTTATTTATTGATTGTCTTCCTTATGAGTGGCGGTCGGGGACGAGCGATGGTTTTTTCCTACCAATCTATCCCCCTAGGAGCATGCGTGTAGTACTTTGTTTCGATAGCTAATAGACTTTTGCAATAAGTATGTGAGTTCTTTATGACTAATGTTGAGTCCATGGATTATATGCACTCTCACCCTTCCACCATTGCTAGCCTCTCTAGTACCGCGCAACTTTCGCCAGTGCACTACACCCACCATAACCCTTCCTCAAAACAGCCACCATACCTACCTATTATGGCATTTCCATAGCCATTCCGAGATATATTGCCATGCAACTTCCACCGTTTTGTTTATTATGACACGCTTCATCATTGTCATATTGCTTTGCATGATCATGTAGTTGACATCGTATTTGTGGCAAAGCGACCACTCATATTTTTTATACATGTCGCTCTTGATCATTGCACATCCCGGTATACCGCCGGAGGCATACATATAGAGTCATATTTTTGTTCTAAGTATCGAGTTGTAATTCTTGAGTTGTAAGTAAATAAAAGTATGATGATCATCATTATTAGAGCATTGTCCCATGTGAGGAAAGGATGATGGAGACTATGATTCCCCCACAAGTCGGGATGAGACTCCGGACGAAAAATAAATAAAAAGAGAAAAAAGAGGCCAAAGAGCCCAAAATAAAAAAAATGAGAGAAAAGAGAGAAGGCGCAATGCTAGTATCCTTTTTCCACACTTGTGCTTCAAAGTAGCACCATGATCCTCATGATAGAGAGTCTCCTATTTTATCACTTTCATATACTAGTGGGAA